>LR990964.1:2715000-5215000 GCA_905163465.1 Craniophora ligustri | reverse complement strand
ATGTATCTAAAAACTGTCGTAATTCCATGATACGTAGTACGAAATTACAGTTACAGTGTGCTTGATTGATTAGCATCAAATTAAGTATTGAAAGCTAGTATACTAATATTAGTAGTAATAATACTAATAAAATAATAGTATACTAGGTAATACTAACTAAATATGATATGAGCTAACAAAATCAGATGCAAACAGGATACCTCTCTCCAGTTAAACAGTTCGACAGGTTACTTACAGTCTATAACACAGAATAACTGGCAGTATCGCCCACAGTGCACGTTACAGATAGCCGGAACATACTCCAAACAACCGAGTTTGTGTTAGTTGTTCAACGTTACTTTGAATTAAATGTTGAATGTTAATCAAACTGGTCTGCAAATTGTTATTGGACGGTTAAACATCGCACCTTGTACTTATCTCACCAGTTATAAACATTCGAAGTCATTTTGAATACTTAGATACACGATCATAAATGTATGTGTAGTGTACGCAGATTTTAAGAGTCAATGATGTTTCAATTAAAACGCATTGTGAGTCAATCATCACAGAAAAATATAGCTAAGTTAGACAAAGTTAAAGTAGGTACTGACATAAACAATGTCCACAAAAAAACTTGAACCAATTTTCACAGATTGTGATTAAATTATTTGCAGCTGCGTCTACGCTTATTTTAATTAAGAAAAAACAAACGTCCAGACTTCTTACCATTAACTTCTTAACAGCCATGTCGAGATTCAAAGCAACGAACAATTCAAAATTAATTATTATGAAATGTTCAACAATGCTTCCAACACAATTTTAATTCAATGTTCTCGAGTAATTTGAAAGCTCATTATGTAAATGAATGTTAAGTATTAAAAATACTATATTACGAAGTATATAGGCCCAGAAGTCTTTACTATTTGAAGTCAGGGGAAATTTCAAGTTATAGGCAAGTGTCGACAACTGTCGTCAAATTTCACGATAATTCCCTCGCCCCATTGATGTCTCCATTCAATTGTGAAAGTAGTCCGCTTGATAAAGCTGTTCCGCTTAAATAATTAATGAAAAGAATATAATGTTTGCTCTTAATAAGAAAATCAGATTTGTTTGGAACAGAAAGGGTTTATTAAAATAAGTAAACAAAGAAAAGTCATAATTAAAACTTCCTTGCCGACTAATTACAGATCTACCTAGTTGTCTAGCATCACGACAGTTATATTAATTTACTATACATTTTCCGGTACGGAAGTAATATTAATGTCGCTGAAGAGGAATTAACGATAGGTACCCCATATAACAATAAAAGAGTATAATTTTCCGATCTTGATGGAAGTTTTATTTTTATTATAATACAACTAGAATTAAAACAAAAAAATGGCTTTGTTTCCAAAAATAAATCCAGCTACCAAAATGAATGACGAAACGAATTCGTAGTGAAAATGTGTGCCTAGTTTCAGTCATTTGTTATTCAAAGAACGAGGTGTTCATTGCTAACGTGGGACCTCTAACTTGATGTGGAAATATAATTCCACAGATTGCATCGTGAGGCGCAAGAATAGCAATATCACAGAAGCTGCAAGTGGAGCGAAAAATTCACAGTTCACTTTGGATGACTTTGAGATTTTACACTGCAGAATAAACCGACTTAGGTACATTATCGCTCTTAAATTTTAGTAAAATAAAAGCATATTTTAATTTTATGAATTGTTTTATTTATACAGCATAGGACAGATTTCGTGTTTAATTAATATTTTATTTACATAAATTTTATTTGCGCCTATACACTTTTCTCGTTGACACAATTTTCGTTATTTTTTGTGTCTTTAGTTTTCTGAATGTCAAATTTAATTCGTTTGTTTTGAGTCCGGCTTTTATGTACATATATTATTATACGTATAGACTGTGTGAATGTAACATAGCTTACAGAATTCAAGTAAACTAGGATATCCAGTAAGGTTGGTAAAAAAAAACTAAAGGAAAAGGTTCGAAAGTCGTCGATTTGACATGGAATGCCCACAATCCTAAATAGGTATATTAAAAATTATGTTTTTGACGTAACTGTCTATTGAACAGAAGATACAGAATTATATGTAAGTAATAAGTATTCTGCTAAGATTCAAAGTAAATGTACCTATACGTAATAATGATGACATTAAAAAATATTTAAAAAAATGGTTCGCATGTCAGGCAAGCAACAATCATTCGCAATAACGTGTGTCATAAAATAAATGTGGTGTTAATATAAATGTCAGACATTTGAAATGTCAAATGCATGCTTGAGTTCAAGATATACAGCCCGGTGTATAGACACGTAATATCTACATTTATGTACCCTCATGGACCTATAAAAAAAGGTGTACCCTGTAATAGATAGGCGTTGATAAAAATCATGAAATAATTATAGTTGTGGAAATGTCAGATATTTTAAATGTCAAATGCACTTTGAGTTCAAAATGCGGTGCAGGCTGCACATGCTACATTAATGTACTCTGTAATAGACCTCTGTAATGGTCTCTAATCGACCGTGAAGTACGAGAAGCGAGTTCTCTAGAGTCAGACCTAAATGTTATTGAAACGGAAACATACTTCATTTTACGTATTATGCTATAAATACTTTAATATTTCAACTAGACACACTTAAAAAAATACTGTATTGTTATTAAGTGATGTAGTTTTAAAAAGCTGCATCTAATGCATTCGTGAAGACTGTTTATGAAGTAATGAGCTTTTTTGCGGTTGTAAAGACCGATAGATGTATAATGGAAGTTATTGGATCTGTGCATCATACTTATGAACTTTAACACTATGGTACGCACTTCTATATGATATCCGCAGAAATTCTATATGGGTCGGATCAAATATTATATTTTTCGTTTCCTATGTTATGTAGATACTAAATCAACCTTGCAAATTAATTGAAATAGGCTAATTTGTTCTTAAAGTCTTCTTTTCTTGACAAGTTCCTAAAATAGCGATACAGTGAATGGCATAAGCCTGTGACGCACAGTATAAAAGGCATTACTTTACTAACGATTGGATACTATTTTTTTAAATAATATTTTCAACAGCAGGTATAATGATTTCCACACTTCTAGCTTTTTAAGTAATTTGAGTCTTTAGTTTATATTATATCTACATAGTTATAATAACTAATTCTATTAAAAAAATCAAACAACAGAGATTCGACCCTCGTAATGATAGGTACACAAAGATAAAAGTTCCACATTTAAAGATACTGGACGATATTTAATAAACAACAAACTACCATAAAGTCGTATCAAATATCCGTACTATTCATATTCTAGCTTTTATGGGGGATGGACGTATCTGTGTTTCCAGTTTTATGTGATCTTTATGAGACAGCGGCGGGAACGCTGACCCGAGATTTCCTCTCATATTTTACATTTTTGTAATTTGGTTTTGTTTCGTCGGTACGAGGTTACAGAGTCAAGTTTTTTGTCACAATTTCTAGTAGGGCCTAAATTTGATAATGGTTATTTATGATAGAAATAAACTAAAGTTTTGATTTGTCAACTATTCAATTATTAAGGAAAATATATCAAGATAGAATAAAAAAATATATACATATATGTATGAAAGTAAATAAATAATACACAGATAATTTAATCATTTAACCTTTTAATTTATAAACAATCAACAGAAGCATACTTACAAACAAACATCACATTTTCAATACAACACATTTTCAAAGTTTTTTTAGGTACGTCTTTGGCAAGTCGACTCCTTGAACCCCGGTATAACAGTCACGCCTCCGTATTACACACTAATTTACACTAAAACCACGATTAAAAATAAATATAGGTCTCATCTTAACTGCCAATGTTATCGAAACTATCAGATTCAAATTAACTAATAGGCTACTTAATCAAGGTAAAAGCAATACACTAAGTAAAAGCTACGTAGGATTCCATATTTTCGCCACTGAAATACGTAGTCGAAACTTATAGCTAAATGAAATGATAAACATTAAGAAATGATGGAACATGAGATCAGCTACTAGAGACGTGTTAGTAAGAAACTTATTCGTAAGGAACGATTAGTAAGTAGTACACAGTAGATTAGCACGCAACATTGCATTGATGTATAGCCTCAAATAAAAAACTTAACAAAGTAGAATCAGACAACGTCTGTGCTTATCACACGGAGCTTATTTATGATATGTCTCTTTTTGAGCCTTTAGAGCTATGGTAACAGATTTCACAACAAAAGTAATAAAGCAGCAGATGATATTACAACTAAGCTTAAAAATAAACTGCATTTTACTAATATTATGTACAGTAACATTGCACACCCTCCATAAGTCTCGTTTGAGCTTAGAAATACTTATAACAATAAGTATTAAACAAAATATACAGAATGAAGAAATAAAATATATTATCTAGGCACACTAAATCATCAATACTGTTAAATTTTAAACAAAGATACCATTACCTGCCGATTTGGTAAGTTAATTGAATTTACAATTCCTCTATATATTTGGCATACAATGGCTTATCAAAGTCCAGTGGAATGGTTCTAAAATATATTATTCTGCATATCTCAAAAAATTCATTTGGACAATCTTTGGCACTAAAATCTTACTATTAAAAGTCTTGTAGACAGAACCAAAGACCAAAATGATAGCGATACGTTTTTGCATTGATTACAACTTTTTCTTACATCTAGGTTTGTCTTAAGTCACGGATTATGAGAGAGTTCGACTAGCAAGTCATTTTCACTGATTGCACCATCCCTTATTGTCCGTACAATCATATATCACATAAACACTTCAACTCATTAGACCGTTTCTATGAGTCCCGTAGCATTTCATTAGTACTTTGAGCGGTCATACAAAATCGTTCACCTCGTTTTGAAGGGGCGTGTCAATTTTGTCGATGCATTTTCTTATTGCATCGAGGATGATGATGACGCGCCGATCTAGCGCGGCGAGGTGAGGCTCCCACAATATGGGAGTCACTGGATCTCTTTTCAATGATTCACGCAGGACCTTAGATAGGGGTGCAGTGTTGTGGAATCTACGAAACCAAGAAAAGATTCTCAATAAAATAATAATTCTGTCGAAAAAAAAACCGAAATCAAATGTCAGAACTGGACCAAATGAAATGGGACCACAAGGGAAGCACTAGCTTTCAAATAAAAAAAATATCATCTAAATCGGTTCACCGAGTAGAAAGTTATAACATACATAAAAAAATACAGTCGAATTGAGAACGTCCTCCTTTTATTGAAGTCAATATGCATAGGCTATTTCTAGCATATTTTCAAATAAAAAGTGAGTGAATCTTAGAAATTATTAGAACTTACTTCAGTAATGTGGCGAGTGTGGTATGCCTAATGAGACAGCACTGTAGGAGAGGTGCTAAGATGCTCAGTTCATCGTGGAACGCCTTGCCAAACGCACGCCCTTGATCCAAATGCAGTGTGAACGTCTCATTCCCAAACATTCTGTGTAAACAAAATTCATTCATACAATCTACACTTGGCTATGTCCTTACAAAACTTGGTTCCGTATATTTTGACAATAAATTGTTGTTTTACTTGGACAGTTATTAGTCTCCAATGATTAAAGGAGACGGCCTTCATGTTCAAATTTCCGGTAATTAAATTAATGCATTCATGCACGATACAATGTCGCTTATCAAATTTGGATAAGATAAGAAATATTTTGATATTTCAACCTAATTCTTTGGAATTAGGTTGTCTTCCCGTTTCAATTACCACAACAAACTTTGAACCATAAACACGTTTCGAACAGATATAATTAGTATGAAAACAACTTTAAAGATTTGTTTGACTCACTACTGGATGTTGTTTTTATAATAGGTGAACTAGATTTTCTTTGAGTAAGTCATATAAAACAGCAGTAAGTACCTAATAAAACGGATAATTTATGTTATCAAAACTTTAGAAATAAATAAGTATACGAACTTGAACGTTTCATAATGATGCCTGTCCATATTGCCGGAGAGGAAGTCGAAGATTGACATGTCCATGAGGTCAAGCATTCGACGCCCGGAGTCATACGGCGGAGTTGTGCGGACCTAGAAGCAGACACAACATTAAAACAAAGCCACAACATAACAGCTGGAAGTGTAACTTTAGAGTAAGGAAAATCAACTCTCTTAAACTTATACAGTCGATGAAATAGAAATCGATCGAAATCTATAAGGTCTAAAATACTATAGTTACTGTTATTTAAAAATAAACTTAATGTACTTAATGCAAAATAATAATTAAAATCGTTTCGGAAGCGATGATATCGCGATAAATACACACTGAATATATATATACATAAGTATATAGTCGAATTAAGAATTTCATCAGTTTTGTGAGATGGTTGATAAAAAAGATTGAAATTAAACAATACTTACAGTATCGCAGTAATCCGATTGAAGTTCCCACTGAGCTTTTCTCCGCTTGTGGTAGGACCTTCTCCAGGGATGTCGCCAGACCTGTAGATATCACAAGAATGTTTGTAAATTACAATATAAAAAGTTTTTTTTAATATTAGGTGTGGATAGAATTTAATAGGGTTCTTTATTACATCAATACGTACCTAAACTACGACTAAAATCCCTATTTCTATTAATGGGTATTGTAGTCTATAAATGCAACAACAAGGTCCAATATGGTGAAAGTAAATATCTACACCAAACGTGCACAGATTTGGACACGTCTCTGCGTTTCTTCCAGCGGGCGAAGAGAATTTTCTAAAGAAAGGTTCTTCATATGAAATATGAACTACCTAAACTAGATTCCACTATACTAAAGAAATCCAAGGAACAGGATACGCCGCTTACAACTCTAAATTCGAATTATACAATAGAATATACTCTCAAATCAAATAATTTATTTCAATTAGACCAACACAGGTGCTTTTGAATTGTCGAATTAATTGATTTTAGTTGCACGGTTCTTGTGGAGAAGAACCGCCAAAAACTCCATAGATACTCTTTTCCATAAACACGTTTACGGTCAAATTACTTTGACTAAATCACTGTTATGATATTAAAACCTAACCTACAAATCTGCGTGATATGTAATGTAATGTCCTTAATGCGAAAGACATTAGAAGTGCTCAAGTCTAATGGCGTGAATACAAATAACAAGGTTACACGATCTATGCTAGATCTATCCCTTTGCAAGACACTTCATGACACTGTCCACACTGCATTAGCAAACTAATAAGTTACCTGAAGCGAATAATTTTATTATCTGTGTAGGTTGTATAAGCAGCAGCCGTTTGACATGTCACCGAATTGATTTCTTACACTTAGGCGAATATTAAACATTGAAATAAACTTTTTACGGATTTTATTGCAGTATGTTGATACTATTTTAAACCGACGTTTCGAATCCTTTACAGCATCCATGGTCACGGGCAGACTGAGGCATTGGACGTCTTGAAGTTCTTAAGTAAAAAGTAAGTTTTATTTCAACATTACCGAATATTAAAAAAGATATGTAACTATACATGACGAATAGCAGCATATTTTATTTCGCAATGGTTAAGGTTTTCAGTTTTTGCGTATTTTGGGTGTGCTTATAATCGCAAATTATAGTCAACATATAAAAACACCCAAATCCAAAACGTTTATCCGTAGGCCTTGTATGTATGACCTAAGACATTTTGATAAACTACAATTGAACGTTACATTTACAACAATAAAGTTCTAATTCGTCTACCGTCACTGGTTATGAATAAACAGCATACTACTACTCAGATAACTGACGCTGTATCTAAACAGCAAGTAACACCCACTGCTAGACCTATCCTCTATTTTACAACTATTGCCAATGTTGTGAAAGAAATATTAGTACTGTTATAACCGGTCCCGAAATAACCTAAACGTGATTGTAAATTATAATTATTTCACCATAAACCCTTCCTTTACGCGCAATAGGAAGCTCCAAGCCGTATCCCTCCTAAAATGAACAGTTTACACAAGATAACATAGTCCTACCCGAAATAGTAAAAGCAAAACAGTGCCAACCTTTTCTTTTTTGAATCCCAAATTATTCGCGAATAATCTTATAATATATTCCATGTTGCTGATGAATAAATATTCGGAATTTTAATGCAATATTATCTGGAGTCGGGTCATGGTAATCAAATTTTAATGTGAAGTCGTTCTATAGGTGGCATGTGGCGTTTTCTTTGCAAATCACACGTCAATCATTTACGCTGAAATGTGTATACCGTATTGTTCGTACAGAATCGTTCACCCGTATAAAATGCGCGCGGTAACACCAAGGAACTGAGTTACGTGCGAAATATTACGCGGCTGGCGTAACTAGATAATATTTAGTTACAACTACCACACCGCATTCGATAATCTTAACATAACACTTGCATTCATATGAACGGTCTACTTGTCAGTAGCAGCTACTGAATATTGATTCGATTCCTAAGTCGAACAAAGTATTGCTGAGTAATAAGTAATAATCTTTATGAAAATTCCAGTTGTATCTGGTATCTGAATTTGTGCTTGATTAAGTGGTAAAATACCTTAAAACATGCGACCTAAATACATACCGACAAATAGTGGGTGTACTAACTTATTCATAGGTTACAAATATTTAAGTTTTTATAACAGATAAGTGGTTAAGAAATTAATCAGTAACCATAAAACCAATGATATATTTATGTAATTCTTTCTAGACATTTACGCGATGTGAAGAAAATAAATAAGTAATTTTATTAATTTATTGCTATTGCAAACTTCAATTGCAGTTTAAATATCAAATAATCGAATTTGAATAGGTACTAACCTTTCGTTCAGCAATATCTGAAGATGGTAAGAACGCAGCAAAACTTCCTTCAAGCATGTCAGGGTTGCCACATATTGCGTGTCCGGTGTCGCAATAATATGAACACTTTCCATGGAAGCAGAAATTATTCGCTGGCGAAACGAAGAACGTCTTAAGGATGTCACCTTCAGTCACATCGTAGATCTCTGTCGTCATATTGAGGACTCGGCCCACGACCGGCATCGCGCGACGGAAACCGAGTATCCTGGATAACATACGATTTAGATTAGCGTCACCTCTATTCGTGTACATTGTGTGAGCAAATAGGGATGTAAGTGTCCGGCTTAGACTGAGTCGGCTGATACCGCTTTCAATTTGTAACCCCAACTTTGTAAAACAATAGCTTGCAATCAATATAATGCAAGACAATTGTCAATAAAGCGTATTATTGCATATAACAACTCTGTATTAATATTATTGTAACGTGCTTAAATTGAATAATGTATAACTAAATGAAGACTCACCTGTCCAGGTGGAAAGCAGCTATCTCTGCGTTGTGACGCTCATAATCGGAAAAGTAAAAATGATTTGGTAACGTCTGAACATCCCGAGGGAATCTGTAAACAATAATATACGATAATTGCCAGGAAATAGTGAGAGCTTAGTGATATTATAATCACTGGCTGTCGAGTAAAAGGCTCAAGTCCAAAGACAAGGCTCGATTCGTCAAGTCGTATTAAAAACATCGAGAAGTAACTTGACTGCAACTGAAGTTGTGTTGAGCGTAGCGGACTATAGCCTGACCCCTCTCCAGGTGAGAGGAGCTCCCAACAATGGGATATCAAATGGGTTGATGATGATGAAAGTGAATATGTATAAAAACCCGCCAATTTTTCTATAATGTTATGCTCGTGTCGAAATATTACAGAGAGTTTAAGAAGATTTTAATAGATAAAGCACGAAGTTGGCCCGGCCCCTATCCGCTACTTTAGCGGCAATTGATGACTATCTGCATTAATCAATTTGCTGTATAAGCGACAATAACTACGCTAACGACATAGAAGAGCTCTTTCTTTTTAACTTATCTTATAGTTTTAAAGTTATAAGATTTAAAACAAAAGTTTTAAGGTCAAGGATACAGTTTAATATAAATGACAGAACCTTAAAACTCCCGTAAAAGGTAATGCAAGAATCGACCTTAAAATTAAAAAATACATTAACTTTTAACATTAATATTTTAACATAATTCCAACAAAATTCTTGGCAGGTACTTATTCATGACGTAAATTGAAACCAAGTAATATAAATCCATTAAAGAGAAATATCAAATATCGACTCTAAGAGATAAGGGACCCCTGTCCTTTAAAATAAATTTATAACGTCGAAAAATGTTAAATTACCTAATAAAATGGAAAAATTACTCATTCACAGTAACAAATGGAGGTATAATTTCTTTTAGTGTCTAATGAGTCGAATGTGGGTGCTAAATCAATTTCTCGGAAACAAAACGATTAAAGTGGCTCTTAAATCGTGAATCTGGTTAGATAGGAGCAATCCCCGGAATATACTGCACCGAGTGTCTTCCGATTTATTGTCCTCAGTGCGGGTCGTAAGTGAGATAATACAATTTAAAAAGGCTACTAACAAATGGACTAGATTTTGCCTCTTTACCTTTTCGACGTTTAATGGATTCTACTAATTTTACATACTGATCGCTCTAGCTAGTACTACTACATGTCGATATAATGTATCGAGTCTTGGAAAGAACGAAATTCAAGGTGATAAAACTAATAGATACTCGTACGGGGAAGGGTTACAAGCGAGTGTCACGTAATTTATAGCGCCCTTGTGAATCGTGAGAGAACCACGAGGGCCTCTTGATATGTCGTCGGGGTAACCCCTAGAGTCTATAATTTTCTTAGAAAAGTTATCCAGTCCGCTAGAAAAGTTAGTTGTCTGCCTATGTGCGAGTATTTCAAGGCGAGAATAATTTATATTGTTTTGTTTTTTTAGCACCTCTGAAATCAAATGTTAGTTTCAAGAACGATGTATTAAGAAATGTGAAACTATGTGCATTAACAACTTGCTTGTGAATATAATATATTGTATTTTATACCCTCAACATTATTATTCGTTATTTTATAAGGAATATATATTTTAAAAATAAAAGCGAAGTGCTAAGACGTCTGATACTCGATCTACAACTCAGCCGGGAGTTTCTGTGAAATTCCCGCGAGTACATTTTTGGGAATGCTCTTTGTATTCTTTGTCACGTCAAAAATTGTATCAGATAGCATTACAGAATATTGAATATGCAATATGGTTCAGAGTTACTGTTTAAACATAAAACATTTTTATTTCGAAGTTGAATTTGTTAAATAATCTTTTCATAAGTTGGCTGCAACAATAAAAAAGATCTAAAAGCCTTCAGAAATATAAATACATGCGACGCGAGTGGTATTGAATAGAAAACACAATCAACTTTAACAATGGTACTAAAGTAACAGAACTTGTCGAACTCACTACTTCAATAGCACTTGTAGTTGAGAACAGTGTGGGCAAGCCGCTAAGCCGATCACACGAAAGAACATTCTCGTAGTTTTGTGAATAGAACCAACACACCCAACAAGGTGACAGGAAAGTTCTACAACTCCTTCAGGAGCATGCACGGACACTCCAAACTACCGACTCCAATACTCTCAACACAACTTGTTTGCTAAACAAAATAAAACTTACGTAGCTGTGAAAGACATGACAGATGATGGACGAACACTCCAGGCAAAACTATAAATTATGGGCATATTGATTTTGTGCCAACTTACCTCATCGGCTTGAACAGTGCTTGGACGCCATTAGGGTAGTCAATTATAAGTTTCAACTGAGTTCCACCTTCTTTTTGCTCTGTGGAAAAAATAGTAATTGTGAATCACTTTATACCTACCAACTAATTCAGTAGATACTTGAATTCATTTAGCCTTCGAAGTATCAATTTAGATGATATTAGAATGTAGCCTAACACGGTTATCGAGTGGCGGAGACACTATAAATAAATGTAGTACGCCTATACGATAAAGTTGGATCAACAATGAAATCCATTATAGTGGTTTAAATATTTAAGTCCAATTCGAAGTAAAGGGCGAGATTGTTGTGGCTATATTGTCCGCCGGACCGCTAACCCGCAACTGATTGCAGACCCGCCTTCATTTAATATACATACCTACCTGCTTCAGCTTTTATATAATATGCAAATATCATCTCAGTTACTTTTTTTTAAAGATTTAGTTTAGGCAATGTAATCAGAATCACAGCATGGGGTTAAAACCTTACAGTACGACTCATTCGTTTATTTTATAATTAAATAACGTAAATTTTTCTTCGATCAATAAATTTTCAAAGAATAGTTAACTTTTACAAAAACTTATAAAGTTCTTATACACTTTATATTACACATCCGATTTATTTCCTTACTAGCTGTTGCTCGCAGCTTCGCCCGCGCAATTTAATACTTATTTCTCCTCGTCATTTCGCCCGTTACGAGTTGAATTCCCAAAAACGACGAAACACGTAACTTTATTTTTACTGAGGAGCTTAAATATTAAATTTTATCCTTCTTCCTTTACAAATGACGAACTTCCCACAAAAACTTTCAACCCCTATTTGACCCCCTAAGAACATCGATTTTTAAAAATCCCGAATTATGTATTTATCTGACCAAAAACTTGTACATTAAATTTTATATCTCTTACTTTAAAAATGACGGATTTCCACACGAATTGCAATCATTCATCCCTAATTTTACCCCTAGAGCGGTCGAATTTCTAAAATTTCTTTCTTAGTGGATGTTTTCATCATAAAATGCATCATCTATCAAAATTTCAGTGTGTAACCGGTTACATACTTGAAATTTTGGGTTTAGGCTCTCCGTTGATGCATCAGGCAGGACTAACGATTTTGATATAATATAGAGATTCTCAGCTACTGGGTGACTTAAAATTTTGAACTGAGGGGAAAGATCAATTAAAAAAAACTACATTGCCATATACAATACCAATACGATACCTACAACTGTAGGCGCAATTACTACTTATGTTAGAAGTATGACTATCGAATGTCCAGTCATAGGGTGGGGGTGGCGTAAAGGTTGTCTGTCTAAACGTAATTGCTTTTCTAAGTCCGATCAACGATGCACTGAATATTTTATGGCGATACATACATAAATTGAGATCAGGGCTTACTCAATAGTCGAATCGATTACAATTATATCCAACGCTAAATAATGCAAACGAGGCTTATAAATAAAACTTAATTTCAAACACAAAATTGTGACTGCCCTCAAATTTATTGTCATAATTCTAATGAAGGTACGTACTCTATTTGCCTTTCCCAATACCGGTTTAATTGTTAATCTAATAGTTTTATGTAATTAATGTGGTATCTAAACTTACCTACATGTAGGATGGACGAAGTTGCCATATCTTTGATAAGTGCGTCAACTAGCGGCTCCCCATCCTCATACAATTCGTGTTGAGCTATCTTCAGTTGGAACCTTTCCAAATTAGAAGCGTTTAAGCTGCAATAGAAATTTATTAGTATTATTATACGACATTAATTTCCAGTAATTATGCGCTAATTTCCCTATTGTGTGAAAATAATATAAATTGGAATACAAGCCGTTCTAGTATTTGATTGTCGAACCGGATACCAGATTTGCGATTACTAATATTTATCAGTTTAATAGTAATTTATACCTAAATATATAGGTATATATTATAAAATGTAATATAAACATAAAAGACAATAACGATGCGTGGTACGTCATCGTTGTAGTTACTTGAAATTTTTCGCACACGCCCGTAAACCTGGTCGTTAACGTCAAGATTTACACGGAAGATTTTCAGATGGCGGCGCGGCGCGGGCGGCGTGTTGGTTTTGGGCTGCGTGGAACACATAAGTGGACGTGATTTGCCTACTAGCGGGAGGTGTGAGACTCCGGGCGACACGACGCAGCACGGAACTGAATACTAAGGAGCATACGTGTAACATTTTCGATTTGTGGCATGCTCCGATAACCTGCATTTAGAAATCAAGCCGGCAGCTATTCTAAAATTTATTGACTCTCTTTCGGTGTAGGTAAATTGTGTTAGTGTCAAATTAACATAGAAAAGGACTGCTTCACGAGTGTGTAGCATGTTGTGCTCCTAAGCGAACACGAATATTTATTTCATTCATTTTACTTGGGCCTATTATGCTGAAGGCGACCAAAATATATAAAAGAATCTCAACAAAAGAAAACGCTCTCGTGTCAAACAATGAATGTTCATCTCCTCACACATTTACATAGATGATCCCAATTTTGAAAATGTTATGCCAAATTTTGTCATGTATCAACGCAACCCTTCTACATGATACATGAATCCGGTCATAACAAGTCCCGTCATATCACGAGCACCGTTTTAAGGAAGCCATCATACATTCATTCCATTTAGTTTTATTGTCAAAGACCCGCGCCTATCTCGCCGGGTCCCCGTAACTGGATTTTAAATAAGATTCCCTGTAGGTCTTGTGAAATTTGCCTTGCAAGATAAAGAAAGGCAAGCGACCTTTCTATTTCATATTATAGAATCATTCCGCGCCAGAAGTATGATATGATCCGTTTTTATAGTCGTATGTATCAAAAGAAATTTTGTTGGTAGTATACCTAAAGGCAAACGGAATGTGATATTCTTTTCATTGCCTTCACGGCGCCCTGTGAGATTTGGCCTAATATTTGCTTTGGTGAAATAAGCTAAAGCAGCGGAGGCCGGCCGCGACCTACCTGTTTGATTTTGATGCATACTTCAGTGCTCTGCGGGGGCATTCGTGGTAGATGAAAAGCTATCGCCATTATATGCAGTGGCGTGTTACATAGAACATACGACGTGGCACAGCAGCAGCAACATTCGGAGCCAGAGCCAAGCCGAAATATGTAAACACTTGCTCCAGCAATGTTCGGGTTATCAAAGTTTAATTGCGGTAATAACGAAGTAACTAACAATTTAATTTGGCGACTCGCGGCGTGCTACATAAATCGTACTTGTGGATGTCAGCTGTCGGCAACTTTAGACAATTTTCCTTGTAATGTCCTTTTCGCGTCGTTTTTCGCAGAACGTTTTAATTAATATTTCTTAACCGACTGAATATTCCTTTTATTTGGTATTTACATTTTGCGCAATTTGAAACGATTACAATTTATTGTGTAGATTGTTTTTTTCTTGGAAAGATTTCAGACATCAAAACACAATGATAAACTTAATTTATAAAATGTATGGATGTGAAAATTTTCATTGAGTTTTCATGGATACTGTAGCTTAAATATCCATTAAAGTTAGTTATTTGAGTTAGATAGATAGTCTCTAAAATAACTAATCTTTGTCAACATCATACTCGTTATAGCAAATCTTAACCACTCCGGACTAGTACTACCGGATAAATATGTGTTTTGTTCTAGGTATGTATCACAACTACATATATACAATGATAATATTACCATTGTCATGTGCAGAAGAATAACCAGTTTCCGTTGTTTTTGAATGTTTCGTTTTATTGATGCATATCACGATTTTATTTAAAAAAAAAACCTTAATTTAAAAAACTTTTCCTATAGAGAAATAGGGAGCATAATTTGAAGTAGGTAACGTAGGTTTTTTTGACGCAATTGGTTCACTCATTCAAATTTTAAATGGTTAATTCATTAACTTATATAGTACACTAGCTGACCCAGCAAACGTTGTTTTGCCACATTATAGGGGTTGGTGGGCTACCCCTAACTTTTAGGGGGATGAAAAATAGATGTTGGCCGATTCTCATAGATACCGGATAAGCACAAAAAAAATCATCAAAATCGGTCTAGCCGTTTCGGAGGAGTATGGCAACGAAAACTGTGACACGAGAATTTTATATATTAGATATTAATTTAAGGAGTATTATTGTTTGTAGGAACCATACTTTTAATAAATTAATAATATAAAATAGGTATTGGTACATAACATTTTGTGAATTCGAAGTAAAATTTAGTTCAGATTTTGTCGCAATATATGTTCACTCAATATAAAGAATACGCAGATAATTTTAAGGGTTCGAGAACGACTTATCTAGTATTCGTTGGTACCGTTCTTGTCAATAGATGGCGTTGCGTAATATAAATTACGTACCCAAAGGATATTTTTTTTGACAAGGATTTGAATTCTTTTAAAATTGATATCCGAGGGCCGATCCCATCGGCGTATTCGAATTTGTTGTCAATACTGAAAATAAATGCCGATATTTTAAACTACTTTTTCGATCTGAAAATCTGAGGGGTTCGTGTGACGACACTGAGTGCAAGTTCTTTTTGGACTTTTAATTTTTATATCCTTAATTTTGGCCCTACAATACAGGCTTACATTCCGTAAAAACCTTACCTTTTATCGCATTGATGTTACATAAATACAGCTTGTATTTGTGTAACATCAAATTATTTTAAATCCTTATACGAAATATGTGGTAAGCCTCTTGAGATTAATTAGGCACAAGCCAGACGCAAAACAGGTTGAATTTCAACAAGTACTCAAACTCGGGATCATATCGTGATCAATCGTATTTTCAACTAGGTACTAAGGTATATACCACTAAAGCACTTTTAGATCTAAACAGAAAAAAAATATCTACAAACATTTCTGTAGTACCTTTACTATGAGACCTACTCACCTAGGTTCTAAATCCTCCATCTCCCCAATTGTTGGATTCTCTGGCCTCAGGATGTTGAGGTCCCGATGTGGGGGTATAACTACCGTGTGGTCCTCAGCCTTGCCCTGTAGCTGGGCGAATATGATCCTCTGCAGGTCCTCATAGTGGTCTGTAGGAGGGACGGGGGTCCGGGGCTCAGCATCTGCTCCACCTCCGCTCGTCTCACTCGGAGCTGATTGCTCGTATTCTCGAGACCCGTTACTGCCATTACTGTTGAAGGTAACGAAATTAAGTTTATTTACATAGGTAATTTGTTTACAATAACTATTACAGGTAATGCGGCAGTTACTAATATAAAGATTATCTTGGAGAAAAAATACATATACAATAGAAAAGGTAACACAAATTACAAGTAGGCAATGATTATTTAAATATAACCCACGCCACGTACCACTGAATTTTCGGAAGTCATGTGCTTATTTATCACATGCTTAAACAATGAAGGGAAAGATCGTGAGGAAACCTGCAGATTTTCTCGATGGCATGTAAAGTATGGCCACCCGTAGTAGGCTAGCGTGATGGGTAATAATAGCCTAATCCCTCTCAAATGAGAAGAGACCCATGCCCAGCAGTGGGACAATAAAGGTTTAACACTTTTCTAGTACCTACAAGTTGGCCAACTTCAGATACCACCGAGAAAATTCTATAGAAACCAATTTCGATGTCATCATTTACGGTTTTAGCAAGTGATAATAAATACGCAGTCTTCTTTATTTTTGATTTCGAGAGTTTTTACTTGGAAGCCCATACATATGACTAGGCTGGTGCAGACGCCGTGAATAATATTTTTCCAATTGATATTATATGTATACTAAGCACATTCATTTATTGGATGTGGGCAGCATATAGCCGGCTGTAGACGACCTTTGGTTGATGATAATGACATTCTCAAGACTCCTGAATTGGTAAACTCGAATTGAACGTGACTTAGCTAGGTATAGGATACACGGGCGCTTGTGTACTGGCCAACTTTAACTTCTAAATCAGCTTGGGATTACTTGTATGAAAAAGTATTACAACCAGTGCTGTGACCACTAATGTGAGGGAATAAGACTGCAATTTAACGCATGGTTCGTAATATGTTACGCTTAGTTTAAGTAGCGGTGTTCGTCGCATCATTTACATATGTTATTTACTCATGGGGATATGCACAATGAAATGGGAAAGACAAATAAATATTTTTATCACCATAATATTATTCTGTTCAAAACTAAGTTGGATATGGAATAAGATGGAAAAGTCCTGAAAAAATGAAGGATATAAAGTAAAATGAAGTATTGTTTTTTCTCCCCTTCTACTTTTTAAATTACATTTTATTCATTTAATAATTATTATTTAAAATTCAGAGGCTGTCGTCTCCTAGTAATAATAGATTCCCTATTGCCCCAAACTAAATTTGCGAATACCAGGAAAGCATAACATAACAGAGATAGCATTCATTACACTCATGCTATTCCTAAAGCTATTATCGTTGCTTTAGGTCCCTATAGTGAGGATGCTGAAATATAGACTTATAAACTAATATGATTGTAAAATTCTATTAGAGAACTTCGCTTATTACTTAAATCTTTCTCGAATTCTCAGAAACTAACGCTAAAAGCATTTGTAGAAACCATTTTGAATATTAAAAATCATTTTTCAATCATTTCGCTTTATTATAAAGTGCTTAGATTTTGACTTAAATAAAGGCTTTTAATGAAATACAATATAATTGGAACTTATACAAAAACAAGTGCTCTTTGAAATAATTATTTGTATTCTGTATCGGTTTATTGTACGACTTATCAATTATATTCGTAAAGGTAAATTATTAAAAGGTATTAACATTGTTCTGTGATTATAACCATTTAATGTTAATTGAATAAATTCCATAAATTGTTTCTAAGACCTGCTCCAATCTCGTGAACGATAGAATTGAAATACTTTCAAGTACCTAAGATGTTTCACATAAACAAATAAAATAATAAGACGCTATTTCTTTTATTTTTATACTTTCGTTTTTTATTAGAATAAATGATAAAAAAAAACTGTAAAATTATACCAATTTGTATGAACAGTTTATACTTTAAGTTGAACAATAAAACACCAATAATTTTAATAATCTATCACGAGAAAAACGTTTCTATTGTATGATCTAAGTTCAAACATTTTACAAATTTGGAAAACATTGTAAAGGATCGTGTGCACTGTTTTGATCGGCGACAATCGGCAATCCGTCACGTTTTGAATGACCTAGTAGCGCGTAGTGGGCATCGAACGCCATATATTCTTCACTGGCTGACATGGCCAGCGGACACTGACGGCCTGACAGGAGAAGGCAAGCCATGATTATATTTTGTACTCATATTAGTACAAGAAACTTGACACTTCTCGTTTAGCCAACAATGGTAGCACAACCAGTAACCTGCGATAAGTATAAAACATAGAAAGATGATTTTAGAAACATTATAAGTAATATTAGGTCTTGCAACATAAAAACCGGGACGAGAATCGAACATATGTGGTTCTCAAGACGTTTTAAACATAGATGAAGTATTTATTTCAAACTACCAGAACTTTAAACTTGACAGTCAGAGACAGGATTTTCAGGCACTCTTTAATCAACAGTATGAATATAAAAAACTTATAGATCACTTTCCCTTAAATATTATAATATTGTTATTTTAATAAACATTCGATACAATAACATGAAAATTTGTGTATTTACACGGGTAGCCAATGGAATGTAGAAAATATTTGAGCCAGGAAAAGTTATAAAATTATTGTTTGTGGTCCATGTAAATAATAAAGCTACGTCGGGTTAAAATAATATCAATATACCGCGAAAAAAAACGTAAAAAGTACCTAGTTTTATTTCAATTAAAGCTATTGTTAAAGGAATAAATTTTAACAAAGATAACTGAACAAACAACATACCAATTCGTAGAAAATAGTACCTACAACAACAATAATACACTTCAATATTTAGGTTATTATATTAGGTCTATTGTTTCGGTCTCATAAAATTATTGGTTTGAATCCGTTCCGAGTCAGTCAATAAAGTCAACTTAAAGTGTTTGTGATAGCGTGGGCGCGATTGTTTACAGACGTAATCATTACTAACGTGGCGAACGACAACAAAGTAGAAATTGCAATCAATATCGAGTACCCAGTATGTACTCAAGTTGCTATTTTTCATTGCTGTTGTACTCATAATTAGGGTATGAAGTGGGTTTCAATTCAATTGACCTTAATTCCACCTAAAAGTGTGTCTGCTTTTTCCTACTTATATCTACTTCACATATACATTTCATACTTCAAGAATAACTTTAATTTGAAATCGGAGTAGCCATTAAAGCCATGTTCTTAACGATGATGTTACTGATAATTTCAATAATCGTTAAAAATTTCAACGATTATTTTTTTAAATTATTTTGTTGCTCCTGGGTATGGGTCTAGACTAGGCTTTAGTCCACCTAGTCTAGTGCGGATTTACAGACTTCACATGCTATTGAGAAATTGTCTCAGGATTCCCAGATTTTCCTTCACCGTACAAGCATGTAATAAATACGTAGATAACTGAAGAATAACGCTGTATTTTCGGGTGTGGAAAGTGTCCAGTTCAATAACTTAACCTTTGACCTCCCAGTCCACTGGTTACACCACTAGGCTATCAGCTTTAAACCACAGCATTGGGGGTTAAAGGTTAGGTAGTATTACAAAATTGTAATACTAAAATTATAAACACTATAATATATATATAAATGTATCTTATTATTTCTTTATTATAGTTGTTAATTTTATAATATCAATTGACTCCGGGGTCATTGCATCGCGTCAGCTGGTTGACTTCTAAGATAAGATGTCGAGACCAATAGAGTATATAAAGTTTTAAAGTCTATTGGTAGTTCCCCTCTCAAATGATTCAATTACGTCACTTATTTATCAGTATTATTACCGTTCATCTTTTATTAATCATTTGGAAATCCCTATTAAATGTCTGTGTTCTCACTCACTCACTCACACTCACTGCCTAAAAGAAACGGAGCGTTATGTAGAACTTACGGAGACTAAGTCATTCTTAAAAGTGATTGCAAGGACATTATAATACCACTAAGCAAAATATGTATTAAAATTATCATTAAGCTAATTGAGCTTAGTGATAATTTTTACAAATACGGTTAATTTTTTTTTACTCCTAATTAATAAATAATTTTAGCATATTTTTCATATCGATTTATAAATAACATAATTATAATACTTTGTAAGAAAGTCATAATGGACTATTTGAAAACTACATTTATATTTCATAGTACAAGATATTACGTAACAAAAGATCTACCATTAGTAACTATAATATTCTAAAATTACAATAATGACTGTGGAATCAACTATCGGTTGCAATTATCCCACATGACATGGGGTTCTTCAAAAAAGGAGTAAAAAGATTTTTACAGCGTTGGTAAAGCGGGAGCGAAATTTCTGGTGTTGCAAACGTCTATAGGCTACGTAACCGCTCATCAACAGGCGGGTTGTAAGTTTGTTTGAAGTTGTTTGCCATCCTCGTGGAATAAAAAAATATAAACCTCGACAGGCTGTAACAATAAAAACGTCAAATGCTTCTGATACGGCGATTTATTCAGTTTATTTATAGGTAATATACATACCTAGAAATGAATGTATGCTGATTCATACATGCACCATTCCAAAGAAACCGCAAATATATTGTACATATTAAACATTAAATACCAAAACCGCAAAAAGTTTTCGATAATAAGACAATGTTGAGAGTAATCATCATTTATTTATATCTTTGACCACACGATTATGGCGACTCCGCGATTTCGACGTAGGCAGTAGGTCCGCCACGGCTCGCAGATTTGGTGTCCGGAAACAATTATTTGTATTTCCTGCAGGTGTCCGGTTGTTCTTCCGGGTGTGAGTGTCGTTTATGTAGAGGTAGTTAAATGCAGGTTTGTATATTTTGTAAATGCACCTACGGCTTGGTTCAAGAAAATCCTTGTGTGGAGCAACATTTTAATACAGTTACTCTTCTGTATTTTAGTTTTCATATCGGCACGAGTTATAAAGTATTATGACATATTATATATGCTAGTCAAAAGGTTGATAACGTGGGCCACTTGGAAAAGTTATACCCACACTGACCAATCGATTTAGTTACACCCGCCAAACTCATGTCGTAAAAATATTACGTAATAGTAGGTTGCATCTGGATAAACCTGTTAACCGACCCTAACGTTGGGTTAGCTGAATGCTAGCTGAATGCAGCTGAATGCTGCAGCTAATGCTAGGAAGAAGATACGATGATGACTGCTGGTATGTACCGAACGATTATTTTCTATATATGTAATTAACTTTCACCCCAAATTTTGAGGCCACATTCAGCTTTAATCAATGAATTGCTAGGCCAATGCACGTATACGTACGCTTTTCTAGCCACCCTTTCTCAATTTAACTAAATGAAATAAATTGGTGACAAAAATAGAGTCATCAGATTCAAGATCAACAGAAATGGGGTGTTTTAAAATTTTAGTGTATGTAACGCTAAAAATCAAAGGGAAAATAATTCAGTCCAATAACTTTCTGAATGAAGTCTAACGAGCGATATGGAAGACCATATGGCTGTTGAATCTGTCCAAGTTGCAGAAGTCAGGTATTTTATTTTATTTTTATTTGGGAAACAAACAGATACAATATTCGAACATAATGATATGATTAAATACAGAACTTACTCGAAATAGATAGAATGATTTTAATTTACATTTGAAAGCTAGAATGTCTATTTACACATTCTTTACATCTGAATTCTATGAATCTAAAGTCACATTAGTTTAATTGTCAGTGCAATTATAACATAGGACGAAAAGCCTGCGCAAATTTTGAGATGACTCATCACATTGAGAAAATTTTTAAAAAAGAGGAGGAAATGATCATAACTATCTGTTTATTAATGTTACGTTATCAAGAGTTCGATATAATTTATTTTGGATCGTCGCCAGCAATTTTTCTTGTGAACAGAGTAACATTTTTTATGCCTTATTATTTACATAGATGATTTAAATCAACCGGAAGGTAGAAAACCACGTGTAATTCTCTGCACATTCACAAGTTTCTGTTTAGAGCTCACGTGAGTAAGTTTTACCGAGTGGATAATAGACGGACAGTAGACGAATATCATTGTTTTTTTTTGGATTTTCCTTTGATGAATCGTTTAGTATAATGGAAAGTACAAACATTTGTTAATAAATTGTTGGAGCACGTAATTCAAATGTACATTTCTGACTAGGATCTTTCACATATACCTCCGAAAGATCGCAGGAAAAGTAACTAGCGGCGGCGGCGGTCTCACACGGATCATTAGATCCTCTGACTTCTGTTGTCTGACTGATGTTGGGTTATGTTGACTTTTATGACTGACACGTATTCCTGTTACCGTCATTCCAAAAGACCACTAACTCAACAGCAACTACTAAGTTTACACTCAAGATTTCATCAGAGATTACCAACATGCAGTAGGTCAGCGTGGTGGACTATAGCCAAATACTTCTCAAAGTAAATGGTTGAGGATAATAACAAATTATGTTTGCTCTGAAATTTCATTACTACAGAATGGAAGTTTTTCTTCAATTACAAAATCGCAATGATAATATTTATGACAACATACACGGCTAAAGAGTACTTGAACTCAGTTTTTGCTTCCGCTTCAATGAGACAATATAATCGTGATATATTCTATTGTAAGGTTTCTTTGTAACCCTCAAACCTATTCATTGTCTTTATGCGAAATAACGTAATTTGTTCCTACGTAATTAACAGAATATTTTTTAAATACCTGACTTGAACTTTTAGTTGTCGTATGACATGACACTTTCGTATATTTACTGTTTCGGGAGAAATATCATTATTTAACTACTGGTTTCATATATTTACTTATATGGAAACGGTTTAACTACACTTATTAACTCATTTTTCTTGATTACAGTTCTAGAAAGATTATCTTAATTTATTTCATGTCATAAATTGGTGGCATAGATACCTACTTAAAGACATAGATTATAAAAAAGACGACTTTAATTTAATGACATCTAGATATACATAGAATAGTTTGCAAAATAACATAAAATTTCTCGGTGTCCAATAATAACCTGTCAGTTTTCCAATCCTCATGCAATCCAACAGTAACACTTATGTGTAAGTGTGTGTACATATATGTAATTACTTTTTCACAGGTGTACCGCTAAAAGTTCTAATGAATTAAACAAGATATTCCTTTATCATTTTTTCACACAGTATTGTACATTGTGACATATTGAATAAATTTGCCTTGAAAGTTGGTGTACTGTTTGGGTTGACTGATTACCATGGTAATTTCTGTAAATTATTTCACAGTGCAATATAAAGTTGAGCACGTTAAAACAACAAATGCAACTTGCCAGGTAAACCGTTGGTAGGTAAGGTACCTATAGCCCCGGCAAGACGACAGGAAAGGAACATGTATCTTTTTGAACATATCAAATTAATTTCTTATGTCTATTTTGTGACGAGGGAACTGAATGCGAAGAAACAAAAAAAAATAAGTAAGGTACCTCACAATGTACCTCAAGTTATTCTTTATTTGATACGTACACAACATCAGGTAGACATAAAAAAAAGATAATGGTAATTCAAATTCCAAATCAAATCAATAATCTCTTGCAATTTTTTGTAAATATTTTCTACAATTTACAGATTTATTTAATAATTATTATTCGTGATTAAAGTCCGGTTTTTTTAAACTAATTTAAATCAATATGTCGGAATTTTTTATACCTTGCATTTTCGTACAGTTATTTGACCTTAGTCGTATCAAACTTAGTTATAGCAAAATGTCACTGCTTGTGAAATTTTCGTCACAATGTCAGTTGAGACAAGGCAAAATGTAGCCCCTACTACCCACACAGTCAGTTTTACAAACCGCAAGCCTTCTGTGGTTAATTTATTCAGAAAAGGCAGTTGTTTGATTTTGTCTATGTTTCTAAAGTGATCGCAGTCTGGTTTATTTACTATTCAATTTAAGTTGGCTCACATTGTTTTATTTCGTATTATGGGTATGCTTAGAGACACACCGAAACCAGCCTGACAGCCTTTTTTCATGTAACTGCAAACTCACGGATCACTCAACGAGTGCGCCAAAAAAATACCTACTACCAATAAAGGCAGGGCTTCATGATTGCAGTAACTGACCCACCGCTAGGTAAGGGTCTCCTTCTTATTTAGGAGGAATTATGGAGTTTCTTGCCGGTTCTTCTCCATAAGACCTACCTTTTGGAACCGTGCAACTAGGTTTTGACAGTTAAAAAGTACCTGTAATATTGGTCTAATGGAAATAAATAATTTGAGTTTGAGTTTGAATATTATATAAGTAGTCCACCACGCTAGCCCAGTGTGAGTTATCACACTGCACAAGGAACTATCTAGAAGTTCTCACAAACTTGAGACCTTTGACTCCACAGTGTTATGGTTACACTAGGCTATTATATGGACTTGAATGACTTGACTTAAATTTGAATGTTATGGTCTATGGAAGTATGAAGATCGACAATTATGAGGGAAGATTAATTGCGTGTAAGTGTCAATCGATTTCATTAAATGAGTTACGATCAGTCTAATCAGAACTCACGTAATAAAACCGCTATAAAAATGATTGGGGGCAAATATTTCCCGAAACACCATACAATATGGTATGATTAAAGTATACACAATAACTACTTATTCTGGGAGATGGAACTTGGTGTTAGATTTAATAATAATATTTATTTTACAGCCTTAACAAACTTTCTACAATCACTTTGTGTTTGAACCCATAAGCAATGTATACATATACCTATTAGGAGACTCGGCCGCTCTTTATTAAAAAATATTAAATAAGTAATAAAATAAACAAAACAATGATAAGTATACTTATATTACACACTTGCTTCATGACCTATGTATAGGGTTGCCAACTTTTTACAAGAAATACAGTATATTTAGGTCAGATAAATAAAATGAACAGTATTTTAGAAAACACAACAGTATTCGATTTTTTTACGGTTACGGTAAATCAGAATTTTGTATACTTTTATAATGTACTAGCTGTTACCCGCGAGTTCGTCCGCGTGAAATTTAACGAAAAATTTAATGTTCATATTCATGCATTGGTCAGGTCCCGCGTTTTTAAGTCATACGGAACTTTAATTCGTTTCTTGTTCTTAAATTAAAGTAGCCTAAGTTACTCTTTATAACGTTGGTGAAAGTCCCTACAAAATCGGTCCAGCTGTTGCAGCAATTAGAAGGAACGAAGAGAGAGACAGACAAACATTTTAGAAATTATTTTTTTGTGTAATTACCGTATCTATACTTTTATATATGAAATTACAAACAGAAATTAAAATATTTGCATTGCATCAAGCTTTTATGTGAGTTCAACCTCTTTTGAATAAAATCGGATTGAGTTTTCAAGCATGTGTCAAAATAAAAAGTAATTTAAATCAAAAGCATTATGGAGTATTGATATCAACTTCAACATAATTCTCTATCTCTTTTTAATCCCGTCAGGGAATTTCGATAAAATACGAAATACGTCTTCCATCAATTCTGTTAAAGAATGTTTATGCAAAATTTGAAGTAGATTGGACCAAGGAATCACGTTGTCTCGTACAAACTTGGTCCCCCTATCCCCCCCCCCTTATGGGCAAAATTTTGGAAAATCCTTTCTTATCGGATACCTACGTCATACAAAGACTACACTCGCCAAGTTTCATTGGAAATCAAAGAAATTTCATATTAACTTTGCACCCCCATTTTACCCCTTTAAAGGATGATTTTTGAAAAAATATTTTACACGTGTTTCATAACTTTCAATGAAAAACCTTCAAACTGAATTTCAGTTGAATAACTTCAAAAACAGGAAAGTTACATACTAAACTTACACCCCCGTTTTACCCCCTTAGGGGGTGAATTTTCAAAATTCCTTTCTTAGTGCTCCCCTACGATATAAAAGGAATCCCTGTGCAATTTCAAGTTTCTAACCCTTATAGTTTAGGCCCTGCGTTGATATGTCAGTCAGTCAGTCAGTCAGCTTCTCCTTTTATATATATAGATAAACGAGCGGAAAACAGTATAATACTGTTTTTCACAGTATGGTTGGCAACCCATCTATGTATGTATCTCTTTTTTTCTTTTCCTTTTAACACAGAACGTTGATAAAGTGAAGGAAGTCAACAAAACTTTACTACCTTATTCTTTTCAAAACATGCATACCACTGAGAACAATATGCAGGGCATATGTACACAACATATTTATTTCCTTGTGGAAATCGAACTCGCTACTTATAGCGAACAGCCGACAATGCCGTTTCTTTGAGACACCTTATAAGTTTAAGGTGTTACATAGTAACTACACAGTTTTAATTGTTTCTCTGTAAATAGCTTGTAAAATTATCTATGGTAATTGCATTCGCTAATTATCTGTCTGCGAATAATAGATGCCATGTACCTTACTTTCCTAGTATCAATTTCTAGTCACGATATAAAATTGTCCTTATTTAAACATTTGGAAAACTAATTAACTAATTGTCTTTAAGGTGGAAGCTCCACGCTAGCCCACAAAATTCAAATTTTCGTACGTTTTTTGCAATTTGCCGGTATTTGTCAGGCTGTACATTGAACAAAATATGAATGATATATGAACATAAATATATATTATTATTTATTAATACAGTCATATGCACTTTGAGGGCTGTTTTTTTTTATGATTATAATTCTGTAACTAAATAACTATTACAGGCGCGAATCATATTTTGTTCAATGTACATCCTGACAATAACCGGCAAATTGCAAAAAACGTACGAAAATTTGAATTTCGCGGGCTAGCGTGGAGCTACCACCTTAAGTATCTACTTGTATCAATCCTTTATACGCTCATAGTTACAATATATTATTCAAAAATAAATAAGGAATTACCTAATTATTAATTATCTCTATATTACTGATTAATTATGTTAGAGTTGAATACCTAATGCACGAGTGGCAGATTATACAATAGGTAAGTAAATGGATTAGACAAGATATGAAAAAATATACTTAAATGATATTTATATAAAATGAATAATAAGGTACTGTCTCGTTGGTCTGGTATTCGTAAATGCTACTGCTTAGCAAGAAGTCTAGGGTTCGATTCGGGTTATGCAATACTATGAAATGTTCCGTAGAAGAAATAGGCTAAAACATACCTGAGAAACGTAGATATGCATTAATATCTACACCTCTGCCTAACCCTTTAGGGACGACAGGCGTGATGGTATGTATGTTTAATTTAATAATTCAATTATTGATAGGGAAAATAAAACAATCAGGTGTTTATATATAAAGTGTACACAGAAAATAATAATAAAAGATAACACAGAACAAAAAATAGTTACTGTTTGCCGTTTTTTAGGCTGTGAGAAAATATAACAGACTGTACTCGTAAATTATATGACAATATGTTTTATCTATATGTTTACAACGTAATACGAAATTCAACTGACGTAGACATAACGACATGATAATAATTATGTGTGGTCAGGTTTTTTTTTCAGCATTTCCATGTTTTTTATTTTAAATCTAATATGACGCATAAGGGACTTCTCATACTTATTCAGCGTATGCCATAGAAAACACCGATTTTGTATGAAGATACGCATCTCCACGCGTCCGTTCAGCTTTCCGCCGCTGAACATCCGTTCAGCTCAGTCCGAAAAGCTCTTCTTCTTGTAAGTACGCGTCTTCATACAAAATCATTATTTTCTATGAACATAAGCTGAATAAGTGTGAGTAGTCCGTAAGGTGTTCGCTCAGCCACTGCGTCAATCGAGTAAATTTTAGTAACATTATACAGAGTAAATTTTCAAGTGAACGTCAAAATCCGAGCAATGAGAAATCGTGAAACATTCAATGGATTTTTCTAAAACAAATATCTTAGTGAGGATTTTATTATATTCCTGATCCGCAATGGAACTCACTTTTTTTTATTTAATACAGTTTTAATAAGCCGTGAATTTCACTACATAGGTAATGTTTAAATATGCATACGTATATAATTATTGTAGTTTATAAGATACCAAGATAATGTTTAAAAAGTAATTTGTTCAAAATTTATTTTAGTTTTTTCTATTATTATTGATATTTATTAGCGACACCGTCTGATTTAATGTAAATATTATATGTGTGTCTTTTGCAAAAAGCAAGCAAAGGTTGGGAACATTGATGTAGCAAAAAAATAATAATAAAGAGGTTTTATCATTGACGTCTAGCCAAATGAAAAAAAACACTTGTCAAGCCATCAGTTAGGTTCTTTGCAAACAAGATTACCATTATAACATTGATACACCAGCATGCTTTACAAACTCCGCTAAGCCACGATTGTATTCAACTATTCACCCGTCAAACAGGGCCTGTGGAGTTACGTTGAGCCTATATCTAGCCAGTATTGTCACTGATGAGTACCTGAATCATATTTCATTTGTTTGAATCTGATATTTGCTCAGCCGATGAGACAAATTAATTAACGCACCTATTGTTTCTTTTGCAAAAACTATCAAACACAGCAAATGTTCAAAAATGAAATTTAATGCATTGAAATGAATGTCAATATACGCATTTATATTTTGTATAAAGTACATACCTACGTAACAGATGTCGTCAAACAATGTGAAATAATGCAAATATTTATTTTCGCTTGCTCTCGATTTTTGTTTCAACTAGATTTGTAATCTACCTATATACCTAATATACCTACCTAACTTATATTTTATTTCGCTGCGTTGATATTATTACACATTTCCAACAAAGAGCTGTATTAATAGCTTAAATTACAGTAAACGCCGAATGCATGGAATCCCAAAAAATATATTATCATATACAACATTTGTAAATTTTTCATAAGACCTGCCTTAATTTTGAAACTCTGAGTCTTGGCCAGTGGACCGTGATGCCAAAGGTTCTGAGTTCGAACCCAAGGCGAAGGAACCTATACATCGTAACATCGTAAGGAAACTTGTACTCATGAGGCATTTTCTTGATCGCACTACGCTAGCCTAGCGTAGTGGACTTATAGCTAATAATTCTCAAATGGGAGGAGACCCGTACCCAGCTGTGAGATAATAATTACTGATGATGATAGCAAACTTGTTCATATTTCTTTATTTTAATTTAAAATTAGTGCCCCAATGCGAAAACAATTTAATAAAATAAATTGAATATTATCTATCTATACAGTCTAAGAACTAAATAACATAGTTAGGTAATAGAGATATTAATTATGCTTCTTTAGTTTGACCGATATAATTCTCTTGAACTATAAAAGCAATTATATCTAAAGTGTTACTCTATGTATAACGACCTCATATGTATCTAAGTATATTAAAAAAAACAGTATAGGGAGACAAGTCGACAGCTCGTCGGCCGTTTTGTAAATCTCTACACGATAGTCTGTCCTTCGATGTCGTCTTAAGACTCGCTTAGAATTATAAGTAGGCAGGTGTCTAGCACGCACTGCACAAAACCATACACTAGCTAAGTTTGACATGAGATTCGTGCCAATATTTTTGGACCTAATCAGTGCAAAAATATTGGCTACGTTTTAATTTATTATGTTAAAAGTATATTACTATGTCCTTAGCGCAGAAGTTTGTCAATAGTCAATGTGCTAATAAGTGGCTGTCGCAGATCATTAACTGTTTGATTAGTCTAACTTAAAGCAAGCTCTCTAGTCACTATGTTAGGTTCTTTGCAAATGTTTCAAAATACAATGAAATTAAAGTGAAAAGCTTTCTTGCAATAAACCTATTAAGTATCTACTTTTATTAAAACTTATTACATTAAAATGTATTGTTTTTTTTTTTAACTATCACTTGTTTTTAAGCCATAAAACAAAAAAAAGGTCTTTTGCAATTTTCTATGAACTTCAATATTTGGCATGTTGGTCAATTTCCAATTCAATCTCAAATAGCAGAACTTATAACAATATTTGTTATAGCTTATAAACTATACACTATAATATTACTTAGGTATACAATGCGGTGATCGAATTCAGCAGTAGGTAGAGTAGATTTCTACCACTCTAAACTTTTCGAACATATGTATATTTAGATTAGATAAAACCCTTGTCACCTAATAACGTGTCATACTAATCAATGGGAAAGCCGGCCCCCATTGCCTAGATACAGACGCACGACATAGAAAAGGTCGCATGGTCGCAGGCTTAATGCAAGCGACTATTCATTTTAGTATTGTAATATATCATCACGGCTGTTTTACCTGAGGGCCTGTGCCTCAACCTACACCTGTGTGTAGGTTGTCCAGCTAGCCAAAGAGATAAGTGCACTGGACAAAATGTCTACAAGGACGTTTTGAATCTATTTTTCTATACTACTACAGATATTTGCAGCAATGTTAGCAATAATACTGTTATTCAATTTAAATCAGAGGTCTCGAGTTCAGTCCCTAGTTGCGATGAGTTTTTGAAGTTATGTGCCTGTTTATTACATTCTGAAACGTTGGACGAATGTGAGGAAACATAAATGCCTGAGAGATTTTTTCGATGGTGTGTGAAGTCTGATAACCTGTGATGGATAGCCCAATTCCTCTCAAAAACAAGGAGACCCGCGCCATTTGCCAAGCAGTTGGACAATAAATGTGTATTTTTTATCTTCTACACTGTGGGTACAAACAAACATACATTCAGCTGTAGGTTTTAAGTACCATATGATAAGGACCAGCCGAACTCAAATTAGTAGCTATAATAAATTTCTAGAAAGTACTAAGACTATCAATCTATTAGAAATAAAACACAAGACCTATCCTCCAACTGCATTTTTAACAGTGTGTAAGTCTTGAGCTTATCATAATTATTTTTCGTATAGATTCATGTCAGTGAAGAATAAAAACATATGTACTAGAATTGCCAAGAAAAAAATGATAACTGTATCGATTACAGAGATAACTATAATGATAATACCCAAATAACTAATGTTATCTCAGTATCTAGAATGTGGCGATAACGTATAATATTATGTACACAAACTCTACACTTGTTTGTATTAAGATAATTATACGAAAAAATATGTTATTGAACTCATTTGACATAGATTATCACAGATTTATGTAAAAGTATTCTGCAGTGATGACTCGCTCTATACATAGTTTTGTTTTGTACGCTTTTTGGTTATTTCCCTCACAAAGAAGTTTTTTTTTTCTCTTAACCGTTTATCTCGACTTAAAATTAACAACGTTGGTATATCCATCTCTGTCTCTCAGTACAACTGCTTTCGCACTCATACGTCAGAATACGGCCCCCTGCGAATCACATTCCGCCCATTTGACTCAACTATTTGGATATTGCCGTGGTCCACGATTAATGCAATTAAATCATAACTGAGAGATAATTAACAGATGCACTAGCTGTTAAAGTTTTGTTATCAGAACCACATGTAGGTATTTACAAATAATGAAATATGAAGCTAGTAAAGGGCAATGAAGTTCGCACTTATCATTATTGTCAGCGTAGGATTATTCTTGGAATATTAGAAAAACAGATTGCAATGTAAATGAATATTTAGATGTCCAAGTTCATTTTAGGAGAAGTTGTATATTTTATAGTTTCAATGCACCAATGGCTGTGACGATATAAATTGCTAATTTTGCAATGTATTTATTGTGTACACCACGGTGATTTAAACAACCCTGAACTCGTAGAAATTAAGTGATTTTGGTGAATGTAGTGTTTTGGGTTCTATAAGGCGATTTCCCGATTACATGGGATTTAAAAACATGGTATCTTGTGAGTGGTTTCTCTTCAAGAATGCTCAAGCTTCGAGACTACAGATTTGAATGGATATTTATATTGCAACGATAATATATGTTCTAAAAAATAAAAATCGAAAACAATTGATATAAACTATATTTATTCAATAACAATTTAAGAACACCTTTTTTAAACTGGAGTAAAGTAAAAATATTACATTTTAATTAATTAATTTACTCAATAATTTTATTTTTATTCTCTACGTCTATGTTTTTCATACATACATATACATACACTCATGCCTTATTCCCATGGGGGTGGGCAGAAACTACAGAATGCCACGTTTTTCAATAATTGAAAAGATCTCATGTATAATATTTTATAGTTTATAATGTAGATAATGGCATTTTACATTTCTTTAATATTAAAATAATAGTACTGTGTCAATTCATGATTCCAATTCCAGAAAACAAATTATTACTTTTTACCTGTTTTTACCTGTGGTTATTTAATATTGACCATCAAATGCATAAAATCGAGCAATTAACACCAACTAAATACATTCTGTTTTATAATCTGTATTTACAGTACAAATTCGACGGTGTAACGGTGCTCAATTGCTTTTAAATTATTTTCACCTCATTTGATAGAGTTCAAAATATTGAGACAGATTGCCGTTTGGTGAATAAATAGATGTTGTGTATTGGTAGGAGTTCTGACTATATGTTACCTTTAAATTAATAAAACAGAACTATGAAATTAACTTATATTAGACAAGCTGAGAAGTAAATGACGTTCAACGCTGTCACAAGAACTACAAATTATATAGATAATTATTACCTACCAGTTCTTTTTTTTCCACCGTTTTTTAATTACTTTAATAAAAATCTAGAAACGCGCCCTGGCTTCGCACGACTAGATATAGGTACTTATTTATTCCTAATTATTTTTCAAATACATTCTAATGATTTCTACTATAAGTATGGGTGTAAAATATAAGGGATATTTTGGATAGGCATAAGGTTTCGAATTCAATATGTATGTACGCATTTAGGTATTACAATACTTATATGAATGGTAGGTACCTACCTATAGGTACACAAGGATAGCATTCACATTTACTTACGGTAATAAAATATTTTGTTAGGGAAAATGTTATAGATATTTATTTTGCAATAGTGACGAAAGTTTTGTAATTACAAGTATTCCTAGAAAGAAATTATGATAACTAAACGGGTTACATTTTTTTACACAGAAAACCTATAATTCAAGTTTTAAAAAGTAAATTCCTACGAATATTATGTGATAAGAAATAATAAAGCTTTTATATCCACACAATAATAACAGTTAAAAACAGCAGAAGATGTAAGCTGTATTTCACAGTAGAAATAGAATACCTATTGTATGACCTACCTTTATGTTAAGGAATTTATATATTTTATGTACTATATTCCAAAAAAATATATAATTATCTTTTAAAATGTATATACCTATAAATAACAATCAAATAATAGTTCATTTCGAACTATACTTTGACATATTTTCAACTAATTTATTACTTCTTTTATTTATAAATAGATTTATATTTCATCTATATATATGTTAGTCTGTAAGGTATATATATGTATCTACGGACTATAGTTGAACATTACATTACAATGAGAACAATATTAAGTCAATGTAGTTTTGTGAATTGTAGATTTAATTAAGTAGTAGTATGTCCGCTCCGGACATTGCAGACGAATGTTATCTACAAAGACGCTGTCAAACTAGTAAGTAAACACGATAACAGCACGCATAAATAACTAAGTACAATATTATGCTCTATAATTAACCACAAAACATTTGTAAGAACAGTTAAATATAATAAATACATAAAAGAGCAATGTATTCGTAGTATTTAATGTAATCTTCCATGTAGAATACTTAATTATAATTTAAGTCTTGTATAATTAGTCACAGCAGATGTTTGAAATTTTTCGTACAGTTAACGATCAAGAAAAAATTCTTTAGTCATTAGAAACTCGATTTTATAGAAATTGTTATCAACAATACAGTGCGCTGTAGTCATCTTCCATCGCAATCAAAGGGTCATTGTTGTATTTGATAAGATAAATTTTGATTGAGAAGTCTATGTGGAAATTACCTAACTGTCGCATTTATATCAGAAACAAGATACTACTGTGTAATTTTTGATTAGGAACAAAAGTAAAAACGATGTTTTCATTCATAAAACTTGTATAAACGCAAAGGATATAAGAACTAAACTTACCTGCTAGTGGATTTCACTATGTCAAAATTTCTTCCATTTAGATGTTGTCACATAACACATAAAAAGCAAACCAATTTCCAGAAATGCCACAAAACCACAACACCAACCTTTTCTGAAGGAACCGCTTCCGAAACTCTATGTATGCTGACCGGCCCTTATCCTCTGCATCCCCCATGCGGACGCGTCCGTGGAGGGGTACCCTGTGTCCGGAGATGCCATAGTCCATTTGCAGGTCTACGACGAGCATGAGGGTGAAGAGTACGACGAAGGCGCTGACGGCGAGCGCGAGGCGCTCCTTTAGCTTCATGTTGAGCATGATGCGCGCGGTCGTGGTGCGCGGCGCGATGGGACTGCGCGCATGATCCTCGGGCGTCGGCGACCGCTTACACTCGCGCGCGCCCGCGCCGCGCCGCCTCCGCCGCCACCGTGCGCGCGCCCACCCGCTTACGCTGCAAACAATAACAACACCAACAAGTTATGCACGTGGACGAGGAAATTACATTTTAAATGCCGTTTTTAATTTTCATAAGGTCACTAATAGAGACAGGTATAATTATTATAAAGCAAGTCATATTAAAACTACATTCACGTAATTAATATGTAGGACCTTAAAAACTTTGAAAATGAGGAAGTAAATCTTGGAGCCCTTGGAAACCAACCCTGCGTAAACAAGATGATTTTTGTCAAATTCTCCAGGTTCCTAACTAACTATTCAAGAGAAGGTATATTGGAGAGAGTAATGTAGATATTTTAACTGGATTAGAATTATTGGGTATCTACACAGAAGACAAGGTGACCTAATAGAACTATAACTTACTCCGACTTCGTGACCTAGATCTGTAGTCTACCTACTTATCTTTTATAAGTAACGCGTGTACAATAAAATGTTAATATCGTGACTATAGTTTTTTATTTATTTATTTATATTATTTTTATTTTTATGCCTTTAAACCGACTTTTCAATAATTTTAGGATTCCCTAGGACCGAACGAAAACCTACCTGGCCAACTGTCTATCATAAGCAATTTGCTCTACTTGACCAACAAGACAGATATTTTAAAAATCCATTCGAACTCTAAAACAATCAGTCAATATTTGAAAAACAATACAGAAAATAGATATTTACTTGTAGATTACAGAAAAACGATTAACAACTCTACGGTCAAGTAAAGGAGGACGTGGTTATACAATTACAATATTAAGTATGTAAGCGCGCAAGGAACCCGCTTCGGGAGTTTAATTCGTTCTTGCACGGTTTTTTTGCATATTATGAAATGCAGATAACATAATAATAATATGAGAATAATGTCTCAATTAATTACTTTGCGTGTCTTCGAATCGTGTCAGCGGCGATACTTAACTTCAGTAAACGTACTTAAATACTTATATTATACATAAATCTAAAATAAAATTTAAGTAGAAATACGTGAAAAGGAAACTTTGTACTACTTCGCGTATCTACAGGGAAGTTTATTATTAATGTCTAGAGAAGAAAATATAAAAGCAGTGTAGTAATCAAAACATTACTTCCAAGACACTGCAACACGACGTGAACGTATCATTATTATTGGTCAGAATTCAAATGCGTTCCTATAACGTGTGTGATTCAGTCATTCAAGATTCAAGATAAAGATGCCAATGCCGAGCAAGCGTGCACCATCGTCTATCTGAAAGTCAGTAGTTATATGCAAGATTTATTATATATGAAAAGGTAAATAAGTAACTGATAATATGTATGTTCCTGTATTTAGCAATTTTGATCAACTTCAAACTAATAGACTTTACAAGATAGATTTAGCAGATCCTACTCCGCCAATAATAATTTCTGATGTGATTATCTTTTTACATTTAAACACTTTGTATTGTACGCGAATTGACTAAATATCTTGAATTCAATAAAATCATATTAGATATTAATAAGATTTAAGTACCTACCAAGGTATATTGTAAACTTATAATAAGATGTTTACATCTATTTTTGAATTTTTATTTGTTGGTGAGGTCCTTCAAAAAGGTCAACTGCCCATTACTGGCAACCAGCGCCTGCGCACTTTTATGGTATTCTGTGGTTTTTGCGTAGGTACCCCTATGGGTAAAGGCGTGCATCTAAATATATTTAAATAAAAACCTTATAATAATATGTGTAAATAGTCTGTTGCTCAATACATTGTCGGCAGATAGGCTGATGATTGCAAAACTTGCTAGTTCGCGGTGTCGCGTGGAACGCATGCAAAATAGAATAGAAACATGACGCTTAATGCCTCGAAGACAAAGTTCATTGCTTACGTGGTTTGTAGTTTACTCGAGTTATGTTTGAAGTTACAATGACATTATAACTCGTCAGAATATACTTTATAAGCGAACTTTTTAACTCGTTTTTTTAACGTTTTTTTTTGACAATACTTTAAACGTTATTTCAAACTGAAGACTAATGGGATGAAACGGCGAAATTAACTCGGATATAATCAGTACGGACAAAGAAGTACAATATCATATAAGTATTAAAGCGTGACCTACGTTTTTACCGTAATAATATTCGTATTTCAAAAGTTCAAGATTCATCTGATGACTTTTAATACTTTTTTGGAACCTACCAAGGTAGCCGACAATATCAGCTGTACAGTTCCGCTCAAGATATAAAACTGGCGAAGATATAATATATTTTTAATACTTACCTAAAATATTATAGTAAAATGATTTATTTATATGTATGATTAGATTACGTGTATGATTGTACGTGTATTGGACTATTATATCGATTGTCGTAAATCGTCAATAGTAAAAGCATTAATAGATACCTAATGTGGGGGAAGGACTCTTTAACATTATAGTATGCATAGTGTAACTTAAGAGTCATGTTCTGAGAAATACAGTCTCCACCGACCTTTGAGGCTTCTCTTGTCGCAGACATTTGCCATCCAATGTATAAAAGTTATAATAACTAAGTACTATAAATAAAACAACGATTCAGTTAAATTTCACAGTAGGTATCTACCTTTTTTTTTTACAGTAGGTATCTACCTACTAAGAAATCAAGAAATTAGGCCTATACCTATCTAGGTATAGGCCTAATTTCTTACACAGCACAAAACAATGGTTTTTAAATAACGTCAGCAATGTTTTACGTTTCGCAACAAAACACTATTTTAATAAAAACATTAGCAAAATTTAAATATACTATACCTAATGGAACATAATATAATGTTTAACTATAATAGATCTGCTTGGGTTTTATATTATTATATTTATGCCAAGTAATTGTATGTGTTGATGATACAATATGATTAAAAACTTAACAACTAACAAAGTTACTAAAAATAAACAAAAGTAGCCTTTATGAGTGTATACGAATAAAGGCTTACTTTTAAAGTTTGAGTATTCATACTTTTAAAGAAAATCTACTTACTACAACAAATTAACGAACCAAACCACTATCTAAATTATTTCGTGACCATTTTTAAAGGTTTTAAGGTCCATTATAGTTTGATTATTCATTATCCTCTTAAGAATCATGTAAATAAATGTTCAAGTGAGAGTACTGCACACAAATCTATCGTTTTAACATAAGCTGTAGGTAGGTTGTTGGTACAATTCGAGAAAGTTGGTCGGTATTCCATGAAAGTGCCGTCGCACGTCTGACTAACATATTCAATCTGTGAGAGTTAAAGATCACCCGGAGCTTACCTATTAAGTGCATGCGTTGAATACTGTCTGGGCACTGTTACTGTTCACATGGAAAATAACCCAGACTTTAATATAAATAGAAACTTTAAAAATATTGACCTTTTTGATCGTAACGAGTAAATAAAAAACGTAAGTGTTTTAGTGTGTTGGACTAACGCAAGGGCCCAGCAAATTCTTGAGATTTTTAGTAAATTCTTGGAGTTTCCCGATACACAAATTAATATAGATATATACATCACATAGTTCACCGCGTAGGAAACATACTCTACATACAGACGATAAAATCTCTCAAATATGCAGATTTCTGTAAATGAGTCAAGTCTCGTTTTCCTGAGATTAAACAATAATACATGAGTAAGGATTTAGTCAAGTCACAAAATAGCCCACTTCCTCTAGCAGTGGAAAATTCATTAGGATTTAGAAAATTCTAATCTCATGACAACTAAACTACCTGTCGTTCAACGTATAAGAGTTGATGCACCATCATCACAACTTGAATCATTACCAATATGTTGACAATTATCAAATCTGTTAAGGTGGAAGCTCCACGCTAGCCCGCGAAATTAAAATTTTCGTACGTTTTTTGTAATTTGCCGGTATTTGTAAGGCTGTACATTGAACTAAATATGATTTGCGCCTGTAATAGGTATTTAGTTACAGAATTATAATCATTAATATCATCAATACAACCCTCACATTGCATACAATTGGATTGATCTGCTGGTGAAATGGGCACTTTTGGATCGGATGGGGCTCAGAGTGAGTATTTAACCTGCTGAATTTCCTTAACGAAGCATGTTGCAGATTTATTTTATGTAATATTTTATAAGCTTTTGACGATGCGTGTTGCGGATTTATTTACTACACTGTAATGTGAGAATTAAATTTAATATATATTGGATTGAATGACTTTTTCATGAAATAGACATGATACAGTTAGTTATATGCGCTTTGAGGGCTGTTTTATTGATTTAAATGATTATAATTCTGTCACTAAATACCTATTACAGGCGCAAATCATACTTTGTTCAATGAACAGCCTGACAATGACCGGCAATTTGCAAAAAACGTACAAAAATTTGAATTTCGCGGGCTAGCGTGGAGCTTCCACCTTAAGTCACACATTTTTTTGTGAGATAGAGCTAGATATTTGTATCGATTATAGTTATCCGGTGTAACCCAACCTTAATGAGCCATTTTTATATAGATAAGTGCTTACGAACTATTTCTAGAAAAAAGATGCCACTAATTAAAAACAACTTCAATGTTTCTGTCCTAGATTTATTTCTAATGCATAACTATATCTAGCAATGCACAAATTATGCTTAAACATTTTTTTAAGAAATCGGTACAACCGTTACTATATATTTTTCGTTTTCTCATTGTAATAATATTAATTGATAACTGCAAAAAACAGAATTTATTAATTTTATAATACGAAGGTGGCAAATCAATTTAGGTACGACCTCCCCCTCGATGGTCAGCGGTTACCGGAACGTATGGATGTTGCAACACCAGAAGTGGAGCTCGCGCCTTGCCGACTCTGTAAAATCTTTTTACTCTTTTTTTTAAGAACCACATGCTGTGGTTATTTGAGAAAACCTCGGCAGGTAGTTCATTCCATAGCCTGATACCGTATAGGATCCTTCTCAGAATATTTTGGTGATATCATATTTTATGGTGTGTTATATCTAGTGAACTTTATATCAATTAGGATTAGGTGCGTCCTTCTGAGCACTCAAAGAGAAGTTGGCATTATTTATATAAATCTAAAAAAAAACCCTAATAAGAAAATGACGACTCGGTGGCACAGCGGCTGAGCGATCGGTTTGTGCGTCACGGGTTGCGGGTTCGATCCCCGCACGGAGCAAATATTTGTACGTGCTACAGGTCTTTGTTCCGGATCTGGGCGTTTGTTTATGTGAAAATTTGTGTTTGTATACGCACCCACGAGACAGGAGGAAATCCTACTGTGGGATAACGTTTTTATAAAAAAAAAGTAAAAATACAAACTCAGTATCTTAAGAATGACTTTGTAACAATTATTTTGAAATCGTTTACAGAACACTATTTACTGAACATTGACGTCATAGTTATGTCACACGAACAGTCGTTCCACAGTACAATATCCGTTATCCGGGACCAGGATACAACGTGCCTGTGTGCCATAACTGAACACTTATTTTCTCAACTATACAAATATCGTTTATACATAATATTTATGTAATATAGCATAATATAGGATTTTCAACGTTACAATGGTGAATTAACCTCACAGAAACTTTACAATGTCATTTATGGTAAGTATTGAGCTAAAGATGAGAAATACATTTCGTTAATACTGATAAATGACATGGCCTACGTCATATAACCATCATCAACCAATTTACTGCCTCACTGCTAGTCACAAATCTTCTTTCATTTGAGATGGATTAGACCATGGTGCACCACGCTAGCCTAGTGCGGGTTCGCAAACTTCACATGCCATCGAGAAAATTTCTCAAGCACGCTGTTTTCCTCAAGATGTTTTCCTTCACCGTTACTCTCCGTTATAACATTATGCAGTATGTAGTATTTACATAATATTGATATCGCTTTTTAGTTACAATATTGAATTAAACTGAAACCTTACAATGAAATTTTTGGTAAATATTGACATAAAGATGAGAGATACATTATTATATTCTGAAAAATGACTTGGCTAAGTCATATAATCATTAACAACCCATTTACTCTCTCACTGCTGGACACGGGTCTTCTCTCATTTGAGAAGGATTAGTTAGGCAGGCACAAACCATCGTGAAATTATCTCTGCCATACCAGGTTTCCTTGCGATTCCAGGTTTCCCTTCACCGTTTTGAGCATGTGATAAATCCGCACGTAACATTGAAAATTCAAGGGGCATGCTTTGAGATTGAAGTCGACACCTTTTGATTTAATAGTCCACCGATCACACCACTATTCTCAGCTAAGTCATGTAATAACTAGGTATTAATAACATTAGTCACATTGACTTGCGAGACGTCACGTGCGAGAGACAGAAATGTTATCAAATAACTAAATGAGGCCGAAAATATTATTTTTAAACAAAGTTTGGTCAATGGAGACGTCGTGTGGCATTTAACATTGTGTGATATTATGATTATGCGCACATCTGACTCGCAGCAGCTCCATGTTTATCCAATCAAATTAGAGTCATATAGCTTGTTTATTTGTAATCAAAGCACGGAATAATAAATACTACATCTAGGTACATACATGAGGAATGGCTACTTCCCGAAGATAGCCGTGACGCCGACGAGTCGTTCTTTTTAACTGATAATTGAAATATTGAATATCCAATATCAATCAATAATATTAGAATCTAATAAATACTTCACCGCTGCCTCTCTTTCTTTGCGCACACATTGACCAGTATATAACGCCATCTTGCTTAGATTGGTGTAGGTGTAGTAGGTATTGCAATCGGAAAAAGTTTATAGAGTTGTCGGGGTGTACTTAAATTTATTAGGTACAACAATCATTACTTATACAATGTGGGGAGGACAATATGATCATAAATGAAACTTCGTATAAGTCATGATATTCCCAACCGTCACACAAAAAATCAAATGAATATATCCAGTAGTTTAGCCACAGGACATTATTTTTCATTTTAAGTATTTTCGACATGATGTTTTGTAAACAGGAGAGCACGCGACAGGTTAACGACTTACGTTGCCAGCTCGCCACTTTAAAAACCTACGCCTTTTCTATCAAATTTATTTTCTCAATGCAAATTATACTTTATGCCCGAGCCATAAGAGTCATAAAGCGTGTCATCACAGCTAGATAAGAAAATATGTATGTGCGAAAGAGATAGGTAAGTTTGCTTGTTTCCTCTTTGCTTACTTGTCGACGTGTCTAGGTTACGCGGTCAGTGTGTCACCGGACGTCCTTACTGCCTGTGACGCATTTTATTTTCTCTGGAATTTCGGATGCGCCCGCGCCCGTTTGAAGTCGCCGCGCGAGTGTTATCGTATCTTTGTTGTTGTGTTGTGTTGTGTTGTGCGAAATTTGACGCTTTGTTTTAATAGTGACAGGACACATAAACGTATTATAGGTACTTAGTTAAATAGCTAAGTGAACTTTGCGAAATTAGACGCTTAATACTTGGTGTTTCAAGGTTTTATTATTAAATAATCATGCCTCGTTACAATTATACCGCTTCGGAGTACACTGATATGATTTTAATTTATGGGGAGTGTCACGGTAATGCCGCTTTAGCTGTACGGACATACCGTGAGACCTATTATCAAGAGTGAGAAATAACATTATACGTCGGTGTAGTTTGTGTATTCAAGAACACGGCGGACATATTGAAAATAAAAAAATTTAATGACTGGCGACATAATTATGTGATCGAAAAGTGATTGTGAATAATAAATTGATCAGTGAATAACTCGCGGGTGAATGATGCCCGACTATTTGGTTAATATTCTGTGATTTGATTTGTGTAATTGAGCATTAATAACAATAAGAATAATGGCGCCAAACATTACGTCGCTGCGTCGGCCACAGCTTTAACATGAATGAAACCAAGCTGCGTTGCCATTCTTATCGCAGGTCAGTGTACCATTTTTATAAATGGTGTTTTATTTTGTTTGCAGTTTTAAGCTATTTAGTTTGTAAGAAAATTTTTTTTTTTTTAATTTCCATGTTCGGATTTATTTGATAGTTTACAAATGTTTCTATAAACCAGTATTGCCAGTGTTTTCATTTAAAGTCATATTGTCATCTCCACATTGTATAAGAGGGTAAAATTACGTGTTGTTTTCACACAACATTGTAACCATCATCGCGATTGTGAATATATTTCCCGTAGTACGAGTACGTCTAATGATGACCTGTTGTGAACTTACTACACGAGTCGACTTCATGGCAGCGCTAATGAAGTGCTACTTAATTAGTACATTTTTGAGAAACATTATGAATGCTTGCAAATATTTTCATTGTATTCTACAGTTACATTAATATTGAGATATATGGCTGCCTCATCAGTCAATGTGTTTCCTCAACTTATAGTTCTGGATTTGGTTTTCATGTGATGCTATGTATTGTTGGACATCTTAAAGACTTCTTACTTCTGCTTGTAGTAACTAAGAGTGTTATGCCCGGTAAATGACAGTAGGTTTTTAATAGGTTCCCTTAATATTGGGATCTAAAACATACTAGCAAACTTCACATCAACCGTTAGACGTCCACTGCTGGACAAAGGTCTCCCCCAAGGATCGTCACGACGACCGGTCATGCGCCGCTCGCATTCAGTGGATTCCAGCGACCTTCACCAGGTCGTCAGTCCACCTTGCCGGGGGCCTGCCCACGCTGCGTCTTTCATTGCTCCATTGCTTTGGTCGAAGGCGAGATTTTCAGCAGTAACATAAACATAGATTAAAAAAAAATTAATTTCTCTAATCTCGTGTGTGTAAAAGTGATATAATTACGTTCGTACCTAAATAAGTACATAATTGCCCTATTGTTTATAATCGCCAGTGAGATAATCAGCACTAATTAGGTTAATGCTTAGTACTTTATGACTGGAGTCTGATAAGAGGCCCTTGATATTTTGCTTATGATTAGTAATCGTTTCTTATATAGCCCAGTGAAATATTGCATCCCATATGTTAGTAATAGGTAGTTTACTTTATTTTTTTTTACAAAATATTGTAAAAAACTTTAATGTTAATTATACAAGCATATTTTTACTGTTATCTTATCTTAATATCAACTACCCGTTTTTGTCAGATTTTATCTTCGTATTCGCAAGAATTGATTTTATTTTTCAATGAAAATCACTATCAAAAGTCTGTTAGAATCAAGTGACACTAAATGTACAAAAAAGCACGAATAAAAAGTTTCTATATTTATTTTTTATTCATATTTAAATAAATATCTGAACCTTGTTGAGTAGATACTTATACCCAGCTACAGATCATAATTCAGTAAATTATTATACATTCACAAAAGAAAATGATGTAGACTTGCAATAAAAATATAATATCCAGACTAGCTATAAAAATACATACATATAGACACAAACTCAACAATTCTACTAATATATCAAACCTATGCATTTATATTGTAAGTGCTATTTTATAGCATCAATTTCAAAGCGAATGTACCCTGCAATGTTCTTTTTATGCCATTTCTAAATGTAAAAATAAAATCACTGTTTCAGTACAATTTGAAACTTTTGTACTATCGGCAACAGATGCAAAGATATTTGGGAAATACTGTATATTTTTAACAAAAGTCGATAAAGTTGTACGACCACGTTGCAGTTACTTGTGTTTACGCGGAGCAAAAAACCGGCTTTGAAATAAATACATAATACCTGCTAAATACTTACAAAAATATGGTGCACTAGTATTTTTTATTTATTTATAAGTATTTTAAAGGAAGAATTTGTTAAAATATAACAATATATTTACTATTTTAGAAATACTCCAGCTTGTTTGGTTTTAGTTTTAAGTATGAACATTTTCAGTAAATAATTGATTGAATTTAAGTTACACATAGAATCCTACATGATTCTTATGTTTCTGAAGGTTTTCGAACCAGCTGCTTCTAAGGAAGACTTTTTTATTTAAAAATTATGCAAGTAGGTACTCAAGACTTCATTTAATTGAATTGCCCAATTTTCCCATTTTTGTATTTAACGCCTTTTCAGTTAGTGGGTACTCCCAACATATCACAACATGTATTATAAAGTTGTAACCTTAGAAAAGAAAGAAATTGCTGGTGAATGAGTAATAAGATTGCTGTAAACGTAACACATTGAATTTTTCGCTCTCACGATTAGTAAATGTTAGCGAGTTTTACTGTTCATGATTAATCGTATACTTACTACTTGGTAAGTTGATCTGCGACGAATTTTGCATCAATTCGATTCAAGATTATTAGCTTTTGATTGAAAATAGTTCACTATTGCCTTATACAACCTTGGCTATGCATTACATAGGTACGTTATAAAGACTAGCAAATTTAGAACCTATTTATAAAACAATAGACTTTCATATCTACATTTCACCAAAGCAAATAGCCGAAATAAATATTTCGGGACATTTATTACACAGCGCCATCTAGCTCCGTGGTAAACAACGAGGCTTGTGTTACGGATACTAGATGGTTGATATACTACATATACTTATACTTTTTTTTTGTAAATACATACATATTATACATAGATATATCCATGACTCGGAAACAAATGTTGATGCTCATCAAACAAACATTTGTCCCTACGAGGATTCGAAACCGGGACCCATAGCACAGCAGGCAGCGTTACCACTGCCTGACACTTACCGTGTCTCTAGTTGTATGGACAGTCTAGTCTTCAGCTGAACCATCCTCAGAAATTCCCTTAAGGATTTGGTAGGTACTAAAAATTACATTGCTAAGGTTCCCAACTATTTTTGCCAGGCTTTTGTATAGGTATCTAGGTACTAATCTCGCCGGTAGCCGTCCTACTATGTTTTTTGGTTTAAGGTCTAAACTTGAGAACCGTAATGTCCCAGCTGCCTACAATTCTAGTAACTACGTCACATGTGGCATTTTCGCTTAATAACTCTTTAATAATTAATTATATTTAAATACCTCGTCTCCAGGTTTTATTCGATGTTATAATAAAAACGAGTCATGAAGAGTTTTCAATCTCTTCAGCTCGCCATAGGAATCTGTCCTTTAGGACATGAGTTACGACAAAGTAACGACGACTCACATTGGTTATAGAATTTTGACAACTATTAGCTTGGCAAGACTATAGACCTAAATAAAAAATCCATTAGATTCAGATAGATAGATATAGATAGCAAGATAAATATCATAAGTAACTAGGAAGAGTACTAAAGATATAGCCTTGATATTACTTACATAATCATCTAAGCTCAACGCTGTAACAAAAACTAGGTTACATTATGAGAGATCATTCTTATAGATATGATCGATATAATCTTAAAGGCGAAAGGGGTCAGCTGTATTGTACCTAGTCGCACGTTTCTTTCAAGATGTTTTTATCTAAAGCGCCCCTTAAATGTGTTTTTGCCCCAATCTGCCAAAACATATTTTTTAAGGTTCCTTACTTTTGTCTAGCCCCGGTTATGTACCTACACTGTGCATTTAAGCCAACTATCGATATTATATTCATGCCGACAGTCAATAATCCTATGACGATCAGAAATTCAGAAAATCTCCAAAATATACTAGGTTTCCTCATGATGGTTTTCTTCGACGTTTGGGCACTTATGAATACAACGAAGTATATACAAAAACCAATTATTAACCTGAAATCTCCCCTACTATAGCTACGCTACAATAATAGTGCCTAAACTAGTGCGTAGTTAATTAAAAAAACAAGTTGGATTGTACGTTAAGGGGTAAGCTTGTCACTCGAGGCTTCCGACAACAAAAAGCCTCCAATTATCCAAGTTATGTACCTATACAGCGTGCGCTGGCTTCATTTACATAAGTTCACAACTTCAGACGCGTTAATTAACGTATTGACATTTAAGTGGATATTACTATGTCACTTAGATCAAGAGATATGGAAAATTGCATACAGTTGCATTGTTTTTTCTTGTAACTAATAATTCCTTACAAATGTACGCCTGATGTAAGATTGGTAGAATAAATTGTACGCCGAACATACATATTTTCATTATAATATTATTGGGTTTTAAGAAGTCTTTATCTACGATCGTATCTACATATCCATTTAATATATATTTTTTTAATATTTGTGTATAGCACGCCTACATCTGTTTTACCTTTCACAGTTATATGTTAGCACCATGAAATGACGTAAATATCATTAAACATCGTTTAATTTTAGGTAGATTAATTTATATAATATAACCGCTACACAAACATACCTCGTCCTCCAGTTTTATACACTAAGGTTTTAGCTGAGCAAAAATCTACAATTATAAAATCTCAAGTGTGTAAGTACCATTAGTCGGTAGGAAAGTCCATGGGAAACGATTTGCACAACCGCGGTATAAGCGATTATTACCGAGTGTGGGGTACGCGTCACAATTGCGCGGATGGGTGCATATGCACTTGTACATTATGAGCATTTATGGGCGCCCATTGTCCTCGATCTTTGGTTACGACAGATAGATAAATTAGTGGGAATTTATGTGATGTTATAGCTGGTATCTTTGCTAGAAGAAATAATATGTAAAGAACGCTAAGGAAGATGATAAAAAAAATACTCAGAAACGAACTCTATTTAAACAATGATGTGTCAACTTTGTCAATTAGTCCCTCTTTTATGCAATAAAAATGAAAAAATGCCTCAACGGCTGTTGCGTATGTTTAGCAACCAATATCAAATTTCGGTAGTAACTCCAATGTGTTAGACAACATATTATCTCTCCTGTCACACCCATAACGCATATAATTATGGTGAAGGCTCTACATAATATTTGACCATCAGTTACATAATTCCTTTAACAATGGCTGAGTACGTGTGAAACAATCAAAATATATCTACTTTAGAATTTATCAAAATTCCGCGTATTTTTTACTCAAAATAGTTGCTTCGGGGACCAGAGCAGCCGACGAGTTTAACTAAAGTACACCACTACATTATCCCTTGAGAAACACAATCGTAATAGGATGTTTAATATGTAAGTATATAAAAACATGTTCTCACTTCTATGTAAAACAAAACACAAAGAAAAACTACATTTATCTTACAAGATATCAAATGTTTACAAGGATATGTAGATAATAAGCAAAGAGTAATATGTGTTAAAGAAAAACAGAAATTCTCGTGAAATACCAAACAATGTGAAGCCGGAGCGTGGATACAGGCATAAGCATTTGGAACACGCAATCATCACCTTAGGCATTCGTCGGATAAACAATAGCAAACTACCTACTACTGATAACATCGTGATCGCAGTCTCCATTAGTCAACGGTTGCGTTTTAGAGATCTGTATTTACGTTCCGTGCGAAAAAAATAAATAAAAATTGTATTGACAAAAATTACTGATAATCCTATATCACCTTACCAAATAATAGGGCGTATTGTTGTTTTAATGTTATGTAATTTACAAGTAAAAGGAATATCTCAAAGCAACGCAGAATGCGGCCAAAAGCCTTGTAGCTCTGTGTCTTTTTTTTCAGTGACTTTAGAAAATTCAAGTTCTTCCTCATTATTTTCTAGTGACGAGCCCTGAATATCAACTATCCCATTAGGTATAACTCTAAAGTACAGCATCACATGGTCTGATGGTTTTACCGTCGAAGACTGACAGAGTAGCGTGCAACGTCCGCAATTCCATGCATCAAACGATGGCATTATCATTACCGGCTGGTACTGTCATTTTAATGACGATGACTATTATAGATGGCCCTGATAATAATGTTGTATAATGTGGCTTCTTTTTTCTTTTCAATGAGTTTTTGACTTGTTTCGGTTACATCTGGCGAACCGTAGTGCAATTGTCTTGACAGCAAATTTTCTAGTATTTTACATAAACTTGCATTTGACTCAAACTAAACAGCTTATATCATTACATTTATGAGAAGTGTATTGGATAGGTAATCGATGAAGCATTAAAAAATACGAAAATCATTACAATCGGAGACTTACCCGCCTCTCCTTCGCTGCAATCAACAATCGGATAGTAGTAAAGGATGCAACTGTATTGTAGTACTTATTATAATATTCAAGCATACCTACTGTCAAAATAAGTTGTATTTCTACTTAACCAAAATTGGTGGCTTAAACTCATTAGAGTTTTTTTTCCTAATGATCTTCACAAATACGGCATGTACGAGCGACCTATATATATTTTAAACTACAGTAAAAAAATCGGTACTGGTTTTCAGGCAATTATTAGATAGTGAGGAACATCTATTGTTCGATAATTATCTGCTGCTTTGGTAAAGACAATAAAATATGTTGCGGTTTACACTGATCAGGAAATAACCGTTTCTTTTATTTTTTTTAAATGTAAAATACCGATGCACAATCACAAAGAGCTATTTAAGTATAAATATTAATTTTAACAGTACATATGTATATACCTACATTGCATACAAACTGGTAAAACTATTTGCCTATTTATGTAAATATTCTCCAACAAAACCCATAACTCATATTGTAATTGACATTTACGAGCACAATTTACTAATGTATAAATGATGTTCAATTCTTCAATGTAATTCAATATCAATTGATGCCTCTAATCGTATTAAAATTATTCAATTGTGGTTTGATTGTCGTATGTGTACAAACAGTTATAATAAATACCGTTTCGGTTTAAATGGATATAAGCGATATTTCACAGATATGCATTCTTTGATTGGTTCGTAATCGCGATATTGGTTCTTACAGCCTCAATACGTTTTTCTATAAGCAAACTGATAAAAAAATGTAGAGATTTGGTACGTTTTTTTTGGTTTCCTTTTGATGCGTCTATCATATAACGTAAATATCAGAGTAGAAATATAGACCTAGCAAATTGATTGCCTGTACCTACGTGCCTTTAAATTAAAAGAAAGCAAAATGACCAATTCCATGCAAGTGAACACAGACAATACACTTTTCTATTTACATTAGCAACACAATCACATAGTATTATGTACTGTGCCTACTTACGTATCAACGGTAAACAATAACGAGGAAAATCTCCGGTGAGAAATGGGGCAGTTTTTCACGACGCGACGCGTGTCACTATTATATGTTACGGATATATGGAAACTGCAATGCGGATTATGATTGGACCTACCTTAATGATATTGGTACCTTAATGTCTTATTGCTCTAGTGGTCACGAGTTCTTAGATTCGATGCTTAGGAGAAACCTAGTAGAATTTAATAATGAAACCCAATGTGGGATTGATTATTAAATTCTCAGTAGTAGCCAACTGCTCAAGCAGAGAAGCAGAGCCATACTCCCAAGAATATGTATATAGCGTAATGAATATCAGTACACATCTGCTAAACCTTTTTTGTATAGGTACCTAATATTATTAGTATACATATATCAGCTATATTAACTAATTAAGATTGATCATGTCGAATATACTTATTTACGCCCCAAATCAAATCAAAGGTCAAATTAAGATGTTATTTTTAAGGGTAAATTTTTTTGTGAAATATTGGATACTACATAAAAGTCACTTTAGTCAAATAATATTCAATCAAAATATCGTAAAAGTAGTTTAAAATATTTTTATGATTATAATAATAGAAAAAACTGTTTGAATATCGAGCTAACATAACCTAGATTACCCGGTCACCTAAAATTAACCCGTAGGTACATGAATAAGTAAAAACTCCCACTCTGGGATGAGATACCTATACACTAAGCAAATCAGCACACTTAGGTGGTTACGTCTGCATTTTGTTTTCAATATTGTTTATTTTCCAGCGTACTATTCCTTGTTTGACTCAATTATTTAACACAAACTTCCGCACCTTGGTTTGCCCGCGTGGTCTATAGATAAAAAATATGTATTTATCTAGGTAATAAACTGTCTGTATGTTAAATTCCATGCACATCTATGAAACGGTTCTCCCGTGAAAGAGTAAAAAACCTCCACACATACATCCATACAAACTTTTGCATTTATAGTATTAGTGGAAATTGGGCGAATTGAGATATTGAACTAAAACTATTGTTTCCAAATTTTATTTTAAATAAGCTTACGTCTTTTTTATAAATATTTCTCAAGAATCGATTTTAGAAGCCGTCAAAGAAATAAACTTTCAATTATAAATTCTTTAAAAAAATATTTAAATAAAGAATCTTCAGAGATCAAGTAAAAATTTAAAAAATATAACATATTACGCTACCTTACGCAGACGGTATTCCAGACCACACACCCTGCGATGACAGATTACGAATACGCAAGAAAGTAAGATACTTAGATTGCAATATTACGATGAACAGTATGTACCATTAGAGTGATTTTGACCGCTAATTACAGTTCAAGGAAAGGTAAAATACAGGCTCTTCTGATACCTCAATCAACCTTATGCGGTTCATAACAATCCAATTACAGTGATATTTCTGACAGCGTCATCCAGGTAAATTGATTAACAATATGCAGCTAATAAAGCAATTTGCTTTAGACCTGTATTACGACCATCAACTGTCGGCATTCCTGCGCTCGCGCTACTAACGCCATAAGAGAAGCTACAGAAGTTCAACTCCTAGTACCTGGTGATAAGATTACATTTATATCGGTTCTTAGATATTGTCAAAAAGATAGTTTGGGAGATTACGTATTCGTAGCACAAGCCAATGATTGCTAATCGCGTTAATGATTAAATTGTAAAAATATAGCAAAGATATAACTTCCAAATATATTTTTGACTGTGCGAGTTGATGCGATTTCAATCCGTTGTGGCTTGTATCATCTTTAAAATACTATATTTTAGAGTTGGCAACGCACGAGCCACACTTCGGTTGTTGTACGTAGGTAGGCTACGGTAACGGCTTACCACCACTGTATAAAAAAGTGAGACACAGATTTCTGTAGTGCTTTTAATCACGATACATTATATGACTTTTTTTATGGTGATAAGGGGGCAAACGAGCCTGCGGCTCACCTGATGGTAAGTGATGACCGCCGCCCATGGACATTTGCGATACCAGAGGCTTGCAAATGCGTTGCCAAACCCCTTAGAGACCGTGCAGGTTTTAAAATTTCTGTATTCTTCTGTACAGTGTAACCGTTAACTAAATGACAAATTGTTTCCTGCGCGGGAACAGCAACGGTACGCGGTTTATAGCCCCCGCGCTTGATTATGACTACTGTTGTCTGTTGTACATGATTGTTGATGCACAACTGAAAGCGAATACTTACTTAATAACGCGCAATTAATCATTATTGTATGAGAATATTAGTGACTTTTTACATTTACGGTAATAATAGACATTGAAATAAGACTTTCCAGCCGCCGCACCGTGGATATTAAAATAATATCAATATACAATAAAATCCGTGAAAAATAGTTTGATTTAATGAGAGCATTTAATTTTTATAGAAACTAAAAATCGCTATATAACCAGTACCTGTGTAATAAATAACAAGAAATAGGTTTACATATTACCTTCGGATTATTGTTTATGGGCATGTCCTAAAATCAGATAATGCCTTTATATCCTCGATACAGGCTTCGAAAATCTAAAAAATTAATAAAGATATATTTTGGTTCTCCGCTAGACTAAATTAGTGTTCATTTAATATACCTAGGTGATATTTTAATGTGTTACAATATACGATTTCATAAATAGATTCGTGGGTGTGTTAACCGGTATTACTGTAAGATAAAACAAAGTAAATTGGTCAATAGTAAGAGGTTGTTAAACTTGATTGATTTGTAAATTATTGCAGGTGTTCAGTAGTAAATCTATCCACTCGTTTATTTGATAAATCTAGTCTAAACTTATTTCATAAAACACTACCTAAACCCACATATAGGAAGCATATTTTTTCATACAACCTCCGCGAAACATCTTGTGTTTGGTTTACTGGTGGAGCGCAGTAGGTAACTATTGGAATTTTCTATGTTGTTTTTCAATAGCTGTTTGGAGTTTGTGGCCTGTTTGTGTTACGAAAAAATACTTATGAACGTACAAAATATGAGGACTTAAACCGTCGTATTGTGCACAAACGGTCAATCTAAATGACAAATATTGAAAGGTATAACTGAGTACGATAGTACATTTAAATCACACTTATCGATAAGATACTGAGTAATCACCCAAATTATCGACTGAAAATGCAATCCAGTAGCATATTACCGAATTTCTTATCGATTGTGTGAAATCGAACAAAGATGTCGGTTCGATTTCGTTGCCTCTAAAGATAAGTGTCGATCACGAACAAATTTTGGTTTCGGTAGATTTTATCGCGAATACGTGCGAATATTAAAAATTATAGCTATATAACATGCCATTAATTATTGCCTTTCTTCAAGAAGTGCAAATATAAATAGCTTATACCTATAAGTGTACATACTAAGTAAATATATAGACATATTTGTATAGAGATGATCCTTTATATACATATAAAAAATGGCACATATTTATTTTGACTAGTATACCTGCATATAAGAATGAACGTTATAATTTGTATTTTTTTTAAAAGAGTTGCTAACTGGTTCTTCTCCATAAGACCTTTTGGAACGGTGCAACTAAATTGGACAATTCAAAAGGACCTGTAATATTGGTCTACTTGAAATAAATGATTTGACTTTGACTTTGTGAGTTTTGGATTTGATTTCCAGGCTAATGCAATTCTCAGTAGCAACTTGGAGTTTGGGTTTACGGCCGGATAAGATAGTACAGTCACCTAGCCTAGGACCTAATGCGTATTGCTGAACTAAAGGCAGATATTACACCTCTTGTTAACCCTTTTAGGAATCGAAGCGTAATGATATGTCATCTTATTAATATAATTGCTGAATATACTCTAGCATAGTAATACTTTTTCTAGTTTTGTCTCTGCACCACTCTAAGGTAGACTGGGAGAAAATGCCTATGGCATTAAGTCCGCCTTTGTACATAATATATTGTGTATTTGTGCATAAAGTTTTAATAAATAAATAAATAAAATACTTCTTATTCTCCTCTTCCCATAAAAGCACTCATCCTGCATCTTAATTACTTTCATCCGCATACGAAAATAGAAGTGATTTCATTTAATAAAAGTTGATGCAAAAAAAAGGAGTCCCTATAATGTAAGCATGTAACACTCTGTTATAATCAGCGATTTATTATTATGTCAGGGCAATTGACATTGTTCAATGGAATCAATTAATCAGAAAGAAATGAAAAAATATGATTCCATTTCCGTAATTATAAACTAATAACACAGACAATCTCTTTCATGACAATAATATTACGAAACTATACATCCGTTGTGTGTTCCTATTTATCTATGGTATACAGTAACCTTACCTCATCTATGACTATCACTATCTTTAATTTATTTATTTCTAATCAAGAACAAATAATTCCTCGTCCCAATCTTTGAATAAGCAAATAATATGTCCAAACCATAGACGAAAGAATGACTCAGGTCTTTCTTTCGTCTATGGTCTACTTATATAAAATCGCTTGAACTATGAGTCATCAAGTATAATTAAAAACTAAGTATAAATTAATCCTTTGACTACTTAATTGTTTGTAAATTGGACAAATAATGTTCCAAGTGTATCGTTAATGTCAAAATTGATGTTGTTTGGCCAGTTGGGGTATGTAGTTTTAGTATAGTTTTAAATATTTCTGTCTTAATCGATATAATTAAATCAATGTTCGTTAAACTGTCAATTAAAGTTAATAACTACATATTGGAAACTTTTCCAAATATCCATAAAATACATTATACTGAGTTAACTAACAGTTATTCTGTTTTATATGTTTATACTTTTTTCGACCTTAGGTATCTCTCTGAAAAAGATTTTATATTGACAATCATCATGTTTTGTATTATATTATTTAATCTCGACGTTACGCCGTTATACTTCACAGCATACCTACACGATCACGAGCTGACTATCATCTTGTTATTATAATTACTAGCAGCTACCCTACATTTCTGTCTAATTATTGACAATCCGATTTACGTAGCTGAGAGCTGTGATAGTCTAGCGGTGTGACCAGTGGACTGAGATGTCAGAGGTCTCGAGTTCAAACCCAAGGCACGCACCACTGACTTTTCGGAAGTTATGTGCGTATTTACCACATGCTCAAACGGTGAAGGAAAACATCGTGAGGAAACCTGCATGCTTGAGAGATTTTCTCGATGGCATGTAATGTCTGCCAACCCGCAGTAGGCTAGCGTGGTGGACTATAGCCTAATCCCTCTCAATTCAGAGGAGACCCGTGCCCAGCAGTGGGACAGTAATGGGTTGATGATGATGATTTACGTAGAAATAACTCTCATAATTATATTTTTTATCAATGATCGATTTAAAAATCACTCAGATATTATGCGTACTTATTCTTGGATATATCTTTGTGATACTACATATTATATCAACTACAAGATCTTATGCAGATATATAGTTACGTTTTAAAAAATTGCTCACCACAATACGACTACGCAACTATTTTCTTATCATAACGATAATTGCAAGTTCCATAAAGACTTCCTTACCGATAGTCTCATTAAGATAAAATTACATATTGGTATAGTTTTAGTTTACCAATCAAACCACAATATGCCGTAACATTTAAATAATCATTATCAACACCACCGCACTGTAATCGCTAGTTGTTTTGTAATTAACAAGTACAATTTGCGGTGAATGTGACTTTATCATCGGCCTTCAAATTAGATCGATATAGTTGTTTTAGTGCATCAAGGCAATCCGGATGCAAAAGCAGGCCAAATGTATAGTGATGAATAAATTATTTCTACAACTACATAAAATTTTAATAAAATTGTAATACATAACCGACTAGTCTAGTGGCCCAAAGCACGGTTACTGAGCTTCAGGCTCTGTGTTCCCAGTTCGTCTTATATTCTAGGCAATTCTCAATAGTTAATGTCAAGAAACTCGCACCCTATTATGTGGGGTCTATACTTATCAATACCACATAATAATATGTCTTCAAATAATATATTACCTTAAAATATAGCTCCATAGCTTGCACTGCATGTCTTCACAGTAGCAATAATAGCAATATAAGCAAGACAACGAAGCACTTTAGTGCTAATAAAGTCAGCTTTAAAAAACAGTAGCATCTCAGTACTTCGCAATGAAAGTCGAAGCAGGTTAGCATCTGAATGGGCAAGCAGAGAGCGTTTCCTTGTCCCCGCGCGTCGCATGAGATAGCGACGTGCGAAATTAAAACCCCTCAGCGTTTAGTCTAAGAAAAAGTATTTAAATGAAATGTATTGAGAAACTCGCTGGCGGAAATGAGGTTCTTTCAGCGCCACCTCATTCCCACTTTTTTGAGTGACTGTTTTAGAAGTCCAAGCGCACTATTTTAAGCGTTTCTTGACGCGTATTTCTTTTATACGGTTTAGTGCTTGTTTTTTAATTTGAATTTAAATAGCCAATATTTTGAATGAACTTCATTCCATTTGCATAACGTGCGATTTATTTTACGATTTGTTACGTAGTCTCTTATTGAGGTTAATCTTGGAAACGATGTACAAATTGCCATTGAGAAAAATAAACATCAATGTTATCGTATTCAATTATCCGATTTTTACTGCTGGGGGATTTAATTGAATAAGGGAATTAAATATTACTACAGGTTAATCACTGTTGTTGTTTTCTGGCCTAGTCAGTAGTGAGCAGCTGTGGATTCAATTTAATATATTACCTTTTTTTAAACCGTTTGGAAACCAGGTTTTTCGAATCTGTTACCGACAGTAACTGTCTGGAAGGTTATGGTTCCTTGTTGTTAATATAGAGCGAGTAACTGTAGTTAGGTTAGTTACTGTTTTTTGCTATCGGCTAGGCATTGGGCTGGATGGAATCCAAACATAAATGCATACCCGGCGCTTATGTTATCAAAATTAAAGGTGATAACCAAGTAAATAGAAAATGTCTAAGACTATGAAAGTAAACTTTATTTAATTGACAAGAACGAAAGTTCATTTAAAGTTATTTTAAGTTATGATTATTGAGTACATCTAAGGATATAAAAAACTTACAATTATTTTCTGTAGGTACAGTTTACTTCGCTGGAAAATACAGCGCAAATAATTTACTAAATAGAAAATTTAAAACAAAATTGATAACAAAACGACTACATTTATATACTAAATGTAGTCGTTTTGTTATCAATTTTGTTTTATGCAGTCAAAATAAATAGAAATTGTTTTTATTAAAGATTAAGCAGTTCAGTGAACTTTAATGTCTGTACAACAGAATCATGTTAGCACTATTAAATCTTCACAACAACGTAAGTACCGTAATCAATTTATAACAGGTACATCCTTTGTCGCGTACCTATTTGTGTCGATTTGTGCGTAACCAAACTAGAACAAGATCAAAGGGGCAGAATGAATGGGTGACATTGAACGGACGATTACACAATAGCATGTACCAAGCGCCACACAGTTGCTGTGACAAAAACTGATTGTTATATCAAAGCCAAATTTGTTAGTGTCCTGACACATAAACCTTCATATTATTTTGACATCTCTCTTCAGATAACAATGTCATATATTTAAAAATATGTAAAACAATGTTATGAGTAAGATATTCAGAAAGCATTTGGAATAAATGTCAAAGTCATCGCCTTAGCTTACATAATGCAAACTTTACAAGTTAAATAAGCAATCTTGTGAAACACATTTCTGCGTTCTATTTCTCAAGTCTAGGAGGAAAGTACTGGTTGTTTTAGGTTTATTGGATTGCTTACACCAAGTAAATGGTTTATTGCGAGTTTTGAAAGCCTTTATAGGAATTCCTCTTTCCTGGAGAAATTATCATTCCCCTAACCCAGCTTCATTTCTATAGGGTCGGCACAACTTAATTCTTCTTCATTCTTTTCTCCTGCCTGTTAACTGTCACAACTTTATTCATACTTCAGCCATATTGCCGAATATCTTTATAACAAATTCGAAAATATATTCACTACATTTATTGGAGGTCACTATAGGAAAAATATCTGCTACCACTTTTTTACTGTCACAGACATTACAATAGCGTTGCAACGTGTAGCTGGGGGTTGGAATAGTGCCCATTCTGCCAATGAATGGCGTTAGTCCACCCCACACACATGGGACCTGGCGTCTTCATTAGCGATCAGCTGTAACATATTACACACCTCTGTCCTGGCTAGACTCAGCTTAGTATTAATCTTAGACGAGAAAATCCAAGTTTAAGAGCTGATGCTTTATTTCTCTTATTTTGATTTCATGAAATACACAATACAGCAATTGTCTCGCAAATATAGCGACGAAATTATCAAGTTGTTGTTTTGTTATGAATTTTTAAAGGAGCAAATATATGGCGAATATCGCACTACTGGTATCGCCGCTATTCTAGGCCACGTAAAAAATGGTAAATTATTATTTATCTAATAAAAAACAATATGATACATTACAAATTATATAATATTAACCATAATTATGCCCTATTTGCTTCTTCTACGCTCTAATTTTCGATGCAAATACCTATAGAACATACTTTTACGCAGAACCCAATAATCAAGAAGCTTCCTCTCTTCGTAAATAATAATCAGAAAAACAAATGTAATTAATTCCTTGCGGATATCAAAAAGATGTTTTTAGGAAAAAATAACTACTTTTCTGTACTTTTATGTGCTGTACTCACTAGGAACCTGCTATTATTTATGCTGCGCCGTGAAGATAGACTGGCGAGACACCAATGAAAGACTCATATATCTCGGAAGTATATTCAGATAAAAATAATATCAAGGAAAGGTCAACATCGGTTCGTAACCAGCGCCAGCGCAGACAAGTCGAGATAGTGTTGGTAATAAATTTCACATATATTTAACCATAAACTTTATCCGTAGTCCTGTTGAATATTAGTATTCGGAATCATTAAAAAATATACACGTTCTTCAAGGTTAGGTTTTTTGAGCTTAGTAAAGTTACTGTGAGTTATCAACAGGTGGTTACCGCCTCATAAGTCTTGTCTATTTGCAAGCATAAATATTCCTTAGTTCAACTCCTTGGTCGGGCAGTGTTATTAAGTATTTATTATAGAAATTTTGTTAGTGTAGTTTGGAATTTCGATTTGAACACAGTTAGCGACTGTATAGTCTTAGGTCTCGCCAGCTCAAACGGTGAAGATAAGCATCGTGAGGAAATTGCATGCCTAAGAGATTTTCTCGACAGCGCCGGCGTGAGAAGTCAACCCGCATTTGGCTAGCGTGGTGGACTATAGCCTGATTCCTCTTAAATGAGAGCCGTGAGGGCCTCTCTTCAAGGAAACCCGTGAGAGCTTCTTCTCTGGGAAACCCGTGAGGGCCTCTTCTCAAGGAAACCCGTGAGGGCCTCTCAAGGAAAACCGTGACCAGCAGTGAGAAGTTAAATGAGTTGGTGATGATAACGGTAATAGGATCGCCCTCAACAGTAAGTACATCAGTATTCCTTAGCCCTTTGGGGCCAAAACCTATACAGGTTTGATGGTATATACATACAGTAAGTCACGTGGGTGATTGACAGCAATGCCACGTGTAGGCAGGTTTTAATTTGCTTAATTAACCACAGCTAATATAAATCTGAGTTAATTAAACCTCTTTGCGGTGATTAGCTGCGAATGAATTAAGTCGTGATTAGTGCCCGTCACTATCGAGCCGTGTTAATTCTTAACACCAAACAAAGATTTCCGTTTTGCAATTGATCTATAAAAAAAATCCATTTAAGCAGTTTGGTTTCGCTATTTTTAATGATTAATATCTATTTATCAACTAGGTAGAAGATGTCAAGATGCAGGCTATAAAAAAACGTGAGCGAATTTCAAATACAGCTAAGAAATCCCTCTAACTACTGCATTTCGAAGTCAGTAAATGTTAATATATGGTATAATCATCATCAACCTATTTTTGGCACATTGCTGGGCACGATTTTGTAAAACCGTAGCGGTGGACTATTCCACCGCTAGCCTACTGCGGGTTGGCAGACGTCATATGTCATATGTATACAGTTTTCTTCACAATGTGTTCCCTCACCGTTTGAGCATGCGATAAATACTCACATAACTTCCGAAAAGTTAGTGCATCTGTATTAGCGAAGAATAATTGTGTGTAATAATATGATAACGTCAGTCAAAAGCTGTCAGATACCTACTAGATTAGGTACATAAATAGTACAGGTATAGTGTAATAATTTTAATAATATACACCTAGTACATTGTTCCAATCAATGATCACAAATTGAAATACCATACCACTAACACTTAAATAATGTGCACTGTGCGACCACTAGACCAACGAGGTACGTTGGTCTAGTGGTCGCACAGTGCGCCTACCGAGCAAGAGGTTTTGAGTTAGATTCTCAGGTCGAGCAAAGTGGTATTAGGATTTTCTATGAAATTCTCAGTAGCAGCTCGGAGTTTGGATTGCGTGACCGGTTAATGGCTAGGCTCGCCCCCTATTACATGAGACTTAAAACATACCGGCGAACGTGGTTGTACATTAGTACACCTCTGCCTAACCTTTCGGGGATGACAGGCGTGATGGTATGTTATGTTAAATAAATGAAACAACAAAATATTATCATAATTATATTCGGTTAAAAGGTTAAGAAACATTGAAAATATCAATTAAAAGTTACGACACACACACATAACCACTCCCGATTCTAGGGTAGGTATACTGAACGTTAAATTTTTAGAGCTATATATTTCTTTGTGCGTGATGTAGATGTTACATTGAAAACGCCATGTTCTAATATTAGTAGGAACTATTTTTTTAACACATCGTTTGTACTAAAATACCACAATTATTTCCTCACTTACGCGGATATTAAACATTGAAATAAACTTACGGCTTGAATCGCGCATTTACATCATCCACGGTCGGGCAGGTCACAGCAGACTGAGTCAGCCCGTGACTATGGATGCTGTAAAAGATTCGACCCATCGATATCCGTTACTTAATACGTAATACCAGGTACTTTATTGCTACCATAGGACTAATTTGTTGCCACCACTTTCCAGGAAAGTGTAATACAGTGAAAGTGACCACTAGAAAAATAACGTATTCGCTACATACTAATGTTATGTAAATTAGTATATCTAAGGTATACCTACTTAGATATATCAATCTTAAATAATTTTAGATAGATTTAAAAACGATTGAAGTATTGCTTTAAACCAATCTAGCATGATAGAAGCAATGTAATTCCGTTAATGGTTCATCAAGTTAGTATATTCTAGAACAATGATGAGCCACCATTGCCTCGTGAGCTGCATTGCAATAAGACACAGATGTTTGTAAGCCCACAAGTATGTCAGATGGTTAATAAGCCGGGTAGTCACCAGCCGGTCGTGCGGCGCATCCAAATGTACAGACTAGTTTCACGGATGCGCACATGTGAAACGATCTTTATCAATGTCACGCCTAAGACATTTTGGTTGGATGGCCTAAAATTCAAGATCTTGAACTTAACGAACGTATGTTTATGGTGTTATTATCGATTTGAGACGTCCTAGAAAATGTTATCACTCGAGGGTAAAGGCACTGTGACAGAACGTGTTTAGGCTGTTTTATTTAGCTTGTAAAAATAAAATGGCGCATCACAGATTGTCTAACGCTATCTCGCTCTTACACATTACTTAAATATGCTGTAGGTACAACCGCAAATCACTTTCACAACTGCCCCACAGGTCGCAGGCTGGCTTCCTCGGCGGTAGGTATCACATACATTGTTGTATTATCTGCAGACGTTAAAAAAAAAATGAAAGTTAAAATAGACCTGCAATACAAGATAAGGTATCTACACGTATTATAAACATTTAGGTTTTTCATCAACCTACTAAGCAGACCAAGCCGAGGGCGAAACCTAAACCAGCTAAATAAAATATAAAGGGGCTTTTAATTCGTTGAAACTGAGCAGTTTAAAAATTAAAAAGGATGAGGGGACGTCTAAACGTAGCATGAAATCGCTAATAGGGATAATGTTTGTACGCCTACGTTACTTTGAACTAATCGCTCAATTTACTTTACAAATATGCGGATGTCGTTTTTATACAAATAAGTACAGTTGGTATCTTTAAAAGGTTACATGACCAACCTAATGTACGTTACACTTACGCAAATAACTCATTTTTTGTGATTTTTTCAACCGATTCAATGTTTATTATATTTGACACTACAATTTAATTAACATTAAGTTAGTGGTGTATTGGCTGAGCGACTTGTTTCTGTGCCGCGGCCCCGCGATTCCCGGACAGAACAAATATTTGTACGGCCTACGCATAGTTGTTCTCGATCTGGGTATTTCTGTATGTGAGAAGAATAAAAGTACCTATGAAATTAATCAACTTTCTAGTATCCGTAACACAAACCCCGTTGCTTAACTAGAAACTAGATGGCGCTGTGTAATAATTTCCAGATATAATGTATTTCTTTATTTATTAATAACAGAGTAACGTCAGAATAATAATATTTTTTTCGATGAAATCTTGATGAATCCTTTTCCAAATAACGTTGAACTTTAATGAGATCTAAATGCTTCATCTACTCTACAAGCTAAGTCAAATACCAAGGACTAAAATCTTATATTCACTCCAAATCTATAAAAATGTGCCTGCCTTTCTAGTCGCAGCAACATAAATAACCAAAAGATATCAGCTATTAGGTAATACGTGTTCGGCTGCTTGTACGACGTTAACCACCTTTTGCGAGAAAGTTGGAACATTCTGGACTAAGAATTGCCATTAGGTAGCAGAATAGACAATGGGGTTAATTAGCCAAACAATGTTTCTCATACACTTACACAAATATCAGACACGGGAAAAAATTACTCTCTAAGAATTCTATCGCGACATGTAGATATTAGTAAATCTTGACATATTACGTCATCAGCATGGAGGGATCAAGAAATCAGTAAAAAGTAGTTCTATACGTTAAATATTCCTCTATCTTTACGGGAATCATACTAATATAAAATTTAACTTTATTACTGTACAAGCTTAACCTATATACTACTACTATATACATATACAATGTTTTAATTAAATAAATAAATATTCCTGGACATTATGATACAACGCTATCTAGTTCCGAGCTAAGCAACGAGGTATGTGTTACGGATACTAGTTGGTTGATATAGTATATAAATACTTCTTTTTTGTAAATACTCGGATACAAATTTTAATGTTGATGCTCATCACAAAAACATATGTTCCTACCGGGATTCGAACCCGGGACCCATAGCATAGCAGGCAGCGTTAACTACCGCTTCAGGTTAATAATATTACTGTGAAATGTCTTACTATTGTGCAATCAGAATTAGTTTTAACTTATAACCGTTCGTCAAATCTTCCACCAAACAAAACAGGTAAAAATTAATTGGTTTCATCGGAAAATTATTATTAGACACGAAAATGATTATTTAACGACAGTTTGTGGTTATTATTTATACAACGGAATTTTACAGTAGATCTATCAAAAGTTAAGTAAACCTTAAATATCTACTGCTGCCATATTTATAATATCTAAGTGGCTCCGTTTCTTGAAGTTAACCATTTGAACAAGAATGCAGTATGTAAAATAATTACAATCTTCATTGCATTGATAAAATATTCTTATAGCAAGGATTATAATCTGCAAACGAAGTAAGCTTGAACAACTTGGGATCTCAACCGCCGTAAACTCCGTTAAGTTTGTGGCATTCTGAAAGTATAAAAACTAAAAAGCAAAAAATAACTTCATACAGTTTGACCTCTTTTTTAGTTTTAAAGGTATGAAGTCGGTGCCAAGCCAAACGTTATAGTAAGTACACTCACCGCGAGTGACCTTGAGCGAGGTGGTTAAAACCACCACATCATCGGCACCGACTTCATACCTTTAAAACTAAAAAAGAGGTCAAACTGTATGAAGTTATTTTTTGCTTTTTAGTTTTTGAAGTTGGTTTTTCTTTTTTTAAAAAGTTAATTTATTTTTTTCTTTTTAGTGTTGTATATATTAAACTTTTCATATCAGGTCAATCTAACAGCCTGAAAGAATACAACTATCGATCCATATATACTTATAATTATGAAAGATTTTTCCTTCAACTCCTAACCGTTGAGGAGTTGTACCTTCCATCATCAGATCATTACATGAGATGGTGATTTTCAAATACAAATACTTGAACAGCTTTGGAGAATATATGTAAATGTAATAAATGCCTATAACTGAAAGAATTTTCTTTTAACTCTTAACTGTTGAGGAGTTCTACCTTCCACCATCAGCTCATCAACATCAAATGATGATTATCAGACGCAAATACTGGAACAATTTCAGTAAATATATTCAAAACGTGATAATTGCCTATAAAATTTGAGGGTTGCCCTCGATTTTCCTGGAATCCCATCATCAGATCATGATGTGGTCACAATGGGACCAACTGTGAAGTCTACCCTTTTAAACAAAAAAAGAATTTTGCAAATCGGTCCAGGCGTTTTTAAGTAATTCCTGAACATACATAAAAAAAAAAAAAAAAAAAAAGATACCGACGAATTGAGAACCTCCTCCTTTTTGAAGTCGGTTAAAAACCTAGGTGATAAGTAAATTTACATCAGATATGTGCTTATATTAGTTCCTCAAGTGACCGTGTCTCATCCAGTAAACATATAGGCCGGTATTTATAGTCCAACATAATGAATTACAGCCCGCGTTGTGTCGTCAAAACATTGGCCTACCAAAAAATAGTTTGTAGAACTATTTCAAGAGCATTGCTTAAAGAATCGTGCCCGAACAATCTATAGCAGTGTTAGTTACGGTTTTATAACCAAATGCATTCATTACTCTCGGTATCTTTGTGCGTATTGAAACATCGACACTCCGTACAGACCGACTGTTCTCTTTATCTTTATCCTATTCATTCTTTTATTGGAACATGTCCGTCACTAATGTTTTGTGATTTACACATTTTAACGTTCTACATGATTTAAGAATGTTTTCTTTCAATTATGAACTGATTCTTTTCGCATCAATAATATTATTTATGTTGTACGAGTTTACGCAAGTGGAAAAAAAACAACAAAGAGTTATGTGAAATACTATTAAGCAATATTTTCTGACTCGGCTTAGGAACTTTTAGGGCCATTGTGTGGATAACGTAGAACTTCACGGATTTGACCTATATTTTTATGTCGTAGACTTCATAGTAGGTACCCACAGTGTGTGAAATGAATTGGCTTTCGAGGCCAACGTTGAACTAAACAGAAGTGGGGTCAATAATATGCCGTTTTTATTGTAGTGGACGCGAGTGCGAGTTTTCCGGGACACATTATGTATGCGCAGAAGTATTTTCTCCACCCAAAACCAGGACTTAATCCTGAAATTAGTTGAACAAATAATTTCACGGCCGACATATTACGCTAATTTCATATTCTTAAATTCTTGTGAGTACCTAGTCAAATCAGGTGTTGTCGTTATACATAATTTGTTGCGTACAAAACTAGACTTAATAGTGTGTGAGCTTCCGTTGAAAGTCGTACAATTTAACACAGTTTGTGCAACGAAACATTGAAGATAATAGTGCAGTTAGTTATGCCAAATAAGGTATTACGTTACCTTTGTTGCCGACATTATTATAACAACTTTAAGAAAATCACTTTCAGCGCCCATTGAGGTATAATATGTATTATCATACTATTATCGTACTGTTACGTCACACAATGCTTTCATCATCATCATCATCATCACATCATCCGTTAGACGCCCACTGCTGGGCATAGGTCTCAGAGGGACAATGCTAATTATAGCTTTGTCCTTCTCAAAATGAAAACACTAGCGGGCAATCCACCATTACCACCACGCTAGCCTACAGCGTGTTGGCAGACTTCACATGCAATTGAGAAAATCTCTAAAGCATGCAGGTTTCCTCAGGATGTTTTCTTATACCGTTTGAGTATGATAAATATGTACATAATTTCCGAATAGTCAGTGGTGCGTGCCCTAGGTTCGAACTCGAGTCCTTTGACTTTATAGTTTACGCCGCTAGGCCACCGCATATCTTGCTTATGCGTATCTAAGGACAATGAGGCAGTTCTTACATAAATAATAATGCCATGATTTTGTCAGGCAATTCTTATGTCTGTAAAAAAATGTGATCATAAATAATGTTCTTGGATAACCTACCTATATCGTAAAAAAGCCTACATTTGTCAATGTTTATATATCTATATTTATGATTGATTTGATGACTTGTAAGCTAGGTATTTACATTCACGCGTGTGTGACATCGGCATCGCGTGAATAACATTAACATTAAATAAATATATCCGGAAATTAATATACAGCGCCATCTAGTAACTAGATACTACTTACGTATTTGATACTGTGGTTGATACCCTACACAAATATATACGATATATTTTTTGTAATACAATAACTGCAGAATAGTTTCTAAATGACGCAATAATTAGCACTTCCATTTTATATGAAACAGCAAGCGCTTTTCTAAACTGTGCAAATAATAGCTGTCACTTAACTAGGATACCGAAATTCGGGTCCCTAAGTTTAAAGAACCCCCTAAGGCTTTGGTCGCCCCTAAGTCTTGGTGAAAACGAAAATTGTGCTGTCGAAATGAACAAAATGTAGGAATCGTCGGTGAAAATGGGTAGGTAATAGATAATAATTCACTTCTGTTGAAAATGACTATGTGAATACCTTCAAATACCTTCTAAGGTTCTAACTAAATTATTAAGGTAAGAATGTAATTCAATTCCTTTGTATACCACAGGGAGCCATGTCAGAAGCGGCTTTAGTTTACCAGCTACTCAGAACTGCAATATTGTTATGCATAATATGTACTCAAAATTCGTAATAACAAAACTAGCTAGTCAACACGTTCAAATCTGTTGTATTACAAAATAACTCTGAATGACGCCTGCTAATGAGGTACAAGACATATCACCCTCTCTCTTACTGTATGCCAAAACATGTAAAAAGAAAAGAGATGGTTATAGATCAAGTGGGTCGCAGCATGGCGAGAAGCCAAAACGTTTTATCGTAGAGCTCTTGACCTAGAGTTACATTTATAAACAGTAAAAATATTCACATGTTGAAGGAATAGTTGGAATTACAATAACAAACGCTGAGAGTTATTGACATAACAGCTGTTTTTTGGAACGAATTACCTTATCGCGCGTTGCGAAAGGGGGCTAGACGGAAAAAATTAAGACGAAAAGTTGTAACGACACTTTTTGCTATAGTAAGCTATTGTAAAAAAAAAATATTTTATTACAATTCCTTCACTAATTAATCGAAAGGAACTTCGTTCCATCCGGGTGTCCCTTGACACCTCTCAAGCCTCAGTGATAGTAGGGACAAGATGGTGCGATATGGATGTTGACTATGAACTATAACTATAAATTAATAAAGTGAATAAATTATTAGACTGGGTGACTGAAAGAACAATGTAATTTTATAATAACACTTAACAAAGTAAATTTTCTGACATTGTATTTTATAACTGACAAGAACCAGTTCATTAAAATTTATATCGAATGTAAACTCATAATTATACCGTGTAAAACTCAATTAATTTAGTGGATTTTTCATAAATTTGTCAGTCATCTAATACCTAATATCTGTCTTTAAATAATGGTGTAAACTTATTTCTATAAACAACCCGACAATGTAACATACATAGATTTTCTGTACAACAGAACCTCAAAGCAATACGACCTCCTCGCCGACCTGGAGGCCGCGTTTATTTTAAGACTTAACGTATAAACTAAAAAAAAAACACAATAGTTCATACAAACGTGCAATACTCCATATCGTATCGAATATAACAAAGGATATTCCATAATATATTTTATACAGCAAATTAAAAAGAAAAATGTTCATCCCGTAACAAATCATATGCATTGTTTATTTATTACAGCGTATTATTAGTTTTTTTTTTTCAATAATTACGTCTCTATGCTTCACGGCCAACAGAAGCATGCATGAAGCCGTTGCAAATCATTTGTAAGAAGGTGTGTATGTAAAAATTCCAAATGACTTAAAACTTCTTTAAGCCTTGTTGTGATTAGGAGCTCTTTGGTTATTTTTGTTATTTTAATTGTGTTTAGTGCTAATTCCATGCTTGTCTAGAAATAATGCTTTACGTTAGTGGGAAATAATGCGACGGTGGCTTCGGTACTGATTTAAAAAAAGTAGTGCTATTTAGTGGAATATGGGCCAACCTAAAGGATGGCATGACTTGCATATTTTACTAATTTTCTTTAAATGTTATCAGAGACATAAAACGAAACAATCTTTGAGTTTATAAATATGTCTATTTATTTTTTTATTCTCTACCCTTCTGTTGAACAATTGGCCGCAAAAGGTAAATTTTACAAAGCCCAGCCGACCTACCTACGCTGTTTTCCGATGCATAAGTGACCAATGAAATTGGTTTTCAGTGACTCAAATATATTCACATGTATATCAAAATTGAAATAATTATTGCTATAAAACGTTTAAATAAATAATAATATACACTTGTTTGATGCCAATCCACGAACGACACGCAACATAAATAAACACGACATTAAGAATTCCGGATATTATAAAGAAGAATTTATCGTATCTGATCAAAGCGTAGGAGGAGCGACAATACAACTGTCTTAACCAATTATATCCGCGATGTACCGTGATCTTATGAGACAATGTTCACATATCGTGATCGTCTGACCTGATAATCTGACATAGGGCTTCCACTCATAACACACTCTTAGGAAAAATATGTCCAATACGCATACTAGATTTTTTTGAGAATAAAGATTATTTAAACCCAGATTTCACTTGGCTATATTAAGAGACTTGTGAATGATAGACCTAATTAGCAATTCCAATTTTTTATGCTAATTACAGTGGCAAGGCCCTGGAGAGATGTTGTTTACGAAAAAAGATAAGAGTTGCAATTATTTATCGTTTATTTAACCCACCAATAACCAAGTAGCTGATATAAAATCGTTGGTATTTATGCTGAAAAAAAAATCGCAAGCAATTCTAACATACCTGTATCATTTCCGGTATTTCAAACTGTTTGGCGCAAATGATAAATGACAGCCCTAGCCCGGCGAGCAAACGCTACAGGTGTCAACGGATAGATAATTCTTGAAGACACACCAAGATACTCGTACGAGTATAAACGTCTTCGAGAATTATAGGATTATTTTACTTTCCTATTATTGAAGGCTGACACTGCTCATTTTCCGTCATGTTAAACGCAAAATATAACAAAATTTAGCTTGCATTGGAAATTAAATATATATGTCACAACTTGATGAAAATGCCGTTGTTTAATAAACGTTGGATGCAATAGAAATAATAATCATAATCATATATTTATTGCATTCATGTAGTTTATAAGGTGTTGCATAAATATAAAGTTTCATACATGACCCTGCTAGGGCACAGCAATATGTACTAATTTATAATATTTAATTTACATCATTAATGAATTAATAATTACTTACATCTAATACATTATTATATTATCAAATTCAGTTTATATATTTATAACAATCCTATAGTATCTAATTATTGCTTTATTGTTTTATATACCTATGTGATAACATTATTAAATTTTCTATAAATTTTCTATTAAATACCTACCTTAGAGTTTGATCCTTTTTTATCTGTCAGCTAGTGTTATTATTTATTTGATAAAATAAAATAAAACTAATTAAGGAAAAGCCCAAAGCGTGTCAGTGTATCATACAAATACGCTTAGATTAATATACCACGTCGTCGCTCGTGTGTAATAGTGATTCAATATTTGGGCGAATATTTTCATTTACGAGTGGGTGGTCAGCTTTGTCATCATCGAATCATTTACCGTTCCACTATGGGCCACGGTTTAGCTGTCATTTGAGTTGACTTTGGACCTGTGGACCATGAAAAAATCTTTCAAGCATATGCCTGTATAACCTGTATACGTATAGGTTACTTCATCCTTCTTCCTTCACCGTTTGATTATGGTATAAATACGCACATCACATCGAAAAGTCAGTGGTGCGTCCCGCCACAGTCCACTGGTAACACCATTAGGCTATCACATGTTTAATTATACTATAACGCATACTACGTTATCAGATCTACTGTATATTTTTTACCTAACAAAATAGAAAGTTTTTTTTATACCATAATGTTGGTAAACAAACTTACAGCCTGCCTGATGCTAAGCGGTTACCGTAGCCTATGAACGTTTACAACACCAGAGGTGTCACTTGCGCGTTGCCGACCCTGTAGACTCCTTTTTTTGAAGAACCCCATGCTGTAGTCGTTTGGGAAAACCTCGACAGGTAGTTTATTCCACAGCCTGATTGTGCGTGGCGTATGGCGTAAGTATGGCGTTAGATAAAGACATGAAGTAAACAGTTAAACGGTATATCCTTTTAACTGTTACCTTCCCATCGACTGGCCTGGCCTGCAATTTGACGGACTTCACACGACGCGTACCACGACGAATATCTGAGACAGGTTTTCTGGACGATTTTCAATTACATTATTAAATAGAAATATATTATTTTCAATTCATTGTTACACGTTTTCAGTATAATAACATACAGTAAAGTTATTTATTTGATAAACTACACATCGTTTTGTGATAAATAGTTTTTATATACCCAGTATAATACATAAATAACAAAAATAATCGTGATAAAACGTATATTCATTTATTACTTTTCCTGTTTTAATATTTTTTCATATTTAAATTAATTATGAAAGTAGATCCTACTAATATTACAAACGCGAAAGTTTGTAAGTATGGATGAATGTTTGTCACGAAGAAACCGCTTACCAGATTTGAATGAAAATTAGCATATATATAGTTTATTACCTGGATTAACACATAGGCTACTTATTATCTATATACCATGCGGTCAAAGCCGCGGTAGGCAGCTAGTAAGTAATAAATATATTATAAGTGATTAATTCACATAATAATCATCATACATAAGTGTAAATAGAAAAACATCAGGTATACCTACTTACTAAAAAAGTATTTTACATAGATAAAGTTATGTTCTGAACCTATGAAAAATATTGATATTCCATCACGAGATTGTAGGAATACAATAATGGAAAACTGTGTGGCTAGTCAATTGTTTCACAACTAGGTACACAGTTTTATAGTTTACAAAGAACTACACGTAGATTTAAACGCGACAATGCTAGGTATAAACACTTCGAAAATAATCTCACGATTGCAATTATTTATCATCGTACTCATGACCAAGTGCCGGGTGCCTTAGTCACAACAAATGGTGTATTTATAGGTTTCGACTACTAGTTTCTTTATGCTTTTTGCCTACCCTAATGGGAGACAGGCGTGTATGTGATATCTTATGGGGCATTTGCAAGGTCTCGTCCCGCCACTCAACCATATGTTTAGTAATTTGTAAAGAGCCTCATTAGCCTAGTGGTCCATTTTAAGACTGATTTCGGTTTTTGGGATTTTTTATGAAGTCTTGAGAAGTATTCGAGTTAGAATTTGTTTATGTACTACCAGTTGGTATATGTAGTAGGTTTGGATATGTGTCACGAGTGGAACCTGCAGTCGAAATTCGAAAGTCGAGTTTGAATAAAAATGTAACGAAATCGACGAGTGGGAATTACACGAGTACCAAAGACTATGGGTTTATGAGAGATGATAAAGAACTATCACCGGCGGTCTTTCGGAACCGTTACGACATGGGAAACTTCAAGAAGAGAGCATATTCTTTCCTAAAAAGGCCGAAAACACATTTGCACGTCTTCTAGTGCTGCAGATGTCCATGGGCGGCAACACTTATCATCAGGTGAGCCTCCTGCCCGATAGCTGACGTATGCATGCTGTCAGTATAAACAGGTCATCTCAAAGCTGCTAGCTTGTGCTTTCTTCAAAAGGCCATCACAAAGTTTAACCTACATTGTCAGGCATTTTGGTTTGCAAACCAAAATGTTTGGACTTTAAAAGAGACCATGATTATCTGAGTTGGTTTCGGCATTTATTCTCAGAGGTCGTCAGTTAGGAAATGCCGATGCCAACTAGATACTAAAAAAAAATTACCTACATGACGTAAAATTGTCTTTAAAAAGAACTATTTACAGAAATAAACAATCATTTCAATCATTTCATTTCATTTGCCCCCTTACTTTAAAAAAAAATATCCTTTAACCAAATCATTAGAACACGACAAAAATGTATGTTTACATAATAAAATTCTACTTCGTAAATATCTTCTCCTTAGAATTTTCAATTCATCTTGTTGTTAAAAGTAGGTTTACTATGCAGGTAAGTGTTTTATGTATGACTATGCATACGTCTATTATTTACTTCTAAAGCTTCCAGATAACTATTTGTATATTTGTACTTATTACATTTATTGGCATTGCATTACTAACTAGCCGCCGCGGCCGTGTACTTGAGCTGCATTCGATGTGTTCGTGGATTTAATCTTCTTCATATTTCATCGGGCCGTTGACTATATTATTTGGCACTCTCTTACCTGTCACGGTGACGTTTGCTAACGCAGATCAATAACGTGAAAATACTAGACATAAATAATGTCATGTTTACCTCTAAATATTGAGTGATGTATTCGTGTTGAACAACAGGGCTGGATTTCACACCAACAAAGACCCACCGAGCCCCCCCAGACGGGTCTTCTTTATTTATTTTGATATTGGGTATATTCTTAAAGAGATCTAAAAGATTTTTAGTCCGTAAATATTAAGACCTAGACTATCAATTAGTACATTAATCAAAATAAAACGCATGAAAAATAGGATAATTGACTAAATACTCAAAGATGAACCCAGCCATGGATATCGAAAATCAAACGGATGGCTCCTAATAAATCATTATACCGTTGTTTATCCGCGTTCAACTTGTAAATTAATCAACCAAATAAGATGAAACTTTGCACACTGTGTATAGTTTACGAAACGAATTACTTGGCCACAGCAACGCGGACCAGACCAGTTACCTATATATTTTGAAAAGTATTTTAAAGCTGTTTGTATACACCTAACTCTTTCACCGAATGTAAAAAAATAGGTATTATTAGAAGATATAAGATCAAGTTCCCGGCAGGCAGTAAGTACCTAGTAACAAAATATTTTACGAGCCGCCGTAGTATCAGTTCGCACGGTCCAGGGGAAAGAAATAATACGGTAATATAATTTTGATTAGTTCCGATAAAATACTATAATCTAAAGGTTTACGAGACAAGTCAGTAACTGCGTGGAGACCTTTTGTTACTGTTACTAAAATTTCATTTCGGTCCGTAGAAATGACAATTGACAATGAAATAAAACTATTTCTTGAGGATTTTATTGCAGTTTGAAATACATAAAAGTTTGACATATGATAAATACGCACTTGACTTTGTAAAGTCAGTGGTGTCTGCTTTAGGATCGAACTTAGGACCTTTGATTTCAAATTCATGGTAAAACTACCACTATATTTTTAGCGCGCTACTATTATACTTAGTACAAATCAGTCCATCTACATTTATCAGGGCTCCGTCACCCATCTGACCAAGAGGCGCTTTAAACATATTATAATGTGTATTGCTGATTTGATGACTTGTTTGCACTACATATTATTCGACATAGTTTCGCTGGAATTTCAACATGCATACATAAATTGATTCGGTTTATATGTATAATAAAATATAGTTACTGAGATTTTAATATACGTTCAATGTAACCGTATAAAATTCAATACAAATAATAAAAATGTGATGAAAACCAATATCATAAATCATATCGCCATGATTAAATATCAAAGGAAATGTAATAAAATGTTCACACGTGCGATGCTCTTGCGCACCTAAGGAAGCGGAACGGTGCGCGTGCGCGCGTTACATCCTCATTGTGTACATTCGTTTAGTTACATCAATATACGTTTCATTGATTTTACTTAGGTAATGGGTTTTATGTATACAATGTACATCGTTCTTGAATTAGTCTACAGTGGAAATAGATATAAAAACTTCATAAATTTGCACACAATTAATTATTTAATGAAGTGAAATTTATTGTGGGTATTTATATATTTTATTCATGTAAAGATAGTTTTGTATGTCAAGGATATTTACCACTAGACAGCACCGAGAGACTGTCGATAATATTTATTTCTTAAACTTACGCGAATATTAGAAATTTAAATAATTTTATCCAGACGTTAGTCGTGATTAATATCGAACCATTGCGATAAAAGAATAAAATATATGTGCTGTATTTTTTTAAATACGTAATTATTTCATTAGATCCATTTCAATATATGTATTACAATATCTGAAGGTGAAAATGCAATAAGTCGTTAATTACAATTATTAATTAAACTTCTTTAAATTCTCCTTACACCTGTTCTTGTAATAAAAGTCGAAGCATAGTAACAATAAATTTTGAATATTTATTTCAAAACAATACAATAATTATTATAATTAGTAATTATTTTGTAACGACATGCGATTAAATTAAATAAAATGATCATATTAAAAATAATATTTATAACACTGATGTAACTCCTTAGACATTGTCGTTACATAGTATATATTATGTGTTTCGCGGTTAACGACACAGAGTATAAATGCACTTGCTTGCATTCTACAAACGTGAATAGCTTTTTTTATTATAAATACTAAAAAAAATATATTGTACTTGCGATAACGGTAAATATAAATATACGATTAATATTTCATAAAACCATATATGTTTCTGTAGTAGGTACTTTATAAGATGCGATCAATCAATACAGCTATCAATAACAGCTATTAATTTAGTTAAAAATGTATAATACTACGGTTAGTATGGTTTCACTAATGATGTCTGCTATATAAAAAGATTGTCTAAAAATATAAAATAAAATATACAACATACTACACACACACATACACACACAATTAAGTTACGTACGCTAGTAATATAGAAAAAAATACTGTCAGGTTTGTTTTTCTTTTCTTGATGAAACCGATTTTTACATGTCCAATACCACAGCAAAAATTTTCAATACATGTGTACGTGTACATTCTACAAATAAGATTTCAAAAAGAATACGCTATTAAGATGACGCCTTTCGCAAAAATATTGTTTCCGCGGCATTTATCGTTGAATCGGTTATTTGTTTCCAAAGCATCAAAGATGGCTGCCGTTCATTGTGACAGTACTCATAACCCGTTCATTTTAATACAACCATGGAAAGTCGTAGTTTCATAGCGCACTCATACGTGTAATTGTTGACTTTCCATAACGCGTGGGCAATTTGTGGCCACCGATTTTATGTACCTATGTCGATGCCCTGACGAGATTTATTACCACGGATTTCACAATCACATCCAATCTGCTGTTATTAAATCGAGCTACATTTAAATTATTCTTTCATTATTATTTGTTGTGCTTTATTATCTTTCATTCATTCTATACATTCTATACATTGCCTAGGTATTGTATAGAATACCCGAATTATACAGATTGCTGATAACATATACATTCACTTACAGGTAAAACTACACACGGACCTAATCCCAATTAAATGAATATAGAACGACCTTTGCAATAGAAATAAAATCAACTCAAAATGACCAGTTCACTATTTAATTTTTTTTTAAAACAGCATTTTTTTAAGTCGATTAAAATATGTATTAAACATTTACAATATATCATTGCTTTAAAAATTTATTTGATTGTCTCTCACGATGTAAGAAATGAAAGCAAGATATTACTTGATTTATAAATTTTAGTACGAGAACGCAACGCCGGGTTAGGCAGAAGTGCAATAATGTACACCCACATTTGGCCAGTATTTTTTAGGTCTCATGTAAAAGCCAACATTACAAAACAGTATAAAATTCTCGGATGTTGGAATTCCGAGAATTTCATATCAAAATCCAACTACGCTCTGCTCCAACTAGACAAACAAGGCAGTCAACGAATTAACGCCTACCATTAATGTATATTTTTTTTTGTTGCTGCGTGGTGCCGGCTTAGAATAGCACCACCCCATATCTTCCCGTGGGAGTCGTAAGAGGCGACTAAGGGATTCACCGGAGGATGGGCAGCAGCGCCCTCCGAGTACTACGCCTGCCAAACTGCGATCGCCAACCCGCCTGCCAAGCGTGGCGATTATGGCATATCCCCCCAATATGATTGCACCAAAAAAACGGCCCCTAGTCCCCGGCGGCCCCGCTATTCCTCATGTCCATTGTGGTAGCGGTCGAGGTAACGGCGGGGCAAGGGGTGCCAAGAATCTCCGGAAGAGATCCGGCTACCACAAACGACGACGGATTGACCTGGCAACATATAACAAGCGCACACTGCGGACGGACGAAAAGGTGGCAGAACTTGAGGAGGAGTTGAGCAAGGTTCGATGGGATATTGTGGGATTATCTGAAGTCCGAAGAGAGGGGGAGGACACGATAATCCTAAAATCCGGTAACCTTTTATACTTCCGGGAGGGCCATCAACAGTCCCAGGGTGGTTGCAGTAGTAGGGATTTGGGTGGTGGGCAAGTCCCAAAAAAAAAAAAAAAAAAAGTCCCAGGGTGGTGTCGGGTTTATCGTCAACAACGTGTTGAAGATCGAGAGTGTGTCGACCAGAGTGGCGTACCTTATACTCAGAATCACCGAAAGGTATTCGTTGAAGGTCATACAGGTTTACGCCCCGACTTCGGCACATTCCGACGATGAGGTTGAAACTATGTATGAGGACATGCGCGACAGAGCCATGCATAGTTCGAAATCTCACTTCACCGTTGTAATGGGGGACTTCAACGCGAAGTTGGGCAAGAGAAACGATGATGAGCTGAGAGTGGGGCAATTTGGATTTGGGCGACGGAATCACCGGGGACACCTATTGGCGGGTTTCCTGGAGAAGGAGGGTCTCTTTATGATGAACTCCTTCTTCAGGAAACGCGAACATAGGAAATGGACCTGGATGAGTCCCGATGGTACGACCAAAAATGAGATTGACTTCATCATGTCGACGAAAAAACATATATTCAATGATGTCTCAGTGATCAACTATGTGAAAACAGGCAGTGATCACCGCATGGTCAGAGGCACATTGAATCTTAATGTTAGGATGGAAAGATCTCGACTGATTAAGTCTACGCTCCGTCCTTCACCAACCGAAATCCAAAACCCCGAACACTTTCAGCTCCAATTACAAAATCGTTTCGATTGCCTAGGTAGCGATGTTGACGATCTCAACGACGGATGTGTAGAAGCTGTCCATGCAGTCGGGTCAAACTATCTTAGACCCCGACGAACTGCTAAAACTAAGAAGCTTTCAGATTTAACTTTGCGGCTCATGGAGGATAGACGCAAGATGATTCTGCAGTCTTCAGCTGATCAATCTGAGTACCGGCGATTAAACAGACAGATCTCAAAGTCTCTATAACGTGACATTCGTCAATTCAACACGAACCGTGTGAACGAGGCAATAAGCCGGAATAGAGGCTCTAAAATATTCACCAGAGATCTGTCTGTAGGCCAAAGTCAGTTGACAAAGCTGAAGACCGACGATGGCAGAATCGTGTCATCCAAACCTGAGTTGCTTAGGGAGATCGAGGGATTCTATGGGCAGCTGTACACTTCACATAAATCCGTCGCCAATCTAGCGGGCGATCCAAGAGCTAGATTAACCCGGCACTACACTGAAGATATCCCGGACGTCAGCCTGTATGAGATTCAGATGGCTCTCAAACAGCTTAAAAACAACAAGGCACCAGGTGATGACGGAATCACAGCAGAGTTACTGAAGGCGGGTGGAAAACCAGTCCTTGTGGCCCTTCAGAAGCTTTTTAATTCAGTCATCATCAAAGGAAAAACGCCACAGGCATGGAGCAGAGGTGTGGTCGTTTTGTTCTTCAAAAAGGGCGATAGGACATTTTTGAAGAACTACCGTCCTATATCACTTCTGAGCCATGTCTATAAGTTGTTCTCGAGGGTCATCACAAACAGAGTCTCACGCAGGTTCGACGACTCCCAGCCTCCCGAACAAGCCGGTTTCCGAAAAGGTTTCAGTACCATAGACCACGTACATACGCTACGGCAGGTTATACAAAAGACTACAGAGTATAACCGACCCCTATGTTTAGCGTTTGTGGACTATGCGAAAGCCTTTGATTCGATCAAAACTTGGGCGGTAGTGCAGGCTTTACAGCGGTGCCAAATTGACTATCGGTACATCGAAGTGTTGAAGTGTTTGTACGAAAACGCCACTATGTCAGTCCGACTACAGGATCAGAACTCAAAACCAATCCTCTTGCAGCGTGGTGTGAGACAGGGAGACGTTATCTCTCCTAAACTGTTCACTGCTGCAATGGAGGATGTCTTTAAGGTTCTGGACTGGGAAGGACTTGGCATCAACATAAACGGCGAGTACCTCACGCACCTTCGATTTGCCGACGATATAGTCGTAATGGCTGAGACCGTTGAACAGCTAAGCACTATGCTCAATGACCTCTACAGAGCTTCGGAACGTGTCGGTCTAAAGATGAACATGGACAAGACCAAAGTGATGTTGAATGTCCATGTTGTACCGACTCCGGTGAAGGTCGGAAGCTCTGTCCTCGAAGTTGTTGAAGATTATGTTTACCTTGGACAAAATATCCGGTTAGGTAAGTCCAACTTAGAGAAAGAGGTCAATCGTCGAATCCAACTCGGCTGGGCAGCGTTCGGGAAGCTACGCCAAATCTTTTCGTCCCAGATAGCGCAGTGTCTAAAGACGAAAGTCTTTGACCAGTGTGTGTTGCCAGTAATGATTTACGGCACCGAGACGTGGCCGCTTACAGTGGGCCTTATAAGTAAGCTCACAGTCACTCAGAGAGCGATGGAGAGGGCTATGTTAGGAGTTTCACTACGTGATCGAATCAGAAACGAGGAGATCCGTAGAAGAACCCGGGTCACTGACATAGCCCGAAGAATCGCCAAACTCAAGTGGCAGTGGGCAGGGCACATTGCTCGAAGAATGGATGGCCGTTGGGGCTTGAAGGTTCTCGAGTGGCGACCGCGAACTGGAAGACGCAGCGTGGGTAGGCCTCCGGCAAGGTGGACCGACAACCTGGTAAAGGTCGCTGGAACCAGCTGGATGCAGGTGGCCCAAGACCGGTCGTTGTGGAAATCTTTGGGGGAGGCTTATGTCCAGCAGTGGACGTCCTCCAGCTGATATGATGATGATTAATGTATATTTATATATCTATATACATATAATCGTTAGCAATCGGACGATATCTGTAGGCAGGACTCCTACGTGTTGTCTAACTGCCGTAGGTTAGCGATCAAAACCCCTGTCTCGCAGGACTCTTTCACATTTAAGTCAAACTAGCATCTGTAATTTTATGACACTCTAATACCCACTCTAGGGGCCAAACGTCAAATATCTGCTCACTTCATTTATTATTTAAAAGTTTACTTTGGTTTTAATCAGTTAAGAAATTGACTTAATGCTTGGAGGATTATATTTATTTGCACCCACCTCGTCAATTCTGCTTAGGGAACTGGTGGCCAATTAGTTTCACTGTGAGATCAAAAGTCTTGTTGATCAAAAGTTACGGGCGCATTTATCACATGAAATTCAAATGGTGAAGGATAATTTCGTGAAAAAACCTACATGACTACCCGCACTAGGCTAGCGTAGTTGAATATAGCCTTATCGCTCTCCTCATATGAGAGAAGATCCTAGCCAAACAGTGGTAAAATGATGTTGATGATGATGAAACTTAGTAGAAGTAACTTTAAACATCCTTTGGTAAAATATTTGCTCAAAAAATTATACGTACCTATACATATACATATGTGTTATTGCTAGCAAAACTATTTTGGCGTAATTTATTGCCATCACGTGGTGTGAGTTTAGGAAAGACGTAAGCTGTTTGGCGGCAAGAATAACACGGGTAATGAGCTTAACACAGACAATAAGACAGACGAAAATGTCTCAAAATTTACGAAATATACGTTGAACATTTATAAAAGTGTAAGTCAATTTCTCAGAAAAAAAAAATATAATATGTGCACTGGAATTTTGTTGAGGTAGATACAAAACTAATCCGAGATTCCTAAATCTTAACAAAAAGAAAATGGAAATACAATAACGAAAGTGTCGCTATTACCTAAACATTAATGTACAAATTCATACAATTTAAAGTACAAATAAAGTTCCAAAATAAGCAACGATGCTCGTGTTACGGATACTGGACGTACGTAGATTATTTTGTTGTTTATACATACATATTGCGTGACATATATGTATATACGATGTGTGTAACAGTTTTAAATCAGGCCGGTACATCTCCCTCGTGCAACAATCACCAATGTCTCTCACGGCATGACCCTAACTGTATCACTTACGATCAATTTATTACTATCGAACTAAGTTTGCTAGATTGAGACGTTCGTTGACATGAGAATACACGGCGAGTATCTAAGTCTATGAACTAGGGTTGTCCTGACATTAAGTAACTACCTAAATAAACAGACTGCAATTAGCGAAAAATTATTAGATATATTTATTGTTTCGTAAGATGCCTTTGCTGTACTTGACCTGTCGGTGTTCCTCTCCATACCAATTATTTTAATTTATTATATTGCATTAATTTTAAATAACAATTTTGTCCCTTTTTTTGGATCTAGAGTGAGAAACTAAGTTAATAGAATTCAATTATTGAAAGGCCTCGACTGGAGTCGAGTCGATAATTAAAGTAATAAGTAATTGTGTGTACGGTACTACATAGGTAATTATTCCCTGGTATCTACACCTAATAAACAAGACTAAACACTCAGCACGAATTTCAGACACAGTATTTTTTTTTAATTAACAGTTATTTCAGGCAAACGATACAATTAAATAAAATGTTAAATCAATAGGACGTTGAACTTGGTGAAAATATATTTGAACCAAGTTAAACTAAAGTTAATCACTAATTAAATTACTAAAAACCAATAGGTGACAGTCACAGTCATCAGAGAAGACTCTGATCCATATCTTCTTACGTACTTAATGAGATATATTATTATTTTATATATTTGATAAGTCTCATTTACCTAGTTATTCCACTGGCAAATTCCTTTACACTATTTTAGTTTTATACTTCGACCTGGTTAAGGTTGCTGGAATCCGCTGGATGCGGGTGGCGCGGAATCGGTCGTCGTGGCGATCCTTGGGGGAGACCTATATCCAGCAGTGGACGTCTAAAGGTTGATATGATGATGATGATGACGAGAGGCAATCAAGTTTACAAACCGCCTGATGATAAGCGGTCACCGTAGCCTACGGACGTTTGCAACACCAGAGGTATCGCTCTAGAGGAACCCCACAATCCAGAAGCAGAATATATGGCAATTGGTCCTAGAACACTCACTCTCACTCCTGTAAATTGACATCTCCTGTTGATCAGAAGCATTTCTAAAAGACATGAAATTATAATACTGAATTTGCATACCCATATTTGCAAGAAGATACACTAATACAATATAATATATGTGTATAATATATATAATATACATTATATAATAAGTCATAACTGGCCAATCACAGTCTGATGAAAACTAATACTCAGAATGATAACTTTATCTTACTCACCTACAGCAAAAAAATACGGCTGATCCCAAATTCCTGGAAAAGAAAGAAAATATGTTTTATATCTTACATTATAATACCTACCCTATTTTGTGTTGTGCCTAATAACCCAAAAAATACTGTTTCTTAAAATATGTTTAAAAATATACTTAATATGTAAATAATCGACCAGCTGACGCGGGGCACTGACCCCGAAATCTGTAATTTATTTATCATTAGCTCACACGTTGCAATGTCTTGACGTTTTACTCAATTTTATCAAGTTATTTTTTAATATCGAATAGGTAATATAGAAAATTTTGCGGTGGCGAATACTATTACTAATATAAGTACCAACTTTCATCGTTATCTGATGGACGGTATAGTACATACACAGAAATAATAAAATAATAAAATATAATTAATATGTACCCATGTTCATTTCTATATTAAGTCTATCAGTAATATCGAATTTATTTGTTGTATTATAGAAGAATAATATTATAGTAATTAATTTATTTATTGTTGATTGGCTATCAAATTGGGGTCAATGGCTTGCGTCAAGTTATCGACTTTTTTTAAATAGTAACAAGTTTGTAAATTTGTATTACACATTACCAGATAAATCACTGAACTGCTTCGTTGGTCCAGCAGTCGTAAGTGCGACTGCTGAGAAGAGGTTTTGAGCTCGATTCCCAAGTAGAGCAGTGTTATTGGGTTCTGCTAAGAAATTCTCAGTAGTAGCTCGTCCCCTTTTATATGAGATCTTAAACATATCTAAACTTACCAGACATTAGTATACCTCTGCCTAACCCTTCGGAGAAGACAAGCGTGATGGTATGTTTGTATATCATTCAAACTGGCTACGCTATTGCTACGATTTTTTACGGTTTGAACTCACGTGTTTTTCCCGAGGTTACCTAATGTTTCTGTATTTACGTCACATCACTAAACGTCTAACAAAGACCTTTGGCTAACGCACGTGGTTGTAAATATAATTACATTTGTTACCCATTAGCTAAACTCTTTATGTTCCTAGATTTGTATTTTACAGCGAAATTTAGTGTTCAAAGAGAAATAACCACCTTTTGATATTCTTAATGTAACACCTTTATATCTAATATTAGTTTTATAGCATCAGGTGGAAAATGCGTGTGTACATCTATGGCTTAATATTACGAAAAATATTGACATCAGCTAAAGTTGACGCCTCGTTTACATTGTTCGAGTTACTTTTTAGTAAGGTAATTTATTGTTATGGTGTTTCAAATAATGCTAAATGCTTAACATTCATTTATGACTGGAATGAGTTAAATGCCAATGTATCGTTCGATAAAATACTTCTCTAGGTATTCTTAGGCAAGGCAAATTGATTTATAAATAGTACCTACCATTTCAATACTTAATCTAAACTAAACCTAACCAATGAATCATTTTTTATTTTACTTATTTCTTAAGCTTACTCTAAATTTAGTAACTAATCAGCGAGATCATTAAATTAACAGCATGACGTTCGCTATTTGAAAATACATTTAACAACATGTGAATTATAACACATTAAAAATGGAACGTCAAATAGCTACCACAAATATTGACAGCCAGTACTAAAAACTCACTATATTTAGTGTAATGTCAATAATTCGGGCCATCAACCGTCATTAAGGAGAGGCTCGGTAACAGAATCGGTCATTAGAGGGAAAAACATTTACCAAAATCAAACACCAAGTTTCTGCACCGACAGTGCTGAAAACTTCCTCCTAATTGCTTCACTCCTTTGAGTTACTTAAATGTTCTGAGGAAATAAAATATGCGAGGGAACTGGTAACACTATAGTAAATAGACGCTATTTTAATTTCCACGGATCACTAATTAGTCGACTTAATGCAGTATTTTGTTGTTTTAATGGTTCAAGGAAGCAGCGCTCTTATTTAGAGGATATGCACCAACCACATACATTTGTAGCTTTATCTCGAAAAGCACGAAATATACATACATAATTATATTTAACTACATTCTTTATTTCCCATGCAATGTATTCGATGTAATATCTGTTACCACTTTTTGGCTGTAGGTATATATAAATAAAAAAAAATATAATATGGGAATACAATAATTAAATTCAAACAATTTCTTCAATCGCAAAAGTTACCATGAAAAACGCTTGATATGATTATGGTTGCGAAACTATTCCATCCTTAATTTTTAATTATAGATACATAGATAGTTATGCTGAAATATGACAAGGTTTTTAATACACTTGTCTAACCTTTTAAAGACCTTGTTCGGAATACCACAATTATTTAAGGAAAGCAATAGAATTAGATTACATTCCACCGCATACTGACCTTAGTCAATAAGGTCGATAATGCATCACTCCCTTGAATTGTCCATCAATGAAAGGTAATTATAATGAAGTTGGTATTAGTACATAGGAATACCGCGTTTCCTTTGATTGAGGTACGTACAATTACTATTATAAAAATAATTATTAGTAATACATCCCTATATTCCATTAGGTATGTCATATGACAATAACTTATTATTGCTACGATATCGAGCAAAAAAGGGCAAAAAATCGCGTTTCTTGTATGGGTTAGATATTTATTTTATTTTGGTTTTAGTATTTGTTGTTATAGCGGCAACAGAAATACATAATTTGTGAAAATTTAAAGTATCTAGTTATCGCGGTTCTTGAGAAACAGTCTGGCTGTTACCAGACTGTAACCGTCTGTCTGTTGACAGACGGTTGGACAGACAGCGAAGTCTTAGTAATAGGGTCCCGTTTTTATCCTTTGGGTACGGAACCCTAAAAAAAATATTACACGCTTTGATTTATTACGATTCATTGATGTATTCTACATCAATGAATCGTAATAAATCTATAAAATACATCATCGATGTTATAATATCGGAATATCAAATAAATAATAAACCATTCAACTTGCAATTTGTTGTATACAAATTTATTTTAAAAGGTTTGTTTGATATTCGAATTTGACTACTTACAGCAATTCTAGGAACACTACCGCAATTCGACGGTAGAATATCATCTGTTTTGGATTATATTAATCATTTCTCTATATAAAACATCACAGTAGGTATTGATCTGCATATTGCCACGTCTGCATATTGTCATTGGACTAAAACTAAAAAATACAGTTTACAATCTAAATATTAATTAGAGGATTATGGCCCAATATTCTGAGAGTCGTCATTAATTTAAATATAGGTAGTAGGTACAGTAAAATATAGTTACCTACTGTGTACTTAGTTATATAGTTTTAGTATAATTAAATAATAAAAATAAATATAAAATTTAAAGATCTATTTACTTAATTACATAGGAATCAAAAAGAACTTTAACTGTAACTAGTACATGCCTACCTATAAATTAAAACCGCGTGCAAAAGTATATATTTCAGGCTCATAAGTCGGAATTTTCTAGAAAAACCTTCAAAACATCAGACTGTCTTTAAAAAAATAATCTCTAGGTAGGTCATTATTGCTATTTGAACAGAGTAGATATTTTAACGAGTACACACCATTCGCTTCAGTTACAACGATAGTATTTTTATAAGTAAACTAATTTGTCATTTTGAAAAACACTAGTTTTTTTTTAAATGTCAACAGATTATAAATATCCTGTCATCTGTTTAGTAAGACTAGTCTAGATGACTCATTGAAAACTAATCTGAGTTTTACTACAGCTTAAGCGAATGCTTTGAAAATTCAATAGATCGCTGTAGATACCTAAATATCTTAAATAATTGCAAGCTATAAATATAATATGACCCTTTTTTATTAGTATCTACCGGTTTTGCACCGGCCAACTTAGCTCAAGGTCGGAGACTGGTTTAACACACGACGCTACGTCAGAATAACTTCGTAACATTATAGAAATTACGCATAAATTACCATCCATCACGTCTATTCTTGAACATAACTGTGATTTGTATTGTATTTATAAAAAAACAGGTTTATTAAGTAGTTTAAAGTGTAACAGTTTTTTTAAATTATGTTTCAATCCACACAATCCGATGCCATTTTCATCCAAATAAATCCTGCGGTTGAAATAATATCGTGGACACATCTAGCGCTTAAACTCGATTTTAGAATATCATTATATATTCTGTATACTACCGAAGACGGAGCTCTGTCGCGTTCATTAAGGAAGGCCTACCTCCAGCAGTGGACGAATATTAGGCTGCTGATCATAATAATATACTTGTGCCTCGTGTCTGTAATAAATATCGCTCTCCAATATCAATTCATATTCTGCACCACTCAATTTACCTATATCAATATTTTATCGGGTTTTTTATCGATATAGGTATATGTATATACTGATACAAAGTTTTCATAATACATATTTATATAATCTAATTTAAAGTCTAGTCCACGAAAATTCCTAACACGTATATTACACACCTTAGATTTATATTGTTTTAACTGGGTCTTCCACCTACTTATATTTTATAAAACTAGGGCAATTTTATAAGAAATGCAGCGTCAAAAGTAATTTGACCTAATATATGTATATATTGTTTTCAGCAAACTAAGACAAACCTTGGTTGTTAAAAGTAATCTTATGTAGAGCCAATCAAGATCTATTTTTATCTAGCTAAAAAGAAACTTAATGACTATAACCATAAGTATGTCTGAATTGTTATCATCACGCGCTGAAATGCGACTCCTGAGCAGAAAGACAGCCCCAACGTATTTCAGCGCTACTTTACGTACTTTATGTAGGAAAGAGATGATGCTTTATTAGTTGAATAGCGCCATCTCTCCCTTACAACCTAAATAAGTGCACATATAATGTAACGGTCGTATATGCTTGTCTACATTCTTAGAAAGAAACGAATATGTAGATAATGTAATTCTGACTAAGTTTGCAATAGTACCTTGTTTATGTTGCATACATACACCTACTTACGAGGTATCGCATATCATGACATTTTGACAGCATTATCAGTTATTAGACATTATAAGCAGACTATTGTAAATTACTATTTGACGTTTAATTTCTGAGACAACATGCATTTTCACGCCGTAAATAAATTCTTGATAAAATCATCTCACAACGATAAGTGTCAGTATATATTATATAATTAATAATTAATTATTGTTTAATAAAGAAGTTTTGACAGCTAACTACAAAGTAGGAAATAAGTCTATTGCACGAAAGCGTGGGGTTGCTTGACATCAAATGTTGCAAATATTACATTAACTATTTATAAAAGTGGGCTTAAAAAACAGGTAGTAAAATATTTTTCTATCAATATGTATTTTCTTAAACTATACCTATTTACTTATTTTTAGTCTCCAAACGAAATCAAATGTATTTTTTTAATGTTTGATTTCACGATATTACAGTATTATTATCGGTTCTAAATACACAATTACGTGCTATTTTCTTAGTTTACATAACATCTGGAACTTGGTTTTCAATGAAAATTACGTTGAACGATCTCGTTACAAAGATATACATATTATATTGATAGTACATAGAATTCAAGCTAATAAAAACGAGATACCTTACCTAAACAACAACACTAAACAGAACTGGAAATATTTCATCACTGCACACTACACAAGCACACAGTTCACGTTAACACATGGGCATAAAGACATAGAATAAAAAACGAAAAAGGGCGGTGAAAACCGATCCGCGTCTGCGCATGAGTGGAGTGTTTTGAGCAAATCGCGTGAGCAGAGAAAGATCGCGCGCCCACGCGCAACGCGCGGCTATTACTAGATGCCGATTGTCGCGGCCATGGGGCAAGGTTGCCTGGAACATCGGCTGTCAAAACTAATCTTTCTAAAAAACCTCATATTTACACCTCCCATCTGACTCATATACTTCCGTAGGTATTCATCAAAATCTGAATATTTTGAATATTTATTTTGCTTCTAAATTATATGGTTGCAATATATGGTAAGAGATTCAGTAGTTTAACATATTTCATCATAACATAAAAACGAAAAATATATGTAATATATTATGTATAAAAATCTCATGTCACAGCGTTTGGTATCGAACTCCTCCGAACGGCTTGACCAATTCTATAACTTTTTTGTCTATGTTTGTTAGGTCTGAGAATAGCGCCCCACAGTTCGTATATATGTATATATTACTATTATATACATAATGATTAAACCGATGCATTGGAATTGAAACCAAAGTCTATTTTGATAGAGTCGCGGTTTCGCTATTTATATTATATGTATTTGATATAGTTGCAAATTGAAATAAATATACATATATTTTGCAATATAGCATTTGACGACCTATTTAGCTCAGCGGTAGTTGACGCTGCCTGCTGTGCTATGGGTCCCGGGTTCGAATCCCGGTAGGGACAAATGTTTGTGTGATGAGCATGAGCATTAGTTTCCGAGTCATGGATGTATCTATGTATAATATGTATGTATTTACAAAAAAAAAGTATAAATGTAGTATATCAACCCTCTAGTATCCGTAACACAAGCCTCGTTGCTTACCACGGAACTAGATGGCGCTGTGTAATAATGTCCGGAAATATTTATATTTATTTATTTACATTGCGTAACGTTTACTTACATATGTTGTGGCTAAAAAAGTTTACAGAGCTTAAATTGATATTCAATTACTGACCTATTACCTTGTTTATTTGAATGTTTTTTTTTACGTGACATAGGTACTAGGTAACAAAATTTATTTATACATATATATAATAATGAGAGGCCAAAAGAAACACTTACACAAGCTTAAGTGGCTTCCTATAAAGTCGTTTGTTGACGTAACTCTACTTAAATATATGTATGTATATCGACGATTAGCTTTTGACCGCGACTCCATCTGCGTTGAATTAGTAATTTTATTCAATCAGCTTTTTTATAAATATTTTTATAAGAAATTATCGATTCCGCATTCTAACTTCCACCCCTCTTTTCACCCATTTAAGGGTTGATTTCCGGAACAAAGAGTATTACCCAACCAAGCCAACAAACTATTACCAACCCATGTTCCACTGTAGGCACGGGACATCTCATTTGAGAGGGATTAGGCTATAGTCCACCACGCTAGCCTACTGCGGGTTGGCTAAACCAGCTGAGCGGTTAAAGCGTGAAGAGGTAGCAGATAGATAGGCAGACGGACAGACTTTCGCATTTATGTATATTATTAGTATGCATTTGCATTAGTATGGATTGTTGCGAAATTGTTTTATTTAGTTTTTTAGTTCAATTATATTATTGTTTTGGATAGATATGATTTCCATAAGACGTTTGTTTTTTTATTGACAGTGCTATAGATACTATATTCTAAGAAATAGAACAATTAAATCATGAATTAAAGTACTTATTTGACAAAATTGGAACAGTATGTAGTTTACATTATCGCTTATAATAATATTTTGTAACGCTTTGCACTTTTAAATATGTATGTTTGAAATTGAACTATTTACTACGATTAATCAAAACACAAGCTGTACAAATAGAAGATAGTAGTACAATCGATTTTGGTTAGAAAACATTTAATGATAAAATAGATTCCTTTTGAATAGCAACGTTGTAATATAAATATTTGTATTTTTTATTATTTTTACATGAATATGCCAGTATCGAGTTATATTTTTAATATAACATGCTTCAAAAGCGTCGAGTTCGCACATAAAATTATAAAATTTTATCGCCGAACGGCAATAGAAATTTTGCAAGTGCACATCATAAAGTTGGCTCGTAAACGAACTATTTCTGATTAGGTAGTCCCGTTCTATTCACTTGCTACGTAAAATAAAAAAAAATTACTGCATTTCCTCAAGGTTCCATTGAAGGTTGAGATCCAATCCGCATCCAATCACAAGAAAATAGACTAAAGTCAGATGCTTTAATTTTTTAACTTTACCTTCTAATCAAGATAATGTTAATTCAAGGAAAGTCTACGTATTTCAAATAAATAGGAAACCATTTCGTAATAATTTTCATGTTATTTATAAAAATATGTGAGGTTTCTTGCGTATGTGTAATCTGAGGTATTCAGAGAATCTTTGTAACTATAGAAATTACCTAGTTACCATCGTTATTTTCTTGTCTACATCCGCAAATGTTTAATACAATAAACGTAGTAATAAAGTAGGTACTGTAACGGTATTTTTTTTAATTATATCAGTATTGTATACACAGGTAACAATGTTCGCCATTGTCGACATTCTGTCCCCATGCTCAGCACCAGTCTCCTCTCAGAATTAAAGTAGGCTAGTGCATGTTGGCAAAGTTAATATTCCGGGAAATTCCTCAGATATGCGCCGTTACAAAGAGTGATTAGCAATGAGCAATATTTTGACAATCGGAGGTTCGTAAAATAGAGTTTAAAAAGAGAATTCGAACTTCAGTGACTTGGCAGTACGTCATCTCACTTTGCTGCAATGCATAAAAACCTATATGAATAGGTAGAGTAGCGAAGCACGTGTAGAAGCATATTTATTACCATGTGAATGTCAAAACGATAAATCAAATTACTTTTGATAAATCTTTTACTACTGTCACTTTATTATTGGATTATTATTTACTAATAAATGTATCCGGACATTATGACACCACGCCATCTAGTTCAGAGTTACAACGAGGCGTTATAGATGGAGGCGTTACAGATACTAGACGATTGGTACACAACATAGATGGTATGCAAATAAACGATATGAATATGAAAACATCCATGACTCAGGTATAAATGTCCACGCTCATCATACAGAGTTTTGCCCCTAACGGGAATCCAATTCGCAACCACAGAAAACAGTTTTTAAGCTGCTGCGATAATCCGATTGCTATTAACTCCAAAAAATGGATTAAATGATGATATTTTCTAACTAGAATCCAGGACGTCCGATAAAATAAACATTCGCTGCATTATATGTACACAGTAAGTGTTTAAATTATTGAAACAGTGAATAGGTAAACAACAAGCTGAGCGGAACGATAAGCGATTCATGCAGTTGTTATTTTCACTTTCAAAACAGTAAGGAAATGAAAACTATAGTACTTATATTTATTTGTTTATTTAATTGATTAGGTTTAGTAACAGTTGTTAAAATATTAATAACACAGTATTAAAATATATATCTTAGAACTTATTGCACAACTAATTACAAATAAAAACAACATGCATAAGACGTATAAATATGTATTTATGTATGTTTATACAATTTGCCAACGTCACTTACTTATGAGCTAGTAATAAAAAGATGTAATAGGGACGAACTTATTTCTATGAACCGTGCACTAATCCCAACTCCGAGCTATTACACAGAATTTCATAGAAAACCTAATATTAACACTTTGCTCGACATGGGAATCCAACCATTTTCTCAACAGTCACACTTACGACTACCACCAAAGAGGCAGTTATGCAGTAGGTACTTATATTCATTACACTAAGGTACATATCGTTTCTTTTATTAAACTAATGTTGTGTTCAGTGACGTAAGAGTTCACGAATCCGCGGCGGTATTGGGACGACTCGCGAAAGTTGTTCGGCCAGTTCGAGCCGCGTCGCGTCTTATAACTTTTAATTAAGGATGTCACCTTATGAGCTTTAATGTAATAGAATTGTTATAGATTACCCGTGAACCATTGAAATAGAAAAGCATATTTATAAGTTGCTTTTTTATCACTATACTTGTTATTTTTTTAATGAAACTAGTGAATCTGAATTATATTGCTGTCAATTTAAGGTATCTTTCAATGTATTCATCGCGCCTTTCTCCCACTTCGTCCACATTCAGACGTCTTTTGACATCCATGCGCGCCCGCCAGTGACTATGTCCTTTTAGGGCGCACTCTCCCGGCGTTTCCGCTGATATTGGCGTCATTACGTTAATCGTCTATCATTATTCTCTCAAAAAATTATTCATTATTATCCAATCTATTTTAATTTCAAAGCCAATTAAATAAATGATGGGGTCAAAATCTATTTAATTGACTTTGAACTACTATTAATGTGACTGGATGTTGTCCTTTTTCTAGAGCTCATGTGATCATTCGTTTTTTAAATAAGCGAAATACGGTCAAAAAGTGCTAAGAGTGAAGACTCTCAGTCTTCACTCTTAGCTCTTTTTGACCGTAGTACTGATACATACACAAAGACAAATAAAATAAACCCATCTTGACATAGACAGCCCTAATATATGACGCACCGCAGACGATGGAGATGACTGGCGACTGTGTCATCGGAGCAAGGCGAACCGCGCATAATGCTAATTGCTGTTACGTTAACGAACAAATTCAGTTTTCAAAAACCTACTATTGATTACATTTCTTAAAAAAATAACGACATTATTTACTTCTGGCTTTTGACTGCGTAGTATTCTTCCGAAAAAATTTATGCAATCTCCCTCTTTTAAGAACATATCGAATACGCTTACAATATTTCCATTCCCTTTTCACCTTTGAAAGCGATGATTTGCCGAAAATCACTATCCTTAGTTCTTTAACAGGACTCAAACTACCTCCATGTCAAATTTTAACCAAATCGGTTTAGCGGTTAAAACGTGAAGAGGTAACCGACAGACAGACATACTGTTGCATTTATAATATTATGTAAGTATGGATGGTCATCTGTGACTATGTACAGATATACTGTCAATGTATGCGTGATAGGAGGGCTGGCTGAGTCGAATGCATCGCAACATTGACTTCGGAATTACATACCTATTGAGACTCATCCAAAAGTATGTCACCACTCACCAGTGTATGTACATATGTATATACACCTATGTACGTATTAGTGGACCTCTGTACTCATGTATAAAGTGTATATGTATTTTCATAAACGGTGTTTTTGTTCACTGCTAGCTGACAAACAGTGCGTAGTGTGAGGCTTTAAATGCAGCACGTGAAAATAGATAGATAGACAGAATAATTAAATATTCTGACTTTTTACAGCATTGATGGGTACTAGGGGTAGACAATATTTGGTAATTTTTTATAACGATTGAATGATAATTTGGTAATAATGATTCTATACACGTTCAACCTGGAAATTTTAATAATCTGACCTGTATAGTGACTGTTAAGAACGGACCTGACATACCCACCTATATTTTTATTAGTGCCTGCTTACGTCTACGTACTTTTTAAAAGCTACGCAATAATATACCTAATATGTACGGACATTTATATTTTTTATGACTCAGCCATCTAGTTTCAAGCTAACCATTTTTTTTTATTTCTTTGTCTTTTCTTTAATTCTTTATTGTACACAAAAAAAAAAAGATACAACATAACATATATCAATAATACATTTAAAGTGTTGTGCACAAAGGCGAGCTTAATTCAAGATTTAATTTTCTTCCAGCAAACCTTTGAGTGAGAGAGTTTTAAAAAGAAGGGTAAAAAGACAAAGTGTACAATAATAACAAAGAAATTCTATATAGCATACGAATAAACAAATAGAAAGATAGATAGATATATGTGTATATATAGCTATATAAATAAATAAATATATATTACAATTATTGACATATTATTCTGACACAAAATGCTCCCTAGTCCTCCCCCTGAAAATGTCCAGAGAAGGGCTAGCGCGTAATGAGTGTGGTAGAGAGTTCCATAACCGTACTGCTTTTACAGTAAACGAACTGTCATAGCAGCTGGAAGAATGTGCCGGAGTTTGCAATAGAAGGGAAGAACTGACACGACAGAGTTTGTCCCTCGGGACAAGGTATTCAAAACGCTCTCGGAGATATAACGGCGAGTTAGGGTTGTGAAGGACAGAATAGAGAAGGCAAAGTATATGTAAGTCCCGGCGTCGCCGAATGGGTAACCACTTCAATCTGGCTCGAAATTCCGATACATGATCGTACTTCCGAAGCCCATAAATGAAGCGGATCCCCAGGTTCTGCAGACGCTCGAGTTTATTTAGGAGTTCCTCCTTTGCATCAAGAAAAGAGACATCAGCATAGTCAAGATGTGGGAGTAAAAGTGATTGCGCAAGTATTACCTTAGTTTGAAAAGGAAGGAAATTTTGAAGTCGTCTGAGAGACTGGAACGAACTGTACATTCTCCTGCTTACCTCCACAATGTGTGCTTCCCATGTTAAGGTGGAGTTTATAAGAACGCCAAGATTTTTGACACACTTAGAGTATGCCACTGGGATTGAGTTGTAGATTATCGGAGGAAGTGACTGGTAATCTATAAGGTTCAACATGTATCTGCCACCAATGATCAGGGCCTGAGATTTTGTAGGATTTACTACAAGCCCAAAAGAGTTTGCCCACTGATGAATATTCTCAAGATCATCATTGATGGCATCTACAGCACCTTTGATATCGTCTATTTTACAATGACGATACAACTGCAAGTCGTCTGCGTAGAGGTGATATTGAGAAGTTATGACTTTCGTAATTTCGTTTATAAAAACGGAGAAGAGAAGAGGAGACAGAACACCACCTTGAGGAACACCCGCAGACAGTTCACACCATTCCGAGCTAACCTCTCCAGCGCGGACCACCTGCGAGCGACCATGAAGATAAGATTTGAACCACTCAATTGCTGAGGAAGAGAGGTTAAGAGAGGAAAGGATTCCTAGGAGGATATCAAAATCCACTGAATTAAAAGCACTGCTAAAACCCAATAAAATGAGAACCGTTAGCACTTTCTTCTCCATAGCCAGTCGAATATCATCAGTGATTTTCACTAATGCTGTAACTGTGCTATGGCCAACCCGGAATCCAGACTGGAAAGGATTTAGCAGGCTATTTGAGGAGAGGTATTGTGATAACTGTTTTTGTACAGCACCCTCAAGGACTTTGGACAGGATTGGAAGGATGGATGTGGGGCGGAATTGACATAGTAAGGTGGGATTTGAGACTTTAGGCAGCGGTAGTACGATGGCTTTTTTCCATAAAGAAGGGTAGGAGCCGGTCAACAAGGAAACATTTATAATATGAGTGATGGGTGAGAGAATTTGGTTCAGGATGGGAAGACACATTTGAATTTGGAGTCCATCGTCACCTACTGCTTTTGTAGAGATGGATAAAATAGATTTCTTAACTTCTTGCTCAACAACTGAGTGGAAACTGAAAGAAGTATTTAGTGGCAGAGGAAGATCGGATAGATATTTCAAAGTTGAAGACTTAATATTTGTGTCAAGGGTAATTGGAGGCCTACAAAAGTTAACATTAAGCACATTGACGTCTATGTCGGAGCTGTTACTAGATGAGACTTTTCCAATACCCACCGACTTGAGAAATTGCCATACTTGAGATGTATTTAGATTTTGTATCGAGCTGTGAATGTGGCGTCTTTTGGCATCTCTACACATACGACTGCAGCGGTTGCGGAGTTTTTTATACAACTCCCAGTGTTCCTCCGAGGGCATACTTCTATAACTCCGCTTTGCTTTATCCCTTTTGGCCATTAGGGTTTTAATGGCTGTTGATAACCAGGGCGCTGGTAAGTGTTTGACTTTTACTCTTTTGAGCGGAGCATGCTTGTTATATAAATCCATCATTATCTTGTTGAATGCTATCACTTTACCATCCACATCATTGCAGCAGTAAATCGAAGACCAATCAATACTGTCCGCGTCCATTCCCAGGCGCTCCATATCAATATTTTTAAAGAACGAAATAAAAGATATTTGGCCTTGCGTTTAGGAGGACGTATTTTATAGGAAAGGAAGACTAGGTCATGATAAGAAAAGGAAGCAGAAAGTTGTCCATGCGTAGCTACTTTTTTAGGGTCAGAGACAATAATTAAATCTAGTAGAGAAGGCAAGCAGTGAGGGGCCCTGTGAGTAGCATTTAAAGGAAGAATTTGCATGTTAACAGAAGAGACAAGGGACTGAAGCTTACGGCTGCGCCAGTCATCCTTCACCAAGCAAGTGTTAAAATCCCCGAGGATAATTGTATGGTCATAAAGCGAAGACATATTTTCCAATTTTGATTCCAGAGAAGCAAAGTAATCAATATGACACGATGGACTATAGTAAACTCCTAATAACACTCTGGAATGTTGAAAACCCACTTCTATAAAGAGGTGTTCAGCGAATTTGGAGTATTCATTCGGAGATTGATCGATCACTTTATGAACTAGATCTCCTCGTAAATATATTGCGACCCCTCCATATCCCTTGCCTGTTCTGTCATTTCTTACTAGCTTGTATCCTGGTAGACTATATTGAGTGGAAGGGAGAGCCGGTTTTAAAAACGTTTCAGAAACAAGGATAGCATGGACTACTTTCGGGTCAAAAGAAGACAAATTTATCAGAACTGTATATTTCCACTAAGTATAGTTATTTGAAGTGCTGCAATAAAAACTGATATTCAAAGGTTTTAAAGTCCAGAAATAGAACCATTAACTGGTTTACTGGTTAACGTGGGCGGGTAAACCTTTAGTTTGTTTACATCTCGCAGTCCGCTTTGAACTTTTATAAGATTTGCCTTTTCTATTACTTTTTACATAAATTTTATACATCATTTTATACATTTTATATAAATAACATAGGGCCGATCTAAATAATCATTATGTTCAGTTATTAAAAAACCATAGGGATAGGCTGAAACAGACAGATTTACAGAACACCACATCCTACGATCCCTGTGTACCACTTTTGCTTCGTCCACATTCAAGTATAGGGTAGTAGTGACAAATATATGTGTTTATGGTATTCGATTTTTAAAAAGAAATGTCAAACTCGGATTACACACTCATTATGACATGTCACTTTAAAGAATAAGGTTCTTTCAATAAATATTTTTCTCAGTTTGTCAAGATATTAATTATGTTCACTTCCGTACAAATAGGTCATATCACATCAGTTTATGACTGCAACCGCGTCCCAGTTGCAGTAATTTATTCACTAAAACAATCTAATATGAACCCGGTAGAGTTACTAGACGTTTCAAACAGACGTATATGTATAATAATATGTAGAACCGACTATAAAATGAGAACAATCAATTGAATGTCACTAACCTCAGCCCGCGAATCGCGGTAAGGTTTGGTGTGCTAAGTATGGCGATGTATTTCAGTAATCACGTGCTTATATCACCTGGGATGAGTTTTTTTTCGTAAAGTAATACAATATAAAGAAAGATATATGATAATCTAATCTTAGAATAGTATCTACTTACTATAACTCCGTCTAAGTAAAAGAGTGCATATGGTGAGACCCCGTATAATGTCAATAAGTCAATGAACTTAGATTGGTCCCTCTTACTCTTACGCCGAGAGATAAATAGGTGCATGTATATTGTACACAACTGCAACAATAATTTCTGAGTCACGATGACCGATCAGCATACAAGTAAGACAAGCCATAATATTAATTACAAAATAAGTTAGTAATATTACATAGCATTTCTAATAAATAGGAATAATCTTATTGTACACAATTAACCTTTTGGTGTTTGTGCCTTTCTAAGAGTTGTGACTTACTGATTGCCAAGTCAAACGCTTAAAACAAACACAAATTAAAACATCTCGAGATGTTTTAAATTATGTCACCGTAAGACATAAGTAACATAAAGAAGGAAAAATTCAACACATCAGGCGGATGCCTCGGTGGCTCAGTTGGCAGAGCGTCTGGAGTACCAATCTAGAAGACGCGGGTTCGAGTCCCGCCTGAGGTTGAATTTGTCTTTCTAAATAAAAATATGTTTTAAATTGTTTGAAATATCACTATTAGGGATTTATTATGTAGTCTTACGCTACTGTCATTTGTATCTGTCATATTGGTAACACAAGCCTCGTTGCTTAACTCGAAACTAGATAGTGATATGTAACAAAGTCCGGATATACATATGTATTTATTAATAAACTCGGGTCGACACTTTTGATTCGGTGAATTTCATTATAACTTATTACTTCTTTATTATTTTATATTAAATACTAGCTGCCTCCCGCGGCTTTGCCCGCATGGTATATAAATAAAAAGTAAAGCCGTGCCAAATGTGTTAATCCAGGTAATAAACTATATGTATGCTACATTTCATTCAAATCTGTTAAGCGGTTTTTGCGTGAAAGAGTAACAAACATCCATCCATACTTACAAACTTTCGCATTTATAATATAAGTAGGATTCTCTTTGTCAATTAAAAAAATGCACTTATATTTTTCCTTAGATATTAAACATTTATGTAAATACAATTCGGCATGTCTCGTCAAGCAACAGAAACATAATGTATATTTTTTTATTAATACATTTGTATGTTGAATCAGCTGCATTTAACTCAAATAGTAATTAAAATAAAACGACGATTGATCAGAGGCCCGTAGCGTTCCATCCTTGAAATAAATATATTGCTTCCTACTTAGGTAATGCATGCATGCAGCTAAACAAATATTTTAAAATATTAAATTATAAGTAAATATACGTGTGGCATTAAGAATAAATACTTTTTATCTTTTTATACGTTATTCTTAACTGGCCACTTGATTGAGTTTTTCTTCTCTCGACTGTCATTCAAGACAGGAAAAAAGAGTGTCAATCAAACATTACTTTTGGTTCTATTATCATCTTTAATGGATCCACATTCGTATATATATATTTAATATAGCGATAGACCACTCGCTAAACTGGTGACCCCGCCTAAAACACGCCCGAAGGGAGCATCGTTCATATCTGTACCTCAGTGACACCATGAGCAGTGATTCTGAGCATACCGCTTCGTCACATCAGGATGCAGAACAAGGCGCACACAAATCGCGACGAACAAAGCGCGCGTCCATTGACACGGCGCAAGAAACTTTCCGCGTGTCAATAAAGTTACCACCGTTCTGGCCGGATGAGCCGGATATCTGGTTCGCTCAAATTGAGGCCCAGTTTGCGAACGCAGGGGTGAGTACCGACGTTACAAAATTTAATTATGTTGTCGGACACCTGGACCCTCAATTTTCAAAAGAGGTGAAAGACGTAATCATGTCACCTCCTAGTACCAATCGTTACGTCAGGCTGAAGACGGAGCTAGTAAAACGCCTCTCGGCTTCCCGCGAAAAAAAGGTGAAGCAGCTGCTGATGCACGAGGAGCTTGGGGACAGAAAACCATCGCAGTTTCTTCGGCACCTGCAAGGCTTAGCAGGCCCAAACGTGCCGGAGGACTTTTTGCGCACCATTTGGAGTAGTCGACTTCCCAGCAACATCCAGCCTCTCCTGGCGTCGCAGCCACAAAGCACTTTAGAGGCCTTGGCTGACCTAGCCGACCGAGTGCAGGATATCACCTCGCCATCCAACTACGTCGCTTCAACTTCCTCATCAGGGCCCTCCATCAGTGCGATGGCGGCCGAAATTGCAGAGCTGAAATGTGCTATGAAGGATCTCGCTACACAGTTGCGAGATAGCCGATCGAGTAATCGTTCGCGGAGCAGAGATCAGGGACGCAACCGATCATCGTCTCGCTCAAACTCGAGTTATCGGAGGCATCCACATTGCTGGTATCACTTCAAGTTCGGAGTTAAGGCCAATCGATGCGTGAAGCCCTGTGACTTCAAGACGGAAAACTCCCCAGGCGATCGTTAATGGCGACTCACGATTGCCCTACCACTTCTGGTCGCCTGTTCATCACGGATCGGAAAACAAAGACTCAGTTTCTCGTGGACACGGGCAGTGACTTATGTGTGTTTCCGCGGTATGTACTTAATGAACAGCGCGCCAAGTCAAATTATCAGCTATCGGCCGCTAACGGGACTGTAATTAATACTTATGGTTATTTACAATTAAATTTAGACTTTGGTTTGCGCCGTAATTTCCCATGGCGGTTTATAGTGGCGGATGTCACAAAGCCTATAATAGGCGTAGATTTCTTAAATTTTTATAATCTGCTTGTTGACATCCGTAACAAAAAATTAGTAGATAAGACTACCTCACTGTCTGTAATAGCTTCTGTAGCGAAGCCTTCTTCTACTTGTTCGGTCAAGGTCTCGACTGGGGATTCAAAATACCATTTAATTTTAAATAAATTCCCTGAGATCACACGACCTGCCGGTACACCACACAAACCAACACACCAAACCGTACACCATATACGCACTACTCCTGGCCCTCCCATTTTTTGTTCTCCTCGTAGGCTAGCTCCCGATAAACTTCAGATTGCCAAGCAGGAATTTGATATTATGCTGAGCAATGGAACTGCCCGCCCATCTGAAAGCCCTTGGTCTTCCCCGCTACATTTAGCACCAAAGAAAGACAACACCTGGCGTCCCTGCGGTGACTATAGGCTACTGAACTCGAGGACTATCCCTGACAGGTACCCAATTAAACACGTTCACGATCTTACTCATAGCATAGCTGGTTGCAATATCTTTTCAACCATAGACCTGGTGAAGGCCTATAACCAGATACCTGTCAGCGAAGATGATATTCCGAAGACGGCAATAACGACTCCTTTCGGCCTGTACGAATTTCCGTACATGACCTTCGGGTTGAGGAATGCTGGTCAAACCTTTCAGAGATTCGTTGATGAAATGACTCGTGGGTTGGACTTCTGCTATTGCTACCTGGATGACTTTTTAGTATTTTCGCAAGACCAGGAGCAGCACGAGTCTCATCTTCACCAACTCTTCTCCAGGATGCAGAAATACGGTGTCGTCATCAACACTTCTAAGTGCGTATTTGGCGCTGACGAAGTTACATTCTTAGGATATCGTATCTCTGCAGCCGGAACTAAGCCTCTGGATTCGAAGGTGGAAGCCATCAAAGACTTTCCAACACCTAAAACAGTTAGGGAACTCAGGCGTTTCTTAGGGATGTTGAATTTTTACAGGCGGTTCATACCAAAAGCTGCGAAATTTCAAGGTCCCCTTAACGACCTGCTAACTGGATCAGTCAAGGGTTCACATCCCGTGGAAATAACTGGCGAGTCTCTCACAGCCTTTAACCAGTGCAAAGACAGCCTCTGCAATGCCGTATTGCTTTCACATCCTGACTTTCAAGCCCAACTCGCCCTAATTACGGATGCATCCGATCTGGCAATGGGCGCAGTATTGCAGCAGTTCAAGAATGATATTGGGCAGCCACTCGCCTTCTTTTCACGCAAATTGAACCCCGCTCAGCAAAAATACTCTCCATATGATCGTGAGCTCCTCGCGATTTATGAAGGCATAAAATACTTCCGCCACATGCTTGAGGCAAGACATTTTACGGTCTATACAGACCATAAGCCGTTGTTATACGCATTCAGCGAGAGAAAAAACAACTGCTCTCCACGACAATTTAGACATCTCGACTTTATTTCGCAGTTCACGACCGATATCCAACATATTTCGGGCAAGGACAATACAGTCGCTGATACCTTGTCCCGTGTCAATGAGCTGCAAACCCCAACCGCAGTTGACTTCCAAGCCCTTGCCAAATCCCAAGCCTCAGACCCTGAACTGCTGCAGCTACTTAATTCAAAATCGTCACTCAGACCAAAGAGGTTTGAAATCGACGGTAGCCCTAATAAATTACTCTGCGACATGAGTATAGGCATCCCCAGACCTCTTGTAACCCAACCATTCCGTAGACAAGTCTTTGACAGTCTCCACAACCTGAGCCATCCAGGAGTTAGCACTTCCGCAAAATTAATTGCTCAACGTTTCGTTTGGCCTGGAGTCCGTAAGGACTGTCGGGAATGGTCACGATCGTGTCTGAGTTGCCAACGCGCAAAGGTTAATCGTCACGTGTCATCACCATTGGGCACTTTCGACGTACCCCGCGTTCGATTTGCTTTTGTGCACATCGACCTTATAGGTCCTCTCCCTTTATCGCAGGGATACAGGTACTGCTTAACGGCTGTGGATCGTTTCACTAGGTGGCCTGAAGTGGTACCGATTGTAGACATAACCGCTGAAACGGTAGGAAAAGCATTACTAACGAGCTGGATTTCCCGCTTTGGCTGTCCCACAGATATTGTTACAGATCGCGGACGACAGTTCGAGTCCGCACTGTTCCAATATCTGGCAAAAATAATCGGATTCAAACACCGCAGAACTACTGCCTACCACCCAGCATGCAATGGCCTAGTGGAACGATTTCACCGGCAGCTCAAAACTGCGATAATGTGCCACATAAACAATAACTGGACAGAATCCCTGCCTTTAGTTTTATTGGGCGTCCGGAGCGCTATTAAAGAGGATCTTCACACTTCTTCTGCGGAGCTTTTATATGGCGAGCCCTTAAGGCTCCCTGGAGAATTTTTCAGCCCCATTGAGAACGGCTCTACTGACATTGCGGAATTCATAACCCGTATCCGCTCGTTTGCCGCAAAAATTAAACCCGCCCCAGCCGCACGTCATATCAAAGGAAAAATATTTGTCCATAAAGACCTTGCGACCTCCAGCCATATCTTCCTGCGTGATGATTCACTGCGAGGTTCGCTACAACCAGCATACACTGGACCCTACGAGGTGGTCGAAAAGGGAGACAAAACTTTTAAAATCGCTGTCAAGGGCAAAGTGGTTACAGTCACCGTGGATCGGCTCAAACCGGCCTATATTATGGTTGACGCCCCTGAGCCCCACCAAGACACCCCCGATGCCTTAATTAAAACGACCAAGTCCGGCCGAAAGGTTCACTTCCCGGATTATTATCGCCCGTAGGACGGTCTCTGGAGGGGAGTGATGTGGCATTAAGAATAAATACTTTTTATCTTTTTATACGTTATTCTTAACTGGCCACTTGATTGAGTTTTTCTTCTCTCGACTGTCATTCAAGACAGGAAAAAAGAGTGTCAATCAAACATTACTTTTGGTTCTATTATTATCTTTAATGGATCCACATTCGTATATATATATTTAATATAGCGATAGACCACTCGCTAAATACGTAACAACGTACAGTAAAAAAACTGTATGTCGCAACCAATTCATTTCATGGTACTAATTTAATAATATTCAGTCGAAAGCTAATACTACTAACATACGTCAATAATGTGGGGTACATTGAATATCACGAAGTTTACCTCACGAACTTCTAAACAGCAAACTGCTCCGTGACATTTTTAAAACAATACACGTTTACTAGAAAATGTATCTAATTGTGCAAATGATAAGATTTGAAATGCTTCAATGGCTATCCAAAGTTCGGAGGTCGTAGACGATGTGAGGAAATATTACTTATATAACAACTAAAATAGTTATGAAGCATTGTGAAATCAAAGAGTTAATGTATAGTTTACATTAACTCTTTGATTTCAATGTGGTTTAATGGTACTATCCTATTGAAATACAATATACTAATGTTAAAATGGACCTGATTCTTCTTAAACTTAAAATGTTCCTCTTTAATACGTAATTACGAATACTTTTGTTCGAAATATGTTATTTTTGCTACAATCATCAATTCGTGTAGGCATGACCTACGTAATGTAAATTGTGTAGGCAGAATGACGTCACTAATTCGCATACATAGCAAGTAACTGAATCATATGAGTACTACCTGCGTCGTGCTTTACCCATATTAAAATCGAAACTAGCTTACCCGGCAAAGTTTGTACGGAGATATTTTTTTCGTTCTTTTTTTTAAGGTTTTCTTATACATATTGAAAATTAGAGGAATGTTTGGTTCAACAATGATCACTTAGTCTCTAACTAGGTCCCGAGCAGGATCAATTGGATCTGTAGCTTTCAGTACACTGAAAAGGAAGAACAGAAAGGCTCAAATCCTGCCCTAAACTGAATATTATTTTTATAAATTACTTTAAAAATAATTTGGTATCATAATTACTAACAGCTACCCCACTATTGTACTTATTATTGACCATCCCACTCACACAGAACAAGAAACTAACCAAGTCCGATAATAAAATCCGTAAAAACGTTTTACATGAGGCAATTTTATTTTGTTAAAAAAGAATAGATAATGTTCTAAAACCAAGTCATAAATGTTAATTCTATAATTGAGAATCCTAGATTATCAATTCCGATTGATTTTTATATCAAACAAGCCGCGAATATTTACCGTTGTCCCATCATTAACATGGACATCAATCACAGAATCGAGAGCGACCCAATAAACAGTGCTAACTTGCACTCGAGTTAAAATCTCATTAACGCGGTAAAGTAACGTACGGTTTCATTTAAGGTCACCGCCACAGTTCCGCGTGACCCTGAACTGGAAAATTGAATTGCTTGATGTTTAACTTGTTTACTTTTTGTTTCGTTGCAGTTTATTACGTTTTTTACGGATGCATGCGGTAACTGCCGTTGCTCAAGTGATCGTAAGTGCGAGTGTCGAGTCTTGGCTTCGTTTCCCAGATTGATTGGTTGGTCAGATGGATTGGTAAATAGTGTGTCACCTGCATGATATTTTAATAAATGGTAGGCTATGTATTAATGCAAATAAAAATTAGTCGTAAAAATCTACATTTATTCCTTATGCCATACAAATCCGTTCAGCCGCTTATACGTGATTGAGTATGCAACATACAAACATAGACATTTATAATATGTATGTATTAATGATAATGGTATGATTGACTGTCTACGCCACTTTATGGTCGTTAGGGCCAAAGAGAAACATTTAAAAATTTATGAAAATAACTTAGTTCTGTTAATTTTCATAGAAACGTTCACATAGTAAAATGGTCTTCCCCTTCTACAGCTCACATCCTACAGAGATGTACTAGACACCTTTGCAGGAAAATAATATCTTTAGAGTTATTTACTAACCGAGCGCAGCGTGTGGATAACGCATAATATTTTTTATACCATTACAAATGATTTGCATGACTATATCTGCTACAGCTCAGCAAACAGGATATTTATTTAAATAGAGTGACGTGTTCTTGTTGCTTAACGTGATTTCAGCCATTTAACATTTATTTTTATTTTATTTTATTTTATTTATTTAGGTTTACCAACAATTGATTACATTAAAACGAACACTAAATACATTTAAGAATTGAACAAAATGTAACAATTACTTAAAGGTAAACACCGCATATGAAACATTAAAAAGAGTTAATAACAGTAAGCTACACAGTATAATATAACTTAAAATAGTGTTTACGAAGAAACAACCATATCATTTTTTTTATTGAAATAATTTATTAATTTTCACAATCAGGCAAGTCACCAATAATTGATTTGATTTTGTTGAGAGAGTCAAAGTGAAGGTCTATGACATCACTACAGCTATTAATCGACTTGCATAGTCTTGAGCTAGGAGAATTTGCCCCTAACACAGTCCTTCTATGTGGAGGACAGAGTGGTGTGATCGAGTTGCGAGGAAGTCTGGAAGGAACACGTAATTTCAGTAGTGCTAGAAGCTGGGAACAATCGATTTTGTAGCGAAACACTTTACACGCAAACATTGCATCATTGATGGTTCGGCGCTGGGCTAGGGACTTCATGTGGAAGTGCTTCAGGCGGCATTTGTACGAGCGTATTTTTTTGAAAATCCATTTACGAAAGCAAGATGCCATACAAAACGTTTTTGAACACGCTCTATACGCAGTGAGTGTGTTGCATAGTGTGGCCGCCAGACAACACTACAATATTCTAATGTGCTACGAATTAGGCTATTATAGAGTAATATTTTAGTTTTGTTATTACGAAATGACTTACATATTCTCAAGACAAATCCCAACATCCTCGAAGCCTTTTTAATAATACTGTCTAGATGAGGTACAAATGTCAGCTTTTTATCAAATATTACTCCGAGATCACAAATCTGTTCTACTTCTTTAATTTTGTGGTCATTGATGAAGTAGTTAAACAATATTCTGTTGTTTTTCCGCGAGAACTTTACACAGTAGCATTTTTTCGAATTAAGATGCATTTTATTATTTTTACACCATAGTACGAGCCTATTAATGTCACTCTGTAGTTGCAAGGAATCCACTTCCGACTTAATTATTCTAGCAAACTTCAAGTCATCAGCAAACATGTACACGTCGGAGAAAAGAAAACAGTCGACCACATCGTTTATGAAAAAATTGAATAAAACTGGGCCCAAGTGGGAACCCTGTGGCACACCGGAACAAATTTTATAAAGACCTGACTCATAGCCATTCATAACAACATAGAAAAGCCTATCATGGAGATAAGAATCAATCCACTTCAGCAAAGACCCTGAAATGCCGTAAGCATCCAACTTTTGCACAAGTATGTTGTGGGAGACTTTATCAAAGGCCTTACTAAAATCTGTATATATTACGTCAACCTGATGCCCTGAATCTAAGGCTGATACTAGAAGTTCAGAAAAGGGTACGAGGTTAGTAGTCGTGGACCGACGTCCAACAAATCCATGCTGATGATCGCTCAGGTATAATTTCAAGTGATTCTGAACATACGGACAAACTAAAGCTTCAAAAATTTTGGCAAATGTCGATAATATTGAGATAGGTCTATAGTTAGTTACTGTTGCACTATCATCAGACTTATAAATCGGAACCACCTTTGCAACTTTCCATTTTGTTGGGAATACACCAGAGGATAGGGACTTATTAAAAATGATAGAGAGTGGGTGGACTAACTCTGAAGAACAAGCTACTATAAACATAGGAGATATTCCATCAGGTCCCGTACCCTTTTTAGTATCTATACTTATTATTTTTTTATGAATAGTCTTATCATCAATTGTTGGGGAATCCAAGCATAAGCTGAAATTATGTAGTGACGTTAAAAAAACAGAATTGTGTTCAAAATTTGAGTTGTCATTGGTGCTATATACAGACGAGAAATGATCAGCAAACAACTGGCAAATTTCTGTACCATCTGAGGATATATTAGATCCGTCGGTCATTGTTTTTGGATATGCGCTTGACCCTCCTCTTTTAGTCTTTACATGGGTCCAAAAGAGCTTGGGATTGCCCCTGAGCTCGTCTTCCAGATGCTTTATATAGCTACTGTAGCACTCGGCAGCCAACCTATCGCAACATTTGCCCACCTTTTTTAAATCAATTGCGTCTAGAGGGTTCTTATACTTCTTATATCGAATCCTAAGCTTATTTTTAACATTGAGCAATTTAATTAATTTGTTACTAAACCATATGGGGAATTTATTACTTTTTGGTATACACAGTGGTATAAATCGTTCAATGAGCGTACTAAGATTTTCATAGAAGACTCCTATCATCTCGTTCACATCACCCTTATCCTTGAACAACTCATCCCAGTCTACATCCTTCAGTGCTTTACAAATAGATTGGTAATCTCCCCTTCGAAAATTAGGCCTAGCATTGCTCAAGTTGTAAGGAAGCTTTGCCTCAATATCCAAAGGAATAGTGATTTCAAGAGAAGGGTGCAGTGGATCAACATTACTTAGGGGGTTAACAGATTGGCTTACACTACATAGTGAGTTAGTTGAGAGTACAAGGTCTAGAATGCGGCCAGCACTATTAGTTACAAAATTAAACTGATTTAGCCTATTTATATGTGTAAAATCAAGCAGAATTTCACTAGTGCTGGGCAGGCTAAGGTTACAAGATGAGTTCTGCACCAACTTCCAATCTATATTACTTAGATTAAAATCACCCACAATAGACACGAGAGAGTCCGTCATCTGTTCAAAGGCTACATTACATTGGTCTAAATAACATTCAAGAACAGGTCGGCGTACCGGTGGCGGTAGATATACCGCGCAGAAAACTATTTGACGTACAGAACGTGTACCAGGAATATCAATAACTACCCAGAGGTCCTCACAAGTGCTTTCCCAGGCCTTTACACGTTTAGATTTTAAATTCTTTTTAATTGCAATTAAGACCCCGCCTCCTTCTTTTCCGCACTGCTTACTTGAAGTTTCTCTGTCCCTCCTATAAACCACGTATCTGTCATCAAAGAGTTCTCCGCTCAATACAGAACTATTAAGCCATGTCTCAGACAGTATTATCACATCATAGTTGCTGCAACAGATATTACGATACAAAGTATGTGTTTTGGTTCTTAAACCACGACTGTTCTGATAATAGATTAGTAATTTATTGAATTTTAGGAAAATTATAGTAAAAATACATGGAAATCAGGAATAGCTATTAGACTAACTTATTCAAAGTGTCCAGGTTTTTTATGATAATAGTTTCAGCATCATCGTTCTTCTTCACAAATATCCTTCCACTTCTGACCCATACATACTTGTAGCTTCTCTCCTTTGCCTTGAGTCTAGTAGCCGCGTGTAGGGCTTTATTAGCAGGCGATAAATGTTCCACAACATAAACAGGACTTTTATAGCAAGCTAGTCCAAAGTCGGCACTGTTTAATTTGTTGTTAGCATTTTTTTTGTTGTGATCAATGACTGCAGCTAGAAGATGATCACGTATTCGCGGAGAGGCAAGCTGAACCACGATGGAGCGCGGCCGGGTATTGGTGTTGTAGTTGAGTTTAGCTATGCGAGTGCAGTGTAAGATATCGCTATCCTTCAGGTCATTCCCCACCACCGAGCCTAACTGTTTGACCACGGTGTACAAGTTTTCTTGTTTGTTCTCAGGCAAACATTGTATTTCTATGTTATTCGAACGAGCTTGCTGTTCTAGGTAATTAAGTCTTTGGTTCAGGTCTGAAACGGTGTTTTTTAATTGAACATTTTCCTGTCTTAGTGTTTTTATGCCTTCTATTGCTGTAACTTGCTCAGACCGAAACTCCTCAAATTCCTTTGTGTGAAAATTTAATGATTCTTTTAATTCATGGACATCGTTGAGTATGGGTTCCAACTTTTTATCAATAATATTGATGATACATTTGTTTATTTCTTGCATCATTGTAGCAAATTCTGATTTTACTACGTCTTGTACAATATTGCGTATGTCTTCAGGGGTAATAGCTGAGGTTTTAGGAGGAGAGTTTAATGCTGGTCTCTTACTCCCCCTTGTTGTAGACACATTTCGAATAGGTGTAGAATCTTGTTTACCAGATTTTGGAATTGAACTCATACATCCCGGACACTTCCATTTATTGTAAGTATCAGAGTCGCTTTGGATTTCTGGAATTGATAAGCAAAGAAAGTGAAATGCTTTATTGCAACGGGAGCACTTAATAAATTGCTCAAGATTGTCGGTATCTTCGCCGGTACAACACCCCCAAGTCGGAGCCATTATAAAATATCCTTATAACTGTGGCCGATTTAAGTAACTTCAGCTGTAACGCACTTTAAGAATACTTAATATATTATAAAAAAAAAAACCAAGTTTAGGCCGCCGTTGAAGTCGAGTTAAAAATACTAAATTATATTATAAGATCCAAGTTTAGGCCGCCGCCGCGCTTGAGTTAACTTAAGAACGTTGTAAGCGCCAGGAAAAACGCGTCGCTTACGCGTTTCAATAGATCACTTGGCGCAAACACTTAATGACGGTGGTTAGATTTTAAATGTTAGTTAAAATCACAAAAATTACGTTAATTAACACTATGTATTGTCTCACACGATTCACAGTTCGATGGCAAATACTTCCATAAGTAATAGTTTCACAAAAACGGTTCGAACACTACAATTAGACACAAACAACAGCATTAATTGTTGATGAGCAAAATACTTTAGATGTCAACAGTGCGGTAGCTTACTGTGAATGTGATGGTTTATGGCTCCATAGTAATCTGATTTGAGTACGTTTAAGTGAACGGGTTATTCTAGTAGTGAAGTTATAATAAGAATAAAATTAGTAATTTACTGTGTTATATAATAGATTTCAATCGAAAGTAACAATTGAAGATTTGTTATTCGATTTTATTTAAAGAGCACAAACTTCATTAAACGAGTTGAATCAAACGTGATAAAAATAATGACCCAAAGTGCAGAAGTCAATCACATCACGTGTCCTATGATCACAGTATTAGTGAACTGTAGAACAAATGAACGAATATTTAGTCTTCTTCAGTTCACTGTTCAGGTCAGTTCACTACTAATCATATTAATATGATATGTCATTGTATAATACAGTCTCGGTGTTGCAAGAAATCGAGCAGAAATAGGTACAGTAGGTAATCGTTGCAAGACAATATGCACAATAGATCAAGTTTTTGTAATCATACAGCTGACCCGTTGGTAAATTGATGTCAGTCAGTACGTCGGATAACTGAATACATGTTACATACATTCTAAGAGGCCGCCATCAGGCTGTGACATACTGGCTGTTTAGGCATTATACAGGCATCGGCAACCTAATATGACGGCGAGTAATACAATATTTCAAAAAAATAATGTCGGCAACAACTAGATACTTTACTTTTTGACTATAAATTGATGCTTTGATTTTTTTTATTTTGTACAGCGATAGTTCTTGAATAGGTGATATAGTGCTATATTTTCAGGTGGTACTGGAATAAACATTTTATCGTTATTTATTTATTGTTCGTTAAAATGAATACTAATTACTAACGCATTTTCTCTTTTCCTATTTTTTTAATAGGTTTAGTTGTGAATAGCTGAAAATTCGTTATTAAATTTCATTGGAAATTTCGTGGGACTTGTTGCTTTCCCTACTTTTCGTCTTTATCGTTTGTAAATACACTGTGTTCTGATATGGAATAACCATAATCCTTATTTGAGGATTGTACCACGATATATCAACATTATTTAATCCCAACATTACATATCTTTTTACAGCATCCATGTTTACGGATTGCGCGATAGCTGCGTACAAAATGGTTTTATTTCAATGTCTAATATTCACGGGGAAAAACTAACTACTGAGAGTACTGAAAGTGTACCTATATGCAATCACATACCTGTATTTTCTTCTACTGACAATGTAAAAGAAACAATCAAAATTACGAGCCACCATAAAAAAAATCGATTACCCACTTGCACAAAATGATAAGACAAATAAGACACGTTTGATGATTTTTCTTATACAGGTTTAGCTAACATTCTTCCTTAATTAAAACACAGTTATAATATTAGGTATATAAGTGTACCTATATGTATATATCGGCGTTAATTTCATCCCCTTCGACACAAAAATCAAACTTATACATATTTATGTTAAAAATGAAACTAGTTCTATAGATATTTTCCAAATTATGTTAGGGTACGGGGGGCTTTCAGTCTACCCAGATGTGGCTGAATATTATCAGGCCTCTTCAACCCGATTATTGGACAATACCTTCAGGGTAAACAGTTGTGCCGAGTTTTTCTTACTACTAGAGAGGGATTCTTACTACCACTATCAACGAATGTCTAGTTTCTCATATGAGAACCGATACCAACGGCAAAATGTAAGTTCTCTCTGGAGGCACGGAGGGCTATGAACGAACATCCATCCATAGAGATACCTCATCTGCTTCTTCTTCTTCGTGTCGATGGAACATGAATGTCGTCAAATTTAATACCCACATTTAAGTAATATATAATATATACCTCATCTGCTGTAACGCAATTTTACAGATCGATTGGTCAACGGTATTTTTTTATTTGACCACTAGGCTCTCATTGGTTCAATAATATCTATTTATATTAAACAGATGTAAAGATTATACGTAACTACGCATTGTTTGCTCATAACCAAACATAATGCGCGTGAAAAATTGTTGAATAATTGTGTTGAATAAATATTAGTTCTGGCAACATTCGTTCGTGCGTACATTTTTAGGTTAGGTTACTTATGGAGGGAAAGACGTTGACAGAACCTAACCTCGTATACCTTGTTGCTATTTTCATATCAAATTACAATGAAGGATGAAGACATGCCAAGTTAATAATTTTACAGTGATCTTGAAAAAAATACTTTAAGACGTTAAAATATCAATATAAAAAATTGGAACTTAACAAAATTTTACAAAAAATTATACTGTTGGTTGGCCATCGAGTTATACCACATACTTATATATACTATAAGTGCCTCGTTTTTGTGTATTCCGGTGTAATTTCCCATTATCACGTTCTATCTATGAAAACCGAACTATCTAAAAAACGAATCTACTTACAAACAGAATGTATAAAAAACTAAAAAAAATAACGAATTAAAATGGATTTATCCAACGTATTATTAACTTATAATATAAATATATATATATAATAATATATATATCGTACACGTTGGAGGCTTGTTTTTATATGCATGCAAATATACATAGGTATTTAAGTATTGTGTTGCTCACTTCATTATGCGCACCAACGCGTGCGCAGCTCATGTGCATGTAAATTGAAAGGGTTATAGGCCTATTCATTTTCAAATAGGTCTATTATACTTTAAATTATTCAATTTTAGTAAAGTTGTCATAAAAGTTTATAGATATATATAACTGCCATAGGTACTGCACTTTTGCTACCAAGAATTTCGTAAGAAGATTAGGTAGGAATACTTCAAGAGTGAAAGAGATTCAATGCTCTTGTTTTACGTTAAAATAAGATACAGCAATAAGACCGGAATCTTAGAAATTTGGAGAACACACGCTTTTTAAGTTTGTACATAAAATATAGATTAACCGGTTTTAATAAACATTCTTATAATAAAAAGTATGTTTTAAAAATATTTTAAGTTTATCGTACCTACTGCTAGTTCTCATCGCATTTCTTATGTTTTATCAAAATATACAAAAAAAAATATCTTGTTTCGCAAAAAAAAAACTTTATACTTCTATAAAAAATATAATTTATTGTAAATTATATTCTAACAATAAGAGGCAGTAAGAGATATCGTCCTATATTGTTACTAGCACTGATTACTCTAACAGAGCCAACTCATCTGAACTATTCAATCCTACTCCTTAGATAACGAATGTCCTCGAGATCCTGACCAGTGCAGCATCATTCTCATTATGACGTCCTTACAATCTACATATAAGAATTATTCAAACATAACACGCAGCTCCAGAACAAGAAATATTTTTCAGCAGTTAAATAAATTAAATTTACTAAAACTATTTCGTACACAATACTTTTACTCACCCGAAAATGCATTTGAAATACATTGCTGAAAAAACTAAAACACAGACACACGAATAAATCACACGTTAGACGTCAATTTCATATTAGCTAATATGAAAAAAAACTTCCACATATTTTATAAACAGTTATATTACCAGTAATATTAACAGTTTATGTTATCCCATAATTCAAAATGAATACTAATAATAATATCTATATATATATATATATATATCTATTTCTAATAGTTGTATCTTACATCACCAGGTATTTTACATAGAAAAACTATCATCTAAAAGACATATCTAAGCAGTGTTTCATCGAATCAACTGTATCTAACTGGCCGTGCTGGGGAGTAACCAAATAGTATTGTAGATATTGAAAGGGGACGCAACGGACATTCGGTGAGTAGAACCGTTTTGAAAGAGCAATGCGTTTATTACGACAGTCCGATTGCGCGCCAAGGACCGGCGAAGATTGTTAAGCTAATACCAATGGCGGTATTTAAATTTTGAATTGCAAAAAAAATAGCCTCGATTGGCTTATAAGTACTACTTGGCCGGCTTGATTGGCAATTGACAAAGAAGATATAATTATATCCAGAACAGCAATATCATTTCATGGACTTCGGATGACTACATGTAGAAGGCTTAGGACTCTACCTAAAAGAGGTGACCATACGACTAGTCCCACGGTGGATAAGGGGTTCGGGTTTCCATTCTTCCTTGAAATGACATTACAAAACTCAACCTAACCTTAATTTTGCTCTAATGGTCATGAGGTTCATTTCAAGTTGATCTTTGGCACCTCATAGAGTCCATAATGACTACATTGACGTAATCATGACAAAATGTAACTAGCATTATGTATATGAATACAGCTAAAACTTAATTAACATTTTGCAACCCGCAGAACTGGATAGGTATGCACAAAACAAATACGATTCCGTGTCTCAATGTAAGCAAAACAGAAATGTCAAAATGATATATTTGACAATAGTATGTATACCGTATAAGAACTTAATGACTGCACGGTACGGTAAGTATCGTAGATTTTTCCGTTGCCATAGTTATGCAACACCCACGACTAAATCTTTTTACATTGTTCTCGAGACTAGACAAGACAAAACCGTAGCCGATAAAAAGTTTCGCATCTTATTTCGCGATCGCTATCATATTTCGACATGGTCGTGAGAAATTAATCTTAATTTAACTACGCACTTATGCAGCTTATTATTTTGTTTGTGTTGCAAACAAGTTCGTGGAAATGTAAATACAAGACTCACCAGTTCTTCGTGCTAAAAATCTGGTGCAAGCCCTACCATATTCAACAGAAATATTCTAACCCATGTCAGAAGATAATCATGTAGTTTATTTATTTAAACAAGTCTAGATTTATTATGAGTATAAGGTTGCGGGTAGGTTAATTCTTAGATTTAAATAACTTGTAGCGGGGTGACATATTCTCTATAACCCTGTAAATAAATAAAGATTAAAAAAAAGCAAGTCTAGATAATAAAATGCAAATAATATAACGCCTTCACTAATGTCAGGACAATATTATATACTACCAAGAAGGCCGCAAGCTAAGGTTCACGTAATCCAGAGACATCGTTACCATCAAAGTGGTGCAGTTTACTGTTGGACTTATGTTCAGAATGTGGCTGAGTTATTAAACCCTATATCTCATTGCGTTCATCCAATGACTTAAAACCATCCACAATCTCAATTTATCTATCCATCCTAGTCAAAATATGACTGATTTCTGTGTACCTAGTAGCAATATAAAGAGAAAGAGGTAGAAAATCCCCTTCGGCGTCAATACTAAATGCCATAATTTGATGTGTGTGAATCAAATAAAGTATGAATAAAATTGACATTTTCCTATAATAAATCTTCAACATGAATAAGCACAATATCTATTGTAGTTATTTAACCAAATAATACATACATATACTCACGCCTTTACCCATGAGGGTAGGCAGGCGCTACGTTCCTGCATACCACTTTTGCCTCGTCCGCATTCATACATATCGTCATGCACGCGCGCCGGTGCGCACCTGACCTTTTTGGAGGAGTTCACCTATTATGTGGTGTATGTATGTCCTTCTAGGGCGCCCCCTTCCGGCTTTTCCACTGATATCCGCCTTATAAATTATTTTCGTCAATCGCCTATCATTCATCCTCTCAACATGCCCAAACCATCTTAGTACTTTCTTCTAAATTTTTGTCGTACAACTACGTCATCTTTCAAACCACAACGTTTTCTTATCACATCATTCCACAATCTATCATTAAATTTTACACCACCGAATAATAATCACATGTTAAATCTGCACTAGGCATAAAACACTTTCAGAACCACAAATAATGATTTTAATCATCGCCTTAAAATTACCCGCAATGGTATAAGGCAGTAATATTAAATCATCTGCGTTGTATGAAAACAGACCCTTTACACAAACTTCGCTAATAGATATAAATCTCACAATAGAGGAAGCTGCTTCTACAAAGTCTGCTGTAATTAACCGCAATCAGATTAATTATATGTAATACTCTGAATTTCAACGTTTATTTATAAATAATACGGGCAAATATTTATAATTATTAAATTTTGCTTTGTTCCTAATTAGTGTTCTATGTATAAACAAACAAAAAACAAATACATAATTATTATTTTGTATCACTCTTTGAGTCTCTTTCAGTGTGTCAATTTAAAGTGTACTTGTTGTTTTGCTAGAATTAAGAAAAAAGTGATCTTATACGGGTTCCGTTTTTTCCTTTTCAGGAACGGAACCCTAAAAATTACAGTAAAAAGTTTTACAGTAAAATAAATAGCAACATTGTGAATATATCTATCACAAATTCACAATGTTGCCATTTATTGTAGCCCCTCGTAGCTTAGTGATATGGCCAGCGACCTGTGAACTTGTTAAACTTGTTGTGTGACTTTTCGAAGTTATGTGCTTATGACATGAAGGAAAAGCTACGTGATGAAACCTGCACGCCTGATAGTTTTTTTTTATTTGCAGTCAAAAACATGGAAGAGTATTAAACTGCAAAGTTAAGTTTGCTTAGGTAACGACTAATGTTTTTGTAAGAATTTTGCTTATATTTTCATCTGATTATTTCCGGACCAACAATAGGTTGTAGTAGGTTTATGATGATGTAAAAAGAAATATTTATTGTTAGCTATGAGTCTTGATTGTGAATTGTTTTATTTATTTATTTATATGGCATGAATGATTTCTATAGCACTATATATTTTCACGCGCGATTAATCGAAGTATATAATTTTAATGAAACAAAAATAATATAAAATATAAATATAAAAAATATAAATGATTATTTATTTTCATTGGGAAATATAATATTGAATATAAAAAAAAACTAATACAGACATAAGATCACGTCTCCAATGTTATATAAAATCACAGATCAGGGACAAATCGTCCAATAAAACAAAAAAATAGTTGTTACTGAATATTTCAGTATAAAAACACTGACTGAGTATTTACTCGACCTCGGAGTTGAACTCTCCAACCTCGTTCTAAGAAACCGCATATACAACACATAGACCAACGAAGCAGATATTTAAATAATTATGGCAGACAGAAAATATAATTTATTCGTAATAAAGTCGACCTTTTACATGACTTACCACTTCTACTTACACTTCAAGCTTGAAGTAACTTATTGCCTATATACAAGTTACAACAATAATAAATTTATCATTATTGCTCTGCCAGCGCCCCCGTAACATTTAAGGGATAACCTTCAAGGAATGAATAATATGTACAGAATGTAAAATAAATTGGATGTCAAACACCACGCTTTCTTTTCTACTTCAGTTCGGCTTGCTATTAAAGCATGTTTTACTTGAATTAAAAATTATATTTAGCATACGAATTAACATTTTTGCCATCGAATCAATGTTTAGCTGCTCGTGAGAAAATATTTGACAAGAATGTGAGCGCCAGCGATTGTGACGAATGGATGTCAAGCTACAATGTCATTGCCATTGACTTGTAATTCGTAATGAGTTGCACTGATTCGGACGGGTGATTTTGTATGTCTAATGTGAAGGTCGTTTATTTTGAGGATGTAATTGTTTGGTAATCAATGTATGATCTCCATTACAGGTTCAGTTACCATTATAGACTTGAAATAAAATTACTCTATACGGTTTTTATCGGTACACATCCAGCATCAATCCTAAAAACGATCGGAAACGTTGAGATTTAAATAATGTCAATATACCGCGATATAATTCTTAAACAGTAGTTTTATTTCAATACTTATTTAACTTTCGCGTAAATATAAGAAATCAATATATTTTATTTTATTCAAGATTTTAGTTTTGTATGTTTGAATTATTTCATTTTATATTGAATAGCATATTACAATTTATATGACAAGTGAATTTCAGTCGCAGCTGTGTTGATTTAATGTCATGTTTAAACAAACCTGTTAATATCTTAATTCCAATGTGCTAATAAGTCGTTTATAAGTAGGTATATCGCAAAGTTAAAGTATAATCACTCTGAAATATAGATAATTTAAGAGGCACATTTGTAAATTTTGCATTCGCCAGTATCTACATATGTACATTATTTAATATAATCTAATTTTTGTTTAACTTCTAATTTACCGTTTTCCCACACGTTACTACGATTGCGAACTGCAGACAATCCATTCGAAACGGCAGTAAAGACTTAAAAAAATACGTCGAGGTTTTAAAAAAGAGATTGCTGCCAATTCATTAACTAGCTCTGTGCTTATTAGGTGATTTGTAACGGACGTCGTAATGGGAATTTTGTTTCTAGAAACGATTTATATTGAGGAAAAGAATCGACCATGTAACTAGACTCACTTGGATGAGTTTAAAATATATTATTAAGATCAATTTCCTTTGGCAAGTCTGAAAATACAGGAAACAACGAGGTAGAACACATCCATATAGCCTCTGGTGGCAAGTAAGAAGGATTTGTTGTGTTGAAGCCACGTTTATGAGTCGTATATGTCATCTTAATGTGTCTGGGCATGCCTCGTAAAGTAAGGGTAGGTACGTATGATATTTTAATTCGGACATTTGATTGCTCATTATTTTTCTTTATGAATCCCAAACCTAGTTTTATAAATCCGTATCCCACGATAATATAAAACCTTTTAAAGTGTTTTGGGACTAAATGCATTATTTATGTCTGTGTTAAAACTTCACATATTTTAATACTTGTTTTAAACACATTTCTTTATTATTGTTTATGACGCCAATTTCCAAGCGATTTTTTTGCCAAGCCACAACATTTAGACAACGCTTGCAAAACGATACGCAGGGTCAAGCCCCATCTGAATTTATATTTTTCTTACGATTACTATGATAACTTAAGAACTTACCTACTTAGTTACTGTTTTCCATATAAGTATATTAATAAATATATGTTTGTACATTCAAGTGAACTAAATTCACAATGTCAGAGGTACATAAACAAGTTTAGAATATATACTCGTAATATTTAGCTATTAAGTTAATGGAGGTCACACGTTATGGACGTAGGTATATGACATCACAATCAACTTTTTGCTCACATCTTGAAGATTTGTTGCGCTTAAAAAAATGTTGGTGGTCGGGCCACTCCTAAGTTTTGCGTATTTTAAATGCTAAGATTTCTAAGTTATAATCCTCAAGGAAATAATACAGACAAAGATATTTCCAGACTGTCAAGTAAAATATCTCAAGTTCAAATCCAAGGCACACGCTTCTGACTATATAATATTTATATAGGTGGACCATATACTAAACTCCTCGCAAACTTTTATTTTCAACAGTAGGGTAAATTGGTTGATAATAATGATATTTGTGTGAAAAAATATGAACACATGTCCGCAAAAGATAGAATCCGTTATGTAATTAACGTCAGATCTTGACGATTAAAAGACAATTTAGTTGCGGCCGCGTGACATAAACTGGAAGCCGAATCGTAGGAAACAAATTTATATCCAGTCATATAGAAATCTATCACAAAAATTGTAACTATTTGGTACTTGCACCAAATAGTTACAATTTTTTTGTAATATGTAATTTTTTTTAATTGTTATAAACAAAATGATTTTTTTAAATGGATAGGCATATCGATAAATAAATACCTAATCATGAATAAAGAGAGAGCAAAAGTTTTAGAACCTACAAATCGTAAATTTACTAAATACGGTAAATAACGTGCTGCATACGAATGCAACAATGCAACGCAACAAATGACATCCGAATTGAGGCTATCAATAACTACACCGAAAAACAAATGCAATATTTATAAAGTATTTCCCGTCGATTGAAAGATTGAGGGTAACATTCATAAAAAATGATCCCATCATAAAACACAGATCCAATAATCATTACCCCTGATAGAAGAACACTTAGTGCTAAAATCATCAAGTATCGTGTTATATTGCGGAAGATCTCGTAACGTAGTATATAATGTGATGTGCGCACGCGATCCCAAACAGCGCAAAAACAACAGTTCATTGCATTGACATAAAGACGAGCCGAACTAAACATCAACGTAATCGCAACCACCTAAAGTAAATAAATACATAAATAGTGACGATAGCTTGTTATTAGAACATTCTTCTACGCCTAACTGAACAGACATATTGATGGACTTTTTGTTAATATTTTTTCAATTTACCCCGTTTGTTGTTGACATTTGTTATTACTAGGTTCTAGACTTGCAAATCACATCTTATATTGAAGTAAATGTAGTCTATTATTTTTTTTAATTTGTAACATTTATGTCCGTTAAACGTTATTCGTAATATATCGTTTAAAAAATGCTATTCCTACAATCAAGACCAACTAAGCATCCATGCGTCATTTAGATTCAAAAATACGTTAGAAAAATACGTCTAATATTCTTATAAAATATTTCTTACACTTTATTATTCTTTCTTATTCGTGTAGAATATTAGACTTAGAAATAAAACTAGTCTGCCCGTCCACGTATGCTACAAAGGTTCCAAAGCTTCGGAATTAAAATACCTAATACATATCAATATAGCGTTACAAATCCGTTATTTCAATATCCGCAACAAAAAGCTACAAACTAAACGCAATAATTATCCATTCAATTTCAATACAACTTAGTGACGTATAGTAAGATAAAAGTAATAGTATCCGTTTTCAAAACATTCAATTTGTAATACTAATTACATTACTCCGCAGGCAGAGCCGCTGGCAACCTTTGTCTATTACCAGCTAGTTGACCGTGACCACAAATTTCGTGCCGAATCTGACCAAACGAAACTTTCTTTTTGTCAATTCACGCTACAACTATTGTATAATAGAAAAATACCGAACTTATTACCGATATTTTGTTAAATAATAGGCAATTTAACGTTAAATTTGTTGACAGGAGTTTAAAGGTTGGTGTATACTAGAGGTTTTCTTAGGATTCCTTAGGTAGGTATACCTAATTTGATTCAAATAACACCACGCCAGTATCCCCGAAGGATTAGGCAGATAAGTGGGTATCTAATGTAGGCCCATATTTTTCGTCATGTTTTAGGATCCAAGTTTCATATTAGCGCCTCTATTGTTTATTTAATTATTCATTAACCAACTTATATTAACAGTTAACTAAACATAACATTGCTATTAACCAGGTACAAAGCTAAACTCCAACCTGCTGCTGAGGATGTTACAGAAAATCCAATAACACCTTGCTCGAAACCAAAACCCGGAACCCAGCTAATTTAACTACTAGACTAATTATAACACAATTAATCATTTTTTTCCGGACAATTAATTATTACTGCTACAGTGTAATAGCAGAACAATCATCGGCTACTATTAAATACACAGTTATAGCTGTATTTAAAAATCGCTCTTAAACACTTATGTAATGCAAAGAAGGTCATACAGTAATGGCAATTTAATAAAAAGATCTACGTACGTACTTATATCCCATAAACGAATTATACGGACACTAGTATTGACTGTTTATAGAGTCATAGTAATTATTTAACTAAATACCAATTCAAAAATTATCATAAATATTTGACATAAGAAAATAGCCCTTAACCTGTTAGTTTGTTATTTGATAATAGTTTGGCAATATCCGTGCAATTTGTGGCCACTGGGTAGGTACCTACCTACGCTGTCTTGGTTGGCAGTGGCTGACTACTTTTCGCAATTTACTACTTACATAATCATGATAATTTTGCTGTTGATATACCTTAAACCGACTGTGAAGACATCTTATACTGACTATAAGGACATATTATATTGAAATATGTTTTATAGTTATATAAGAATCAATTATCAAAATTTCATATCCTACATATAGTAAAGTAGGTACATATTGCCTAGTTTATTTGCTTGGGCAAATACTACATAATTTGTTATTATTATTATATTATTATATAATATTCATCAGCATTTCTATAATGGTTGAGGGTTTGTTGGATTATCGGATTCAATCCCCCTATTGAACAACCTGACTTGGCGTATAATAGTCATCATCTACAATGGTGTGTAAAACCGAATATAGATATGTACAGATTCTACAGGTAACAATTCTGTAAAAAAATCACAGTAGCCAACACTGATATCCAAATAGAAACCAATCGAAGAAGAAGAAAACTGTTACAAAAAAACACAACACAACGGGTTATTTATAAGTTGGTAATTTCCGGTATTACCTATGTACTAGGTTTTTAAGTAAACACTCTCGCACACTCAAGTGTATGCGTAACGAACGGGTGTGACAAAACCCTTGTAGTTCGCACATTCGCGTTCATTGTTAGTTCAAACACCTGCAGGCTAATTGTGTAAGTACTATCGTAATCGCTTTCGTCTGACTGCTGAAGTGTTGTTCGACAACTTTGCATCTAAGCGTGTAAGCGGTTTGAGTGAGAAAAAGTAGAAACGGAGGTCGTCAATGACATTATCTTAATATGTACTTCTATAATAGAAGCTTTTCTATGCTATCTAACTTTAAAATACATACCGTCTCCCCTTCATGCCCGGTGTGTAGGCAGAGGTGTAGCAATACCTACGTAGGTAAGGACTTCCATATTTCGTCCCTACGTTTTAGGTCCCGTGTATTGTAATACACGGGACCTAAATTTGTATCTAAATATTGTAATAGTGGTCGAACATATTGCTGAATGCCCGGGCATAATTTTACTGCGAATTACTTAAAAACACTGAATACCTACCATTAGAAAAATGAGGCGGCATATCTGCCTCAGGTTTCGATAAAGTTTTATACTTCTATAACTACATACGAGTATATTGGACTGTGCTAGTGCAGTCCAGATTAGATTAAATTCCGTGTCGTTAGCCGCCCGTGGAAGTATACCTAGCTATACAAAAATTCCCCTGAGCACGCTGGACAAAACGCATTTCGTATAGTTCAGACTAATTAGCTGGGCTCTCAAGTCCCTCCAAACAACAGTTAGGTATAGATGACAAATGACAACAGACGAAGCAAGGCACTCACTGAGTGCCAAAGATACCAAGACAGATTGGTCAACGGTCGGCGGTAGTTAGATAGACGATGTTGTACAGCTCATGACTCGAACTTGTACTAAACTGGCACAGGACTGAAACGAATATTTGAGAGAGGGGTAGGTGGAGGCAGGTAGGCTATGAATTAACATGATAAAGTTAACATAGTTCAACGAAAAAAATATCTTGAATAATTTGTGCTTGTAATTAAATGACGATTATTTTATGTAAAAAATTATAAAAGAATTTAATACAATCTATCGATATTTATTCAATTAAAATAACACAATAACAGAAGAGGTAGGCCACATAACAGCAGCAAAATAATATTCCACATTCACACGAGTATAACGCCAAACAGATCGAGCGTTAATTAAAATCAATCATGCATCCACAGAAACAAGAATTATTTTGTAACGCTGCATAAACATCGATGTATAATACATTCACTTATTATTTCACGAAAACAACTACTCACATAGCAACTAATAATACCGAAATCATAATTGAAATGCATTATAATGTGTACATTATTATCATTTACTGCCCCACCACTGGAGTTAGTTTTCACCAAGTTTATTTTCTGATGGGGAGGGGTCAAGCGATAGTTCACCACGGTGGCCTTGTGCGGGTTAGAAGACTTTACAGTTCACACGTGGTAGACAAATATTCTGTGGTATGTTTTAAAAAAAATCCTTATGAAATGTATGTTGCGGTTCAAGCAATTAGACAAAGATTACGCGCATTATTTTTTATGTGACACGCTTCAACCGAAAGCATTTTGATCACATTGATATCTACAAAGAAATTATCTACTTTAATTAAGTATGATAAAGTTGCTCGTTAGACCAGTGGTCATTTCGCCTCTTGCTTCAGCTCTTGAAGATCACCTTATACTTCATCGTTGCCATTTTCTGAATAAATAAAACTAAATAAATGTTCCGTTTTGTAAAATGAATAAATATACAAATATAGATTTATATAAATGAAAAAATATCATAGATAGGTACACTACTTTATTATTGCGGAAAAATACAAGTCGAACAAGAGCAGTTACAAGTTAGCCGATCTGACAATAGGCTATTGATGGGAATAGATGTCTCCTCAGCATTGTTGAAAAGGAGAGGCCAAAATTTGCGTTGTTGATAACAGCTCCATAATATCCATAACAGAAACAGTCATTTGGTCGTTTACCCATTTCGTCGTATACTTACTTCGACATGACATTAAACGTTGATGCCGTTTGCAATCAATGAGTAATATGAACTGTTGACTCAAATACGATCTCATCTTCACAAAGTTTCATTACCAACTTACCAAGAAGTTATTGTAAAATGATAATACATTAACATGAATGTCTTGTTGGTCTAGTGGCCGCAAGTATGATTACTAAGCATTAAGTCCTTGCTTCGATTCCAAGGTCAACAAAGGACCATTAAATTTCCGCTATGTCCGTCCATGTATTTGACTTACTGTCTGACTTTCCGCAGGTTTTTTTAAATTAGATAGGTTAACGTTTGACCAACTGATTCCATTCCCTCGCTGTGCGAATAAGAAAAGATGAAGAGAAACACTTAGTATAGAGTGAGGCAATGTCCACCATAAAACGGTGCCCTCCAACGTTTAGCTCAGAAACTCTTAGTAGCTACTAGAAAACTCTAACTTGGCCTGGACTGGGTTTACATATCAATCTCGCCGACTAATCACAACTACGGGAGTTTTTTTTTTAGAAAATCTTTCGTATTTCGATGGGCTTAGTTATAAGCATATAAGATATAGTTAGTCGCGGGTAGACTTACCGTGACCATGAAAATTGTAAAGGATAAGAAAACGTCACAATTAAAATAATATCAGTATATCGTGATAAAATCCCTAAAACTATTCTTATTTTTATAGGTCCCCTTACAACATGGAATCTAATATTATACCGTGGGAGATGGTTTAAAACATAAGAGGGAGTGAATTTATAGTTTACCGCTAAAACTGTGATGGTGACATGCCATGATGCCACAATTTAGTCAAAATATTAACAGACAGTAATGTTCAATCAAAATCATTTCTTTGCCGTTTAACATTGAGCAAACAACATTAGCTATGTTAAATAGACCCCACATCCGGCAGCGGCAACAATCAAGTGTAATTAAGCCCTAACACGGCCTCAAGCGCAGAACAGTGTCAAGCTTACCTCGCTTGTAATATTAATAAACATATATTTTGATAAACTTGCAAAACATTGTCTTGTTACATCTAGTGTACCAATTTAGCTCTAAGTATGAAATTGTCGTAATGTTTGAGCGAACTGGATAATTAGAGCTCATTTCTCCTCCTCGATGTAGCATGTCATCCGATACTAAGTGGCCACCACCAAGGAGGTCTAATTGCACCATAGACACCACAATTTTCTCGTCGGAAGTGGAACATGAAAAAAATTTTCAGTTTGATATGCAACCTCATTATTACGTGCTTTGTCATTAGGCAGAAACAGTTAATGATACACACAGAAAGGTTTCACTTATTATATCATTTCTCGAGAGTTTATATGTTTAATAAATTAACATCTGCAATGTGTTGAGAGCTATAATTCAGTTATCTTATTAGGTATACTACTATACCTACCATATCCTGAGCTCTGTATAATTTTAATGTTGGTTCTTAATGAAGGAGAAAAAATGATAAAAACCCCAATTAATATTAGATCTTCTCTCTAATAACAAAAAAGTAATTCAATATAGATAACTTATTATTTATAATGGCCGTGTAATAGAATTCTAAAAATGCAGCGCGGCTAACGTTTTGTATAACCATTATACGGATTTATTGGTTTTTATACATCTAATAGCTAACTAACGCAACTGATGTAATTTGAAATTGCATACAAGTTTGTTTCATGCTCACGAACGCGATCACGAGAGAACAGTTTTTTGTTTAAGAATATATTTACTATTGAATTATAAACTCTACTTAAAATAACTTACGTAACCTGTGTCTGTTTGATCAATTAGTGACAGTTAAACTATTTATGCAAGGTACATATATCAAGGTATAAGGAAGAAAATAAAAATGGGTAAAGTTACCAACGCTTAGCTGAGTTGATAGAGAAAATGAAAGCATAACGAAAGAATTTCCCAATAATTAGTACAATCAAAATGTATCGAACGATCGCGAATTTGCTAGTAATGCAACAATTTGTAAACAGCAGGCCGTCGTGTTTATAACCGCACCAGGGTGCCATTGTAACCAGCTATATGCTTTTGATTACGCAATGGAATTACTGAAACAAACCGAGCTAGCTTATAAACTAAAATCAATTATTCTTACGGCATTATACGTCGGAATAGTCAGCCGATGAAATTGGCAACGCATTAATGAATTTTTAATTTGTTTCAATCGAAACATTATTTACTTTTAGGTACATATTTTTTAGTTGTACGTCAAGTAATGTCTAGCTTTTTTGTATACATAATAAAGTTATCAACATTCCAATATAATATACAGGTTACACTATTAAAGAAAAATGAATTTCTTTAGGAACAATCTCTAATAACACGCTTCATTGAGTTCAACACATCATGTGTGTGACCAAAGAGGATATTAAAATATAACATGTTTTAGGTAAAACTATGAAGAACTTATTTAGATAATTGTTAATACTTGGAGATTAAATAAGTCCTTTACGCACCCATCAATAGAATCCCAATCGCAAATTTGCATCCACTGTTGGGATAGATCTATCCCATCTTTACTCAGATTATATTACCTTTAATTTCTCTTCAATATTTTGCTAGTCTGACCCACTGTTCTTTTTTTCAATATAATAACTTTAGAAACTTATCATAATCTGCATCTTGATGGTCTATGAATCAGGTTTTAGATATTTATGCTTTTAAATCGATTGAGGTACCTAATAAAATCATAAACAGACTTAAAGATATATATAAAATCTGTAATAAAATTTAATAAGTTAGTAATTCTTGATCGGGTGTATATAAAAATAAAAGAAGAGAGTTTCGTCATGCATTAGGATGTTAATGGTAAGAAATATGGCTAAATGACCTAAGTGACAATAAAAATATAAATGATGATGACCTCGCTATTGAGAATATGGAGAATACGAAACTTGACACTGGATGCATACAGTAGATCCGTGTCCTTACCTACATATGCTTTAGAATTTATGAGAGTATTAATCAAACAGATAATGCATTTTCATATCTCCCAAGTTTTTTTTTAAGTAAGTTTCAATTGTTTATTAGTAAATATTACATACGTGAATTATTGCTGTTTACTCTCAAGTTGGTTGTCGAGTTAATACGACTGTAGGCACTTCTGACAGTCGTGTCTCAACATCCAGTAGTTATTTAAAACAGTTTTTATTACTTTGCTCAGCACTACTAACCATCGAAACTAACCTTCAACAAATGCATTAATTCGAAATAGACGCAATACCTATATTTTTACTTATTTAATTTACAATATTATATATAGGGTAGGAGACTGATGTTGAAATTCATCGGAATTTTTTATAGGAAATAATGAATTAAATTTAGTATATTTTTATTGCATATTTTGTGAATTATCATTTAATAAAATATTCCACCTTTCTAGAAAGTGTTTCAGTTTAAAAGGTTTTTGTGAGAGCTAGCACACAAAAGAGTTTTTACTAGAATTGCACGCTCTATGTTAGGCCTCCCTGAGCTTTCTATCATGTCAACAAAGACAAAGATCAAACACATTCAACTCAGCAATAAAAAAATTGATTCCTGTACCTATCTATCTATTATCTGTACAAGGAGATGTGTGTTTACTGTAAACGGTTTCAGCACATTCAGAACAACTTGCACAGTATGCCTCTTCTGCCGTGACATCTAGACGGTACCTATATCAGTTACAACCCAAATACTCTTAGAATTAACCTAAGCTCGCTTATATGTATCTACTTATTAAAATTAAGTTAGTTATAGACCGGTGGAATAATGCATCATTCAACAATTCAACTGTAAAGTGTTAAGCATAACACTTTACAGTTTGATTAAAACCATAAATACTTTTTTAATCTGTCCGACAGATATGGACAAGGCAAATATGGATTTGTTTATTTAAATTATGTAATGCTCGTATTTATAATATCTATATAAACATCATAACAGATGCGAAACAACTGTTTTATTGACTAACGATATAATTACTAAAACAGTATGTATACATTATATACATATACTAGCTGACCCAGCAAACGTTGTTTTGCCACATTATAGGGGTTAGTGGACTACCCCTAACTTTTAGGGGGATGAAAAATAGATGTTGGCCGATTCTCATAGATACCGGATAAGCACAAAAAATTTCATCAAAATCGATCAAGCCGTTTCGGAGGAGTATGGCAACGAAAACTGTGACACGAGAATTTTATATATTAGATGTATATGTTCTAGCTATACTTGTCTGTATGCAAAAGTGTCTAATCAATATTGTTAGTATTTATATTTACATGTACAGATAGAATTGAGATATAAAACTAGTGTCTACATGGGTATTAAGTTCAAACAAGTTATTTGTGTTACATTATTTTGCAACCGGAGTCGCTATTAGTTTGTCCACACGCAAGGTTTCTAAGAATTAATATTATACAAATGACCTACCTACTTATCTATTAGCTTGCATTGAAAGTGTGATCAAAGAATTTGGTTGCTAAAACTTGTTGTAATTGTGAACGATTAATGCAAAACCTGGTCTAACTGCCAAAAGACACATTATGATTTTAAGACATTATTTACATGATTCCGTAATAGGTACTTTACAGTTTCTCTGATTTTCTGTCAATCTGCCTGTCTATCTACATATCTATCCGCAACTATTAGCTCGGACAGTCTTAACACTAGGAAACCATAACAGAAGAGTAGGCTGACAATTTCAATAGTTACATATATACTAGTCAAAACAAAATAAGGGCCACCATGTATTTTTAGTATTATTAAAGATGTACTTTGTTTAATGGTTGATGAATGATTTATTTTAAGGGGTTGATCAATCGGTAATTAAAAAACTCTAATTAAGGAAGATTTTATTGGTAAAAGAATATTTGTTAATATTTTTTTGCGAAATATGCATTTTTAGTTAAAATATCGTTATTGGTAAGATAGGCTAAAATTAAAATAAAACTATGTTTTTTTTTTGTTTTCACCTTTTTTCAGATCGTATGTGTCCTCCCCGTTTCCCAACACATTCTTGAAGCCTGGAAGGCATACTCTCCACCAGGTGTCGCACTGTCTCTTGTGGAATTTGTTCCCCGCTTGATTTAAGTACGTTGATGAGCTGTCTTTCATTATGCACCGGTTGGTTTGTATCGCGGACGCTTCTCTTTAACAAATCCCACATGTGCTCGATTGGGTTGAGGTCCGGACTGTTGGCAGGCCACGGCAAGACCTGTACACCAGCCTCGTTTAGAACGTCTCTGGTGGCTCTAGCTGTATGGGCACGGGCGTTGTCGTGCATTAACTTAAAGCTTGCACCAAATCTCTCTGCATATGGCATCACATGGGGTCTTATGACCTCCTCAATATATCGTTGAGCCGTTATCGTGCCTCCGTTGATGATAACGAGCTCCGTTCGACCACTTAGAGAAATTCCTCCCCACACCATTACGTTGGGACCCCCAAATCTATCACTTTTGTGGATACAGGCATCGGAAAATCGCTCACCTTCTCGTCTCCAAACCCTTATGCGACGATCATCACTAAAAAAATTCACTTTGCTCTCATCAGTGAACAATACTGTGCTCCAATCATTTGTATTCCAGTCCTGGTGCTGCCTTGCGAATGATAATCGGTTTGCACGATGCGCGCTTGTTAATGGAATCCGCACTACACGTCTTCTAGAAAACTGCTGGTCTTCATGCAAACGATTTCTGATAGTTTGGTCACTAACGCGGGTCCCAGTGCTCTGGCGCAAGCGGTTTTGTAGGGAGCGTGCAGTAACAAATCGCTCTCTGCGCGCAGTCAAACGTATGTAACGGTCTTCATGTGAGCTAGTTACTCGATTTCTACCAGATCCCCGTCTTCTGGATACACTGCCAGTTTCTTGAAAACGGTTCCAAGCATTCTGGATCGCCCGACGGGAATATCCTAGCTGCAAAGCCACAGAACGCTGTGAATGGCCCTCTTGGATCAATGTTATCGCTCTAGTTGTGGTTTGCAGGTCCATATGTCTTCGAATTCTCGGCATTTTGTAAGCCAATGTTTATTTAGGCACTAATTTAGCAAAAGGTAATGTGTACACAAAGAAATCCACACTTTGAATGACTTTAAAATGCAGCTTCAAATTTGGGTAAATTTAAGTGGTGACAAAAAAATGACAAAGTTTACCCACTTCACAAATTATGCAGTTGTAATTCTCTCGATATGTTTGTTAACACTTAGGGTAACAACCACAAAAAAGAATTAGCCACTTAAGAACACCTACAAGTTGTAAAAACGACCCGATAGTTGAAATGAGCCAGTGGCCCTTATTTTGTTTTGACTAGTATATTTGGCTCTACATAGCGCGTACTCAAATACACACCGGGCTGGTTTATCGTAGTTCGCATTTAAAAAAAATATATAACTTCAAACTGACACTTATCCATTTTTTATTTTCTTGTGAGGACATCAAGAAATAAATATAGATTTCTTTGTAGCTAATAAATAAATAATTCTAGAATTGAACCTGTTAAGAGTTTTTATATTGTCTAGTTATGTGTGGGTCTTATGGTATAGATATACGTAGTTTACAGACCATAACTTTTAATGGGTGATCATTAAGTAAAGCTTTTATATTTTTTTAATGGACTCGCTTCGTGACTTGAACTTTGATAAATATAACCAATAAATAAGTTTTGCATCCAATTTTTAAATTCTTCGATATTGCTTTTGTTAATTGTAGAAGATTTTTCTATTGTCCTTTTTATTTTATAAAATATTTAAGCACCAAACTTATACTTGTATGTCCAGGACGAGGAACGCACAGGGCCGAGCAGCTTTGTAGAGGCCTTTGTCCATCTATCGATTACAATTGATTGAGTTAATCAATGTGTATAAATAAATAAGGATGCCGTCTATATTTAATGGGCATCACTTTCAAATGAAGAATAATTTATAATGCAGGGGTCTCGCAAGTCATGAAATTTTGACAATATAATAAATATATCTGCAAAAAAAAAACATCTGTATATGATTACTTTTTTAAAGTTAGGTTCAAACGATACAAAGGAAGGTTCCTTAAAAAAAGCAGCTCTTAAAAAAGTAGAGACGTCATAGCTACCTAGCTATGGCGTCTCGTAACGTTGAAGGTTTTTTGTTACACTAATATTAATCTTATACAATTAAACATACTTATGTAATTGGCTTTATGATAACAGGTAGTTCCTACTTAAATACCTTATGAGTCTGTTTTCCTAGTTTCTTTTCACCAAAATATTTAAATGATAGTGGCTTTATTATCAGGTATAGCAGCAGACACTACAATACCCAATGTTTTATCAGCTGTTTCCAATAATTATGTCAATATAAAGTACACTGACGACTAATGTCAATAATAAACACAGAAATAGAATTGGTCTCCGTGGGTCAGTTTTTGTAATTATTACGGCTATTTAAATAACCCTTGACAAATAATACGTTTATGTAGACCTTTCAATAGGGTGTTCTAGTCGAGTATGAGTCGGTCTCTTGCACCGAAGGTTTCGTACCTGAGTTTCGTACGCGAGTAAAGAAAATATATTATGTTTTCTGATTGATTTCTTTAGTTGTGCTGTAAAACCTTGTTTCTTGCCAAATTTAATTATTCTAGTAAAGGTTTTGATTTACTTGTAGGTAAGTTCAAATTATAAGGGACCTTATATAACTGCAATTTATACTGGTCAATGTGTATATTTTCTGGTTAATGCTTGGGTTACCAAGAAGGATATTTAATAATAATTCCGATAACTAGCAATGCTGTCGAAGAAAATATAGTTTTCCATTTCGTTTTTTTTAATAAAGAGCATAATTAGCACATAGGTATTGAGGTCGACTTCCAGTTCACAGTTTCATTAGAAGGTATGCCCTCAGACCTCCGTAGCCTATTGGCTATACTAATAGCACACTATACAGACAGATAGCGATGCTTAAATAAGTTATCAATACAACTTCTCTTGTAATATGTAAATAAGGATACTATGCAATGAAATTACAACCTAGCCGAGTGGTGCACCTAATGGACTGTAAAGTCAGAAGTCTCGAGTTCAATCCCACGGTTTGTACCAACGTAGTTACGTACGTAGTAGCGCCTGCACACCTGAGATATTGTACTAGACGAGCCTAGTAGGAAACGAGGTGAAATATAGCCTTTTTTTAAGTGCGGAAGAATCCTTTACGGATCGTCCCGCCGCTTGGGGACGCAATGAGGTGTGTCGGACTCCGCTTGTGCGTTTAAAAAACCGCACCCGTCAACGCCACCAACCCTATTGCCAGGGCCATGGAATTTGCAAAAGCATGCACCACAACCCCGGCGGGCTTCGGTTCAGCTCTTATCGCTGGACCCCGGCTAGAAGCGAGGCATCGCTTGCCTCGCAGGTGAACTATAGCCTAATATTTTTCAAATGACAGGAAACTCGTGCCCGATAGCGGGATAGTAAAGTGATTAATTAATGAAGATACTACTAAGTAAGTACTATACATTCATATTCACATAGGTAAATCAATAACTTCATCAGGAAAATCTGTTTAAAATATATAGGTTAGTAATGAGTTTTTTGATAAAGCTTTATCATATTTATTATGCATGCCCATTGATATAATAGTAGGTACCTATTATTGTTCTTCGTGAAGTTAATTATGTTTTATTTAAACAAGTTGTTAATAAAATGTGATGCTATGCTATTGGACCTTTGTGTAGGTAACCTAATTAAAGCCTAGCTTTACGGCTCCAGAAATATTTATGGTAATGTCTGACCTTATTTGATTTAAAATAACCAACATATTTACGTACATCGTAGGAATATCATCTACCTACGGGTATGATATCTGTATTATGCAATTCGGGTATATATTAAGTTGAAGATAAAGATTATATTAACTTGTAGACATGTAAACAAAGTAGGTAATCATTGTCCGAATTATTCCTACTTGTTTGGTTTAATTACAAAATATTTAATGGTAATATACTATTGTGTATTCGTTATAAATATACAAGGAGTTCATTCAATAATTTTGATATGTTAAATGAACCCTTATTAATTATGAAATAAACGAATATGTGCTATGTTACATAAAATTAAATTACAAACCTCGAATCCATAATTATGTGTATTGTTACTTACTATCAATTCATTTGATACGCAATTTATTGTTGATTGTTAGTATTTGTTAGATATTGTGCTGATGTTTACGTTTGTACATAAATCATTTAATAATAAAATTTATTCTACGTAGCCACTATACTATTTCAATTACCTATAAAACTTTGATATTGTTTAATACATAAAAATATGTAATGAAAAGTTGTTGCATAAGAGTCAATAAATGTCATTTCAATCATTCACTTGATTTTACAGTTAATCCGTGCTAGTAAGTAAAAAGAAATACCTAATGACTTGAATAAGTAAATAAATCAAGTATCAAGGTACAATTTCTTTTATTTTCTTTTGTGGTTGAAAACCTCAGTGGGTATTTTCTTTGATTTAACGCCTGAGTTGATTGTGTATCTAATTTGAAAGAAATTATGATGTCGATTAGAAACAATATCAACACTTTCCGGCTAGCGCGTGTTATTGTTTTTTATGTCGCCGTAGCCACTTTTTACTAACAAAATAAATTACGGTAGCAATGCGTACCCACATATCAAAGACAATAAAGTCACCAAGTTAAGCACATACCTGAAAAGGATGACCAGCCGGCAATGCACGTTTCCTAATCAAAACAAATGACAGCTAATTGAATAATCGGATTAAGCTGCAAGACAGTCTTATTAACGAAAAGTTCCTTAATATATTTAAATACAACACTTCCACGTTATAACATATAATAATAAACCAATTATACGAATTTTTAAAAGTTTTCTCAAGTTAACGTAAATGTTTACGCGGCACGCGGGACGAAAGGCGCGCGGCCCGTACAGCTTCGCAGTGATTACTGAGTAAAAACGTATTTTGCCTCGTCCGACGTATACCACTACGTCGAACGTAGACGTATTCACTCAGACCTATTGAGGGACCACCACATTATCCTTGCTCCAGGATTTCCTACACAAAATACTAGTGGACAAGGTCGAAATTTGTAATGTAATGTAGGTATGCGCCGACGGAAGTTCTAAATCCTATTGGTGACAAAATAGTAAATAAAAGGTATATATGTGATACAGAGTTTGATGGCGAAAGAACTCTTACGATCATGTGTCATGTTTTTGTTTTTATTTGGCATAGAAAACGATCTTTTCTGTAACTTATATAGTTCTCACATTACTCTTTAAATATCTATTCACATAATAACGACTCATGTGCGACAGGAAACCATTAATTAAGATATTTATTTACCTTAACAATTTGTTTCATCATTTTAGTTTGTAGATAAGTATTTTTATTGTACCTATATACTTCCATATCAACCTAGTACATAATTTATTCATGCAACAGTCGTACATATCTCATGGCCGTATAGAAAATATTATTTATAAGACTAAAAGGTTTAACATTAATTAGCATTATTTATTCATTTTACAATCTAATATTAAAATATTAGTTAATACAGTGTCTAACAGAAAGGTTAAACACGTTGGTTGGTTATTAAACCTTTCTTGTTCTATGAATATAAATGAAAACTTACTTAACTTTAAATAAATACGAAATATGGGACTTACTTTTTTTTTTAAGTACTTATTTGAAGTTTTCTTTCGTAACTACGATAGGCATTGATAAATTGAATCACACTCTATTAATCATATTGCCGATTACAAATGCGTATGCTTATATGGTAACAGAATGTACCTAATGTTAAGTAGATATGTATAATGTGTATCCTATCACTTAACTGACATTACGATATAATACGATTAGCACACACTCTCTCCTATTCTCCTTTTAGGACTCACCACCAGAGGCGCAGAGGTCGCGGTTTTGTACTGACAAGATGAATTAATGAGAATGATAAGAGTTTGCCGTTAGGTATAGTGTTGCCCAAATGCAAGAACAAGACGAGACTTAGCCAGTCTTGGTCTTGGTCTTGCGCCAATACACCTGGTCTTGGTCTTGGTCTTGGTCTTGCGCTCCCAGTCTTGGTCTTGGTCTTGGTCTTGCAGCAAGACTCTTGCAAGTCTTGCAATTACCTATTAGTCTATTACTATTTATTAAAGTTTACTTTAAATCTTAGAAAAACGTATTAGAATTGGAACATTGTGAGCTTGAATTAACATAGCCATAGTAAAGATCAAGCAGATTAATAAATAACTGAAGATTTGATAAGAAATTCGAAAAATCAACTGACCTATATGTCGTTTTCCATGGAAGTAACTGTTTCTTAATAAACATTTATGATTTATAAGCTTACATTTGCTAAAACATGTAAAAAAACGGCACAGCTAGTAAATACTTACTCTCATCATCTCTCTCAGAGATATTCGGGCTGGTAAGTAATACAAAACTCTTATCGCAGGCTTTTTATTTTATTAGTAGGTAAGTACCTACGCTTTTTATATTATTTTATTAGTTTTGTAGAATTTTTTTACACGTTTCAAGTATATTTAAAAGTGGCTACAATATTTATTAAACGGGTGATATTTGAACACTTTTTTGCTATTTTTTCTTGTAAAAACTTAAGAAATATAATGACTAAATGTACAATAATAGTACCTAAGTAATTAGTTTAAAACCATATAAGTAATCAATATTATAATATATACTTACTAGAATGAATTAATATGACATCTACTACCTATCCTTACCATTTTATCCTAATCATAATACTACTTGCGTGATCAGTATAATGTATTCATTTTCATTCTAAGCACTCTGAAACTTATTTATTCTTTGGAACACCTGTAGGTACTCTTAAAAAAATTCGAAATTATTTTGCATGAGTATACCTACGCCCTATGGCGGCAATCAAATAGTGTCACAAATGTTATGATTTCGGCGTGGCGGCAACGATTGTTTTAGATTTCAAAAGAAGCCGCCGGCGCGTGTATCATAACCATGTACTTCCGAAAAGCGGCAAATTTCTTTGAGAAGTAAGTACAAAACCTTTGATGCCGCATTATCAAAGTGCCGATGGTTAAAACATAACTATGCATGCACTCAGTTTGATTTTAATAGATATTTTTTTATTCGCTATGTTTATGGTATTAGTCGTAATGCGCATAGGTCCAGTTTTTCATATTCTTTGATACAGTTTTTTGCGTCTCATAGAATTCCTAAGCGTACCTACCTATACACCGAACTGTTACACCTAACTACTCAGTGAAATAGCGCTAAGTCCTAGCTGCAAGACGCAAGAGTCTTGCAGGCTATGTCTTGTTCTTGCTCAAGTCTTGCACGGTCAGTCTTGGTCTTGGTCTTGCTAAAAATACGCGGTCTTGTTCTTGGTCTTGGTCTTGCAAAAACGCAAGAACAAGACCAAGACTGCAAGACCAAGACTGAATTTGGGCAACACTAGTTAGGTAGCAAGCAGAGTTCACGGGTTGTTTGTTAATGCTAATAATATACAGTAGTAATACTTCAATGCTCTACCAATACTTTATTTATATTTTCCGTAAAAGCTTTAAGTAGCGTAGAACACCTCGCTTCATCAGATTGTACCTAAAATCTACCAATTCATTCTTTCACTCACTATGGCTAACGTTGATGGACTGTGAAAAAGGCTTCAACTCAATTAAGAAATTAGCAGGGTCAAGCCACTTGTTTTAACTAAGGGGTTGAGTTTGTGAACTTAGGCCTTGTAGAGTTAGGGCGTATAGAATCAGAAGCTTGGCTCTACATGAGATCTGATAACTTTTTGAAAGTGCGAGTCTTGGCATCATTTTACATGAAAATGTTTTTGGTGGGATCCTATTGTCTCAGGACTTTTAAATTGAAAATAGAATTGAAATTCAATGAAGCCGTTGATGAAGTTACTAATAACAATACCCTTCATAAAAAAATTATGACATCATTAACAACAATAACAATAGCTTACCTCATTGGCCTTATTAAAATGTATAATTTAGAACTACATATATTGTTATAATACGAAAATCGACATAATTATTTTCTATGCGCCTTTTCTAAGAAGATATCACTTCTCGATCTCTGTTGGTGGTAATTTCCAGGTTAAAAGACAAAATATCGAAACTTAAATAAAAACATGTTTCTAAAGATATTTATCCGGACAAGCACAACCACAAGTTTAATTCCGGCTTATTTTTTTTATTATTATAGTAGGTATAATGTAGTTATACTTATAGGCAAAAGGAAATACAGACATTTGTATTTCTCATGCCTAAGGCTAATAAGGCATATTTTCTAGTACTTTAGTACACGTAACTTGATGGTTACACAAATTAAAGGAAGTAAAAAATATACGCAGGTATCGTCGCTGCGCATGCAGCCCACTTTCCAAACATTCTGAATCGTCTTATTTGCGGTTTCCGGGCTCTCTATCCAGAAATACTGCTTACCACGGGCTATTAAATTAGGTAAATAACAACATGGTTACGCATCCAGTACATATTTACGCAATGCAATTTTTGGTCAAACATTTCTGTCACTGTCGTAGGTCAATACATTTATCGACAAAATAAAGGGTAAATAAAACATTAACATACTCAACCAATAATTAAATTATAATTTTCGATAATCTAATAAGTAAATAATTTCAAAAAGCTTTCGGTACGATAAAACAGTATTTTATGATTATTGGACTTATTATTAAGGATAAATATAAGATATATAGAAGCATAGGTTCACCTGTAGGTACACCTTAATTGGCTTAATAATAGACTTCTATTATTTTATAAAATAATGTAGGTTAGATCCATTAGACGACCCGATAAGGGCAAATGTCTGTGTGATGAACATTTGTATCCGAGTCATGGATGTATCTATGTATAATATGGACGTATTTACAAAAAAAAAACTATACATTTAGTATATCAACTATATAACATCCGTAACAAAAGCATAGTTGCTTACCACGGAACTAGCTGGCGCTGTGTGATAGTACCATTTATTTATTATTTATTAGCTTTTATAGAAAATTCACAGATAAAGAATGATTTTAATATCCAAAGTAAAAAATAGTATTAGTAGAAACAATTTTAGTATAATAATAATTATACAAACATTTAAAAGTATTTTTTTACTCTATTTAAGGTAATTAATTATGAACGTAGTTTTTTTATATTATGTACTGAATCATGAACGCATCTGTACCAATTTCACTGCTGTATATTGGCAGTACTGTAAAATTTACTCATCTCCATCTGTCTGTCATATTCTTAGAATAACGCCATCTATCGTGAAACATTTAGAGAAGATTCTATTTCAGAAATCATTCCCCATATCTAAAATGTAATAATACATGTTTTGTTGTACGAAGTGTAATTACACTGGTTAAGTAAGGATTAAAATTATAATAGTTTGTTCTCCGAAATCTATCATTCAGCTGGAACAATAATTTGCGTAGTCGCTAATTACTATATTCTTGTGTTGGTATTACTGTGACCGTGACAAAACTTTCGTTCGTCGGTTCGTTGATGTGCAAGATAGAAAATGTGTTTTATCGCAAACTTTGTTTTATTTTAGTAACAAGTATATCTGATTGTACATATTCGTGTAGTTCATATTATAATTTCCGCCATAAATCGAAATTAGTGTTATAAATAATCAAATCGTGCTGGGAAGACCTTAGAAGAATATGTTTTTGTGTGCTAAGTTTCATAATGGCGGCCCGTCGCGTCCCCCGCGCCTCCATTTCGATGACAGTCAAATTATGACAATGCCGATACGTAAAGTTTAGAAAATGATGTGTATTTGAAAATATTATCGTGAAAGTTTGTAATTGACAATTCTAAAAGGACTAAATATGAATCCGGACCACCATAGTATGAATACGGGTGGTGGCCAACCTCCTGGAAGTTCTGAGGTGCGAATGGTTTATTCGTTTTTTTGGTGATATTCTTTGTAGTTGAAATTGGGAGGCTAATTTTACTTAATTTCAGTCGCAGGCCCAAAGAGTTCAGGCCACACAACAACAGCAACAGCAGAATAACTTGCCTGCCACGACATCTGCTACTGATCTGCGTGTGAATTCAGCGGCAGTAAACGTTGCTTTGTCTAGTGTTGCTAAATATTGGGTATTTACAAATTTATTCCCTGGCCCAATACCACAAGTATCTGTGTACGGATTGCCCGCCGGCGCAAGGATTGAAAACGGAAAACCTGTGCAGGTAAGTTATTCTATATTTATTATTTTAAATATTTTTCTATCATTATCAATCTTTTTTATGCAAATTGCTAATCATCTAAAGGTCAGAACACCTTCTTGTGAGATTAATGAAAAACATGATTGGAAGTTGTTGCACAACTGAATATCATTATTATTACACACAATGCAAATAATAATTGCTACCAACTAATTATTAAGCTGAGCATAATATTCTATCTGCCAAACCTAATTTATGCTAATTGTCTTGTTGACTTAGTTCAATCACTGTTTATTTTGGTCTCTCTTACATCCTTCCTGGGTTCCATACTTATTTCAGTGGAGATAAAAATAAAATAATACAACAACTTTTTATTTGGTTTGTTTATTTATTGTAATACCATAACAAATATAACAATACAAGTTAAAAGACATTGTATAAATTGTTGCCACATATTTTGCTCAGTAAATGCTTGCTATTTAAGTATAAATCTTAGTCATGTAAACATAAGATGACAATCTTAGAAAGAAACAAAACCATATGTGTATACACAGCTTATACAATTATACTTTTACAATGTTTATTAGCACATTCCATTATAACTGCTCCCTGAAAGGTTGGCTTGAGATGTATAAATGCACTGTAGATTTGATGTACACCCATACATGGCTATGATATTTTAGGTTTCCTGTGAGCTTTAAAAACATTGATTACTGAATAGCCTATAATTAAGATTTACAACACTTATTTAATTACACTTGTTGATTCAGCAAACTAATAACATATATTGCAACATGATATATTGTGTTTAACAAATGGCCTGTTAGGTTGTGTGTATATAAATTTCTCTTCAATTCAAAAGAAACCAACTTTTATTTATTAAAAGTTGAATAAGCAGTCTTTTGCCATGAGTGACTATTTTCTGATTAATTTCAATTCTTTATCAAAATAAGCATAAAATCAAATGTTTATTTTATATTTATTTTTCTACGTGATTTTGATGTGAATAATATATTCTTTATTCATATTCATTGTTTTAAAAAAATACTTGCGTATCTCTTTATATTATAAATTTGTGTAGATTATATATTTTTTCTTACATTCCAATATTATGATACTAGATGTATTTTTAAGATACTCCACCACTGTTACATCATTGAAACTCATTAACCTACAATACATCAGCTCATAAAAAACAATAGGAAGAATTTCAAATAACAATCAAGTAATTATAAAACATTTACTAACTCCTTAGTTTTTTCAGGATCTTGGTCAAGCTCATGCTAGTATACTGAATGGAGATCCAAATATAATACTAGGGCATCATGCGGGGCAGTCCCAAGTCACAGTGTCTGCAGCTGGTGGCCAGCAGATACCGGTTTCACAAATCATTGCCACGCAGTCAGGTCAAACCCATGGTAGGTACTACAATTATGCACCTATATATTCCTATCCTACATTAATTTTCAAAACTTGAAACTGGAGGATTTAAATGGTCAAGTTGATGTTTGAAGGCAGATCACTTCTTGTCCGCTATATACATACATATATTACATTGTTTTCATTATTATAACTGGAGTTGAGATACTGCTATGACAAATTCATGTCTATCGCACAAATGTATTGATACATTTTAGTGGTTTGAAAATCTTTGTTTTTTTATTGATACATTGTCACAAGTATCTATGTTATTGATTAACATCACATGTTACAGCTATTTGTTTTAATCTGTCGCAATTCTAAGGTGTTAAGTATTGGTTTGTGACAAGCAAAAGAAAGCTATTCTAACAATTTTGAGAATAGAATTAGTTATGTAATGTGTGGTTTACTTGTTCTTTTGAAATGTCTCCATTGCAATGTGCAAAAGAGTTACGTATAAGTTCTTGAAATTAGGAAGTATGTGGTACATGTGTTCTGTGTGACCTTCCTGATAACAAATGTGTCACATTGAATAACTTTTTGCATTGTTATCTAAATAGATAAATATCACCAGTAGAGTTGGATTCTCATAATTCATTTATTGGTTACTTGTAAAAGTATATTTCTTTATAATTAAAAATGACAATAAAACCACAATATTGTCTATTGTCCATTACTGAATGTAGGCCTCTCCCAGAGAGCGCCATCCATTCTGGTCTTGGTCAGATCGCATTGATCTGCTGCCAGCCACCTTCAAATCGTCGGTCCATTGTGTCGCAGGGCGGCTTACACTACGTTTGCCCAAACGCGGTCTCCACTCTAATGTTTGTCTGCTCCAACGGGCGTCTGTCTATCTGCAGACATGACTGGCCCACTTCCACTTCAGCATGCATTTTCTACGAGCAATGTCAGTGACGTTAGTTCTTTGGCGAATCATTTCGTTGCGAATCCTATTTACCAAAGAAACTAATCATTGTTCTCTCCCTTGCACACTGATCAACCTGAAATTTGTGAACCAGTCCTTTGTTCAGTGTCCAAGTTTTGGCGTACTACTGCCCTTAAGATACAATAATTAATCACTACACATTACTTTAAAGCTTATCATGTTGGTTGTAGACGGCAGTTCGATAGTAAAGGTAAAAAAAAATTAGATGTGACCTCTGCCCTTTAAACTAGAGAAGCCAGGTGTGTGGTGTATATGTGAGGACATGATCATTTCGTCATGACGCGTTGCATCGGCAATTGTCTTAATGATGATAGCACACTATTGTTTAGGGTTTTAAAAAACACTGGTAATAGATCATATCATTGACACAATGGCTAGCTTTTATTATTAGTCAAGCTATTTATGACATACGTCATGTACATAATAATGCGTCGCGAATTCGCGGTTCATCCCCATCTGCAACTGTAACCTTCACTAAATATTATAAAACAAGTTTCATATTTCAAGATTTCATTCGGTTTTAACCAAATGTATGATCAATGAGAATGATTTAGGGTATTATTCATAATGATGTTTTATAAATTAGCTTTGAATACGACGATGCAGGTATGTACGCCGTATATACTTAGTTAAGTGCTACCAGTGCGAAACCGGGCCGGTAATATGTGATAATTATATTTGTGCAGCATGTACACATCGAGCTATGTGGCGTTCACTAGGGGAGGCCTACTTCTAGCATTTAATGAATGTAGACTGATGATGATGATGATGATGATATATATACACAATACACATATACCTATTTAAATTAGTTAATGCACTCTCAGTAAGTATAAGAATAGTCTTAGGCTTATAAATAGACACTGTAGGTATATTATAATGTGTGAATTATTTTCAGAAGCACTTGTGGCTCATAGTCAGCAAGCTGAGTTGGCTGCTCAAGGCTCCGGCAACAACTCACAGGTGTCAGTTAGTGCTGGCCAGGCCACTCACCAGCAGGTACCCAATAACCGGGTCGAGTTTGTACAACACCATAACATTGATATGGTAAATCACGTGGTAACACACTCCCTTTACTAGCGGGAATGCTAACCGTACATTGCTGTTGTGTAGTACATAGATTAATTTATTACGTCCGTCGTTTTACGCAGAATAAGGCTGCCATAACACTAACAAAGTTTCTTAATCAAAAACATCTGGGTGAACTTAAAAGTAACTTGATGATAGAGCCCTCTGTGTGGCAATAACCGATTCTTTGCCGAATAACCGATAATGATATAGCAGCCTAAGATTATATTATGCATGATAGTACAAAGGTCAAAACGTTTACATAACTTCATCATTACTACAAAGGAGCTTTTATGAAACCCTGTAAAATTAATTGTTTACTTCACTAGATATCATAATCATAATGTTTTGGTTATTCAGTAATACTAATATTAATGCAATAAATAATTATGGACATTAGTATTAAGATCTGCATGTAACTACTTTTAAATTGTTTAATGCATGCAGAACCATAAAATAGATTAAAGTAGGTTGGTGTCATATTTTTCAGTAAATTAATTTTATCATTTTTGACATTAGTATCTATATCTACATAGTACATAGTATATGAATTAAATTGGTAAACAGTAGATCGAGTTTTGATTCTTTATTTTGGTATGCAGGTTCTTTTTACGAAGTATTTAAGTGCATTTGTCTTTAATTGTAAATGGTGATCTATAAAATAGGGTATGTTTTCTCCAGGGACACCACTCACAACAACAACACATAATGCAACAACAACTCATGGCCACGGCGCGACCAGAGCACAGTAATCAACAGGTTTGTTCATCTTGTACCATGAATTTATAAAATGGGGCTAGTGACGAGATTGTGATGATAATTTGGTGTTTCTATTATATTTCTGAAGTAATGTCCATATACATAATATGTAGAAAGTACTTAAAAAACATTTTAAATCACACATTGCCTGTGTGACCACAAACTAGGAAAGCTCATTCTAGCATGCGCAGCATCGGTATCATAGACAAGGTTCGACATAAACCTCTTTATCAATAGAACTTTTTATGTTGATACACTCTTGTAACAATTATCATAATTCTACTGCTGAAGGTTCTCAAATAACCCCACACATTAATATTTGGCTATCTCAAACTTATATTGCCAATTGCTTTATTGTATATATGCACTTGTAAATTAAATATTCCTACACTTCACGCTGCTTTATATTGTCATCATTAAGCAGGTCAGCGAGGTAAGTTGTACCTAGACTTAGCTTATAAATAGGCACCTTATGCCCGCAAATGCTTCACAATCACCATCCATATATTTCTATATACCATAGACGTATATTTTTAAATGTCACTAAACCTCGCCAGAGCATCTAGTTATCCTTGCAGTGTTATTATAATTAAGAATATTTTAAAGTATAAAATAACAGCATAAAAAATTTAAGCCACGTTTAGTCAAGTAATTTATAATACGAATAACTTCGTTTTATTTAATTTTATTTTAATAAAATAATAATGAGCCTAAATAACGTAAACAAAGAGCCTGGTGGTCTATTGACTAGTCACTGTCCAACTATTTGTGACCAAAAATTTCCTCTAAATACTAACCCAATCAACATTGAAAAATACTTAAAAAATGTAACTTGTGATAAACTTTTACCTTATACAAAACTTGACCTTTGAACAGTTGGTATGTCCCGACCAGATACAACTGACGGTGAGTGAAGACGGAATAGTGACGGTGGTCGAGCCCGCGGGTACTAAGATGGTAGACAAGGAGGAGTTACATGAGGCCATCAAGATGCCAAATGACCACACCCTCACCGTGCATCAGTTACAACAGATTGTAGGACAACAGGTATACTTGCTGTAATGTTGTTGTTCTTGTAACTTACCCTATTTCAAATCCTCAAGTAAATGGAATCCAGTTGTAATCCATGTTGAAACCAGTAAAGTATAAAATCCTACGACATACAATTCCGCACCACATGCTGACTTTGTCTGCAGACACTACTAGATTTGGTTTGCTCTATCATTTAATCTTACTGGTGATGATCAAGAATTCAATGATTCAGAAAATTGCGAAATAATTATGTTATTCGAAAAAAAAATCTTGAGCCAATCAATACTTGTCCTGTTTAGGTGATAGACAGTGTAGTCCGCATAGAACAAGCAACTGGGGAGCCGGCCAATATCCTAGTGACCCACAATCCTGATGGTACGACTTCAATAGAAGCCAGCGCTGCTGACCCTTTGGCAATCAAAGACGAGAAGGCGGCCAATAAGATGGAGACTGCTCAGTTCGCCCTACCCGCTGAGATAAAAGACATCAAGGGTATAGATTTAAAGGTCAGTCTTTTAGCATCAGTTCTTCCAAATTTGAAACCAGAGAATAGTCGCTGGTTTTCATAAATATCACGCCGCTTATCATAGTCACTTTACCATCGAATGCCAATTTTCAGTTCTAACTCTGTTACGATCTGATGACATGACTATATTCAGGAATTTCAGCAAGGAATTGCTATACAGTTCATTAGTCACTGAACTAACATTGTAACATGCTGTATTTATGGCCGATGCCAGTATTTTTAGTTAAATTGATATTAATGCCATTATATATTACTTGAACAGAGTGTAGGTGCTATGGGAATGGAAGGTGCAGTAGTGAAAATCTCAGCGGGAGCCACTGAACATGATCTTCATGCGATGTATAAAGTCAATGTAGAAGATCTCTCGCAGTTACTTGCCTATCATGAAGTGTTTGGAAAACTTAACTCAGAAGGACAACAACAGCAAGCAAAGGTGAGTTATTAAACAGCAACATTTAAAATGCTTGCCCTAATAATATGTGTAGTCATATAGATAAATTTTAATAGCAATAATATAACAATAAAAAACTATTTCTTAAAAATACATAAAATGTTATCTATTTTAAATATATCTTTTTATGTTCTACCTATAAATCGTAATTACCTGAGAGCCAATCATAGAGTAATTCTTACTACTATAGCGTAGAAATCTTTTCCTTTCTTTTTTCTAGGCTATAAATGACGTGGAAGCTGAAGTAGAAGCGGGAACTAGCGCCGCCATGTCAGAAGCCGAATCATCGCCCGGGCACCACTCATGTGATATTTGCGGAAAAATATTCCAATTCCGATACCAACTTATTGTTCATAGGTATTTGAACAGAACATAATTAATTTCATGCATCTTATGCTGTACTGTTATTACACAATAATATGTTGATTATGTTTGTGTGCAGGCGATATCACGGTGAAAGTAAACCATTCACGTGTCAAGTTTGCGGTTCTGCATTCGCCAATCCTGTGGAACTATCAAGACACGGAAAATGCCATCTTGGTAAGAAAACATTGATTTTAAAACATAGTTTAAAAAAACAAGGAAGCATTTTATATAACACCTGTACTTGCCACGCATCGGTTGTATATTGTGTTAAATTTGAGCTCAATCAGTGTTATTAAAGCTTATGCAAACCACCTTCACGTTTATATGTATATATACGGTTTTATTTGTAGCTGGTGATCCGAACGAAAGACATGCTAAAAGGGTTTCGCAAGATAAACCATACGCCTGCACAACTTGCCACAAAACATTCTCCCGTAAAGAGCATTTGGACAATCATGTGCGAAGTCATACTGGAGAGACTCCTTACAGGTAAACTCTTCACCACTCTTAAATTTTTCATATAATTACACAATTCTATCATACAAATTGTATTGATGTGATTATTATTATAAATACGAAGCGCCCTATAGATGTATTATGATATACATACAATGCTAATTCTCTTGTAAGTCAATCTTCAATCTATTACCATAACCAAGCACTGATTCCATCAATAGTTCCAATATCTATTATTTAGTTACATCTAATCTATTAAACACAGATGCGAATTCTGCGCGAAGACTTTCACTCGCAAAGAGCACATGGTAAACCACGTGCGGAAACATACGGGCGAGACGCCGCATCGATGCGACATTTGCAAGAAAAGTTTCACTAGGAAAGAGCACTTTATGAATCACGTCATGTGGCATACAGGTATGTAGACATAAAAAAATAAAATTCTATTACTTTACTTAGCTATGAGACTAATATAATAAAGGTATTATTTCTAGCTGTTTCACTATATCTATACGACAATTATACAAGACCGGTACATATTTTTAAGTGGTTTAATGGTTGCAAATGGAATGGTTTGGAATAACACTGTAGCTGCTGACTTTTTAACCGACTTCAAAAAGGAGGAGGTTCTCAATTCGTCGGAATGTTTTTATGTATGTTCACGAATTACTTCAAAACGCCTGGATCGATTTGCAAAATTTTTTTTTTGTTCAAAAGGGTATACTTCACAGATGGTCCCATTGTAACCACATCACGATCTGATGATGGGATCCCAGGGAAATCGAGGGCAACCCTCAAATTTTATAGGCAATTATCACGTTTTGAATATATTTACTAAAATTGTTCCAGTATTTGTGTCTGATAATCATCATTTGAGGTTGATGAGCTGATGATGGAAGGTAGTACTCCTCAACAGTTAAGATTTAAAAGAAAATTCTTTCAGTTATAAGCATTTATTACATTTACTTGTATTCTCCAAAGCTGTTCAAGTATTTGCATGTGAAAATCAACTTCTCATGTAATGATCTGATGATGGAAGGTACAACTCCTCAACGGTTAGGAGTTGAAGGGAAAATCTTTCATAATTATAAGTATATATGGATCGATAGTTGTATTCTTTCAGGCTATTAGATTGACCTGATATGAAAAGTTTAATATATACAACACTAAAAAGAATAAAATAAATTAACTTTTTTAAAAAAGAAAAACCACCTTCAAAAACTAAAAAGCAAAAAATAACTTCATACAGTTTTACCTTTTTTTTAGTTTTAAAGGTATGAAGTCGGTGCCGATGATGTGGTGGTTTTAATCACCCTGCTCAAGGTCACTCGTGGTGAGTGTACTTACTATTACGTTTGGCTTGGCACCAACTTCATACCTTTGAAACTAAAAAAAAGGTAAAACTGTATGAAGTTATTTTTTGCTTTTTAGTTTTTGAAGTTGGTTTTTCTTTTTTGTGATATCACGACTGTATTCTTCTAAGAAAAAGGCAGATGTGATCTATTATATTATACTATACACATCCAGAGTTTCTCAGTGAGATTTGTTTTTAGGTATCGCATCATGGGAGGCATTATTAACTAATGTAAAATACGTTTATAAACTATTTTTATTGATAATTTCAAATGCTGAATCTGTGTATAGTTTACATGTGCTCATTATGTCTAAATCTAGGACTATATTGCCGTACTATCTTCAATTTCGAGAGCATAAAAGGGTCAATTTCGTATCTGTGGGGACACGGTAGTGGACCCGTCAAGACAAGCCAAGCTATATTTTATTCGCAATCCTATAGACCTACTGAATAATATTTTATCAAATAATATTTCAAAGCTAAAATAAAACGACTTGAATATAGCACGCACCCGTATAATTAGATCCAATATTTAAAAAATAGGTAAAACATGTTTCACATAATGGGACAACAACTGGCTATTATCGAATATTGTGTCGACTCGTGTAAATCTAGGGTTGCCAGATGACCGGGAAATCCGGTATTGTCCCAGAATTACGTGTCTTGTCCCGTGTCCAGGAATTACACTATAATTCCGGATTTTAAATAACCACTAGTTATTTTTTTTCTTCATTGTGTTACGGGTAAGTAGATACGATGCGCTACAATCGAACCGTAGTTCGCATGTCTGAAAACTGTTTTTAAGGTCATTCGAAAACACATACCAAAAATTTTAATCTGGAGAACGAGCAATTCTAATGATTTTGTAAATTTAAAGAAAATAGTTGGTTTTGTCCTTTCAACACATTGTATTATACTATAGCAAAAATGCAGTGCAATTGTTTGATTTTTTTAACCGACTTCAAAAAGGAGGAGATTCGCAAATCGGATGTCGCTATATATTTTTGTTTGTTGGTGAACAAACATAAAAAAATAGCAAATTCCAAGGCGGCTAGGCCGATTTTGATGATTATTTTTTTTGTTTGAAAGGGAGTTAGTCTGAGAGGTCCCATAAAAATAGTGAGAATTTGTTGATCCTTGGAAAATCGAGGGAAACCCTCAATTTTTCTACGTAAATGACGCCTTTATTATTCAGTTGTTAAAGACACTAAAAAGTACTAAATTATATAAAAAACTGCGTTTAAAAAAACCGACTTCAAAAATCATATTTTTTGATTTTTGAAGTCGGTTTTTTTAACATACAGTTTGAACTTGAAGCGTCTTGAACGGGATGGTTTTAAACCAGGCACCGGCACCGAGAAAAAGCAAAAAAATACTTAAAACAGCTTGAAGTTATTTTTATTTTTAAAGGTTACCTTTAAGTCATTTTTTGCTTTTTAGTTTTTAAAGTCGGTTTTATTAAACATTTTTTTTTATTTTTAGTTCATTACATATTTTACAACTCATTATTTTATTTTGATGAAACTAAACGTCATCCCTAAAAGGATCATTCTTATTAATTCGGTAGTAATGTCGACGTGCATGAGTCAAAACAACACTTAAATCGTAAGAGTACTTCAAATTTCATTAAATAATAATTATAATTTTGAAATTCCAATTTCTGCAATAAAGTATATTTTATACAATTAGTAATATTATTCAATTAACGACAAAAACTAAGATTAAAAATATGCGTATCGGGATAAATACGTAACGTTGCAAGGTTGAGAGTTCAATAATATTTTTGACCAATATGCTATACTTGAATTTATTTTTAAAATAATATTCTTGAGTTTATAGTCCTGTATATTATTGCTTTAAAATAAACACCTTTTGCGAGAGAATTTTCTGCCTTTTAAATAATATGATGGACGAATGAGATTGAAGACTATTAATGTTGAAGCGTCTTGCTCAGAAATATTGAACATCTGCAAAATATTTCAAAAATAGAGATTTAAAAAAAGTTATGTGTGGTCGGTCATTCATAAATAGTAGATTGTTACACAAGGATCGAAAGGAATCAATTCCCTTACGAGGTATTTAAGCTATAGTAGAATAGAATTGATGTCTTTCACACGTGCACTCTACTTTTCATTTCGAATATAAGGGAAGTAAAAAATAGTCGTTTTAGTAAATATTTATATTTTCTTATCTGCTCACCACTTCATAAAGTCATGTATCTTTTCTTCTTTCTGGCGAAAGATTTTCGATTACTGTTTTTGCCTCGTCTTTAAAATAATGTCTTAATCGGAGATTTCTATAAAGCTTACAGAGTTAGTATACCGCCAAATGATATACATGTCTATTTAAAATTGTAATTATGGAGCACCGCGTAGCTGCACGCGTTTTTTTATTCACACTGGCCGTTTATACACTCACAAAACTACAGCATTTTTTTTTCTTAATTATGTAAGATTTTTTACAGCCGACTGCCTAGCCAAAAATAGTTATTTTTTTTAAATTTAGTACCCCCCTAGGGAGGAAAGCATTTACTATGAGTTTTTCCCGCCCAGGGGTGGGAAGAAGCATTTTCCACCTGCTACTCGGATCAAATAAGCACTACTTTCCGAGTATGAGAAATGAAAAAATGTATACCTACGCGTTGACTTGAGAACCTCCTCCGTTTTTTTTTCGTCGGTTAAAAGTAATTATAATTTTTTTGCTACCGACCGAATTCGTAGGTAACAGTCGAAATGTTCCGGAAACCAAATGCCAGATACAGGTATTTGGCATTGGTTTATATTTATTTTAACCAACCCTATGTAAAACAATTTATGTTTGACAAAAAACAGTATCTTTTTTTTCATGGATCATATGACCATGATATTATATAATTTCGGAATTTTTAGTTTGTAACATTTATTTTCTTTGTACGGAATACCCAAGCTTGCACCAGTACCATGGGCAGATCCAGGGGTGCAGAAAGTAGAATTTATTGAATGATTCAACTATTTAATCCAAAAATTTCGATGTTTAACAATTTAACTTGTACACATTGACTAATAAAATCTCCTCAAATTTACCGTTATCAGTAAACTTAATCTTGTCACTAACATTTTAATATGGGGAGATAACATTCGATTTCAAAACAGAGACAAACTAAATGTTTCGAGCAATATAGTTGCATCATTGAATGTTAACATTTTATTTTCTGCTCTACCCAAATAGGTGAAACGCCGCACCATTGTACAATATGCGGCAAGAAGTATACTAGGAAGGAGCATTTAGTGAACCATATGACATCTCACACAAACGATTCTCCATTCCGATGCGAACTGTGCGGCAAGGCGTTCACGAGAAAGGAACATTTCACCAATCACATACTGTGGCATACTGGTTAGTATAGTTTTCATTTATACAGCCAGTGATGCAGTGACATGGGTAATGTTGTCATACTAGCTTATTACCTTTGTTGCTGATGGTATGAACCTGTGGACTGCTGCTGGTGTCAGGCTTGGAATTTCTAATGTTCATTTGATCTAATTTTCTAATTCATCGCGGTATGTAACTAATAATATCATTGATTTTTGTAATCTCATCAAACATGCTTGTGTGTGAAATTATTATCTAAGAAAATAGGAGAACTATAATGAGTATAAACTTGATATATGGTTAACTGGTAATGCCAAACGATTGAAGATTCGTATTGAAAACGCGTCTCCAAAGTATTTTATTATACGTTGCACATACTATTGCTGAAACTAGCAAATGGATACATGTTTTACTAAACACACGATTGAACATAACGAAAACTCAATTACTTCTTCGAGAACATAATAGATCATAGGAAAAGGAATATCATATTGAACTAAATTAGACTAAAAAAGGCATACTAATAGTGTTCTGTTTCAGGCGAGACTCCCCACCGCTGTGACTTCTGTTCGAAGACGTTTACGCGTAAAGAGCATCTTCTGAACCATGTTCGGCAGCACACTGGCGAGTCGCCTCACCGCTGCAACTTCTGCAGCAAGTCGTTCACGCGGCGGGAACACCTCGTCAACCATGTGCGTCAACACACCGGAGAGACTCCATTCCAATGCGGATACTGTCCCAAAGCCTTCACAAGGAAGGACCACCTTGGTAATTTCACTTTATAATTTATAATTATGACGTAACTTGTTGGCTAAACGAACTCCAGCCATGAATACCTAATTACAATAGGGTCATCTTGTCTTACTATAAAAAATCAAATCTATTATTGTTTTCCATGTCCCAGTATTAGCTTGTTGTTATCTATCACTACGTTGTTGTATGCTTTTTTTTTCACGAGTAAAACTAGAATGGATATATTTTTTTTAGTTAATCATTTAATCCTAGTCAGGTTTATGACTTCTGGCTTTTCCTTGTGTTTGATGCAAATAACCTCACAGTGACTTGTAAAGTATAGACACTTTACAAGTCACTGTGAGGTTATTTGCTAAGTGCTTTTGTCAAAACCAGCCTATATTTAAATTCTAATAAAAAAAAGTACATTTGACTACAATATCTCGTATTCTGTTTCAGTGAACCATGTTCGGCAGCATACCGGCGAATCTCCACACAAGTGCTCATTCTGCACAAAATCGTTCACACGTAAGGAGCACCTGACGAACCACGTGCGTCAACACACGGGCGAGTCGCCGCACCGGTGTACGTACTGCGCCAAATCCTTCACCAGGAAGGAACATCTCACCAACCACGTGAGGTGAGCTATCTCAATACATATTATTAGTGCTTAATGTCGACAGTACGGTAAATCATTCGCTTATAGTGGCTTATATGAGTGTAATAAATTACATATCCTACTAACATTATAAACGTGAAAGTCTGTATGGATGTTTGTTACTCTTTCACGCTAAAACCGCTCCACGGATTTGGATGAAAAAAAATACAGATAATTTATTACCTGGATAAACACAAAGGCTACTTTTTATCGATATACCATGCGGGCAACGCTGCGGAAGGCAGCTAGTCATATAATAATAATATGGCATTGTGTAGCCTATGACTTTTTTTTCTTATGATTACTAGAACTGTCGACACTAAGTACTGACTTATTTTTAATTAATGTGTGTTTCATCATCATCATCATCCACCCATTAACGTTCCACTGCTGGGCGCGGGTCTCCTCTCATTTGAGAGGGGTTAGGCTATAGTCCACCACGCTAGCCTACTGCGGGTTGGCAGACTTCACATGCCATCGAGACAAAGCTCTCAAGCAAGCAAGTTTCCTCACGATGTTTTCCTTCACCGTTTGAGCATGTGATAAATACGCACATAACTTACGAAAAATCAGTGGTGCATGCCTCGGGTTCGAACTCAAGACCTTTGACATGTCAGTCCACTAGTCTAGACTAGTCACTAGTGTGTTTAATTAATGCCAATTTGTGTATGGTTTTATTTCAATATTATTTTCGTAGTTTATAACATACAATGCTGTGCTACAAACTACTGCCAATGTTGTCACAGTAAACAGTACTTATCAACCGTCTGTAGTAGATTAAATATTACCCTGCCTACCTTAGACGCATGAATTTGTCGCATGAAATATTTCTTACATTATTTCTTATTTTATTTCGTAAACTTTGTAGTTCTGGAAACTAGTTTAATCTCTGACGGCATTTGTGTGAAGTTTCCCTTTCACTATGTAACACAGCATTGTGCATTCCGATTTGGGTTATGCAGGAATATTGTTCTGAGCGTTTACTTCAAAGTTTGGCCGTAGCAAATGACGTTAGTCTTATTGGCATGTTGTTAATCATGGAATCGGAATGTACTCTGTTGCGCAGACAACACACGGGAGAAACGCCACACAAGTGTACGTACTGCCCCCGGGCCTTCGCGCGCAAGGAGCATCTCAACAACCACATCAGACAACACACCGGCATCACCCCACACGCCTGCTCCTACTGTAGCAAGAGTTTCACCAGGAAGGAACATCTCGTTAACCATGTTCGGTATGTATACAGATATATGTCTTACCGTAGTCGTAATCACAACAGATATGTTACCAGCATTCAATATGAAAACTACCTACGAAAACTCAATTCCAAGGAAACTTAATATTACACGTTGTTTGCAGGCAACACACGGGCGAGACGCCGTTTAAGTGTTCGTTCTGTTCAAAGTCGTTCTCTCGTAAAGAGCACCTCACGAACCATGTGCACCTTCACACTGGGGAGACGCCGCACAAATGTCCTTTCTGCACCAAAACTTTCTCCAGAAAAGAACATTTGACCAACCATGTTAGGTACGTATTTTTATATCTTTGCTTTGATAAACTTACTACTTTACTATTACTTACTACTTATCGTTGACAGAGTACTCGGCAGAGTAAATACAGTGTAACGTAGCATGTACTAAACGGCATCTCGTCAGTATACAAAACACCTGATGTAGAACTCCTTAAACGCTTGTTTCAACTCGCACAGCATTGGATGTTAATTTTTAAGTTAGTTGTTATATATACCCAATTATTGTATTAATAACGTAAACATATATTTTTTAACTAGAATTCACACGGGCGAGTCTCCACATCGGTGTGATTTCTGCCAGAAGACATTCACTCGTAAGGAACACCTGACCAACCACTTGAAGCAGCACACTGGCGACAGTGCACATGTTTGCAAAGTCTGCACCAAACACTTCACCAGGAAGGAACATTTAGTTACGCACATGAGGTCAGTAACTTTATTAGACTTATTGATTTAATGTTCAGTAAAAACTCATGGGATACATTGTCCCTTCACAGAGTATAAATCCTACAGAGTAAAAGTAAGAAATCAGTTTCAAAAATGTCAGTATTGTGTGAGTATAATTATTCACATAAAAATATTGCCAAAAAACTCATCGATATGGGTAGGAATCGCACTGGATCAGTGATCGCTACGGCCGAGCGAATGGAAGGTTTTTATCCGTTTTTTAATCTTAGGATTTGTGATTGGTAAATGATACTATCCTGAAAACATACTAATATACATTCAATTTAGTGAAATATATTACTTTATACTGATAGTATTACATTTCCTAAACCTCCTAGGTAGACTCATGGTGACAATTTGGTTATTCATCTGAATGTCTTATCCAGGTCGCACAGTTGTGGTGAGCGTCCGTTTAGTTGCGGCGAGTGCGGTAAATCGTTCCCGTTGAAAGGCAACCTACTGTTCCATGAACGATCCCACAACAAGAACAATGCTAACAGGCCGTACAGGTGTGAAGTCTGCTCTAAAGACTTTATGTGTAAAGGTATGTTTATTTATAATATTTACAACAAAACTGTTATAAATCATCCTTTAGCTTTTAGAATAACTTCATTTATCCTTATCACGCTGATTCACAGGATTTGCTTATTAATTTATTTTTTCGGGACATATCTATCATAATGTGCTTACTATCTTACTAATGTACTTACTATGGCAAAAATGAATCTCTTTTGTAGCACATTTGGTGTCCCATCGACGCGTGCACGCGGATGGCGCTGAAACTGCAGCCACCGGCGAAACCCCCGCAGAGACTGAAGACTGTACAGACTGCAACAAGTGCATCAAAGTCGAGCCAGACAGAACTGAGAGAAAACATGAAATTAGGTATGCAAACACATGCAGCTATACTTTTTGTTTTACCTAATATTGTATTTACAGTCACAATCAATATATCTCAATAATGAAACATATACTTATATAAAACGAAACAGGACTTCATTATGATTATTATTATAAATTAAAGATAAGAAAATACTAACCATAATTTCCCATTGGTTGTTTGTGACTTGTCCCCAAAAGAAATGTTTAACTTTTCTATCTCTCTCTATATCTATTTTTCTATTAAGTTTTTGTGAACGGATCGCAGAGCCTAGGTCCTTACAACACAGGGAATCCTAGTGTATGATCTAGGGCATAACCAATAATGTAAAAATTTCTGGCAATAAACGATTTTCATTTTCATTTTGATGTAATAAAATGATATGGTATACCTTATGGACACTACAAACTGTTAGGCATCATAATTATTAATTCAATTTATTTGTAAAAGGACTTCAGTGGACACCAGACCAGCAGAGAACAATGTTGCACAACCTCAACCAAACACGACTACTGTCATGATAACTAATAATCAGGTAAAGGTTACTTGTATTATACTAGACCAACATTGGCAGGTGTGGCTTAACCTTACAGATCGATTAATCATCGTTAATTCAAATCCAAATATTTTTATTTCAAGTAGACCAATATTACAGGTTCTTTCGAAATGTCAACACTAGTTGCACGGTTCCAAAAAGTAGGTCTTTTGGAGAAGAACCGGCAAGAAACTCCATAGATACTCTTTTAAATAATTGATTAGAACTCTTTTAAATAATTGGTTAACAGAAGTAAATAAACACATAAATATTGAAATTCCGTATGTTAAAGTTCAAAGTATTTCCTACGCGCTATTTGTTGGCTTAGAGAAACCTTAAGTGTGGTCACTCTTTATGTGAAATATACAATCCAGTTGAAACTCAAATGTATTTGTATAACTTGCAGCAAGTCCGGCCACCGGGCGTGTCGGGTGCGAGCGCGGGCGTGGCGGCGGGCGGCCCGTTCCCGCACGCGGTGGGCGGCGCGCACCACGCCGGCGCGGCGCTGGCGCACCACCCCGTCACCGTCAACTACTAGCATACGGCCCTCTCTCTGCCCACGCTCGAGGAGCCCACGCACCAGTGTCTCTGACACACCTAGCGATGCACACATTACGGACAGTGAGAGCAAAAACATTAAAAGCAATAACGGTGATTACTGGATTGATTGTTGGTGATTGGTGGATTGTTAAGAACTTTCTTAAGGCATCCAATTTGATTTCTGTATTTGTATAGGTAGTGCGGTGCATGATAACTATACTGACTTCGGATAGAAGAGACTTTCAAATACAACAATTTAAAATTGAATATAAGAGAATATATTTGATAATACTGAATGGCTGGGATATCCAAAAACTTCGGAAAGTATCTAATAAAACAATTCCGCCATCGCATTATATAAACATAATACAGGCAATGAACTTGGCAAGTGTTTTTTTTTATATTTCGCGTTTCCTAAACTTGACCTTACACTTCCCTTGTATATATTCTATATGCAAAATTAACATAAAAAAATCATTTATGTAGTGTAAAATAAATATTATATATTTGTAAATAGACCTAGACCATTGTAAAAAATATTTCACAATACAATAAGTAATTAAATTATGTATAATAGATTTCAAAGTATTTTTGAAACACTTGTTATTTGAATCAACATAGTTAAACTTACTACAATACCTAATAATACATATTTTATTAATTTTCACATGTAACTACCGCTTAGTAATTTTTTCATTCAATTTTATTTAGGACAATCTTAATAATTTAAAATTTATTCATCTTAGTGGTTACCAGATTAATTTCGAACCTTACCTTGTTGTGGAGATTACAATTTATTATAAACTAGCGTTTACCTGCTACTTTGTCCGCTTAGAAAAAAGGTAGCCTAACCTTTCCCCAGGATAAAATCTATCTTCTTGCCAAAATTTATAAGAATCTGTTCAGCAATTTAAGCGGGAAAAGGTAACAGACAAACAGAATGACTCACATTTATAATATTAGTATGGATGAACATGTATTAAATAGTTACATTCCTTTTTGATTGATTAAGCTACTATGTGGATGATTAATGTCCTGAATTTAAAATTATTCTAGTTTAGATGATTCTGAAAGTTGTATTATTTAACCTTGATAATTTATTGCAGCCCCAACACCACCTACATGAAGTTTATACGCAATCTCGTTTTAATGTCTCAAAGTGAATTATTTAAATTACAAAACAGGGACCAGAGATCAAGGCGAGAGTATAACATATAATAACTGATAAACTTCTTGTAGCTTCCCAAAATTTTTTTGATTCTTTTGGTGTCTATAAACCAATCAATACCTATTATGTTAACTTTTATTTCGAGCCATTATTTCAAGGGAATATGCTCGACATTAATTATTACTTATGTCCAGCTTAGATATAGTAAAATTATTCTTTGCCATGTATGTTACAGTACAAGTGTGATAACTGTTATATTTTTTATGAAGGTGTATAGAGGTTATGGTGATTGTATCGCTTAGCTTAGTAAAACTACGCACGAGAAGTGGTGTTATAATCACTTCCGTGATTATTGTAAACACGCCGCTTGTAATAAAACATTATAATATAGCCTGTATTTACGTGTATATAGTTAGATTCTAATTACATAGTCGTATTCTGTAGTAAAGTTAAGTCTAATAAAAATATCATGTATGTTAATATTTGGCTGGATTGATAAATGTTATCTTATAGAAAACTGGGAATATACGATTCAGAATCGTGTTTTAGGAAGGTGTTCGTTTTAAGGTGTGAAAAATCATTGAGATAATTTATATCACTGCCAAAAGGTAAAATTATCTTCAATGGTGCCACGCTAATTTATATTTTATAGAAAAATTAATTCCTTAGACACAATAGCATGTACTAAAATCTAAATTATGTTCAGTAATTTGATATGAATGAGATTAAAAAACGAAACTAACATTTTTTCTTCTTATTTTTACCTGTACTTTTTCTATCTATAATTCAACCTCAACATAGACTCGATACGATTTACCATAAATTATATCGTAATAAAGTGTAAAAAAAACGTATAATAATTCAACTTTCTTCTACAAACGACAATTTTTTAGAAAGAAGAAACGATTAAATTCTCAGTATTAGAACAAATATAAACATTCATCACAAATTAAAAGCCAAAAAACAAACTCTCAAAAAAATAGTGTGTTTATTTTTAACGTAACGTAACTGGAGGTTCATTCTTCTTGGTAAGATTTTAAAGATAAAGTATAAATCAATATTATTAATTAAAATTATAAAATGAAACAACAATTTGGGAATGCTATTGAATTATCTTCTTACCTATGACATACTATCGAATCTATGTAATAAATACGTATTCACTCGTGACTTGAAGACCCCCAAATTGTACTCATCGGGAAATAGACTCGGGCAACTGATTCCATTCCATTGGTGCCAAAATAATGACCGGATCCGGTTTTCCAGATTACAATCCCTAGATACAATATATCTCCAAAAGAATACACTTAATTTGCCAAATTTCAACTCCATTCAACAAGTTTGTGTCATCAAGTACCTACTCTTGGTAAATGTGAAATGGTGTTAAATATTAATATTTACTCGACCATCGCGGAAACCTAATAGAATAGGACCGGATTCAAGTAACTGCATGCTGTAAACAAACTTGCGGGGGGGGCTGAAAAAACTCATCCCACATAAATCACCAAGACAATAATAGGAATTTACGAAAATGTAAAATCTTCGATCTCGACATAATTAATGTTTTTGATTACAGCCGGCTTGCGAGTAAGTCCACACATAGTTTTTTTTACAACTTTGTCTCCCTCCCACCCCTTTAGTTATACTTAAATCGTCAAATTAGCGAACTGGTTCCTACTCCTTAGCAGCTAATTAACCCCCCTTATCTTACGCGCTCGAGTATTTCAGACGATCGTTGTTTACGAGTCCCCTGAGCGGGCCTATTAACGACTCATACTGTTTGGAAGTACTTATCAATATGCAAGATCCTGGAGTGGGCACAGTCCATTCCTTATCGGTGGCCCAACATCCTAGGGTGGGCAGTTTTTTGATATATCGGTTGAGGAAACAGAGTTTTCGAAGGTCGTGAAGCAATTTGGAATAATTCTGAATAAATTACCCATTCATCGATCTTGCTTGTAGAAAAGGATGTACCTACCCAACATCTATAGACACGATTACTTCTAATTTGATAGCAAATAATTAGATAATATAACTCAGCATCCTGAATGAGTTCGAAATTAATAACCATATTTAGTATAAATAACAATGCTCTCAATGTACTATCACCACCGCAAGCTGCTGTGAAATGACGCCTCTAGGCCACCATGACTATACTTACTGCAGCCCCACGCGTTTGTGTTGAGAAATCTGCACTACCCGCATGCGTGACTCCATCGCCACGCATCACGCAGCGTAGTGCGGGGCAGTGTGTGGATCGCCTTAACGCTGCCTTCTGTGCTACGGGTCCCGGGTTCGAATCTCGGTAGGGACAAATGTTTATGTGATGAGTATCAAAATTTGTATCCGAGTCGTTAATGTATGTATAATATGTTACTTATTATATAAATTACAAATAAAAAAACTTGAGAGCTGTCAAGGGACACAGCTTACTATAGCAAAAAGTGTCGTTACAACTTTTCGTCTTAATTTTTTCCGTCTAACCCCCTTTCAAATCGCGCGATAAGGAACTTCGTTCCAATAAGCACCTATTCATGCAACGAAGTTATGAATATACTGTTACGTTACGACGTGTCTTTAAAAATCATGCGGGAGATATTCGTTGTATAGATTTATTAAATGACTATCTAGAAATCTAGACTGAATATTACTTAACTGACTGAGTATTCAGTACGAACTGCGTCGTAGGTCTAGTGGTCGGTAGCGGGACTGCTGAATAAGAGGTCTTGGGTTTGATTCTTAGGTCGAGCACTGTTATTGGATTTGTCCGTGAAACTCTCAGTAGCATCTCTGAGTTGGTATTGGCTGTTTTATTATCCACCTTAGTGATGTTGCGATAGCGATAGCCTATCGATAGTATCGTGATACTATCGTGCCCTTGAAAATCAGTCATACAATCGATAGGCCTGTCGAAACTATCGACCCTTGACGATACTATTGAAACTATCGATAGTATCGATTGATAAAATTAAGTAATACTATTGCCAAAGATCAATAGTATCAGTACAAACACTATCGATGATATCGATACTATCGTTAGAATACGTTTCGATAGTATCGATAGTCGAACATTTTCCGATAGTATTGCTTGCTCTTACGGTATTATATAGTGGTCTTTTCATGATCATTATATTTTACATTCGCAGTTTATTCATAAAATTAGTTTATTATATTGACAATAATTAGTCACGCGGTATTGTATAATATTTAGGAGTAATATTTTACCATATAGTCTGCATATCCGTATCGTCTTTGGTAAATAACATGTGGTTCGTTGTCATCCATAGCGTCGTTTGTTCACAAGCACTTTAATAAACATTGAATTTACCGAATATATATCCCTGTGTTACTGACTAGGTATTGTTTTATTCCTCGTCGATGATATCGAAAATACGTCGATACTTACTAAAACAAAACTATCGATACTATCGAAACGCGTCGATATATCATCGATAGTATCGATAGTATTGACTTTTACGACGTGATACTATCAATAGAATCGCATCTCGATAGTTTCGATAGAATCGATAGTATTAAAAAATATCAATAGTATCGATTAATTTTCACTATCGATACTATCGATAGTATTGCAAGATTTCGATATTTTCGATAGGACTATTCGCGCTATCGACTGTTTTTCAAGGTCAACTATCGATAGCGAAACTATCGCTATTGCAACATCACTCCACCTACTTATCAACCACATTTGACCACGTTCGTGACGTGAACCTACAGTTTTTCTTACAACTTTACAAATACACCCGTTACACAGAATCTATACGTAAGGCTACAATTAGATACTCGCTGTTTTAATCATATTTAATAAAAAATTGCTAGCTATAACCGTTATTAGAACAAAACAGGAAAGGGAATTAGGGTAGAAGTAGACAGTAGCGTAGCGTGGCCCCGGATGGCTAATACCCACGCTACGCCACTGGAAGTAGAACATTCTAGAGAACGCCAAAGCCTTGTAGTTGTTTCTGAAGACAATATTCGGCTATTCCCCAAAACATTAATTTGTTTCGACGAACACACACAACGATCTTCCCCTGTACACACAAACTCAGCTGAATTTTGTAAACAAATAACCCAATAGAAGGAAACAGAGAGACAACAGTACACTTCTATCTCGTTCACGCTCTGACGCGCTCGACGGAATGAGTAGAATCTGGTATATTCTCGACATTTCTAATACGTTGCCAGCAATTAAAATTAAATTTTCCCGAAATGTGCCATGTCAATGAGCTGTACATACATTTTTGATATAACGAAATACTTTTGGGTTAGTACATATTCTTTTTTCGTAAAGATTTAAAAAATAAAGTGGATAAGGACATAGGCATTATTATTTTAAAAATCAACACAAAAAAGAGGTCTTAATTCAATTGTATGTTATTTGTATAAAATATAAGGTCTTATTTCAATTGTATGTTATTCTCTATATGTTTAAGGTGCTACAGCTACAGGATGTCCCGAATTTAACGATGTTGAATTGAGTGATCTAGTCAATAAGCTCTAAGGTACATATTATTTTGTATTTTTTAAAGTGGGTTTCATTATTATTTTTTTAACTCGATTTCTTGTATTTCTGTCCGCGTGGTGATTTCGTAATTGAATTTGCACTTGATTCCCAGTGTTTAAGACTAATTTTTATTCTAATCAAACCTTATAATGTGGAGAAAAACTGTGTCTAGCAATGGAAAATTAAAAGGTCAGTAAATAAATCAAAATGGTTTTAATACTCATGATATAAAATCTTTATAAAATGTCGTAATTTTATATACATTATTATCAATAATTATTAGTAATTTGTGTAAAAACTACCAAACTGGCACTTATTAAAATACTACAAATTAAATAAGGATTCAAAACCAGTCAAAAAAAAAATTTCCCATAGACTAGGGAAATTTTCTACCGTGACATCCCGATCAGACTGAGATAGAACATTTTAGCTATCTCTTTTTTTAAAATACCGCGTTCTTATTGGTTGGCAGTCCCTGATCTTTCTAGACTGTTCTAATGATTCTGAGCGCTCATTGGTCGATCTAGTAAAGAGTAGACATTTCTCGAATCTTATTCGTATAGTATATAAACGCAGCGTGCTCGGCGCGTAATCAGAATTATTTGAAACACGAAGCAAAGCAGACAAGGTAGTTCGGTGCAAGCCGGAGAAGTTTATTAGACTCGCAAGACTTAATCAACGTTTACTGTATTACAAGTGAATAAAGTGTTATCAAGAATACAAAATGCCAGCTATTGGAATTGATCTTGGTACAACCTACTCGTGCGTCGGCGTGTGGCAACATGGCAACGTGGAAATCATCGCCAACGACCAGGGCAACCGCACCACGCCATCCTATGTGGCCTTCACAGATACGGAGCGGCTTATCGGAGACGCAGCCAAGAACCAGGTCGCCCTCAATCCCAACAACACAGTGTTCGACGCTAAACGACTCATCGGCAGAAAGTTTGACGACCTCAAAATCCAGCAAGATATGAAGCACTGGCCCTTCAAGGTGATCAACGACTGTGGCAAACCAAAGATCCAAGTTGAGTTCAAGGGCGAAACTAAACGATTCGCGCCCGAGGAGATCAGCAGCATGGTACTGACGAAGATGAAGGAAACGGCTGAGGCATACCTCGGAGCGACAGTGCGCGACGCGGTAATCACTGTGCCGGCGTACTTCAACGATTCGCAACGCCAGGCCACCAAGGACGCGGGCGCCATCGCCGGCCTCAACGTGCTCCGCATCATCAACGAGCCCACCGCCGCCGCGCTCGCCTACGGCCTCGACAAGAACCTCAAGGGCGAGAAGAACGTGCTCATCTTCGACCTCGGAGGCGGCACATTCGACGTGTCCATCCTCACCATCGATGAGGGCTCCCTGTTTGAGGTACGCGCGACGGCGGGTGACACGCACCTCGGTGGAGAGGACTTCGACAACAGACTGGTGAACCACCTCGCGGACGAGTTCAAACGCAAGTACAAGAAGGACATGCGCATGAATTCGCGGGCGCTGCGGCGCCTGCGCACCGCTGCCGAGCGCGCCAAGCGCACGCTGTCGTCCAGCACGGAGGCCAGCATCGAGATCGACGCGCTTTACGAGGGCATCGACTTCTACACGCGCGTGTCGCGCGCGCGCTTTGAGGAGCTCAACGCAGACCTGTTCCGAGGCACGCTCGAACCCGTCGAAAAGGCGCTCAAGGATGCTAAGATGGACAAGAGCCAGATCCATGACGTCGTGCTCGTCGGAGGCTCCACCAGGATCCCGAAGGTGCAGAATCTTCTGCAGAACTTCTTCTGCGGCAAGAAGCTCAACTCGTCCATCAACCCCGACGAGGCGGTGGCCTACGGCGCCGCCGTCCAGGCGGCCATCTTGAGCGGCGAGCAGCACTCAAAGATCCAGGACGTGCTGTTGGTGGACGTGTCGCCGCTGTCGCTCGGCATCGAGACCGCCGGCGGAGTGATGACGAAGATCGTAGAGCGCAACTCCAAGATTCCGTGCAAGCAGACGCAGACGTTCACTACTTACTCGGACAACCAGCCGGCGGTCACCATCCAGGTGTACGAGGGCGAGCGCGCCATGACCAAGGACAACAACTTGCTTGGCACGTTTGACCTAACCGGCATCCCACCCGCACCTCGCGGCGTGCCCAAGATTGACGTCACATTCGACCTCGACGCGAACGGCATCCTCAACGTGTCTGCTAAGGAGAACAGCACCGGTCGCAGTAAGAACATCGTCATCAAGAACGACAAGGGACGTCTGTCGCAGGCTGAGATCGAGCGCATGCTCGCCGAGGCGGAGCGGTACAAGGACGAGGACGAGAGGCAGAGGCAGCGCGTTGCGTCGAGGAACCAGCTCGAAGCGTACGTGTTCAGCGTGAAGCAGGCACTGGATGACGCCGGCGATAAGCTCTCCGAGCAGGACAAGAGCACGGCGCGGAGCGCGTGTGAAGATACGCTTAGGTGGCTCGATAACAACAATCTGGCCGAGCAGGAGGAGTACGAGCACAAGCTGAAGGAGGTACAGCGAGTGTGCTCGCCTGTCATGAGCAAAATCCACGGCTCTGGCGGCGGCGGAACGCCCGGCGGTATGCCTGGAGGTATGCCCGGTGGAATGTCAGGAGGAATGCCCAGTGGCATGCCTGGAGGTTATGGAGGAATGCCCGGTAGTTATGGAGGATACCAGCAAAACAGCGGGCCTACCGTAGAAGAAGTAGATTAAATACTGATTAATTGATTTTATGTGATATAATTTAATAGGATACGTGTAAGACTGATTAATTCTAACTATTTATTTTGTTAGTACAATTATACTTTGGAAATTAAATTAGGTATATTTTTGTAAATAAAGATTAAGTTAATTTATCTTTCTGTTTTATTTCAGGAATATATTCCCGCATTTCTATATATGTAGGTAAGAACATACATAAACGTATAAGCGTCACCTAGTTACTTTGAACACTAGTAATAGCAATGCCACGCAATACTCAACTTAGTACATACTTAAATAATTAATATCAGACGTACCTACTTGGGTTATACACACACTAACGTGCTAAGGTTAACCCTTAAGTTTAACTCTTAATGTTCCTACAGTGAACTTGAATCGAGGTGATGACTATAGTCTTCTGTTGTTTCCTAGGCTTGAGCTTGCTGTCGTTTTTTAAAATAGGACTATTTGCAGACACTTGTGAAATAACTTTCCATCACAATGGTTCAGAAATAAAAATACACAAGCGCCTGATCAAATTCTCTCAGTTACATAACATGAGTCATTGAAAATTGCTAAGTAAATTTGTCTAAAATGGCTAAATCCGCGGTCCACGTCATTCATTATTCGTGTACGTTGTTACCCCAACAAGAAAAGTTGCTACTAGAGTGATATGAGTGGTACTTACGTATAATTAATGCGTAGTAAGCTATAATCTGCGCCAAATAAAAAAATTGTGCGACCTGTCGTTTTGAAAAAAAAACTTACAAAAACCGACATCAAAACAAGTTAAAAATAATTTTAACTTCTTTTTAGTTTTAAAGGTATGAAGTCGGTGCCGGTGCCTGGTTTGAAGCCACCCCGCTCAAGATCACGCGATAACTTTTTAGTTTTGAAGTCGGTTTTTTAAACGCAGTTTTTTATTTTATTTTTTACATTTTAGTGTTCGTTGTAAAAGGTCTCGTTGGTCTAGTGGTCGTACAGTGCGACTGCCGAGCAAGAGATCCTGGGTTCGAGTCCCAGGTCGAGCAGTGTTATTGGGTTTTTATGTGAAAATCTCAGTAGCAGCTCGGAGTTTGGATTCGTGTCCGGTTAATGGCAATTAGCTCGCCCCCTATTACATGGGCCCTAAAACATACCGGCGAAACGTGGGTGTACATTAGTACACCTCTGCCTAACCTTTCGGGCACGACAGGCGTGATGGTATGTAATAGATTGAACAATAAACGAGTCATCTACGTAGAAAAATTTAAGGTTTCTCTCGATTTCTCAAGGATCCTCTCATCAGATCCTCACCATTTTTTATGGGACCATACGGGAAGCACCGACTTTCCTATAAAAAAAGATTCACCAAAATCGGTTCACCAAGGCGAAAGTTATGAGGTAACAAAAATAAAATAAAATATAATCGAATTGATAACCTCCTCCTTTTGGAAGTCGGCTAAAAAACGGAAAATACCGTTTCTGCTGGGGGAACGCTGTTCCAGCAAGAAAATTCTAAACGAATGATCGGAGGGAGAAAATTTGTGCACTGTGCATTTAGGCGCTGCGATAGGTTTTAGGTATTTCGAAAATGCGCGATTACTTCGAAATCATAAATATTTTCTTATATCCAATTCTGTCACAAATTTGCACAAATTAAGAGCTATTCGTGTGTCTTTATTCTACAAGCGCACATACTAGGGTCAAGTGGGGGACAGTGTAACAAGGGGCACAGTATAACATCAAGGTTAGCTCTGTCTTGTTCTTATTTGTCATGGCAACTCTTTCCGTGTTTTGACAACCTCATGTGCCGCTATCTTAATCAAGTGTCATCGGACTTCGAATTGCCGAGTTAACGGAATAGTCATAGAATTTATGTTTTGTGGAAAAAAAATGTGAAAAATTTAACTACTGAAGTTTTGTTCTTGTTGGAAAACTAATAATATCTGGTAAGTAAATATATGTTCCATTTAATCTTTAATTACTTGGTGTTTTAATAAAAAACAAAGTGAATTGCAATTTCTTACCTGTAAATTTTTATTCATTTTTACTTTTAAACAATAAGGTGTGGGGTACAGTGTAACGGGGTACAGTGTAACATGTTATAGTGTGCCCCTTTTAACATCTTTTTTTTTCGAGGTGTGCTCGGAGTAATAAGATGGTTCGGAATCGGAAAAGGAAGATGGAAATTGGTCTACACTACAACTGCAGTTTAATCTATGATAAGAAAAGATTTTTCATAATATTATATATTTTTATGTTTGTTTTTGATTGCCAAAAATATGTTTAGATCATAATTGAAGTTAAAGGATGTTATATTTTTGTTGCTTTTTTTATTTGTATGTTTATTGATGTTGTTTAGTTCACTGTTATAGTGTACCCCATCTTGTTATACTGTACCCCTATAGCTGTTAAACTGTACCCCACCCCTGGGGCACACTATACCAAAATTGTGATCTCAGAAAACTAAAAAAAAAATTGTTTCTATGTATAATTTTGATATTATTTCAAACCTAATATGGAGGTAAAGACTGTTGATTTTAAGGTAAAAAATAAGGAGACATTACAATAAATGGTTTTTTTTCTAAAAAGAAAAATAACTTTTTTGTTACACTGTCCCCCACTTGACCCTACGGTTTCCGAGTTAGACGTTTTGCAACACATTCCCCCAGCAGGAAACGCGATATTACGAAAACCTGAAGACGCACAAATTATATTTTCGGCGCAAATTTATGCAGAAATATAAGCTCTCTACCCATGCACAAATACTCTCCCTCCGATCATTCGTTAAGAATTTTCTTGCTGGAACAGCGTTCCCCCAGCAGAAACGGTTTTTTTCCAAAACGACAGGGCGCACAATTTTTTTATGTGGCGCACATTTACAGCATACTACGCGCTAAGTATACGTACCACTCATATCACTCTAGGAGCTACTTTCTTGCTGGGGTAACGTACAATCGTAATTCTTGGTGATTTTTGTAATAATGACAGTGGTAAATATGACTTTAGATATTGTTTATCTACCATCTATTTTCGCGCTGGTCCTCTTGAAATGCTTGGGGATTTTCTTTTCTATTTTTCCTTCCTTATTATTCTATATGTTTGCTGCTGTTTTCTTATACAAGCAGTTAAAATCTTTAGTTCGCCTATCCATCTTTTAGTGCGTTAGTTACGCTATTACCTCACATTTAATTAATTAATTTCAATTATTCTTTTTTACTTCAGTGGTGACCCCATATTATAAATTTTATCGAAAACAATATATATTGAAATAAAACTACTTTTTACGGATTTTATCGCGGTATATTGATATTATTTTAACCGTCGAAACGTCGGGTTAAAATAATATCAATATACCGCGATAAAATCCGTAAAAATTAGTTTTATTTCAATGTCTAATATTCGCGTAAGTGTAAGAAATCAACAATATGTATATATTTACTTTCCATTTTTAGTGTACTTAAAAAAAGCGGCTTAAGTTTTTGTTTTGTTTTTTTTCAAGTTTCAATATTTTTATTAAATATTTTTAGTGTTTTTAATATAATTTAAATTAAGTGAAAGACATTTTAACATGACTGATTCAAAAATATATTATGGATACTATACAAGCTTATGTCATTATATTATTATTATGATGTAATGCACAAAATAATTCAAGCCTCAACAGCAATTTTGCTTGGACTCTCTTTAACTTTCTTGGGTTTCTCTTCCTCGGGGACTTTCGGTAGGTCTTCTGATGGCACTTCAGGAAGTCTTTCAGCCACATCAAGAATGGCTTCTAGTTCAGCTTCCACATCATTCTCATCTTCCTCAGTAAGTTGTCCAGAAATAAGTTCATCTATTTCTCTCTGTTTTTCTATACCTTCTCTAGTCTCATCCAAAATCTTTTCTATTTCATCAATATTAAGGATATCATTAACCTTTTTAAGGGCATCATTTCCAGTTTTCAAACCATCCAACACCTACAAAAGAAATGAAGTTTCATCAAATATTTGTTGTAAACAATATGTAACATGTAAAAATTTTTTTTCCTAGTATTATAAACGCGGATATTTGTTATTTTTTCATGCAAAAACTGCGTGATGGTTTTGGCCATACAAATCTGTGAAGTGGTTTTTGCATCTCTACACTGCTAAACTACCTGTATGCTTAAATCCTTAATTTAGCATGCAGATAGTTTACTTACAAGTAAATAAGTAAGCTTACTTGGTTTAATACATAAGCTACCTACTATTAGCTACTATATAAGTATATACCACGCGGGCAAAGCAGGTGAAATCTAGTAGTAAATAAGTGTATGGCGATTAGTTGTAAACTACAGACCTGGACTTCTATTTGTGTAAATTCAAGATCATGTGTAAGTTGTTCTAATCTTTCCAGTTGGTTATCAGTGTTGAGTAAAAGTTTCTCTTGATATTTTTTCTTTTTTAATAAGCATTTCGCTCTTTCGCGTTTGCCTTCGTCTAAAAGTTTTTTGGCTAATTGTCGGTCTCTTTCAAGGTTCAGTTCTATTTTCTTTTGGTATTGTTTTAGCTTATCTCTTTGTTGTTTTAACTGTAAGACAGCCTTATCTTGTTCAGTCACTCTACTTGCAGGTTTTTTATGTTTACCGAATAATGAACCCATTATTAGTAATTTTACTAGGCATATAACTATCTAAACAGAAATATCTTTAAAAACAACTTAGATTTCTCGCAAATTTTAATCAAAATTTAAATCATTCACAGTCACACACAATAGGTAAATAAATTGCGCCCAACTCAGTTATCTTTGATAATTGACACTTGACACTGACAGGTTTGACATGTAATTTTTTTTCCCTTTCGGGGTAAGGCAAAGGAACCTAGTCTTCAGTCTTTTTTATTTTATTTACGTTAGATGAATTGATGATTCATGATAATGGTTGATGATTTGGTGGATTAGTTGTGTATGAAGGCTGATAAACGATTTCTTTTCCTTGTTTCAGTAAAGATGTGGTTCTTTACTGAAACCTAGCGCGGACTTCTTGGGAGAATTTGAAAGTCACGTTACACTGTTTCGTTTCATTTACCACCACTTATCAAACAAACACTTATCGGTTAATAATCCACCATTTTCACACATTAAAATTAACCGAAACACTAATAGAAATTAAAACATGACGCTTCACGGCTTCACTTTCCCGCCAAAAAGTCCTCTGACAGTCTGAAGTTTTTGATTCATATTCATTCTGCCGTGTACAGACTGGTGGACTATTCAGCGATATTTATCTTAGAGATCTGAACAAGAATCACCACCAGTTCCTTTCGATACGATCGATGCCTCCTTCATGGTTCATAGTTCATTCATTCATTCATTGCGTTGCGACTTGCGTGAGGTTGCTGTTGAAGGGCAAGATTGTTTAGTGCATTAGTGTATTATTGATTTATTACTATTATCGTTTTATCTGCATTATTATAGATGTTTGTAGAGCAGATTATGTTTATTCCATAAAGCTTGCAAGGTATTGATTTTTGAAGTCAAAAATTAGGTTCATAGGTTGCCACAGCAACAATGGCGGTGCTGGCGGCAGCTCAGCTGCTTGACGAGTTGATGGGAAGACATCGCAATACAAATCCCAATGAAAAAATCAAGAAACCGAACTGGGAGGATCCTGAGGTAAGTTGTATAATTATATCACATCTATATCTTTGGCTGGAAAAGTTTGTATCATCTTCGGCAGAAAGAATTTTCATGATTGGCGTTAGTAGTTAGTAATAAAAGCATAGCATTTTTGCACAGATTTTAAATTTCTATTTACTGTATTCGTTCTTTTAGTTTAGATTGTAAAAACTCGTAGGCAGAAGTCGTATAGGCCTTATCAGAAGCCCTCATGAATTATTATCTGATTTCATTTAATTTTAACTTATTGGTTACAATATGAAACTGACATCCAAATGATACACAAGAAGTAGTTTTACGTATAAGATTCCATCTTTACAAAACTATACAAACCAAAAGTGATTTATCTTTTAATTTGTTTTGTTTTACTTTTATTTGGATTATAAATAAAATATTTATTAATATTATGAATATAAATAATGTATGCTTATATAATTCTGAAGCATCTTATGGAGTACACATGGAGTAGTTTTTGTATGTAATATGATTTATTTAATTCTGTTACAGTACTGCAAGAACTACATGGTAAAATTCTGTCCACACGATTTATTTGTGAATACGCGAGCTGACCTGGGAGTCTGCCCTAAGGTGCATGATGATGAAGTTAAAGAACTCTTTGAGAATGCAGAGTCTTCATACAAAAAGGCCCAATATGTTGAAGAGTTCTTACGGTTTTGTCGCCACATGATTAATGATGTTGAAAGTAAGTTGTCATCTAAGAATATCAAAATTTTATATGTCTAAAGAACTTTTATTCTCAAAGGAATAATTACATTCTATCTATCTATCTATCTATCTATATTTCACTTCAATTAATGTCTCATTATATGTATATTCTTGCTTAAAAGTAGAATGCGATAATATACATAAAATATACAAGTTGTCTGACAACTTAAAAAGGGTTGCAGGGATAGACTTGATTAGGTAGGAAAACAGTGTTATGGCACAGTTTGGGAGGGGCCTATGTACAGCAGTGGACTGCAATAGGCTAGTTGATTCATTGATATATTGTGTTTAATATTTATAGGAAAAATCCAAAAAGGAAAACAGAGATTGGAGCTGATGAACTCTAAGCCTGAAGGACCACCCATGACTCAAGCACAGACTGAGAAAAATCAGGAGCAGGTAATAAATCATCTGATACAGACAGTGCAGAGAGTATACTCAAAAAAATATGAGGCCCGGCTAATCCTACTTCCTACTAATATTATAAACACAAATGTTTGTAAGTATGGATAGATGGATGGATGTTTGTTACTCTTTCACTCAAAAACTGTTTAATGGATTTGAATGAAGTTTATCATACATATCATTTATTACCTGGATTAACACAGGCTACTTTTTATCCATATCCTATGTGGGTAACGCCACGGGACTTATAATTATAACTGACAGTGACCAAACTTAAGTATAAAATTTAATAAAATGTTTATTAATAAAATAATTGATACAATATTTTAGGATATAGCTTATGACTTCTCTTATTTTAATGCACCTGTTTTTATTCATAGTAGCCTAAAAAATAGGCTACTTAAAGGTGTATTATCATCATAATGTCAACATCTTTCTGTCTCCTAGTATTATGTTATTTAATGTACATCTTGATTTATTACTAGGTACAACTGTTGTCAGAAAAGATTACAGCATTAGTCCAAGAAGCAGAAGAGGCCGGAACTCGCGGTGATGTAGAGCAGGCGCAAGGCCTAATGAAGCTCTGTGATAGATTGAAAGAAGAAAAGGAACAACTATTAAAACAACAAGAAAACAGGTACTAATAAAAATAATGTGCGAACTCAGAGTAGTGTTTTCTATAAAATTTAAAAACCAGGCAGTCTAGGCTTGTCATGCTCACTCAAATGTCCTGCTGATACCCATGTCATGCTTGTGAATGGGTGCCGTAAGTTGGGGCTGGTCGGCTCATACATATTATGGCAACATAAATTGGTTTTAGTTACTTCTCTTCTGAATAATTCATATTTTTCACATCGAACTGCATCATTCTCATATTGGTATTGCACATATAAAACTTTGTAAAACAAAACCAACTATTTTGCAATTTTTTATTTAATTTAAAAGAGTATTTATGTAATTTCTTGGAGGTTCTTCTCCATAAGACCTTTTGGAACTATGCAAGTAGTATTTGACAATTCAAAAGTACCTGTAATATTGGTCTAATTGAAATAAATCATTTGAGTTTTGAGTTGAGTTTGTGTATGATCAAAATTTAGTACAAGTACATTACATATTTTTATTGCTTTGATTAAACTTGGCCTGTCAATATACAGGGTATTTCTTTAAAATACCAAAACTTACGGACAACTTTAGGTATACATATTAACAATTTGGTGAACAAAAGCTTAGTTCAATAAGTTTAACAAGAACTATCATCACATACAACTTGGACTTGAATATATGAATCATTCATTTATTTTTTTCTTTGCTGTTTTTAGTCACTGGTCAATGACTGCTGAGTTGGCTGCTGCACAAGAAAAACAGATGGAAGTGTGTCCTGTGTGTGGTGCGTTCTTAATCGTTGGTGATGCGCAACAGCGTATTGATGACCATCTTTCTGGGAAACAACATGTTGGGTGAGAATTTTAATTTTAAGTCATTTAAATTTGTTTTAGCATTATACTAGGCAAAGCTAATAAACTTATGATTACGATCAGGTACTTCAAACTACGGCAGGCTTATGAGGAAATGAATGAAGCTCGCGAGAAGGAACAGCAAGAGAAGGAGCGGAAACGTCGAGAAGAGAGGGAAAAAGAGCGTAACGCCCGCAGCGGTGGTGGTCTTGGTTCTGATCGTCGTGACAGAGAGCGAATGGAGCGCGACCGGGAGCGTGACAGGGACAGGAGCGAGCGCGGAGACCGCGACCGCGAGCGAGATACCGATAATAAGAAGGAACGAGAGAAGGACAAAGATAACGAACAACGGGACAGAGAGAGAGAAAGGCCACGTGAGAAAGAAAGGGAAAGGGAACGTGATCGTCATCGGTTAGTGGCGGTTATAAGTGTTACCAATTGTATAAATCATTTAGCTTGTTTTTAGTATAGTATAATGTTGGTACTGTTGTTTTAGAACCAGCCGCGAGAAGACCAGTCGCCACGAGGATCGAGACAAGGAACGAGAACGGGACCGTGAAAAAGAGAGGGATCGTGAGCGCGACCGCAAGCATCGGAAGGATAGACGTACGTTATAACTACGACACAAGTTATTGAGTTTCATGCTTTCGCTGAAAAAATAAGAGATTGATTTGCAATAAACCTTTTTATTTAATATATATTTTTGTAAATAAAGAAGTATGTTATTTTATTCTGCAGGATCACCTCACGAGCGTTCGCGGCGACGTTCCCGCGACCGCCACTAGCAAATGACTGAGGTATCACAAATGCGCCTGAAATCGGTAAGTATACTGCACTACGCCGTAGCCCCTATTAATGCGAAGCGTCCAGGTACCCGCATCAAACACACTTAAACCCCAGACCCATTCACAAGATTTATTTTGGCGACCGTTAACCTTCATTATTGTTTCCAACCTTAACCCACACTTACTCAATCCTCTCCCCAAAAGATGAGACAATTACAAGTAATAAAGTGAACACTTGTTTTACAGCTTAAATGTAGCATACCAAAATATTACTTCGGTATATGGCAAACATTATGGGGAGTAATGACACCCATTGCACTCTCGATTCGATAGTTGTCGTCACACCGACGGACTTGGCAGGTATTTGATTGGTATTTTGAATAGTTGCCGAGAGCCAACAATGGGAGAAGACTTATTTGTTGATCGCCGTACATAATTTGTTTGACATCTAATGTTTTGGTTGGGTGTACATACGCGATCTTCCAATAAGGGCCTTCCAGATAAGCAGTTCACCTCGACGTCGTTTTGAGGTATTTCATCACGTTATGTTTCGCCGTCGTCATTAGTCGCCAGTCGACTGGTGCCGTTTGCACTTGCCAGGTATTTGTTAGGATATGCGTTCTTCTGATAAAGGCTTGGATTGGGGAAATAAAATGTGACTAGTATTCAATAAATTATAATATATATCGTGTCTTTGCTACTATAGGTGATAAAATTAATTGTACAAGTTTCAAATATTTTTTATCATCATTGCATTATCACCACACATAATACCATGTTATGAAGACTAGTGGAGCTTATACAATAATTTGTGCTCTTTGTATCAGAATTTGGATGCTGTAAACACATCATCTACTGTGTATTTCCAGGTACCCGAATAATGTTACATATGACATCAAGTTTTGAAAGTTATAAAAGTAAATGAATCAAGAGTTTTAACCTAGTTTTGAAAATGACTACATGTAAAGATGAAACTTAATGTCATGCAATTAATTAACCTGAACCACAATATCCGATGGGAAATGAAATGTCAATGATTATAAGTTAATTTATCAAAATATATTTATCCAGACATACTTTTGTACCTACAAAAAGTAATTCATTGACAAGACAGTTCCTAATTGCCCGCTGCTAAGTTCCTGTTACTAGCTTGCTCCATGGACTTTTCAGTTGGAAAGCCATAGACGAAGAACTCCGGATTGCGCTGCTTCCGCCACAATCATAGAGGTACTTTTGAAATTAAGCACCCGTACAGAAGAGGCGAGGGCGACGGCTCCGGCGTTCCAGAAAACTACATTCGACCATCGGTTTCGAGGTGACATAGAATAGTCACACGTATTATTAAGAATTTCAATGTTAGCACCAAAACTATTGGTTTAATGAAATGCATGTAGTCCAAAGTCCAACATTACAAATGGGCTTGTTATAATTTACGATTAGATATTCAATATTTGTAACAGTGTAGATACCACTGAGTTCGATCTTTAGGAAGGTCACTGTTTTTTTCTGTAAACCAGTTTCCTCTGAGGGAGTCATTCAGGTATTTATCAAATTATTTTTTCTTATCTCATCGTAATGATGTTAACATGATTTTACTGTGTATGTTTGGGATTGAGCTGATAGGAATAAAGGAATAAAGCATTAATTTGATCTTTGAGTTTTATTATACAAAACCTACTTTATAATCATAATCATGCCGACGTCATCTAGATCCTATAATAATATAATCCTTAAATAATCATTGTTTTCAGAAAATCTATTCACAAAAATAAATATAATTTAAAAGTCTCAGTGCGAACAAATAGTCTAAGATCCCTTTAAGAACGACCTTCACCAAACTGGCTAATGGACGAAGTGTTATATATAGTGTACTGACTATTACTATTGACTTGGCACCGACTTCATACCTTTAAAACTAAAAAAAAGGTCAAACTGTATGAAGTTATTTTATGCTTTTTAGTTTTTGAAGTTGGTTTTTCTTTTTTTTTAAAGTTAATTTATTTTTTTCTTTTTAGTGTTGTATATATTAAACTTTTCATATCAGGTCAATCTAACAGCCTGAAAGAATACAACTATCGATCCATACATAAAAAAAAAAAAAAAAAGATTCCGACGAATTGAGAACCTCCTTTTTGAAGTCGGTTACAAATTAAATATATTGTAAGTGGGTGTTTTCTAAAAAATATCCTTAAGGACTTTACATATCGCGACCTTTACCATACAGCACTATACCATAATTACACCGTCGCGATTTCCACTTTTACCTAATAGGAGTAGGTACCTACTATTTATCCCTAAATACTGGTGTAGGGTGCTGGAGGCATGGGGCTAAAAATAACTGCCCATTTTCTTGTAAGGTAATGTGGGATGAGCATTTTTATTAGGCCGTGGTGGGCTTAAAAAAAAAGGATTGCTTAGTGCATCCGGTTACCTTAATCCGGCACTGAGGGCCGGTACCAATCATCTATGCGACCCGGGCGACTGGTTCCTTTGGCGTATCTAGTATAAATTTTTGCAGGGAGCCTGTGCTGTTTTTTTAACCCCAGCGCACTTTAGCACCAAGTTAAAGGGCCCTGGGGTTAAAAAAAGATTATCCCACTTAAATTACCCAAACATAAAAAAACTACGGAAATTCCCGACAAGTTTCAACTTGATAAGGTAAGCTGGCGTGTGTGGCGCTCTCCGACGCGTGTAGAGCCCCGGCTCCCTGGGTGGCCAGGCCGCCCGGGTTTCACCTCCCTAAAGCCGGCCCTAAATACAGTAAGGGTGCCAAAAAGTCATTGTCGTATAGTGTAATCGAATCGTGAAGGAATTGCCAGTAAGGGTAAGGCTTAGTAGAGCCATTACTTCAGTTGGTGTCATAAAACAGGACCTTTCAAAACTTATCTAAATGCTACTGGTGACAATAGCAGAATAAATAATATTTTTTAAGTATTATTATTTAAAAAGTAACTATGGACTAATTAAAAATCCTTATTTTGATGGGGTCCTAGGTCATCAAAGTCGAATAAATAAATTGAAGGAACATTCGATAGATTTATAAGTTTTTTTGTCCGTAGCAAGACTTGGTGAAACTTATTTTTCTCATGAATGGCAACTAGAGATTAACGTCAAAACAACCTGAATGTCAATGTCAAACAAAAACAAGGAAAATTAAACACTCGAGAAGTCGCTGATTTATAAACATAAGTTATACTTTGTAAGTAATCAGAGTATATACGATTTTATCATGATTGATGCAATAGAAGAAAAAGGCAATGAATCAAAAGAACAGCAGGCAGCCGCAGCTACACTTCGGGAGAGTTTTTTGAAAGCAATTGGTGAATTAAATGGTAATGTTAATGGTATCTTATTCATTTATTATTCGATGTTCACATCGTAGGAGTTATTAACATTGCTTGCTAAACTCAAAGCTCTCGGTTTCGATCCTAAGGCAAGCACGAATGATTTTTCGAATCAGATGCTCGTGATAAATGAAAACATTGTAAGGGAGGTTCATTCGTTTCATTCCCTACATTCGTTTTGACTAAGATTTGTGTTAAATTAAAATATGCAGCTCGGTAACATAGGTTCTTATATTTAATTTTGAAAATTAGTATTTACTGACTTAGACTGCTAAGTCTGTAAATGTTGACCTGCAGTGTGACTCACTGGTTTGTGATAGTGTAATAGAGTAATAGTGTGAACACTTTTTATTCTCATCTATTAACATTCGTCAAGTATCATTAATGTTATTTATTCTCTCTAAATATTTTTCCCAACCTGTCCCAGGATTCAGTGTGACTGGTTGCAAATTAATATAGGTTTATTTTTTTATTTAGATACCTACATCAGCTCATAAATAATTATCATCTAATGTTATTTTTAGGGAAACCATGTAGTATTTTAACATATGAGAAGACAACACTAAATGCAGTATTTGCTGCCTGGCATCCTGATGGCTCTGAGATTATTGTTCGAGATTTAGAGACTCCAGCATGCTTCAAAATGACCACAGCCTTGATCCGGACTCCTGATCTATTAGCTATTACGTTTGACCAACCAGTTCAGTTACCATAGGTGAATATATGCATTAAAGTTTTACTTACTTTCGTTTTATTGGTTATTTATGTTTTATATTCATTACACTTTAAATGTTTGGGTTGAAAGGAAATAGAATTTTACCTCACTACATTGATAGGCACATAAACCTTTAGAAGAATTAATGAAGATAGGGATACTGAAAATTAACCCCTATACATTCTATAGGGACAATCTGGATTTATAATATCCTTATTATTTGAATTAATGTTTACACTTTTACAGATAGATTAGACAACTGTTAACTGATCTATTGTTTATAAACAGTAAAATATACATATATCATAATTTTTTAATAATTATAGGTACATTAAGTTAAAAGCTTGTAGGTCGCATTACACTTTCAGGATTATGGTCTATAGATAGGACTATAGCAGTAAGTACTTAATTGTGATATTAATATGTACTATCAGCTGGTACTCCATAGGTATTAATCTGTCAAATAACAAATTATTTATAAACTGGATCTAATACTAGTATGGAGGGAAGGAGGTGGTAATCCCTCCACTGGAAAAGGAGGATCCTCCGACCAGGCGAGAAGTTGTGCCTGGTGGGCAACTGCCCAACGGTTGATGTTGGGTGGTTGTATATATACAATCTCGCGTGCAAATGTCACTTGCGCGATGTAGGATTAACTGCGTCATCGCGCCGAGTAGATACTTCTTATGTGGCGAGATAGATGTCGCCACATCACTCCCCTCCAAGATCGGAGGTCGATATGATGATCTTCTGATGAAGAACCAGCGGTTGTTGCGTGTTGCTAGTGCCAGGTGTGATGTCCCAGTGAGTCGGAACAGGTTGCCGCGTAGTCCGCAGTGAGTCGGGACTGTGTTGCGGTGAGTCCACGGTGAGTCGGGACTGATGCTGCGAATGCCTCAGTGAGTCGAGGTGGTGCAGTGATGCGTAGTGGCTGACTGCTGCGTCGACCAGGAGAGAGTGGCTCTGCTAGATGACCGGCCGAAGTGCAGTGTGCTGTGCCAAGTTGCTGATGCTGGCTGAAGGTCCTGACCAGGCATGTGCGTCCGCTACAGGCGTGTGGTCAGGGTTTGAAGCCGGAGGGTTGCTGGCTGGCAGGATGATGCGCTGGATGGAGTGCTGAGTGGAGTGCTGAGTGGAGTGATGAAGGCGAAGCTGCTGGTCATCGAAGGTTGCGTTGATGTTCAGCTCGGGGTCACCAGTATGGAGGGAAGGAGGTGGTAATCCCTCCACTGGAAAAGGAGGATCCTCCGACCAGGCGAGAAGTTGTGCCTGGTGGGCAACTGCCCAACGGTTGATGTTGGGTGGTTGTATATATACAATCTCGCGTGCAAATGTCACTTGCGCGATGTAGGATTAACTGCGTCATCGCGCCGAGTAGATACTTCTTATGTGGCGAGATAGATGTCGCCACACTAGAGTATTAGATCCAGTTTATAAGTTTTAGAGCATACATAGACTACTACTAGTCTATGCACGACAACAGTGGATTATCTGTAAATAAATAATTTGTTATTTGACAGATTAATACCTATGGAGTAGGTATTGATTTCTTACAATTAAGTAGATATTAGACATTGAACTAAAACTACTTTTACGCATTTCGTTGCAGTATATTGACATTATTTTCAGTCATAGGCAATCATTGATGCTGCAGATTAGTGCAGATTATCCGAAACCTCGGCATAATAATATCAATACACCGCGATATCATCTGTCAAAACCGCAAATTTTTTGGTCCCAAATTTTTTACCTACCTGGAAACTATCAATATCACGTATAAGTTTTTGCAAGACCGCAAAAGTTAGGCGAAGCTAGTTTTAAAGGAACAATAAGCGAGCGTGTCTCCGTACCTCTTTTGTTTAAAGGAACGAATTCATGCAAACTTTTGAATCGAGATGATTTATAAAGCCGTGGTAACTAAAAGCTAGGTAAAGTAAAATTCAGTTTAAAATGCACAATTCAACGAGTTTGCGTATGATTTACAAAAGCAGCGCCGAAAAGCCTCGGCATATGCTCTATGTAGTTATTAGGTTAGTATGTGAAAGCCCTGGCACAGACCTGTTGCTCAATCGATTTGCTGAGGTCGTTTTGTGGCGCACACTCAAGCGGAGGCTTTTTGTATGCCCCGGCCTTTATTTTGACGCCCTTGTGCTCAATATTGATGTTTAGGGATTATTTTATGTTAATATTTTCTGAGCTCTTTTTTTATTTCGAACAGCTGGTTTCGATTTGGTGCATTACAGATTACCTACCAGAAACAAGTACGTACTAATACATGCTCATTTTTGTACTCTCTGCTATTGTTTGATGTTACTCTTTTCTATCAAAGATTGTGGTTGGCTAGGTTTGATCCACAATCTCACCTGATGGTAAGTGACGATGTGGCTGAGATGAAGCACGCTTACCTAGAAGATATCTATTCAGACGTGACTTGAAGATCGTACTTATATTTCGTTCCATTTATGTATAAAGAAATTATTCATAAGTAAAGTGTTCGAATGTTTGGTTCGTACATATTGTTTTGTGTAATATTTACCAAAATCTTATATAAATTTTCAGTAGTAAAAAACTAAGTGCGTTGCAAAATTACAGGGGATTTGAAATTTTATAGTATTATTCCAATTCGCTGGTTAATATGTAAATTACATTGTCAACGCTAAGCGCTGTTGAAGCATTACTTAGTCCTACCTAACTATATATTTAATTTAGGTACACGGTGTCGGGTTCACCGTGTCCAACAAGCATATTGCTAGAGTTAGGTAGGTACCTGCATGGTGCATATGTGCATATGATATATGACCCCTATATGTATCCATCTATTTATCTCTTTAGAAAAATATACATTTTTAACTTAAAACCGAAAAGGGTCCATTATCTGCTGCTCTAGGAAGAGGAAATATTAGTTATTTACAGATAAAAATTTGCATGAAAATCCATTGCCTACCTGCTAACGCGACTGAAGTAGTTGCACAGTGCACTTTCCTACACGGTCCACCTAAAACTTATAATCCCACCGCAAAAATCTGAAAATATTCCGCGACTAAATAAAATGACTAGTCGAAGCCCGCAGTAAATTCAGTCTAATTCTATTAAAAAGGTTGAAGCTGTAAAATCGATATAGCAAGGATTATGGTAATGCATGCAGCCCAGTCAAGCTTAGCCGATCACGTTTGCCTTCTCGTTTATGCTTCGTAGAGTTTTGCCCAAGTATCCTCGGCTTGGATAGGTACAATTTTATGTTATTATTAGTTTTCTCTTCTAAACAATACCTACTGTCAAGAACAATTTCATAAAAACGGGTAAAATGTTAATTTCTTTTACCCATAAAACAACCTTTCACGGTCTTTCTTCCCTATAGATTGTAATAAGAACATTTAAACGTAGGTAAATTACATTGAGATATTTCATTTCGCCAAAATGTTTCAAAATTATTTTTCTCAATCGAGAATGAAAATAGCGGAAGTAATAAGTTCCAATTTTCTTAATTAAACAGCGGATCGAGATAAATTTGGACAAAGCCCGCTTTGATTGAACGCTAGAGACGTATACAATATATATAGATTGTTCTAATTACTAAGATGGTAGGTAGAGGCCTAGGTAAATGAAGAAAATATTTCTATAAGAATATAGACAGTAATTTATTAAATGTTAATTAATAACCGTAAATATGACAAATATTTACGTTTATTTATTAATTAGGTAATTAATCCTACTAATATTATAAATGCGAAAGTTTGTAAGGATCGATGGATGTTTGTTACTCTTTCACGCAGAAACTGCTTAACAAATTTGAATGAAATTTAGCATACATATAGTTAATTACTTGGATTAACACATAGGCTACTTTTTATCTATATACTTACCATGCGGGCAAAGCCGCGGGAGGCAGCTAGTATTTAATAAAACATGCTTCCAAAACTTGGTTCTGCTCTCTTTGGCTGTCTAGTTCTAAACTAAACAAAACTAAGGAGTGTAGCTTATAAGGTTAAGCTAAATGTACTATAGTATTCAACAATAAAAAAATAATGCCTTCTAGTTGCTAGTTATTCAATTTTGTATTGTTGGGTACAATGTGTCTAAAATAAATAGGTACTGTCACAATCGGTGTATTGGCAGGAATAAATCTTCGTTGTTTATTTTCTTAAAAAAATATTCTCGAACTATCCTCGTCTCGTAGTAGTCCACTAAACCATATACAACGTGACCCTTCCTTTTTTAGATAATGAAATCTTGTTCAACGAAGCGTCCGGCTGCATTTTCTCCAAAGCACGTACTCACGTAATACTGAGCAATAGCACCTGACCGTTTCAACTCCCATTTGACCCGAATGAAATAGCCCGATAAGCGAGACCTTGGTACACTAACTAGTTTAAAATTTTAAATGCATTCATCTCAAGTCTACAAGAGTAATTACTTAAGAAACTTCTTAACCATATTAACAAACTTTAGGTAGTTTTAGGACCCTTATCGAGACATTCCATAGACGTTTCGGACAAATTTAGACCCGAATCAGGCTTAGTGCAGGCGGTGACGGCGAATACCTACAACTTAATCAGTTTTAGCTAACATGGTTACTATTGGAAGGGAGGATGTCGGAAGGATGTCTCTTTATTATGTAAAGTTAGTATATCCCATAATCCAAAAAATGCGTTAACATTCAGCTGCCTAGGTTCTACGTAGGCCGTACACCTTCGGGATAATCTACGAAAAATCTTCGGATCTTCGTAGATCCTTTACGTAGGTACCTAAAGTACCTACCTACTACCTGAAGGTGTTACGATTAAGCGATGATGCGACGTTGGCCGTGTAGGTGTAGGTATGGTAGCGTTAGTATAAAGACGTGATATAGTGGTGAAAACAGACAAAAAAATATCGCATTTTAGATGTAAAACTATTTCCTAAGATATACCGACGAGAGAATACGTTTCACTTAACAACGTGTGCCTCTGTTCCATAAACCCAACCTTATTAAGTTACGACAACGTAATTTGATATGTCTCTAAGCGATATGGGTCTATGACTGGGCAGTAGGGACACCCGGTAATAGGTACTAATGTTATGTTAATTCGGATGGTTTGACTAGTCGTCGAATTCCTAATTCTTTTCATTTATAAATGAAACTTGAGCTGTGGTAGCCTGGTGGCGTGACCAGTGAACTGCGGTGTCAAAGGTCTCGCGTTCAAACCCAAGGCAAGTACTTTTCGGAAGTTATGTGCGTATTTATCACATGCTCAAACGGTGAAGGAAAACATCGTGAGGAAGCCTGCATGCATGAGAGATTTCTCGATGGCATGTGAAGTCTGCCAACCCGCAGTAGGCTTGCGTGGTGAGAGCTCTCCAATGAGAGTAGACCCGTACCCAGCAGTGGGACTATAATGGGTTGATGATGATGATGATAAATGAAACTGACCAATATAAGTATATTTTCTTGGTCAGTGTCACTGAGTCTTCGGTTTGCAAAAGTTTCAACGTAAGCTTCGTGGTTAAACCAAATAAAGGTCTAGAGTTCAAATCCTAGACACGCATCATTTTTTGAAATAATATGAGCACCTATTATTAAGCTCAGTCACTGAAAGGGTGAAGGAAATTATCGGCCTGAGGGATTATCCCGTTGGCACTTGAAGCCTGCCAACCCGTACTAAGTCTGGAGGACTGTGGACTAATACAAGAACATGGCCCTGACTGCAAATAAAAAATGTGGTATATGATGTGTATATGTATAAGGTACTACACCTATACCCATTACATTGTGAACCTACCATGTGCTAGTAGTAGGTACTAGTAACTGCGAACTGCAGTTACCGCTGCACATGGCATAACATGTATCAAATATAATAATATCATTTTATTTTAACTTCATGTAGGTAGTTATTTGATAGTTTACAGGTCTGCAGCCTCAAACACTTTACCACATTAAATGGTTAAAAGGAAATATCACAAACGACGAAGCTAGCAAAATTATAATTCCTACTAAATGCGGACGAAATAATTTGAAATCGGGGCTTGTCGGAAATACATATCCGTCCGGAAACTAGACATCACGCTGCCAATATAACATTTCACGTCGAAGTTCAATCCCAAATGCGCTGGCGAATTTGCGAGAGCGTACGTGCCCCACTGCGCACGTTCCGGGTTTAACGACAAATTCTCGGTTTAATAGAGCTCTATGATCGTGATAGGCCGCTCACGGTCATCAAATATGATTCTAAATGATAGGAACTGCGAACATTTTGAACGATCTGCAAATATCAGCATTCAGATATATGGTAGTCAGCATTTATATTGTGTAAGTTAAACAAATATCTGACCTTTATGTGAATTGCGGTACCATTTGCCTACTTATATTTATCCAGGCATTTCATTAGAAATTCGGTACGCCGTTTCATTCGTGTATTCCCGTTCGTCCCCTAGACTTCGTCCCCCGAGGGGGACGAACGGGAATTCGTTATTTATTTTCCCGATGGTCCCTCAAAATTTTTTGGGGGGACGAATGGGAATAATTTATTAATTCTTTTTCACAGTTCTAACCTAAACAAATAATTATGAATAGGACTGATTCGGTTCTGGCACTTCGCCGGCCGCTGCCGCGGCACGCTCGCTTCGCTCGCTCGGCTCGTGCGTTGTGGTCACAGTTCTAACCTAACCTAAACCAATAATTATGAATTGGACCGATTCGGTTCAAATTTAGTGTGCAATTCAGTATTTTTGGTTGTAATTTCGAATATTTTGATTGAAAAAAGGGGATTTACAGTTAAAGTATTAAATACGTAGTACAGTCATTTATTTGATAAGCTGTAGGCTTCTGCACAAATCTTTTTAGTGGGACGAATGGCACTAATCGAAGAACATATTCCCATTCGTCCTCTCTTGAATTAGGATTGGGACGATCGGGAACAAATTAAATATTATTTTTGTAAATTCCCGTTCGTCCCCCTCGGGGGACGAAGTCTAGGGGACGAACGGGAATACACTGTTTCATTAGTTAATGTGGGACTGCCTAGCTTCTTTTGGGAGCGTTTGTTGCATGTGCAACAGACTTGCCGCTAACTCATGAGTATACAATGTTGTCTCGACCGAGTTTATCTTGTAACTGCAGCGTCCATAGGCATCCGTTATATCACGATGTAGAATTATAATAAACTTGACATCAACGTGATATTAGAATAGCTACAAAAAGCGATAATGACTGACAAGGGCATTTTAAATTATTGTGTACACACAAAGTCACACTTCCTAACCGTAACTGTATTAAGACCTTAAACCTCATTCTTAGTAGGTAGGTATATAAACGCTTAATGAAATATAAAACATCGAAAGCCTGGCTTTTAAAATTGACAAAATCCAGGTTATCACGACACTCATCTTAATGTCGGAACGGCCATTGCTCGCAAATTATAATTTTATTCATAGTCTTCCAGCTCACTCGTTAAACACGACGACGTCGAATAAAGATACAGAATGAGTAAATAAACAGACCCGGGCCTCACTCGACTTAAACCTATTGTACCTACTTGGTTCTGGGCCCAGGTAATTTAGGACTAGGCAAGCACATATGTAGGTACTTATGAACTCCAATAATTCTGGTTGAATGTTAGTACTTAAACTTACTTATTAAGCTCTAAGGGTAGGCACAGAAACGGTCCAGAAAATGATGTTAGATTAAGCTTGCACGTGCGTTTTTTGTGTTCTCAGTTCTCTATGAATGGGTAGGTAAAGGAAACTTAGTACATACATTATTTTTTTTGTATGTGAGTAAATTTTGATTTGATTTTGATATTTATTATTTCATACTAAAACATAAGAAACTCATTATCGTATCAAGAATTATACTTCGTTATTGATCGTATACCTATTACTTATTTTATACTTCGTATCCGTATTTCCTAATTAGAACATTCCCGGACAATTCGTATATTGAAGGTTACGTAAATTCTAAAATAAAACGATGGTAAAGCAACAGAGCTATGTTTCTCCCCAAATGTGGGATGTACTCGTCTGAAAAGTAAATATCTTGATCCCCTTTCAAATTTGATTTGGGCAGGTCATTTATATGGGACGATCTAAGTGTCTCATTTGTAGAGGAATAGAGGTTTGAATGTGGCTGCGTAATCGGTGCGGGTCATGAGTGTTGTTAGTAGTAGTAGCGAACATAACCATTATAGTCTTTATTGGTTTCTACCTAATAGCGCCTATCAAGACCTCACTATTAACTACTTTGAGTTGTTTCTACCTAGAAGTAATCTTCGGCAATGAAATGCCAGTGTATCATTCAGTACCTGTAGTAGTAGTTAATGTTTTTTTTCTTGAGTGATGTTGGTATTTATATTGTTGATTAATATAACTTTAAAATAAACATCCTTATGATATTTTGTGGTTTGTTCGGCGTCGAGATAATCTCTTAGACGTATAAACTGCAAAAGACTGCTGCAACAGGATTTGTTGTAGTTTAATTAACCAATGCCAATCAATTATTGAAATTACTTTATTCAGTTCATTAAGACTTATGCTAGTATGCTATATAGGTACGTATTTTCTAAAAAAAATATACATACATAAAACATTTCTCAGTGGCGGTATAACTGTGGTTGCTGTAAGACGTCTAAACTGGCGATTCAACACTAAACAGTATTACGAGTTACGAGCTCTCTCAGTGAATTAAGAAACAAGTTACTCTGACTGCATCAAGTTAATGCTCTCGTCTCGATTAAACGCTTAGCAAAAGTTACGTTCCTTTAACTAACGCAAGGGTTCGGAGTGATTTGCTCTTTCGACTTCTTTTGAACTATCTTCAAGCAATCTATTAAGCTTAACTACCTACAACGAGGAGTCGTATACTGTAACTGTTTTTATTGGTCACTTTTTTTATCTATTTACTTTAAATAAATTTGGATTGAATTGTGAGTCGGACGGTAACTAACGTTCGTCCTTCATGAGTTTTCTGATTCAAACTTTGCATTGTAGGTATTTAAACTAACTATAGATAAAAAAGCGCGTTTTAAAAAATATTATTTAATTTATGTTAGAGTTAACATTTAACAATTGACGTTTATCGATTACTTAATTGTAAAAAAAACATAAATTTAACTTGCATAGTACCTAACTGCCTACCTATATAATATCCTATTACATTTTATTATCGACTAAATAATATAATATTGTAACGTAACTATAAAATGGTGACATTTTCCTCAGTAAAGCTGTGAGATTTTACGGGTCTATTGTAGTGCAGCCTTAAGACAGACGATAAATCTTTCTACCTTCAAGCTGAAAACATAGCAAGATTCGCTTTTATATCCTGTAAAATTTCATGCCATCCACTATAAATTACAGAATTCAATTTTCTTGTTCTATAATTTTGTGGTTAAGGATTAAAAAAACTTAATACCTCATTTCATACGAGTTAGTCGGACAGCACGGCTAGTGTAGTGGCCGCAGATTAAACACTAGATTTTTTTCTTGTAGTGCGTGCGTTTTACAAACACAAATACTGATACTTAGACTGAAAACAGCTAAGTACCTACCCGTAGGCCAAACAAATATTAGTTACGTATGGAAAATCGAATCTGCGGCCACTACACTAGCTGTGCTGTTCGACTAACTCGTTTGTGTGATTAACATCAACATTTGTACCCGAGTTATGGATGTATTTATGTATAATGGATGTGAGATGGTGTTGTTTGCTGATGACACTTCTTTAATTTTTAAATTAGATAGACGTTCACCGAATGTTGACCATGTAAATAGCGCCCTTCTCAAGGTCCATGAGTGGTTTACTGTTAATAACCTAGTGTTGAATGGGCAGAAGACTAAATGCATAAAATTTTCCTTACCAAATGTTAGAAGTGATGATTGTGACATAATATTGAATAATGAGAAGCTCGAATTCGTAGATCAAACTGTATTCTTAGGAATTAAACTAGATTCCAAACTTCAATGGGGACCGCACATTAAGGCTTTAGCAGGACGCTTGAGTTCAGCTGCTTATGCAGTTAGAAAAATTAGACTTCTTACGGATGTTGAAACCGCAAGACTAGTTTATTTTAGCTACTTCCATAGCGTCATGTCTTACGGAATATTGCTCTGGGGCCGTGCTGCAGACATAGACTCAGTCTTCATACTGCAGAAAAGAGCAATAAGGGCCATTTATACCCTAAGTAGTCGTGATTCTCTCAGGGAACTCTTTAAAGAAATAAATATCATGACTGTGCCCTGTCAGTATATCTTTGAAAATATCATGTACGTTAGGAAGAATATATCACTACATTCCAAAAGATGTGAACTGCATAATTATAATACTAGATATAAGTCAAAATTAATGCAGCCACAGCTTCGTCTCGCTAAAGTCCATACCTCTTTCGTGGGATATAGTGTTAGGTTTTATAATAAAATTCCAGAAATAATTTTAAACCTCCCAGAAAACAAATTTAAATCAGTTGTTAAGTCGACCCTATGCAAGAAAGCATATTACAAATTAGAGGATTATCTTCTAGATAAAAACATTTGGCATAATGCTACTCCAGCTCCACAGGCTCACTAGCCTCATGAAAATTATATACTTACATACATTTTTTTTTAAATATATTGTTATTTTATATTTTTCTCTTTTTTATATTGACATTTTTACTAATTATACACGTTTACAATTTGACATGTTTGATTATACACTTTTACAAACTGACATGTATTAAATTAATAAATTAGTTTGTAAAATATGAGAGTGATGTTGGCTCTGATGCTGTCTTTGTAAAATGTAGAAATGCCTACCCATTGCCAGGCAGTCTGAGCTTGTCATGCTCACTCAAATGTCCTGCTGATGGTGGCGTTGTGTGTCGGGTCTTTTTATTCCCTACAACATGGTTGAGTAGAGCGACGCCGATACACACGTCATGCTCGTGAACGGGTGCTGTCAGTTGGGGCTGGTCGGCTCATACATGTTATGGCAATCTAAAGTGGTTATTATTAGTCTAATTGCCTTTGTATGTAATACGTACGTTTCACATCAATCTGCACCATTCTCATATTGTTATTATATCCATACCTAAACCATTGTAAACGAAAGCAAAAAAAAATTGTAATTTTTATATTGTTTAAAAGAGTATCTATGGAGTTTCTTGCCGGTTCTTCTCCATAAGACCTACCTTTTGGAACCGTGCAACTAAATTCAATTAAATTCGACAATTCAAAAGCACCTGTATTGGTCTAATTGAAATAAATGATTTGAGTTTGAGTTTGAGTTTGAGTTTGAGTTTAATATGAATGTATTAACAAAAAAAAAATGTAGTATATCAACTATCTAGTATCCGTAACACAGCCACATAAACTAATACTGGTCCTTAATACTTTTAATTATGTAAGCATTTTAAAACTATATGTAAGCTCAAACACGAATGCCTATCTCCGGCCTGTTTTTAGGTCAACGCGTGTAGTTTGCAGTGGACGGTTATGCAATTCCGTTTATTGTAGTCATTTCAGTAAGCCGGCTCTGTTTCCATTGAGCGAGTCATTTCTCGGCGCACTCATTACGTGGAATTGTCAATCTCTATACCTGTGTACTTATACCGTAGGTATACCTGTTACATTCACAAGCTAAAGGAAATGCTCCGACTCCATACCGCGTTCTTGTACGTGACCAAACTGGTACTCTGTGCCTGGGTACATCTTTTATAAATTATGTTAAACATTTTTAGTTAAAGTGGAAAGCTTTTAGCTTAGTTTCGCTTGCATAGGCTGCTTTGTCAAGAAGTAACGTTGTGACGTGTAGGTGCGGAATTATTACTATTTAGAAAAGGTATTTCGTTCTTAGAAACTTGAATTTTTGGAGCTATAATAGCTGCAGTATTGTATGAGTGGCCGTAGATTATTTAAACTTAAAAGTGTATTTATATTACAATCATATTTTGTGTGTTTTACATAAAAGGATCTTTGAACACAAGTTTAGTTTTTCTTATTTGGTAGGTAATATTATTTTTCGCACATTGTGTCCCAATTTTGGGGTTAATTCAAAATTACAAGTCAAGTTAAATAAATAATCCAATTTCAAAGTTTATTATAATCAATTAGACATTGTGAGTCTAAAATATATACTTACATGACATAATAAATACAGAATGTAAAATGATAAAAGAAAACCTAATTATTGTCATCTGCAAAGATCTATGAGGCAGGTTAAGATCGAATGAGTAAAGAAATTAATTCATAACATAATAAGTAGGGTACCTTCTTACCTATCCGCGAAGGATCAGTCGCAGATAGCCAGTATGTTTAAGGACCCATGTAATAGTATCCATTGCCATTAACCTAAACTGCCACTTGCTACTGAGTATTTCATACAAGATAAATAACACTGGAAAACAACACCACGACCGCACTTTCAACCCTGGCACCTTCGAGCGCTAGGCAAATGGCCTTATTTAATATTTTTTTTATATTACCAACTGTTACTTCGGCTGGTGTAATTAGAGGCACCATTAAATGGGTTACCATAGCTTCGGCCATAATCTCGCGTTGCTTATCTTTATAATGGCGGTCGTTAGAGACGTTCCCAATTCCATTGCGTTACTTTTTATTTTGTCCGTCTGCTATAGATGCTTATAGAAATATACCTTCAGTTTTGTTACATAAATGTTGTTCATATTTGAAGATATCTTTTACCTTTGTGGCTTTGCGCGTAACCACAATCCCACATGATGCTTTATTCACATAATACTCACTCTGACCTGCAATAGACCTATAGTTATAAACCCATGTTGTAGATGTCAAGAAAAAAATCACTGTGGAATATCTTGTAAAAAAACCGATAAATAAGCGGCGAGTCAACTTAAGCCATCGAGTCTAAAAAAATATACTTAAGTATCTAATAATTATATAGCGATTATTTTTTCATGAAACTGGACTTTATAGCTTTCCCGAAACAAATTTAATCAATTCAAGTGTTGGTTGGTATACGATATAACAAACGCCGTTAAACGGTTGCACGTTTGGCGAGTGTACAATGTATAATAGACGTAAGTCTGTAAAGTGAATAAATAAATAATAAAAACAAAAAAACACTTATAATTATTAAAATATTACCCACCAAAACATTTTCTGGTAAGACTCGCACTGTCAAAAAGTTATCCGATCTCACGTAGAGCCAAGTTTCTGACTCTACACGCCCTAACTCTATAAGGCCTACCTTCACAAACTCTATACCTTAGTCAAAATATGTGGTTAGGCCATTTAGACATTCACGTGGGCTTCATTCAAGATGAAAAATGTTCTGTTGTATAATAAGTTCTTGTAGTAACGAAAACGGCCAAGCCTAACACATAGCTGATTAATTAACAATGGCGTTTATGTCAAATACGTAAATATCAAGCAAGTTAACTTCTGTAAATTGAGGTACTCATCAGATTTTAGGCTGAACTGTGTTATGCATAACTAGCTACAGGTACCTACACACGTGCTGTGGTGTATGGGTGAGCGGGTCATTAGATGGGTCTCGAATTAGGGTCGTTCACACATTGTTGCAAGGTTTTAAAGCAATTTATTTTTATATCTAGCGTACTCTTTGTCCCATGGGTCATTTAATTTTCGAAACAAAAATCTGTTTCTGTTGCCCTTTTCGTAACAAACGAACAATCATTTGTAATGTAAATAGAGGCCCCAACTTTTATACAGCCATGTCATAAGCAAAAGGAAAAGTTTGATGTACAAAGAAACAAGAATACCGAATGTTGATAAAATAGAAATTCACAAACTTTTTTGTTTTCTCGTAAATCTTGTTATTATTCTTCGCAAATTGTTTCCGGATATATAATTAAGTTCTGATTACTGCTTTAATTTATAGTCATTATGATGACAAGTTTAAAGGTTAAAACATTTTGTTTTTGGCGTGTGACAGCTTAATATTTTTCGGTAACGCGAACTTAAATGAATTAAATTTTGTTGATTATAATTGTATTGTTAACACGTATAAGTTTGATAATTATAACCTATCTATTAAGAGTTAGTTTTTAAGAAGATGTGACCGCTTGATGTTAATAACAGAAAAGGTTCATACTTATTCCGCAAATGGCACTTATAATTTCGTATTAAAATGTTTTCCTTTAAAATTGTCTGTAGTACCTAATAAATAATGTTATAAATATATCATTATATTACCTATAACAATCATTTTCAGAGCGATAAAGCTCCTAATATTTTATCTAAGTATTTTAATCATGAATGTTTAAGTAAGTAGGTAAGTATTTTAATAAAAAGTGAACTGGTTTCCTAGGAGGCTGCGTTACTCTTTAGTTAAACATAAACAATTCTGTAAGTAAATTAAGAATACATAAAATTATAATTTATAAAATATTATATAATCAAGAGTCACGTGTCTGACTGGAGATGTGCTCATCAAAATTGAATAAAATGTGAATGAAAAAGTTTGAAATTGGGTGCAAGAGACCCTGAGCCCGTCAGGTGCTCGAAATTGCCTAACTTGTTCTATCGACAAGCCTGTCAAAGCTTTTATTTAATTTCCTGCCCCAACAATCGAAAAACTCTGAAGTAATTGTCTGCTTGACGGATTTTCTGTTGCTCCTTTTTTTCGTATATCGAAATTGATTTCAGGATATGATTAGGAAAACTGGGATGTGTGTCCAATGTTTTAAAATTTTCAAACAAGGAATAATATCCATAGTTATGTTTAGTGTTTATGGTTTTTTTGTGTCTACAATACTTTTATTATTTTTTGTTATTTTACGTAACGCTTACGTAACTGTCTGACGAAAAGAATTGAAAACTATACGCTGATAAAAAAAAGTAAAGTAAAGCATGTACATAATTACATCAAAAAATGAAGTTGGTTTGTGTTTAGTTTCAAAAATTCAAAAAGTATTGCACCGATTGAGCACAATGAGGCTCAACAATTTTGACACGATATTACAACCCGCTTCAATGGTTGTTTTTAACCACAATGTTTTTTTTTAATATAACTGAGTTAAAGATAACGTTAAGGCCTAACGTAGGTATGTCTTAGTCCTAGTTTAAAGAAAATCTATCACGGGTGCGTAAATTAAACCTTAGATGTAATGGCAAAGTTATGATTAGACACCTCCAGCTTCAGAAAAACTTCATGATAATTAGGTATTGTAACATCTTTTGACAAAAGTAACAAACCGTTTCTCGGAAGTGGAAAAGCGTTGGTTGTTAAAACAAAACACAAACTCCCATTTAGTAGAAGGGGGGATCAAAAAGCTGGTTCCTAGTAAATGAATAGCTGCAAGTGTTAACAGTCTCGTTAACGAGTACTCGGTTTGAGGGTAGTTTTAACTACTATACGCCGTATAAGTTTACATGGAATCGAATTCAACTTTTCTTTGTAAATAAACAGTCTGAATTGAAGCTCGATTAGAGAAAAAAAAATCCTTTCTTCTTATTATGAAGTATTCGGTCAGATCACAGAGTATACAGAGATATAACTAAATAACAGCAGTATTTCTGGCGATTATCCTGCACAGCTGCAGACCGGCACAAGTGCACAGTACAATTATTGGACAGTTAGGTTGTAATAAAGTAGTTATTGCAGAGATTTCGGACTATTACTTATGAATGTCATATGATACGTTCGTATGATACCCGAACAGACTTGTCTAGATACTTTAAGAATGGTATTGTGTCAGGGAATAGCTTAACCTTATTTGTTCAGTTAGGTACTGCAAAGCCAGGAATATCCTTTTTAAAAGCCCAGAGCCCCAGACATAAGAATATCAAATATTTAAATGTGGTAAAATGTGGAATGACATCTGTGAATTGAACTTTCCCTGTGAATATCTGTGTCATTTTTTCGTAGGTCGATAGGTATATCGTCAAAAATCGTTTGTTGAATGTTTTCAGGGTATATGTTACAAATTAATCCGTGGTAGGTGCCCGGAATGGCTGCCGGCGTCGGCTTTCGTGGCCGCTAGCGAGCCGGAAACTTTAAATGAACATTGTACACCCGCCTTAATTAATTTTCGCGTTCAACTGTGCTACATACTGTAATTAGCGTATCTCCACGTGCGAGGTAGCTTTACCACTTTTTAACCAGTGTTATGTAAAGTATATATATATATATATATATAGTGTCGTCTGCTTGGAATTAGTAATTTGGTTAGCTTATTTTCCACCCCCCCCCCTATTTTATCGTTTAAAGGGCGTTTCCGAAGTATTATTATTTAGGTAAGCTTATGGTGTGTTTTATGCGAATACACCATTTTTGTGCTTTACCTATAGCTAAAGACCTGTTCGGGTAACATGTTAATTCAACAGTATTGAATTAGAAACACGCTTAATAATTTGTCGCAGTTGAGCCATAGAGTACACTAAATAAGTTAATCACGCATTATGCCTTTTGTTATTTACGTTTATGTGCGCTGTGCTTATGATTGATGCTGCGTACATATGGGTAGTCACAGGTTCTATTTCCAGCATTAAACACCTTCATTATAATTAATTATGTATATGAGAGTTTTAATAGCAAAGTGACAATTTATAATAATATTAAAAACGTAAAATATAAATTCTGACGACTTAGCCTATGCGCCAATAAGTATTTACTTCATCATCATCATCAACCCATTATTTTCCCACGGCTAGGCACGGATCTCCTTTCATTTGAGAGGGATTAGGGCTATAGTCCACCATGCTAGCCTACTGCGGGTTGGCGAACTTCACATGCCATCGAGAAAATCTCTCAAGCATTCAGGTTTCCTCACGATTTTTTTTCACCGTTTGAGCATGTGATATACACGCACATAACGAAAAGCCACTGGTCTCACCACTAGGCTACCACAGCTCTACCTACATAACTTATATAAATTAAGGAAACTGACAAATCGATAAACGTAATTACTTATATAAATTTGCATTTTTTTATATCTAATATTAATATTAGCTTCCGCCCGCAACTTTGGTCGCGGGGTGTGTTAAAATAAGCCTATGTGTTATTCTTATGTAGATATTTGCTACACTACTGTACAGTTTCATAAGTATACATTCAGTAGTATATACTGCGTGTACGAATAACAAACATCATCGTATAATAGTAGTGAGATGCCAAAAATTACCCATATCTTAAAAAGCAATTTACCCTACCATCTTGTTGAACAGGAAACTGCCCTGACAACATCTGATGTTTACGTCACCAACATAATGTGTGTAACATCCTGTGAGCGGCGGTTCATGGCGCCACGTTGGCTTGTTATCCATGAGCATTTGCCACACCGGTGTCATTACTACATGACATAATACTATGTTTCTATGCTTAATTAAGTGCTGGATACTCACTTACGATTATAATTACATAGCAATTGAAAATAAGTCTCGCGAAAAGACACATCGGTCGCCAATAATAGGTCATATTATATATACATCATTCTATCGATTGATTCCAAATGCCCTATGTGAATTCCAATATAGTTTTAGTTATACATTCTAAAATCTCTGAAACAATGAACCATGATGTTACATTGTTATCGTTTCCAGTGCAGAGCGAGTCGTTTTGTTTGCGTCGCTTTAAAAAAAATATAAATACGAATAAGGAAAATGAAATGAATCCTGTGGAGTTATTCAGTCGACTGTCATTCACAATGGTTTTCTCTCATACATACCGCTCGTTAGTGGCGTATCTACCAAAAATGATTTATGGTATGAGATGAAGGAAGGAGCTAGTACGAAGCCGCACCCTTTATGTTCTGATATAAATACTGCACAAATTGTGCCCATAAATGAAAGAGTATCGTACGCGCTGGTGTTAGAAATAACGTAAGGATATATATATATATATATAATATTGGAATAAATCAAGGCAAAGTATAGGAAATAAATACTGTGTAAGTGTGTACTCGTGGGTTGAATATGAAGTTTCTGGAACTTATGTTCCAAGTAACCTTAGAAAAGTGAGATTTTATATAAGTTTGTATGTGCCGTAAGTAGGACAATATTCAAGCCTGTACAGTAACCTATTGGCTTGTTTAATTTTCCAAACGTTAATTACCGGTAAGTCCATTAGTGAGGCCCGAAACAAGATTCAAGTGACTTGACATCAACATCATCAACATGACTATGACAACAATATTGTTGTCATGTTGCATATGCATGCACGTATGAAAACGTGTAATAAAGAACTAGCCTGCCTTAACCTAAATACCCATACCCCCAAGTATATATTATTTCCAAATATACCTTGAAAACCAAGTGCATTTGTTGAAGAAATAATTTATCAATTCCAAAAAGAGTTTTAATTTACCCTGAACGCAATGCTATTTGGGGAAAACATTTCTCTCTTTAGAAAAAGTCTAATTGAATTAAAAAGTAAACTGTCAGTGTCAGTTTATCTCGGCAAGGTAAAAAGCCCCAGAGAAATTATTCGTCTCGGGCGTTTATTAAATTAGAAAGTGCTTAGCAAAATGGAAATAGTACGTTCGGCCAGACACACGAAGACTTTAATCGATCATTTATACCACAACTTGATATTCATCATATGATGAATCGGTAATAGCCGAGTTATGAAAGAGAGTTTTTAAGCGATATTTTACAATGGATTTTTACCGGCTTTTACTGAAATTATGATGATGTTAGATAAGTATCTAAATCAGATTTGATTTTAATAAAAAAATATCTTGTGTGGTGCCACGTTAATAGACTACAGTCTCTTCTCAGAAGAATAGCGTCATAAAACTGCTGGCATAGCCTCTTTCTGGACAATATTCACACAGCCCTCACATATTTTAAATGGATGTCTACAGCTCCTGCCTCATAAACAGCTCTAACAAACGAGATTGGAATAGAAGTGTCACAATCCACAATTCAGACTATATTCAAGTAACATTATTGAAGTAGACGTGTTCCAAGACGGCGGCGTCGCCTCTAAAATATACCATTAAATGACACAATGCTGGAATCGTGAAGAGAAATGGTGCAATATAATTTATCTCAGTATTACTTATGTTACACAAGATGTAGTAGCAAATGTTTTATTGAAATTGTGTGTAGGGATTTAATAGCTGTGGTGTAACGACCAAATTGAGTTGTGCCCTACTTGGGTAGTGTGTCGCTCAAAATTGAATCGTTAGTTAATATACGTTTATTGTTTAGAAATCTGTTACATTTGTAGTATTTGAGCGTATTTCAGTTTTGAAATGTAGTTACAAATTGAGATTTATATTTCTTAGTTAATTGAAAACAAAGCAAGGGTTTAGAAAGTTTAGAAAACAAAGGTGTTGATTGTGAATTTTGAATTAAATATTTCTGCAGGTTTGTTTTTTCAACTAATCGGTACTCTGGTATATGCTATTTTATTTTTAAAGTTCCAAGGCAATTCTACGTTATTATTCCTCTTTATGTTTGTGGCCCTTTAAGGAGTTAATTTAAAAAAAAAATAATGAATACAATATACCTACATGTAGTTAAACCGAATTAATATGATTTATGATAATCTTCACCACTAACCATTTACTGTCCCACTGCTGGGACGGTCTCCTTTCATTTAAGAGGGATTAGGTATAGTCCACCACGCTAGCTTAGTGCGGGTTGGTAGACATCACACGCCGTCGAGAAAATCTCGAAAATGAGAAAATGTAGGTTTCCTCACCATGTATTCTGTTCCTTAATCCTTTGAAAATACTTATGATAAATACGCACGTAACTGTGAAAAATCACGTGATCATTTATCTGTGTGTAATATAGCAATAAAAAGGGACAAATTACCATCATTACAATAACAAGTGTTTTAACAGAAAAGAAGCAGATTGATAAGTTATTCAAAGCTTGCCAAGACTGATGAGAACATTAGCAATGAACTCCTAGGTTCAAGGTCAGGCACAAGAACATGGAAAACTGTGAAACTTACAAAACTAATCACGTACTTCAACAGTCGAGGATTTGTCAATGACATTAAGTTTAGAATAATGTTAAATTTTCAACTTGAGATGTGGTAAAGTTTGTTATTATTTAAAGGAGTTGATTTTAAACAAAGATGTCGGCGCCATCTGGTGGTGTCAGAACGTTACCTCAGCTTTATTGATGGTATTACTTCGCTTATTCTCCATGAAGTCTATCGGTAATAGACGTTTAGTAGACAACTGTGGCAATCGTGGCAGTCTTGAATTCAACTTTCGTTCGAATCACAGATTGAGTTATACTAGGTATTTAGTTATTTTATCAAACAATTCTCACGATCAGCTTGGAGTTTGGATTTGTGTATCTTTATATATTAAAAAATTGTGTCATGTTGTTTTTCCACAATGAACTTCTAAGCTAATAAGCAGATTTTTATTATTAAATCTTTTAAGAGGATAGTTTTAATCTTAGACCTTATAGACAAGTGTCCATAATTTTTTAAACAAAAAAGATATAGTAGGATGAAACCCATTGGAAAAGAAAGGGAATATAAAAATTACTGGATAATAATTTACGGGCTTTCTGAGTTTGGGAAGAGAAAAAAGAGTTTATCTTGATTTCCAGGAAAACTATAAGGTTTTTCTTTGCATTTTCTGAGAATATTTAAAATAAGGTCAAAAAAATAATTTAATAAAAATATACACTGTGTGTTACAAATGAATGTAATTGTGTGTACATTCACGTAATAGTTGTTTCATTAATCCGTGTTGGTATGCAATCGTGTTTCAATAAAATCTACCAATTCGTGAAGCGTTCGCAGCGAAATAATAAAAATGATTGCTTTGCACGAAAAGCGACCTTTTCAATCTATCAAACGACAATTTGTTTAAACAAGCACATTTGAATTATTATATCGACGTGACACGTTGGCCGGCCGCGATGAATTTTTGTGAAAAATACTTGTATGTTTTTTTTCCTTTTTTTGTTCATGGTATGTTTAATATTCAGCTGCTGTCCGTCCAATTTTCTCGTCGCAGAAAAATGTTGTTATAGTACAACGTGATGATATATAGCAGGTTTACGACTGACATGGGATAGTGAAATTCTGTGGTTATTTGTGGGCCCAATATAGGTCTAAATATATACTTTCGTTATGGAATAGTCTTAGTTTAAAATCGCTCAAGGCTTGCTATTTAATGCACAGATAATCAAAGACAATCTTTTTGAAATGAGTGTTGTCAAATCTGTCAGATTGCGTACATGTTAGTGTACAGTTAATAGTGGAACTCAGCCTTAATGCCCGAAACTTAAGGTCGTTGAAATGCAAGCTTTCTTGGTTTACATTAGACAAATCAATCAATGTCAAATCTAATTCTAGTAGTTTTTAAAAGTACCTATATTAACGTAATCTGTAGGTAACTCCCATGATAACAAAAATCAGATGTTAAAAAATTACAAGCTATAAAAGCGACATGTGTTAAGGCACATAACAGTAAACTAGCACGTTGTATGACCTCTCCCATTCAACCCTTGAGGGAATCTACCCTTACGACATAAAGCGCCCCGTAAAATAATCCTATGGGCCTACAACCGCAACTATGTATGAGGGACTGCTATGATTTTTATTTTAAACTGCGACTTGACGCTTGACATACAGCCTCAGGTCTAACCGCTAAATAACGTGATTTTGATATGGCTCGGAGCGAGATATCCTTTTCCGACCTATGTTGACCACACAGCAAGTGTGTAATATGAAACTAAAATATTGACTGATAATCATGCTCTTGTTCTTCGAACGAAGATATTCAATTTAAGAAATCCATAAACTATATCAAGTTTGTAGCTTAGTTTTATGTACATATTTCTCAAAAAAAATCCTATGGGAAAACTGTACGTGAAGGAACACATTGACCAAACCTTCAATAGAAATCTAACAAACCCTTAATCTCATAAGTACGCTTTAAGCTAATAATTAAAACCCTAACGCAATTAATTGAAGAACTAATGATTATAACAAGAATGAATATTTAACGCCCGCGAGAAACATCTTAGTGCAAATTACAGTACCAGTGTCTTAATAAAAATTAAAACTTATCCATTAGGAAGATGAAACAGTAAGTTCTTACTTCATTTTATTAATAAGTTTCCTCCGTTTTGTATCTACTTGCCCGTTCGGGATGTTCAATTTTGTACCGAACTTACTACAGAGTAGGTATCTTATAGTCTTATTTATTGGCTAACTGGGTGAAGGGGCAGGTATGTTTTATATAATAAATGTTTTGTGGTGATTTCTTACACTTACGCGAATTGAAATAAAATAACTTTACGGATTTTATCGCGGTATCTTGATATTATTTTATCCATCAGAACTCATACAGCAAAAAATATGTGCCCGTGACCATGAAAGCTGTAAAAGATCCGAAACTTCAGGATAAAATAATGTCAATATACCGCAACAAACACCAACAATCTAGTTTAATATAAAAAATATCAAGTTTTCATTTGACAAGAAAACCCAATTTGATAGATCCGGGAATCGAATCCAGGATTTCACGCTCAATATTTGCGCTTGTGACTCTTAGGCCAATGAGGCTGTGTAAGTATAACTATGTACTTAGATATATTGTTCATGTATATATGAGTAAGTATGTATGTAGTAAGTATTCATGTATAATAAGTATAACTATGTACTTAGACCTTTTTCTATACTGTTGGATCTACATATATGTTAATGGTGTCGCTGAAGGTTTAAATTTGGGCCGGCCCAGTAAGCATAAAAACGTAAATATGAAAAATTCATAAATTACTAGTTATCATTGAAAAGAAGAAACATCCATATTTATTTCGTAGATTGCAAACCATGTTATTTACATTTATTCATATTCAGCAAATTTAAAACACTTTTGGATTTTAAACTGTAAATGGAGAGTTGTATTCATATTTATTTGGGTTTCCTACAATTTTAAATGTATATTGACCTCATTTTGATGTACTTCGGACCAAATATGAATGTAAATACCTATTTACTAAAAAAAATACATAAAACAATGAAAACATCAACTCACTGTCTACATTAAAAACTCTTAAAAACAATAAATTAATCACGTAGACATATCACAAATGGCCGAACTTTAGGAACATTAAATATTCCCCTAATTGAAACTCGAGACTTTTAATGGAGTGTCAATTAACGAGGCAAATGTATGACATTCGATATACTCACGACACGGTGCCACTGTTAATCGACGTTTAACCCCCAAGGCGCAATTAACCTTACTTTTATAATTATTGGTGTTTGTTCAACCACAACCACGATTTACAGTCACACTTACAGTGTGATACATTGGTTAAACCTCTGTGTGTGATCTCCTAACCCTCAGTCCTGTTTGCGAGGGACCCCTCAAGTTAAAAGCCGTGAATCAATATTTGTTTGTGCCCTCTTCGCGTTCTAAATCCGACCTTTCCCAAAGTTTTGCTCGCCTCTAACAGATTGCTAATTTGCGATATAAACCCGCGTCTTTTGTTTCAAGGGATAAATATTTTTCAACTGTTGTGTACCTAAGTACCTATTCGGGCATGACATTAAAATTTTGATTACAATTCAGTTTTAAACGTTGTTTAGTTTCATATACTACATGACGAATAGGAAGCACAATTCTTGTTAAATTTAAAGCACTTCAGTAAAACATTGCACTAGGTACAAATCGATTTAATTAAATTAAAGCTTACTGTGTAAATATCCTAGATAGGTATCGATAAAAGGAAACAAGAGGGAACTTTTTGTTTACCTGTTGAACGGCCGGGTATTGTGTACAAAGCTAGTGTTGTGTTCCATACGAGGCGGTAGCGAAATTGCAGCCTTTGTATCGATGGCGTGGAAAATAAGCGCTTAAAGGGAAGTTTGCAGCGGTCGGTTAATTAATGCATCGTTGATATTTTCATTATAATGCTTTGTCATAAAGCTTTAATAGCTCTTTAACGTGGTGTGTCGGACATGTGAGAATTAAGTGGTCGTAAATTTTTTTGATACGTGTCGTGGATTTTTTTTAAATGATTTTAATATTTTATTAAAATACAATAAAGAAAATACCCGGGATTTTTATATTACTGAGAAAAACTTATAGATTCCGAACTTATAGATAACAAAAGTATCTTATTAATCCATGTATTGTCCCATTTTAGGGCACGTGTCTCCTCTTTACTGAGAGGGATTAAGCTACTTAGTGCGGGTTGGCAGATTTCAAACACCATCGAGAAAATCTCTCTGGCTTATTTTTTTCCTCATCGTATTTTATTAAAATACGATAAGGATTTGACGACCTCTGTGGTCTTGTGGTTTGAGTACCGGACTGCTGATCACGAGGTCGTGGGTTCGATTCCCACGGGACACAAATATTTGTCTCCTCTTTACTGAGAGGGATTAAGCTAGTTAGTGCGGGTTGGCAGACTTCAAACACCATCGATAAAATCTCTCCGGCTTGTAGGTTTCCTCACGATGTTTTATGTGAAGGTGATAACTCACAAAACTTGGCTGAAGTGAAAGGCTGCAGTGTATTGAATTCAAACTAAATACAACTGAATACACAGTCAACTAGCCTACTACGCTATTACAACAGCTCATATCATATAAATACCTAAAGGTATTTTCCACTACAATTTATATAAAAGGTGCTAAGAGAAGTGTTCATTCATACATACACACTTGGCAGGTACATATACGTCATCATATCGCTTAATATGTAGATGCACACTTCGGCAGTGTCACAAATCTCCACCCTATTTGTTTATGGCGTGCAGGCTGTTGCGGTTCGTCGGGCCACCATAACCCGCCGCTATCTATAACATCTGACACTCGTGACCATATTTTAATAAATAATGTTGCCTGTTATTTCATCAAATAGGTGCTCAGCAGCAGCGGTGCCAAATGATTTATAGTCTCGCCGGCTCCGCTCAGCACAATAAACTCACTTTTTGTTTACCCCCAAATATTCTCAAGTTTTATCGCGCGGAGAAAAGTTTTTCTTGTGTTAGGTAAATTATTTCCAAGCCCTTTTCAGGATTATACCTAGAGCGGCGGGTTTTCGATATTAGAATTCTTTTTCAGAATTTGGAAAAAGGATTATTTTATCTACAACAAATATTGGAATTAATGAAACTGGCTTTCAGATATGCATGAAGACCAGCAGATGTTTGTTTATGCATATGAGAACTTGTGTTTGTTAAAGTATCCACGTTACAGGAGTAGAGCACTATACTTGTTTACTTATATTTACGTATGAGGATAACAATAGAGGGAATTGTTTACCGCAGATTTTAAGCCAGGGCTTAAAATTAAAGGAGGATTATAATTTATCGGCGCGGCTGATAACGCGGCCTATTATCGGGCTTCCGAGCCACTGGCGGCATTTAACACCGACTCGAAAATCGGCAGTTGAAGCCAATTGACGTGAGGACTCTATTTTGTGCTGAATCCATAATTTACTGACATAGTGATGGTGACAGTAGGATTAATAAATAAGCTTGGCACAGCAAATATAAGTATTTAGTTTTTGTCATAACTATTGATACAACGTTGGCAAGATAAATCTTATTATGCGAAAGTAATATCAACCCCAAAAAGAATGAATAACAAATAAAAAGATATTTTATAGAAGTAGGTGGCTAGGCTAAGTATGCAAACTGTCTACCTTTCAGATAGGGTTACCGGTTCGGGGTTTTATTTATCATACATTGAATGGCTTGGCGAATTGCCAGTTGAAGTTTACTGTAAACAACCTTTTCTTGTTGCGAAATACATACAAGACGTAAGCTTTTGGATATAATATATAGTATTTATTTCGATCTAGATATTGATGTGGAGTTAGTCTTTAAATGTAGCTTCAAAGTATGCGTGACCTGTCTCCTGATAACCTTTATCCTTCATAGATTAGAAAGGTAATTAATTAAATGTAACGTGACCCGATAAGGAAAGGTTCGGACAGATAAAATGGGGTGTTGGAGTACATATTAAAATGGAGTGCTCAAAGCTCTTCGATCATCTCACATTATTTTATATTCGCAGATAAAAATAAATTACTTAAGCGTAGACCTTTGATTGATCCTTTTTTATCGAATTGTTGTATTATTATTTGATTGTTGCTGTGCCACGTGTTTGGTCCCTAAAACCATTTAAAATATTTTTAAATTTTGTTCTAATGCGTTTAATCCTTGTATTATATGACACGGAGCTCGGTAGAGTCTGACAGAGCAGGTAATTCAAGTAGGTTCTGTTCTTGTATTCACTTCACGGAACACGGTAATATTATTATTATTGGTCACCAGTCATAATTAATCATGATGTTGGTTTTCTTCAACTTACAATACTTTTCTTCAATGTACCCAAGGAGAGAGTAGTTTTACTCGTCTGCCCACGTGTAGGTTTTTCTTAAAGACGGAGCGAGATATTTGATCTCCTGAGATGTTTTCAAAACTCCAATTTTCTTTTAGTTTGGCTTGGATTTACCCGGCTTAGTCTTCCATTTCGCTAGCTCAGGGCTGGCTATTTAAAGTTTATTGTCCTACGCTTTTTTATTTTTAGCAACAGTACTTATTTTGTGCCTAAATTTTCGGACCGACACATAATTGTGTTGAATTCTAGGTATTAACTTTTCAGTAGAATGTAGATTAAATAATAAATTTATTTCTCATCACAAATGTTGATTACAGTACAGAAAGTGCTTAATCTAATATAGAAAATTTTAAACATTTGTGAGAGACTGGTGCCCGAAGAAGGCATGAAAAGCCTGTGTTACGGGTCACCAGGCCCCCCGAGTCTTACAGCTAGATTATTTATGTAATTAGACCAAGTATTCAGAACTAGATGTGTGATGGAGTTTACTATGCTAATAAGTATATGATTTTAACAAAATACTGTATATAAAATGGATATTATAAAAGATTTATGTGTGTGTACAGGTTTATGTGAGTGAGTGTGTATGTGTGTGTGTATGTGAGTGGGTGTATGTGAGTAGGTGTATTAGGGTGTGTGTGAGTTTGTGTTGCCACGTGTAGGTATACGAATGTTTAAGGGTGTGAATGGGGGTGGATATGTGGTATTGTGGATGGGTAGAGCTTTGAATTAGCGGATAGGAATCAGCAGACTTTCAGTTGCATGATAATCAAGGGTTTTCACCCATTTGGATAAAGTTATTTTACACATTGACTTAGGAAGAGAGTATAATGATAGTGTTGTATTAACTTTATTATACAGATATCCCCCAAGAAAACAGTAAAATCTTTGCGAGAGACTGGTGTGAAAGACGCTTGTAGGACAGACATTTCCTTTTCTACGTTTATTCTTCATGAGATTTGGGTCATATTTTATTTGTGTATGCTTTTTAATTAATATAGTAAGTATAAAGGTCTGCCTAACTGTTAGTACATCCCAGCGTTTATATAGATCCGAGGTTGGAAAACGAAAAGGCAGTCCAGCTCCAACTTTGAGAATGGCTCTTTGTGCCCTTTCAACCTCCATAAGGTACCCTTTTCCTGCCCCACCCTAGGAGGTTATGCAGTAGTTGATAATTGACTGGCAGAGAGCAGAGTACACCATTTTGATAGTTTTAAGATTCGCTACATGCCTTAATGTCTTGAATATATATATAAGTTTACGAATCCTAGTAACGAGAATGTCGATGTGTGGCTTGAAAGTTAGTGTCTGATCCATATACACTTCCAGATATCTAATGGTATCCGTTCTTTGTAGGGGTGGGCAAAGGCAAGGCGAAAGGGCCTGGTCGGTGCAAGTGTGCGCAATAATGTTGAGAGTTGTTGATGGAAGAAGATTTATCTTAGGCGCAAAGGCAATATATTTGGTTTTTGATACGTTTAGTGTCAACACATTATTTTTCAGCCATAGGCAGACCTGATCAAAACCATGTTGAGCACTTTGAAAGACCTGTTCCCAAGTCTTTCCACTAAAGAAGAGCGCTGTGTCGTCCGCAAAGGATAGTAACTTTCCATGTAAAGGTTGGAGTTGACACAAGTCATTAATATAGACTAGGAAGAGGCTAGGACCTAAGACACTGCCTTGAGGTACACCGTAATGAACAAAGAGTTCGTCGCTAATGCAGTTGTCAATTTTAACACGTTGCTTCCTATGCCTCAAGTAGTCTCCGAGCAATTGCAACGTAATACCTCTGACACCTATTCTTTCTAGTTTGTGTACAAGCAATGGAATAGGAACCGTGTCAAATGCCTTGGACAAGTCTAAGAACACTGTAAGACACTTATTTTTATTGTCAAGATTAATAACAATCTGGTTAGTGAGTTCATGTACAGCGTCATCGGTTGACCTGCCTGAACGAAAGCCAAACTGAACTGGTGAGAGGAGACTGTTAGTCTCAAGGAAGTTCATGAGGCGTTTGTTGATCAGTCGTTCCAAAATCTTGGACAAAATAGGAAGGATGGAAATTGGCCTGTAATTATTAATGGAGTCTTTATCTCCTCCCTTGTGTATAGGTTTGACAAGCGCTATTTTCAACGCCAGTGGAAAGATACCAGTAGAAAAAGACAGGTTGCAGATGTGAGTGAGTGGAACAGTCAGTGTTTTAGCGTAGCGCTTTAATATTTTGCCAGATATCTGATCCACTCCCACTGCCGCATCATCTCTCAGGTCGTATATGAGCCGTTCCACCTCTTCTTCATCAGTATGGAGTAAGACAAGGGAGTTAGGTGTTGAAGGAATAGAGGTCTGGTAGTTATTAGGCGTTACCAATAATTTTTTCCGCCAGCCTCTGTCCCACACCAGTAAAAAATTTGTTAGCGTCATCAACACTGTTTTGGGGATTATCAGTTTTGATCAGGGCTGAGAAATGGTTTACTTTTTTGTTAGAGCTACATACATTTTTTATAACTTCCCACAACTTTTTTGTGTTATTTTTTGATTTTTCAATTTCCTGTTTTTCATACAATCTCTTCTGCTTCTTTAGTAAAGCATTGCAGAAGTTCCTATATCTCTTGTATGTTAACGCAAGTGCTTCATCAGAGGGATTCTTTTTTAGTTTTTTGTACAGGTTGTCTCTATTACGCATGCATCGTAATAAACCAATAGTAATCCATGGTTTGTTTATTCTTTTCCTATTAGACACTTTTATTACGTGAGAGTTATTCTGTATGGCCTTGCTTATCAAAGAAATGAACTGATCAGTTGCAGCGTTGGCATCACTACACTGAAGTATCGGTTCAAAATTAATTTCATTAATTGCAGCGTCTAAATCTGTATAGTTAATTCGTCTCAACGTAAAGGGTAAGTAAAGTTTTGAGTCTAGGTTAATAGAAATGCCAACACTTTCATGATCAGTGATAGATGATTCAGCGATGAAGCAGGTGGCTTCCAATTTTGTTTTTAACATAATATGGTCCAAACAAGTGTAGCCATGGGTGGCTATAGTATGAGCGGGAAGTATACAGTGACTAGCCAAGATGTTGAGGTATTCAAAGGAGCGCTTATCACTAGTGTTATGAGTTATGTCAATGTTTATATCTCCGCAAATAATTATGTTTTTGTAGTTGGATAAATTTCTTAGAAGTGCATCCAATGATGTGTTAAAACTAGTTGTGTTCCGCTGGCCTGGTGGACGATAAATACCAATAATGCATGTATCAGAGTTAAGTTTTAATAATAGACAATTAGCATCGATGAAAGGTGGTTCCTCGACTATTACAATATAACTTTTTTTGTAATAGATGACAACACCTTCATTTTGGGATCTGTGAGAAGTCGTAGACGTATAACTGTAGCCATCCAGGTCAGGTATAAATTGGGTAGATTGAAGCCAGCATTCTGTTAAAATTAGGATATCCCAAGCCACACCTGCTCGTGCCAGTAATGTATTAAAATTAGGCATGTTACAATTTATGCTCCTAATGTTTTGAGATAGTATTTTAAGTGTATTATTAAGTGTTGGTATAACGGTTTTTATATCTTCGATATCGCATTTCATAGATTTGGCCACTACAAACGAATCGAGACTCTGGTGAATAGATTAAATACCTGTATTATCGAATTTTAATAAAAGATGTCTGTAAGGATGTCTTGAGGGAACTTAGGTACACAAAAGATACATCGGACTGTATACAAGAGATTAGAGTGTGTAAAATATTGACAGTGTTATATGTTTGTGTAAATGTGAAAGTAAAGTGTGTATTTGTTATGAAGGTTAATGTACATCCATTCTTCAATAAATTAAATAGGGTAGTTAGCATGCATTTAACTATTCTAAACAACGGTTTAAAGGTAAGAAAATAATACAAGAGAAAATCTATAACGAGCACAGAGCCAATTATTACGTGTGCAATCAGTCACAATGTCAACTTATGCAGCTCCTCTTCATCTTCTATGCGTATCGGTACCTGACCCTCTTCTTTTTTAACATATACTTTTCCAAATGAAGTCCAAGTATATGCAATCTTTTTATTTTTGACCAATTGTCGAGCAATAAAGTGAAGACGTCCGGCTTTGCTAGTTAGGACCTCGGAGATGAAAATTGGCTGAGTGAGATGAGAGATTGACTTCAGAGTGTTTTGTCTAGACTGAGGGCCTAATGCTAAGTAAAATACTTTCGAATATATTGTACAGAACTTTTCTGGCTTAATGATGGACTTTTTAATTAAGTTAATTATTTGGAGAACAGCTTTATCCCTATGTACAAAAGTTTTGAATTAGTGTTCTTTGTGTGCGTTTATCTTTCACTTTCGTAATGAGAGTTGACGCCTTCGGCTCTTAGAATATTAAGATATTTCACTTTGATTTTAGGCTTTGTTGTATCTGTTTTATCATGAACATATTATGTGAAAACCTATATATTAGTACTTTTTGAAATAACTAGTTTTCTGCTCCGTTTCTACGCTCCATTCTGATACAACGTAACATGGAAAAGGCTTAACCTGGAGCTTTCCAGCATTTGCAGCGGATAGCTGTCAAAGAATATCAGAATATCTATATTGAACCTTGACTAATAGAATTGTGAAGATAATTTTCGTTTGATTTATCCAAAAACGAAAAATTATTTCGTCGGAAGATGATGTAGTCGGAAGGTTTAGTCTTAACGTGGATATCCTTATAAAACTTTCGTTTCTAATACTGTATACTGTCGTAATAGAGTAATATAATGTAAAGTAAATAATCTACGTCGTTGGTCTAGTGGTCGTAAGCGCAAGAGGTCTGGGGTTCGATTCCTAGGTCGAACAGTGTTATTGGGTTTTTCTATGAAATTCTTAGTATCAGCTTGGAGTTTACATTTGTGCCCGGTTGATGGTGATAGGCTTACCCCCATGATATGGGAACTAAAATATACCAGCGAAATGCGGGTGTACATTAGTACCTACACCACTGCCTAACTCTTCGGGGATGACGGCGTTATGGTACATTATTTTATCAGAGTAATTCCTAACGAAGACAATGAAAGCAATGCGTCAACACTTCAACAGCGTGTAAACATGGAGTATTCGGCGCAAGTTTCTCGCATCAGTGAGCGTCTAATCCTTCGTCTAAATAACGTTGTATTATCATTACAAGTAAACTGTGTTTAGATCGCTGGAGCGTGCTAAACAGCGGTTGTTTGCTTCGTTATGTTGGTACTAATGTTCGTGCGGTTCCAGGAAAGACGGCGTATGATGGTGTTGTTAATCTCATCTCGCATTTACCCTATCACCATAAAGTAGAAGAAATAGGGGTTACGACTTACGGCAAAGTTAGTAATGTTAGCTAAGATATTCAGCAGTTTGTTCTCAAAAGAGTGTTTTTTTGTTTCGGAAAACAGAGGACGTAGATTTAAGGCCCTTTCCTATGTATAACTCTAGTTTTATTGTGACAGTCGCTCGTTATATATTTTAATTTTATTAATACCTACTTCAAAATGTTTGTCTAAGAATACTTAATTGTATTATTTCAGATGGCTGGTTCGTTCATTGATGAAAGTTTTAGCATTTCTATTGTTTCACAATGTTGTCAGTATTTTAGGTACATTATGTTTTAGTTACTATATAATTCCTCGTCTCATTTTGCAATTCGTAAGTTATAATTACTTTATTTAGTAGTAATAAAAAATGTATCTACACGGATAAAATATTAAATAAAATGTTAATAGCCTGATATAAACTTTTTAATATCTTGTTAATTATGGAAATTACTGTACCTATCCAGACTAAAAACATTAAACTTCTAACTTTCAAACAAGTCAAATGAAATATTTTATTAAACCGAAAATTCTGACGCTTTACCAAAAAACTGCGCGACCATATTTAACATTTAAATTTTTGATATTCTGCTGCGGGGTACGCTTCAGGCACCCGAATTGAGCATTCAAAAGATGGCGGTTCTCTTCTCGATTGCGGTGATATTCAGACCTATGTTTATCTAGCAAATTACTTAGCTCGTTAATCACTGCCCGGCACGTCGTTGTGTACAAACTACACTTACTACACCCACTTGTAAGTAGGATGGCCAGTTTTTCTCTAACCCTTAATTACCTAATGTCAATGGAGCTGCAGTTTGGTTTTGTTGTCTGTGTGCTAAGTATTGAGTAATATTGTAGGATGATGTGGTGGTATTGGGAGCCACAGGTTATTCTTAAGACTGATACTATTGATTCTGAAGTTTGTAGTTTTACAGTTTCAGATAATCTTAGTTAACAAGTGTAAACAGAACAAAAACAACTAGTAAACAATTAGGTACCCTATAGGGTACCAAATTTTTTGCTCAAAATTAGACACAGTAAAAAAATCTTGTGATCTTGTAATCCTTTACAAGTAAAATAAGCCCCGTTCTTTTTAAATTTGATAAGCCCAGATAGTTTTACAAACATTCATAATCTACAATAAGTGGTTAAAGAATGAACGTAATTATTCTAGGGTTCATTTATTTCATATAATCTAATATATAAAATTCTCGTGTCACAGTTTTCGTTGCCATACTCCTCCGAAACGGCTTGACCGATTCTCATGAAATTTTTTGTGCTTATCCGGTATCTATGAGAATCGGCCAACATCTATTTTTCATCCCCCTAAAAGTTAGGGGTAGTCCACCAACCCCTATAATGTGGCAAAACAACGTTTGCTGGGTCAGCTAGTTTATATATAATATTATCCTATAAAGTTATAAACTAACACATTTGTTCTATGAAATTGGAAACTATAAATTTAAAAATCACGTGACTTTTATTTATATTTTTCTATTAATCACTTCTGAATTGATGGAAACAAGGTTTTTCACAAATTTTCTGTCTAAACCAGATCCAACTAATTTGAGGTGAACTCAGTTCATACTATTTTAAAAAACACTGCGCCTGGGCGTATCTCTAGAATATTATCAACAATTAAATAAGCTCACATTGTTAGACTTTTTTAATTTAATGTAAAAATTATAATTAATAAAGGGTTGAGATTAAAAACGATCGGTTATTGAGTCTAGTAGTCGCATAATCCTTGTTGAGCGTGAGTGATAATTATTGTGTTGAGTGACTCAACTCAAATCACATATTTGAGTTTCAATACCTCTAACATGAGAACCCGTGAATTGTAGACGTACCTATATAAGTATGTATAAGCTTTGGTGTCCTTGTGATGCGACCATAGGATTGCGAAGGCAAAGGTCTCAAGTTCAAGCACAAGGCATACAACACTGACTGCTGACTGACATTACATGGTCAAGCAGTAAAGGAAATTATCATGAGGAATCATGTGCAGGAATCCTCACGAAATTTATCTATATAGACATTTCTGAAGAATCACCCGCTGTACATTTTGTAGTAGCTAAGTGAGTCATGAGTGCTAAAGTATTTAACAAATATACAAGATGTTCCGAACACTCATTCGTCTAGAAATAAACTTGCAAAACGTTCGCCTGCGATAGTAAAATTTCATGTGTGTCATAAGTTTAATCTGCACTATAAATAGTGTATATCGTAGAAACTGCAGACTAACACGCTAAAACCTGGCACAGACGATAGAATTTCGCGCGCAGTACACGCACACAACGAAACAGATGATTGTGTATTACACCCAGTGGGAATGTATGCAGCAGTTTTGTTGGGCTCTCGCATCCCTCGTCTGCGAGGGCCCTGCAATATAAAATTTCACCTTACCCGTTCAGAATTTGTTACGAGTCACAAAGTTATGCAGTAGGTAGGTATGAAGGTAGGAACTTCAAAGAAAGAATGGATGACAAATTGCTTTTAGTTCCTTTCTTTCGTAATATCGTACAGATGAATGTAAAAGCTACCATGTAGGTATAGGTAGGCTATATACATTGAACGTAATACAACATCATCATTATCATGCAAACCAAAAGATATCCAGAGCTGAATCCTCCCTTAATTATATCTACAAGATATGCCGTGCGCAATTACTTTCAGTGGCACTAACCACCTTATTTGTCCATGTCGTAAAAAAAATCACGACCGTAATTAGCTGGAAAGGTCCTAAAAACTCACAGGATGTTAATAAACGCGTCACGCTTCTTAATTTACGAGTATATTTGACTCCCTGTTGCAGGACCCATTCAAATTATAAATCATATAAACAAACATTGGTATTTGGTACAAAACAATGGGGCCTGCAAATATCGCCTGTGTTTATGAATCAAATTTACGACCAGCCTAATTGAGACCTAAGTACAAAATTATGGACACTGTCATTTGTTTATCAAAACGACGTACTTGTACATCATATTTATTCTTACGTAATAATGACAACCCTGAAGGGTCAGTTATAGTTCAAGAAGAGAAGGTCAAGGCGTTCTGCAATCTCAATTAGAACCACTAGACCAATGAGACCTAATATTTATCTAGCTATTATTACACCATATATTTTTGCATATATTACAGAAAGTTTTACATTACATTTATTATACTACACCTGTCGTAAAACCGGAAGAAACATTTGATGAACCGCAGTGGAGACACAATACGCCAAAATACTGCAAATGTGATCCCAGCTTTACGTCTAAACTCCAGTCTGCAAAGCGAAACATTGGTACAGCTCATTTAACTCACGTTTATACCCCTTTAGAGAATTGCTTAAGTTATTCCCTGCATTATTAATTGTCTGGAGTCACGCAAAGTTCACTTGTAGTACCTAGTCATTATTTTGTCACTAGTACCTACTTAAAATAATATAATGGCACTTATATCTACCCAGATTAATTATTATGGTATTTATGCAGATATCAAGCGTAGGAAGCTAGAGGAGTTTGCGAATTTCCACCTGATTTTTGCGTAAATAACTAGGTAGACCAGTTGTTTTATAAGGAAAATAGGGAATCATATCCCCTACAAGAATTGTCTTACAAATACATTGTTTTAGACGCAGATCGTTACCCAGCCTTAACGGTCACTTAATAGGTGCATTGTAGTATTAGAGCAACCTGTACGCTGTCAGTATCCATTCTGCTGACGTAATCGCTTTATCGCTCCTTGCAGACGGAGAGTAATGGGCTGCAGGCTATTGATGGTCGGGAAACCGATAGGAGAAATTCTATTGTGCATTGTTAATAACAATGGCATATGTAATCCTAATGCCGTATGTCTGTGATTGAAACTTGCAAGTCTCGGCTAGAGTTTACTTCAGGGGAAATGTATCCTGAATGTATTTAGAGGTTGATTTCATTTCGTAGAAAAATATTCAACTGGAAGATATATAATATGTTAGCAACCTCTTTCACTCCTCATATTTTCCCCAAGTATTGGTCCCCAATGTTTTAAGAGCTGCATATGGTCTTCAAAACAAACTACTTATTGAAATACCAAAATAAAAAAATCTCTCTATAAGTTTCCCGTGACTTAGTAGTTAAATCATTGTTTTAACGTGCAAGGTTTAGGTTCTTGGTATTTAGAAACATCATAAAACAAAGAACACATGCATTATTGGCTACAATAAAGGATGTGCGTACGTAACATATACTTCATAAAACTTAGGTTTAACCTACAAGTGAAAACTTCCTCGTAACTCCATGAAAGAATGTATTTTATCTTTTAAACTCGAATATTTCCATCTCAAAGTGAGGAACAAAGTTCGGTAGGTGCAAAGCAATTTTCGGATCTTCGTGTTTTGCCCATCAGTCTCCGAGTTTCAAGTTTTATCCGTCGGCTCCCCCTGGTGGGAGAAATTCACTTACTTTATTATTCGCCCTGTGTTGACCTCATTTTTGTTGCTTTGAGCGTAATATTTTATTCATTGGATATTTACACTTGGACACAACCGTATGTCTGGTGTTTTGTTGAATAATAATTGTTTGTCATGTTTTATGGCCATTATGAGTTGTTTTATACATATCAATATTTTGATAAAAAATATCAATATAGTTACACTTTGAATTCGATAGAGGGATGAATATGATAGAATGTGAATATAAATTGGTTAATCATATTCCTTTTTCAAAATTAGTCTGCTATAATTTCGTTTCAAATATAAAATAGTCTGTTTGTCGATGGTTTTTCGTATCGACATCAAAAGTGATCTGTATAAACGTTTTTATAATGGCCAAATAAAGGATCCGAAACAACATTTCGTGATAAAATATTGTGAATAAAAAAGACGTTTACAGGTGCCATTAGAACGGACTGGAAATAGATTATGGCCGGGGTTGGGCGGCCGCAGACGGACGAAACCCCGGCCTTGACTGTGATAGAATTATTTTACCTTTTCTTTGAACCCGCAAAGATAATTCCCCGATATTTCGCTCGGTGTGTTTATTCGGAAATATTTTGTTTGCAAATAGTTTTGTCACTTGTCGAAGACGAGTTTTCCTTTTAACGTTACGTGGATTATTAATAAAAATCACTGAGAATTATAGTTTTAATTGTATTTCAGGGCGTTTTTAATGTATGTATCTACATTGGGAAACATTTTGAACTAAACTTATTAAACAAGCTATCTAGTCAATGTTTATAAATTACGTATATTAACCCATGAAGTTAAAAAAATATATTGTATTGCCGGTGGAAAACACGTTCAGGCTTATCGATTATAATTTTTTAATATGTCCAAGATGTATGACAAAGGACATATCAAAAGTGATATGCAGATATTGTACCGTGTGCCGTTCTGCAATGCCTACTGTCTACTTTCACATGAATAAGACGTGCGTGACTAAAAACATAATCTTGGGTCGAGTCTATAGATGGTAATACTAATGGTAAAAGTGGATGATATTTTCTTACAATTCTCTCTTCAAAAATAATGAATAGTCATTTTGGAGATTAGAGAGCTTTTTAAAGTAATTATAAAATCTAGAGTCAGCGCCTTAGTCTGCCCGTGACCATGGATGCTGTATAGGATCCGACACGTCGGGATTAAATATTACCATGATTATCTTCTATTTCTATCTGTAAAACTTTTATTTCTTGAAAATATAATAATCAAATATTCCAACATAAATTTATAAACAGTAATTATTATGGGATTTTTCGGAAATAACGTTATCTTTTTGTGAGTTCGTTTGCTAGCTAACATGCGTGGGCAGCTTACATTACATAGCTGGTTTCAATACAAGCAGGGTATGCTCGTAATGTACCGTATCTGGCTGCGACTAGTGGCTTTCATTTTAATGAGACCACCGAGCCCTCTCGACTCTGAATAATTCCTCATTAAGTAAGCTTGCTTCACATCTTTTTATATACATAGATAGATAGAAATGTAACGCTATAGGTATAGTATACGCCATGAAAATTCTTTGTTTTACTCGACAATCAATGAATTTGTGATTTTGGTCAACAGTAAGATTGCTATATAATGATAATAATTTTAGTTATAAGATTTCCATCCGAAACTTTATTAAATTTGCGGTTCAAAGGATTCTCATTTGTTTCCGTGTTTTCAAGTTACACATTCAAAAGCAAAACCTTAGAAACAAATTAATTTCAACTTATTTTTATGGAATCTCTGGGTAAGTTCAGACAAAATAAGTACTAATGTACCTAGACTAACGCCTACCTATACGAAAGTACAAATAGGTACTTGTATTTTTATGAGCACAACAGGAGGGCACTACAGGTGAATAGAAAGGTCTTTATGTAAATTTTTAATAAACCCTCTTCCGTACCGAAATGAGGTGAATAAATAAAAGGAAAACTGTGAACAGATTTCTCACTGTACAGAACTATGTAGCACCTACTTTAACTAGTAAGTATGTCTTGTCTTTATATTTACCATAGGCACTTGTATTTAGGTGAGTCAATATACAATATTTTTTAATTTATTCCTCTCCCTATTTACGTCCTAGATATCACTAATATATTGTATGTTTACAGTCCCACTACTGGGCAAGGGTCTCCTCTGAATTTTAGAGGGGTAGTTTTCACATGCAGTGGAGAAATTTCCTCAGGAATGAAGACGTATAAGTTGTAAATGGTGCTTCTCATGGATTCGATTCAAGACCTATGACTTGACACCCCAGGGGGTCTTGGGGGCTATAGGTCATGTAGGTCTTATAGCGTAGATACATTGTAAATGCTCATGTTTCGCATACTTAAATGAGTAAGTGATTGGTTTAACATAATATTCGGTAGGTTACTAGGTTCGTACCGGTACTACCGTACCGGTAGGAGACTAGTTTATTTCTCTTGAATATTTTCTAGCAGTTACCTACACAGCTGAAATTCATTGAACAAGATCAAACGAAGGTGTTTTAAGTGGAATAGTGATGTACTTTTTAATAATTACGCTTACTAGACCTAGGATGTATTTAATGGCATGAATAATTGTGGGTTACAATGGAGAATTTTCCGCAACCTATTATTCGAAGATAAATAAGCCTTAGATATCCAGGTTATCAATATCTTACGTACCTTAGTACCTTACGTATCCCACGTCAGAAAAAGTCTGATACCAAATCAAATTCAATATTTCATACATCAAATTTTCTGCGAAGTCAAGAATGATTACGAACTGGAGTGGAAGGCGTATATTATTAAGATTAAGGTATTGACACGAAACTCACACCTTTCGCGGCAGCTGCCACGCCACTGCGGAAGCGTTTGGTATCATCAGGAAATATTATAGAGCTAAGTAGCTTTAGAAATAGGGCAACGTCGTATCTACGGCCGTAGAACCGTACAGACATAACTTACGTATGCACTTAGCGTTTCTTGTCTCATGATATTACAGAGGCTTTAAATCGTTTCTACTTAATGTTCAAAGGGATTAAAATTAAAATAATATCAAGGTACCGCCATAAAATCAGTAAAAAGTACTTTTATTTAAATGTGTAAAAAAACGGTGCGGTATAAAAGTTATAGAGAAAATGTCGTTTAATATATGTACATACGGTATTCAAAAATAGAAACATAAAGTCGTCGAGTAGGTGCCCATTCAACTTCGTAGGGTACTGATTAAATGTCAATTTTTTTTATGTGATACAAAACTCAACATCTAAAAAGTTAAAATCGTGTTATATACATAAGTATCCTTACAAGTCCTTACTAGTATTATAAACGCGAAAGTTTGTAAGTATGGATGGATGTTTGTTACTCTTTCACGCAAAAACCGCTTAACAGATTTGAATGAAATTTAGCATACATATAGTTTATTACCTGGATTAACACATAGGCTGCTTTTTATCTATATACCAGGCGGACAAAGCCGTAGGAGGCAGCTAGTATTATATAATTGTATTATATTGAGCACAATCTGGTCGTTTATCTAAATCTACCATCTTCATCCAGTACATATATTATTTCTAGTCTGTAGCTCAACAAGAAGACAGTTTTAAGTCAATTACCAACAAAAATCAACCAGAACCGGCAGACACATAAAAAAGAGAGTTAATAAAAACGTGGTAAAAAGAAAGCATTCCGCCATCTGCTCTCCCGCAGACCTGTCTAGCTAACTTCATGATATCTCCACTTGTGCCGGCGGCGGCTGTTAGGCTTCGATCGAGTTACCAGTTATAATTTCCGGGTGGGAGAGCGCAATCGGCGCGCTCGTAATAGATTCCGCCCTAACATCTGATACCCGCGGCTTCGGCGAATTCACGCCCCGAGTGCCACGGGTTCCACGAGTTCCGCGACCTAACTGCGTTAATGAGATTCACTGTGTTTTGTCGACCTTTTTACGTGGGGGCACGTAATAGATTGATTGTTTGCGTAGTTATAAGCTGTATCAAATTATGTTGTTTTTGATTTATCGAACCAAAAAATTGTTTATCTAATGTTTCGTTTATATTTTCTTCAGTATTCGGTTTCTGTTGTTGCGTGCAATAATTGGATTTTTTTGCTATATTTTTCTGAATGATGCCTACAGATATTTCTTTAAATGATAATTCACAAATTATTTATTAGTATCATTATTTCACAAATTATTCAGTTTTGGCTATTATTATTAAACATACCTACCTATGTGCAGATTTCTTATCATATAAATTAATAGCTTTTGTTCTTCCAGGCTTGCAAATTCGGGAAAAAATATGTTCACTGTTTATTATAATTTCAAATGGTTGTGGTTGCCAAGTGGTCGTGATTCGTCAAAAACAAAGACAGTCGATTGTATTTTACAAACGAAAACAGAGAAAGAAAAGTACCTATTGACTAGTTTTGTTTTTGTCTGTTTATATAGAGGTTAAAAAAGAAGCCAACAGAGTCGTTGTATGTAAAATAAAAATATTGATTTCGTAACACAATAACCTAGCACAGTCGATCAATTGACTGTGCTGTGTATTTTATATTTCAGCTAAAAGCGCCAATACCTCACATAGATTTGTTTCACTCCGAGACGATGAAACGCGTATCAGCAAACTCAATAAGTAGTAAGATTAGATCTGTTCAATGTATTTTCTGTGTATGCAGCTTTATCACAGGGTACCTCAATCTTGATAGAATTACGACATGTCTGAGAATCGGAACAAACTCATAGACATGTTGTAATTTCCGGCACCACCTATTGGTGATCGACGTTTACGATGGTCCTATATGACCTTGCGGTAAGGGTTGGAGAAATCTCATCTACCTGAGAAGTTTGGACGATAACTACCGTTGAAGAAGTTATATTGGGTTATTATTTCCAAAGGCATAGTTTTTGAATTCACATTTTATAATAAAGTCATATCAAAAGTCGAGCGAATAATTTGAGCATTTTTATCAAGGCTTTCTTCTTCGCCAAATGTGATTATAATCAGATGAACGGGTATAGGAATAAATAAAATTTTAATAAAAACATTTTTATTGTTCTATGTTAAGAAGATAGAGCTGTCACTTCAATGTATATTTCTATAACAAAAAATGTTAGTATTTAGTAGTAGTAGTAGTGTTAGTCTTTAGAGTATTTAAGATTTTCTACTTATCTTTGGTTCCGATTGCTTATTATTTAATTATTTAGTCCTATGTGTAAATACATTACTTAATATTTTGTATTTGATAGGTTAAGGATGACATTTATTGTAATATACATACCTACAACAATGAAAGGTTTAAAGAATATTGAAAACTTAAAAACATTAGATAAAAATATCTTTGGTATATTTTGCAAAAAATATATAATATAAAGAAGCATTTGAGTGAAACATATCACAAATCTGATTATATTACTTAAATATAACCCAACACTTGACGTATGATTCTATAATATCTGATCAATTAGTTAAAATAATACAAACTTTATTTGATTACTTCCCCAATTAAGTTTAATCGTGCTACTAATTACGAATCCACTTAAATTTTTTGACGTCTGGTTTGAAGTAATTTCTGGATATAATTTATTAACGGCCGATTCAACGAAAACTGAATAGCAGTCTAAAAAGTTAGCAGTTGTTCTAATTAATTTACGTACCTACATTTAAAATAGGATCGATAGGAGAGGAGTATCACAATTGGCTGAATAGATTTTTTTTTTGGCGTATTTCGATTCAACTAGATTAACCCATTTGGGCCGGTTGTAACGCATTTATATAAATAGATGCGTGTAAACTCAATTCACTAGTTCTACCGTTCTTAATCCGAGACATTCCATTTCGGCCTTATAAGTCCGAAAGCCAGATTTAGATTTCTCTGATACCTACTAAAGATTTCGATTCTCGTATTCATAAATAGCAAAAACGTTTTACCCTTTATCGTGGAAGCTTGCAGCGCAGACTCTTATCTCTCAGACGTGTCAAAAGCCAGAGAAGTTTGATATATCCAACGAGTTGGCGCTACTCCATTATTTCAGGATGACCTTGTCCCTAGGTTCCCAAGTAATAATCTGTGATCAGCAGTTTTGCTGATCACTGATGAGATTATTATCTTATAGGATAGATAGTTCATGAGTAGAGAATCTAGAGATCCTGGTCTCACTTACATCTAAACAACGCAGTACTTTTAGCAACTTTCTAAATAAAAACATATTAACTAAAGATATTATTATAACTATGTGTAACTTGTGAGTGTGTTGTCTGCCAGATTGCGGCCGATATCTTTGATAGCCGGCTAATACGTGATCCTGTATCTAATCTCTGTTACAATAACACTCCACTAACTTATGTCGTTACGCTAGTTTTCTGTCTGTTCGAGTCGACACTGGACTAACTCGAGCTATTTATATTTCTTTGTCTGTTGCCCGAGAGTGCACAGAATAAAAATGAAGATGTGAAATCTGCAAAAAAAATTGTTTAGAAGAAATATTGCGGATTTAATGGCTTATAACTTTATTTGTAGAAGTATATTTGAATCCAAATTTTCATTGCTATCTTTTGATTTTTTTTATGAGCACTTCCTTGCATTGTTATCAATTTATAAAATGAGTTTTCAATTGATAACTTTTCAGACTATATTAAAATAAATAAATAAATATTTCCGGACATTATTACACAGCGCCATCTAGTTCCGTGTTAAGCAACGAGACTTGGGTTACGGATACTAGATGGTTGATATACTACATATATACATTTTTTTTGTAAATATATACATAATATTATACATAGATACATCCATGACGGATACAAATGTTGATGCTCATCACACAAACATTTGTCCCTACCGGGATCTGAACCCGGGACCCATAGCACACCAGGCAGCGTTAGCTACCGCTGAGCTATACGGGTCGTCAAATTCTTCATATTATTATGAAGTTAAGTTCACTGTGATACAGTGTATTTACCAAATTCAACTCGAATAGACATTCGAATTAGCGAGATAATAACTTTTTGGTCTTAGACTTACACTCTTTGGTGTACTCGACAGAATGTAATGTAAGCGCTATCAGGGTATACTAAACATAAATTCGTTATTAAGTTTATATTAGTTAATCAGAACATACTAGAAGTGTTCTTGACACGCCTCTCCAGCCTAACACGGTTATCTTACTCTTACTGCAATGTTTAACTAAGTTCTGTAGAGATTAAAGTTATTAGTTAGACGCTAAATTTAGACAATACAATGTTATAATTAAGGTTAATATTACGTTTTGGCTTGTGACAGGTATTATGTACATTTATTGTATATAATGATTTCAGTTTATTGCGCATTATTACAAGATGGCTATTAGATTAATTAGAAGGAACAAAAAAAAAACGTGACATGAGAGCTGAAATGTAAAAAGTATTAAAAAGTTTTATATTTTAAGGTTGTATATTTTTAGGACGATACCTATACCTTTTTTTTTTTTTTTTTTGTTGTCCGTGAGAGAATGCATTTACGCACTTCCCGTCGCCCGGGAAGACGACGGGGGTGTGTCGGACTCCACCCAGAAGGGGTGACTACCGACTAAACCCACTCGGGGTCTTTCCGCCTCACCACCATGGTGCCGGGGTTACGGGTACGCGTTAGCATTCTTCCGCGACACCGGCAGTGGCGGACCGCCCTTGCGGTCCCCAGGCCCCTGTGGGAGGGTCCTCAGTGACCCTCCACTCCGTCCTATCCACTGAGTGGGGCGCGGCAAGACCCACCGCGCCGCCTACTCCGGCCAAATGCTGGGCGGTCAGACTTTCCCAAGCCTGCCACCCGTGGCCGTACATCTGCCCTTAGGATGACGGGGCAGATGTCGTCGTGTCCGTGGCCGAGGACTGGGTACGTCGCGGGCCACTCCCTGTGGCCCTACCCTTCTTCCTCTTTTGGAAGGCCACGCAGGCCTTGGTGCCAACGCGGTTATCGGCTGGCTTGCCCTCCGCTTCGCAGAGCGAGCAGTGCAGGTCAGCAGAGCACTGATTGGCCCTGTGACCTGGCTGGCTACAACGGTAGCACTGCTCGCTGCGGTCCACCTCGGACGAGCACGTGTGCTGGACGTGCCCGCCGTACAAGCATCGGAAGCACTGCAAGGGCCGAGGCTCAAGCAGTGCCACCTTTGCGGAAGACCACCCCACTAAGAGGCGGCCGGCGCCAACGATGGCTTGGGCCGCTGCCACCGGGCAGCGAAGCCAGACCGATCCCTGTCCTGACGGTCCTAATTTGACGTCCCCTATTTTGATGGCGTCGACGGAACATCCGCCGACGCGTGCGGCCACTGCGGCCACCTCCCCTGACGTCACGATATCGTCCAGGTTCGACACGCGCAGCTCTGCGCACTTTGTCGGCCTGGAGATCCTGACGTCGTTGGCGTCAACTAACTCCCGCATCCTGGAGGCCAGAGCGTCGGCTTTGTCGCCGGACTCGGCCCCAGGGACCTCCAAGATTCGAGACCCCGTGACTGAGAGCTTGAATCCAAGCGAGGAGATCCCTATCTCCGCCAGATTGATGCGCCTCTTGGCCTCCAGGAGGACAGAGGCGTACGAGATGCCCTTCGCCTCAGCACCAACGATACCTATGTATACCTACCTATTCAGTAGTGAATTTGAAATATGGACTTTATTTAGGTTTATTTAGCTTAGGTATGTAGTAGGTACACTCGTTTCACGCTGAATATAAAGAAAGTCTATCTAGAAAATGGTTGCATCTTAAGACCGACCGGCTTCTTTTCCTTTAAGAAGCCATTTTGACATTTACTGGAGGCCTGAGTAAGGTACTAAATTCAAATTTTGAACGACTAAAAGTGTCACGGGTTTCGTTTGATTCTCGTAAAAAACTTAAGTATATTTGTAATGGTCTATAGGTTGTTATTTCTATCTATAAATGCAAGTTTTTACTTTCAACGTTGTAATGCTGCTTTATATTTAAGTAAGTAGGTAATAAGGTGGCTTTGTGCTGCTTGCAATTTAACGACATTTTTACTACGCAACAGCTGGGCTACAGTGAAACGTACTCAAGAGCGTAATTGGAATATTTTCCGCACTATTGCGATCGTTTTCTTTTGAAACAAAGTGTTTTATGATCAGTGCCTAAAAGCTCAATTTAATTTAGATATCATACTGTTATTATCTGCTGCTGCTGTTTACTATGACTTGAAGCTGATAAAAGTTTACAGCTGATATCTTATGATGAAATGCGTTACAGCACATTGGAGAAATACCATTAATGGTAAATGCAGTAACGCGTAACAGCTGCATTGATGCATACAATTAATTGGCACAGAAGGCTAATTCCATGCAAGATGCGATGACAAGCGCACACACACAAAGATACGTACATGGAGTACCTACATAACCAAGTAACCAAGACCAGGGTAGAGTTAAGAACAAAGATACTATTGCACACACATACTTACCTTTTTTTAGGGGAAATAAACGGTCTATTGTAATTATTTCTGCGTCAGTTCATTACAAGGATTTTATATTCTTACAAATCTTTATTCTTCTTTTTAGAGCGTTTGTTATCATACTGCCCACCTTTAAGCTAAAATAATGTTAATCATTTTAAACAGATTAGAAACACTGCATGCGTCTCACGTCGCGTGTAGTTCGGATTGGACCTTCTTTACTTTGATTATGTGGTGCCTCACAGCCACGTGTACAATTAACTCACTTAATTGGTTGTTGGAGGCTAGTAACCACTGTTGTTTTGCCGCCCACTTTCATTAGACCACCTCTGTTACGGGTAATGGGTGTACCTAGTGTAATAACAGTTCTATCGACTTGATATTTCTTAAGCCAAATAATGATGAGGCTTGTTATAAAGATTTGGGAAATCTGAGAAGTATTCTCTTCACAAAAAAATTACAACATTTCATCTCTAATACTTTGGATATAAAAAAAAACTAACTAATCCTGACCTAAAATCCTTTGATATACTATAATGAGGTCAATAGACATAAAAAACGGTGTACCTATGTTATTATTATCTGATATCAGTTCATGTTTGACAATTACATACATTTTTTAAACGAATTATATAATTTTTATAATAAGTATTTTTATGATTTTTTATGTATAATATATTTACATGAAAAAATCACTTCACTATACAAATCAGACGCTGATCAAGCTAGTGTATTTTTTTCCATTTACAACCTTATATGTAGTACAGTAACTTTAAGCTTGTATTACATATTTTTTTGATGACGTATATAAGTATTAGATAACCTACCTATATGGTGTACATAAAAAAGCACAGAATTTTATACATTAATATTTAGTCACGGGTAAGTATTTTCGAAAAGATTGATGTTCAAACCCCAGAGCCGTAGTCATTACTTATTGATCCCGGTAAGGTTTTGCTCTCGTCCTAATAGGAGATTGAAGTTCTAGTCAAGTACACAACGCAACCACGTGAATAGATTAGAATTAAGTTACGCCCTAGGGTCTACAACTTTCGTTATTGTTAGATAAGTACCTACCATATTGATCGAAGTCTCATTTGTGTTGAGAATAATTAATTTAGAACATACCTACGTACTATAAATCATTTGTTTTCTATACAAACCATATTTTTAATGTCAAGTTGTCAAAAATTAAAACGTAATTCTCCTTTATTTTAAAACTCAAACTATAAAAGAAAACACACACAATTTCTTTTCTTGCCTCTTGATTTTTCTGCAATAATATTAAAGTATTTAGTTACTTTCCATTATTTTTATTGAAACCTGCTGTCATGAATGAATATGAACCATCGCTAAGTTCAAGGATTAGTTTAAGATGTTTGATAATATTGATCTATTTGTTTTTAAAAACTGGGTCGATTTGACAACGACTATATGCATTTGAGAGAATGTTAATTTTATACTAGGTATTAGCAGAATGTTTTAAAGTGTAATGTTTAGTAGTTACTTTTTTGCTAAAGGTCCCTTGAAGGATTGAGGTAACATTAACTTTGGTCATGAACCGGACAGAGTATATTTTCTTTTACTTTTTGTAGCATCATTGGTTGTAAGCAGCGGCAGTAAAGACAATAAGTACACTATAATGTTGATGCTTTGGTAGATAAAACGTCCATTAGACACGGTTGCGTCAGACCACCGAGTAGATAACCTACAGAAAACAAATTTTAAGGACCAAAAGTAGAACATAAAAGCGTCACATTCAAATAAGTCAAATAAAAGCAAAATTTGCCAAGTCGTCGCTGAAAGACAATTTTTTCGAAACAATTCCATATATCATTTATTTTATATAAGTCCAAATATTTAAAAAAAAACTCTCGTTACTGATGCAATGTGAATTGCCAAAACCTGTAGATGCTTCTGACGACATCTGCAACGTACTTACATGTTCACATAGGAGAGGCGAGCGGCCTAAACCAAGCGGCCAAAACCAAGCGGCTTGTTGTCTCCGGCCTGCGAGTGATCAATATTTTCACTATTTTTATTGCTAAATTGCAAAAATATGTCGCCCTTATCAATAATCTTTTACCATGCGTATCTAATTGACCGTAAAAAATATACTTGATGTACCGTAAAGCATTTTCAATTAATTTTATTTGTGCTCTACATCTTACAAGAATAGACTATTAAAATAGATGCTGTTGGGCCCTCCCAGACAATCTACTCTGTGACATAACTACCTCGTACCAGACGGCTACGGACGTTGTTATGTTTAATTTACTAATGTTTATCTACTATCAGTTACATCTTACTAGTACTGTGGTAATATAAACATCTGTATAATTCGTTTGCTACTAGCTATATTTTATAAATATATGTTTCATGCACCTTTGACTTTTTGAAATCATGAGCATAATAAGGTTAAGGAAAATATCATCAAAAAATGTAGGTAGGCGTTTGAATTCTGACCTAACCCACACTAGGCTGGCCTAGAGGACTATATAATATAGAGTATGATGTGCAGTAAAGTGGTAAATGGGCTAATAACGATTATAAGAATGTATAATTACGAATATACGTTCTTAAACTAATTAATTCGTTGATAGATAATCGCCTAAGCTTTGCACTGATCAAAAGAGAGATTGATTTATAGTAGGTACTCTTTAGGAATAAACCATAAATTCTACAGTTTGAGAGGAATAACAAGGATTGACGATTTTAACCACCGTGTAGTTGTATATATGTTTCTATATATAGATAGATATCCATAGATGCCAGCTGACATATAACATCATGCTTGTATCCCCAAACTCCTGACGACGTAAATTTTACCAATTACTAGTATGTTTTAGTCTACAGGAAATTTCATAAAAAAATCCAATAATACTGGTACTCAACACTCGAACTGAGAAACAAATGTCCTTTACGGAGATTTTTTTGCATCTTGCAATAATAAAGGACAAATCCTAAAGACGAAAACTATGTAAAGCAAAGTTAACATGAAAAATGTGCAAAGTTAATTAGACCTAATATCTAGGTAATTAACTCAATTAATTATATTCACCGGAAATTAACACAAATCCTTGAGTTCGCCATAATAATTTCATTAATAAGTTGTAGACAGTTGTATAAATATGCTTTAGTTAAATGTAAGCGGTAGATTAATTCACAGAGATTCATGTAAAATGCAAAACTACGTTATAACAACTGTACTGTTATGCTATTTATAAGCAAAATCTACTCTTTGTTTCCAAGCCACGGTCTGCTTGGTCTTGAAATTTTTATGAAGCCCACTAGTATACTTCAACTACAATAGCCTACACTTCTTTTTATACGAAGTGAAAAGTTTTAAACCGCTACAAAAATATGGAACTATAGCTTATTTTCTAAATAATAGAGTATATTTTTAAATGACCGCTCAATAAAGGATTCAATGGGTTCTTTGATGTTTTCAAGTTCTGCGACAAACCAAAAGAAAAGAATATCCAATACAAGGAAATCCAATTGTTCTTTGTAGATATTTAATAATTGAATCAGCAAATTCAAGAAAAAATGTTTCTTTTATATTATTGTACAATTAATACGTTTGCAATAATATTCCCTTTGAAATATGATCAGCCAGTGTTTCATTTCAAGCGGTTTCCAATAATGAGTGGAAAGCAGTCGTGTGGGGATTAATTTGAAGTATGGACCTTGATTGAATTTCTCTCTCAATTAATTTAATAAAAGCCCACTCGATGTGATCAAGTATCGGTATTCCAGTTATTAAAACGTAGGTTTTCGATTAATCTATCGATTTATTATACGGTTAATGCCTATCAAAACTTTGTAAATATTATATAATGTTAATCAATAAAACTGTATGTACTTTAATTAACTTAATCGAATTTATAACATTACTTTGACGAGTAGGTACAATAAAGTCAAATAAACAGAGTTTCAGGTTATGATGAAAATTACATCGTTGAATTTATTAAAATAATGAAGTAAGTTTGATATGATGTATGTTTTACGCGTTGTCGACGACATGTGGTAAGAGCGTAACGTCAAGTTAATTAAGATAAATTGACAAACATTTTATGTACAGTCAGCGTCGTAAATAATTATGTAGATACAAAGTATTTTTAATATACCAGAGTACTTAATTTTACTACTGATTATGACCCTATTACACTAATGAACAGTTTTAGCATGAGTTATATACTCAAGCTTCAATGACCACATACTGCTTAGTACGAATTCAAGACTTCTGGCTTTGCGAAATTATACGCGCATAAATAATCACAGCCAGAAGTGATCTATGGAAACATAGTGAGGAAAAAAGAATTTTTAGTATCACGGCTCATTGGGTATTGGGTTTTTACCCAATAATTTTACCAAATGAACTTTTACCTACCCTATTTTACTATCTACAGTTTCGTCGCACGTCGTATGTAAATAAAAAATTCAACCGACTTCTAAAATAATCAAACATCTTCCTATCCAAAAACTTTGTCTATTTGAAGTTGGTCCCAGGAGCCTATTCTTTTTTTGAAGTCAGTTTGAAAGAGCGCCGTTCTGAAGTGACGAAGTCTGCGTCACGGCCTCGTCCTGTAGCTTGCGCTTTTAATGAATTCATAAAGAAAGTAATTTATATATTATTACTTATCATACTTCTGTAGGTTTTAATGAACAATTAAAATTTTTAAGTAGGTTCTTTTAATTGCCATTGTTAGGTTTGTTATGATTACAATGTTGTAATACCGAGCAATTTTTTTTATATTCATCATTATCGTCTCTATTTCGTAAATTACTTTAAAATGTAAAATACCAATTTAATTTTACAATCTTTATTGTATTGAAAAATATTTTAATGAAATTGTACTGTTTTCAACACGAATTTTTATGTCTCAGATTTCTGTTCGTTTTCAAAAGAACAACATAATTAATTATAGTTATATCTCATGTTCAATAATATCGTATCGATGAAACCACAAAATTTAAGTAAACAACGAAATGCTATGAGGTACGTCTACAACTCAACTATTAGTTCATTTACTTATAACCTTAATCACAAATTACATTGGTTATCAAGTGCTCACCTAACATTTACCTTGGTTAGAACTAATTTGACTCGGTTTGTCAAACAATATGCCAAGCAAACCGATTAGAGACCGCACTGGGAAACCGATTATGGCTCAATAGATAGTAAGAGGACCCCTCGTAGTCAAGACTACTTGAGAGCAAGATAACTATGTATCTTACAGAGTAATTTATACGGTTGATTTTATTAGAAAAACATATCACAATATTAAAGGCTTTGAGCAGTATTTGAGCACAAGACACTGGAAAATATTTTTCATTTCTCATACTGAAAGAAGTTTTTATTTGATCCAAGTAGCGGGTGGAAAATACTTTTTCCCAGCCTTGGGCGGGAAGAACTCATATTTGGTAAGGCAGTCGGCTGTAAAAAATCTTACATAATTAAGAAAAAATGCTGCAGTCTTGTGAGTGTATAAACGGCTAGTGTGAATTAAAAAAAAGTGTATAGTGATGCGGTGTGTTCCATAATTAAAATTTTAAGTAGACTATGTATATAATTTGGCGGTATACTAACTCTTTGAGCTGTATCTTAATCTCCGATTAAGACTAATATCTTATTAAAAATGAGTTCAAGTGATACTGAAATGTTGACCCCAGGTTCTGATAAAAACATCAATTCCTACTCGGACTCGTGTGGGAATTGATTTCTTTTGACCCTTGTGTAACAATCTACTATTGCTTACAGTGCGTTCAGACATCATTGGTAAATAATTGTTAGTTTTAGATTTGAATCAATATTTCAAGATATTTTTTGGAAATAATGAGTGACGTTCAATTGAGTGATTTTTTTGGAAATAATATTACAAATATGTTTGGTAAAAATCAAAATAAGAAGTGCCTTAACTTTGTCAAAAATAAAATATACGATAAAAACTTCCTCGTACAAAGTCTTCCAAACCTTCTCTTAATACATGTACGTTTTGTGAATTTTGAACTATGAACCACTTTTAAAGTCTTTCAACCTTGGTAGTTGAAGTTGATGTGCGATCCACTTCAAAACTTTCTTTGACACGAAAATCGTTTCAGGCTAAAATAGAAAAACAATTACCCATGCATGTGCCTTCGAAAATGTTCCGTCGATCGTGTTAAGATTTTTAGGTAGATTTGCATGAGGCTTTTTGAAATATAATTATGGACTATTGAAAGGAAAACATGATTGGTACCGTCAAAGGCCGGATTTCGGTGTGTTTATGCAGGTCGCAGCTAGGTGGTTGCATGCTTTTCTTATCAATTTAAAACTACGATTTACAAACCGGTATGACAAGAAACTATGTTCTCTTATAGATAGGTGTCATTATATTTTGCGCATATACATATATACCTTTGTTGTTCCTAAACCCATTCTTGGGGAAAAAATATTTGATTACATTTGTTCACTGTGAAGTTGTTATTTCAATACCAAGCTTGTATTGAATAACGAGCAAGCTAATGCTTCTAAGATTACCTGAAAGATAGAAACTTGAGCGTATTGAAATATTCAAAAGCACAAGTTGCTCATAATTTTGCAGCCATGCGAAATAGACAACTTGTCATCTTACTGCAGCAAAGTTTTAGATGGAAGAAAAACAATTCAAATATTTGTCAGAATTATATTAAAATTGCCCATTTAAAATGAATCATTATGTGGGTACGTAAAGTTGCGAACATGCGCGTGTGGTGTGAGGGCCCTCCCAGAAATGGACGAAAAGTATCTCAGATTTTAGTAGAAGTTCTTAACAGTACACATCAATCATGGAATTTGTAAAAAAAAGTAATAGAGATATATAGCACATGTTTGCACATGTTTTATTTCGTAATTCAATTTTCGCATAAGTGTAAGTCATCTATATTATATCTTCAATATATTTATTATTACAGTATTTTCAATCTAATTCTTCAAACTTACGTTTTTTGCCCGGGGTAAGGGGATATTATACTGCAAAGCTGCCTCCGTAGGCAACTTTTAAGTACCTACTGAAGTAGAAAGGATATATACTGAAGTATAGAAGATTTGGAATTAATATCAATAACTACTACATTAATGAGTATCAATTTGCCAACGATATTGTATAAAATGGCAAAATTAGTGCAACAGCTCGTAATGTTCATAAAGATTGACGACGTCAACAGATTAACATGGACAAGACAAAAGTTATGTCGAACTCCCATATTGTGCTCATGTCATATCTGTTGGGAACTCTGTTCTCGGAGTTGTAAACGAGTATGTCTACCCGGAGACAAACTATCCAGTTATGTTGGTTCAACTTCGAGGAACGGGGAAACGGAAAACGGGAAACTCGGGTTACCACAACCTTTGTCTTAAGATAAACCTTTAAACCGGTTTGGACTTAAGGCGACGGGACGGGGCAGTCACTAGGCCTCATAAGTAAGTATGCATTTATTTTTGCTAAGAAGCTTGAATACTATTTTCAAGGTTTCTTGGTTTGTGCTCTGCGTTGATGAATCAGTTAGGACAATTTATTATATATATGTATGTATGAAGATAAAAAAAAATTGTACCTCTGGTGGATATATTATATTTATTTTACTATTAAAAAAACATCGTTTATCCTAAGTTTTTAATAATTGTAATCCATTGGTACGCTGTATTTTAAATTTATATACCATTGAATTAAAAATAATACCCCGTTTCGGTTTTATTAAAAAGATGATAAAGTTTATAATTCGTTAAATTATAAAAATGCACCAAGAACATGCTCGAAAAGGTATATATACAAAATTATTAAAGGTATATTGTATATTTTGATAATTACAGAAGATAGGTATTGCGTGATGTTTCATGGTGATCCACAAATTCTAGAGATCTAAGTTAAAATATTTTATTTATTTACTGTAAAATCCCAATATTGATTTAATCATCAGTCAAATATGAACGAATGAGGAAAGAATAAGGTTGCAAAAATAAAGAATAAGTCGCATATCTAATTATTTTCTTAACAAAAAATAATGTACAATTTTGTCTCGTACTTTTGAATCCTGTGCTTCAAATTACTACTACTTCATAAGCACTTATAGAACAAATAACTTTTATTTAGTGGCCTTCGAAGTTTAATTTACTATTATAAAAACGTTTTGTGTGGTATAGGTGAGTAGGGATATTTTTGTTCAGTAGTGGTTTGCTGAATGATGCGGATCTCATATTGATAAAATATTCTGAATTGCAAAAAAATATCTTTACACCAAAAGCACTTAATTTATTTTATTCTAGGCATTTTGAAACTGAATTGTCTAATAAAGCAACATTTTACGGTTGTAGATTATGTTTGTTCCTTTTATTTAAGTTACAGCTGGCTCTGGAAAGACGTGGCTCACAAAACGTTTAATAAAATTAAATTTATAAAAAGCCGCTCCTCTTTCGATGTTTGCCGTACAAGAATGAAAACAAGTGGTTTTCAATAGCACAAGGCCCATGTAGTAACTTTAATACTTCAGCCTCTACAAATAGTATCTTGTAGGTGATCAATTTATATTTTATTTGTGGCATTATTATTTAATTTATCATGTTAGTATCAAGCAGGAATGTAAGTGATATTAAAGTTACGAATCCTTCACTCTAAAATTTCTCTAAAATTTTAGAGTGTAAGATATCAATAGATAAGGTAAGAATAAAGTTATACTAACCACTTACTTATTTATAGGTTTGAATCTACCTACATCTGTACATCGTACGGTCGCAATGGTTGGTAATTATTAATTATAATTGTTTTCTTAAGAAATTTGTAATCGCGGATTAATAAATCCACGCTACTTCAGGACTTCCTAAGGGCTGAATAGGTCAGTCTTAATTATTTGACAAACAAATCCTTTCGTACTGGAATGAACTGGCGCGTCTTTATCTTTTCACGAAAACGGCATTATGTTGTTCAACACGATAAAGAATCCATTAAAATTCGTTTCAAGGAATTATGCAAATGAGATTGTAAGCGCTCGCTAACAAGATAGGACGCTCGCAAAGATTGTTGCTAAACTCAATTCAGTTCGCCTGTTGCTCTCCTTTGTGGGTACCTGCGCCTGGCAAATTACCCGGGGACGCTGAATAAACGAACAACTTAAAAATAATAATCTAACTCAAGGCGATGGGGATAACATGTAACTTAGTATGCTGCGGGCACTGTATCTATGTGGAATAAAACGCAATTATTTGAATTTTGATTTATTTTTTCAACCTAACATTGTCGTAACTTTCTTAACTCGACAGATCACCAGCTAAGATAACAGGTGTACTCAATTATGAACATTGTTCATACCACTTACAAATTATTATACGATCAGTACCGAAAAACAATTATTCATCATTATCACGAAATTTACTTTTATCACGAAAATACTATTATTAAGTTTACTAAATTCCTTTTAATCAATTCTTTTACATGAATTTGAAATACAAATAATATTTAATTTGAAATCACTCGATGTCTATGCAATAACTCTATTGTGACTAACAATCAAACTAAGGTAGAATTTCAAGTTATCGGTAAAGAGTAAAGATGGAAGACATTATGTAATAAAAAGATAGCGTCTTTTGGAAGAAGAAGCGTTAAATAATATTGTTAAATAGGACACTTGCTTTGTCATATTCAATGGAATAAATGGCACAACAAAAACACAAACATTAAATATTATTCTACACATGTTTGTTGTACTGCCTTCATTGGTACAAAAATAATAGTTTTAAGTTTTCGGAATGACACAAAGTTAACTTCATTTTCTCGGGTCTTACATTTATGAAACTTTTCACATGACATAATAACGAAAACTTAATAAAGACTCAACAAGAATGATAATTTAATGTAACTACACTCCAACTCCTACAGTATACATTTAATCTCGGAGACTACCCACATTCAACTTCACAAGCTAATACATTAGAAATAGGAAAGGCACAGTCGAAGTATAAAAATTATTGCTGACTTCCTTAACTAGGTACGATCCTTTACAGTTACTAAAACCACATAGAAATGTCTTAAAATAAACATCAGTTCTAAACTAAACTTTATTTATATTTTAGGTACTTTAGATTACTTTGTCTCGTGCTCTGTGGCCTTTTCTAAAGTAGACAGTAAGTAATTTAACAAGCGGAAAACTTTGGAAAGACAAGCGACTAGGTATTAACTGCTCAATTAAAATTTTCTTACAAAATGTTCGCTAAGTTAAAAAGGTTTTGTAGATTTGGCACGGCTAGTGACAGGTCGCACTAAATTTTTTTAAATTATATAGTCTAAGTCCAAACTATCGTCGAGCACAACTAATGTAAACATATTAGTTTTGTGATGTCGTTATTCACAATCTACTTCGTTCTACCTAATTTATGTGCGTATTGCCAGTTACACGTCTAAGTTACGTACATGACTCTGTAAGAAAATAGGATTCATTTATATTCAGAAAATATTATTTTTCATCTTTATAGGTACATATTTTTTCACATTCACATTCATCTTTATACTCAATTCGTGAACGATTCGTTCTCTTTAAGATATTAGATTGACAAAGATCTAGCTAGTAACAATACTCTACGAGGCTACACAGTCGTTGGCTAACAGATACTTTGGAAGTTATCACGACTAAGTATCCACATCAAAATTATAATATTTATAGGCTTTTTGTTAAATCGTTGAACTACATAAATCGTGTAATACTAAAAATTCAATGATTTGAAACCTGTCCTTAAATAAAGTCTATCATTTAATTGCACACACAACTTTATACAAGCCAGTAGCTTTAAGATTAACTGAAACTATTTTTGTCTACAAGTCAGTACTTCGTTGAAGTTTGTTTGGGAAATTCTTATAGTATTCATTAATAATAACGAATTAACCTTTAACAGCAAGCACCGTACTAATAATAAAATTACGAAGTAAACTTTAGCTCTCGTAGAAAACATCCCACCACAACAAATTGACTAGTTCTAATTCCTATCTACATAATTTTTATACACCTTAAACTAAATTTATTAAAGTCTCTTTAAGAAGTAGTTGAACCGGCCGCAAATGGTGAAGTGAGGGTAAGGTTGGATATGTGAAAGAAAAACAAGAGGAGTTCACTTTCTGATCGGGCAATATCCTTCTTTCATTAATTTTGAGAACGCAACACAACACTGAAACGTACCGTAGACAAGAGTTTTATAAAATCGTCACAATTCTAGTTCGTATTCACTGTTCGTGCAACCGAGTTCAAACATTCACTGTCCCTTGAGCATACAAAAGACGAGAGCAGGTCGAGGAAGAGATAGAGGGTAGGGTATCCGGACATCGCTTTAAGCGGCGTCTAGATGTAGACTTCATGGTGTTGCTGCGGCCGGCCCCGCCTGGACTAGGAGCCTCGCTCCGCCAGCTCCACGACGTCATCCGGCTCTGGTCTCGCTGCATCTATCTTTCGCCTCTCGGCTATCACTATTCTTATATTTTCCTCTTCGCTGATTGGTTGAGGGGTCGACTCAGGAGTGTGCAAGTTTTGCGAACACGACGCATTGCTTGGGTCTGTGGCGGCCGATTCGGTCGAAGATCTTCGTTTTGGGCCGCTCAGTCTCAGGCTTTGTCTATTAGAAGGCACCGCGAGTAGCACGGGTCGCAAAAGGCGGGCCTCTTCTCCTCGGAGGGAGTTTCTCTTGTCGACACGCTGTCGCCGGTTCTGTGCAAAGGAGTCCCGTCTTGGCGGGCTGCCGGGCTCGAGCTCATCCACATCATCGGCGTCGATGAACCTCGCGTCTTCCTCGTAGAGTGCGGCGGGCGGGTCGGAGCTGGAGTCCTGCCGGCGGCGCCCGAAGGCGTGAGGGGATAAGGACGCTCGTCTCGGCGGCAGTGCCGACGGCAACAACGCGGTGTGCGAGTGCAGCGTGCGGCGGCGGCGTACGGGGGACGGCGCGGGCTGCTTGGGCTCGCTGTAGGTAAAGTTAGCCGGGAGGGACGGTACCTTGTTCAGCGGCCGCGGCGGGTTCATGCACTGTTCTAGGGCACGACATAGTGCCCTGTCCTCCTCATCGTCAGCTTCCCGTTCTAACTCACGTTCGAGTTCTACGTCCATGTCCATTTCATCTTCCATTTGTTTATGGGATTCTTCTAGGTGTTTCATAAGTACCTGCGACATAAAAAAAGTACTTTTTGAAAGACTGATTTAATAGTGTGAATACTGTTTTACTAACAAACTTTTAAACTGTAACTAAAATGTACACACATTATAAAATGAGCTAACGTTTAGGGACATACTTACAGCCACTACAACATTGACCAGCACAAATTGCGCCATTAGTACGAACACGACGAAGAATATAGGTGCTATGATGGTGGACACACAGCAGTTCCTGACGCAGTCGACAGAACTGTCGCAGTCTTCTCGGAGCGTATCCTTCATGATGCCGTTCCAGTTGTCGCCCGTTGCCACGCGGAACAATGTCAGGAATGCCATACCAAAGTTCGCGAAGTGGGCGTGTTCACCCAAGCCTATAATAAATAAATAACTGTACTATTTCTGACATACTTGCAAACACGCTGTTTCTATTACTAAAAACTAATAAGGTTTCCGTGAGATAGAAGTTCTAAATCTATTATTACTTAGTTAACTTGAATGAAAATTTACCTCCTATGTTATTACAAAATCGAGCTCTAAAAACGTAAAGTAACAGATAAAATCGTAGTTTCCTATTCAATTTTCTTACAAATGTATGTAATTGTATTACCTTGACAAGGAATTTCATCGGAGCATTCTAGTCTTCCAAAGAGCTCGACACCAAGCGCAGCAAAGATGAAAAATAAGAGAAAAAATAGGAGTCCCAAATTTCCAACTTGCGGCAGTGCCTGCATAACTGTGTCTAGCAACGCCCTTATACCCTTCGCCATCTTCAGCAGCTTCAGTACCCTGGCTATCCTTAACACTCGCATTACCCTCATAATCGTTGGGTTTATAGGAATTATGTTCGTCTCTAACTCTTCTAAAACTATTCCCACTATAGATAAGATGACAATGATTACGTCTAGTTGATTCCATTTGTCTTTTAAGTATATCTTGAACCCCAACGCGACCAGCTTCATTACTGCTTCGAGGATAAAAACGGCGGTGAAAAAATAGTTGAATATTTTTAGTGCATACTGCAGAGCCGGCGGCATTCTGTAGTATTCTATGGCCATCGTAACGACATTTAAGCCGATGACACCGGCTATAGCCAGGTCAAAATATTTAGATGTGACTACGTTGTGGACGAATAATCGTGTTTGTGAATAATCTGCATAATACGGGCGTTGGTGCATTTCTGAAACAAAATATACAGAGCTTACACGTTTGCTCTATTGTATGTATTTCCTTTAATAGAGGATACATTGTTTACATAGTTCAATTATTATGTTCTACCACAAAAGGTTAGACTTAGTTATATATTTTAATATTCATCTCTACTAACTTCTACGCTTCTTCTCCATTTGCAGTGCCCGTTTGGCCGCTCTCCTGACCCTTTCCTCTTTCTCTTGTTCTTCGCGACATCTGTGAAAGTTCTCCACCACGACCCCCACAAACATGTTCAAGACGAAGAATCCGACTAGCAAGATGAACGCGATGAAATATAAGAGGCGCCATTCAGAGTAGTTTACAATAGGCTGCAAGTATATGGAAAGATTTTAGAACATAATTTAATTTGGTTAGTTTCAAATACGCTTTTAAATAAATGCTACGTGATATATATTTCAGCGTGTCGTGAGTGCTTAAGCTAGGTAATATTAGATAAGGCTACGAATGGATTAACACTATTTAAATTCTAGTGTGGTTATGTTAAACATTAACCGCTGTGTAATGGCTATCTAACTGCCAACGTAATACGATTTATAATAATGTGAACTTTAGTGATCGTTAGACCATATTTTAAATTTTACGCATGAAACAACATTAATAAAAGATTAAATGTTGAAAATAAATGAAAATTCTCGTTTCAATTCTTCTATTCTATAGGGTATTCGAAAATGTATTTTTAATAGTATATTATACGATTTTAGCTTTTATAACGAGGTCGTTATCATTCTAGACGACGATTTCCAACATCTGTCACTGAAAATTGACAAAATTGAATATTTCCAAAATACTGACATTTTATGACTGTACCAGCACGAGGATTTATGATAACAAATATAATATTGTAGTAGTAAGTGAAATAAGACAATTTATGATGACAATAATGACGGAAAGTTAAAAGTTAGTCTTCATTAGTACCTGCTGATCCACCCCAACTGCGTCAAGTCCAGTATACATGATGTTTACCCATCCGTCTCTAGAACTGAGTACGAACAGTGACATCAAAGCTTTGCCCAAATCGTCGAAGTTGTATTTCCTATTCACCCATACATTGCCATCTATCGCAAGGCAGTCGGTTTTGTTCTTTACATTCTTTATATTTGCACCTTCACAGTAAAAAAAGGCTCCTTTGAAAAGCTGAAATAAAATATATTTTTTGAAGTCTTGTTTGTTGTATCAATGAAACTAAATAATATATGTACCTGTAGTTACTTTGGTCAATATAACAGTATCGATAAAATTTACAACATATTTTACCAGTTTAGAAAAATAAGCAAAATAATATTTTTCTTTACATACACCTATCTTCTACTATATAAGCTTTAATTAATTGATGAGTTTGTACGTACTAATATGAAATAGTTTTTTAGATTATTATCTTATATCCTTAGTTTGAGTAAAATTAAAAAATTGCATAAACAGCACCTCTGATTTATTAGATTTTAGATAGGCTAACGTATAGACGTTAGCCTATCTAAAATCTAATCAATCACCTAGATAGCTAGGTTATATTATACGTGCAAAAATACGATCATTCGAGTTACAAAATAGGTAAAACGCTTTACAAAACAAATAAAACATTGAGTGAATTCGAAGCCATTTTCAACGTTCAACTAGCTTGACAGTGTAAATCGATTGCCTTGAATTACTCTCGGGACATGCGGTTTAGTGTCAGCCGAGTAGCGTAACATGTTACTGATATAATTACATCACTTTAGATGTTGCTCGTGATGTCCTGAGGGGTTGCGTGTTATGGCCTTACGTTACGATTGAGCAAATGCGTAGGTATGTATTACCTACAGTATGTTTAATAATGTACTTAATAGGTTTATTGCTTTTAATTTGTGTATTAGGCTGTTATAAAACTAATTAAGATATTATATAATTATAATTAAGATGAACGGTGAGAAATAAATATAAAATATTTTATTGAATTCCTAAAAATCTGAGTACAAAAGAAATCCATAGGGATTTCTCGTCGTGTTGTAAATGTTGAGTGAAGGGAATCTTGAAAGCAGAACGAAGCCAAAGCCCAAGTTGCTATTCAAAGTAGGCATTGAACTATCTGAAAACCCACTTGGTTCTTCAGATCTGGCAGTGTTTTCCACCTTTTTTACAGTTCAAGAAACAGCCGAGGGGCAAATATATGCATAGCATAGCTTGGTAATATCGAACCGAAACAGTTTTGGTAAATGGGTATCTTTACTTCTTTTATTCTTGTGTATATATGTAAATAAGTAAGTTAAATAATCTTAATTGATAAAATTGTATCGGGTTGCCTTGCAATCTTGCCGCGTCTTCAACTCTTAATTGAGTTTTGTTTGTGTTTAAAACCAGTTAAGAAACATGAAAAGTATCGTGGTATATATAGTATCCTAAATGTGCTTTATAAAAATAATAGGTAATTAAAATAACATTGCAATGACAAATTAAATAGTAGGTCCCTGTACGTATATAATTTTTCTGAGGGTATATGCCATGGTATAATAATGCCATTCCAAGGAAATAATATATTACCTGAACTCCCAAAATGCCGAATATGATGAAGAACGTGCAGCAAATAAGAACAATGTTTCCGATAGGCCTCAGCGAAGAGAGAAGCGTTTGAACAACAAGCTTCAAACCTGGTGCTCGGTTTATCACTCTTAGTGGTCTCAACGATCTTAATAATCTAAATACCTACGAAACAGAAAAAAAAATAACTATAGACCTGATATTTTCTTTCTTTCATAGGCCTGTATATTCTTTTTATTTTTCCTCTGAATAAATCGTTTCTTCAAATAGTGATTATATCCTATATTGTTGCTGTGTACATTCTCTTTCCATATCGTAGCTAAAATAAAAATTTGTATCATGCTGGAGTCAAACCTGAAACCCAGATTCCGCAGAAACCGCTTACTTTACCAATACATTTTATCAATACATGATCATCTCACTGTATGGAAGATGCTAGATTATTTATGGTAATTGTATACTAAATATCTTACCCTGAGAATTCCAAATATTCGTGGACTTGATTCAGATACAAGAGACATTAACAGATCAATGATGGATATGATGACTAGCGAGCCATCCATGATGTTCCATCCAGAAGTGAAGTACGCATCCGGACCGTAGAACATACCTGATGCAACTACCTATTGGGAAAAACACAACGATTAGTAAACATATTATTATCTACACTAATTTAATTTTAAATGGGGGAGAATTTTTCCTGTAAATCATTACCAATAAATATCCTGCCGCTGAAGAGTAGTGTCAAAATTATTGTTTTTTCTTGTGTTTGAACTCTGATGAAACCAGTGAATTTACTGACGACGTTTACGACGTTTGCTACGTGTTTAAAAATAATTATTTTGATAATAATAGTACACATTTGTATTATACAGTTATGACATACAATATTTTTTACTAACAGTCATGTTGATGACGAATGAAGAAAGCCCAATATTAAAATATGTTCATGCTAAAGTTTAAAGTTGTATGATAAGTTATTGGTATGATTATTATTGTTATTAATCCACTATGTGTTACAGACCTACGATTTGCGTAAAAATGTTACTTTCAAGTGTAAGATGCTGTAAACTTGAATCAAGATTACAAAAGCTTTGGGTAAAGTAGTAACACTAGCAATTTGTTATCCTTCGCGGAAGGATCAAACGACTCGTCTTAACGTCTTAACCACACTTAAAACGAAAGCCATTTTAACAGCAGTAAAGTCACAGGTGGAAGCCCTAGTAAAACGATCTACCTTGTACGACACCATGTGTGTTTTCGAATACTTTGTGAAACTTAATGCTCCTTTTCACATTAGGTACGTTTTGTAGTTAGACTTTAGGAAGTCAGATTTTATTTAACTAATTCTTAGACTAATTTTCAAAATCCTTGTTTTTTTTCAGTAATGCGGCCATTATGGAGGATACAATTTATATAGGTATCTAGTAATTTATGAATTTTCCAATATCAAACACATAAATTTGCATAAAATCGTTGCTTAGCTCGGAACTACAAGGCGCTTAGTCATATTGTCCAGACATATTATATAATATTATTATATTATCTATTGCATCAACAGTATTAGTCATCATTAGTGTATCCAATATTATTTTAAATATACAGCGAAACGTTCTTCTCTCAGCGAAAGGACAGATGAAGAGTTGGTATGGGTCTCTGTGGTGAATCAAAATGATTTATAGTTAAACCGACGAGTACGAGTACATAAAACGAGTCCAAGTATTCCTTTTATATATTTTTTTTATTTACCTTTATAAACATCTCGACGGCGAATACACCGGTGAACACGTAGTTGGCGCTGGAGAGGAAGGAGCGCTCCTTGGAGTCGGGCGGGATGTTCGGCCGCTCCATCGCCAGCGTGATGCAGTTGAGCGCGATAAACAACAACACTATGTTATCGAACCAGCTCCTTGTTACCACCCACGTGCAAAATCTTCGCATCCTGATTATAAAAAGGGTTTTTCATATTCGTAAAAAGTTCATTACCATATAAAAGAGCATTTAAATAGACAAAAAATAAAAATTCATAAGGTGCACTCAATTGGTCATGTTGGCACAAACTACCTGATACAATATTTTTATACCAAAAAATGTATAAAGTCCCTCAAGTATATCTTATTAAATTGGGACAGGTTGAAGTGATTCGTTTAGAAAAGCTTCGAAGACAAAAAAGTACTTATTTCATTATGAGTATATACTAAAATTCTTTTACCAGAATAAAGGAATTGAGGTCGCTATAATCTTACTTGTTGTCGGGCGCAAAGATGTACAGTGAGTAAAATTCTTTTTCTTTGAGACAGCCCGTCGGCTCCATAAAGCAAAAAAGGTCTTTGAATCTGTACCGTCGTCTGTCGAATCTTGACGATAACATGCACACGTTATTTATGGCCACCTGGAAAAAAATGCTTTGAAAAATCTTCCACTAAAATTCTAATATGTAACAAGGCCTTTGCGCTATTGACTTTAAATGGCTTGGATGAAAATATTTAGGAATTTTTGATCCCTATATAATCTCTGACGAGAACTGTGAAACGGAAAAGGTAAGGGTAAATAAAACCACAAAGCCATAAACTTCAGTAATGGTAGGTGTCGAACGAAAGTTCAAAGTTGTAACCCGGTCGGATTATTGTGGTCAACCCACTAGCACGAGCTAGGAGAGGGCGCGCCACAATTATTCAACTGGACGGTTTAAGCGTAGCATTTAATTTGTCTGGAAGCGCTGGTAATGTGATTATGGTTCGCCATCGAGTGGATCGTACTACTACAAATAAATTGAAACATCTTCGATGAACAAGTTCTTTTAATAGAATGTTATTTCATTGCTTCAGTAGTTGAAGCATATGTTGCAACAACATAATATTCTCTTCCATTGCTTTAATTTTCAAAATGTGGTTCATACATATAAAGTCTACTGAGGTCCTGTCCTATACAGGACCTCAGTAGGCTTTCATACTATCTCTCGCTATATACTGGTAAAAATTAAGATGCCTCTTCTTATAATCTGCTCTTATTAACCTACCTCCTCATTTATTTGCTTCATCAGCGGCAGCGGCTGTACATTGAGTCTCGTAGGTATAGCAGGCGCAGGCAACTCCCGCACCGGTTTTGGTGTGACAGGCACCACGGCTGTCGGTGGAGCCAGGTTACTGGCCTTCACTTCCGACACCGAAGTCACTGTTACCAATAAATAAATAAATATAAATAAATATTCCTGGACATTATGACACAGCGCCATCTAGTTCCGTGGTAAGCAACGAGGCTTGTGTTACGGATACTAGTTGGTTGATAAACTACATATATACTTTTTTTTTTTGTAAATACATACATATTATACATAGATACATCCATGACTCGGAAACAAATGTTGATGCTCATCACACAAACATTTGTCCCTACCGGGATTCGAACCCGGGACCCATAGCACAGCAGGCAGCGTTAACTACCGCTGAGCTAAATGGGTCGTCAATGAGTCGTATTCAGATACCCGTAACATACCTATGAAAATTTGGTATAGAGTAAATTGATGATGTGTTCCGATTCCGCCAGAAATGTTGTTAGTCGATTTACGCAGTCTTTAGTTAAGTCCGTTAGTCAATTAATAACAACCTTAATATTTCCAGGATGCATTTATTTAGTTACCTTTTTGGTTATTATCGTTACATTTTATTTACGTTAAAGGTTGTCCGAATATTATATTATATTGATTGCAAATTGTGTGATCGCAAAGTTCCATTAATTTTAACCCAAAATCATTAGCATTCTAACCGCCATCGCACTGATTGCGTTGTAAGTGCTATATAAAGTTAATCAGTGGAATCACCGTAAAATAAAAATGTTAAATTGTACATGTCTGAATAGGACAGGGAAACCTACTAACCTACTCGCATTCTTGAAACCTAATCGATAATCTAATGTACTCCACATTAAATAGCCAGGACAGTAATGAGGCTAGTTATACCTAATCGATTAGCTTTCCACTGCAATGCCGTTAGTGCTCTGAATAAGGTTGGAAACACGTGCTTAAATTAGATACATATTACAGATGGAATTTACCTGTCAAGTAGTCATTGGTGAGTGAAAGTCTATGAGGTGGAGGCTTAACTGAGTCCAGTCGAACTGTAGAGTCTGATGAGAAACCCGCTTCTGGAGCCTTCCAAGATACCTAAACAGAAATAACGTGTTTTATTTTAGTCCGTCCAAATGCTTTATATTTGTAAATTGTAGTTGTTTGTGTCGGAATGTAGTAGCTTGAATAAATAAATCGTCTGTCTCTAGGAAACACATGAATAAAGTAATATAAAGGTGCTGCAACAGGTACGGTACTACATCTCTGCTATATCTGCATTATGACTTATTTAGAAGGCTTCCCTGGCTGAAATTGGTCAATGTCCTCATGCAGCGTGTAAATATTTATTATTTAAAAACACCTCTAATGTTTTTAACTCATTTACAAGGTACTTAATGAAGAAATTGAAGAAAGAAAGAAGAATGTAAAGGTATGTAAAAAAATAATTGTAATTTTTGACCTACACACTCAAGGACTTTCTCTGACGAGACTTTTAATTCAAGATACTTTAGCATACCTACCGATTATTGTCACATTCATCGGTAGTTTAGGCCGTGACTGATATTTTTACCCATTTTCAATTTGCACTCCCAGCCAATCGCCAAGAGGTCCTGTCTCTCGTTCCCGTGGCGGTCTAGCTCGTATATCGTTGATGGGGCATTAACTGTATTGAAAACATAAAGTACAACATATGAAGCATAGTACTTACGTCAGGTAGTAAAGGCGCATTGTGGGCGGAGACGCGCCTGGCCGGCGGCGGCAAGACGCGGGGCGCGGGCAACTGCGGCCGCGTCCTGTTGTTCGGCAGCTCCGACTGCGTGTCGTTCTTTATCACCATCGACGATGATAGCAGTAGCTCATTCTTGCGAATGTTGGAACCTGATATTATGGGAATTACATAATCTCACTGAAAGTATTATATTCAACGCAATCAATTCTCCAGCAACCGTGTTATAGGTTAACATTTGGCATACTTTAAAACCAATTTTACTATGAATAAATATGTGAATAAGCACAGTAATTTCCCATTGGGCCAGATCAACTTAATATGAAAAGTTAAATACGTGTATTAACTAATATTTATTTTCTGATATAATATAATGTATTCGAATATACTTTAATTTTGTTGGGGTAGTGAGAATAGTTATAGGAATTGACTAGTTACAAATTTACTTGAGCTCATCGTATCATTAGCTGCATTCGAGTTTAAAACTAGGTAGGCCAACTGGTCTACCTCGAAATATGAGTAAACAATTAAATCATACTTTATAACTAAGTTTAACACAAAAAGTAATAACGTTGTTATACCATTGCATACGGCGTGATCTCTGCCATTGTTCAAGACGATGGCGTCTGAGTCGGATCCCGTTCTCTGTTTGGGCTTCCTTCTCAAACTCGGTCTTGATAGTCGCCAACTATATCCACGTTGCACCCGACACTTGTCTTCACCATTTGCACCCATACTAACTACACTAACGTTCCTAAAAAAATGTTTCTATAGTAAGCCACTATTCTTACCCGACGAACATAATACTAAGCCACTTAGGGAGCGAAGAAAACAGATTTAGCTTATCGGTAACTTCTTGTCATAAAAAGCTGAATATAGACGTAACCAAATAGTTCAATAAATGTTCAATAGCGCGCTATTGAAATAAGAATTATCATTTTATACAAGCCTTTCGTAATATGGACTTTCACTTACTTGATATTACCTACTATGCCTCAATTTCTAACATTTTTTGCGGAGTTTCGTGTTTAGATAGTAAGGTAAGGTAAGTAAGGTTATAATTTACGTTAGTACTTACTTTTGTGAACTTAGAAGACTGGATTTATCACTGGTATTCAAACAATTTTCATCCTTCGGTATAGTTATTTGAAGGTTCTTTTCTGGTAGCAATGGCGATGGCATGGATCTTGGTGTAGTCGGCGTCGTAGGTACAGGAGATGAGGATCTGAGAGGAGGCGGGGCGAGGGTCAATGGTGGAGGAGCTAAAGACATAGGAGGGAGACGCGCTTTCTCAGCACCAAGTTGAGCTTGCGCTGAGTGGAGCGTTAATGTGTAGCTGTTTGGTGGTTTTAGCAGGCCTGGTATACTGGCACACTATAAAAGATACAATCATTAATATTGAAGAAACAGGTTAAATAATTTTTTATTTTTTTGAGTTCCCATAAATAATATTCTTACGGAAGTACGATCAATGGAGTCCAAACTCGAAAGCATTGCGGATCTTTCCAAACTCAGTGCGACATTAAAATCCCTGAATGAGGCTCCCGGTTCTAAAGTAGTAGACGGCGAGTCTTGCGGTGTCGCTGCAGTATGCGTTATCATTGGCAATGCTGATTCCGTTATACCAGCGCTACTTGCTAGCATTTTGGATTCCTAAGAAAGTAAATTACAAAATGTCAATGTAAATGGGGTCGAAACTGAGCTATTACTTAAAAAAATGCATTATCTAAATCGGAGCTACTATGAACAAGTTATGTCTATTCAAATATAAAAAAAATATATACGCATCTCCATCTTTTTCGGTTGGTTAAAAATAAATGCCCTGATTCTCATTTAATTATCTCAAAATGTTTCATACACTAACCCAGCGGATTGCAAAAGTGTATAAAATACATACGTCTCATAATATTTGTATATGTCACGTCATGTATATGGCAACACCGTTTTAAATAAAAGATCCTCTGAATTAATTCACTTAACGAAATTTTAGTGTTCAGTGTCAGATTAATAAAATATCTGTGAGTAAATGACAAGATTAAGTAAACGGGACAAAAGTTAGGTTTACACTCCTGAGATATTTCAGAGGCTTACATGATTAAGATCGAAATGTTTGGCACTGAGTAATAAGATATTTTACAACGAATAACATCTTAAGCTTGAATCTAACGAGAATTTATAGAAAATAAATGTGTACAATGTATATACATATAAAAAAAAAGACTTCAAGTATTCTTGGTACCTAACATGTCGTACTATGATAAAAACACTTCATTAAGTTGATTTTAATCGCCTTACAAAATATGTCTATTTAATACGTTTTTTTATTTGAACTCACCTTTTGTAAATTACACTTATTGGATTGGGCACAGTCCTTACAAAGTGTCGGGTGATGACCCGACGATTTGGTTTTACGACGTGATTTCATTGCTTTCTCTTTGTGTCCGTTCACATCGTCTTTAGCTTTTCGTAGGTCATCCGCTGACCGCCAATAGTTTTTTATTTCATTCTGTCCAAATATAAGGTCTTTGTTAAAAAGTAACCAAATTGTCCTGAATATGAATTCGAAGAATTTAGAAGCTCCAAGTTTCTAAAGGAATAACATTGTTCTTCTCGACTTAATGAAATAGTATTGCAAATACCTGTGAAAAACTCTCACTGGAATGTGATCCTGAGTTCGAGTCGTCGTAGTGCAATTCGTTATTGTCTGAGAAACATTCGCTCGACAATTTTGATTTCGCTAGCTCGCGTTGTTCACGTTCCCTTCTCTCATTTCGCTAAAAGATTTGAATTACACATGAGGATTTGATTGGAAATGCTGTGGCACTGGAATTATATTAGGAACTTTAACCCCAATATTTGTCTGAGGCAATATTTGTATTCTTATCGTGAAACATCTTCACAATAAGAATACAAATATTACCTTAATGATTGTATTTATATTATTATGTCGTTTAACATAAATAAAAAGGATGCATATGTATGGTGGCTGCTTTGAATATCTATAATTACGCGTTATATTATAATCGAAACAATATTATTACTTACTTCTGAGCTAAATCCTTCGACGAGTATGGCAACTAGCAAGTTGAACAGTACATAATTTCCAAAAGTCATAAGGGCGACAAAATATAATGCGGCCCAATGACTCGTTTTTTCCATTCCATTAAATAAAACAACATTCCAATCTTCCTGGGTTAAAACCTGAAATATTTACATCAAAGTCAGCATTTAGCTCGACCGCGTAAGCCGTTCTACCACATCAAATATCTTTAAATCTGAGTTTGTTTATTAAATAAAAATAAGCAAGGTGTGCTGTCATATTGTATTATATAGTGCCTTTTGGTGTTTGTAATAAAGTGTTTCTTAGTTGTTGTTAATAAATTAAAGTAAAATAATACAAATACTGTTGTTAGTTATTAGCGTGTTAGTGTTGACAAGTATCATGTTTATTGTGTTGTTTTCCACTAATACACATTAATGAAAGGGAACACAGACGGCGAGTTGGAGTACACAAGCACAGGGTTCAGCATTTCCTAATGCTATACACTACTAAGCAAGATGCAAACTAACTACAGAGCGCTCTTTGTTGTGCATTACTAAAATGTTCGTTCTAAGTAACTACGGCGGATCTCTCGCTTGTGCCAAGTATAGTAATGTATAAATCATGTTTTAGTTATGTTAAGTCTCTTGTTTGTCTTTTCTGACAACTCTTACGATACTGCCAGATAAGACAAAAATGTATGATGTACAAGATATTTAAATATGGTTCCAATCAGTTCAAATGTTATATCAGTAATTACGAGAAACACGCGGTCTATATTTTACAACATATTGAAACGGGATCGCAAATAAACCCTCTATTACTGAGCCTAGTCTAACGTACCGCTCAAGGCTTACCTGGAATACAGTGACGGTAGCCCATAGGATGTTATTAAAATGTTTCCTGTCGCACTCACACTTGGGATGTTGCGAGATGATCTCGGGGCAGGTACAATCCCGCTCGCTGCCATTGTCTTCGACGAACTTGCAAAACTTACCACCGAATAGATACATGCCCAGAATACTGCTCGTCGTGGAGTCGATGTAAAAATGAAAGAAAAACAAAACGCTATGCGCATACGCCGCGACCGAGTCATCCTGACGACATTATTGTTGCGTACGTGACGTTAACACTGCAACCAGCTCTGATCAACGAACTACTGAAATAACACTAACGTTACGGTCTGCGAATCTTATTTCTTTCACGTACCTAGTATGTGCAGTTAGTGCCATTACAGGGAGGATATAATTATAATTGATGCTCTATAATATAATAATATTGAGGAAATCTATATGCACCTAATTAGTATTAGTAGTGCGGTAATCATTGTGTATCTACACGTTAACGTGCCGTAAAATTAGTTTTATTTCATACAATATCGTCCTGGTGATTTCATTTCGGGGTGTGATGTAATAATTAATTAATAAACAAAAGCCTAAATGGTTAAGCAGTGTTATCGCCGTTGGAACGCTACAACCAACGGATATGTTAATAAATCTAAATTATATTTACTTTCATTAACATCGTGTTATTTAGTGCAATCAAGTTCTCCGATAGAACTTAATACTTATATTATATTTCATTCTTTATTATACTGCCTCATGATTATAATAAAAGTAGAAAATGCAATAAAAATAATCCGGAGGAGGAATAAATATAGGCGAAAGTAAAGTGCGTAAAAGATAATCAAAGAAAAACTCATTCATACTGTATCATTATATTACTGGTGGCAAAAGTCATTCAAATTATAATGCAGTATTTTTTAATTATAAATTCATCCCGAGAAATGCATATGGAAAAATTAAAAGGAAAGTTAGATGAGAGGAGCTAAACCTTCTGTTATTAATAAAGTGGAAGTTAAAGAGTACAAGAAAGGGAAAAGTAATTGAAAATTTGATTGTTACTGAAGTTAAAACAAGGATGCCAGGGTTGATAACGAAACTGGTGGAAACTTTTGTCGCATAATCCATAAAGTTTTGAACAATATGGTCATGAATTTGTTTGGTAAAGTTAATATTACACAAAATTCCACTAATTTCGCGACAAGCTATTCAAGAATAATACCTAAATAATAGAAGCAGCATGCAGAGTGAAAGAGATACTGTATAACTGAGTGCATTGTTGTAGTAGTGGGAGTAGAGGAACTGACGAACAGGTTACCCGCGACGCGGCTCCGAACGACCTAAAGCTAACCTACTATTCAACCAAGCTCTTTTGTCTAAGTAATGTGCTCTGGACAACTTCTGATGGGAGTACTTTACGAACAACATGGTGAACGTGACACTAATGATGTTTGATCAATTTGTTACGGATGGTACTAATTCTTTCTACGCGGGTACTAGGGTAGCGGTTACGCGACTGAACGCTTGTTGACAACACACAATGCTGCAAGCTGTATCCCTCCGTAGTGTAATTTATTGCTGTACAGTTCTGTATGTTTGAGAAGATTGCCTCTTGCAGCAGAGTGAACGGTCGTTTGTGTACTCTCATGGTTAGTCGATTAGCCGTGACAAGACAATCTTCTGTTATTCGGGATTGTCATACTGTCATGAGTGTTGGCTGCTGACGGACCCGTGGGTAAGCGTTTAGTAATGTTGCAAGTTCAGTCTGTTTCTGGGTTGTCTGTTAGGTATTTTAATTTAAAATGTTGAATACCTGAAACACCGTGACAAAGGCCCACAAGAGCGTATCAAAGTTTTTTCTGTCGCACACTTGATCGCCATGCTTGTCTTTCTCGCAGAATTTGCACCCGAAGAGGTTCATACCGAGGATGCTGAACGTTACCACGCAATATGCGATTAGATAATAATACGGTTACCATAATCCTTTCCACACACAAAGGAGGGAATATAATATTTATATACAAAATTATAAAGGACATATAATATATAGATATCATACATATATAAGTGTGTTTATATACTCTAAGAAGATGAGTGATCAAGTGCATCATGGTGTAAAGAACTGAAGTGGACGAAAAGCACAAAAGCGTGAAGTCACTATGATTGATAAGATATAATAAATAGAAGAGAAAAAGTTGTAGAGAGTGTGGATAGTGGCAGTGTGTAGTGGAATGTTGAAGACAGAGGTGACTGACACACACAAGGATAAGATCGAAAAGAAAAAGGAGAAATCACTCACAGTTAGTGCACAGGTTAAGGGATGCGGGTGTGACAGTTAAGTAGAAACATTCAGAATTTCATATTTTTATGGAGAGTCGAATAAATCTTCTTTTGCTACGGAAAAATGAAAAATTTGATTGAGCAATCAATGAGTGATTGCTGGGGGCCGTGATATTGAACTACTAGTTTACTATGATACAGGTGTGAGAGAGGAATATTGAGTTTACATAAAAATTAAGAACTGAATACTGAAGTTCAGGTTTGTAGACAGATATAACGCCTATTCCCTAATGAATATTGAATCTGAACACTCGTTTAGATTAAGTAAAGCAAACAAATAAAATCATAAGAATTGTTTGTCTTTGTAGATAATAATAGATACTTAAATAGGACAGATAGGCTTGAAAATAATGTTGAAAAGAAAAGTATTTCAGGAAACTTATAAACAGCAGTCCCATCATATTTGAAAATAATAAAATTAAAACCTAACTTTTTATTTTTATTATTTAAATTCATGCATTTTATCGTAATCGTTTATTGCATATTTATTTTACCTTTTCTTTTAATTTCATTTTATAAAACCTGATCTGTCTCCGTGGTTTGATGAACTAAGTTTGTAAAAGTTAAATTGCAATATTTACCTGAATATGAAGATAAATAATACTAGTAGTGAGAAGAAGACGGCGACGTTGTCCATAGTGCGCAGCATGACGAACAGTTGGCGACGCAGGTTGGGCATGAACCTGACCAGTTTCAGAATACGCAACAAGCGGAACGTACGGAGGACGGAAAGCCCTGAACTCCCTGCCAAGTCTTTCTCCTGACCCATACTATGTGTCAGCTCGAATGCACTGTTTAAATGTCGTAAAAAAACTATCTTTAATAAAAACATACCAGTTAAATATCTTTAAAAACAAACCAGTTAAAGAGTAGATAATATAAAATATGTAATACTTAAATATTGAGTAGGTATATTTTTTTTTATAAATTGAACATCTTTTAAGTTCAAGTGGTCTCAATACAGTGATTTATTGCCATTCGTCTCTCACAAAGCTAAATGTACTTGTAAGAAGGGAATGAATCACCGTTATATTGTTACAAGCCCATGTTTTAAAACCACACATCAATTGTCAGTCACATATACCTCTGGGCCCCAAAAAGATACCTCTGTCAGGTAGCTGTAGCAGATAATTAAAACAGTACTTTTAGGGAACAGATTTTAAGGATTAAAAAAAAGGAATCTTTTTGCGCAAAATTTTTGAATAGTGTAATTATAACATAGATATACGTTTTTAATTCGGTGTATTCAAATATTTTATAACACTGTACCACTAAACATCCAATGAATGCTGTTCATTTTTGTTCGAGTAAGTTTAATCCAGTATTTAATAGTAGGTATGCTTTGTTCCATTTCAATACCCGTTTGTTTTCAGCTGTATTCATTTTGTATGAAATATTTTATTTTTATATTTTATATGTAAGCTGGGATTAAAACTGGCTGGCTTTATTCTGAATTTCGTGTTACGTTTGTAGTTTCGAAGCATTAATAAAATAATACATCGTCACGTAGTAGTATAACTTCGATGAATAAATTGTACTCTAAGAATAGCTAATTAGCAATTTATGTAACATTATATGTTTCATTCCTTTAATTTGTTCTTAGTAGTGTGAGCAGGGAAATTACTAGTAAAACCTATAGGCTTCAAATGATTTTATTTTTCCTATGGCTTTTTTCAATGAGAAAGTTCTACACAATCGCGTTTAAATATCAAAAGAATCTTACCTGAGTATGACAATAACACCATCAAAGACGTTGAATCCATTGGAAATATATTTGAACGGTCCTTCGGCCACGATTTTTAGGATCATTTCAACAGCGAATATTGCAGAGAATACTACATTGCTGATTTCGACGATCACTGTGAGCTCCTCCGGCTGATTGTGATATTCAATACCCATTGATAATGTATTGATTAGGATAGCCAATAATATACCTGCAAATTTCAGCTATGAGAATTTAATCCGCAATTGAAATTCTTTCTATTGTATCAACATAATCGAATCCTTATTTTGAAAAAAAGAAACACGGTTGAAAGTGTACGTGATGTAGAAAGTAAACAATTAATGTAAATAATTTGATGTAAATTAAAAATATTTGTCTAGAAGTGGATAATTTAATTTTAATTTTTTTATAATAAAATCTCCTCAAAAAAAAACAAGAACATTTTTTGCAGTTATTATGGTACTGTTAACCCTGTCAGTTTATTTTATTCATCATAAATTGAAGACACGTATACAATTTATTGATAGTACTTAGTCTATTGTTAAAAAGTATGTTTTAGACATACAATTTAAGTATCTTAAAAGATGAATACTATAAATCTATTAGTCTATACAGTAACTGAAAAAATCAAAGTGTATCTAATAATAACTCTATGAAAAGTTATGTCTAAACAAAATTAAAATGTGTAAGTATGTATTTCTAAACATGGAGATGGTATTTACAATTATTTACCTTGTTGAAAGTATTTATGGTCAGCAATAAACTTGATCTTCTTCCTGAGTTTGCTCAGGGCTCTGGATATCCTGTTCCAGAAATTGGAGCACGCGTTACTGATGCGACTCTTGCGCGTCTCTTTAGCGGCCGCCTCGGCTGCCAGGAGGTCCGCGCAGCAGGAGAAGTCCTCGATTTCGACAATCTAACGAGTAATGGTTAGATTTAGTGGGCTGTCGTATAAATTTCATTTAATACGTCAGAGAAAGAAAACGTAGAGAATTTTAAGAAATGCTATACGAAACTTTATACATAATATGAGAATTTATTCAATTGATTTATTTTCTCAAAAAACATGTATAATGTAATTTATTATGTTTAAATATGAAATAGTACCAATTTGTTCCATGTGAATGAAATTTTAACTTTATTTAAGTTGTGATTAAATTTTCCATTGGAATTCATATTCATATTCATTTATTCATAAAATATAAACTTACAGTGTACAACCAAGTCGTTTATATCTATACTAAACATACAAAAATAATTGAAAACAATAATCTATACAAAATAAAAAACAAAAAGTAAATAAATCTTATCTAACACAATATAAAATCTGTAATATTCTTAACAACTAGGTACTTACATATTTAAGAAATTACTAATCTTTTTACTTAATATGCTGGGTTTGTCGAAAAATATGTCTGCTTCTGGATTGGCCCTAAGAAAATTATTTAAATATTGAATGGCTCTGGAAGTAGGACTGTTGTTTGCATGGGGGGAGCGCCACTCACATGGGCAGCAGAGGAGTTTGTGCTGGCGCCTGCCAATACCTCGCATGTATTGGTCGGGTACATAAAAGTTAATGCTTTCACGTACTGAGGGATTGTCTACCCTGTTGGTTAGTACAAGATAATAGTGTATTATTAGCGTAAGTTCACGCCTACTTTGTAGAGTATCTAGACCAACCATACCCGAAACAAACCTTGAAGGATATAAGAAAGGGTAATATCCATACTGTCGCTTGTAGAGAGATCTAGCAAACTTACGTTGGATTTTTTCCACCATCATGGTATACAGGGTTTCACGAGGATTCCATACTAAGGCATTGTACTCCAATTTGTTTCGTACGTAAGCGTTGTACAGTAGTTTCAGCACACGGATATTTTTAAATTGATACGAAGTTCTAATTATGACCCCTAAATTTTTGTTCGCTTCTTTACATGTTTTAATGATGTGCTCATGGAAATTTAAATTACTATCTATGATTAGGCCTAGATCACTAATTGAGTTTACTCGCTCTAATGGAGTTCCTGTTAGTTGATATGTCATTGTAATTGGAGATCGAGACCGAGAGAAAGTTATAGTTTTGCACTTTGAGTTATTAAAAGTTAATTTATTTTTTACACTCCATTCAGATACTTCATCAATGTTGTTTTGTAATGCTATACAATCTTCAATTGTACTCACAGAATGGAACAGTTTTAAATCATCAGCAAACATTAAACATTTTGCCCTAGAGAAAACCGCAGGTAAATCGTTAATTATGATTAAAAATTGCGTTGGTCCAAGCGTACTACCCTGGCTTACGCCCGAGCGAGTATAGTATTCTTGAGATGTATAACCTCCCAGTTTAACAAACTGCTTACGGTCTCTAAGGTAATCTGCCATAAATTTTAAAAGTGGTGTAGAGAATCCAAGTGAAGCAAGTTTTATCAGAAGGATATCATTATCAACTAGGTCAAATGCTTTCTTAAAATCAAAATAAGCTGCGTCCACCTGGCAACCCGACCTAACCCTAGTTGTGACAAAGTCCATAAACTGTATATGGTTCGTCAAAGTAGAGCGTCCCGATCTAAACCCATGCTGGCAATTGTCGAGTACCCCTCCTATTTGTTTGGTGATGTATTTGTTAATAATGGACTCAAATATTTTAGCAAATACGGATAATATTGCGATAGGCCTAAAGTTGGTAATCTCACTGGTCGAATAACTTTTGGGTACGGGAGTTACCCTAGACACTTTCCATGCATTGGGATAGAGGCATTGTTTGAGTGCAAGATTATATATACAGGGTTAGTTGGAAAACACAAACAACCTCGCAGGACTAGATAGCTAACATCGTAAGCAACAACTTTTGTTCTACGAGTTCTGCCATAACTCAATACATGAAAAAAAAATGATATTTCAAGTTTCTGTTGTATGACACACGAATATTATAAGTCTGTAGTTTCATTCATAAAGAAGGACGACGTGACTCTCGCGCTGTTTATAAAGGCTTCAACACACTACTGCTTAAAAATGTTTACAAGTATTAGTAAACAGTTGTTAAGAAACATACGATCATAATATTAGAAAAAGATTTCTTGTTAGATAATGTTAGTGAACATTTCTGAGCAAAATTGTTAGTTAACTAATTGCAATGAAATAAAACATTTGTTATCATTTGTTTGTAAATTTATACCCAGGCCACGGCAGGGGCAATCCAAACTGCAGGCAAACTGATTTTTCAAATGTTATAAACGTTTGTTAACAATTTCCTCCGGTGTAGGAGCACTTAAAACAGTTAACAATTATTAATAAAATGTAGCAATGCCTAACATTTTTTAGTGTGTATTAGTGTAGCAGCACCTTAATAATACACAATATTCGCCAGTTAACTACCTATACCTATGTCAAATACTCGCCGCCTTTGTAGAAGCGGGACGCCTGTTGTGTCGATGTTTATACATATTATAAAATAGTAAAGAATGCAATATTATTACAAGATAAATATTAAATAATAAAAAAATTAAAATGGATATTTGTACTGAGACTAATTAATATTATTAATATTTTTTTTAAATAGACAATACAGCGACAGCGAGTCACTGTCGCTATCGTCACCTACGCGAATGACCAGGCTTTCTAAACCTAATTAACGATTATAAAATTACCCTTGTAGTGTTATTTATTAAATTATTAATTTACGCACATTTCAATAAATAAACTAGGTACCACGCCAGCGCTCTCTGAGGGATCGATAAGTGAGGCACCGCACGCGGCTGTCCCGCGGCTGCCCCGTCTGATTTTAGCTCGTACGACCACGAATGGGTTTGTGGGCAGGCAGTGAGTACATACCTACACTGAGTCCACAATCGCTTCATACTTTACCTGGCTTCATTTAACTATTAAAAGCAAATAAATCATGCGTAGGTATGTAGATTAGGTATCTTAACTTTCAAAGTATGTGAAAATGATTTACGTAATCGTTTGTTAACGCTTTCCACAGTTTAGTTAAACTACTTACTTAATATCAGCTGGGCGCTTACCTACCTACCTAACTGTCATGTGTGTTACGTTAAAACGAACCATTGAAAGACAAGCAAATATCTACTTACGTCTCTGAAACAACTGGTAGCCTAAAAAACGAGACTTCACTGTTTAATGTTGAATTTAAAGATCCGTCACTGAACACGTATTTTTTGTTGCTTCATTTTTGCACAAAATAGTTCTAAATTCAAATACGCAGTTGCACTGATGTGAGATATCGTGTCCCTTAGCGGTGTCGCGCACTTTTTATGTAGATAGGCTTCTGTAACTATCTGTTTTTTTTAATAACACCTACGGTATAACCCAACAACACATCGATCGATATGGCGACGGAAGGAAACACACAACGTAACACGCACGCATCTTGGCCGACGGCTGGCGGCTAACTAGGTCAATCGGACAATCGGTCAAGTTCAAAGCTAGCACTCGCAATGCGCCCCCCTTTCTCCGCGTCCCGCGGGGTTTTTACTATGTGCATAGAGTTAGGAAGCGCGTAAAGATATCATGAAATTAATATTTGGTTTTGTATGAAATAAAAAAAAATTAAATCAATGAAATTATTGAAAGTCGTAGAACAAAAGTTGTTGCTTATGATGTTAGCTATCTAGTCCTGCGAGGTTGTTTGTATTTTCCAACTAACCCTGTATAGAGTATTGGATTTTGTAAGACTGAAATGCAGTCCTTTACAAAAACGCTGGTATGTTATCAGGGCCATAAGCAGATGATGCTTTGAGACGATGTACTGCCCATCTCAAATCTGATATTTGGATATTATTAATGATAACGTTCGTTACAAAATCGGTATTTTCTGCGTAGCGCTCAGCTGCTTCTGCATCTAACTTTGGAGCGTCAGGAAGATAGACTGAACTGAAATACTGTGCAAACGCTTCAATAGCTTCCTGTCCTACTATGGTCTTGTTACAATATACAAATTCATTACTCAGTTGTCGGTTTTTACGTTTATCCTTAACATATTTCCAAAAATTTGAGGGCTCCAATAATATATTAGTTTCAACATTTTTTATATAATTTTTAAACGCTATTTTCATAAGTTCTTTAACTTTGGTCCTATAATATTTAAATAACTGTTTATTATATTCCAAGCCACGACATTTATACATTTTTAAATTAAAATATTTTAGTTTTATATAGTTTATGATTTCTTTAGTATACCATTTTGGGTATTTATATTTATTACTGGTATTTATTGTCTTATGGGGAACTCGAATGCTAATGACTTTGTTAAGCTTATTATATAGTGTCTCAACCGCTACGTTTACGTCCTGTTCAAGCATTAAATCAGACCAGTCCAAAGCACTAATGTCAGTATACAAATTATATAAATCTGCTTTACGGAAGTCCCACTCTGTATTAAGGTTCTCACCTGGTGTGAACGTTCTAATTATTCTAGAATTCTTAGGTAGCGACAATACGATCTCTAGGGGAGGGTGATATGCATCCATAGGTACTAGTGGTTCCACCTCCGCCAACACAGTACAACTTCCAGAGTCCAGATTAGTTAAAACCAGTTCCAAGATGCTTCCATATTTATTGCAAACATTATTACATTGAACCAGCTTGCAATAATTCAATAAATCATTAAACTGAGTTTGAACTGTTTTACTACAAGACTTTAAGTTGAAATCCCCGACAATCAAATGTTTACAGTCAGAATATGTGTTAATGGCATTTTCTATACAACTCAATACATCTAGATATTGTTTTTCATTGTAGTTAGGCGGCAAGTATACTACACAGACAAAATTTTTTATATTTATTGACGTAATAAAAGTAAATATCAATTCTTTATCATCGGTTAAGCCATCAATATTTATAATCCTTTTGACACTAAAACTATTCTTTACAGCTAAGAGAACACCGCCCCAACCAACATTACCTGCACGATCCTTTCTAAGCACGATATAGTCAGGAGGGAACAGCTCAGAGTCGTACACAGAATCATTGAGAAAAGTTTCAGTCAGGATAATGAGATCACATGATATTGCAGACACATTATTATAAAAAATTGCAGTTTTCGAACGGAGACCACGTACATTTTGATAGTACAAAAGTATTTTTTTGAATCGTATCTTATTATTACATATTTTACTCTTTTTCTTGTGGCCTTTACTGCCCGAGAAATAACTGAGTACATTCTACAGTAGGGTTGCTTATTCGGGGGATGATTAAAGGATATCCGAAGTAGTTATAATCATTGTTAATCCTATCTAATATATTTTTGTAAATGTGTGGTATTCCGTTTTTATTAATTACCCCAGTCTTAGAAGAAAACATGTCAAGAGAAGTTAAGAGATTGGAATCGTAAAAATAAGCATAGTTATTGTTTTGTAATTCTAGATACAGTAAGTTGTTAAATAATTCTATTTTATAATTATATATAAGTGATCCACATATATATTTTGGAGTACACAGAATAATATTCGTATGCGAGATGTGTTGCAATGCTTCCCTTATATTTTTTATTAACTCAATATGGTCACAAGCGGTTCTAAAATCATTTTCACCTATCATTATAATACAATAGTCTTTCATATCATATCCTTGCAATTTATTATCAATATTCTCAAGTAAATATTGAATACTACTATTCGGCGAAACATAGCGTATGAAGTCAAATTGGGAACTGAATACATCATCAACAGCGGACAGCGTACCCCAGGTGGAGCTGTTAGTTAGAATACATAATTTGGGTCTGCAGCTTTTATCAATTTCTTTGTTATTTGTATGACGAATGATGATAGAAACGTGGACAAGTTTTACTACATATAATTAATTTAATTCATCGTACAGTCATACCTCGATAAGGATAATAAATGTGATAAAAATGCATGCGATATCAGAATCAGTTTATTTCATCATTCAGTACCTACTTGCATTTTGTTTAAACTGTAACAGAGAAGTGGAAACTATGTATATATTTCCTAAAAATATTATAGTACGCCACCCGTATATTTTTATTTATTTTCCAACAAACGACAAATCTTTCTAAAAAATAAATAAACATTGAAAACGGTTACTCATACAAAGCTGGTTTTACCCGCATCGTGTATGGCCAAGTTTATTTACAAGTAATTATATATTTTACGGATTTTTATATATTCGATAGTTTGTGTGAATAATTATGTACTGTAACGGTTAGGTTTTGACTTATTTATGCATCTGCATTTATCAGACGATAATTCATACATCTCTTATACTGTGATAGTTTTATATATATACTTTACCCTAGTATCCATCTTTTCCTCTCCGGCCCTCTTGCTGATGCCTTTGGTAAGTTCTTCGAAGAATGAGTCCAGAGCCACTTGTCCCGTTGGCAGAGCAGCAGACAGTGCTCCGGACAGTGCGAGCAGTTCTTGACAAGACATGGTTCCTCCGGCAGCCGCGCGCTCCTCCGCGGTTTCGCCTGTCGGCAGGTCGAACTCTACGCCCCCAAATAAGTAACACTACAGCACACTGACTAACGAGCGGACATAACACTTCTAACTCCTCGAAAACATCCTGTTTCATCCTTCTTGTGTAAAACATTTTTTTGTTTAAATCATCGATGTATGTGTTTATTCATCAATTAATATAGCCCATTATAAAATTTTAAGAATACGCCTTTGTGACTTTTACGGGAATGAGAACATATGGTTCATAAAAATATTAAATATTTCACCAATACATAACTTGCAAACATCCTAATCAGTTCAATATCAAATATTTATCGTTTCCCGTCCGGTCTCAGGTTGGCCATTAAACTGAGGAGAATATTTTCAAAGTTATGTTTCAGGTTATCCTCGAAGGAATATAACAAGATGCTTTAGAGATAGAATATAAAACTCACGGAAGATTGAAGACTTTTATATGTAAATCAGGTCTCAAAAGTGGAGGAGTTCTAAACCTATGCTGAAGGGAAATAAGCGGAAACCAAATTTAGAAAACGTTATTGTCGGATTCACTTCCATATCCTATTAGGTTTTCTATAAAGAAGTAGAGGAAGAAAAGCGAGAAGTTTAGATGAGATTGTTCATGCCCGTCTAATAGCTTTGATTAGATCTACCACCTCTAGACTCACCGCTTTGGCTCTTAAGCCAGTCGCGCTGACACAATGAATCTACAAATATTCATTTGAAATTGTTAAAAAGTTTTAACACTATTGAATGTTGAGTGTTTTGTAGTGTATTCTGAAGTTTTGTTCCGAGTAAGACGGGGGAAGTTTCAAGTGTGTACAAGCAACAGGTAAAGTAAGTAGCTGCTATTTTTCTTACAAGCGAAGGTGCTTTCACATTTTCAAAGGTATTTTCGAAACATTTCAAGAACATTTATCTTGAGCTCGTTTAGTTTATTGGATTTTAGATAGATTTCGACTTGGCTTTCGAAGATGGATGGCTTTATTAATGTCAAATAGATTAATGGACAGAAAATATATCATAATTTTTTTGGTAATTTAAAATAAATTGCAGTCCTTGATTGATAGTATTAATGACTTTGATCAACAAACCTCAGAATAACGATGTTGATCTGCGAAATAGATGGAGTACAATAATTATGTACTGATGTCTTAGTTATTATATTTACCTGTTTGCGTCATTTTCTCAGATGAGCAGACGTTGTGTGGATGGGCGCCGTGTTGGGCATTAGGAGTGTGCAGCAGTACGGTATCGCTGAACATCACTGAGGATCTCCGTCTAGCCAGTGATGGTGGCGACAGCAGTGATAGATTTGACGCATTCTATGGTCAAACATTACATTTAACATAAAATACATCAACAATATTTTGTGATGAATGCCTCGAGAATACAAACCGATGAAAAAATGTGTTTGTTATTTATACCTAAATAAACATATATGAAGAAAAAACGATTATACTGTCCGATCGTTTTATATTGTATAGAGTTATTATGTACTTAGTTTTCGCTTACTTGACACTGACAAATATCGAACACAAACTGTATTGCGTCTGCTAGATTAGTATGAATGCTATGATAATAATCAGTTGTTGAGCGCAATTTCATCACTAGTCCATTTACTTTAGATTGTTATGTACTTATATAACGTTGGCTTTAGAATTAAACTAACTTAAAGTGAAAAAAAAAAAAACTATAGCTACGAGTGATAAATTTCATAAAGTAAATGCGATAATGTGCTTTCTGAAATCTGTATGACAAAATTACCGGGAACCGCTATTAACTTAATTAGGAGCGGTAACTTTCAATAATCGTAGCTATTACTACGAAATCAGTAGTGGGCAGCGAGGGTGGCTGGGTCGTGCAAATGGCTCTTTAGAATTCAATGTTACCATTCCTAAATACAAACTCTATTTGCATTCGCTCCTAAAATCGAATAGGTGAATAATTTTGAAAAGCAATTTTTATCATTTGTTATTCCTACTGAATATTGAAATGAATAAAATTATATGAAACGTATCATAAAGAAAGCAAGTTGAAAAAATGTTATTAGTATCTATTTATTTTTCTGTTCTATTTAATTATTTTCTGACAGATTCTAAAATCAAAGCATCTTATTTCAAAAATCTTAGTTATCACCCATTAACTAATGAAAAGCACTTGAATATAATTAGGATATAGCAATCTTCATAATTTAAATATCACTTGAGAAGGCAGAACGATATTAGAGATTAAACCCACTTTAAATATGTCTTGCCCTAAAGGGGTACGCGGGTTGTGTCTCAAAAGGTTAAGAGCATAAAATAACGCGGCTTTGAGCCGCGTTATTTTATATATCTTAATAACTTAGAATAAACTTAATGAAGAAGTTACCCCTCAAAGACCTGCCATGCTATTAGAACTCACTCCAAAATACACTTCTGAATCTGGAGTAATGAGCATCATATAGTTGAGTAAGTTTTGCAACTTGAGTGTTATTTATATTAAAGCAACATCGTGAGAACATAGGTGAAGCATCTTAGTAGCATTGAATTCGATTTGAATTTGCATCTTGTTTTTTACAGAGTAATACTACAAGCTCACTGATCACTGTGGTCAAAACTGTCACCAGTATCAATGACATATTACAAGATGTGTTTTGTTTAGAAACATCAAACTGTTTCCAAAATTAGATTAGAGTTAGAAATTGGAGTCAATAATGTTGGTTTTTACCTCAAGATCAGCGGCTGACAGCGAGGGTACGCGCAACAGGCTGGGTCGAGAGAGCGGCTCCTCGCCGCCGGGCCCGCCACACCCCTCCTCACCCACACTCTTCCCGCCATTACCCTGCTACACAGGTACGATATAGACGAAGTGTAAAACGAAGGATACTCGGAAAATTAGGTCAAATTGAGATAAGTATTTTCGTTAGAACTCAATTTTGTGATTTTATTGTGTTCTTATACTCAGGGCTTAGAATTAATTTTGAGAGTTAATATTGGAGTTTGATTTAATATCATGAACTTTTTTACCGTCTTAAAGCTAGTCATGAATTATATAAATGCAGGCATAATTAAAATTAGGCAATAATATTAAGTATAACATTATTGTAATGAAATTGATGATATGGTTTTATCAGCAATTTACCGTAATTATTTTGTAAAAAATGAAATTACATATAAGCTATGATAAATGTTTTAAATCTCGTAGCAACTCCGTAGCTACGTACATATAAAGTTTAAACTGTCACTGCTAAGTGGTGTGATTAGTGGACTGTGAAGTCAAAAGTCTCATGATCAATTAAAAGGAAAGGCCTCCGGCTTTTTGTAGTCATTTGCATATTTATCATATAGCGTGTGAAGTCTACCAACCCGCAATAGGCTAGTAGCGTGGTGAAATGCAGCCTAATCATTCGGGGACCCGTGTAAAAGCATTATGACAATAAATTAACATTAAATTATTACATTATTCGCCAATGGAAGTTTATAATATATTACTAACGAGTGCACGAGTTTATTATCTGTGCCTTTTATCGACGATTACTTAGTGTTTTTTTTATTTTACCTACGAGGAAAATACAAAAGTAGAAACATTAATATTAGCAATGCCTTTTTTAGATTCGCGCTGCACGCACCTCTTTGTACTTAGTATTAAAACTATATTAGGAGTTTTCTGTACACAATTTATTTTGGCATTTCGTTTTAGGATTCGTGAATTACGCAGTCAACATCAAGTAACATGCAATAACATCTTTTTATCAAATTCCATCAATAGCATCTTTCACTAAAAGTGTACTTATAATTACAGTATCTAAAAAGCTTAACATTCGATTAGTCTCTTTTGGAACATTAACCCCAAACGGGAGAAAGGCGTGTAATTTTTTTTTTTTTAAAGTTGACAGTGACAGAACATTGCAAATGTGGGGCGGCGAGCGATTTCTTGTATTTTTTAAAGAATTTGACTACTTAGAATCAACATCGGCAGACGGAATACTCATGCCAGTTAAAATTATTACTATAAATATTGTGATGGATACTGTTTAAATACAATATAATTTTATAAAGGTCAAAAAATTCTTACATTTCATAAAGGCTTTTTCTAACGAGTAGAAGCATCGTAATCATTACGTTACATCAGCTACATATGTCCTCGAAGTGGTAATGGCTTCGTAAGATTCTACAAATATTTTATGACGAATTTCCCTTCTTATGAATGTTTTGCTGAAGACGGAACGGAAACTTGGAGAGGTATTATTTCAAAATTCATTACAACTGGGTGATGAGAATGTTTGAATTAATGAACGTTATAATGAACCAATGAACTTTGAGACTTTGAGTTTGAAAATAATTAAAGGTGTATATTTATAGAAGTCTTTAATTTTACTTATTCCTTGTACTAAAATTATTTTTAATATACCTGAGGGTGTACCCGCGGACAGCAAGGATGATGTTGCTTCGGCTTGTTTGCAGGTAGTTGCAACTTTTCTCTGCTAGTGCGCCATTGCAGCTGGGCACGTTGATATCGGTAGACCCTGAACAAATATAGCTCCGTAAATTACAAAAATCAACTAGGTGCGATAAAAATAACAGATGCTTCATAAAGTCAGAGGTCGCAAAAGAAATATACGGAAGGAACGCGATCGTGTAAAAAGAACAAGAATAACTTTCATTGTAAGGATTTATGAAAAATATAGCTAGCTTTTGTATTTAAGTGTTCATGGGCATTTGCATTGTAAATGGAGTTAATTAATATAAATATTATAGTTCCACGCAGATAAATAATACTGTCGTTCTCAGAACACGATAACAATATTTCGAATAAATTCCGAATAAGGAAAAATGAGATATTTGAGATCGACCAGAAGAAATTTGTAAGGGTTGATTTTATTATAACAACATTTATAAGGGAGTGTTACGGAATGTGTAACCGACCTGATCTTTTTTGCCATCCTCCGTTTGAAGCGTCTCCATAAATGTGCGACGTATTTGACGATTTCGGCATAGCATGTGGCGGGTTCACTGTTGTTTGTAGACGACGCGAGGGTTGACGTCGATGTGAATCGCGCCCGCTCGGCTCTCATACGTTCCATCTCGCGTTTTTTCGTCTCACTAAATTGCGTAGCTATGACGACCAGGCAGAGGTTGATCATGAAAAACGATCCGATCTATAAGACAAATATGTGTTTATGAGATAATGGCATCGTTATAGCGCAGTTGACTGATCGTTCCCGTTTTTGTGTAGCTAATGTTATTGGGGTGATCGTAACATTTTTGATTTGCTTTCATTTTTTTTCTTACTGCTATTTTGCTTTAATTGTAGTGTTACGCACGTTTGGAATAATACTTACGTTACATACACATAAATTATACTATCACTAGTCATTTCAAGCCGTAAATGAAACATATCAAATACTAACCACAATCAACAGTACAAAGTAAATCCAATCCCAAAAACTATGGGCATCTTGTACATAATACATAATATCCGTCCAGCCTTCTAGCGATATCACCTACAAAAAATAAATAATAAAATCACCTCTATTTTTGTTCTGAGTAAAAATAAATACCGAAAAATGTTTTACAAATATTTATCTTACCAAGAATATAGCGACCCAAGCGAGGCCAATGTTATCGAAGGAGATCGTGCCCTGAAAAGGGTTGTTCCCTCTTTGAGTGCAGTTGGTGTAATACTGATTCCAATTGACACACGACTGGTTTGTGGGATGGTTGTAAGAGTAAGGTTTTGCTGTTTCATTACACACCAAAGCCCCGTATCTGTATGGAGGGAAGTCTCCGCAACTATGCATTCCACTGTCTTCGGGCGTCGTGCATATGTAGTCCAATTCCTTGGAAAACTCGTAGTAGAATGATATACTGCAAAATAAATAGTATTTTATATTATCTAATTTAAATATGGTAATATTTTAAATTGGACATAAGTAGTTTTTGGAACTAGCTTCCTTGCTGTCTTCATGTAATGTCCGGGTATACTTTGGGCCTAATACCAGATTCAATAAATTGTTAAATGGTGAGGTGAGACAATTAGTAAACGATCAAAGCAAGTTTACTACCTCATTCTGAAAGTACTGTTACTAAGTTCCAAAATATCTTGATAAATTAATAACATATCAACATAAATATATTTTGAATTTACCACAGATTACTACTTTCAGTATGCGCAATTTTTTGACTGCTTATGCTGGGAATACATTTTACATGGTCTCACTGCTTCTACCCATGCAAATAGCGAAACATTTACTACTACATCAAGACACACGAAGCATGCAGACACATGCTAAAATGGAAGCGGAGAAAGGAGTTTAGGATCGCTAGATTCTCCAATTAATCGTAATAGGAGCGTTAATAAAGAAGCCTTAGGTAGGTTTGGTGAACTTCAGCACAGTAGGTTAAAATGAGTAACCTTTGGATCATTATCGTTTAACAACAGAAGGTACACAGAAACACGAGCATTGGCCGTAACCCACATCATTTGGCGCCCGGTCGTTAGGGGGCTTGTTCTTGACGATCGCTGTACGGCCTTTTTATAAACTTTGTACTAAAATGTCTCATGGATTAAACGAGTCAACGTGCAAAGCTTTTACTTTTCAACAGTATACGCGCTTATGGTTTGCGCTTTGGGTGACCATTAAAATATATTTTTCAAGTTACAAACCATGAGATTTTGGAATAATAATGATTAATGCAGATAAGTACACGTTAGAACAATGGCTAAAACCAAGCTGAATTGAACATTAATTGTTATAACAATGACTGTTATTGAATGAGTCATGGAATGTAAAATTGTTGTGTAAATTAAGTATTTGTTCTTTGAAAATTAAGTAACGCAAGGTTTAAGATAATCGTGATTATAATATATTTTAACTAATAAATGTAGGAAACGAAAGATTGTACAGATGTACATAAAGTTTGATATTGACTTTATAATCACTGCTTTCATATAATATTTTTTTTGAAATTATATGTGTAAGAAAATAAGTTTTCACATATTTTAGAGAAGTCGACAGAACTACCCATGTGTTCGGACCAGAAACAAATTGGCAGTTCTTAGTAGAATTTAGCGAAGTATTATATTATTTGAGTAGCGATATCAGGTAATGATAGACCTAGTGTCTAATCGAAACTGCCAATTCGTGAAAGGGAAGCAAATACGATAGCACATCTGGACGGCAGATGTGTGAAGGTACACGTTACAACAGTTCGCAATGTTCTTAATAGAAACACATTAATTTTGATCGCAAATCCTTACGAGTTCACTCTGACGCGCACTCTGTACCAATCGGACAGGTCTCTGGAACATAAATTGAGGAGCCGTGACGGGTGTTATGTACCTACATTTACTTCTAAAGGTCTGTAAGGTAATTAACAATGTAGTTTCATGCATGAACAATGATTGAGATATTATAACGTAACTTCTTTAACTCATTCATGTTTCACAATGAAACTACATTATTATTAGTTTCAATCTTGGTTGTTGCTATTTGTATCTAAATCTAAATGTTTTGGTTGGTATCGACTATGAATGGCTATTATTACTGTTTCATGTTTGCTATGATGGTAATATTTTAATTTGTTCTATGTTTGAATTGTTATGGTTAGAACTATTGTAATTTGTTTTACATTAGTATGAATGGAGTAACGGAGAGTGGGGATAACTATTGACAATGTATTACAACTACATTTTCGAATGTTTAGTCTTATGTGTGTTCTCGGTTATATTTCTCTTTGTGAGTGTTGACGGAATGCAATATTTAAGTGTGTTGTGGTTTATTCGACTGTAAGCTGAATACTCCAACATGCGCGATTGTTAAATGTTAGTAACAGTGCAAAAACAATATGCAATGACAAAATACAAAATGTCAAAATGATATACAGAGCAGCGATGGTTGTGCTCGCCGAGGATGGAAGCGTTAAATATTGCATGCAGTCAACGTTAGCAATGGGACGTGCCTCTAAGACGAGCGCTCTCGAGCAAATGGAACAAATGTAAAAGTCATTTCAGCTGCAATTTCATCCACAAATTTTTAAACATTGCCATTTAATATTGCTGCGTAAAACAAATTCGGGCAATTATATTAATTCAATACTAATAACAGTTACTTCTATGAGTTTATTTCAACATTAGTAACAAGAAGGCAGTATGATACAGGTTTTATAACTAGTCTCATAATGCTCCCCGGTAAGAAATGCATAAATAAGATAGTTACATACTTAGGTCGCAGAACATTTGACGGTAGGACGAATTCACAGCGTTGCCTCAGTATTCCTTCCCATAGTTGGACACCCACAATTCCAAATATAAAGAATACGAAGAAGCATAGCAGCAAAACATTTCCTAACATGGGTAGTGTGTCCAAAAGCAACATCACCAGTATACGCATACCTGAGAAAATAGAAAAAGGTATTAATAATGCCCATAATGGAGTGTGTACATAAAATGTGTATGATATGTTTTAAAATAGGTATGTGTGGCTTCTTTACAGGAAAAAGATAATTGTTAGTAATTAGCAAGAGCAATAATATCTAGATCGCTCACGACCGTATGTCTTATCAGTTGAATATTTAGCCCCTGAACTTCATTATTGTATATCTAAAATCAAAAGATGAGATGAATATTTCACTAACTATACTATGTGCTTAAATTAAAACAGGGCACAGAACTGAAACTAAAATCAATACGGATGTCTAATTATTCAGATATTGCAAAAATCAGTGTGCACCCAATCGGTAGCAATTTGCTGAACTTTGTGGATTCATTTAGGTACTGCTGAAGTGCAGTTTCACATGAACGGACAGATGGATTTCAATTAATTCGTTCCGCGGCTAGGCATATATACTCCAAAGAGGATTAACTGGTGCTCGCTAGTGGAGCTTGTTATTTGTAAAATAAATTATAAATACTCTGTATATCCGGTGAGCACATCGATGAACATATTAGATGAAATTCGTATGTCGTAATAAGATGCAAATCAAAATGTATGTTTCAATTTATCGGAATAAAAAGGCACGTGGGAGCAATAAATTGTGCGAGGGCAAATTAGTGCCGATGTATGTGTAACCGCGGGTGCGCGTGGCTCGATTTAATTTGCGGCCGAGTTGCATTGTCCCAGTTGTTTGCGAGCCCCAGATGGGGGTTTTGTGCAAAACTTTAGCTAGAGCCCGTCTTTTGTTTGAATGTTCAATGCTAACCGTTTGGAAGTCGTGACGGTCCGCGCTGCTACTGTGATTTATTATTGAATTTCAATGTTGTTTCAAAATGCAATGCTTTTGATAGCAACTGTTACTGTCGTAAATTATGGCTGTTTAGTTAAAATATCACTAAAATTTTACGCAAATTTAAATTTAAGTTTGTATCGCTTAGTCATTTGAAATTCTTAGCAACAAGCAAAAATTTTCCATACATTTGTATTCCATAAGCTTGGTTATCGTATATTCCTTCAACATGTTAAGGTGTTCTAATATAACCTCGTTTTATTTATACATTTATTTAGTTAATTTAGATAAAATCTACAGGTACGTTATATTAAGATAGGGAAGGTAGAGACGAGTACTTAGAAAGTAGATTAGGGACTACCCTTGCTGAGCAAATTTCCGCCTTGTAAACGTGAAGGGCCGGCGATAATTAAAGGATGATTTATGTTTGTAGGTATTTAAGAGTCATCCGGGGCGACAAATACGATTGTCATTATGTAGTGAATGGGAAAGCAACAGTTGGTGAAATTTCATGTATTATTGTATCTATTATTTTTTTGTTATCGGGTCTTGCTTTTACAAAATATTAAAACCACGTTAAACTGTTGCTCATTGACGCCAAACGTATAGGCTGTGGGTAGTTAGTCGCATTTTAAGGCCCTACTACTGTGCGGATTGGATTTTTTTTATTCTCAACCCTCCTCCCTCATAACACGAATTTAGATATTATGCTTAAGTATAATAAGTACAGTAGTTTAGAATAGTGATGTGAAAGGACATCACTATTCTAAACTACTATTCCGTTTCCTCAATTCAAGACTATCCCTGGATCTCGATAATATACCATAGACAAAATAAATGAACTATTGTGGCTCTACATACCCGATAAATTACATAATTAAACGATGCTTCCTTTAGCCTCGTAGGTTTCGTTACTAAATTACAAATTAAATTATCATCTATTCATTTGCAAGCCTTCGTACTGAAATCTAAACTCTCCTATGCCTAGTAACTTGGAATATTGTCATTCGTAGACTAACCTATTATATATTTAAATCTTTTCTCAGTTATATGAATGCGTTCCACACAAATACAGAGTGTGTTTCAAATGGAATATTATTTTAGCTAAAACACAGAATATTTTAAATGTGTAAACGCAAAGTCTACTTTTGTACGCCTTTGTTTAGTCGCTATAAAGTCTAATTGAAACTGCAGTTTTTTGCGTCTGAATGTGCGTTTGCTCTTAGTCTTATTTTTCATTTTTGATTAGGCCCGGGAGTGCTTTGCCGGTTACTTAGCGGAGGTTACTTACCAACGCTTATTGTTTCGCTTTATCTACTCATTTGCCGAAGATGGCGCTTGAATAATCAAATATTTCGCGATTGAACGTAGGTGGTTCGACACACTTTAAATTTTTAATTTTTAAATAATGAGCAGTCGGTCCCGATACCGTAAACAGTGCAAACCAACAACATTTTATATTTGTAAAATCAAAACTGTGTCATTGCAATCACACAAGTCAAAATGCAAGTACCTATGTAGGTCCATATATATAAACTTTCCTATGTTCGATTTGAAATCTCCACATACTTTCTACTGCAAGATAATCTCTGCCAGACGTAGTGGCTTGCTGAGCCTCCGTCTCACTTGTTGCGTGGATCGATCGACGCCCACACTCGCTCTTGATTCTGACTCGGGTTAATTTCTAAGTACCTACCCAGATATGGAGTTCTTTTGTATGCCAAGTTTGTACGCTCGGATTTCATTAGGCTAAGTAGGTATAGCATATTTTTGCCGGATTAAAAAAATATTATAAAGGCTTTTGTTGTGTCCTATCTAACTATAGATAACAATGTCAATATTTCTTTGGGTAAGAAATATTATTGATACGGACCTAATAGAATCCGATTTATAATAGTGGTATATTGTACCCATACCTATAGTTGAAATAAATATTTAAGTTCTTCAGTTTTTGACTGAGCTGTAGCTAGTTTTATAATGCAATGAAATTTGTGATTATTTCAAATGAATTATGTTTGTACAATAAAAACCTTGCATAACTAATATTTCGCTGATAAAAATAATTATGCAGCCTTATCAATCGACCGTTACGAATCGTAAAACCCTAATAAAATCGTCTCTATGGTATATTTAGTTTGATGCCTAAATAAACCTACTCTTTACCTGGAAAGGACCCGTCCTATAAATAAACACGTAATAAATTACCCATACGTAACAAAGCTAGTAATGCGGGGGTCACCTAAAGTAAAAGGGTTCTCGTATTAAGAGCACTCCTTGGTTTAGCACCGAGGTTAACTGAAAGGAAACTCTTGTTAATAGGTATAAAAAGCACTTCAATTATTTTAAACGGTTTTTTTTTGTTAAACAATTTAGTGTTACCACGTGAGGGTTAAAAGGTGATCGAAATAGAAGGCGAATTTTCTTTTTAGTGCCTCGTATGCGAAGGCCTATTTGCCAATATTTAACAGCTCCTACTCCCACTTCATTTGCGGTTCAAAATCTATTTAATACAACTTAAAATGTGGGCCACTATTATGATCCTATAATATTAATCTATGAATAAGTTAGAACACACGTATTTTGGACTGATTTCTAATATTAGCTGAAATGTCTCAGTAGATAATCTTAATTTTAAATAAAATAAACGTATGAGTATTATGAATGAATCATACTGATATTATACATACAAATAAAGCTAAGTATATTTTTACATTAAAAAAACGATAAAATAATAAATAGTCGTTACTCAAGATATAAGTCCACGATTGATAACATTCAATAGTATCTTTAGTTTGATCAAATTCACTTTGTGAAAAGTACACTAGGCGCCAACAAAGTTTATTACAGCGACCATCAAATGAAAGCACATTTTTAATTTTTTGCATATAAAACGGGATCATAAAATTTTCTATTTAGTAGGCAACATAAATGATTGCGTTCGTCCAGTTGGATTTTGCAGAAGCTATTTACTCCAGTATTATGTCATTATGGAAAAAAATGGAGTTGCAGTTTTTATAGAGCTTGCCAGCTCATACGATTATTGCCTAACATATTAAAAGAAAACTACTTTTTACCGTTTTTATCGGTGTGTATTAATATTTTTGTTATCTCTTCTTTACAACATGATTTGATGATGAATACATATGATAATTTTAATGTAATATTTGCATAAGTGTAAGATATCGGTACCTGCTTAATTATTCCCTATCATAGTTAAAATAGAATTAAATTAAATTGAATTAATAGTAAAGTACATTCCAATCTAGATTAACTATTGATTATCATATTATTCGACACCTGAAATCAATTATTGGCACATTTTTGGCATAATCATATTTTTTATCAACTTCTTAGAAAACATTCACATTCATTGGATAAGTAGGTACGAGTATACACATATTTATGATTTAGAACTCTTCTCACGATGAATGTATTCAGCTTGGCAAGTTTTTAATTTTAAACGAATTTATGGCTACATTTTCATATTTTTAGTTCAGTACAGAAGCTCAACTGAATACCTACCACACAGTCATAGATCAAACGAAGTGTCATTATTTACTGCGTGTAGTCGACATCTTTGAAAATATTAGTTTTGTACCAAAACGGAGATTTTAACAGAATTGGAAAATAAATGAACTGATCTTGCAGCATTTAAAAAAATGTATTTAACCACAAATGTTGTAATTCTGATCGTATTCAATTCATTTACGCTGATGGAAAATACCGTGAAGAAGCATGTTTGATCATGTCTGAGGGATTTCTTAACCACGCGTTAAGTTTGGCAACCATACTAGGTCAATTTATCTAACTGCTTTTAACCTAAGACAAGCCTCGTTCCGAGCAATATAAAAGTAATTAGGTTGATGATTGTAATAAAATGTACATAATTAAGGCTTCATAAAGTTCTGAATTAATTAATGGAGATCTTTGTGTCCGATTGTGTTCAGTTACATGAATAAAAAGAGGAAAATAAATTAAGTTCTCCTTACTTGGTATCCTGTTGATGGCTCGTAAAGGCCTTAACACCCGAATAGTCCTGATCGCTGATAGGTTGATATTTTCCACGTTCAATGCGTATTCCAGGGTTCTGTAAAATATTATACAGTTACCTTATAACGTTTTAGCAGTATTTTTTGCTATTCAGCAATGAAAACATACACTCAACGTAGAAGGTACTCGCAAGGAAGAAATAAATGTTTAACCAAAATATAAAGGATCAACATTTAATATAAAACACACGATTTACTACGTACCCAGCCATTACTATGAAAAAATCCAGCCTGTTCCATGAATCTGCCAAATAGGTTCCGTGTCCGTAAACGCCCATAGCGACCATTTTAATCGTCATTTCCAATGTGAAAAACGCGAATATAATATCGTCGAAAACCTGCAATAGATGTTTTATTAAAATCGCCCATTTTACGAATAAAACATACCGTTTTAATTTTAGGAATTCCAATAATGGCGAGCAAATTAATTGTTTTCGCGCGCAAATAAAAATACGTAAAACAAAAGAAAATCGCTTCAAGCCTCGACCTTTTATTTTCGTGGGCCTGTTCTTTTTTTAATTTCACTGAGTGCACGCGTCAAGACAGAATTTATTTTTGATTAAAAACTGATTTGTGTTATTTTTGACGATTTGCGCAGTTTTCAGTCAGTGAAAAGTGACTGTTTTGTTTTTACATAGGATTGTAATTCTTCTGTTATGGTTTATATTGCGAAGTTGATGACGATGTTTAATTGTTTATTGTTTTTGATAATTTTAAATAGCCTAGGTTTATAATATGCCTTGTCGTTGTTGACACGTAGTTCAGCAACGTAGAGTCGAAACATAATTAGGTAGGTAATATAGATGATTAAGTTGTGCTTACCTGTAATATTTTGCATCTATTTGTAATACACTGGTCGTCGACGCATGGCTGGTACATACCCAACGTAACGCAGTTCAACAGGATTACCAACATCGATATCCTTTCGAACCACGTGCAGAGATCGTTAAGGAAATTATGTTCAAATCTTAATCTTAACATTAAGTACAAACAGTGTTATAAATTGAATCTTATTTATATATAAAAAAATAAAAATAAATGAACGCTACAGAAATCCAAATAAACAAACAATGAAAATAAAATATTTGATTTCATATTATATTCGTTAGAGCAAATAACTACAGTATCAAAGAGAAAGCTTCACTGGAGTTCAAATTAAACGCCGCTAGGTCCAACAGTCCCTTGATAGATTTCAGAGCAGTTCCTAATGATCGCTATCACTTTAATTGATTTAAGGTTTGCTTTGACAATATATTATTGGTAGACTGTTGAAATTATAATTTATTTTGCAATACAGTCAACTTTTTAAATAAATTAAATGATTTTGAACATTTGATGTTGAGTTACGAGCTCTAACATAGAAACTTTAATTAGATTTTGGATAACTTTAATAATTTTAATTATCTAGTACTTAGTTCTATAGGCTAGCAGTTTTAAAAATATTATAATACAGAAAACTTTTTTGTTGTTGTATTTTTTCACAGGGCTTTAAACGGATCGCGACTGTAGGTAGGTATGCTATACCTATGAAATGAATACCTTACTGATATGTATTTGCAAAGCGTGAATAATGTTTGACATGTTTACAAATTTACACGCAACATAAGATAACTGAATACTAAACATGTTAAAAGATAATAAAATCCAAAATACACACTCATTTCATGAATATCATTTCGCATGTAAAGTTAATTTCTGGACAACAAACGAGATCGTGTTTGAACCGCCGCCAACAATGAAAATGTGGTAAAAATTCTCTTTAATACCTCTAGTGGGAGTGTGTGGTTAGCTTTGTGGTTTAAACTAACCTTGACTTTCTTGACTGGACACGAATTCAGTGGTATGAAACAAAGCTGGTTTGTGGTCGGACACTATTCCGTGTGTTGTGGCTTCGGTCGGATTAGCTTTACTGTTCTGTTTTCAGAATGATTTGATAGTTGTTAGCGTCGCACTTGGTCATGTAGGTCCGTTGCGGTCAGAATAAGCGTTGAGCTTCTTATTTTACGAGAAATATTGCTTTTAAATTGGATTAAACTACAAGCTATGTACTAAAACTATTACTTTTTTGGTAGATGTAAAGTTCAGAATACTGAAGTCGCTATCACTGACACATTTTATTACCAGCAAAGCAGTGAATAACCATATTATAAAGTTTTAAGGACCCCATAATACATTTAGAATTCATATCTCATGAAATGGACTTGATTAAAGCACCATAAAAAAAGTATACATTAACAAAAGACGCAAACTGGCTTATTCATTGGCTTAGAAACGTTGTTTCTTGTCTTCTATTATAAGTGAAATAATTCAGCGCACAATGGTGGGCCGCCATTACCGGGCCTGTATAGTGATATTCATTATTTTCGGCCGGCCAGGTCGCGTGCATTAATGAGAGGATACGGAAGCGTGGTTTCGGCTTTCCGTGTTTGCGGCAATTTACAGTTGCATTGGTTAGTGATGTGGTCGATGTTTGTCGGAAACCATTGTGTTCAATGGTGTTATTCTGTTGTTTTGTTTTTTTTTTGAGTTAAAGTTTTGCAGATCAAGTTGCTAACCGGGAAATTTAAAGACAGATGCGCACGTCGAGGTAATTTAGAGTTTACAAAAAACATTATTTTTAAAACAGTAATATAACTTTTCTATTTTAAATACACATACCATAATGTCTGTCGTCCCCGAAGGATTAGGCAGAGGTGTACTCATGTACACCTATATTTCGCCGGTATGGTTTACGTCTCATGTTATAAGGTCGCGAGCCTATTGCCATCAACCGTACACGAATTTTATAGAGAAACCCAAAAACACTAAGCTTAACCTGAGAATCAAACCGAAGCCCTCTTGTTTAGCTGTCGCACTTTTCGACTTCCAAACCAACGGAGGTTTCTGTTTTACGTCGTAAAATTTCATGTAGGTAAGTATTGTAAGACATCTTAATTGAACATGCAAGAATCTCCCACGAGGTTAGGAAGCGGGAACCGCCATGACTCGCATTTTCCATTATGCTCCCCATCTCTTTCTTAAAAGGTCTTTACAATGGTGAGCTCTGAGCAAAGGGGATTACGTCAATGAGGCTGCTTCATAAATCAGCTGGCGCTAATTTGTTTATCATTGTTATGTTTGTAGGCTACGTTTATTGCACTTGAAACAAAATAGCGTTTGAACATCTTAAATAAGACGTACCATAAAGTTAATGGATCCTTATGCTCGTAAATAAGGCGCAAATTCCCCTGTTTCTTATAGAACGTGCTGCGATAAATCGGTGTTGTATTTTTCTCGAAAGATGCTCGGGAACATGCTACTCTATTACCTATTAGGAAGAAATATATCGCTGATAATAGCCGTAATCACTGAGTGCCGTCAGATTGATGGTAGAGCGCGACACAAAGTTACTTACGGAAATTTGTCGAACCTCATAATCTTCTACAATATTTAAAGAATAACTTCAACTAAGTTTAAGATTACGATACTAAAGTTTTAAAGGCGTTTTAAAGGCTAAGGATTTTGGTAGGAACTTGGAGGTTAGCAAAGAAAAACAGATTTAATTGAAATCTTCGGAACGCGGCCTTGCTTTTAGCTTTTTGAATATCGGATTATAAAGTACACCTACCTATATAAATACCTGTCTCATCGGTTAAGTATTTTTTAAAGTAAGTATTCTTCAGATTGTATCTAACGTGAGGTCCTGGGTTAGAATCTCATCATGAGTATAGTATTATTCAGTTTTTGAGTGAAGTTCTCAGTATCAGCTTAGAATTTGGCAATTTTTCACCTGTTTATTTCGGATTTATTCGTTCTTTTTTTATTACATGGTATCTAAAAATATCCCGAATTTTAAGTGTATTTCTGTAAACTCTGCCTACTAACTCTACGAGGTACAAATCATAAATATATTTTATTGCATTACATACTATATTAAATAAAGCGTTGAATAGAAACAGAATCTTAATCTCATCTAAACAAAAGCCTCTATTCTACGTAAGTTCATAATTTCTAGTTAATTAGTTTATGGTACGACCTTAGATTAGCGAGGAAGACTAGTTAGTTAATCACATTAAGGAATATGTCTTCCTACATAATATAGTGGACAAAACGAGCCCACACTTGTTTGTATCAAATTTACTTGTGTGTGTAAAGCTCCTTAATATTAAGAAGGTTTTCATATAGTTCCCCTATATACTTACCAAATGTTTTATTTAACCATAAAGTTTGTTTGATTTAGAATATAAAGAGAATGTTTACTCTTCTAAAACAGTTGTTTGTGTAAGAGAGTGGTCAGAAATATAATACTGCTTTTCCAAAGCTACTGACTTGACAGTATTAAGAAGTTCGCAAATAATATTAGGAACAACTAAATTGTATTGCACGTCTAATTTTGTTAGAGGTTGTCGTTATATAAATGTTTTATTGTTATATAAATAGTAATTTAACTATACCTGTTAATCGAGGCTTTTTTATAATTTAGTGTCCCACATGATTATTTTTAAAATTAAAGGGCTTAAGATAGGGCTTGTTTGAAATCTCTCAGGCAAGCCATCCATGCTAAAGTCTAACGGATGTTTCATTGTTACTGTTTATCATTATCAATGTTTGTTGTTGCGAACAGTAGTTGAATGTTGGTAGCATATAACCAATAGCCATGTATAATTTCTGTCATAAATCCTTAACTTTATTTTAGAAATAACATATACGTTCTAATGCATTTCCAATATTTACGATAACTTTAATACATGTCCCGTAAGTAAGATTTCCGTGTTCGGAGTTATGTGTGAATGTTTTTTGGAAGGTTATGTAATGCTGGTCATCCACCCAGTACCAAGTTGAGTCAGCTCGGCTCCAGCCGACCGTAAAACTGTCGTTAAATATCTGGGTGTGCCGACACACATGTACAAAACGAAGCTATTCCATGACGTCGCCGAGAAGCATATATTTATGTCTTTCTGATAGTTATGATATGTTATGCGATAAAATATAATAATACTAGATGAAAAACCAGCTTCGCTCGGGAGAAATGAGGTAAAAAGAGATCAGAGATAAGTGAAAACAAAGTGTCCATTACAACACTTTGTTTTTAAAATGATTGACGTGACAAAAACGTGACGTAAAATGTTTGATAGAGCGGCCAATCTGGTGATTGCGATTTATCCGACAGCACCATTCGAATTTAACAAAATAGGTACTCAACAATCTGAACTTTGCAGATATAATAATTATGTTATCGATGTCGACTCGAAATCTTAAGTTTTTTATGTTTTATTATTCTGGTAAGGTTTCGATTGAGTCTACCGTACCCCTTGACAAAATTATTAATATAGATTATCATCTCCAAAAAAAAATATACAGCCTTCTACAGAACTCAATTTTCTTCTTTGAATGAGAACGATTTGACTAGTTTTGGTTGGCGAAATTCACACCCTGTTGGGAAAATCTCTTATGCTTTCAATTTCCTTTTTGGTATTTTCCTTTTATATTTCGATGCACATAGATAAATACGAAAAGTGATATGTGTGTGACTTGGATTTGAACTCAAAAGTATATGTATATTTATGACTTGGTGCAATCTATAGATTTATTTCAAGTAGAATGTGCTTCAAAATACGTTCCTTCTATGACCATATATGTATGTAGATATAATGCGTTCAACAATACCCAATGTTATATCTAAGCACCAAAACATTTCAACTGAAATACATCTGTAGTGCAAAACGGCGTATTTGTCATCGCGATATTCCGGTGTCGACATTTTTCCCCTTCTTTTTGTCGTCAACAGCCGCTGAAGTGGCGCGGTCCCTCCTACGTACCGACTTATGTATCCCTGGTACTTTTGGTAGGCCTCGCGATTTAAAAAAAGGTTTCAAGGTTTCGTTTGTAAGAATAATGCATTTCTTTAATATTTCTATTTTGCTTTACTTTACAAGAACTGAATGTTAATCTAAAGTTCTAAGGAAAGAAATAGAATATAAAGTACCTAGGTACTTTGAAAGTTAATAGTTTTCATCAAAGCGCGATTTCGATAATTCCATTACCAGACGCTAAATTTCTTGTAATGACGCTTCCCGCATAACTCAAAATCACAACAAGGGATTTCGTAAATTCATAATTTAATTCTACGAGTATTTATTAGAAAATTATTTCATTTCGTATGCGTGAAGAAGTACACACTCTACCACAATATACGAATACAAATGTAAGCCACTAGCTAGTAAAAATAAATGTAGAACTACATAGGTAAACAAGCGGCATCAAGAACGAGAAACAAGAACATCCTTGAGACACTGTTCTATTAGGCTAGGCTAGTACAAGTGTAACTGAGAATTCCGAGGTCGAGTGGTGTTATTTATTAATAAGTAAATTAGTAATTTGCACGGATTTGTTGTTAGCAAATGGCAATTAGAGCTGTGACCAGTAGGTCACACCACTAGCCTACCACACCTAAAATGTCAAAGGTCTCGAGTTTAAGGTCGAGGCACGCACCGCTGACTTTTCGGAAGTTATGTTACGTTTATCATGATCAAACGGTGAATACCGGCAATAGGCTAGCGTGGTGGAGCCTGTCCTGTGAGACCCGTGCCCATCAGTGGGTCGATAATGGGTTGATGATGAAATGGTAATACGCTCGCTCTCCAATTACATATCAGCTGTGAGAGTACAGATGCATACCTCTGTAAGTTATGTAACTCAAATTGTGACTGTAAACTGCAGTCAAGCTCAATAAGAGGCGTCGGCAATAAATCCAACTGCGGAGTTCGTCATTACCGAAGGAAGTTTATGTCACGCTCGGTGGAAATATGCATTCACTGTATCAAGCCCGACACGGTAATGATCGACTTATGCCATTTGACTATCGGAAATTGTGGGCAATAAGCCAGTAGTTTTATTTCTTTCATATTCGATTGACGCAGTGGCCGAGAGATCGGCCTGTGCACCCGTGCACAGGCCGATCGCTCGGCAATTGCAGGTTCAATCCCCGCACTGAGTAAATATTTGTACGAGCTACAATTTGTTGTTCGGGATCTGGGCGTTTGTGTGTGTAAAATTTGTGTTTGTGTGGATAAAATTGTAGTTACGCAGTGTTTAAAAAAAAATTAACCGGTGTGAGATCCAAAATTTAATACCGACTTATTAATAAATGCTAAACTGCAAAAATAATCGCTGTTACTTTATACTTGACTCGCAAATTAACCTTTAAGATATCTGAAAAATAATTGCCTAGTAACTATATTGGTGGTGTGACCAGTGGACTGACATATCAAAGGTCTCGAGTTCAAACCCGGGCACGCACCACTGACTTTTCGGAAGTTATGTGCGTATTTATCACATGCTCAAACGGTGAAGGAAAACATCGTGAGGAAATCTGCATGCTTGAGAGATTTCTCGATGGCATATGAAGTGAAGAACTGCCAACCCGCGGTAGGCTAGCGTGGTGGACTATAACCTAATCCCTCTGAAATGAGAGGAGACCCCTGCCCAGCCGTGGGACATTAATGGGTTGATGTTGATGATGATGATGAACTATATTACTTTTTACTATAAAATTACGTCACAAAGGAGATATTATGGCAGCTAGCATACATACATTACTTTGAAAACTTTAAGTTGATAATATTGCACTACTCAGTTATGTGTTAATTTTGACTTTAGAAAGACAAATATCATTTGTGTTGCTATCTTGTATAGTTATGTATGTCTAACACTGTACAGTTAAAAGGAAATGTTGAATACTTGAGTTACTGCGTTAGTATAAAGTTTTAAGCTTTGAGACCGAGTTCGTATGTTGAAACTCACATTCATATGCAAACACGGGAAGATGTTAAGATACAAAAGTTTATCAAGCTACCCAATCTTACCGCGCGAAATTTCACGTTAAATTTCCACCAAGATGCAATGAAAGTTCCAAATGTAACGACATAATTGTTTAACGGATGTAAATGTTTAACGAGAAATCAGTACATAGGTAGTAGGTAGGTAACTATCTGAAATTATAGTAAGGAATTCTAACCTATACTATCACGTGTCTAACTTGGTGAATAGAGTATTACCACAGAATAAATATTTACTGTGGTTTACCGTGGTCTATCGTTTGCATGAGACAGCAGCAGTCCATAAGTTTACTTAAATAATTTGGTGATCAATTTTATAGGACAAATGTGGGAGGCGCGATATCTATATATTTGTCCTGTCAGGATAAAAGATAAACCCGAATCATAATACCTCATAAATACATTTGACACGCCAGAAGTAATCAGAAGAAATCGTATAAAATATTATACGATTGTTTATAAAATCATAACAAACATGACACACAAAAGTTATAATTTCTTAAAATATTTATCTTCATAATAAAAGCAGTTTAATACGTGTTTTGATGCGTGTTATCCAGTAAAAAAAGAAATGATTTTGTTTTAACGCGCACAAAGGTCGCGGCTACAATGTTGTTTACCCTTTTTACTCTAATGACCTGTAAAATGAATACGCCCACCGACCCTTTAACGCTTCATAACCTACGACAGGGAAAAATATTCAACCTTTAACTCCTATTGAACCTTTTAGCTGCATGCGAGATAAATATGGGTACAGTAACTGTGTTAATTTAGATAGTAGGCGTATTTACAACTGTTTTTAGTTTTAAGGTTATATAGAACATACATTAGGTACCTATACCTAAATATCACCATGTTTATATTGCCGAAAAGCTTAGCAACGTACTTAGAGCATTTAATAGCTATTTATACCGGATACTGCTTGAAGTTATTTAAAAAATCAAGTATTTTTTTGTTTCTCGGTGAAAAAAAGAAACAAATAAGTCTATTCTTAGCAGAATCGAATTATATTTTCAAAGAATCGATTTAAGGACCAATTTTAATATACATTCACGATACCTTTGATATTCTCACGAGTACGTTTTGAATTTCTATCTGGATATCTGGGACAGTCGTGTTCGGCGATTTTAATGAGTAATCTCATAGCATTATATGGATCAAGCCGACTGGTTCACAAAAGGTTTGTGTTATGAGAGGGAAACGCCGGCCTACCTATTGTCCCGACAAACGGCGCTTGAGGCTCGTTTACATTGATCGAGTAGCAAGCAAGCGGTAAGCAAATAGGTTATCATCGATACCATCCGAGTAAAGTTTTATATTTATAACATACCATCATTCTTGTCTTCCCGAAAGGTTAGACAGCGGTGTAGACATTATTGTCAATACATTTATAAGTCCGGTTTTTATCGGTATGTAACCGGGTTAGGTCTTTTTCCATTCAATTAATCAATCCACCCAGTCTATCACAGTCCACTGCTGGACATAGGCCACAACACTCTGCCCTCCGCCTTCCTTATCCAGATTATGTTCCTCGTGTTGCTATTAATCGAACACAAATCCAGAGCCGAAGCTAAGCAGTTGCGCCTGTGATCGCTGTCTATTTATGGAAGATCTATTAAATCAAATAATTTGATTCATATTTAACTGTGCCAGAATTAGCTATTTACGAATCGTAATGGCATTTATATTGGTTTCCGCATTTTCGCCGCTCAATGATTGTCATTGATTGTTCATGATACGTATTTTATTGACCGTAAAACGGCTATAATCGTGAACGTTCCAAGCGTCTTTTGTTTACGCAATTGCTAGTTTTATTTTCGCAAATGTCCGTTACATAATGTGTTTAGGCATTGAAAGAAACGTGATGTCTTTATTGATGACTCTGCTTTTGGTAGGAAAAATAAACAGCACGCGAAATCAAACGTGTTTTAAACGAATTTCAAGATTTAAAATAAACTCTAAGCTTTTATAAATACCTACCTACATAATACATGTTTTATTCCATCATCATAACATATGTTTAAAAATTTGATTCTGCCATGCTGCTAATATTACGCAGGTTTTATAAGTCTGTGAGAATTGATACTATCTCGACCAGATGTACATTAATTAACAATAAAGGAAAGAGTCACGAAACTGCAAAGTTTAGAATTCCATAGTCGTGAACTTCGAAAGGCAATCTCACGAATTTTAGAAGAAAAATTTGTTTAAAAAGCTACTTCTTACAAGATATGTGGAGGTTATGATCTACGAAAAATGTATTAGGCAAGTAAACTGATTATGTTCAAACGAGGCACTATCTTGAACTGAAGGAGCGCACGATAGCGGCTCTGATTTCAAATCATCGAGTCTCTCGCTTTAATATTTCATTCTTTACAAATGGACTGACATTTCTGAACGAGTTCTGTTGAAATGAAAAACTGAGTCAACACCATTATTATTATTTGAATGATATTATATTTGGCCCTCAAAAGGCTCGTTATTGGACACTCGTATTTTATCAAAAGATAATTTGAATGGAAGTATTTATTTAACAAGAAGAAGAGGCTATTGAATATATATTAATTTACACAACAGGAAAACGATTTTATTAAAAAAAATAAGTTTGGACTTGAATATACAATAAATATATAGTTATACCGTTAATAGCTTACCTGAAAAAATAGCAATACAATCTAAGAGAAGACAAGTAAATGTGTTTATCTTCAAATCATTACTAACTACTATTTAAAAATAGAGAGTTAGAGACACGAGTCAAAATAACCTTTAAATATTTTTAACGGTTTTTTTAAATTGGCTTTAATTAATCCTGAGGGGGCAAGAACTTATTAGTCTATTATATATAGCTATACTATGCCCAAAAATATTTTTTAAATAACTAAACGGACGAGTACTTGAAAAATATTATGTCAATATGTAATTTGCTGTGATAAGCGATTATGATTATTATGAATTAAAAAATCCAGCTTCCAGTTTACGGTAAGAAATCATTGTTTTTCTTATCCTTCAAAAGTTACACGATACAATGTTTTAATATTTTCCTGACAAGATGCGTAATACCCCATTCTTCTTACTCAAAAGAAACCAATTATTTATTTAAGTGGATCCAGTGACTTAAATGTTAAAATAAGAAGGTTTCGATTTCAATTTAGAATTAAATCTCGGAATAAATCTATTGACAAACGGCGAAAGTGACGCTAGAAGTTAATTGGATTGGTTTCACAGCCACTCCGGTCTCCTCAATCTGAGCTATTTATTCAGAATTGACTTTTTATCCCTGTTTTATTAGATGCGTTTTATCGTCCAAGACAAAACCGTCTTTTGACCTCTTTTTCTTTCTGTACCTCTTTGGTACTCTTCGCTTTTGTAGAAAAAAGATCGTACTTCATAAATTGCTAATCTTAAACAAAAACTGCTTCGAATTTTGTAATTTTAGATAGAGGTCTTCAAAATGTCTTATGTTAACGTTTGAGCGGTCATGGTACGAATAATTTTTACAAACACCCAATTGTTTTGCAGTAAGTTTTCTATGAACAACTGCTTCGCAAATAAGTAATATAGATATGAAATTTTATCTTTCAGAAAATTATGTTTTCATTTTTATTCCAAACTCAACACGGACGGTGGAACACTGCTCCATGCTCCATATTTTATAATAATTGCACTTTTACGACATAGTATAAAAAAAAATCTCAACACTCGCGCTAGTAATAAGAAGTCTTGTTAGCTCAACTTTAGGAACGTACTTGCCAGTGGTACCAACTGGTGATCACAAAAACGGGAACCAAACGGCTTAAATAACAATCCTACAAAAACAAAAGGCTCTTGAAATGCTAGTTGAATGAACTCATTTTTTTTAAAGAGCTTATGTAAAGCACTTAGGTTTTCAAATTGGTGCGCTTCATGCGGGTAAACAATAAGCTCATTTGCCTCGAATTTTTCTCGTGGCATTTCAAAGACTTTGCTTCTTTGCTTTGTGTCACCATGTTTTAGAACACAAGCGAAACTTTACATTCAAACAGCTCCCTGTAAAGGTCCAATGTGGACCTTGTGCATCTGACATTACAGCTTACTACAGTATGCATAAACGACCTTGGTAACATTTTGTTTTCTTTCTGCTTCACGACAAATGCTAAAAACGCAATTACAACGCCACGCGATTCTACGTGCAAAACTAGAATCATTTTCTTTTCTATTTTCATACTGATAAGTACAAGAATTTGAAATTCTTTAAGAAAAAAACATAAAAAGAATGTTACAGACAGATTTATGTCAGAAAACTACAGAAAGTTCTTTAAACAAAATTGGATTACAGGATAATGTAGGTACAAATAATAATATGGTTGTTCGCTGAAATGAGACAGGTAAGAGCTTTGGCAGCGCGCATTTTAGGTAAAATGCTCCAAAAATATATCAAAGGCGACTTCATGATAACAATGCATTACAACGGAGGGCTCTTTTAGCTTTCACAGTTCGGCGTGATACGCGCCTACATTTTAATGAAGAAACTCATTTCAATTGTGAGGATCATTATACGAGTATTCGCGTTACATAAAAATTATGTTGTGAAAGAGAACTTTTTTAATTTTAGTTATAGTGTTCACTGTGCCTCCCGCTGTACGCTGAATATGAGGAGACGTAGTGATGTTACTAAAAGCAGACACGTACTTAACGTTACTTTAAATATACATACATGCATATGTGGAATCTGTAGTATGTTATTAGTGATTCTTTCATACTATTAAAATCTTTAGACGTGATAATGAAAACTCTGGCAAGTAGTTATTGATTTTGCTTGTAGATGATTGAATTATTGGCTTAGGTATCGTTTAGACGTAGTTCTAGACGTAGCCTAGATATAGTAGGTTTCTATTTTTTCGGTAAAAGTTCTTCGTCTTTGACTACAAATACAAAAACACACTGACATAAACGCATATACCGATATACAACACTTTCGTTGAATGAAAACCTCACAACTTAAAATCCCTACACTATTATGTAAGTTCATAATAAATTGCTAGATCCCATAAAGATACTTGTTTATATTGGTCCCGTACGTATCCAATTGTCAGAGATCGTAAACATGTTTACTTTCTTATTCTGCGGATAATATGTGCCGAACCCGGGCGCAATCAATTTCTGCGCTCTTCTCTTTGTTCAAACTCAATTAAATCTTATTACATTATCTTTGTCTGAATCAGTTACGAGATCCCTGTCAGTTCATGCGATATTTTTCTTTAAATATGCCCTTGGGATAGGAATGGGATTAGTTTTGATTCGATATTGTTTGTATTTTTACTTACGGGAGTCTCGCGATCCTTTCAATTTGGCTTGGGGTCGTTGTTGTTATATAAGTACATGTGTGTTATATAAGCTTTTACTAACTTATAAATTCGTTGTTTGTTAGTCAATTTAGTATTAGTAGTTCTAATTTGGCTTGCAAAATTTGGGTCAAATCTTACAACCTGAATTATAACTACATACTGACATGTACTGACATGTTCATGTACTAGACATGTTTGTTCTGTTCTGATGACGATGCATTTTCATGGTTAGTATTATCTGACTTTATATGGCAAAATGGCTCTAGATGAATAAACACCTCCAAACTCGTGGATTGCACTCAAGCTTTTTTTTCCAGTTAAGACCTTTTTATTGCGGTATTCTTGTATGTTTGTTCAGATGGAAATTTAGAATTTATTTTTAAATAAACTCTTAATCATCTAGGGACTTGTTAAATAAATTTGTAATATAGTTATCTATTACGATTGTCTACTATATGACTTCAATCTACGATAGTCATTAAAAGTGTGGTATACATAAAATATTGATTATACGACTATTAGAATACTCATTTATTGATTAAAAGTAATACCCATATACAGTGCAACATTAATATAACGTACCTCAATATAACGAATTCCTCGATTTAACAAATTCTTCGTTAATCCCCTTGAATTGCCCATAAGATTCAATATAAGGTATACGTTTACATTGCGAACATTTTTTGCGAACAACCTCATTCAATCGATTTTTTAACGATAAAAAAAAAGTATAAATACCTTTAATTAACGTATTTTGTCAACCCAAAATCTTTATATAAAGTTCCCACCAATGTATGACTCTTAACTAACATGTTCCGACACACTTTTGTTCCTAAAACAATCATTGTTGTTTGATGAAAAGTAATGTAAACACTTCTGCTCTTCACTATTGTTAAAGATGTAAGTTAAAATGGCTCAGAAACGTACAAGGTGTTCCTTACTTATCGGTCGCAGAAAGGAGATACATCATTAATAAATAATAATAATAAATATTCTTGGACATCATTAATTAGGTTGACAAAAATCCTATGACGAAAAAATTAGGCCATAGCTAATAAGATCGGGATTCCCATAAGTACATTGGCTACAATTTTAAAATTTTAAAATGAGTTTTCAGAAGAAAGTGGTTTGTTACCTCTTTAGAACGAATTTTTTACCCACCTAACCTCAACATAACAAACCTCAGTTAAACGAATTACTTGATATAACGAATATTTTCTTGTTTCCCTCCGATTTGTTATATTGAGGTTGCACTGTATTAAGATATCAATATACCGCTACGAAATCCCTAAAATAGTTTTATTTCAATAATAATGTTATTATTATACCGTTGGGTCATGTTCCATTTCACCGGAACGAAAGTAAATTCACGGAAAATGCCTTAATATTACTAAAAATATTACTTCATTGTTCAGCGTCTTGGATGGTAAACAATCTAAATTATTACTAGGGTAAAGGCGTAAGGGCGAAATCCTAATATAATCGTTTTTGCCGTATCATCTGCTAACGATTTCATTCGGCTATTAGCTCGTCATCTTGTGAACTATGTACTATGTCTTCTGCCATTATTAAACCATGCATCAGTTATTATTTTTATCTTTAGGTATACTATAGAATCATAGCATAGCATGATGCTTGTATCCCCGAGAAGATAAGCAGAGGTACACTCACAATTCGCCAGTAGGTGTGTTCCGATCTCATCCTGAGAAACCCAAGACTACCCCTTAATTACTAGGAAGGCTTGCAACCACTGTATTTGATCAAAGGAACAGTTCTAGTAGAATAAATAAAAAAATGTTCTAACGATCATCAAACTGATAATGGACTTATGAATTCTTTATAAAGTGAAATTAAATATAATATAATTATAAAAATAAATGAAAATATCTATGAACAACTTTTGCAATAAGACACTATAGGCTTCATATGGCACGGCCATGTTTGTTTTTTCATAAGGTATATCTGACTGCACTAATCTAAAATATATAATAAAATATCTAAAATAGCATGAGAAAACGTAATTAAACTTTGTTGGAAGCTGGACAGCGCATTTGGCTAGGTATATTTAATATATAGGCATATTTAATGTATCTTCCATTAGTAGTAAGTTTGCTGGTAGATACACAAGGTTTCTTGGCACCGTCGAGACATTTATAACAACGTTATGCAGCCCGGCTGTACCAGGCCGCAGCATGGCAGGGTGCCCATGACCTAACGGCACATTTACCTACTTCTTTGGAATTCTTGTAAAGTATACTTTAAAGTATGAAAATTGTCATTTTTCAGGGCGGTATTTTGTGTCTAGTTTTTTAATCATTTCAATGTTTTGTGAGTTATTTTAATTAATAATAATTATAACTTAATACAATTATAAGTAATAACAATTTGGTGTTTGGTTTCACAATTTGAAATAACCCTTACAAAAACAATGTATAGCAATAAAGATTACGAATAAAAAAATATCTTAGGTACCTACCTATATTTATATCACACGTATATTCCCTATAGCGGGATAGGTGCTAGTAACAAATAGGTGGTCGTTCTGGCGTGAGCTTGCTAGTACAATTGCTGTTCGATCGCAGTTCGGCACGGCTCCAACAGGACCCGCTATTACCATGACGGGCCGTGTTATCTAACACAATATGTCGTTACGTTACGCTCTCACGGGCTCTGATTAAACTTGCCTTTTTTTGGATAGGTATTTTTACTTGATACTGTAGGTCATGTTTATTACATACGTATGTACTACCAGATGCAGCTACGCGTTACTCAGTTGCTCATTTATTCGTTGGGTTATAATTTGGTATATTCATTTATGAAATTCAATACTGGAAAACATCATTTACGAATAAGTATGTAAACGTTATAAAACTGATTTATTAAAAACTTACAGGATATGCTATTGTGATATGATGTTATAAAAAGGTTGTGATTAGAAATTCAAATAAAAACTATCCTATTTCTCAATTTGGAAAGTCTATTTAATAGTTCAGCAGTTCATTAAATTCAAATTAATTGCGAAGAAACGACGTAACTCCATTTTTTTATATACATATAAGGATATGTAAATTATAATATGATTTAAACACAATACATTGACATCCTGAACGCTTTTCCAGCCAAATTCATGGTGTATAAATTATTAGGCATATATTTGTTCTTGCAAATCTAAACAGTATGCGTGACTGAAGGAAATCAAATGTCACCTCGGGCATTGACTTGTAACTTCATAAAGCCACCGGCGTCATTTATGACGTTTTATATTTTGCTCTGTTGCAAGTATTTTTATTTATTGCGTGCTGTGATATTTTGTGGCTCAATTAAAAGGGGTCTTCAACAATGGAAATACGATTAAGGTTTCTCATGAGCTTATGGTGCAACGTATCAGGGATGTACCAAAATAAATTGACAAAGTAGCCAGGAGAACTTAAGATGTTGCTCATTTTTGTCGATATTAGGATCACACACAAATATCCAAACTCGTAAAAACTAGCTGTACAATATATTTTTAACCGTGCAGATGACAAAACAGTGACCCATTCTACTCATAAGCCAGTGAGTAGAATTGAACTGCCATAAATTTATGACTACTATTGACTAAATTTATGAAACTTAATCCTTTGCGCTCCAACATCTTACCTAAACTCCTAGCACCTCGCGATAAGCACAGTCTGCATAGTAGACTAATTTGGCATTTTAAAAATGTAGATAAAATTTCTAGTACCTACCTAGGTATTCCAATATCTAGCGCATGTTCGAACAAGCTCTATTGTAGGTACTTGTAATAAATGCTGTCTAGACAAAAGCAATAGCATGTAAGACACCTATCTCTAAATAAGTATATAAGTATGCAGACAGGTATGTATAAGTACGCTAAGGTAAATGTGGAGGGTAGTTATATCAACATATAACATATCATCACGCCTGTCGTCCCCGAAGGGTTGGGCAAAAGTGTACGATGCATACACCCACAATGCGCCGGTATGTTCTAGGTCCTATGGCGAACCTATTGCCATCAACCGGGCACGAATTATATCTCCAAACTGCTACTGAGAATGTCATAAAAAAACCCAACGTTTTTGCTCCCAACTGCTTCGCTCGACCTCAAAATTGAACCCAAGACCATAAGGTCTTGGGTTCAATTTTGACTGCCGTAATTGCGACTGCCGAGCTTATGCTCGGCAGTCGCAATTACGTCCACAAAACAACGAGGCAGGTAAAATAATTATAGGTAGGTAAATAACATTTCATGATTCTTAGCTCTCACACGAAAAGGTACAGCGAATATGCGAAATCATCGCTCGATGAAACGGTGAAAAAAAACATTTAGAGGAAAACTGCATGTCTGGTTGTAAATATGTCGGGTTAATAATGATGACATATAAGTTGCGACATCGCAATTGGCGCTGAGCGAACCTCACACGGTACGCAATAATTAGGTACGCCACGTGGTACAACCCACATTTCTTTCTATGGCCTAAGGACATTGTTTCAAGTCTGATTATTTGTGTGGAAAATATAGTATAAATTCCTATAAAAAGTGGAAATATGTAAATACTATGAATATGATTATGGAATGATTTTTCTAGAATTCAGGCATGTGCCTATACCAATACAAATCTCACAGGCACGATTGCTCTTACCCGGAATAACTATCTGTACTTCAGATAAATATACTTAAGCCAGCATCATATACTTAAACAACATCAACAAAATTTCTATCAAGTTTGAATATAATAAATTTACAGGCAATATATGTACAACATGACACGGTAAATTCTCGCTATTTAATTAAAAGTTGGTACCGAACTATTTCGTGTAAATAATTTTAGTTAATTACGATGCATAATCCCCGACGATCAAAGGACAAATAACTGCGCATATTATTACATAAGGCGTAGTTGGAAAATAAAATTTCCTTCGAAGTTAATTAGCTTCTAATTAAATATTAATTATCACGAATTCCGCAGCGTGGGAATCACTGGCAACCATTTTAAGCAAAGCTGAGCTCTTATTACGTGTTTATGAGAAGGATGCTGCTCTACAGATTGATTAGTTCTATCCCTCTCTTACGACGTGATAATTATAGGGCTATCACGTTTTGCAGTAGGGGTACAATATATCATACCCGAGAATCTGAACACGACAAAGGGACACTCAGTTTTCCACTTACACCCACTGTAACTGTAAAACCTAATTTATTCAGCGCTTTAAGAGACAGAAGTGGAGTCTCTCAACTCTCAGCAGTGGTCGACATCATCACTTGCCGTACTGAAATTTATACTTTTACTTTAAAATTAGAGAGTTTAATTTTGGTTGTAGAGTGGGTACCTGAGAAGAAATATGAAAATATTTATTTAAAACGCTTGTAAAAAATGGTATTTGCTTAAACAATGCCTTTTAGATTATATCTGAATAATCATGGCATCAGAAATTGGATGATAATAAAAATGGAATTACCTACTAAGCCTCACAGATAATAATTAGCATGTTATCATATATTATTATACCTGTATTTTATTGTGTCTATACTTTAGCGCCGATTTTGTTGTAGAAGTGTTCTGACAATGCATTTCTACCTACCTAGATACCTACATAATCTGATTCACCTGCTTAACTATTTCCACGAATCAACTGTGACTCATAACATGAAACATTTGTATATATAAAAAATCATGATTAAATAGTTTATGGACTGTACATCATTTTTAGTATCTCCATAACTTGACTTGTATTTGGTAACCGTCACTTCTGGCACTGAATCCTCTTGATATATGAGAATTATTAGGAGCATATAACAATTTGTAGAAATAACATACCTAAAGGTGAAAGGAAAAAAATAATTCTGGCAAGATAGTTGTCTTTCTTTCAGAGAAACGATATTATTAAAAAGAAAAATGAGCTGTAGAGTCGTAATTCGAAAACTAAATAGAAAAAAAATACAACTGCTACCAGCTATTCTTAGGTTTCAAGCCGTGAAGCTGAAGTCGTTCTATTCCATCTAAAGCTTCTTATTCCTTTACAAACTTTCTTTCAAAACCCTGTCACTACATCACTCGTTCACTCACTCTCCTTTTAATGAATTCGCCCTGCATACAATTTTTCCATTATTCCACATTCATATTCATAATGTTGTAATACGTTTCAACTCTCTTCATCACATGTCAATCAATACCAAGATAAACGATTCCGTAGCTTGGTTCTATTTTTTATTTCATACAATATAATTAGGTCAAATAGGTATCATTAAACTAGTTTCTATCTAAAACATTTCGAAACCAAAAACATTATTTTAAAGTATTTTAAAATTTCTTACAGTAAAAAATAAATAATTCAAAATTATGAGGTCAATATAAACTTTTAAAAGATGCACCACTTTCGGTTGGTATAAAATAATAATAAGCCATATTGCTCTTCTACTTTTTTAAAGGACATTTTAATGATAACATACTTTAGGCCTTTAACCCGACTTTCTCATTATGACAACATTAAATAAATGAGTGGAAAATTACGTCATCACAGTACACTCGTAATCTAAATAAAAAATAGAAGGTGAAAAGTCCCATTATACATTTTACACATTACCTTTATTTTTATGTAAACTTTAGAATTGCGTTTTTGTGAAGCACAGTGAGGCCATAAAGGGATTACCAACCTTTTTCATTACGACTTTAGGGCATTAAATTGAAGATGAAAGAAAACATATGAATGGCAGCCAACAAAAGAACTGACCAACATATAATACCAAAGTATGTGGGCATAAAACAATTTAGATTCATTACACACACGCCGCGCAGTTGAAACTAACCAGATTTGTTTTTCATAATTTATAAATGATAGTTAGCTTCGGCTGTAGTAACACGATGATTTTGTTTGGTATTGTTACTTTGAACTTTTGTTTGTACTTATAAAAGAAAATTAATATCTGGCAAAAATGGTTTCTCGACGGGATGATTAAGTAGCTGAGATATTGCGCTATGAACTAAATATGAATAACGTATTCGCGCTTGTAAGCAATAAGGTGGCAGAAATATTTATGTTCATACTAAAAATTCAATAACTTGAAATGAAAATTGAGTAGACTTAAGAAGCTTAGCATTGAAAACCATCTAAATACTTCGAAAAAAAAGAAAGGCTGTTTGTTGCTCCATGGATTAAAGAAATACATTAATTTCAATAGAATCTTAGCAAAAAGTTGGCCTTTGTGACAAGATCGTCAATATTCTTACGCGAAGCGTAATAACTAAAAAGTTATAAGAAGTTTTTATTTTGAAAATATCACTTAGTCGTGATAATAAAACATCCAACAAAGACTCACGACAATGTTTTGATTATTTTTTATGAAATTAATAAAGAAGTCGCCTTCTTAAGCGTGCCATCCGATTCTCATTTTAAGCAAAAATTTTATTCACTTTATCTATGAAATCCATAATAATTAGAAGTTTGTATTAAGACCCGCTTAGGCAATGTAAAAATATCATTTATTCAAAATAAGCTAAATTTAATTGGCTCGTTTTGAACGTCAATAAAGACAGCCCCTAAAAGCGCCAGCACGTCATTGTTAATGACAAATAGGCTCGTAGAAAACCATTCCTGTGAAGGGTGGGTGTACATCAGTACTCCTCTGCCTAAACCTTCGGAAACACATGTGCAATTGTATGTTTTATTAAAGCTAAATATCTAACGACCATATTCTACTTTAAATACATACACAATAAGCTACATGTACTGTGGCTAGAGACGCTATCTACAGAAAATGTAATTTGTATTTTTTAGTAATTATAACCAACAGATTTCAACAAAGATATGAAAGTAAAGCGTAGTTTGGCTTTCAGCTTGATTGTTGGTCTACTCCTGTCGATTCAGCTATGTTTTGGTACTGTACGAGTCAATGTATTTTTCCAACTTGTTTTTACAACACAGACGCACTACGAGCGTAGAATTGCGCTATGTATCTACTGTATAAAAAAACTAGAATCCTCCCTTTAATAGAAAAGTAACAGTCACAAAATACAGGTATTTGAAAAAAAAAATACAGTGCAGAGACAGTCATTGTTAATAGGATATTAATTCTGACATCCGGAAGTATGTCTAATATCTGTTTTGCAGGACAAAATACAATGGTTAGAAAGACCAAGCTTACATACTTATTTATAACTTTTTTTTTATAGTTTTAAAGTTACCAATATAGTTTTCCATACATTTTATCATGGTATTATAATCATGCGTGTTTCCAATAAAAGTCAACGACCCTATTTATAAGCTTGACTTTTGAAGGTGATGATCACTATCTAGACGACATTGACGTGTGTCGGGTTATGTAGTAGTCGAGTAGACGTTGACGTCAATAACCTTAAGTTGCTATGGCGTTTCCTTGTTGACATACATTGTTGGACTCACATATTGTACATATTGTAAAAAAAAGCACTATGATTTTCCGAGTTTGATACGGCATTTCATCGTCGTCAATTAGAAAATGTTGATGTCATCTAGTTCTTAAAAATATCTTAAATGAAACTAGTAAAAGTGTCCTCAAAATATGAAAAAAATGAAAGTCAAGCAAAAACAAAAAGGCAAACGTATCTTCTAAATGTACTCGAAATAAACGCGTAACCAGAAAGTTAAATTCACAATGGATATAAATTCCTTTTGTTTGGGGAAAATTAGTACGCGCACGTAACCCATACGGTACGTTTTATTCAATTTACATAATATTCATTACGAGAATAACTTGGTAACAAAGGCGGCTGTCTTTTTGCTCCATTGCGTACGTTCATGGGGGAATCGGTTGAACTCAAATTTGGGTTGCTTAGTTATTTATGTCTGATTCAAACACGGTAGGCTACTTATTTTAAGCGGGCTTGCTGTATCGAATTAAATTATTAATGTGAATTAGGTTTCTGTATTGAAGACAGTATCATTTCTTTCATACAAACTACGGCTAGAATCACCCATGGCCCTCCAGTTCTTCCAGAGTCGACTAGATTCCTGGAGAATTATTCAAGTGTTCCATGACTCCAACGTGATAAGGCAAGGGAAGGCTTATAAGCCTTGCTTAGGGAAGTTTCACGTCGACTTCGATATCGGAGGAAGTTTTTGGCCACTTAAAAATACAATTGTATACCTATAAGTGTCATTTATATCATACCAAATAACAGATGTGGATACTCCTCGAAAAATATTTTAACTGTACAATCTTTTGTACCTACATTTTTAAGTCTGTGCCATTAAAGAGCATTATTTTTTAACGTATATTTAATGTGTTCAATATTTTAGTTGGTAGTAAACATTGAATTTAATGAAGGCCGGGCAGCCTTGTAGTGATCGTCGTAGTTTTCAGGTCAATGTCGACAGACGAGGAGAGAGCGAATGAAATGGGATGCTGAATATATTTGTAACAACAAGTAAATAAGTTCAGTTATTGAACATTGAATACAATTAAGCTCAACAACGTTACTGAAGGATGATTGATCGAATGAATTTTAACCAAAAATATGTCATAATAATTGTTAAAACTCTAATAAATACTCGTTATTTTTATCTTTTAAATTTAAAAACATATTTAATACTTAATATTTGTTAATTCAAGTTATTGTAGATATTGTAAGTAATTTCCACTGTTTAGTAATGATTTATATTGTTAATAATTTAACTAAGTTTAACTTTGTTTCTGGGTGGAAATGTATAGTTTAATTGTGGAAACTGATTTGCATTATGTATAGTTTATTTTGCATGTATTCGTTACAATATTATATCTGCTTGTTTCCCAAATAAAAATAAAACGAGATTTGTATCGGGCTAATGTTACATACCTCATTGCTGACGATACATTCACAAACAAAAGTATTCCCTATTTACCGTTCAATCTTGTGTTCATTTGTTGAAATAACACATCACTAGCTCTCTTATTTCTTCAGGACTAGCGTTTACACAGATTTATTTGTGATGTTACTTGTAGTAGCTACTTGTAATTCGTATTAATTCCCTCTAGCAACTGAGACGTCGTATGCGAGTCCGTGACATGACGCCGGGGGCCAAACAACCGATACGCGCGTCAAAGCTTTGATCTTCGCGAGTGCTGTCAATTATTCATAGACCGAGAACGTCTGTATACTGGAGCATGATACAGCCTGTATTTGATTTAGACTTGGAACAGTAGGAGCGGATCAACTTTGATGCAAGCAATTGGTTCTATTGAATATACAATGTCCGAAGTACAAGTTACCTTTACCCGTAGAACGCTGTTTACTTCACGATTAGATAATCGTATCTATAATATTATGTGCATTTCATTACACCTACCTATATGAAATCTGAAACTGTTAATAAAAGCTAAAATGACTCCCTATGTGTTCGAATTTTGTAAGTATTCATGAATTTGACAATATTTTTTAACTTACACATATACTGTATTGCACTTATGACCTCATTTGTACATTACATCAACTGATTTTAAGTAAAAAAAACATGATGTTAAACAAAAGTAATTGTGTTATAGTTGTAGAAATAGTAACGTAATAAGTCAGCATTTGGTCTTAGTATCTAACTAACACGCATGCCCCTAAAATTATTACTATTTTTTACTTCAAATTTTTAACTGGGGAAGAAACCGGTAATCCTCTATGAAGAAGCATGTGAGATCTGCCAACCCTGACCAGGCCAGCGTTGGTGGATTGTTAAGAAACAAATAGAGTAAGATCCTAGGGCCGCCAGACTACACGTATTTTCTGACGAAGCAAATGTGGATAATTGAGTAGTGTTAGTATGTACTAACTGCTTAAGTGGCCAATTTTCAGGTATCAGGTAATCAAGGAACATTAAAATATTAATTATCTCACGTAAATTCTCCAAGCTGATTTTTACGTATATTTTAGGCAATATCCTTAAAAATAAGTCGCAAATACTCCCAGACACTTTCCGATGGTGCATTGCTTTGCGGGCGCTTTAAAGCTCCCAAAACAATTACCTAACTTCACGTAAGTTCTGATGCTCCATTTTTTATATTTTCACCAGACAACTATTTTAAAACTTTTTACGAGAAGACAGACTGATCCAAGGGGATCGTGGACCAAAGCAAATGAGATTAATTCGCAACCTTTTTCGGCATATTTATGTCAACTAATTGTATATATAAGAGTTCCACTACACAATTTTGCGGAAACACAAAGAAGCGGAGACAAAGCCGTCCTCATCAAGTGGCACTAGATCTCTTTCGGATGACCACTCGACCCACAAATCCATCGTCAATCCGAATGTTTGCCATCACCGCCTGAGTGGGCGTAAACAATTCCAGTGTGTACTGATACCAGAAGAGTGTTTACGTACAAACAAAATGTTGAGTCATCAGACATTATTAGTTCTCAATATCATATTATACATAACACATCTTTTGGTATTATATGGTGATTATAAAGCATATTTATTAAAAAGATTACGATAGTATCTTTGTGTTTAGTTGCTGCTTAAATAGACGATTCTAATGTAGGTATGTGTGTATATCCTGTGGACTAAGAAGTGATATATCTATTTTTGGTATGTCAAGTCGTATTGTAGTCAAAAAATACGATTATTCACACCTCACTGTAATTATACGTACAATTTTAAGGTAAGTCTATTAAAAAGGATATGGATTAGTGATGAGTTTAAGACACCAGCTCCTCGGCCTGGTTTCTTGCGTGAGATACCGGAGGGCGACCGGAGTGAAGCCGGGGAAGGGCAGGCCCTGCCCGACCGTGCTCTCCGTGCTCAGCCCCCCTTCAGAGTCCGAATCCCCCCCTCCCGAGTCCGAGCAGCCGCCTTCGGTGTCCGACTCGGGCCCGCCCTCCCGGTACCCGTAGTAAGGCATCCTCTCCCGATCACTCGACATTCACTTAAACTTATAAGCTCATTGTATCACTTGATCGTCTATTACACTACTTCACCATCGTAGCCGGCGGCTCAACTGTACAAATACGTGTCGGTTAACACCGGTAGCGGGTGTTTGGACTGCTCGGTTACGGCACTAATAACAAACTCCATCGTCGACGTATTTGCACGAACAACACTATCTGAAACAAAGGAAACACGTTATTAGTAAAGATGTTGCCAATTATTCTTACAGGTCAGAGGTTGTTTTACGTTTTAGTAATAGAACAATCTTTATTATTTTTTCCTGTGGTGGCTATATACAAATATCCTTTACGTCTTTAACCTACATACATAAGTGTTAGGCTAATACATGAATAGTTTTTGTTTGTTAGTGGGATTTAGTTTAATTCATTTACAACGCTTTCAACCAACAATAAAAACCTCAAAAGCAGTAAGAACGTAATATAACAGTAAAAAAACCTAAGAGACATCAAAGTGAATAGTTTCATTCATTAGTTTTTATTTGAATCGCATTCACGTTTTTCGCTAGCGTAAAATTTTGCTTTTCAGCTTTTATAAGGCAAAGCTCTTCTGGAAAGTTTAATGCAGAACATTTTCACCACTAAGATTTTATTAGTATACAAAATCGTGTAAAAAGGAAGTATGTAGAAGGATAGCTGCATATTTTTTTATAGTGTTTCTACGTGTACCGTGGAGTGGAAGTGCACTATCTCAAATCCTGTTTACGTTTACCATCAAAATAAAAGTTAAAGTTAAGGTTTTATTTCAAAAAAATTGTCAAAAACTGGTTACAAAGTTCCAAATAAATAGGATTTAGGAAGAAGAGCTGAAAGTCAAGAATTAAAAATACAAGTTAAAGCTGAGTCTATTAAACACATTATGAAAACGTTTCAAGGACGTTCCGATTTCTTTTTAAAAACCTTATAATTCTGATCAGACATTTTTTCATATATTTATACCAAATTAATATTTCCTTTACTTGAATTTTAATATCTCATATGCGTGTCGGTATCTACTCTAATATTGGATTGACGGCTTGATTGACTCATTCCTTTTCTATCCAGTTCATTCCACAGTTGAGCAAAGAACTCTTCTTTCCTTCTAAATTTTCTATTATTGCTTTAGTGGTAAAATTTTCTCGTGAGAGTGAAGCTCATGACAGTAATGAAAGTTTCAAGATATAAATTGAGCTGTGTTATGCTCACCTCATCGGATTGAACAAGCTGGTAGACCAATCCTTAGAGTAGTTATAAAATGTTTATATAAATAACATGTAACCTCTCCGTTTATTCCAGATAATTATTGTCTGAAAGTTGTTGTTTGGTGGCTAAATAAAACGACGCAAGAGCACCACACCAGGTCTGACATGGGGAGTTTATAATAATAAAATTCTTAAAAAAAAAACAGTTTGTGGTGTTCGATGCTGAAAAATCTTCTTCTTTTTTAGATATAAATAAATTAAATAGGGTAATAATGGAATGGAAAATAATTACGTAACAATTTTATTACCTTTCCGAAGGATAAGCTAACGCGTAATTTTAACGACAAAAATGACTAATGAGCTTTCTGCGTACACAAAGGAAGCGATTAAATATTTATAGAATACTTGCGTGCCTGTTGTACTTTCGAGTGGGCCGAGGTGGAACGCAACAATTTATTTAAATAGCCTTGTACGAAATATTGGCTATACCGAACACTTTTTTTGACTACCGTAAAACATTATTGGCATATAGTTTATTAAAATTTGTCGTGGAAAAAAATTAAAAACCGAAATTTAATCTTTTTTACGGATTTTGCCAGGATATACTTGTAATAATATTACAGCAGGGATGAAACCTTTGCATCATGGAGCAACCTGTATGTAACATACCATGGTCTCGGGTAGACCGTATTAATAAATAATATCAATATGACGCGATAAAATCAGAAAATAATTTATTTTAATAATTGCGTGGTCGTCAGAACACGCGTGGGTGGATAAAATTCATAAATAGTCTGCACGCCCGTATTTCTTAAGGGTTAGGCAGATATATACTAAAGCTTAGATTTATTAGTCCTTTGTAATAGGCAGTAAGTCAAGTTCCAGAAGTACAAATTCAAACCAACAATGAGATGAAATTACCGCTTTGTACTTCCCAGCCGATTTTGGCTATGGTGACTGGTATTAATTATTTATTACCAAAGAACTAGGATGATCAGTTATCAATCCTCCATTACCTGGCAGTTTAACCTAGGACTCCGTGCTTAGAAATCGTACCAGCAACTAATAGACCAATGACGTGAAATGTGCCTATTTAGTCACGCATAAATATCAAAATCTACAACAGTTTAGGTAGTTAAATTACCATAATGTGGCGTGAACTATTAAGTTAACACGTCGTAGTCTTAATACAATTATGTTAATTCCACGTAACACGTTCGTAATATTTAATAGGCCATTCATTACGCGTTTCGTAGTCCTTGTTTATGACTTCTTGACATAACCTATAATGATCGATGTTTAAGACGTCATAATTGTTCGGTAGCCGATATTGGCAATGAACGATATAACGACAAGCTTCAACAGTCACTTAATCGATGTGTAATTAATGGGATTAGATAATAAACTCCTTAACCGAACCTTTTCATAACTTTGTTGAGATCTGCTTCGTCTACCTATACGTAGATGAATATAAGTAAGTATATCTACCGCAGCGACTGCCATTAAACTTCCGCAACCTATAACTGAGCAATACCGATATCCTACAATGGTATTGACCCCACTGACGATTTTGGTACGTGTTGATATGATAACTGGCATAGTCAGCTAAATGAGTTTTCCACGTCACGAAGAAGTTTCGATGTTACGACTTATAATGAATATGCTCCCCAACTCTAAATACTACCCTACGTCCTAATTAGCCCTAAGTCCCTCATGTATATATACTTTATTTTTGTAGTTATAAACCCCCATATATATTGAAGATTTTCGAAGGTAAGTCAGTATATTTATAAAGGTATGTGCGGTTTGTACTCAGCACAAATCCGACAATTAGAATTTGCTACGCTATAAAAAGATATATCGTCATTAATTGGGCCCTTAGATATTGTAATCCAAATCTGTAGCCACAATCAAGTTTTAACTAACACGAGGATTATTTGCTAATATAATACAAAACCAATTTGATTGTATATTCCTTTAATAACACGCCACTCGCTCCATTATAGACCAAGTCCAACTTTATGCTAAGCTTTATTTGCATTCGATTTACTTTCACAGGACCTCACCCCAAAGAGTGGTTGACAAAACAAAACAGACAACATTTACATTATTCAAATAGTTTTCGGCCAGTTTGCAAATGGATTTATTAAATGTCCAAAATGATATTGTCCTTATCCAATTAGTTATGTAATATATACATTCGTTATTAAAATAATAATTTGTTCTTGAGAGGCATAATTTGATTTTGTTTGCTTTTAACAGTATATGTGTTCAAGCTGAATAAGATTTTATATCCACTACTTATAGTTCATATTGCTGTAAAACTTCGGTGGAACTTTTAAAGTGCTTACTGGTCGAACTCGGGGCTAAAGATAAACTCATTAAAGCCTTACTTGAGCCAGCATTGCGGGCACCGAAACAAAACGTCTGAAGTATAAAAAAAATATAAAAATTTTGAAACGGCAGAGATGAAAAGCGCTTTGTAGTGCACGGGAATGCAGCTCTCATTTACCAGCGGATGCCGACCGATTTCGGACACAAACAAAAATTTTACAGCCGGCAATTAAGCCGACCGGGCGTTCAAACGCGACGGCCACCGGCCAAATTACGCTCGCGTTAATTTTATACGTACTCAGTACTCACCGATACAAACTACTTCGCCAAGTTTACCGCTCCATCTTCATTATAACGATGTCCACAGCATAATAAGGCGTTGGGTGTGGTCTCTTGGTAGGCCTAATTTACATTTTATTTTGGAGTACATAATAGTAATAATTAGTATTTGAATATTGATGAATAATGAAGTCTTATCATTACTTAACATATTACATGTAGGTATGTACATATATTGTAAACAAATTATAGTCTTTAGTGTCACCTAAAGTATATTAGCTGCGATGACTAATTATTTAGTACAATATTATAAATATGTACAGGGACTAGAGAAACTAACATAGCAAATAAAATTTGAATGATATTAAAATTAACATCACATTAACTAGTGGTACTGGTACATCCTGTTTGATAGTCCACTGGTTTTGGCGATTGCTGATTCTCGTAAATGGACCCGTAAATTTGTCCCGTAAACGCAAGTCCTAAGGTACGTTTATTGGTACTCCGAATCACATTACAATTTTACGAATGTAATCTGGGTACCGAGCGCCGTGTAAAAGCGATATTTTCACGATTTAATCCTCTTGATTTAGAGAAGGAACATAAAGGCAATGTGAAGTTGTAACATGCACGTAAACATACATGTTATATACCAATAAAATGTATGTTGGTCATAATATTTTGTATTACATACCCCGAAATTACGTAATTCTTGTATCTCATTCGAAACTCACATAAATTCAGATTCATAACATGCCATCATCTACGTTATAAAATAAATATATTCGGACATTACACAGCGTCATCTATGTAATTTCGTATTAGGCAACGTGGCTTTTGTTATTGGTACGAGATCAAATCAAATCAAATCAAAATTTATTTCTAATAAATAAAAATACGATGATGGTTTTGCGGTGGTTACTGCACTAAGCTCAGGGCTTGTATCGCAGAAACCAACAGCGTATGGGGGTCCATAAACATCATAGGCATGTTTAATGTTGAGGGAAATTAAAGTTAAATTACATTAAAATTAAATTAAAATTAATAAAGAGAGAGATTACCACTAAAGATGGTTAATACATTGCCTAGTCAAACACTTATTTTTTTTAAATACATACACAGAAACATCCTTGACTGCCTCTACCGGACATCAATCTCGGGACACCTTTAACTTTTTAATATCATGTAGTTATTTTTAAGGCTTTTTTAATCAAATGGATTGTTTAGCTTCAAATTGATGATGTTGATACATTAAGTCTTTTGTATAACTAGAGTAGGCATCACAGTTATACAACTCGTTATTGGTAAGAAAATACTATACTTTTATAAATTCTTTCGTAAGAAGCCTTGAAAGAAAAAACATTACTTACTGTCGAGCATTACAGCTCGTCATCGCAAGCGACGTGCGGTGGGCTGGTGAGTGGCTACGGCGACGGAGGGGTCTGGAGGTGCGGCGCGGGAGCGGCGCAGGACCGGTGCACGAGCGAGCGAGTTGCGGGCCTTCGTTCGGAACCACCGCGCAGTGCACACGCGATATTTGTCTCATATATATACTCAATAAACTAGCACTATTGTAATACAGTCCACTTTTATTCCGTCGACCACCAGAAGACCCAACAATTTGGTCCTTCGCAAAACGAGTATTAATCGAGAAAATAGCTGTGTACAGTGGACTTTGGAACCTCTTTGTTCGAGAAGCGCAAGCGACGTCAGCGGCCATTCGAACGACGAAGGACGATTAAAACGAAGAAAAGAAAAAAAAGTGGTTGGATAAGGCGTTGTTGTGAGTTCGTTCCATATTCCTTCTTACTCCCGCTTATCTCTTTCATCACATATTTTTCTCTTATTCCTCGTTTAAAATACTTAATTTGAGTCAGAACATAATCTACATACAAAATATCGTTAACTTTTCGTAATCATAAATACTCATCACCTGCACAGTATTGGCTATAGTATCATAAGTTAAATCATTTACTTATTTTAACGGCTACTTAGCTGATTAAATTACTGCTTTGCTAAAACCGGTTGCATTTGTGTTTAGCGGCCGCTGCCCGGCCGTTCGAGCGGTCAGCTGTTCCTTTGTTCTCATAAGTGATAACGGTATTTTATTTCAAACGCATCATTTGTATTTATACAGTTGTTTGCTAGAAATATAATCGTTTAAGCTCATTGCTTCAACTTGCTACGTGTACCCACATAATTTTTCGCTATGCCAGATAACATTAAAACTTTAATTAAGAAGAGATCTTCAGTAAAGTCGAAGTTGACTACCTTTAATAAGTACTTAAACATCCTTAAAAGTTGCCATAGTCTCAGCGACCTCCAGACCGCAGAGTTAGAATGCCGTTTAAGCAAAATAGAACGATTGAATAACGACTTTGACGCGTTACAGGATGAAATTGAAGCGCTTTGTGACGATGGCAGTGAGGAGACAAGTGAGGCCCTTTGCGAGCGTGAACAGTTCGAGAATGATTATTACACACTCGTAGCTACCGCACGCTGCCTTCTCTCATCGGCAAAACAGCGTGAAAATTCTGTAGCAGACTTCAGTGACGCGCATTCAGGTGAGGGTTTCAAGACGAGCAGTGTTAGATTGCCTAAAATTGAATTACCCCATTTTAACGGTAGCTATCAGCATTGGTTGGAGTTTAGGGATATTTTTTCATCAATCATTCATAATAACAAAAGCATCGATAATATCAATAAGTTTCATTATCTTCGTGCTTCACTTCAAGGAAGCGCAGCGTTAATTATCAAACATATTGACTTTTCGAGTGATAATTACATGATCGCATGGGATTTATTGCTCGAGCGTTATAATAATAATCGTCTACTTGTCAACAACCACGTACAGGCGTTATTTAGCATTGAACCTATCTTAAAGGAATCATGTAAATCTATTCGCCATCTTATTGATACAACTACTAAAAACATTAGGGCTCTTGAAACATTGAACCAGCCTACTAAACACTGGGATACTTTAATAATCTTTATTATGGCTTCTAAGCTTGACAAAGTTACATTACGTCATTGGGAAGAACATCGCAACAAATTAAATGATAGTCCAACTTTAAACATATTTGTAACATTCTTAAGAAACCGAGCTGATTTACTAGAAAGCTTGGAAGACCATCATAATAGTACTGTTAATTTTAATATTCCGAATAATTTTTTAAAATCTAATGGGTTTAGTGAAAATAATAAATCGTCTCCGATACAGTGTCCTCTATGTGACAAGGGTCATTATATATTTAATTGTGAATCTTTTAGAGCGCTCTCAGTGGAATCTCGTATACAAAAGGCAAAACAGTTCAGGGTTTGTTTGAATTGCTTACGCCCTGGTCATATGAGTAACAAGTGCTCCTTGTCTCATTGCAAATATTGTAAGTTTAAACATAATACATTACTACATCTGGAAAAAACCGATTCAACGAGTTCTCAACCTGCCACTGAAGGTAGTCACTTTACTTGTGGTACTATCAGAGAGACTACTGCGCCTCGTGTTTCTTTATCCACAGCTATCGTACTGTAGTGTGTAAGCCATACCATAAGTATGTATCACCCTTTTACTAATATAAAAGCATGTTTATTTAATAAAGAGTTAGTTACTATCCAGCAGTCAGAGCGTTTCATTGATATATCATCACCCAACCTTACATGGCGACCCTGCCATGTTTGGTAAGGGGGCATCGGGTCGCACTTCGGTCATTATGTGGACATTACGACATTGTGTTAACTAAGACCTAACCGTGATAAAAGGTTCGTTTTATCTTCAAAATGTGCAATTCTAATACACCAAAAAGAGAAGATGTTATTATCAATCAAAATGGCATTGGAACTTCAAATTCGGCCAGTACTGAACAACTACAATTTCATCTATCGGCGATCAGTATAGTTATGATGATAATACTTGGCTTGCTGTTGATATTGGCAGTTTATTTTGCTTACAAATGCTACAAGAATTGCCATCACGCATGGATTGACGATAGAATTATTCGCGAATCTTTGAGGAGAACATTTACCCGGCGAGGACATCGAGGAGCTTCAGATGTAACCAGGTGTTCGACGTGTGCCAGAACAAAGTCTACCCAGTACATGGACGATTGCGAGCTAAAACCCAGTGGGTAAGAACTGAGAGCTGTGATAAGACCACCTTGTGTTAAAAGTGTTTTGCTGTGCGCGTAAACAGAACTCAACGAGAAAAGTGCGTCTCCCAATGGTAACCGATTTATGTAACTTTTATTTGTATGTTAAGTATATTATCCTTTTAGTTAAGATGACATATTATGGCCCATGAACTTCGCAATGTATTTGAGAAATTAAGAGTAATTAAGGAGAATTTAACTAAATTGAGTTATGAAAAAAGAACGCCTGATAGATTAAAAGAAAAGTTCAATGAGGCAACTGTTGCGTATAATAGTTACACTGTATTATTTTCAGGTATAGAAAAGCAAATAGAAAGGACAGAGTTAAGTGCAGAAAGTTTGTCATTAATTAAATCTTATAGTGATAGGATTAAAGAATTATATTTAGACATTAAGAAATTTTGTCATAAATTACATATACGTGTATCTGATAAAACTAATAGCGAAACATTTGGTATGACATCGAATAACGAAAAGGACTCCAAAATGGAATTTAATTTAAAAACAGCTTTAAGTTTGTTACCAGTCATAAACGATGAATCATCGACAAGGCAATTAATTGACGGCATTGACTACTATAGTTCTATGTTGGATGGTCAACAATGTAAATTAAATTTGATAAACTTTGTTTTAAAGAGTCGTCTTTCTCAATCCGCGAAGTTGAAACTTAATACTAGTTATACAACCGTAGATGCGTTATTAGCTGATATGCGTACGATTCTTTTACCTAAAAAGAGTTCCGTAGCTTTACAACATAAACTACAATCTGTTCGGCAAGATGGAAAATCAATTGATGATTACGGCAAAGAATTGACCGAAATTTTCATGGATCTGACTATCGCGCAAGCCGACGGCAACACGCAGAATTTGAAAATTTTACAGCCCTTGAATGAAAAACAAGCAATCAAACGTTTTGCCGACGGGTTACGCAATAGGCGTCTTAGCACTATAATAGCTGCACGAAATTTTGACTCACTGAAGGACGCGGTACAGGCAGCGATAGATGAGGAAATTGCGTTGCCATCTCAGTCTGGAGATATTTTAGCGTTTAATAAAAAGCGTAATAACTATTATAAACCACATTACAGAGGTAACTTTAATGCTGGGACTACTCGTCAGTTTCGAGGTGCTTCTACTTATAATAACTTTAGCAGACCAACCATGCACCGTGGTGCTACGTTCTATCGAGGCCGTGGTCGTACTTTCGAGAATCATGTACGAGATTCGTCAACATCATATCGAGGTAAGTACTCGAACTATAATAATAGATATAATAATAATTATAGGGGTCATCGAGGGACACGTCAAAGTCCAAATATTCGTGTATTGAACGATGAACCAACTAATGACAATTCGCCTGTGGAACAAAGCAAATTTTTTCGTGAATAATGATTTTATTTGTGCAAGCGATAGCACTTGTTGCATTGATTTTTATATAGATAAATATAACTATTCATTTCTAATAGATACCGGCGCATCCATCTGTGCTATAAAATATAAACATGTTCTTGGATTAAACATTCCACTCCATAAGGAGATCATTAAAATAAACGGAATAGGTGGTTCAATAGAAGCAATCGGATACGTTTATTTAACACTTAGCAACTGTTATGATTCGCCAGGTCATTCATTCGAACATAAGTTTTATGTTTTTAATTCCTTGCCATGTAAGGCACATGCTATTTTAGGACAAGATTTTCTTTCAAAATTTAATGCTATTTTAAATCTTAATTGCTCTACTTTGACACTAAATAATAACATTATTTTACCTTTAAGATCAAGTTCGCATTGTTTTATTTTACCGCCAAGATCAGAATCGATACATTATATACAAACTACGTTTACAGATGAATGTCTAGTTTGTTCCTCGGAATTACAGGAAGAAGTATTTCTTGCTAGTACGTTAGTAAAGCCTATGAATGGCTTGATACCTATTTTGATTTTAAATACAAGCGAAAAGGAGGTTTGTCTTCACAATATTCGACCAACTGTACGAAATGTTAGCGAATATAATGTATGTACTTTTAATCAATGTAAAGCTGTCAATTCGGATCGTGTAAAAAAATTATTTAGCTTATTAAATTTAAAACATTTGAATGATGAAGAGCAAGTAACAATTGAAAACATATGTGCGAAATTTTCTGATATATTTTTATTACCAGGAGACAAGTTAACCACAACAAACATTTATAAACACCAAATTAGTTTAAAACCTAATGCTCAACCCGTATTTAGTAAACCCTATAGAATTCCATATTCCCAAAAACGTGAAGTAAATGATCAGATTAGTAATATGTTACGAGAAGGCATAATTGAGCCATGTCAGTCCGAATGGTCTAGCCCATTGTTACTGGTTCCAAAAAAAATTGATAGTTCAGGCAATAGGAAGTGGCGATTGGTAATTGACTACAGAAAATTAAACAATAACATCCAAGATGATAAATTTCCCCTTCCTAATATTACCGATATTTTGGATTCTCTTTCAGGAGCTATATACTTTTCTACTCTAGACCTTTCTAGCGGGTATTATCAATGTAACCTTGACCCCGAAAGTCGGAAATATACAGCATTTTGTTCGGGTCAATATAAAATTGCAAGTAATAGTAACACAGACAACAATTGTACTGCTTCCGTTGCAGGTCAATATCAAATGACAAGAATGCCTATGGGGTTGAAAACAAGCCCTAATGCTTTTTCAAAAATGATGACTGTTGCTATGTCAGGGTTAACTTTCGAGAAATGCCTAGTTTATTTGGATGACCTTGTCGTTTTTGGAAATTCTTTAGAAGGTCACGCTAAAAATCTCATTGATGTTTTTACTCGATTACGTCAGGTCAATTTAAAGTTAAATCCCCTTAAATGTAATTTCCTTAAAAAGGACATTTTATATTTAGGACATATCATATCCGGTGAAGGTGTTCTACCTGACCCTCAAAAAATTCAAGCGTTAAGCAATTGGCCAATTCCTAATAATGTAGAAGAATTGATAAGATTTGTAGCGTTTGCGAACTATTATAGGAAATTCATAAAAAATTTTGCATTTATAGCGTATCCCCTTACGTGCTTAACTAAGAAAAATACGCCATTTATATGGGATGAAAAATGTCAGAATGCATTTTTAAAACTAAAATCTATTATATCTTCACCTCCTTTACTTCAATATCCGGATTTTTCGACAGACCATAAGTTTATATTACAAACGGATGCTTCGCAACATTCATTGGGCGCCGTCTTATGTAACAAAAATAATAAGCCTATAGCGTTTGCAAGTAGAAACCTAAATAAAGCTGAACTTAACTACCCCACAGTGGAAAAAGAGCTATTAGCAATAGTTTGGGCTGTGAAGCATTTTCGCCCTTATTTATATGGTAGGACTTTTATTATTCAAACAGATCATAAACCACTTATTTATTTATTTACTATGCGAGATCCATCTAGTCGCCTCATGAAATTCAGACTTTTACTTGAGGAATACGATTTCATTATAAAGTACATAAAAGGATCAGATAATATTATAGCTGACTCAATGTCACGCCTACCTATCACATCTAGGGACTTGAAAACTATGCATGAAAGCATTATCTCTGTTATGACACGTGCACAACGTAAAAAACAAATTGACCTTCAGGATTCTCCGGGTGCTATGGTTCCTACTGACGATTGGCCTGCGCAACCAAAAGTTGTAGAAATTCATAGTAAACCGAGAATTTCTGTGGAACTAAAATTTATTGATAAATATAAACTAAATAACTTACGTAAGTCAAATGAAATTGAGTTAGAGAATAAAGTGTTTTGTTATTCGTCATCAAGAATGACTTTGTTTATAAATCCAGTTAACCAATCACAACTGACGCCAGCCGCTTTTGTGAGGGAACTGAGATATTTTTGTGAGAAAATAAATGTCCTTGAACTAATCCTTATAAGATGTAAAATGTATGATGAATTTATAAAAAAAATAATTGAAGAAATTAAGACTTATACTAATTGGTCCGGACCGCGATTATGCATATTAAACAATGTTAAAATAATTGAGAATAAAGACGACCAAAAAGTAATATTGAATGATTTTCATCTTCTACCAACTAGTGGCCACGCTGGTATAGGACGAATGTATAAAAATATCAAGAAATATTACTTTTGGCCAGGTCTTGAACGCGATGTTAAGGAATTTATTAAGAAATGTGAAAAGTGCCAAAAGCAGAAACATGACTCTCATTATATTAAAGAACCTATGGCAATAACAACTACTGCGAATTCTGCAATGGAAAAAATCTTCCTTGACGTAGTAGGTCCTTTAGATAAGGATGACTACAACTACTCGTATATACTGACTATCCAGTGCGAATTAAGTAAATACGTAGAGGCATATCCTATGTTTTCTAAAAGTTCAAATGAGATTGCGAAAAACCTTGTTAATCATTTTATACTCCGTTTTGGGATACCAGATAGAGTCGCGACTGATAGGGGTTCTGAATTTTTATCATTAATTTTTCAGGAAACTTGTAAATTATTAAATATAACTACTCTTAACTCTACTGCATACCATCACCAAACAATAGGCTCTTTAGAGAATACTCATAAAAATTTAGGTAATTTTTTAAGAATACAAACCGATAACCATTCGAATTCATGGAGTACATGGTTACCCTACTGGTGCTTTGCCTACAATACGTCTGTTCACACTGCTACCAAATTTACGCCGTATGAGTTAGTATTCGGAAAACGTTGTAATATTCCATCCAATCTGAGTAAAAATACAGTAGAGCCTCTTTATAACTATGACAATTATCCCTTAGAATTGAAATACAGACTCCAAACATCACAAAAAGAAGCGTATCAAAATTTAGTACAAAGTAAAATACTAAGAAAAGTGAAACATGACTCTAACTGTAATCCCATTACCTATAAGGAGAACGACTTGATACTTGTGCGAAATGAGACTGGAAATAAACTTCAAAGTGTTTATAATGGACCATACTTGGTAATCAAAGATGTTGCACCAAATGTTGAAATATTAAAAGATAATGGTAAAACCGATTTAGTACATAAAAATAGGACGAAGTTATATTATTCATGATTGAATTTTTATTATATACACATTTTACATATTTTTACTATTTACACCTTATATTTAATATTAATTGTTGTATTCAACTTAACTTTTACTCAATGTATCTATACAAAACATTGATATGTTTACTTAGTTATATTATATTGTTATCTAAATAAAACAAACATTTAGAACTACGTTATGTATTAAGACCTAATTAAAAAAAAAATAAAAAAAAAAACATGCAATTGTAGTGCATAATACTGCGATTTATTTACTGTTAGTTGTAAGTAAATAAAATAATACTGTCATATTATTTTATTTTTTTCCCTTCGATGGAGGTGTAGTGTGTAAGCCATACCATAAGTATGTATCACCCTTTTACTAATATAAAAGCATGTTTATTTAATAAAGAGTTAGTTACTATCCAGCAGTCAGAGCGTTTCATTGATATATCATCACCCAACCTTACAGTACAAGTAGTTGATGAACAAGGAAAACAACACAACGCGAGAGTGCTACTGGACAACGGAAGCGCAATTAATCTAATATCACAGACCTATTGTGATGAGTTGCAGCTATCGCAGCGCCGTGTGACAACTGCAGTATCAGGGTTTGATAATCACTTATCTACTAGCTCACATTGTTGCAATATTAAAATTCAGTCAATGTGTAGTGATTACACAACTAATATAAGGGTGAATTTCAACAAGAGCTTTTTATTTGTCATTTCGGTGGGTTTTTTTTATTTCAAAGCTATCTACATATTTTTTGTGACTAATAAAACCTTAGCCTATTTTATACCATTGGGTGTGAGTGGACATCAAATATCATCAAAACTTACATAAATATTTAAGGATCAATTTTTAAACGTCCACTGAAATGAAAAGTAAACCGAAATGATAAAAATTACCACTGAAATGATAATCTGTGCACCGGAATGAAATAAATCCACCGAAATGATACAGCTAAGAACAACCGCGCTTGGCAGCCAGGGTTCCGTACTTTGTTAGGTTTGATTTCCATGAATTTTAGATAAACACTGAGACAGGACAGTATTTTAATACTCTTATTTTAATATCAGTACACAGTTATTTTAATATCATCATTTATATACTGATATTACTGTTAGTATTACGATATCAACGTATCATCATCATCATCATCAGCCTATAGCCGTCCACTGCTGAACGTAGGCCTCCCCCAACGTAATACTTATTAATTTAATGTATTGTTTATTGTGATATGAATGAATTGTTTCTTTACTTATATAACCTTTGGTAATTTTTCTTGTTGTGTTGTGTGAAAATGTTGGAAAACTTTATCGTAAATGCTGGTAAACATGAATAAATATTTTCGTTTGTTTTTCAAATACAAACTGATTGATATATTTTCAAAAGAGTGAACGAAGCGCGATTAGAAAGCTTAAAGTTTCTGAATAATATTATGGCTGCATTTATGACATTAATAATAATACATAATGTCTACCTATTGCACTAAGAGAAAAATGCTAGGTAGGTTAAATTGGTAACGAGACGAGAATAGTGTTCTACAGGTATATAAGTAAAACTTCTAAAATTAAACCAACTCTTATATTTTCAAAACACAATAAATGAATAAGAAATATTATAAAAATGTCTTAGTAGTAATAGCTTAGTACTTTTAATCCTTTTACATAAACGTTAATCCATGTCTAGATATGTATGGTGCCATTTTTTAACCGACTTCCAAAAGGAGGAGGTTGTCAATTCGACTGTAATTTTTTTTTATGTTTATTACCTCAGCACTGTCGACTGGGTGAACCGATCTTGATCATTCTTTTTTTATTTGAAAGCTGGTGCTTCCCGTGTGGTCCCATTTCAATTTTGTTCAGTTTGGACAGTGGCATCCATGAGAAAATCATATAAGTCTTAAATTTGCATTAAATAATAATATGTGAGTGACAAATGGACGAATAACTCATTATCACGCCAACTGATTTCGATGATTCTTTTTTTATATGAAAGCTGATGCTTCCCGTGTGGTCCCATAAAATGGGAAGGAAATGGTGAGGATCTGATGAGTGGATCTTTGGGAAATTGAGAGAAACCCTCAAATTTTCTACGTAGATGACGCGTTTATTGTTCAACCCATTACATACCATCACGCTTGTCATCCCCAAAAGGTTAGGCAGAGGTGTACTAATGTACATCCACGTTTTGCCGGTATGTTTTAGGTCCCATGTAATAGGGGGCGAGCCTATTTCCATTAACCGGGCACGAATCCAAACTCCGAGCTGCTACATTTCACATAAAAACCCAATAACACTTTGCTCGACCTGGGAATCGAACCCAGGACCTCTTGTTCGGCAGTCGCACTGAACATCCACTAGACCAACGAGACCTATTACTACAAACCTATTGCAGACACAAAAAAAATAAAAAAATAAAAAACAGCCCTTCCGAGAATTCGATTTTTTTCTTATCAGGTTTTATGAGTTTTACTGCTGGTTTGGTAAATACAAATATTATACAGCAAATACACCTGAATAATCTAATCTACACTCTAGGTAAAAGTACATTACAAAACTTACAAGACTTTGTATTTGACACAAGGATCTCTAAAACTTTGTGGTTTTATCATTTCGGGTATAACTGTCCACCGAATCCACTGAAATGATAACACTGAGATGATAAAATAGAGGTTAGTTCTACATTTAACACCAAAATAAAATTATAAAAAAAAATATGAACACTACTCAAACAAAAGATTACTTACGGCGATATTATATATAATTTTGAAACAAATTAAAGAAATCTAGCACGAGTTATAACAGCCACCGAAATGAAAATATTTTTGTCCCCATATTACTGAAATGATAAACTTACTTCTTTGGCGGGTAACCGCAAGACGTTAGGACCGGTGCATTCGTGCCGAGAGCTTGACCCGGGCTGATCCAAAGTGAGGAAAGGTGAGAGGTGCGTAACAACGCAATGTTGACGTGGCTATTTTACTAAAACTTACTGTCCTCTGAAATGATAACTTTTTTCCAGACAAAAGTTGACTGCCTGTCAAATCCATGAGAAAGAAGATAAACAAACAAAAATAGTTTTATTTGATCGGATATATTATAATTTAATGATAACAAAACCTACTTAAATCCATATTACGAATGTATTTGCAGGGGAAGGTATTTTATGAGCGGAACTGGGTTCGGGACAGGCCACCGTGATGATAAAATAACACTTTATAATTATTTTTTTGGTTAATTAGAGGGTAGAAATCAATGATATTTTTTGCCCAGGTAGAGGAGCACTTACGTTGTTAAGAAAATATATATAAAATTAAAAATCAGCACATTGCACTACCGTTCTCAGCTTTGCCGTGTATTTTTCTTGCTTGTGCAATTCACCCATAAATTGCATCGTTTTTCCTAACTTGGTGTCACCAATACCAGCTTCGTACATAGACACTAGTGATATACATATACCGATAGGTCTTACTCTAGCAGACCCATCTTATAACACACCTGCAGACATAGATATCCTTTTGGGAGCAGACATCTTCTGGGATATCTTAGGCAAGGAAACTATCGAATTAGGGCAAGGCAATCCTAGGTTGCGCGAATCAAAGCTGGGTTGGATAGTCACTAAGCACATAGCGACACAACATTCCGACAATATCTGTCTTTTCTCACAAAAGGCTTCTAGTCCTGATCTTTCATATTTTTGGGAACTGGACACGCTCGACTCTCAACATTCTATGTCAATAGAAGAGACAGCGTGTGAGCAAAGTTTTGCACTTAACACATTTCGTAATGATGAGGGACGTTTCGTTGTAACAATGCCCTTAAAACGTGATCCTAAACTCTTAGGCGATTCATTTAATTTGGCTAAGCTTCGTTTCTTATCTTTAGAACGAAAATTTAAACGAGATCCTATTTTTAAAGAAATGTATATTCAATTTATGCAGGATTACGAAGCATTAGGGCACATGACTGAAAATAAAAGGTTGATAGGCACAAAAGACGGTGAAGTTAACTATTATCTTCCACATCATGGCGTTCTTCGCGAATCAAGCACTACTACGAAATTGCGCACGGTGTTTGATGGCTCTGCTGCCACCACGACAGATATCTCATTAAATGAATTACAAATGATTGGCCCTACAATTCAAGACGATCTTTTTTCAATTCTCATACGCTTTCGACAACATAAATTTGTAGTGTCCGCAGATATAGAAAAAATGTATCGTGCCATTGAAATTAATCCTACTCAACGGTCACTACAACAAATTATTTTTCGATATAACACCACTCAACCATTAAAAACATATACGTTAAACACGGTGACATATGGCACAGCTTCGGCGCCGTATTTAGCCACAAAATGCTTGTCAAGCCTTGGCTTCAGTGTCAGTGACGACGATGTGAAGAATGCTATAACGCATGATTTTTACGTCGATGACTTTTTGAGTGGTAGTTCTACAATTGAGTCAACAATTAGACTGTGTAAAGGAGTAACAGATACATTATCATCTGCAAAGTTTAACCTTAGAAAGTGGCAGTCAAACAGTAGTGTCATATTACGTTCCATTTCGGATTCTAAATCGTCTGCAGTACATGATTTTACACATTCTAGCTTAGAACAAACACCTAAAACATTAGGTTTGAGATGGAAATCCAATCTAGATATTTTATCATTTTCTATAAATATAAATAATAATGTAAAAATAACAAAAAGACATATTTTATCTGTTATAAGCCAAATTTTTGATCCCTTAGGTTTAGTTGGCCCATGCATTGTAGAAGCAAAAATTATTATTCAAAAATTGTGGATAAAAAAGTATTCATGGGACAAAGAAATATCTAAGGACATTCAAGACTTATGGTTTTCATTTGCTCACAAATTACCTTATCTTAATAGTTTAAATATCCCACGTTGGGTTATTTGCAACGATCATAAATGGGTTGAAATTCACGTATTCACGGATGCATCGGAGAATGCATACGGTGCATGTTTATATGTTAGGTCAATTGACACTTTAGGTCAGATCCATGTACATTTAATTGCATCAAAAAATAGGGTTGCTCCAATAAAACCAGTCACTATTCCGCGACTAGAATTATGCGGCGCACTGTTGGGCGCAAGACTATTTGATAAGGTGCATTCTGCACTCACGTTACATATAAACGCATGCCGGTTCTGGTGTGATTCAACTGTGGTTTTAGGATGGTTAGCGTCTCAGTCAAACCAATTCAAACAATTTGTTGGCAACCGTGTTAACGAAATTCAACATAAAACAAAAGGTCACACTTGGAATTACGTGCCCTCAAAATTAAATCCTGCTGATTTAGTTTCGAGGGGATTGTCAGCAGATCAATTAAATAGTTCATGTCTTTGGTGGCATGGGCCTCAATTTTTAAAATCCGATGAACAACTTTGGCCTAAAAATCCAAACACAGACAAAAAATGTGCTGTATTTGAGGAAAAAATATGCTTAGCTATAAACAAAGATAAACCAAAAAATAACCAGCGAACTTACAATGTTATTTCTGACCTAATACAAAAATATTCAAATTTTCATAAATTGCATAGAATTGTTTCTTACGTTCTAAGATTTATACATAACATAAAAAATAAAAATAGAATGAATAGATTTATTAATAGTCTTAATAACATCGAATTACAAAAATCTTTAAATATAATTTTATGTCAAGCTCAATGTGAGATGTTTCCCACAGAGTACGACATACTTAAGGCTGGCAAGGCTTTACCTAGCAAGAATGGATTGTTATCTTTGTCGCCATTTATGGATGAAAATCAGGTAATACGTGTAGGTGGTAGATTGGATAATTCTCCATACTGTTATGATGTGAAGCATCCTATATTAATCTGTAGTAAACATTACTTATCAAAATTGATATTTCATATGTATCATATTAAACTATTACATGCAGGACCGCAACTGCTGCTGTCAAATGTGCGTCAAACTTATTGGCCACTAAAGGGTAGGAACTTGTCCAAATTTATAGTTAATAAATGTTTAACTTGCTTCAGATATAGAAGTCAAACTATTCAGCCCATCATGGGCCAACTTCCCTTCAGTAGGACTAATTTGGAATTTCCCTTTTTACACTGTAGCGTCGATTACGCGGGACCAATGCTGATAGCTGATCGTAAGGGTCGAGGCTGCAGGCTCTTGAAATCCTATCTGTGTGTTTTTGTATGTTTTTCTGTTAAAGCCGTACACTTGGAGCTTGTTACAGAACTTACGAAGGAAGCCTTCATAGCCGCCTTGAACCGATTCATTGCTCGTAGAGGGAAGCCCCAAAGCATTTGTTCTGATAACGGCACAAACTTTGTGGGTGCATGTAACGATTTGAAAAGTTTTCTAGCAACCTCAGACATTCCATATGACATGGCTCAAGAAGGTATCGAATTTAAGTTTACTCCTCCATACAGCCCTCACTTCAATGGGATGGCTGAAGCAGCTGTCCGCTCGACCAAACATCATCTTAGGCGGCTGTTAAAACATGTTCATTTTACATACGAAGAGATGGCAACATGCCTGACTCAAATTGAGGCTATTTTAAACTCTCGCCCTCTTACCCAATTATCAACTGATCCTTTAGACTTTACCGCTCTCACCCCTTCTCACTTCCTAATAGGACGACCACTCACGTCAAATCCACAACCACATGACTTGAATACAAACATTACCACCCTAGATCGTTACAAGAGAGTCGAACATATAAGGCACCATTTTTGGATTCGATTTAGAAACGAGTACATATCGACCCTGCAACAGAGGACGAAGTGGCTCACGCCTTCAAATAGTGAGCTCAAGCCCAACGACTTGGTCCTTATAAAGGACAAGGCTCTTCCTCCATTACTGTGGTGGCTTGGAAGGATTGTGAAGGTTTACCCTGGCGTTGATGGGGTCACTCGTGTCGCAGAAGTAAAGACGAAGAGAGGAATCATTCGAAGAGCATATAATAATCTTTGCCCTCTTCCAGCTCATGACCTCTGACTCTCATCCTGGGCGGGAATATGTCGAGCATTACAGCTCGTCATCGCAAGCGACGTGCGGTGGGCTGGTGAGTGGCTACGGCGACGGAGGGGTCTGGAGGTGCGGCGCGGGAGCGGCGCAGGACCGGTGCACGAGCGAGCGAGTTGCGGGCCTTCGTTCGGAACCACCGCGCAGTGCACACGCGATATTTGTCTCATATATATACTCAATAAACTAGCACTATTGTAATACAGTCCACTTTTATTCCGTCGACCACCAGAAGACCCAACACTTACACTCTTGTATGGCATTGGAGATGTTAAGATGCCATTAAAAGTCACATAAAAAGATTTATTTTTAAAGTTGTAACCTGTATACTAACTCAATTTTATGGCATGGCCGTAGATTCAGTTTAGGACTGTAGTAATTACATCATCCATTACCTCATATCGATAGCTTTAGGAGCACACTCCAATACTGAAGCGGAGTGTTCTGAAAAATGGTGGTGCAAAAAGTTGTAGATATCAGATATGCCATATAAATTTACTCAGAGAAATTCAATTGGGAGCGTGCGTCGTGAGAATGTGAAGATATGAAACGACTGTCATATTTTAGTTCGGGACCACAGATTGTACGAAGCCAAGTTTTTATGAGGGGTCTGGATCAAAAGAACATTACGATATAGGAATCCTTTACCTACCCTCTGTCATTCTGATCTACGAGTATAGCAATGTTTACCTTCTATATAACTAGATATGTATATCCACAGTATCTAAATCCAATTTTCTGGTAGTGAAGACCTTCCGCCTCTTTTTGTAAATAGATATTTATACTTGAGGCTCTATATCTAATGGAGGTACCCTTTCCGATTCCCAAATATAACTTTGGAAATGTGCTTTTGATGATTATTGTTCATTGGTTATATTTACAGTTATTGTACTTTCGTGTAATTGTACTTTGGTTTTCTTGGTCTCTGGCTTGGTGGCCTGTGCAAAAGTAATCATGGAATACTTTGTGATGTTAATCTGATTCAAGTGGTATTTATTTTGGTTTACAGAAATATATTTTTTTAAATTATACCCGTAACGGAATGTATATACATTTAATATGTTGATATACATTCATTTTTAATGAAGGCTATTTATCGTAAAAGCAATAATAGAACAAAGTAATACTCAATGTTAGAGATGCGAAAATAAATGGAGACACCAACAATGGCACCGACAAATGCGAAGAAATACGACACCAACAGATCGTATTAGTTGCGAGTCTTGCTTGGGAACTATACTGTGGAAGGCAATCGTCTCACTATTTGTCGCAAGGAATCGATACTCGCAACCACAAACACAACCATTATATGAGAATTTACACCCCGCTTTCTACTTTTAAAAGCATTTTATGTGTCTTACTATCTCACTTAAATTCGTGCGTGTTGTTGTTTATCTTTTTTGATAATAGAATAGTGCTGACTGAATGTATGTTAATCGTCTTAAATAATAGTAATATAATATGTATATTGTGTGTTTATTTTGTATATACATGTGTTGTGGGTTTGTTTATAAATATAAATATTCACAATGCACAAACGCTTAGACCCGCACAACTACCAGTAGGTCAAACTGTTTGTACAGTTTTGTGGAACATTATGTTACTTTATAAGAATACCATGTAACTTTATAAACTTATTAAATAAATAAATAAATAAAATAAATTGTTTCATGCGCCCAATCGAACCCATGACACGTGGCGCGGAAGCCGATCGCTCGACCACTGCATCGTACCGCTAAGTGGTCTACGAATGTCCAAGATAGTGTACACCAACCTGGCTTTGATGTGCCTTAAGCTGCTTAAATAATGGTTAAGCTACGCAATGGTTGATGTTTGCGTGCCGTCGGCGGGGACAGGTCGACTCAAAGGAACTATGGCGTTTTTTTTCAAAAGACCATTTCAGACGTTGACCTACATTGGACTTGAACTCACATATTGTAAACTAGCCTACAGCCTCGGTTAAAATAATGTCTAAAATATTACTAGTACCTAAGTGTTCTTGAAAGATGTAATTTCAAATGTACATACATAACATTAAATATATGTAAATAGGGAATAACCAATATAGCATGTACTTTTTCGTGATAATAAAGAATTCTAATTATATTTAAACCAGTCATGCCTCTCGATGGAGTACGTGATCAAAGAGCCAAATCCATATATAAAAGATTTTTCTCATTTATCTGTGTTACTACATCTGTGTACATCTTTTGAAGGATGTCCTTATAATATATACTAATCACATTACGAAATTGAAAATGGCTCTGTTTGTCTGTTACCTTGTCACGTCTAGGTCTACCATTAATACAAAAAATAGGTAGGGGTAAATATTTATGTTATTAAAATATACATGAATCGCCAACGATATTAAACTATGAACTGAAATAAAATTACCATATTTGTATACTAGCTAAAAATATTCCAAATTCTAATATAAAAAATTCAAACCGTTACATACCGAATGCGAATGTGTGACGTGTTTTAAAAATACAAAATTCAATCTAGTTTATATTGCATTTTTCGTTATCCACATTCCCTAACTCGCAATATGCAGCGTATTAGGCTTTAGAAGTTGCTGCAGTGAATGCCTCCTTAAAAATAAATTTTTAAATCCACTGTTACGGTATAAATACCTACATATATCAGAACCTTCTTTGTTCATAAAACATCGTACTAATTAAATGTTGAAGCTAAAACCTCTGTATGATACGTATCAAACTGTACAGTGTTTGCACGAAACAAAAACAAAACAGTTTTATTATATGTATACTCACTTATATCTATATGAGATGAGTGGTGATCGTAAACACGTTTCTGTCATGAAATGGGATCGGAAGGAATGATTTTGTGGGTATAGATAGCCTGAAATGTCGTCTAGACGTCTTGTCCTCTAATGTGTTGGATACTACGACCGGAGCTTACTTTATTGCAGATTTATTTCGCGGTACGAGCACCATCTGTCTTAGTTTGGGAGACATTGTCTCTGGCTTAGGTATTCTTAATAAGTAACGTAATATGTTACTCACTTATAATAAAAATACTGATGGAAAATGAATAAATCATTCAATCTAAAATTGCGCGCCTCTTCTTATATTTATTATACTTACAAGGCTTTTAAACTGTCAGTTTGAACATGTATTGCAAATTAATACAAAAATATCTAAATCGAAAGTAATATGTACAATAGTGACTATAAATCATTATTTGTCCATATTACTTCGTGCGTCATTGCACACAAATGGCAGGATAGCGGATGTGCGATATGGTGCTTTTTTATTTCAAGTTAAGTCAAATCTTTTATTTCAAGGATAAAAAATTAAAATAAATACGTGGATAAAGGAGGTCTTATGGAGAAAAGCCGGCAAGAAAGTCCATGAATAAATGCAAATTACAAATAAAAAAGAAATCAATTCCTTTGCAATGTTTATATGCAATAAATAACAATATGAGAATAATGCAGTTTTATGTGAAATGTACGAACTATTTACCAAAGACAAAATAAAACCAATTCAGAATGCCATAGCATATGAATAGACCAGTCTCCATCGACAGCACCATTTAAAAATCATAATCATCATCAGCCTATATTCGTCCACTGATGGAGGTCGGCCTCCCCGAGCCTCCCAATTAAAAATACTAATTACGAAAAGAACTTATTATTTAAGGAAATAATAGCACCACTACTTATGACAGAAATAAAATATAAAGGGCATACCATTAAAATCATGTATTCCAAAAACTGTTATTAGCCCTACTGGTTCTCGTTAAACCAATTATTTTGGTGAGCGTCGCTAGGGCTGGGCGTTAATTAACGTTACTGGCGCATTTCCCGCCATCGGGGAAAGGAAAATACTAACACCGGAACTTAGGCAATAAACGTAAATACGAAAACACGTGTATTATGTGAGATGGCGAGTGGCAACACTGGGGTTAAGTATCCTCGGAATTACCCACTACAAAGTGTTTCTAGTGTTACTATACCAATATATTAATTAGTATTAACGTTACATGACATTTGTAGGGTAAATCAAAGCATCATCCCATTAATTGAACATGAAAATCTTACACAATAATCCCATAATACTGTTTGACCTGGGACTCAAACACTGTTTTGAATATGCATAAGTTGCGCTTGCGACCACTAAATAGGCAGCTGTTTTTGTATTTTAGACTTCATTAAGTTTTATCCCAGTTTTGCTTACTAAAAAGATAAACACGAAAAATGAATAACGATAAAGTTCTAAATTGTGTTCTGCCTCACAAATACAAGGCAGTAAATATACTCACAATAAATATGCGCGCGCCTTTTAGACTAGGCGCCCGCGCAATAGGACCTAAGTATAAACTCAGATATAATAATATGATAATAATAAGTACACCTTCGAGTAACTTTTCGAAGGTACCTACAGGCATGATGAACGTCATATTGTTTCGCATAGTTACGTCTAGTATAGTACTATACTAGATATTAAAGTCGATTTGTCAACACCAATACATTTTCCTTGCATGAGTTGAGCATGCGACACTTACTAAATACACCACGCAATATTAGTCATACAAATGACAAAATAACAAGTCCATCAGGTGTATAACACGTGGAAGTCGTAAATCACGAGGTGTAGCATATTTCCACAAAGCCGTACCTATAGCTACAGAAGCGCGGGCGGGCTAAGTGAAATTCTAATATTTTATTCAGTGTTGTGCGGTATTGTTTTCTCGATATTCTAGTTTGGTAACTCAGTGCCAGTCACGGACTCCTGACACTTATAAATCGATTTTATTGGTAACATTACTTTGACCATAGATAAAAAATAAGAAGTTTTTTTACCTTAACTTTGTACTATCTTTTGTCTGCGACTTAGTCAGCAGAGAATAAGTCACATTATCCAATCTGTTTGTTTCTCTTTAAATAAATTATTAATTCCGCATACAAATTTCCATCTCCCTTTTGGCCACTTAAGGGATGATTTCCGGGTCTAAAACTATGGGACAATGTCCTATGTCCTTCCCTGGGACTCCAACTGTCTCCATAGTCCATACCAAATTGGTTCAACAATTAAAGCATGAATAGGTAACAGACTTTTGAGACTGTTCTTTCGCAAATATAATATTAAGTATGGATGGTATGATTAGGTATTGTTTTTGTAGGATTGACGGTTCTAGAGTGTCGACCACATACTGGAAGACGCAGCGTGGGCAGGCCCCGGCAAGGTGGACTCGTTAGTCCACCTTGCCGGGGCGGCAAGCGGAGCGGGTGCTAGCGACCTTTACCAGGTCGTCACCTGGTAAAGGTCGCTAGCACCCGCTGAATGCGGGCGGCGATCGTCGTGGCGATCCTTGGGGGAGCGTAAGGTCTCCACCTATGTCCAGCAGTGGAAGTCTAGGATTAGGATATGGATATGTATTTGAAGGGTTGATGCAGATGAGCACAAATCCATGAGTCTTTTTCGGACATTGTACGTGTATGCTATAGTTATGATGATCTTTCGTGAAATAAAAGGTCGTCGCGTCGTCTCTATGGATGAAAGATAATTTTATGATGCAGACATGAAAAGAGATAATATTTCTTTAATTTTCAAAACTTTTCGTCGCCGGTTGTAATAATAATAAATATGACACATCAATTAATTGGTTTTTATTTTATTATATTTTTGTTTGATGTGGATTTGTTAGATGTTATATTGCTGTATTTTATTTTTCTTGAACGTAACAACAACATTTAGTGTATAGAAAAATTATATAGAACTTTTTCCAGCGTGGTTTTTTGGTAAAAAGTAGCTCATCGATGAATGATTCTGTATGTATAATAATATATGATCTGTATATTATAATATAGCTATTTGCCGTAGATATTATTGTAAAGTTTCATCGAAGTCCGTTGAGTAGTTTTATATTAGCTTTTCAGTAGCATGCGTGAAAGAATAACAAACATCTTTACATCCAATAACGCTCAGTTTTGTATAATTAAATTTAAAAAAAAACCGTTTTCAATTTGCAGAGTTAATAAAAATGTGTCTGCAAATGGCGGACTACTAACGAACTTTTGTAAGCCAAAAGAAATCTTAAAATATGGCCACTTAATTCACGTAAATTATCATGCTAAAAACCTCATACGAGCAACTTGTGTAGGCATCATAAGCAATAACTATATCTCTACTACTTACTTTTAGAAATACCAATAACAATGTATTTAATCTCGTCAGCAAATCAACTGTTCAATCAATTTAGTACAGGAGTATAGACATATAAAGGAAAGCCGTGCCCTGAAGTGGTGGATTAAATGGGTTGATGATGATGATGATGATGATAGGCGTATCGTTGTTATATCAACCAGTTTTAGACCCAACACTGATTAGATACTGCCCTTAAGATGTTGCAAGCATAATATTATCAGTATCCCTGTACACTATAAGTATTTAGTACGGTATGGGGACAGTGTCATTAATACCGATAATGGCTTAACGTAATGCAGGAAGTCGCTTTGTTTGTTTGGTATTTTCCTGCTCCATAATCGTATTGTTCGAGAGCGGTTTGAGTCGAGACGATCCCGAAATGGCATGTCGTGAATGATCACCCATAGCTTAACCGTCCTAAGTGCAAATAGATCAGAGCCACGCTAGGGTTGACACATCTAGCGGTATTTTGATTAACATTCCGTTATTCGATATTGAAGCGTTTATTGCACGGAACAGAATTATTGGACCAATTTTCCAATAAACGCTTTTTGGTGTGAAGACTCCTTAAGTTAACATTTAACATTTAAAAAAAATTTAGTGCAAATTTTTACACTACATAAATTATATATTTGAAACAAAAAAAAATCGGCTATAACTTTTTATTCGAACAAGTATCATGGTAATTTTATAGCAGTATTTGCGTTATATGTTTTTGTCGTACAGCCGTAATTTAGTTTTTTTTGGGAAAACAAAATTTACATGCCATAATATGTATGAAATTCATGTAGTAGTAACAAACAAATATCTGTTCATTCGAATAAAACATATATAGAGTTTATCTCGTCCGGATCACCCGTACAGGTAATCATGCATTTCGCAAAATGTGATCAAAGAAATACTGAACCCATTCATACAACATAATCACTAATCACCTCCTGCGCTACCCCTGACACGAAAAGAAAGGCCTTTGTTAACCGTGAACACGGAACCCGCGCCCTATATCTTTCCTTTATTCCCGCACCGATAGTATCAACCCTGCTTGTATCGAAGTGTATTGAGCTATACGAGTATCGTGATATGTGATGTATGTATCGCAGCGCACAATAGGTGAGCGTTATTTCTGTTCGTCTGCCGTGACTCCAGACGCGGCCGGCCGTTTCGAAACGTCTGTATTCCATGTAGCCACTATCTACATATGGATTGTAAACAGCAGTACGCACGATCCGATTTTGTGTATCCGTGTATCTTCGCCTAGCTTCGTGTTGGAATGTATTAGCCTGTAGGTTGGTAGTCAGTTAATTGGAATTTTCGGTAGGCATTTTGTTATCCGCTAGAATTGTCAAACGATTTGTTGATCCATTTGTTAACCCTTTTTGGTAATTAATGTTATATTTCTTCCAAACCTATACACCCAAATTGGATCAAATCAATCGGGATTCATTAAAACTCAGACTAATAAATTGATCGAGTTATAAATTCAAATGGAGCCTAATCTAGGGAAGCTCTGTATAACAGGTCTCCAAGAAACGTCCATCACGTCCAGGGGCATTTATTTTGTATGTCTCGTATCCACATAAGTGTAAGAAATCACGATCTATAAGTTCATTTCCAAAAGGTTAATGTCCTTGCTAGTCGATTTGCAAACCTCATTCAAAGACACTAAGCATTATACGACTAAAGAATGTACCACTAGTGCTGTGACACAAGCATTTAGTTTAAATAGATACGGTTTTGATCGATGACTTCACTGCGCTGGCATTTGAGTTCTAGACATCTCTAGTTATATCCGACTGAGGGACTGTCGGGTATCAGTTACGCTACAGGAATTAAACTGTTCAATGACTGTTGTATTAGTTAACTCTTTTGTTATTAGAGATTGATATTAACAAATTATTTTTGTTTATTAAAAAATAAGTTATACCAAAATAATTTTAATAGTTTTTCTCCAGATTGTAGTTGATTTCACTCCGTATAGTCTTAGCAATGATACACATAGGTACGTTATTCAATAGTAAACCATACATACAAGTAATATTTCTAAATTATATGCTATTCTATATGGTAAATAAACATTCATACAACCTTCCGCGTTTATAATATTAGTAAGATACATCCATGACTATGATACAAATGTGGGTCCTCATCACAAATCCATATCATAGAAGGCAGCGTTAAATTGAACGGGTCGTCAAACTTATAAGCACAGATAAAGAAATTTAAAAATAAAATTTGTGTCAAATTCCTCTGTGTTGTAGATGCGTTGTAAACAACGGCCATGTAAACAGTTATTTATTCTGCCTATTACTGTGGCAAAGCACCAATGTAACATTAAGTTAAGTAATAAGTAGGTATTAAAATTATAAATGAAGTCTCAGTTATATTGTAAAGAATAATATACATATTTAAGCCCTAATTGCTTTTTTTATTTTCTTTTCCAAAATATGTTCTTCAAAATTTTTGTAACAAATCTTTTTAAAATTAAGTCTTGTTAGAAACTTTTACTAATCAAAGTACTTGATTATAATCTTGTCACCGGCCAGACTCAACTGAAACAAAAGTCACTAGGACCGAAGTAAATTAACTCAGTCAAGCAAATGCTTAATTACAATTTTTCTTCATTAACCCATTGTGTTCAGGTGAGTGAAGGCTTTCGGGGAAAACGTTTTAATTAACTAATTTATTGTAACGTCAAGGAATAATAATTCAACTCTCAGCTACAGAGACAGACAGACGGCTTTATAGAACAAATTATCGCGAAGTTCAAGGAATTGTGATCAGGTTGTCTAGTAAATAATATAATAGAGGGATTGTTAGCAGATGTTTTGCTTTAGGTATTTTACTAGAAATTCTGATTCGTTTTTGATTTTTTGTCAAAGAATCTCAAGTCAAGTTCAAAGCTCCGTATAATATTATTTCGTGCGTCTACACAGGCGTTTAGTAAAAAAATAATTGTATTGTATGCTATTGTTATCTTTGAATTTTTCATAAAAGAAATAATAAATATCTAAACGCAAAAATGCTCGATAGATTGGTTCGATAGCTACTGAAACTGAATACTTTTTCAAGAAAATAAATAAATATAACAGCGGTAAAAGTCACTTCAGTAATAGTTGAAAGCATGACATAGGTATACTTAAATCAAATCCACGGGCACTAAAAAGGTCAGTTTCCCGGTGACGAGCAGTTGGTGCCCAAGTCAATACGTACAGCTTATTACTCAGTGAGCTCGACGTCTCAAGTATTTGTTTCATTTGCTAAGTGATTCCATACGACAGGGGATATCAGGACCTTAATCTTACCTATTTTTTCTTTATTAGTATAATTTGGTAGACGTTTACAGGGACCTGAGACAAAATGGGAGTTTGTCTCAAAAATTGCCCGCTATTCACGACAAGACAGGCAATTTTCTTCGGTGCTGTACAAGAAAATTTATTGGACGTAATATTGTATGTGCCGTGTGACAGTACCTACCTTAATTAATCATACGTTATTTAATGTATGTTACAAACTTTCACAGAGCTTTACTGGTGTAGCGATTAAGAGACGCGTTACCACTCTACCTGTAGTAGTTCAATTTCCGTACGAAGCAAATTTATTAGGTCTATAGAAAATGTTGGTACAATGAGTTTTAAGTTTGTACGAAATAGTATGCTGGGCATTTACACATGGATACGTCTTAATGTGAAAAAATTTAAACATTGCACGTTCTGCCATAGAAACTGTTTGAAGGGGAATTTACTTGCACATTTAATAAAACTATTTTCGCTCAATAAACACATTGCTTACCAAAATAACACAATGTAGCGACTAAATCTCCGCATTAGAAATCCACGCCTGGATCAGTATATTAATTTCCGTTGAAACATATAAAATAAACAATAATTTTGCCGCGTGTTAATAACGTTATACGTAACAAAGTTGCTGAGAGGTTTATTTTCAAAGCAAATACGTCAATAATAACAGTTGTGAGACGGTTCCCTTGTAAACTCAATCTGTTACCTACTCACATGATATAGAAAACTTCTGGAACTGGCCACTACAATAAAACAATACAATTACGGAATTCAAAAATGGAACTCTCTGGGACTCTTGATAATTTGCGAAATAGTCAATTGGCTTTCATTGTGGTGTCCATTCGGAAATTCTGTGAGGCTATTACAATAAATTGAATACGTGAAATGTTTTGCACAATTTCAACATTTCCGATGTTTACTGTGGCTTAACCCAACAAGAGACTTTAATTGGCGGTTAAACTCTGTATTGCAGCTCAGTACTATTTGACATCTACATCTCCATGACGATGTCTCTATTCGACCGACCTTCGATGACTCGAAGGTCAGTCGATGGCTACGACTATAAAGTACGGTAAGATTCAGTAACTACTGAAGACTCATTGCTTCACACAATGGCTATAATAAAACATAATATGTAAATAGTGACGATATACATAGGTATCATACATTTCCAGTATGACCTAATTAATAGCTTACTATCGAGGGTGCCTTGATATCTAAACACCGCTAAACAACAATTATAAATATCGATCTACCACATTTTCATTGAAATTAAAATGAAGCTATTTCTAGCTAGTTCTAAAATCGATCTAATTACATTTATATTTTCATGGATAAAATTCAATGTCGACATAAAACCTACATAATTATATTTTGGTATATTCTTCATCCATTAGGTATGTGTAATTGTATTACGGTATATACATATTTCAATCACAATAAACTTACAGGTGTCGGGTAATTATGAAGCACAGCGTATAATATCAAATGAATTAATAGTTTTCTGATTCATAATGTTACTTTCTGTTGCATTGTATAGGTACAACCTACGATTTCCAAAATCATACATTTTGTGGTAGAATGAATTTCGGTAATTTAGCGAGAATATCTTTGCAACGAGTCGGAGGTCAAAAGCTGTTTGAGGTCGTTTTTTCTTGGTTTGAATGAATACTTAAATAATTTTTGATAAAACCACCATTAAATTTGATTGTAATCTAACCTTCCACAAATTGAGGTAAATCGACGTCATTCTATACTTTCGATTATCTAAACGATACTTTCAGTTTAAAAGGTACGTAAAATTTATCTGTTACCGTTATTAGAAGTTCAAATCTTTGATACGTTGACCTCAATAGAATGATCCAAAATCGCTGGGTTTGGAAAGCAATTCTACTAAAAAGACGTTTTAGATTATCAAAACTATATGAAGTTTCTTAGCGTTTTCGTTTGCGACGATTTTTGCGTTGCGATATTATGTTTTGGTACCCACCTGTGAAGTATCCTAGATAAGTGATCAAAGAATCTAAGCTCTGTACTTCTATTAGGTTTACGTCAATAGAGCAGGTGTTTGTTTTAAATAAATAATATTTCTTTCTTTCATGAAATGTAACCCAAAAAATCATAGGCATCTGTGAGAGACTATGCAACAGGGATCTGTGCCCCCGTAGGGATTGTTCTGATCGTGTTCATGGCTTCAACGATGAGCCAATCAAGTAGGCAAGTCAGGTTTTAGTTATAAGGTACCGGTAAGGGGCATGTCGGTACATGCCCCGTCTGCTCCCCAGGGGGTGCAAGGCCCATCACAATTTTCCACATTATATAAAAAAGAGATCCGTGTCCTGATTGACCCTGAAGTAACTCGTGCCATCACACCGATACCTATCCCCCGAAAGGTTAAGCAAAAAGTTATGTGTGTGTGAGTGATAGAGTGTGTAAGAATACCTAATGCCTTTAAAGTCCCATGTAATACGGGCTGAACTTATTGCAAGTAGCCGGGACGTTTAATGGCTTGCCATTAGATTTCAAAATACACGTATGAAGAGGTTTGTCGTTAACGTTGAATTAGCTGGATGTCGCGGCGTCAGTTTAATTGCTTCTATTTCAGTCTATGTTTACTAAACCCACCACGATGTCGATCATATGACTGTGCTATTGCCAGCGGTGTTCTAAAATTGGATTTTTTATATTTATAAGGGTAACAAATTCGTATTACACATGATTTTTTTTTGTATATTCATGGTCTTAAAAACATAAGTTTATATTTATCACGCACATTTTACATGTTTAGCAACCCTTGTAAAACCTTAAACTACCCCTTAAAGACTGCATGCATTTTACACAATTATGGTGTCAGCCTTAAAATCCTAGAAAATACGATTTTCTTATAAATTTTGCAACTTTTGTTCATATTAGGAGTAACATAAACATTTAAAAAATGTTTCAGTATTGCAACATGCTGCGTGCGAAATGAAACTTCACAGAACACACAAGATAGTAATGTATTTTGAAGTGAAGTATTGCGTAAGGATATTAATATACTTGTAATAGCATAACTACTATAAGATCTACTCGCTAAATCATATTTTATATATACTCTATCAAAAATATTTGAATATTGAATTTGTACTCGTTCGTTCATTCCGAAAGCACTATGAGACTGAATACTGTACGGTAGATTGCACGCCGGAATGCTGCGACGTAACATTCAGCTAAACATGACAATAGCGTTATCGGCTTCCATTCCACGTGCGGCCCGTATGACGCCGTGACGTTACAGGATATCTCAAAAATCGCACCGCGTTGGTTAATCTCACCGCACCGACGACTCCACAACGCGGGCTTTGTTGCCAATTGTTTACTTTACATTCTATTTTGGATGTCCATCATCTGGGCATTGTTAGCGCGTGTTTACGCGGCGTCGTGAGAGGACCGACCGATCGAACGCCTGCGGTCGAGCACGCCTTTGTGGGCGGTATTCATCATTACACATACCTACTAGGTTTTTCTTAGTTCTAAGGTACCACTTAGCACTAAGGGTACCTTAGCATTAAGATAATAGGGAAGTTATTTGGTGATAAAAAATATAATAACATTATTGGTGGTCACTAAAGCAGCTGACATCTTGGATTAAATTCGTAATAGACCAGCATTATCGGATTTTTCTATGAAATTCTCAGGAGAAGTTCGAAGATTGAATTTGTCTGACAATTTTGCAAAACTTGGCAAGTAATAAACTTCTGCTAAAGCCTTCAAAGATACTGGTAGAACCATACTATAAAATGATTATCATGATATATTAATGACTATACATAACGGCTTCAACAGGATGGAAATTCCAAACAAGTAATCGCACAGTGCATTTAGATGTGTATAATTAAAGTAAATCAAGACGTGGTATCAATGAAGTGGTTCGCTCAAGGGAACTCAGAAATAGAATTAAGGGGAAAACGAAACGCTACTGAAAGATGTGAATCAGCTAATAATACGACGTGATTCGATCAAGATGTTGCTCCAATCATAACAAATGTACACTTTAAGTGGTTAAAGATGACATACCAAGACATAACATTATAAAATATTAATGTTACGTCAAATTTCCATATTCGGTTCAGATAATCAACTCATTTAGTATCGTTCTTTTGGATACGGTTTTCCTACGTTCAGAATGAGTTCTGAAGGCTATTTAATTTACTATCTTGGCCTAATGCAGGGTGGCAGACTAGATGGCGGTTTTACAATGACACCAGGGAGTGGACAGTGGGAAGAAACCTCAAGTGAAATTGGTTTGCATCTAGTTAAAATGGTAACTAGCTGACGTAATTCTGATATATTATAGAATATTTTTATATTACACAATAGTTTTAAACGTGAATCACGGAGATTATTCTCAGTGATCGTGTTCATTTTGTTATTTGCTTTACATCACGGTGACTTTTATGGCTCCAGTCACTATTAAACTGTGGAATATTGTTTAAAGACTTGTTGCTTGCTCTCATATTTCTCCGACAAAAGATGTAGAATAATACCTGTTGCAACACGAATATTTTCTTTACATGAATCACGTGAATGCGGAAAAATATTTTATAGTAGAGTAACATTGAAACGTAATTTTTAATAATAGTACCTTTTCAATTTTTTTTCTATGCTATACTTATCATATTATGACAGGAAATTCCACTAAATCTGTCGATACGTCGTAGTAAGTTTATTTTCATTTTTAAAGAATTTTACGAAAGTATAATGACAGTATTTTGAAATGTGTGTTTTTTGAGCATTACTAATACTATCTAACACGATGCTATTCTTGATCGCTGGCATCTGTGTGGTTTCAATAATGCATTTAGATTGATTGATGAGTTCTGAAAAATATTAGATAGCCAAGATAAATCTTGTAAACTTGTTTCTATCAATTTTTTTCATTCATACGATTTTAGATACTCTATTTTTGCTTGGAAAAAAATGTTTACGGAAACCTCCCCGTCATGCTGTACAGTTATAGTTTCAGGGCCGATTTTTTTTACCGATAGTTTTGACTGCAAAAGGCTTAAATTCCGATCCAGCATCCTATTTACTTTTCTTGGAAATCTGAGGAATAAGCATCTACTTTGTTCCACCACTACAGGGCCTTCTACATGATACTATTGTATAACTAGGTACCTTGAACGTATTTTGCAAAAGATGCAAATGTACTTCATTAATTTCATAATGTATTATAATGAATAGATAGGACTATAACTTAATCTCTCTCAAAATGAGAGGAGATGCGTTCCCAGGAGCGGATCAATAATGGGTTGACGATGATGATGATAAATATCCATTATATCATGTGGTCGAAATTCAACCACAATTATTTTAACTATACATTTTTTATGCATAATTAAATTTATATATGTATATGTAAGCTCGAGCTCGAGCTCTATGGCGTTCACTAGGGGAGGCCTACGTCCAGCAGTGGACGAATATGGGCTGATGATGATGATGCTGATGATGATGATGCTGATGATGATGATGATGATGATGATGATGATGATGATATATATATTATATAAAATATTAGCATTCTGAACGTTTTCTCCATAAAAACTGAGTGTGGGAAATTTTATACTCCTCCATCCACGCAATTTCGTAAAAAGTTGTGCAATGTTTTCGCTTGACGTATTAATATAAAATACCTACTAAGCTTGTAACATTTTCAACTCGGAGTTTGAAATTTTGCCCAATAAATGACAAATCCGATTACGGAAAAAGAATACATACAACGAAAATAGATGTCACCGAAAAAAATTTGGTGATCAATATTCCTTTACTACATACCATTCATCAAGTCTGATTACCCTTCAGGGAATCATTATGATAAATTATATTGGATCGACAAAAACAAAATAAAAAAAAGATATTTATGTTCTGGATACCCCTCTTTCTTTCGTTTATGATATACGAAGGGTTTTGTAGGATATATAACGAATAAAAATATTTTACGATCGGTTTATTGCTATAAATTAACCTTCCCAAGCTTCGCTTTTGGCACATTCCAAGTAGGGATCACTGATTAGCTACTCTTCTGCAATAGACTAAAAAAAAAAAACTCATTCTTTGCAATCCCTCCCTCACAATTTTGTATGATTCTTATGTAACAACTAAATTATAGGTATTTATTATAGATACCATAATGCATTGTGTACGAATCGTACATGGGAATAACCAATCTTTCAATTCTTTTGTATAGTATAAAATAAAGTCAGTCAGTCCCTTCCTTTATGTTTATTTGCTTAGTTTTTTTAACCTATGCAAAGGAATACAATTTTCAGTATAATTTTGAAATTAATTTTTTTTCCTGAAGATTTATATGCATAAAACATTCATTTTATAGGAACTAGCACCCATCTACAACCGCAGTAGAGCAGGTTTCTATTTTTTCTATAAATAAAAATGTATTGCAGATGTAGAACATACAAAAACAAAAAGTCTTGTAGCTCAATAAAGCAAAGCGCATGGTAATTAAGTTCGCAAACCTTAGCATTTGGCAGGTTGCCGATGTCGACAAGCGCGCCGGCGGCGACACGACGGGCTTACGAGTGGTCACGCGTACCAACGACATTTTGTTTGTGATTGTACGCCACGCACCCGATACAATTCTGCCCAACTGTACTGTTTGTGTAATCGATTTTGATTAAGTGCTATGTCGATTGAACCAAGGTTAGCCGTATTGACTGTACGGGTCAAAAGATTTTCATGCTCTGCGCTGAATTATTCCTGCTGATTTGACGAAGTTGTGTTGGCCTGAGTTAGTCACACATAAATTGCCCATGGTGTAGCATTATTGAGTACAAGACATTTTTCTTAGACTTTTTAATGTAGGGTACTTTGATAGAGGAGTTATATAATATAAAATAGATTAAGAATCACAACCAATAAAACGATTACTATACTATACTATACGGTTAACATGAAACGAAATATTTTAAAAAAATATTAGAAAGAACATTCATACGTTTTGAATGTTATAAACACTGGTCACGATGATATGATTTAACAAAACGATAGAATGTTGTAAAGCATTATTGTCATAACCTAATGCTTCGACACAAATATTTGAAAAGCCATTAACATAATTATAACTGTGAATGTTTCTGAGTGGAACGTTGAATATTTCACAAGTACGTACACAATTAACAACTCATACTTCGTTATAATTTCAAAGTTATTTAAATCATTACATAGTAAATTTTCATTTCTGGTTAGTCCCTAAATATAAACATTGGTTCGGCCGGTGTATGTTCGTCCAAGGTTACAAAGATTTTTCGTTCATAATTTACTTCAGCCTGCTCCAATTGTTATGATACTTGATTTATCGAGTGCATATTTTGTTTCGACGAAAGCGTAAAGCCGGGTTGCCATGAATCATGTTTACAGTCCGTTGAGATAAACATTTTTTTTACTCTGTGGAAAGGTCAAGACTGGTTTTGTATTGTCTATTTTCTGTTATATGTAGTCGTCGATATTATTTTATCAGTCTACAATAGGGGTTTATCATTGTATTAATTATAAGACCTAAATAAGGTACCCACTGTTTTTTTTACAGTTATGTTTACACGTAACTACTAATCATTAAAATAGAATACGATTTATGTATTTTTTCGCGGTGTGTTGTTGTTACTTAACCCCGTTGTGTCGGAACCTGTACAATATCGGAAATAACGTCCAGACCAACTCTACTGCGATTATCATCATCAATCCATTAATGTCCCACTGCTGGGCACGGGTCTCCTCTCAACTGAGAGGGATTAGGCTATAGTCTACCACGCTAGCCTACTGCAGGTTGGCAGGCTTCACATGCCATCGAGAATTCTCTCAACCATGCAGGTTTCCTCACGATGTTTTTCTTCACCGTTTGAGCATGTGATAAATACGCACATAACTTCCGAAAAGTCAGTGGTGCGTGCCTTGGGTTCGAACTCGAGACCTCTGACATCTCAGTCAACTGGTCACACCCCTCGACTACCACTGTGATTATAATAATTACTAATGTAATGTGTCTTGCATTAGATGATAATGATGTGTATGTATGCATACATATAGTAATCTGATGTATGTTATGTAGAAAGTTTGTTTGAAATGGGTTCTCAGTTTGTGCCCGATACCTGTTAGTAATAGATTATGGAATACCTAATACGTGCCCCCAATTTCACTTAAGTATTTAACAGTGAGATTTCAGTACTAACTTGATCTCCTATCACACGTCACATTGAACCTAATATATTTATTAGAAACCAATATATCTGTTATCTAACAAAAATATCGCCGTGGCGTACTTTTTTCGCAGAATATGTTTGTAAGTAATCATTATTCCACTTAATAAAGATGAAAACAAAACTAAATTGCTTATTACATTCACATCGTAAACCTAAATACGAACTCGTTCAACTGTAAAGTTACCCAGTTAAAAGTTACCGCGATGAATCACTTAGTTTCACTCTTATAAATAAAACAGGCTAAGGTTGCAAATTGAGATAAATCTGTTGCGGCCGAATACTCCGCAATAGATATCTGTAATTAGACAGAAAATCTATTATTCACAGGGTTTTATACCAAACCGAAAATAAATCCAAATGTTCTGCAGCAAATAAATTTATTGGACGACAAATTAATGAATATTACCTTCAATTTTTCAAACGCTCCTGAAGAACAAATTAGTGTAATAATGTTGATAGTGTTTTGTTATGCTTTATGCTTTCGATAAATAACCCATTCGTTGTCAGCTTTGACATTATCATATAGCTAAAGTTACGAAGAGATACCAATCTTGTGGTATTCTTACGTTATTTTTAATTCAGACTAAACTCACAGGTCTTATTATAATGATATAGGGCTTTGAACTAAAAATATTTACTTATATTTTCTGTCTGTTGTCTATCGATTCATGCCTATTTTACATTATTTTGTAAGAAGGCTAAATATTATCACTATTCGTTGGTACTGGTTTCATGCTTACTGTAAATGATTACAAATTAATTAATACTATTTCATTTCATATCCACATAAACACTTTTATTTCGATTGATTAAATGATCAATATCTACATAATGTCAAAGTTACGATTATAAGGAAAATGGTGATTCTTTCTGCCTTTTGGAATAAAATGGAATCTTTTATAACTTGGAAATAATTCAATAGACTAATATTAATTAACCGATTCAATTTTATATTATGTAAGATTAAAGATTTTCAATCATAGAGGCCTTTGCTGATTAAAAGGATGGTTCCTTTGAGAGCATATTATTATTACGTAGAAAGATTATTGTTTTTAGCTTCAAAGTTTCAAATTGGCAAGGCTTTATTGAAGCTACATAGTCATGTTGATGGCACCATTAGCGCAATGGCTTATTGGCTCAGATGCCTGAGTATTTCTATGGCTTGCAAATTGTTTTTATTGTACCTGCTATTCAGAAGAAGTTCCTAAAACGAGTTTAATTATAACATTAAGGATTATATTACATTTATTATAATTACTCAATTATGGAACATGTCTATTACTACATGTTAAAAAACCGGCCAAGTGCGAGTCGGACACGAAGGGTTCCGTACAAAATGATGCCAAAAAATTGCCTTTTTTGTAAGGGAAGCCTCCCTTAAATATTTATTTTATTTCGTTTTTAGTATTTGTTGTTCTAGCGGCAAAGATGGGACTTATAGAATTAAAAAGTAGGTAATATTCTCAAAAGACATCGTTGCGAGAAGTTTATTGAACTTTTTTGTTTCAGCTGCAATTTTACAGGAATATTCGGTTACCAATGTAATAAAAAAGAAGAAAAGGGTGGTCACGTAATAAAATTAATGATGAAAAACAGTCAAGAACGAGTTTTATGGCAGAGGTGCCGAGGTATAGCCATTTTTAAAGATCCGCTCCGGAACGCTTTTATTGCTGGTTTGGGAACGATTAAAAAGTTTTGGCAAAACTGGCATTATTCCTTCCTTTAACAAACCAAAATTCCTTTTATTTAACGTCGGATGAGTACAACAATTATATAATTCTGTCATCTGTTCCGCTTGATTCCACCTAGTCAAACCATATGTCAATGATCTCAAGCATAATATAGTGCTGTAAATCAGAGAGCGTGAAGTCGTATTATAGTCACTATTACTTCGACATAAGGTTGAGATGTATCTATCTAGATTTGCCATCAACCGCTGAATATCTTGAAAGGCAGCCAAATGGAAGTCCGACCTCGGATTGCACCACCGTTGCCGGAAACATGTGGTGTGTGCAAAAATGTCGTGTAAACAATTGACCATTTTGAAATCACATATTGGTTGACTACAATCTATTAAATTAATAATAGCCTACATGATTGAAAACCTCTGTGTCGGTTATTGAACGTATATGTTTGTATGTAGAGACATCGTTTATCTATACGTCAGTTAAACGATGATACGTACTCCTTGGTATGTAATGAATCGAAGCGTATGCATCTTTATTTTTAGAATCGAATGGGAAGTCTTTTGTTTTCCAAATGTCATGGGTTGGGATAGTTTTTTAAATGTTGACTAATAAGCTTTCGACCCGTTTATAGTCTAGTAGTGTAATATAAAAGGTAAGTAAGGACTTTGAAGCTAATGGTCTCGAGTTTTATTTCGAGGCACGCGAACATTTCGAAGTCTTATGTGTATTAATTACATGCTAAAATAAAACACCGTTAACCGCACGTGTGAAGAATGGGAGAAGACCAGTGCCAAGCAGTGGGACATTAAATGAGTTGATAATAAGGGTTAATTTTTTTCAGGTCTCGTAGATAGTAGATTCAAAATGAAAAAGTAGTCTAAAACAAATAAATCTTTTACACATTTCACTCATCATCTACCTTATTCCTATTTTATTAGGGTCGAATTCTACTCTACTTAGATACAGCCAAACACATTTCAGTAAGTTAGAAGCATACGAATCAGCATATTTGGGACTGATATGCATAATTCGACGGGTAGATACCTGAGATCAGAGTCAGCGCATGTGTTTAATGCTAGTTTTAATGCTAACAAAGTTGTTACTAGAACTAGCAAAACTACAGCAACTTTGCTGTAATATGAATTATTTCACATATATTATTATAGTGCAGGTACCTACATATGTAAGGGCTGAATGCTCGTTTCCCGAGTCTAGCTTGGAGGTTGCAGTCAGTGGCGTCGAAATAACTACAAGTTACCGAGTTAATTGCCACTAGTCTTCAACGTAGATTTATTTAGTGTAGTTGACTATCGCGACAGCTGATTTATATTCCTTTAGTTAACTAATTAGCATTGAAACCAAATTGCAGAATTTCTTCGAAGACGAACACTAATTTATTTAAGTGAATTAATATCTAATATAATATATATATAGCAATTTAAATTACAAAAGATACAGAAAATTGAAGGCTAGACTCGAATAGTAAAAAAATGTGATCCAACATTTAATGGCGGCAGACATCTTTGATTTACTTATACTTAAGATAGTAGCCGAATATACATAATTGTATTGTCATCAGATTAATCAGTAAACAAAAAGGGAGTAAAATTTTAACTATTCAATTTGATCAAAAAACGGGATAAGGTAAATAAAACTTTTTACAAAAGAAACTTATTCTATTCCCATGTATTGGTTTATTAATAGACGTCCATGAAACAATCCTTCATTTGTCGACGTTTCGACCGTCCCCTATAAAAAGTCTGCACTAATTACGTCTAGCTAGATTGAAACGGAGCGCAGATATCAAAGACTCGAATGAAATATTAAAGCTTGATCTGCATAGGGTAGCTGGCAAAGTCATGTCACTCAAACTGGAATCACAAAGGCTTTCTGTAACAACTATGTACATGTGAAAAACAAAAATAAAGCACTGTTTCTGTATGGGTATTTTGTATCCTATATTTTTATATTCTGAGCGTCAAAAGGCTGGCGTCTGGCGTCGCAGCGTTTATTATAGTGTTGTACTCGAGTATATATTTTTTATTGTATTTGATACACGATAAGAAAGCTTTATTTGAAAATTCAGTGAATATTAACATATTAACATTCTTTGATATTTTCAAATTATTTTTTGCTTCAGTTATTTACAATGAAATAAAACTACGTACTGATTTCTGATACTTATGAAAGTACTATACAATAAAATAAAACTAGTTTTTAAGGATTTTATTGGGATACATTGCTATTATTTGATATCAAAAATTCAAACGGTTTCATAAATGTATACCACTGAAACATAGATAACATCAATTATTTACATTTTAAACATTTAATACATAACATTTTAAATATAATATATGAAACATATACCTACCTGGTAATCCTGAAAATATATCTATCTGGAATCTGTCACGATGTCGACAGGAAAATTATGATGAAACGTAAATCACACCGATGCCTGTTTATTCACATCTCGACTATTCGAAGGAAAAATAAGCAAAATATTCACAGTGAGTTGATTTTCTAAGTAAACATTCTATCAGTCAAAGTGCCATTACATATAACAAGTGATCAACCACTGGCCGTCGGAGTAAACGGACGTCGGACACTTCAAAGAAATTTTGTTTTCACATGGTGTTTTGAGGGATTCCATGTTTAAAGACTCGTATTTCTTTGATAAATATTTGTTAATATTTTCACGATTTATTCACCTTTGAGCTCTGTTTTTACATCATAATTATGTGTTTTGTTAATAATATTATGCTGTATAATGACGGAACATACAGATTAAATGAAGGCGCTTTATTTTAAAAATGTTTTAACTTCAGATTGTTATGTCATCAACCCATTAACTGTCCCACTGATGGTCTGTCTACTTGGATATCAGAGGGATTATAGTATGGTCCACCATGCATGCCCAGTTCCGATTGGCAGAATTCTTTCAAGTACCTTGTTTTTCGCATTAAAAAATAAATACGTACGTAACTTTGAAATCTCAGTGGGGCGTGCCTTGGCATTGAACTCAACACGTTTGACTTCACAGTGCTCTGGTCACACACCACTTGGTTATCATTGGTGTTGCTTAGCTCGGAACTAGATGGCGCTGTGTCATAATGTCCAGTAATATTTATTTATTATTTAGTTATAGTTATTGTGAAACAAATTAAGCTATTTATTTACAATCTGCATTGCCACATTTTTTACCCGACCTTTGCCAAAAGTAGTGAATAATATTTGTAAGTATGTTCGTCTGTTTATTCGTGCCCTTCTATATACAAAATGACTCGAGTGATTATGAAGTGCGAGATGTCGTTAAATTCGTTTTTATCTCCGTCCTTTTATGGGCTGTAATTTTTTACAAAATAAATACACCAGCCGTTGGTGATCATTTTTTTGTCGAATTTTTACGGCACTGCTTAAATCATCTGTCAAGATGAACAAAGCCTTGTTGTAATAACCTATTAGGTAAGCTGTGTCAAATGATAAAACCTTTTTAGTATTTTGTGCTGGAGTTGATGAAAATAAAAATGTAAAGCGTAATTTTATTCGCTATTGTTACCCTTATGTAAATGAAACCGTTTCTCGGGACGTTTGTATCAAACGGTTGTCTATTTCGTCTATTCTGTCAGTTGAAACAGTTAACATACTGTTTTATTGACGCAATATTGTTTTTGTTCTTTTTACTATCTGAAAATTTCTCAACAAATTATTCAAATTGACACGTTGCTCTATTAGTCGAAAACACACACTATTGAAGACATAAGGGCTTGTTAAGAAATTTTCAGTGACGGTTTGGAGTTTGGATTTGCGCCCGGTTTGTTTTTAAGGGCTTGTCCCATCGTTACATTACGTTGGACCCAAACACAGGAAAAGATAACAGCCATAAAATTGTGCTGGTATGTTATGTTATATGTATTTTAGGCTAGAAAATTATTTCATGTGGTTTGTAGGATTCTTATAATTTGAGACAGCACCAAAATCACGAAAACAGTCGGATGATCCAACATTTTTAAGTTACTAGGTATAAAATAAGTATTAGGTATCCTCATTTCTATTTAAAATTCAGCCAAAATTTAGAATGTAATATAATTTTGATGAATAATTCAGTCAGTTTTAAGTGCATAATAAAATGATTATGTTATACAATATACCTTACATGTAGACACCGACTCGAGTTTAGACGCCTGTTATCACACTAAAGCTTTATTAAAGCACGTGTATTAGAAACACTTAAAATGCACGTGTTGCTTTCCACTAATATATTGTTGAGTGGGTTATAGGTAGCTTTGGGAATACCAAGTAGGTCTGCGTTGTGAGACACAACAGTGAGCAATGCACGTGTTTACTAGTAAGTACATAATATGCACCTTTTGTGCTTTACCAATAGAAGCCTTAAAAATACTGAGCTTGCCATGTTAGTATAGGCTTACTTATTGACGGAACTACCAGAACTTAAAAAAACGAAACTGCGTGAAATAGTATTACAACAACAACAGTAAAGAATTACTCTTGCGAGTCTTTATTTTGTTTAGTGGATGTTCACTCCATTTCATTGTAAATTTGATCCTGTTAATTGCCCTAGACTAGAACCATTGGTTAGTAGCATGGATGATGAAACTGTTAGTAACTGAAATGTCGTGTCAGACGTTATAACTTTACGGCTTAGTCAGTGGTGAATCAATTTTCCATTGTCTAAGAAACCTAAAATTGGTAATATATATACATTGTTTGTATGTTTGTTTCGCAAATAGATATAAAACCTGAAAAACATTACGAAATACCGATAAATGCGTACCAAAATAGTGATACTTTGACAAAAAAAACTCAATAATAAATAAAAGAGATGAGTTGTTTATTCAAAGATGGGAGCAGTCTGTCATCGTAATAGCCTGCCCCGAAGTTTTTATAACAAAAGGTCGACCTTTTCGCTTGATAAAAACTTGGGACATCTCTAAACGGAATGGGAAAGAAAAGTAATTATCTCCTGGTTCACATCAAACATTCCCCTTCTTCTGTCAAAATTTTCCGATTGATTTACGATTTATTTTGATTTAAGGAAAGCGACGGAAATTCTTATTATTCGTAAGTTTGGAACTTTATTTTTGCTAGATAATTATAACCAAATACAGCAAAAATAACTAGGTTATCGAATTTGACGGCTCAACTTTTTATTTCTTAAGTGGTCTGTCTAAGTCTGTCTCTCTGTAAGATCCTAGATCTAGATCCTTTATAGAATAGCCATAATGTAGTGTAAGTGTAAATGTGTTACAAATACCTGGACAAGATTAGCACAACATAAATATCAATTGTATAGAAGGGAGGACGCTTATGCCCAAGCGGGTTCCATAGTGGCCCCTAGTGGATTCAATATAATCTATGATAACGATGATAATGATGACTTGATAACTGTTGATATTAACAATTCCTTTTGTTTCTTCTTAATTGTATCGGGAAAAAATATAATAATTTATTCTTTTCCGTAATAGTAAGTAACTATATACAACATAATATAGTAATATCTTAAATAATTCGTTATACAAGATGACATCATTATTTTAAAGGTGAGTTCGCGTCTAAAGTTACAACTAAGAGGATTAAAACTTAGAGTAAGATGTTTTGGGTGATAGCCAGAAATATGAGCCTGACATCGCTTTCAAGAAACTTTTCTTATTAATATTAAACCTAATATTAAAATTACAAAACAAAAAGTTTTAGAACAAAATCATATTATTGTTTTGTTTATTATAAAAGTAATATAAACACTTATTTTATATTGTTATAACTCAAAAATATTCCTTGTGGATAAAAAAGTACATAATACGTTTATGAAAGTTGGCGAATTATTGTTAGTGAGTTCTTGAAATTGCATACATTTTATATTTGTAATTGACTAAGTGTTTAAAACAGAATAATATCAACGCAAGAGATGACTGCGGTTTTTTTGGTTTTACACAAATGAAAATTGATTTATTCAAATGAAGATATAGTTATAATTAGTTTGTTTTGTTTATACATTCCCTCCGGGTTTGATTCTCCGGTTCAACACACAGACCAAGTGTTCTGTAGGAGATCTGTTATATTTCACATATAAAAATTATATCAATACAAAATCTGATATCAATTCTGCGTTTGTATCTACTCCAGAAAAAATACTTAATGGTCCTCACCGACATTGAACCTTAAACCATATAAGAGTACTACACGCCTTCTTTTAGGAAAGTAAGGAAGAATTTAAATACACCTTCTCCCTCTCCTTGCCTGCTAAAGACAGAGAAAGAAAATATTTAAAAGACCTGGCTGTTCTTTGACGTACATAATTCAACACTTCATAAAAGCAATGTTAACAACAGACGATAAGATTTTATTTCAATTCGACCCCATTTTTATGAGGGGAGTGACTGTCTGTACGTAATTTTGTATCATGACTGTGAAACTCTAGGTTGAGATAAAATTCAATTGTGATGTGTGTATGGATTTTATGGCATAAATAATTTAGGATATTTAGGTCATTAAACTAACTCAGGTATTTTCTATGAAGAAGAATTAAACGTTTCCCTTGTAAGATTAACTTTTTCTACTGCTGAACAAGAGTGTCCCCATAGATATCCCCTAGGACCAGTCATTTCCCGCCCACAACAATTAATCATATTGCATCGCGAAAATTATAACTGCAATATTGTACGCAAGCTCAGCCCACACGTTAATGTCAACGTCAATTTCTACTTGCAATTTTCCGTCTGTAATATTCCCCTGATGTCGTATCGTGCCCGTGTCGCATGTCAAAAACGGAACCGTCTTATCTCACTTCCCATGTTTCGGTTTACGAACTCCAGAGATCATTCGCGATCTACCGGCGCCGGATTATCCGACCGTATAATTCTGCACTTTGGCTACTAAAACTGGGTCACTGGGTTGTATTTGGAGCTGTCATAGTCAGCCTTAAAACTTCAATACATCAAAATCACATCGGTGTATTGAACGCTGAGAAATTATTGAAAGCTTATTTCTGCCGATTAATTATAATTATCGACAGAAAAATAATTTAAAATTGCAAAAAAATATAATTTAATAAATTACACAGTTCGAATAAAATTATTTTACGGATTTTAACGCGGTTTGAAGTCTTTGAATGTATGGTCTGCGGTTATTGCTATTTCAATGTCAAATATCTTCAGAGAAATTATGAAACTAGGAGCGAGAAACGATGTTATGACAGCGTTAAGTCAATATAGTGTGTTTACTGACCGTGCAATATGTCTGTTGACTTTATGCTATGGACAGGTTTTGAATAAGAAAATAATGATTTTGCACATCTAAAGTAATATTTATTCGTAATATTGTGTGACAACTGAATTCTGACAAGTATATTTATTTCGAACTTGTATGTTATTTTAATATAAATAAATCTCGTGAAAAGAGACCCGTGCCCAGCAGTGGGACATTAATTAGGCCATTTTGTACCAAAAGTAATTGAAAAGTTACACTTTTGATAGTTTTTAGATTTGTGCGACGTATATAACACTAAATTATTCGATAGCTACGATATCTATGCGAAAGCTATCTGTCAAAACTTTCACTCTATAGCGATTCGAACCCAATATGATTAATATACGAGGCTTCGAGGCAGTCCAAACTTCCCCCAAATATGTATAATTTAGCTCTGTTTGCAGAATAGTTTACATATTGTAGTTTGAAGTTTTGCAATCACTACATTAGGGGAAATCTCGTTCGTGATTGAGTCTATACAACTTTTTTATTGCAGTTTTCCTCATTTTTGCGTAAAAGCGGAAAACAAAATGTGCCAATATTGGCAAAAGTTGTGTCATTTTCAGTAATATACGATTCAAATGTATGTCGAATGATTGTAATAGATACGTCTTTACGGAAGCATTTCAATTAACTAATGACAAGTAATGTATTAGCAAATAGAGTGATATAGTATTGAACTTCGCAGTTTTGTACTGAACAATCATTTTATGTAGAATTCATGGATCTCTTCTATGATTCATTACGAAATAATAGCAGATTTTCACGATTTCCAACGAAACATGTAAAGGCGAACGTTTTTGTTATCAAAATAGAGATTAAATTTAAGTAAACCTTACATATTCCGAATATGAACTTATTTTAACATTAAAGTATTAGAACTCCCAAATATGTGAACTATATAAGCTCATTCCGTAGATATACTTGGTTTTTATCTCTGACCTGCAAATTAGTTAAATCGCATTACTCAAAAAATAAACTACTATCATTGTGACCTAGCTCAATAAGCAACGATACTCATGGGTGATCTTAGGCATTGCTGTCAAGTTGAATAGCTCATATTTGACCACAGAATCAACTCTTGTCGTAACAGCGTGGCCTCCGAATAAAACGGCACCGCTTAAATATAAATTCACCTTTAACGTCCGATATTGTACCAAGCTACACAAAATTGCATGGAAAACTTGCCAACACATCCTGAATAACCTCTCGCGCACTAACAATCAGAACTAACACAACAATGTTGGCTGATAGAACAACAACTGTAAACAACACAAACGCGTGGAAACATACGGTGAACATTATCCAGCAAACAAGATGAGGGTGCTATCTAAAGCTTCCTGTTCATAGTTTATAGATGCATTTCCTTTCCAACTATCCGCCCCTTTATTGGGTGCATTTGTATAAAGAAGAGGAAGACGTAAATATTGATGTGTTGGTTGAATATTGTATGTAACTGGCTCATTATTATTTAAGGCCGCAAGTACGACTGCTAACCCTAATAGCCGGAGTGTTTTGTTTTACAGGTTTTGGCCTTTGAGTCCCACCCATGGTAAGAATCTAGCCTTATGTTACTTGGGTCCTTACATATTGGCGAAATGTGGTAGTACTTCATGATAATACACGCGCATAAGTATATAGGTATTCATGTAATATTGAATGTGGTGGAAAAACTCTCGTACATTATGTGTATAGATTTTTTTTGATACATGTAAAACACATACACAAAATATGATTATGACAGTAAATTATAACAGGCTATAAAACGATAACCTTCATATTTATCACATAGGTAGGTCATAGAGATTTCTAGCTTAAATTGAGCGGCCCGAGAGGAGAAATCCATCTGCCTAACAAAAGACCGCAGTGAAACAATAAAAGTTGTGTTTGTACGAGTGAGTAAGGTTGCCAGAGGTCGTTAGGGGAGTGACTATTCTGAGAGCCTGGGAAAGAGACTTAATACGGATTTAACAGAATCGGCAAAGCGCGAGCTACACTTCTGATGTTACAAACGTTCCCATGCCACTGTAACTGCTTACCATCATGTTGGTCAAAAGAAAAAGAGAAAGATAGTATTTATTTATAATGTAAGTATTGTTTGAATACCTGTTTCACGTGTTTGAGCGTAGAATTAATTAATAATGTTACCATGTAATTATGCTTAGTAGTTAATAATGCACTAATACATACCTAATTAATTAGGGATTATCAGCATATTGAGTAGCGTGTTGAACACATTGAACTGTTTATCGAATACGGATGATCTAATATAATAACACAAAAAGGTCCAAATGTTTTCAATTGTTATGGTTATTTGATGGATTTGAATGTATATTATCTGTGACCGCACGTTTAGTAATAGCGTTTGTAACCACCAAATCATACTGATAATCGAAATAAATTTACTTGACCAAGGTATATTGAATATATATTATTTAATCTCTGACCTGACGTTGTCCTACAACTAACAACGTCTATTACTTGCGTAAGTTTATAAAAGCAGTACACACTTTATCGTATTATTAAAAAATATTAGACTGCAGTTTAGATTATTTTGAAGTGTTTGATATACGAATCAAACAGTTCAAAATTATCTCAATTATTTTCGAATTTACAACGATTTATTAGATATTACGATAATAAAATGAATTTAAGACACAATGTTTGTGTCGACCAAAGAGTAGAAAAAGCTATGTCAACTCTCTTCTTTTCACGTAGTCTAAAAAATGAGTCTAACGACGACCAGTTTAGCTCATCGGTAGTTAACGCTGCCTGCTGTGCTATGGGTCCCGGGTTCGAATCCCGTTAGGGACAAAACGTTTGTGTGTGATGATCATCAACATTTGTATCCGAGTCATGAATGTATGTATCTATGTATAATATGTATGTATTTACAAAATGAAAAAGTAGGTATATAAATTGTATATCAACCATTTAGTATCCGTAACACAAGCCTCGTTGCTTACCACGGAACTAGATGGCGATGTGTAATAATATATATAATATATATATATATATATGTATCTATTTATTTATTACTTATTGACGTAATAGGCTACAATAAAGGCATATTCACTCTAACTACTTTTAAACCTACCCTATATCTTTTAAACTGATATTTATTGGCACCATTGCTATACATCCGGAAAGACTGACTGGCGCCAAATAGTTTCACCATATTCCGTTCTAGAATGCACAGAATTTTAAAACAAAACAGTCAAATCGAAGTCAAAAGAAGAAATTCCTATTTGAAATTGCGAAGTAGAAAGAAGTTTCGTTCTGTGAGTTTGTTTTTTAAATAAAAACCTAAAAAAACAAACTTTAGTTGTCAGTTATAGCATAACAATAGTATATACCGATTTCATACATTTACACTAATTGTAGAAGTTGAAATAAAACTATTTTATTCGGGTTTTATCGCGGTATATTGATATTGTTTTAATTCAGACGTTTCGGTTCTTTTACAGTATCCGTAAAAGCAATTTGTTCCAACAAGGACGTATATTCATTTTCGTTTTGTATCTAAACTTCCCATTAGGTAGCCGCTGCGAGCGCAGTTTTAAATAGTGAATGGACCCGGGTATGATTTAAATAAATAAATAAATATTTCTGGACATTATGACACAGTGCCGTCTAGTTCCGAGTTAAGCAACGTGGCTTGTGTTACGGATACTATTTGGTTGATATCATCATCATCATCATCATCATATCAGCTGGAGGACGTCCACTGCTGGACATAAGCCTCCCCCAAAGATTTCCACAACGACCGGTCTTGGGCCACCTGCATCCAGCTGGTTCCAGCGACCTTTACTAGGTCGTCGGTCCACCTTGCCGGAGGCCTACCCACGCTGCGTCTTCCAGTTCGCGGTCGCCACTCGAGAACCTTTAAGCCCCAACGGCCATCCATTCTTCGAGCAATGTGCCCTGCCCACTGCCACTTGAGTTTGGCGATTCTTCGGGCTATGTGAGTCAGTTTGGTTGATATACTACATATTATATACTTTTTTTTTTGTAAATACATACATATTATACATAGAGACATCCATGACTCGAATACAAAATTCAAATTTAAATTCAAATATTTTTATTTCAAGTAGACCAATATTACAGGTTCTTTCGAAATGTCAACACTAGTTGCACGGTTCCAAAAAGTAGGTCTTATGGAGAAGAACCGGCAAGAAACTCTATAGATACTCTTTTAAATAATGGTTTTATGCTCATCACACAAACATTACACATACAGAAGGTAGTGTTAACTACCGCTGGACTAATTGGGCCGTCGAATTTATAAGTTAAAATATATTATACAAAGTATTTTTAAGAACAGTATATAGCTAAACGTTTTATTTAATTAAAATGGATATCCCAACACGTATTTGTTTTCCAAAGGCTTAAGTATAGATGTAGATCCTAACTTCTAATTAGAGAACAACTACATGGTTCGTTTTACTTGCTCGTTACGTGTGATTTTAATATATTTTATTTTTCATGTTGTACAAACATCAAAGCGTCTATTTTAGTTTTAATTATTCTACAGCCATGAGTTTCGATGCCGGAAGCTTTCCAAGAGAATCTTCGAGAATAATGCTGTTTTCTGATAATAAATGATAGCGTGATAATTTATAATACTGTTACGTTGAAAAACGATGGATTTATTTTGTTTGTTAATATTACGATTTCCCTCGCGGATGCTGGCGTTACCGATAACTTTTCGATGTAACGAGGATATTAATTTTAACAACGCGCGATTACCGTGAAATGCACCATTGCGTTGATTACCTTCGTAAATAGTTGATTTTAAAACGATTTTCCAATAAAAAGCTGTGCTGTAGTTAAACAATTACACTTTAATGTATATGATATTTATTTATGTTAATATACCTTTTGAGGGCACTTTTATAAGTCATATTTAAGGTAAATATGAAGACCTAAACGGAGTTTGCATTTCCTAAATGACGATCTCTAAGACGATATATCGAAATAAACTCAAAGAATCATGGCCTATGTTAAGACAAATGGTTTAAAATATGTGAGTGCAAGTTAAATGAATTGGTCAAAGTCAAATGAAATGACTGAGAATGTCTTTTAAAGAACTGTATACCCCATAGTAGCTTCTTGCTCAGTAGTCGCGCCTACGACAACTAGACCAACGAGCAAAAAAACATTCATGATGTTTTATCATTTGATACTAAACATAGATTTCCACTAACAATTAAAATCATTCTATACAACAGTAAAAAAAACTCTTAAAACAATTTTCGACATTCCATTCGTAGAATGATATCGATCAATTTGGATTCAGTTTGATATTTCTGGCAGCAAAAATAGAAAATACAGACGAAATCTAGTTCCCCAAGGTTACTGTGCACGTTATTTTTACACATAACCCTGGTCATGGCCATTTTCGTTCATCTGGAGGCATTGTTTCGGGAACTGTGGACTTTTCAGCGGAGCTACATTGGCATACATGTAGCTGCAATTTGTGCAGCGATTCCAAGTGCTGTGTTTAAGCGACTGAGCGCTGCATGCCATTGTTCAGATTTTTGAAACTCGAATCCCAGATTAGATTCTTTTTAGGATGTATTATACGTATGTACATTTGGGTAAGTACAGTCGCCAGCAGGTCAACCTAACCATAACTGTCAAATTTTCCCTGACCATAAACCTTATTGGTTTATCATAAAATTGAAAATCAATCAAAGAAGTTTGACAGATTGAGTAGCTTGATGTGCTGGCCACCGTATATGTCCCATAGGAGATCACTGTGTTGTCAATTTATATGATAGAGTACGTTTTGTTGTTCCAATGTGCAATCACACACCCAATTGACATCTACATCCTAAAATAATCTTACATAACTTTTAAAAGTGTCTTTAAAGTCTAAAATGTCATATGATACCGCATAGGTTCATAAGAAAAAATGCTCGAAATGTACGAAAAACGCCGAAAATGTTCACGAAATCTACGACCAATGGCGACCGGGCACTTAAAATAAATAAAAATGTCATATGAACCTCATCGGTTCATATGACATTTTTAACGTGAACATTTTCGGCGTTTTAGGTATTCGGAGGCCGCCGGTCAAAAGGTTAAAAATATCTTTTTACAGAAATAAATAATCAATCAATCAATTATGCGTTCACTAACTAATTAAACATAATAAAACAATGAATAAATATCTGAGGAGTCATAACTGATATCTCAAATTTTAACCATCCCACATCTCATCCTAGCGTTGAAACAGAAATGTTATGGATTTATCACGAAACAAAATAATATTATTGAAATACTTCTTGGCATCCTTTGCAGCACATAAGGATTGACCGTAGTTGCTGCAACGAATTAAATAATACTGTTTTAACGCGACAAAATCCGTAAACAGTAGTTTTTATGCATTGTTATATTTGTCTTTGTCTCAATCCTAACAAATCCTATTAAAATTCCTTTATGTTACGTAAAATTGAAACCAGCTATGAAAAATCAACTTATTTTCTGGAGTTTTGATACGTTGAATGTCACGCTCGAGCTCGAGAATACGATTTTATGAAATCAGCATCATCAATCAAAGCTCAACAAACAAACGAAGAGTCTGTTCCTCCTCCCTAATTTCCCTTTATTACCTCTTTTGGTCACCACTCTCTAAATTCTATTTCTATTTCTTTTTTGCGATTTAATGATGTAATATAATTGGATATAGGTACCGGCGATGAGTCGTGAGCACAAACTTCATTTGCGCATTTCATAAATTTTCAGTTTCTTTGGCGGAATAACGATGGCGAGGGGCACCGAGGTTGCATACGATAGTTTCTGATCGGTAAACCAATACTGAACAAATTTGGCCGAAAGCGTACATGCGTAAAATGGCTTTTACTACTAAAATCTGTGCTCACGACTCGTGCCGACAATTATATCTACATGAATGTGCAGAATGTGTTGCGTAGGTCAATGGCAAACATCAAAACACTTTTGCGTCAAGTTATCTATATCTTAACGCGCAAATTGATGTATACCAATAGTACCTAACGTAAGTTTATAAATATTTTATTTATATCGGTATATACATAATAGTATTCAATTGGTACTACTTTTAGATTTCAATCGACAGAACGGTTGTCGCGTTTGAAAGGTCACAATGTACTCGCGGCTACAATACGGCTACAAATGTTTGAAGATCCACATTATAGATAATATTATGTATGCTATAGAAATAGGCTTCACACACTTCCGGCTGATTACATGATACCTTGTGTGACAACTACGTATACTAACTTACTAAAAATTCATGTCATTCAATATTTATATATATACTCACACATACTCAAATAATATAATTATATCTACATAATTATATTACTTGAACGCTCACACCGGGTTTCATGTCGGAACAATAAATAATAACTTCCTAAATACACACACAATAAACGTTTGAGTTTGAGTTGACGTTAAGTTTGAGTAATTATAATATGTAATTACGAATAAAACAGTACAAAGGTGCCGTAAACTATTGTCCTCATTTTAACCTCAATAATTTCTGAATTTACATATCTATGAGGTTCAAAAAAATGCGGTCAATGACCCTTCTCTTTAATTAAGGGGATTAACACAAAGCTCCAACAATTTAAGGACAATTCTCTGAAAACATTATACGGTGTATGTACATGTTGAAAAACCGCGTAGAGCATTTCATTGTATTCAGTGAGAGCGCAACCTTTTTCGGAGTTTCATTTTTCCAACTTTTTTTTGGGTCGTTCTGCTGGTGGTTCCACGTATCGGGTGTGCTGTGATGTATGGTAAGGTTTACTGAAATTGTGGCCAGAATTTTCACACAATAGATTTTTCGTCTCGACCTATTCGTTTTTTCAAACCATCGACGGCAAATCATATATTTTCTAAGAAAAAATATTTTTGACGGAGTATTGAAAGCTAGTGGGATTACATTCAATAATTATAATTGTCGATTAAAATAAAGCAAACGTGTTTTGGAACTTATATTTCAATGATAAAAACATATCGACGGTTAAAAGGAAATAGGCGATAAGCGACAAAAGATGAAATGTTCAGGAGAAAAAAAAAAAAAAAAAGGAGAGCCGTTCAAAGTTTTAAATTTAAGAAAAACTGACGTATTTTTGTCATTTATTAAGATATTGTGAAAAGTGAAACAGTTATAAAATCAGATAAAAATGGATCAGTTACTGGTATTCTTAGTTTTAGTGATTTGACGTTATTTAAAGTAGTTTTTGTCGCTTATAACCACAGCTTTTAATTTTTGAATGAGGAAATATGGCATAAGGTACAAATGACAAAATCAAATATTAAAGGATAAGAAGCATTTGCGACATTCCAATTTATCATTTCGCAAGGTTAAAGGGTATAAGCGACTAGACCGTTCAATCAATATTATAGGAAAAGAAGGATAAGGTACTTTTCATAGTGGTTGTATAAAAGATAATAGGGCACAAGAAACAGTCGGCATTCAAAATAATACCAGGATATAAGAAATTAATAACACACAATGTCGCTACGAAGTAAAGAAATATGGATGAAAAGCCACCCCAAAAATAATGAAGTAGCGCAACCAACACAACCCTTCATCAGGAAAATATCTAAAACAGATATTACACGACACCGTAATTGGGTCTCTAACTTCTAAAGTAGGGTGAAATTGCTTGGGAGTAAATTTTCACAGAAACATACTAAGAATCTATCTTACTACGAGGCCTATTAGTAAGATATATTACTATACCCCTGCTATAATTTTACACTAAATGGTAGATTTAAAAGATATAGCTCGTCATTTCATATTTACTAACGAGAAGATAGTATAATGTTTTCTGAAATAAAAAAGTTTTTGTTAATACTTTTTAATCAAGAAAAATCAAAACCCTTACTAATAAAAACACGAATCGCTTAATAAATCTATTTTAGCTAAAACACTGTTTTGTGTCTTTATTTCATAACGCTGTCAACATTTAAAAAAGTAATGAACATTATACAAAAATAAAGACAGCTTCGCAACTTAAAATTAAAAGGCACCGTTAAACAAGACATGGTATCTTTGTCAAACAACAACGTTTTGAAACATGGGAACAAAGGACTAAAAAAAAACATTGTTTTCACTTACAACTAAGAACGCTTCTTACTATCTACTATTAATTTCAAAATTTCTTATTCCATACCACTCTTTTCAGCTTAAGAAATGATTAACTTGTTAATAAGCCTATTTCATAATATGATTTTTTTATGCTGTATAGAAGTTTTATACCTACTTAGTATATCACATTGAATAGGTCAGTCTTATGTCAATTATCATTGGTAATATTTTTTTCTTTATAGCTATCGAGATCAACATTAAAAATCACAACTTTTCTTAATCATCTTTTCAACCGTTTGACGTCCACTGCTGGACATAGGTCTCCCCCAAGGATCGCCACGACGACTGGTCATATGCCGCCCGCATCCAGTGGATTTCAGCGACCTTTACCAAGTCGTCAGTCCACCTTGCCGGGGGCCTGCCCACACTGCGTCTTCCAGTACGTGGTCGCCACTCTAGAACCTTCAAGCCCCATCGGCCATCCGTTCTTCGAGCAATGTGCCCTGCCCACTGTCACTTGAGTTTGGCGATTCTTCGGGCTATGTCAGCGACCCGGGTTCTTCTACGGATCTCCTCATTTCTGATTCGATCACGTAGTGAAACTCCTAACATAGCCCTCTCCATCGCTCTCTGAGTGACAGTGAGCTTCCTTATAAGGCCCATTGTAAGCGGCCATGTTTCGGTGCCATAAGTCATCACTGGCAACACACACTGGTCAAAGACTTTCGTCTTGAGACACTGCGCTATTTGGGACGAAAACATTTGGCGTAGCGTCCCGAACGCTGCCCAGCCGAGTTGGATTCGTCGATTGACCTCTTTCTCTAGGTTGGACTTACCTAACCGGACATTTTGTCCCAGGTAAACATAATCGTCGACAACTTCGAGAACAGAGCTTCCGACCTTCACCGGAGTCGACACAACATGGACATTTGACATAACTTTCGTCTTGTCCATGTTCATTTTAAGACCGACACGTTCAGAAGCTCTGCTGAGGTCATTGAGCATAGTACTAAGCTGTTCAGCGGTCTCAGCTATGACTACTATATCGTCGGCAAATCGAAGGTGAGTGAAGTACTCGCCGTTTATGTTGATGCCAAGCCCTTTCCAGTCCAGAACCTTAAAGACATCCTCCAGCGTTGAACAGTTTCGGGGAAATAACGTCATCCTGTCTCACACCACGTTGCAAGAGGATAGGTTTTGAGGTCTGATCCTGTAATCGGACTGACATAGTGGCGTTTCCATACAAACATTTCAACGCTTCGATGTACCGATAGTCAATTTGGCACCGCTGTAAAGCCTGTAGTACCGCCCAAGTTTTGATCGAATCGAAGGCCTTCTCATAGTCCACAAACACTAAACAAAGGGGCAGGTTATACTCCTCAGTCTTCTGTATAACCTGCCGTAGCGTATGTATGTGGTCTATGGTACTAAAGCCTTTCCGGAAACCGGATTGTTCGGGAGGCTGGAAGTCGTCAAACCTGCGTGCGATTCTGTTTGTGATGACTCTCGAAAACAACTTTTAGACATGGCTCAGGAGCGATATAACAACTTTTCTTAATCAGTCTTCTTAATTTGAAAGTATTATCTTTATATTCTGAGAAAGCCCCTCAAAATTAAACATTTAAAAACCCCCGACCTAGGTTATCAGTCATATTGCAGCGGTTGCCATCTTGGATTTAATTTTTTTATTGTGTATTGTATTCTGCTATTCAAGCCCTTTTATTTGATGCACATATTGAGGTAGTCGTGAAAAAATCTGTAATCCATTATAACACTTTCCAATAATTCACCTTTTAAGCAAAAACAAACTAAATTGAAATCGGTTGATCCTTTCGGGAGCAAGGATGCCACAGAAAGACACATACACTGATAGACAGACAGACAGAGACAGAGATACAGACAGACAGACAGACAGACAGACAGACAGACAGACAACAGACAGACGACAGACAGACAGACAACAGACAGATGACAGACAGACAGACACCCTGTCGTTTTTGCGTCGGGGGTTAAAACAACATCATCACATTAGAGGTAGACCAAGCATTTGTAATGCAAAAAAAGTGTTTAAGGGCTATATTTGGGCTAAAACAAATTGAGTCTTGTCGTCCCTTCTTCAGAAAACAAAAAATACTTACGTTACCATCTATTTATATTCTGGAATCCTGTGTATTTGCTTTCAAACATAAGACACTCTTTCAGCAAGCGACAAGCTACTATCCCCCTCGATCTGTTAATGCTAACAAATTGTATCAGCCTAAGACGAATCTTGCATTAACATGCAACAACAGCTACATCATGTGCATCAAACTGTACAATAAACTTCCAAATTCATTAAAAACACTTCCATTTATTTACTTTAAGCGTAATTTAACGAGATTGCTAATTGATAAGTGCTTTTATAGTATACTCGAGTTTTTAGACTATAAATTGTAACCCCCTGACATTGCAATCCTATTATAATTTTATTTATATTCGTAATTCCTAATTGTTTAAATTTAAATTAATGTTATGTACAAACTGCATGATTTTATTTATTTTATTATAAGTGAATAAACTAATAAATTGTGTTAAATTTGCACGCCGAAATTAAAGGCAGAATAAGAGATACCTACCAATTATCTTAATAAGAACTTTTTGTACCTTATTTATGCAAATAAATGTTTTTATTTATTTATTTAATACTATTGATCTCCCTCATCTTCGATATCAGATTCGGCCAAACAGTCTTTTGTCTTTTTACTGAATGTTAGATTTAAGTACTCTGCCTGAAACTGTGGAGGCAAGCGACGCGTTTAAAACTGTTTTTTTGGTATCCAATGACATAAGCCCCGACTCGTTATTAAATCCTTATTTGGTATTGCGGTATAAGCGACGTAGAAGTATAATTGTAGAACGTGGAAATATGTTATAATCGACACCATGATATCTAATTTAATTTAAGTAATATGGAATTAGCGACAATCGTATTTATATTAGTAAACGGAAGTAAGGTATAACCACCAGTGTCATATTAAAATCAATTTAGGTAATAGGGCATAACCGATGGCTGTCATTAAGAACTGAATGGAAATAGGTGATAACCGCCAGAGTAATATAAGTATGCATTGTGTATATAGGGCACAAGCGCCACAGCTCTTTTAAATTACGAAATGGAAGTAAGCTTTAAGCAACATTTGTACTTTTCAATTGAAATGCTTAAAAGGCATAAACAACCAAAAGCTTGGCACCCTTGTGAAGTAAAAAAGCATTACCGACAACAAACCCAAAATAAATCATTTTTGTAGGGGTACAATCACCTTTATAGCAAAAATGACCAGAATTTTCGTCGGTTAGCAAAAATAACACTATAAAATGTTTTTTTTTTGCTTGGGCATAAACGCCAAAAAAGTCATCGTAGAGCCATGGGAGTAAGCGCATTCGAAAGAGCAGAAAATTTCAAGTCCAATGGCATATATAACTCATTTTTGACCAGAATGTCGCTTATGCCCTATTTCCTTTTAACCGTCGATATGTACGTAATTGACCGTAAGTTACTTATACTAATATAATTAGTATTATACAAAGAAAACTGAAAACGTCGATGAAAAATTATTAATAATAATTTCATTGCCAGCACAAATTTTTTTTTATAAGCTTCCACCACTTCTAAACTTCATAATAAAGTCCATTATATAACATAAAAAGCTACGATAAATATAAAACAAATTCGCACGTTTACTAAATACTGTCAAACATCTCATTTAAAAAAATATTTATGATTATTATCGGCGTTATTTATTTAAGGCATTCATATTTCTTAGCGAAACATTCCAGCGTAACATCAAGGTCAGACAATTTATTTGTCAATTTTATGGCATGATTCCAACAATTCCATTTAATAAGTGGAATAAATCCAGTGGTAATGAGCCTGCACTATGAGATGTAACAACACTATTCTTACAAAACATAGTGCCGGTATATACATATAACTCATTCCTTATTTACTGAAAATATGAACTAGTTATGAAACATGTGTAATAAATTAAATTGTAAAAGCTACACTGTGATAAGTAGTGCGATGTTTTTTAATATTCCGACAGCATGGGAATTCCGTTTGCTGTTAGTTCAGTGAAACCTAGACGGTTTCTACAGGGTCGGGAACTCGCGAGCCACACGTCTGGTGTTGCAAACGTCTATAGGCTACCTTCCCCGTTTGACCATGTGATAAATACGCACATAACTTCCGAAAAGTCAGTGGTGCGTGCCTTAGGTTTGAACTCGAGACCCGCATATGTCAGTCCACTGGTCACACCACTAGGCTACCACAGTTTGAATTATATTATGATCTTGACTAAATACTTAATGTCACTTCGCATTGCTTCTTGAGTGAAAGCTTAAAGTTCCATGTAGTTTGACGCATCTTACCTGAACATAATATAATGTTTAGAATACAACTTTAGCGGAATATTTTGAACCTTATCAGGAGGAACATTATAAATGTTAAAACGTTGATTTCCATGTTCCTCGTAATTCTTGAATTGTAACAATCACTTGCTTTTGACGATTGTTTTAAAAATATAAATGTTGAAAAATGACAGAAATTGCTTCAATAACGTGAAAGAAGTCCTGATAATATACATATACTCCTGCAACAAAAAGCGATAAGTCGTTTGTGATTTTCTTTCTGAAGACTTGACGTATACAAGATTTCAAGTAGGCAACTTTATCACAGCTTCTGTTTCGCATTCATATGTATCGGGAAAACGGTATTATGTGAAATCACTGACCTATATTAGTTCGCAAGCTCATTGTATTAGTAAGGCCTTGTCTTATTTATAGAATAATCCTACCAATATAATAATTGTGAACGTTTGTATATTTGCTATTTAATAATGAAATTTGGCTAATAAATATGCTACGGTTATCAATGAGTGACGCCCGACGGAGTCGCCCGCACAAACCATACCTAGGAATAAGGTAACGGTAGTGGGAAAACTGAGAAACCATATTGAAGAGTTCACCCCAGTTGTGTAAATATCCTTTTGTAGATTTAATGACTACGCTGAGGCCTGGAGAAAAACTAGGTATAGAAGGGACTACCGGATTAGCGCAGTGGCAATTAAGGCTGCTTACAAAAGGCAACGTTAGGGTGCCGGAATCTAATCTCGGTAGGTGCAAATGTTTGTATGACGAGCTGTACATATATTTGTCATGAATGTTTTGTATGTATGTTTTAAAACACTCAAAGTGTATCAACCATCTAGTACAAGTTACACAAGTATCGTTGCTTAGCTAGAAAATTCATCACACTATGGTTTTAGAGAGGTAGGGAAAACCTACTTCTTCACCATTCTTTTAAAAATATTGTACACAATTCTGTGAAACAACCTTTTACACAAAGATATGTACCTATCCTGATTAGAGTTAGCTAAAAAATAAATAAAACACACACACACACACACTCACACTCTCACTCGCACTCACACTCACACACACACACATACACAAACACACTTACAGACATCTCCAAACACGCCAACGTTCTTAAAATTATAAAATTATTGTACTTACCTTATGTTCTTTCTTAATAGTTTTATCCTATTGTTATTGTTTGTCTCGCGACTTTGTTACTAGTTACTAAGGGAAGAGGCGTGGCAACCCCAACACAAGTATTCTTTAACTTACTGGCGCTGCCTCAATTTTTGTAAGGTACTATATTTTTGTAGACACAATAAACAATTTTTATTTTATTTTATTTTATCTCTACTGGGCTAATATAGTTTAATTTCTCTCAAATAAGACACCAATATCTCATTTGTGAGAGAGAAGTTTGAAGCAGATTCTAACTATTGTTAAAAGCCTCTACATAAAAATTTTAAACGTACGACAGGTATAAATGTACTGTGTAAAACTGTGGTTCTATCTTTCTGTTTTGTACAATATTAAACGTTTACAAGTAGACTGAAAATCCAGGGAGTACATTATAAATTGCTGTCTATCGGGTATCGCGCCCGGCTGCCTGTTTCGCCGAGATGAACCCTCCCGCATCAACCGCATTTATTTTTTATTTTTAAATAACGTAGGCACCCTGTCTCGGCGTCTGACGCTTGTATTATAAATATATTTATAATGTCGCAGGGCTATTTAAAAAAGCTTGTTTTAAAAAAAATAAAGAATTACATGCGTGTGATCACAAGACTTGCTGCTTCGTTACTTTAGTAGTCAAGTGTGAGAGGTTCGATTCCCGTCTCGTCACGTCCTGTGTTGAGGTTGAAACAAATGCGATATTTTATGAAATTCTCAGTAGCAGCTTTGAGTTTAAATTTAAGCCCGGTTAAAGGCAGTCAGCTCGCCCCTTATTACATAGGGTATAAATATATTGGCAAAATGTAGCACTATTAGTATCAGAATCAAAATGTATCACTGCTCCACTGTCTACATGTAAAGGGGTTTTCATAGACATTCAAAGTAACTTCGAGATTTTATTTTAGAAAAAGTTTGGACTTTTGCACCAAAATTACCCATAAAATCTCCTCTCTCTCCTGTATAATATAAATATAAATATAATACTAACTATACGAACATTTATAATTGAACAAAAAAAAATATTTAACTCCACGCCGGCGAAGTTGCTGGTTACATCTAGTAGTTACATAAAATGAACGTCATAAGACGACAGAACAGATGTACCCAACGTATTTTACCTGGTCTACGTTTCATCTCCAACAATCTCGGAGATAATGTTTGCCCGAATCGTAATTTTGAAGGCTGGAAACCCAAGGTATTACTTCACGTGGAAACTTATTAATCTCGTAATAATTTAACGGCTTGACGTCAGTCCACCACCAATTGGTGACGAGTTCTTACGTAAAGGAGAATGTATCATGAACTTAAGTTCGTTTTAATATTTTAGAAGTAATAAACGTTGTATCTGATATAAGTACCTACCGGATTTATGATGAGCTTACACCGACTGCGAAGCTATAATTTGCCAAGAAACTACAAATACAAAACTAGAGCATTATTTAATTTAAAAAATAACGATGTAGCACTCTCATTATAATTATCATAATCATATTATGTGTATATACGTACGTGTACAAACGTAGGTACTACATATTATTTATATTAAAATTGGTTTCTTGTGTCAGTGTTTAATAATACAAAACTAAAAGTGTTTTTACTGTCTTTACTTTTAAAGTCTTGCCTGCACATATACAATTTATATAATAGCGCACGCTTTAAGTAAATATCATTTCAAGCTCTATATTTCACATATTACAACGGAACACAGTAATAGTATTTGGCGCCGGTCTTTTATAGGTTGTAGCTTGCCAGTTTGTTCACCCAAAGACTGTATTATATTCATTTTTGCTTTCAAAACTAATATGTCAATGAAACATATTAGTATGTATAGCTTTTGATAGTGACTTAACTTTAAACTGGGCGCTTAGGCTCAGTTTTGCGCATTTACGTTTCAATCTGCTATGACGAAAGCCTACATTTTTTATACATTTATTTTACTTATTCGCCGGGGATTACTAAAGAAGAGCCGATTTAATGGATGTTTCATAAAGTACTTAGCTACCTTATTTACTTTTGAGTTAAGCTGATTTTGTATAGATATTATGGAAATTATTGTAAAAGGTCTCTCTCTCAGGAATCTACCATAGAAATGGGTAGATATTATCGTTGGTTTGTTATTACCAATAAATACATAGCTGAAAGATTTATTATATTATAGGTATCCCTTAAGTTGGGATAGTCTAGTAAATTGATCTTAAAACTCAAAAACATCTTGAACCTGCAGACCTAAGAGTATTTCTCGATGGCGTGAGAAGTCTGCAAACTCGCACTAGACTATACTATTAATCTAATATGTCCATTATAATGTCCATCTGTCCAAGGGGTATTGGGTTCCTCTCATTCTATACAAGGACAAGTTGATGAACTTTCCACTTATTTATGGCTGTGGTTCTGTTTGATACTTCAAATTCAAATTATTTATTTGCGTGAATAATTTGAATTTGAACTTCATTTGTATAATTATTCATTTTTTTTGTACACAAGCGTTACATAAGGCCAAAGCATACGAAAGCATACGTACACATTTTATAGACAATTTCATACCCTTAAAATAGTGACGGAGCTTTATGTGATAACGTGTTTAACGGAGTCAGTTGCTTACGTTATAAAAGAGGGATGGCGCTATTCAAATTGTATAACGTCGTCCTTTTTTAACAATCTAAGTAATATTGCTAAAACATGTTATGGTCCAGGTGCGCATTAATTCTTAAAAGCATTCCACGTTCGACGTCCATAATTATTGCGCAAACAAATACATGTTACTCTCAGACAGTCCGACTTTGAAGTCAACAATAATCATAATCGATCTCCAAATATTTACACTCAATCAAACAAAACCGTTAATTGTTTGTTTTTAGAGAAAAGAAGTCAAAACAATTGCGACTTCGGTTAAAACAACACATGAAAATGTCAAACATGAGTGTTTTTAACACTAACAAAACAAACATTAGTACGTAATGAGAGTTTTAGTAAACTGTTTTAAATGCACGCATAACAAAAACAACAATACCGTTTCGAAATGAAATGTTTAAATTTAATTTAAAGTTAATGAGTTTTTAGCATTGAAACAACTATTTTTAATTTATTTTGATGTTTTGGGTAAGATTGATGTGTACTAAATTAAAATGTGTAATCTCTGAAGGTACTTACTTCTAAAATACATCTAGATGCCCCTAGCTAACTTTATTTTCTTAAAGTCACATTTCCAAACGTTCAAATTCTCATAGGCTTATGTAATTCCCAATGTTGTATTGATCCGTTGTCAATTTTGAAATTAAAATGGCAACGTAGATAGAGAGGATTGGCTAATATAGCTTATCAATGTCATTATATATTTGACGATCCGTTTAACTCAGCGGTAGTTAACGCTGTCTGCTGTGCTATGGGTTCGAATCCCAGTAGGGACAAATGTTTGTGTGATGAGCATCAACATTTGTATCCGAGTCATGGATGTATCTATGTATAATATGTATGTATTTACAAAAAAAAAGTATGTATGTAGTATATCAACCATATAGTATCCGTATCACAAGCCTCGTTGCTTATCACGGAACTAGATGGCGCTGTGTAATAAATGTCCGGAAATATTTATTTATTTATTTATTATAGTTTATCGTAACCTCTGTTAATTTATAAGTAGAATACTTTATTGTCATTAAGTTATTTTGGATAAAGCAACGTGCGAGTAGGGTCGGTAACGCACGAGCAAGGTTGGCAACGCGCGTGGCGTATGGACGTTTGCGCGACATTACAAATGTCCGTACCTACGCTATGGTAACCGCTAACCATCACCAATCAATGCAGGTCATGAACCTTTTTGCCACCCTCATTGTATAAAAAAGTATCAAACTTTTTTTAGTTCCACATTCAGCACATCTTGACCTTTTTTTCAAATTAAGTTACCTAAAGCTATTGCATTATTTTAAGAAAGATGAAATGTTTTCTATGCTATTTTTTATAGCATGGAAATCATATCATCTCACATTAACACGATCAATGTTTAAAAGCCAAGTTAAGTTTAGCTCGTTTATTATGAAAATATGTATTTGAAATTTCCATTAGGTACATACATAAATTAAACCATCAAAGCACTCGAATATCCTGTGTAGCTACATGTCAAAAACAGGCACAATATCCAATATCAGAATTGGTTTATCAGTCCTTACTCGAACGATCGATACACACATACAAAATGTACAAGATAACGCATAGTTGTTCAATGTTTATAGCCATTTAGTGGTCAGTGTATAATCTAGATAGTCTGTAATAAGATGTTGTTGTTTTTTTAATGGTATTCGTAGACTAATGAAGACGAAGGGTATTATAGGTTTGATGATATTCCAACAGACATGTAATACTACGGACAAAATAAAGTTATATAAATAAAAAAATATATAAGCTTTTATAACATTGCCTCCTAAGAATGTATGTTGAGATGTAACTCTCAAAAAGATGTACTCTGGTACATACAAGCATTCTAATGTAAGTTTTTTTTTTAAATACGTGGCTTAATCTTGAAGACTGATTAATCAGCGTAGCTCACTTAATAAAAAAAAGGATAATATATGTAACGCTAAGTATTTCAGTAATAAAACTCTGCAATGTTTATCACGTGCCAAAACGGTGAAGGAAAACATCATGGCGCTTGAAGGCTGCCAATCCGTTGAGGCAGAAACTGATTTCTGACATTCTAACATGGAATGAAACAAGCAATATTATTAGCCACGTTCGAACATTCAATCAATCTGTGATATATCCCAATAGCTAAGTGTTTCATTACAGAGCTGATGACGTTAATATTCCACGCAATCGTGACGTAACGAGTCTGCACAATGACAGGTTTCCGTAGGAAAAATTGCTTTCGATATTATTACTTGTATCGAACGCGCTCCAGATTGCGAATAAACTTTATCAAATAACTGCCACTTCTCGATATTCGTTTTCCAGAAATCATTCTTATAAAAAGGAACTGATATAGTATTTATTATGGATATGCTGAAGTTACATTTGAATGAAAGAAAGACAAAATAATATGGACATGTTTATTATCCATGGTTAGGATTTCGAAAAGCCTAACCACGCAATTTAAGGATCAAGCATCTGCTGGGCACTAGTTTCTTTTCAAAATAGTTAAGAATAGGCTACATTCTGAGTCATAGGGTCTGGTGGCAGTCGGTTTATGCAACAAACTGACATTCAGCAGCAGTAAGATTGGTATCGACCCTAAGATCGTGGTAGAAAAGGTCTAATAAAAATACCAAAAGGTAGAAAATATGTATAAGGACTTCAGTAGAATCAAATGAATAAAATGACTTCAGTCAAATGCATCATATCCATGCTAATGAGACTCGGTTCTGCTTTGAGCAAAGCGATATCTAGGTTAGGAAATTACTCTGCGTTGAGAAATTCACAAAGATGCGAATGAGGTACCTACGTATATTTAACTAACTTTAAGTATTCAGCGAAATCCTCTATAAAACGATCTTAGTGAAAGTTAGGGAAGAACTTAAGAATTCACTTAAAATAAGTGGACCCTTAACACAAACGTTTTCTACTCCATTAAGTCGGCGTTTAATGTAGTAAAAAGGAAATTCAAATCGTTTACTATCAAATCAACACCGGGCGTAAGTCAGGGGCTTGAGTTCTAACTCAGAGTATATAGTTATAGATATTTGTATATGTACAATCTGCATACTTATGTATAAAACAAATCTCAAAAGTTTGTGAAACTTACAATGGGTTAGCGTAGAAGATTTTATCCTACCTATTAGTATCATGTTGTATGGAAATCTAGCTAGGGTCAGCAACGCGCGAGTGACATCTCTGGTGTTGCAAACGTCCATAGGCTACGGTAAGCTTGTTTGCCATCCTCGTGGTATAAAAAAAATGCTATGTATCTTAATCAGGCTATTGGAATCTGAAGTCAAAATTCGTGACTTTCTCTACAGAAAATCGAAGCCAATAGATAGATCTCGTTAAATGAATACTTTAAATAAATTTTAACGATATATATCATTAGTGGAATTTTCCTTGAAATCAATTCCACATTCCGATAAGTGGGCCAATGATTCCAGTCATACGCTTCGAACGTTTCGTTCACACTCGTTAGTCTAAATTGTTCGCTTGCTCGTTATAAGTGAAGTGCCTATTACACGATTGTAGGCATCGATTTTGAATCGATAAGCGTTGTTGAAGAAAAATATTCTCGATAAGTGTGACGTGTCGCGTTTTAGCGCTGTGTGATTACCTGTACTGTGTGATTTGAATGCTTTCTAATACGGTTTTATAGCTCAATGCGTATGGTTTATAGCGAGAGCTTTGTGATAAAATGGCAGTGCTTTGCATAATAATGTTAGTGGATCTTTTATTTCGGAAGTACTAGTAAGCCCCCAATAGAATCACGTTCTCAATAATTTATTACGTATTTGAGACGAGAAAAAAAATTACATTGTGCTTTCTAAGAATAATGCTTCTCGACACTTTTATTATTTCTGTTCGGACAAACACATTTGTACTTGTGTGATCAATCGCTATAAAAAACATTAATGTTTTTTATTAACATTGGTCTATGACCGTTCTAGGTAAATTGTAAAATAAATAAGCTAAAATTGATGTATGTATTTATTTTTTCTCTGTCTTAGTGCGAGTTGGCAAACTTCATAGGGTCTCGTATGATTTCTAAATGTTCAAAGTGCATGCTTTAAATCGGGAACTCGAACCCAATAATTAAACAATCCATGATCATCGTATAAACATTATTAAGCCATTATATGGCTACTATAGGTCAATACATTTTCTATTTTATCAAAATAATAATAAAAACATTATACACAAACAAATGCCAATTATATTTCCATTAAATGATTAATTTACTTTCCTGAACACGCTGTCCTCATAACAAAATAAAACTTTTCAACAGAAAAAACTACGCCAGCATTTTTCCAAGAAATTTTAAATTGCCACTCTGTGAGGTTAACTTTTTAACGTTATAATTTAATAACAGCCTGTTACGTTCCAGACGAAGCTTATTTAAAGCGACTATTCACTTCAACTAATCAATTTATATTATAATTAATTACTTCACATCGTATGTCTATTCATTTTAGGGTAAAAATCTAATTTCTTTGTTTTATTCGCTTGAATGTCTTCCAATGCACCTTTTTAGAGCAACTATATGCATTGCAATTGGAAACTTGGAAAAATATATACTTTGATAGAAAATATAGTTGTGATATTGTAATTTTTACGTTGACGACCTGATTACCTCGGCGCGCGGCGGTAGTCAACGCTGCTATTTATATATTTTTTAATTCTATTTTATAATATCTACAAAAGTAATAAAGAACTATTTTTTTATACGTGTAACTATATTTTCTACTTATATAAGACTAGTGTGCTTTTGTAAATACCATAGTTTTTTTTTATATACACAACGCGACCAATAGAGGTTTTTATATTATTTATCAGTAGCTCTGTATACCAAATACAGACACGTTCCTTGTAAAGAACTAGCCGTAACCACATTAAAGGTGCGACATTCATTTAGTCAAGAAAGCACTATTCAGCGCTGCGTCTGCAGGAACTGAGTGGGGTGTAAACTAGGCCAGTTCCCACTATATGCGCCTATCTCGGCGTTATCTCGCGGTTCCGCGGCGATTATGACGTTAACAATACACTTTTGTTCTCTATCTACTATCGTTACGAAACAGAGATGCAGAGTTCACGGATCAAATAGTGTTTATTACCGATATACATAAATATTTAATTGACTCTTATTTTTATATATGTTAAAGGTATTTGAGATGAGAAAGAGGGAATTATGCTTTATTTGTCATCTCATAAAATACATATTAATTTAGAAAAAATAACAGTATTTATTGGTATGTACTTTTATTATAGTACTACCCCAAAGTCAAGAGAGTAGGTCCGAAGCCAAGAAGTGTTCCCTATCTGAACACAGTGATACAAAGAGTGATATTATTTGAACACTGACGAAATTTTATTTTCATGTCTAATATTTGCGTTAGTCTAAGATATCGGTAAATTGGAATTCATTTATGATGGTCATAAATATTGTTCAGTTGTCTTTGTAATAAAGTTGTTTGTTCTGACAATATCTACGAAAACAAAAGGGTAGGTAAGAATTTTAGTTAATGTGTTTCTGTGCTGCTGTAATAATCATAATCAATTGAACCAATAAATTAATAACATTTATTGGTTCAGTTCCAGTAAATTTTATTAATTTATTGGTTCAGAGATGATAATCCAATTATTAGGTTTCTCAATCAATTGAAAAGAAATTATTGTTCGTTGGTACTTAAAACAAACAACAATTACTTTTCTAATTGAGTGTTTTCTTTAATTGGAAAATGGCTGTCCATTAACATAATACCTCTATATTATTGTTTTCAACAATAATAGTAATAGTTTTATCAAGTGATCGCTCAGCTATTGGGATTGTCGAAATAATATCTAAAATTAATATTTATTCCGTAGTTTTTGCGTCAACTGTACAGGTTTTTACGATTTGCCATTACAACTACAAGAGCGGAGTGGTAAGGAAACACGTGCACAGTCACAGACACGACGTGTAAAGAAACATACACATATAAAATTTAGCAGACATAGGTAGGAACCATCAGGTAAGAAATATTTTATTGAAAAAAAAATCTCCCTTTATTCTTTATCGCCGCGAATAACACTCAGTAAAAATAAAAGAGGAAAATCCTATGCCTACCTAATATACTACGTACTTAATCCCAAGAAAGTAATACGTCAAGTGAAGAAAACATATTGTACAGGTGATGAGTCGCCCATCCGTCTCCATTTGCAGACAATCGTGACTGAAATATATTTTGTATAACATGACCTGGAATACCACGATACAGTAACAAAGGGAAGAATTTTATCCGAGAGAATACGTAGATACCAATATATCAAACATAAATACAATTTTTTTGACATAATAGAAAGTATTTGTAGTTATTGGAAGTCGGCAATGCTATTTATTGTCAAGGCGGTGAAACACGGTGCGTAAACTTAACGTGACATAATATTTTATTACTCGTGGTTGAAGATGCTGAAATATACAGAGACAAAGACATTGGTAATAGGTAAATAGTGAAACGACACATCCAGTAAAATATAATTATGTTCGTGTGTAGCTGTGTAGTATATTTAAATAAAACTAAAGTAGTTTTACTCAGTCGGCCCCTGACCATGGATGCTGTAAAGGATCCGAAACGTCGGGTTAAAATAATATCAATATACCGCGATAAAATCCGTAAAAAGTAGTTTTATTTCAATGTCTAATATTCGCGTGTGTAAGAAATTTTAATCAATATGTGTAATATATATTAGATAGATAGATAGAAGATTAGCAGTTTTAAAAGCTGTCTATTAAAATATGGTTTGATGTGGTCTCCAAGAATTTGAGTGATGATATTAATAATAATTCCAGCTTAATGCGTTTTTTACCTAAATATTACTTAAACCCAAAAATACTATACGAATACGACAGCACATGTAACTTATACCTAAAAGTAAAATCGTTAGTGAGAGTTACATGGTCCTTTCGGTACATTATGCAAGTAGGTAACTGGAGCAATTAAGGGTGTGGAGGCTACTGATGGGACCAAACCCCCATCGATACATACGCATTATTAAAACCTTTTACTTTTTTATAAAGTCGTTTGCGTTCGTTACATACACCGTGTAACAAGAGAGTAAGAGCAGTAGTTACAGTAGGTAGTACGTCGTCAAATTTCTTACACTTACATAGATACCTACTAGAATGTGAAATAAAATTATGTACTTTTTGCGTTTATGATCGCGTTATATTTAGTCAAGCGAGCTGCCCAGACCGGGATGGTTGGCGCTCTTTGGGGCAGGCCTACGTTCAGCAGTGGATGGCAATAGGCTGATATATACCTATATGTATATATACATAAATATATTTAGTCTGCCCGAGACCATGGATGTTGTAATAGATCCGTAACATACAGGATAAAATCAATAAACTGCGATAGTATCCTTAAAAAGTTATGCCATCTTATTAAAAAAATAGGTTAAATAAAAGAACACGTAAAAATAAAATGCACGAACTTTGATGATGCTTACTGCATTATTTTAGATATAGAGTATCTAAAATAATGCAGTAAGTATCATTCTGCATTATTTTAGATATTCTAGTGTTTTTTTGGAGCTCATATTTAAATTCAAATTTTAAGAAGGGTATAAAGTTCTCAATATAATATTATAAGTTCTTTTTTATAATACATGTATGTCAGATAATACGATGGAGGTAATATGAAACATTTACTAAATTTCTTCGTGTGTGTAGGTTTCATCCTAATGGCTGATGAATAATAGATTTATAATAAGCAGATGTATATGTATTCAGCCGGCCTTTTTCTGATCATTAGGCTATTCGCTATCTCGTATTAATGTATGTATTTCCAATATAAATATTAATGATCCTATATCAATTAAGTTTTTGTTTTTTTATATATTTGGTATAAGATAGAACAAGGATGATCGCTACCCATGCATACAAACCAAGCCCAGTGTAGATGATGTTTATGATAGATAAATATACGGAACCTTTTTGGGAGCCGGCAAGTTCTAGAGGGAAGACTGCGAATCGGCAAACGTAGTGTAGGACGCCCTCAGATAGATAGACTGACGACCTAAAAAAAGGTAGCGGGGATAGACTGGATGAGGAAGGCGGAGAACCGTGTTATGGGGTAGTGTTTGTAGGAGGTAGGGCATAGCGAGATTTCTCGCTCAAATTGAGCTGCCCGACTGGGGAAGTACCTCCGCCTTACAGAAGACCGCAGTCAATCAACAATAGTTGTCTTTCTGCGAGTGAGTAAGGTTACCAAAGCTCATTGGGGAGTGACTATTCTGACGGCATGGGAATTCCGTTTTGCTGTCAGTTCAGTAACTCCCTATTTTAAGAAACCTGAACGGTTTCTAAGGGGTTTGGCAACGCATTTGCAAGCCTCTAGTGTTACAAATGCCCATGGGCGGCGGTCATCACTTACCATCAGGTGAGCCGACTGCTCGTTTGCCTCCTTATCACAATAAACAAAACAAAGTTTGGGGGAGGTTTATGTCCAGCATTGGACTGTGGTAGGCTGAGTTGGTTGATTGTCATGACAAATTAACGACAGTCAAGTGGCTGAAGCCTTATCTAAATACATAGTTTCATGATCGTTTGATTTTGAATGTTATTTTTGAAGAGAGGAAGCCAAATAACTCTATATCAAAATTTCATTGTATTCAACCTGTGCAAAAGTGTGATGATCTTTGTTTCTATTAAAATAATAATGGTATGCAGTACCTGCCTTAAAACGTGTTGACTTAAACGCGGGCAAAGGTAATATAAGCCTGAAATAGCTAGTCCTTTAACCGCGGGAATGCATTGCATAATGAAGTGCAAACCACTGCAGTGTAAGCGCGACACCCGCCTATTCGCGCGGGAGATTGTCGTGCCATGTCGCGCGGCTTAAGCATGCTCGGTCTAAATTATTATTCTATGAGAAACCACGTGTTGGGAACCAACTGATTAATCGTCCTTTATGAAACGTATTGTGCTTATCATCCATTGCTAGAGAAGAGGTTCCCTTCTCAGAGTAAAGGAGTTAATGTACAGACATTATTTCAGAAGATTACGCACATGATTTTATGCATAAATATACGAGTACACTAAATAGTGACGGAAGACATCTTTGGAAAACATACATGCTTCAGATATTTTCTCGATGGCATTTGAAATCAGCTAATCCACATTATAGCCTAATTCCTCTCAAATGAGAGGAGACCCATGCCCAGACCGGCGCGCGTGCATGACGAGATTTATGAATGTGGACGAAGCAAAAGTGGTATGCAGGGACCGTAGCGCGTGTCATTCTGTAGTTTCTGCCTTCCCCCATGGGAAAAAGGCGTGAGTGTATGTATGTATGTATGTGGGACCCATAAAATGGGGTTGATGATAAACAACTTAAATAATAGGTACTCTAAATAATTATAGAAAATCGGTAATTACTCACCTTTTACCGTCCAAATTGAAGAGTTGGCAAAATTTAATCAAACTTCTTATCCGAACACAATGCACCCCATCCAAGAAACTTTTAATTTAGTTATTATCGTGAAAAGACAGGTATCTGAAACAAGTGGAAAAGGCTATTGTCTATACTTTATACAATACATAAATAAAACAAGGGATTTTCGTTTTCAATTTTTTTATACAGTTTAAGGCGAAGTTTCGTAATTGAATTTTAGTTGAGAGATGAGTTTAATTAAGCCTATTGTCTGGATATTATAGTTGGTATTATAGTGCTGAGAAAGCGGCGATAGTCAGCAGGGTTCTGGGTATATACCTACATATATATTGCTGTATAAGCTCCTATACTCTTAAAGAGTTGTCATTCGGTCGATGAAGATTAGATATTTACGATGCTCGTCTTCATATGTATCGTGTTTCGATCGTGTCGGGTCGTCGGCTTATTCAGTGATAAAGGCATCAAACATACAACCTTTACTGTTTACCGCCATTTACGTTCTTGATTGTTTCGCATAAAAAGTGATCGCTGAATATTTTTGTATTCCAAGACCACCGTAAAATCTTATTCGAAGTAAATGTGTAAACCTTTTTACTTTTCATTTAGAATAATATAAAACATATAAAGATTTATTTTGGAAATTTTGGAAAATGTATATTTACTTAATTAATAAAATAATTTTCATGTTATCTTACGAAAACTGGTTTAATCCACGGATTACTGACCTAAGAAAAAACCGAAATAACACAGCGACATTTAGAAAAGAGTATGTGTGTGTTATCAAATGAAAAATAAAAAAAAAACAAAATAATAGATTCTGTTTAAATAAATAAATATAAATAATTATTACAAAATGGTGTGTTGAGAATGACACATACTATTTAAGAATGACAAAGGCCATTAGTAAAGGCGAACTCCACAAACAATTTATCAAGCTTTCAAGTATTTTGTGGTGTAATTTGTTAGGATTTAAACTTATCTACTCTTGCACTCCATACGAACTGTTATGTACTCAAGACGGTTGCATTACGTACCCTATCGTAGCATCATATATGTATCTTTGTTTTTTAAAAACATTTAGGCAATGGATTGAAATCTATTTTAAAAAACAAAATTTTGAGATTAGGGTCGAGCTAGTAATAATTACGCTTAGTAGCTACGCTTTTGTATTAATTCTATAATATACACACATTATACGTATAATATGTTCAGCAAGAAAAAACTTGATATATTTTCTCAAAATCTGTTCAGCGTCCAGTGTACTTTACCTGGTTTTTTCGCAATATGCTTTGAATTAGCATACACAGTCTGTCCGCGACTTTGTGTGCTGACTGTTTATCTGTGTTTTTACATGCTGTAAAGGATTCATCGTTTATAATATTAACCGCAATAAAATCCTTTATTACATTCGCGTATTAATCAATTTAAGAAATCAGTAGGTATACACCATACACACTGTAACACTTATAATATTAGTTATCGATGATTATCGATGATAGATGATTACCAATTCACATAATAATAATGAGCGAAGATAAACAAAACAACAAATAGAAATTCAATATTAGTGTAGTTCAGCGAACTACGAAACTAATAATATTAGAACCGTGTAAATAGAGCGAGCCAATAATGTGGACATTAATATGTCATCAAATCTCTTTACCTTTGTGCGTTGGCTTCCAAACGGCTTGTTATGATTAATTGCATTTTGTCCTGCTCAAAGAACAAACAACAAACAGATTAGTCTAAGTTTAAAACTTCAATAACCGCAAGAGAAATAGGACAATAAAAAGTTATTATTGAGTGCTTTTATTCTTTGAAAATGATTGTTTTTATGTTTTTCCTCTCTACGTTTCTAAACTGGTGATGTGATTGGAATGAAACTTTGGCGGGTTATTTTGAGTATCCTCTTTTTCTAGGCTTAAAAAAGGCTAAGGTAGGTAGGTAGAAGGTAGGTAAGGTAATTATAACACAAGTTTTGAAATAGAACGATTCTGTACCAAATTTATCGCCGCATATCGATATTATTTAATCCCGGTATTTCAGCATGCCTGTTGAAGTGTAAGGCTTTCCAGAATATTATTTAGATACTCTTTAAATAGAACTAAGTAACCGTATCTCTTTTGGTTGTGCAGTTTTATACTTAGATTTAGATCTGATCGTAAAATTAATATTATTTCATTGCCTAGTATTTGCGTATCGGTAAAAAATAACATTTATGTTGGGTACCTATCAATCATTATTAATCTGTAACATAAGCCTTTTTACTTAGCTGATAATATATTTAAACATTGATTATTCCTATTAAATTACTTCCTACTAATTTTATAAACGTGAAATTGTCTCTTTGTGTGTGAGGATGTTTTTTACTTTTTCATGTAAAACTACATTACGGATTTTGATGAAAGTTTACAATCATAAGGAAAATACATAAGAATAACACTTAGGTAGATGACGTCTAATCAGTATATAAATTAATATTTTGTTTGTGTATATTTTTCTCCGGATTTCCCTCCACATCATAAAATAGCCCACAAACTCATTCTCACGTTCACACCTTCATAAATATTTGAACATAATATTAATAACTATGAACAATACGGGATTCAAACAAAGCAACATACTGATTTACAAGAACTATGCACTTCGCACTGAAATTACACACACCAGTTCTATTTCCACTCGTAACCCATAGACATTCCTGTCTAATATATTAAAATAGACCGTATTACAAATACACAGTAGCGCATAAATCAATTTATTGTTGAAACAACAAAACGCGTAAGTGGGCACTCGCAGAAGCGAAGACCCACTGAAGATTTGAATTTATAACTACATTTTGTATATAAAGAGATGCTCATTAATTATTTCAACTGAATATTCATTTATTAACATAATATTCATTCAATAATTTAACAAAATCGACAACCTGAGTCGTGGGTTTATAGTTCCATAGATATTGTACTTTGATAATAAATATTCAAGAACTTATGATGTCTGCCAGATATATGTAACATGCTTTAACATACAAAATAATATACATATCAAAGTAAGCTTAAAAGCTGTGGTAGCCTATGAGAGTGGCCGATGGACGGTTACGTCAAAGGTCTCGAGTCAATCGTAAGGCACCACTGACTCTTCGAACTTATGTCGGAAAACATCGTAAGGAAACCTCTATGCCTATTGTCTCGATGGCGCGGGAAGTCTGCCTACTTCCACTAAGTTAGCGTGATGGACTATAGTCTAATGTCTCTCAAATGAGATAAGATCAATGCCCAGCAGTGGGCCAGTAACTGGTTTGATGTTTATGATACTTAGCAAAGCAGAAAAGTATTTTATTATGGCTATCAGTATTTTTAAGGTAAAATCGCGATCTTATTGTTATTATAACAACATAATATTACACCTTATAAAGAACAGAATAGTAAATAGTGTACAGTTTTTTTTATCCCCTTTTATTAAGAGACTTTTACTTATAGTGTTAGAACATCACTAGATTTTGCACTACTAATGCAACTCGTTCGATATCGCTAAAGTCACGCTATTGCGTGCGGGCTAACGATTACGATTCTGTAATTAATGATGAGGTTCTACCAGTCAACTACGATTAACGGGTGATATCTCTATCAGCTGTCACACATAGATGTATGTTATCTTGTCGTACACTATCCGATACCATAAGTCTACCGGTCCCGAGGCTGATACACGTAAAGGCCTAAGTTTAGACCTAGGTTTTTCTATGAAATCCTAATAGGACCTTGGTTTGTTAAGTTAAGATTTATCCTGTCTCTTTGACTTTAATTTATACCCATGAAATTGGCCCTTAGTTCGCGTATATATATTTTTTTCGCGTGATTAATATTTGTTAGATTACAGTGCTAAAATATACAGACGGACGGACGTGGCAAAGCTATAAAGTTCCTTATTGACTACGCAACCCTAAAAATACTGGTAGTAGTATTTTGAATTTCATTTGATGTACACAAACACTACTATACAACTACTGTACTATACAAAAATGTCTGCAAGTAAAAAGCACACACTCGTCATACAGTTCTCATTAGACCCCATACGCGATCCGGACTCTATTAAGTACCTACTGTTCCAGGAAGAATAATCTAATATATAATAATATAATTTTCCGGTTTTCGTTAATACAGATACAAGTACAAGTTTGTATTAGTCAGGCAATCTCTTAATGTACAGCCATTAGGAAATGAAACATAATAGTTTATTACAGTACCTGCGTCAATAGATTCATACACTTAGGTACCAAATACAGGTACAAATAGCGTTTATCGGTCACCGATACCACTGTTCTATTTTTCATAATTGAAATTCATCATCACCAAACCATTTTTTTTGTCATGCTGCTGGGCTCAGGTCTCCTCTCACTTGAGAGAGATTAGGCTATCTAGTCCATTTACCAGGCTAGTGCGGGTTACATTATATACCATCAAGATACTCTCAAGCATGCAAGTTTCCTCACGATTTTTTCCTACACCGTTTGAGCATGCGATAAATACGGACGTAACTTCGAAAAAGTTGTGCGTGCATTGGGTTCAAACTCAGGACCTATGACTTGACGGTCCACTGGTCACACCACCCGGATATCACAGCAGTTTTATAAATTAAAATTATTGTTATGAAATTGTAAGTGATGGGACGGTTGGCACAGTGGATGAGCAATCGTCAATGGTACAGACAATCTTTGAACAATCTACAGGTAGTTGTTCCTAGTCTTAGAAACGAGAGACGATCGACGAGAGAATTCGTCGATTTTTTATCTGGAACACTACACTACCTACTTAAGGTTAAAGATTTTTATTTTCTCAAAAAAATTATAAATTCATTGACAGCTTAAAAATTAACATGATACAATACAATACAAATAAAATATAAGAGGGTAGATATTTTTAATAACAATAGGTACTTTGTCTTTGATAATTTCTGATAAAGTAACATTGGAAGTCCCACAACTATGTTACGTGAAATCCTAAACTAAATTTAGTATCTACGGGGACCGTTTAGCCGGAGAAATTCAATTTTGACGAGATTGAATAACGAGCACATCGATCGCATAACCACTTTGAATGCGTTTAATTACGTATCCACGACGTCCTACGGGGCTCAGTCCATTACACTAAGTGGACAACATTCTCGCTCGATCACTTTCTACAACAATACGCTACTGCTTTTGTGATTTATAATAAACACACACATTATTTGTGTTGCTTTTCCACTTGTTACGCCCGGTTTCCACTGAAGTGGAGAGGAGAGGAGACGAGAGGGGATGTATTTTGAATAACCAATCAGATTTCGTCATTTCCACGTCTCCTCTCCGCTTAGGTTCAGAAACGAAACCTTGATCAAATTCAAAACACATCACTCATCTCCACTCCTCTCCTCTTTGGTGGAAACCGGGCCTGAATGTTTACATACATAAATTTGAAAAAATATTTTGTTTTTATTTATCTTATTTTACTTTATTTAGGTGCAGCATCGTAACATTGACATTATGTGTCGGACCCATTTATTACATAGTTTTACAACATGGTTGAGTAGAGCGACGCTGATACACACGTCATACTCGTGACCGGGTGCTGTCGGTGGAGGCTGGTCGACTCATACATGCTATGGCATTCTGAATTCGTTTTATCTTGTCTTGGGTAAAATGTTCGTACATTTCATATCAAACTGCATTTTATTATCCTAATGATGTTGCATATAAACATTGTAAAGGAATTGAATTCCTATATTATAATTTGTATTTATTTAAAAGAGTATCTATGGACTTCCTTGCCGGTTCTTTTCCATAGACCTACTTTTTGGAACCGGGCAACTAGTTTGACAATTAAAAAGCACCTGTGATACTGGCCTACGGCATACATTATTACGTTATAAATTCTATTAAATATAAATCCAAGCTTAAAACTGCAAGGATACGATGAGCTCGTTCTACGAAAATCGGATTACCAATAATTAACTAAAATGTACCTACGGTACCTAATTGTTAGTAATTACAAATTATTTTTAGGTATGGTCTCCACATAACCTGATGTAGTTAGTTAAAGATACTTATATCCTAACTATATTATATTTACAAATAGGTAACTCTCATTTAGATTAGAGCAGGTATATAATTCAATATCCCGTATCCCAAAGAACACTATACGAGGATAAAACAATTATATTATAATGTACAAAAGGTGTCTATTATAATTTACCTACATGTACCCCCTGTCTATAATCTGTTATTGTCTTGTACGTCAAAGACAACATACTGTTAACACTACGTAGACAATAGTGCTTATTACAATAATATGTAATAATTATGATATCAGCTTAATATAATAGTAATATTCATCGCCAAAAAAATAATATATGTATTTGAATATTCTATAGTTATACATAATAAATATAGGTTTATACCACTGAACTATATTAACCTTTAACTTTACATATGAAGATGATTTAATAAAATGTTAAACTCTATGCCGCACAAAATATACATTGGCGGATTTAATTGATTTATTAACTGGTTTTTATATTAATGAACTATGGGATGCTGATGGATAAGAATAGAGTCATAATATATGTAAATATACGAATATAATCAGATAATATTAAATAAATAAAAATATGTTTGCCTAACATTGTACTAAGGTCCAGAGCTTAATTTACGTAAACGATAGAACGTAGAAGTTGTGTGTTGAGCAAGGTCATTTGTACCTTAGCAATGGATATTTTTATGTATTTACGAAAAAAATATTTACCTAGTCAGGTCATAAGTATTGTCACACAGTAAAAACTTTTCTTTTAGAATGCTGGCCATAAAAAAGTTTATTGAATTCGAATTTCGAATTGTTCATGAAAATAAAAATGTATGCTTTTTAGAATTTTACTAATTTTTAAATATGGAGTGGACGCTTAAAGAAAACCGTGTTGCAGTTATTGCGTTGCATCTTTGCGGTTACGCGCCGATCCAAATTTTTGACATACTGAAAATTTGAATATAACCAAGAGATTCGTTTATCGTACCATAAAACGATACAATGAAGACTCTAGTGTAGATGACAGGTCAAGAAGTGGTCGCCCTCGGTCTGTTAGGACTCCAGCAGTGATAAAAGCTGTGAAGGCGCGAATTCAAAGAAATCCCAAACGTAAGCAGAAACCGTTGGCCCTTCCGATGGGGTTAAGCAGAACCACGGTGAAAAGGGTGTTAAATGAAGACTTAGGGCTTCGGGCATATCGAAGAAAAACAGGACATCGTTTAAATGCTCGTCTAATGGACCTGAGACTGAAGAGATGCCGCGATTTGTTGAAGCGGTACGCGGGAAAAAAATATCGGGAAATTCATTTTTCGGATGAAAAAATTTTTACCGTGGAAGAGAGCTACAACAAACAAAATGATAAGGTGTACGCACACAGTAGTGAAGAAGCGAGCAACCGTATTCCGCGTGTCCAACGAGGTCATTTTCCATCCTCGCTCATGATATGGTTGGGAGTTTCTTATTGGGGCTTAACAGAGGTACATTTTTGTGAGAAAGGTGTAAAATCAAAATATAGTCCTGACGAACCTTGTGGAACCTGTTTCTCATACCATGTTCAATAACAGGCACTAGGTATTCCAACAAGATTCGGCGCCAGCTCATAGAGCGAAGAGCACACAAGACTGGCTGGTGGCGCGTGACATCGACTTCATCCGGCACGAAGACTGGCCCTCCTCCAGTCCAGATTTGAGTCCGTTAGATTACAAGATATTTTATGGCAACACTTGGAGGAAAAGGCGTGCTCAAAGCCTCATCCCAATTTGGAGTCACTCAAGACATCCTTGATTAAGGCAGCGGCCGATATTGACATGGACCTCGTTCGTGCTGCGATAGACGACTGGCCGCGCAGATTGAAGGCCTGTATTCAAAATCACGGAGGTCATTTTAAATAAACTTTATTGTCATAAGAATCTATGTTTTGTTAAGTTCATTTTGGTATATAAATGGTTACATAATGAATAAACTCGTTTCAATTATTTTATATTAATCATGTGACAGAATTTATGACCTGACTGTGTATAGTGTATCAAATATGTATCAAGTATCCGTAACACTTCACAACATCCTTCTTGCTTAGCTCCAATCTAGGTTTTATAATATATGCTTGGCAAGGATGTATATATAAATTACTAAGAATGTATATTTGTAGACGAATATCAGCTTTTGTTTCAATACGAACCAAATTCCGCAACTAGTCTGATTCACTATTACTCCTCCACTCCGAATTCAGCGTAGACAAACATACAATTGAGGGAAGTATGGTTTATAATAACGTGCAACACGTGACGACACACGCTACACACGGGCTCCCAATCAGGACTGCAACAAACCCATAAAATAACCACTGTATTACGTTTCCAGTCCCGAAATATAAAAACACCTGTTTCCTATCAAAACACATTAGTGGAAGCAAACTCTATATCGGATTCATTCGTTTTATCATACTCACTGCTTCTTAGTGTGTCTATTTTGCCTTTGAAACTCCGCATTACATTATTCTAGATTCGCTGGCAAAATTCATTATTGGAACCGACAGATAGGCACGCGAATGCAATGATAAATCTCTACAAACAGTATTGGATAATACGGGACTAGCTAATGCATAACTTGATAACTAAAAGCTTTGTTACGTCAGCTGCACATCCATTTGTATAATATCTAAATCCCTGGTTAATAGAAACTGTGTGTATATTTGTTTGTGACGGTTTAACGCCTTTTTGCTAAATTGATTCAGTTGCAAACTTGGCAAAATTTACTTTCAGAGTCGAATAATTTTAATATTTTAAATGCGCTCAAGTCTGATTTATCTCAAAAATATTTTCGTACCCAATTCGCTATTATGCCTAATTATGTTCAAAGATTAATATATTTTTATTAGCACGTGTAGTGGGTTTGAATACAAACATAATTGTATGGCTTACAGGTTTTTTTGGTCTAGATATATTAAAGAAATTGAATTTGTATATATACACTAGTCTAAGAACATATTATTAGAAAATGCTAGTGTACCTTGTCAACATGAAAAAATTAAACAAACTATCGCAGTAATTCGCCATTTAAGTGAAAAAAAAACAAAAGCTTGTAATATCCACGGTCACTATTGTACTTGGGATGTCGAAGTAACGACAAACAACGCTGCATTTATACAAATAGTCGTCCATTCACAGTAAGCAGTTCTCTTGAATATCGTTCTGTATTCTGAAGCTTTCACCGATAACGTTCCTTTTTTTCGTTTCCATTTATTTCAAGACTTTCTTTATCATCGACTTGTTGAACAAGAGGTAAGTATGTTTGTTTTATTAATATTCGTACTCTTAAATTTAATACCTATGGGTTTGCAAATTTCACACACCATCAAGAAGGCATAGTGAGGAAACCAAATCATAAAATTTTCACTATTTGAGATTTTTATAAAAAATATGCACATGACTTTGAAAATTCAGCGGTGTTTAATGTACTTAGATGGTTTGGGTATGTTGAAATTTTGAGTGATAGGCGATTGACGAAAGGATTTATAAGGAGTATGACATTAGAAACGCCTGGGGTCGCCCTAGGAAAAATGTCAGGTGTGCAGTACTCGTAACCGGCGCGCATGCATGACAAAGATGTACGAATGTGGTAGAAGTGGTATGCAGGGATTATGAATGCGTGGAATTTTGTAGTTTCGGCCTACCTCCATGATAAAAAGGCCCGAGTGTATGTATGTTACATATATACTTATCTAAAATGTAGCTTTCGATCAACCTACGTGCGTGGTCGGTGCGTGAGATCTGTTTCTCTCTGAATTAGTATTCTCGCAACGCCCAAACGTACAAATAAATAAATGTTTACCTCCAACGTAAAGCCTTTGAGCTCTTTACTTACTTGGTCCAGTTTATTTGTGTCCAAGTTGAGCTGCAAATGAAAGTGACATAAATTCTCTTACGAATAATAATGTCTTTTGTATAAGAGCGGTAACGGAGGAAATAAATTGAATGTTTTAAGATAAAATGTAACTTTTTCATTGATTGTTTAGGTGGACCTACAACCCGGTTTGGATTTGTACGAGTAACGGAGCGTATAACCTAGCTCAAAACCTTAATAAATTATACACTTAAAATTTTCCTCATTAATAACTCCATACAGAGGTGAAAAGTGTAGTTTTTAAGTTTATCGCGTTTAGACTGACAGATGCGGTGAAGGAACTCTTATCCATAATTGTCAAATTTTTCATATTAACAAAACTTAGACGTCATTGGCGCAGTAATCGCCTATATCACAAATGATAAGCCAGGCAGGCACATTTCTATACTGAAATACCGTGTATAAGCATCTTTAATACTAGCCAGAATTATGAACCTGCACGATTATTCTAAAAGGAAATACAAACTTTTTTACTGAGGTTCGTTTCTCAGGCAGGAGCAGTGGATATTAATATTTTTTAAATTTTGGAATAATAAGAAGGAAGATGATTTTTTAAGTAGATACAGTCCCAAAAAATATTTAATATTCGGTAAGTAATGTCTGTAAATGACACAAGATTATTGGAGTCGCGATTGCTGCTCGAGGCGCTCCGATACCGTGCAGATATAGAATTTGTACGAGTTATAATGTTTCTTGGTTTCAATAATATAATAAACAATTAAGATTCTGTTTATACTAAAAATACAATATGAGTAGATATTGGATATTATAATTAGTCTAGAATGACTGTGAAAAATAAACATTTACGTTCAATATCCAAGTCGGGCAGGAAATTTGTCGTCGTTACGTGTCTTAATAGCAAAATAAGTATCAATAGCAATGCAACTAACGTTTCAAGAAATACAAGGATGGTACGATTACGTCGGATGAACGATGATTATCATAGTAGGTACTATTAGATATGAACTCATTTATTTGTATCTAATAGAATTGTAGCAGTACAAAATATATGAATATTTTAGTACAACAGCGTCCATATGTATCAATAATTATTAATTCACAGCCGACTCTAGCGGTGAAAGTAGATAAATAGGTGGCGACAAAACCACGTTAACGATAAAACAAACTTTGTTTATAGTATAAAATCGTCGGACGCGGTCGATAAACGCCACATCCGCGTTTATTTATTTTGTGCGTATTTAAAAAAATCTGCAACAAATGCTACAATGCTTCGCATCACTATCACTCACACGATATAAATACATACCTATTGAACATGTTGTTTAAGAGTTCATCTGGGGTATACCAGTGGTCTGCTAAATATCATCTATTGCTAAGTAAAATATCGTGAGCTAATCTGCATGCCTGAGAAATTCTCTCGACCGCCTGCCAACCCGCAATCGCCTAGCGTAGTAGACTATAGACTAATCCTTCTTCAAGTAGAGATCTGTGCCCAGCAGTGGGACCGTGAACGCGCTGATGATGATGAAGCTGAACTAAGGTTCTACAATTATTTGTATTCGGGATTGAAGAATTCAATAAGCGAATTCCTAGACAAATGAGATTATACTATTGGTTCAGACGTTGAAAAGACGGTTATGAGTGTATAAATTTCATAGTTCATATGTTACGATTTATTATACCTAATTCTACATTCGCTGCTTGCCGCAGTCTTCAGAGATTCTTTTCAAACAGTTTCTGCCAGCTGTTTTCGCAAGTCTCCACTCCACATTTGCCTAGATACGGGGTCATCTCATTATTTCGTTTACTTCAACGGTTTTTGGTATTCTGAGAACCTTAATAGCAAGCCAAATGGCATTTCAGTTTGTTATTTTTCTTTGCTACGTAACTAACTTCGTTTCTTTGACGATTAACTTCGGTCCGCATTTACGTCGACTGAAAGTCATGCTTTAACCTAAATTCACGTAGTAAGCTAAGGTTGAGTCAATCGATTAAACTAGTCAATTATTTCATATCCGCACAATAACATCTGTGTAACACAATGAAGCATTCAGTGATTTGTCGCTTCAGTGGTTAATTAATATGGAAATTGATGATTCATTGACAATTTTAAACCTAATTTGTAATGCTACAAACTGTTCGGTGTTCACTGTCCATGTATTATTATGTTAATGCAATCTAAATTGTAAAGGTACATTTTAATAAGAAATTGCATCCCAGTTTGAATATGGAGGTATAAAATATTATAGGAACTACTGTTGTGTGTTATCATTTACCCTGGTAAATGGTCCCTATTAGCTTATTGGAATATAATTAGACACAAATCATGAAAGTGTTCAAAATACTTCCATTATAGCACATAAACGTAGATAAATGTAGGTACGTTCCTTTCTTTGCCTGCTAAAGGTGAACATGCTAAATAAATCAAAACTGTAGGTACATGAAAGTTCTAACATAACCCTATACATTCTAGAAGGTATACCTACATAGTAACAACGTGAAACCAATCTAGTCAAATGGCATACCAAACGAAATTGATCCAACAACAACAGATAATGCCACTTTCCGAATCATTAGTCATTACACTGCGAGCGTGGTGTCGTGACGCGACGTTTGCGTGACGGCTGCGTTGCGTGACATCACCGTCACCCAGCCGAGCGAGTGAGCAATGACAGCAGTATTGTTTCGTCGCTAAGGGCCTGTTTGATGTGCTCGCACTCCGTTACGAGATTAGCTGAAATTACACTGTTATGGAGGCATGTCATGTCACCAAATTGAGTTTTATGAGAATACAATTATAACAATGTTGTTGTTTTGCTATGGTACGAAATCTTATATAAGAAAAGGCTGCTGAAAATTTTAAATAAAAACGCTATAACACTATGAAGCTCAGTGTCTGTACTTGCAGTTGGCTGCAACGAATATTTTTCTACTATCTCTTTTTTTTAGAACACCAAACTAGCTAAGGTACCTACGGCCCATGTGCTTTGCTGACCCTGTAGAAACTGTTCTAGGTTTCTTAAAAAAAGGAAGTTACTACGCGGACAGCCAATGGAACTCTCATGCTGTCAAAATCATCATCATCAACCCATTAACGTCCCACTGCTGGGGACGGGTCTCCTCTCATTTGAGAGGGATTAGGCTATAGTCTACCACGCTAGCCTACTGCGGGTTGGCATTCACATGCCATCAAGACAAACCTCTCAAGCATGCAGGTTTCCTGACGATGTTTTCCTCCACCGATTGAGCTTGTGATAAATACGCACATAACTTCCGAAAAATTAGTGGTGCGTGCCTTGGGTTTGAACTCGAGACCTTTGACTTTGTCTCAGTCCACTGGTCACACCGCAAGGCTACCACAGCTCTCCGAATATATTAGTCACTCACTTAACAAGCTCTGGCAACCTTGCACACTATTGTTGTTTCACTGCGGTCTTCTGTAAGCGGAGGTACTTCCCCAGTGGGACAGCTGACAGCTCAGTTTGAGCGAGAAATCTGTAATAACCACTAGACTAGTAACCACTAGACAGTAAAATATTTTGTAAGACATTGATATTTTTGTACAGACTTATACAAAGACTGTCTTCAGTTTTTAACTTCAACTTTTTACGTAAACAACGTCCACTTACTGTCACGTTTGTCTTAACCTAAATTAATGGACGGAAAAACTGGAAACTACTCGTAACAGTAATTCTGTTGTTAACTTAACACTCTGTCTCGCAAACACGTTACTAATGGGAAGTTTGTTAATTAAACAGTTTCTATAGACTTATGATTTTTTAATGTCAATGAGTAAATTTCAATTAATATATTCATTTAAAGTACTTCCTTCAGAAACTAATAGCTGACCCACAGCGTGTATACTATGCAAAAAAATTTAAAAAAAAATTGTTGGAAGAAAGGAAGTTCAGTTTATTAATTATTATTCTTATTTTATCCATCTCCACCTTTCAAATTCAATGAAACCGGTTTAATGGCACATAGGTGGATGGTTTTATAACGGACCTACGTAGAAACAATTTGTGTTTTATATGTACAGATAATAGATATATACATAAATGTCATAAATATAGATTTATCCAATATTACAACAACAAAAGAACTAAAAAATACACTTTGCATAAATTTTCAGGAATACGAAAGTGATATTATGTAGATTGATTGAAAATTTCAACAGTATTTACATATTTATGTATACTTACGTACCAAGGGGATGTAACTTTGCAAAAGCACTTAATATTAATAATCCCACTTCAAATTCTACTCAACCTCTATGGTAAAAAGAGCGTAAAGATAACGTCAAAAAGCTGATATTGTTATCCTGATTGTAAATACAAACAATGTTATCGCGATATTCGATTGGATTAGGTACTGTGGCTCTATTTGTCACGTAACTTTAACTTTTGATATCACTGAACTCCTCCTTAACCAATATAACTGGACACTGTAACACAGCGCTATCTAGTTCCAAACTAAGCAACTAGGATTGTGATACAGATACTAGAATGTTGATATATACTTATTATACATAGATACATACACGACTCGGATACAAATGTTGATCTACTGGAATTCGAACCCGGGACCCGTAGCACAGAAGGCAGCCTTAACTACCGCTGGGCTAGTCAGCTCGTCAAACTGCGCGACCTGGGACTTAATATTAGCAAAATACAGTAAAAAAACACCCCAAATTTTTTAACACTAAAACTTATTTTCTACTCTTTAGTTCGTCTACCTAGAATTATGCATGTTTATAGTTTTTATTCGCTCAGTAGTTGTTTTTTTATTAATTCATATTACCTATTTGGTACTAGTATTGAAAACTCATCCCTATGTATATGAAAAGTATAATCAATTTAATACATCTTTCATTTTAAAAATAGTTAAAACGTACAAAAATCTTTACATTCTACGAGTAAATAATCATTACGTGACAAAACATTTTATTGTTTCTGTTAAAGATTCGAAAAACAAAAGCTGAACTTGCTTTAAAATGTTCCAATGCAAAATTCAAAGCCAGAAGTGCACAAAACGTTCAAAATGTTCCTAGAAAGTTGAGACGCAGTATAGCGACAATCAGTTCGACGTTGTTGCAGGGGGATTGGCGTACCACACGATTTCTTCACGCCTCGTCGCATTTAGTATAACTTCCTTTTGCTCCCACTTTATCTACACTGAAACATTTATTCTACTCTGTGACACTGTTTGTCTTTCCCTTCCCCAAATGGTAAAAATCTTGGAATTTTCCGGTCTCGGTTAATAGCTCTTCTATGGTGTTTCAACCCGAGGGTAAAAATAAAAGGTGATATTTTATTCGGCTGAGTAAATGTTTGATAATAAAAGCTTTATTTCTCCTATACTTTCGTGATTATATGAATAAAAAGGTTTTTGTTTTCACACAAACATTTTGAAAACAATGAATTAATGAATAAATCTAGTTTATTTGCGATAGATATACATAAAATATCAATGCTAAAATAACACAATTCTAAATAAATAAATTGACACTTATTTATAAGATCCTCTGTTCTTAATAATTTCAGAAAGTTGTAACAAATGTTTTTAAGGCGCCTTTATTCCAACTAAGAAATAAAACTAGCCCAAGTTTAATAACAGTCGGTGAAGACATTGAAACTGGCTTTTCAGTCTTTTGTGATAAAAGTCACGTACTCAATAACAAGAGGTAGAATTTTATTAGGAATTATATCTATACTACAAATGGTAACAGGGAATACTGATAAGTAGTAAAGTAGAAACTTCATATCAATTTCAGTTTCCATTACCTACTCTGATATCGTATTTAAAAAAATCTTAAGCAGTTTTTGTAACTATTTGTTATTTGCATACTCGCTCGAGTAGAATTTATGATTGTAGGGATCCTATTTATGACAATTATTTATTTGACTCCAATGCTTGGTATAATTTGTATGTATTTAAAACAGAAAATTTACATTTAATTAAGTTTTTAAGTAAAAGTGCATTTTTACTTTTTAATTGAGTTTGAAAATAATGACTGATAATAAATATTGGTATAAAACTAAGTACGCGCAAAATTAAAGGATCCCAATCTTAAAAATCTGGAATGTATACCGTGATAAAATGCGTAAAAATAGTGTTTTATTTCTATGTTTTAATTTTTTTATTTTATGTACCTATCATAAGTTTAGTTGTAAAACAAACCCATTATTTTTACCTCGATACTTCGACGCTGAGTAATGGTAGAAATGAATATCTAGCGGATCTCATTCCGGGGTTTATCACTGATAAAAAACATAATTATATTTCTGCTTATCCTAAAAAAGCATAAAGCATTTTAATCCATCTATGCCTTCTTATAAAGCTCATATTTCTATAGTGCATGTAGAAATATGGGTGGACGGAAACTACCCCATTAAATGTCCCGCAAGTAATGGACCCTTAGAGGAAAGTATCAGTAACTATCGTGTGCAAAATACAGCTATATAAATATATGATATTTGGCCTCATTAGTATTGAAGAATTTAGTAAATTCACAATAGCAAATTTGCTCCGTTTGATGTTTCACTATTTAATGACATCATAACAATTTATTATTAAAACGTTTTCTGGTTTGCCCTTCTAACTGAATAAAAGAAATTACAGAAACATCAATAATATTAAAAATATAGTTAAATAAATCACAATATTTTTAATCTTATTACATACTCAAAAGGTGAAGGAAAACATCGTGAGGAAACCTGTGTTGTGTGCCTAAGAAATTCTCTCGATGGCTTTTTAAGTCTGCCATCTTAGACTAGGCAAGCGTGGTGGACTATAAAACTAATCTCTGTCAACTGTGAGGAGAACCGTCCCAGCAGTGGGACAATAATTGGGTTCATAAACTTTTAATTTGTAAACTTTATTTCAACAGCTCATTACAAAACCACGAATCATACATTAAAGAGCTGCCAATGTTGCTTAAAAAGCTGCTAAAATCTGTGATTTCAAAATAACCCAAATTATTAATGGCCGGTATGGATTATATCGGGGTTATGCAAAACACATTCTGTTTGGCTTGGTATTAATTAGGAACGTGATTGTAGTTCGCGAAATGCAACAATGTAAGCCGCGTTATTTTTTATTAACGATAATTGTAATATTATTACAAAGAGCGTGGAGGCTAAATTAAATTTCGAGCTTCATTAAAATAAAATTATGTAGTTACTGGTAACAGATTTTAAAGTTATGTTGGTATAAATATAATATGAATAAAAATGAATAAAGCCATTCATTTGTAATATACACGCATAACTTTCGAACGACTGGACCAAATTGGATACTTTAGATTTTTTTGTGTGTTCGTTATTGTCAGTAATATTTTTTTTATGAAATAAGTCGGGACATTTACTACAATATCAATAAAGTAATAGTGTTTACTACATTTACCAATTGCGATATTTATCCAGTAGAGTATTCTTTCTTGAAAGGCCGGCCGAACGCATTTGCACGTCCTCTGGTGTTGCAGATGTCCATGGGCGGCGGTAATCACTTACCATCAGGTGAGCCTCATGCCCGTTTGCCCCCTTATTTCCACAAAAAGCATTCGTAATAGCAATAAAAAGCTAGGTACATTAAATCTGAATGCCTGAACGAGATTCGAAAATTCCACAATAAACATTCTCTTCTCAGTGTCGGAACCACGGACGACTGCTAGTCAGAAAAATATTTCCTTAGAAAGACCCTTGGGAGCTCGATCACAATAGATCAGCGCCATGCTTGCTATAGCCCCATCTCCACGACAAATGACGTAGAAATCGCCCGTTTCTATCTCGGGTAGGACGGATTTGGACTTACAACTTTTTATTATTGAATTTTTTGGTGCGCGATATTTTCCGCCTGAATAAAAGGGTGTGGTGAAAGGTGACCTTTTTACTTTTATAATGTTCAGTAGAATGTGTTATCTCGTGCGGATTCCTTTTGCATATTTCGTTATGATATTTACGTAATTGCTTCTGCATGAATGGTGAGGTATGCCAATTATTTTTAATATAATTGCCTATGAATGTTGCCATTTCGGTTTAATTTTATTTACAGTACGAATTCTGAAGAGAGTCTAGATTTTATAAGGTACCTAAGTTTTAAACTATTCATATTTTGTGATATTTAAAATATTAATATTGCTGGAGCTCTTAAATTTCTGCTCCCGTCGTATCTAAACTCTTTTGAGGGCCATTAATATCGCTGTTACAAGGCGAGAAGTTTAAGAAAATAAATAAAATTTTATATCAGGTCTTTTACAATAAGATATGATTTTGTGCTTAGCTTTTCACATACAACTGAATTAAGATGGGCCTTCCCTATTATGTAATGAAATAAGTACTTTGCCGGCTAGGTGAGGTGGAAATCTCGGGACCGATCATAACGCGAATTTGAGAAAGCAACTTAAGTGCTATTAGCCTTATCTGATAAACTTTAACAAAATTACCTTTGTTAAACTAAGCACTTTGAATTTTGAAACCGGAACTTTTAGCGTAAGTTACGTCTGTTTACTTGTTGCGTCTAATATTCTATAAAAGCAAGCAAAAAGAAGCAAAAGTTTTCTAAAGAAAGCAACTTTATTATACATATAAAAACAGCTAGTTACTCAAGTAACGACTTTTTGTAGGAGTTTCCATAAACCAGTAATTATGTAAAGAAAATACCTGCTAAATTTGTCTGCATTTTTTTTCCTTTTTGTAATTTTGTAAGCAGGTCGCGTCCGAACCAATTTCTCAAAACAACATTTCCTGATATGATCATTGCTATTTGCAATTACAGCATAGGCCCCGAAATCCGTTAACCAAAATCACAATTGGAAATAGAATTTCCACGTACCGTAATCAGTCAATTCGCAAGCAACGTCATCAGCTATCAACATGGCTGCGAAGCGAGCAGAGAGAACGTTATTTAGCTATTTTATGATTGGTAAACATTGGTATGAGCGCGTAACGACCGGTAGCCATCCAGAGCACGCGCACTCGAACCGCAACTCTTGACCCGAAAACCTTGTTCGTTTGTAACCCAGAAAATAATCCAATAATATATATTTGAAGCGTTCTTGTCTGGCTGTGAAAGGCAATTGTTGCCGACGATTTACTTGTTATACAGCTTCACGGATTCAAAACAATGAAACAACTTTTCGGCTGCCTGATTTCTGATTTGGTTTGGAGGAAATTGTAATACCTTTATTTGACTTTTACCTAACTACGTTAAATTTGGCTTTTACTGTAACCGGATCTAGCTATCCATATTTTTCAAAGTATTTAATTATGTAGTAGACTATCTTAGATGAGAAAACTTGTAGCTAGTTTTGAAAGAGAGGTTTTTTGGGGAGGAGGGGTAAGGAAGAGGTTTTTGTTTTATGACTTTATTATTATGAGTGTCAAACTGGTTCAATACTTTAGAGGTTTTCACATTTGAAGGCGTTATTAACATTACCTTCATTTTCATATTATAGATTGATTTGCCTAATTGTCAGTAAGCTGACAATCATAGCCAAGCCAAGCTATACTTGTGTTGAATAAAGAACATGACATAATTATATGAGTAATAGTCGAAACTTCTGATATATTAATAAAGACGATATCCAGTGTGAGATGACGTCATAGAAATATAAGAGTCCACTATTTGGTGGGACGTTCCAAACCCGAGCTCATCAAATTATCTCTAAACCTACAACTCAACTCATCAGTAATTTGATGAGAAATTTGAATTGAAATATCTACACCAAAAGTTTCAAGTTTCTATTTCCTACGAACGTCTTGCTAACTTTTAACGAGTTTAACAAATAAATGACCATTAGCGGTGGACTGTTTAGACTTGTTGCTTATAAGTTTAAAATAATAGCTATTCTACGTGGAACGACTTGACAAAAGAAACTGTAGGGTCCTCTGAAGCGTGGTGGTTTTAATTAACATCCTGACATTTGTCGTAAACTTGTCAGATAAATAATATACGCCACTTGTGTAGTAGAACAATGTCTTTCGACAGGTTTATTAAAATAAATGTTTTATGAAACAAGAAGATGTAGTTATTTACAATGGTTCGTAAAATTATTTGCCCGTCGTTTCTTCAAAAATGGAGTGATAAGATTTTTTCAGTTTTTACATAGTGGGCAACGCGCGAGCGAGCCCAAATTTTTGTACCAAAAGATATTAAGAGCAAGCCTTTAAGTACTCCTCCATCTGCAACCCAATTACTGTCCCACTGCTTGGCATGGGTCTCCTCTCATTTTCACTTCATCACCACGTGGTCAGGAAAATCTCTCAGGCAGGCAAGACACCTCACAATATTGTCCTTCCCCAAGTTGAGCTCCCTCGATAATGGTTGAGCTACACGATGGCTGACGTATGCGTGCTGTCAGAATGGACAGGTCAACTCAAAGCTGCACTGGTGCTTTCTTCAAAAGGCCATCTTAGACTTTGACCTACATGGTCTGGCTCACATAATATATAAACAAAAATGTTTGAACTTTAAAAGACACCATGATTCTCTGAGTTTGTTTCGGCATTTCTTCTCAGAGGTCGTCAGTTAGGAAATGCCGATGCCATCTAGTTCATAAAATAATGTTACAAATGACTTGTAAAAGTATCTTTAGAAAGATCTATTTACAGAAATAAACAATCTAACTATCTATCTATCAAGGATGTGATAAATACACATGGAATTTTTGAAAAGTCTGACTTCTCAGTCTTCTAATCAAAACCAAATGTAAAATAAAAGGAACATTTTTCACCATAAACGCAACAGAGAAAACATGGTGAGCATCAACGTATGCTTTGATAAAGTCAGCCTGGCGATGGGAAATCATTAATCATTTCACACACAGAAGCGGCCAGTGAATGCGTCAATCCGTTATCCTGCGGACACCTTGTTTATTTGTTTGTGTGGTGTTCTGCTAAACGAGCCGTGATTGTTGCGTTTTGTTGCAGTTTTATTGGTTGCGTTGCTAGGTAAAGGTTCATTAAAGTTAACACCGATTGGATATAACTGAACGTGTTAAATCACGATACACATTCCTTTTTTAGTTTTTTACACCCTAGTGTAGGACAACGACATAGGAGAAACTCCTGAGTTTCTCCTATGTCGTAAGTGTGTTCACAAACACAAATATGTATTCACAGTGCACAAATACCCATGCCCTACATACATATCTATATTTGTTTAATCATGACCATTGCAACAACCGTGCTGTCAAAGGAACATTATAAGGAAATGACGGAAAGAATACTTGGGTATTATAATTTAAATAAATATTCCTGGACATTATGGCACGCAGCGCCATCTAGTTCCGTGTTAAGCCACGAGGCTTGTGTTACGGATACTAGCTGGTTGATATACTACATATATACTTTTTTTTTGTAAATACGTACATATTATAGATAGATACATCCATGACTCGGATACAAATGTTCATGCTTATCACACAAACATTTGTCCCTACCGGGATTCGAACCCGGGATCCATAGCACAGAAGGCAGTGTTAACTACCGCTGGACTAACTGGGTCGTCAAATGTGATACTCATATCTTAAATGCGTTAAATCGTCCAGTCGTCATAATAATATATTGTAATATCCAAGATATTATGACACAGTAACCATCCATTTTTCTTTTTAGCAAACAAGGTTCCACAGGCAAACTTTTCTTCGGAAACCCTGGAAGGTCTACGGACGGTCATAATTACATTGCTGAAACCCATGAATATGTTGTATTCACTGTTGGAGTTAGACAGTATGAGATTGGCAAATGTTTCATTCTAAAGATATTCAGTTCACACTTTTATAATATAATTTCACAGAATAATTTGATTTTGTCAATAAAATATAGTAATATTTAAATAGCAAAATCAAAATTAATTCAAAACTAATTTATCATCGTCTAGCTATGAAACAGCTGTCAAGAAATTCAAATTAAGTAATTCGAACTTTATGACAATAGGTACCTACTCGAAAATTGATCACTCCAGTGATTAAATATTTATCAATTATTTTAAACTTTGAATAGACAGGATTACAATTATAAACTAAAACTACGGCCATAAGCATTAGAATTCAAAATAAGTTAATATAATAATAAAAACAATCTTTATTACATAATATATTATAAGAGAAGCTGACTTTCTGATTAACATATCAACGCAGGGCCTAAACTATAAGGGTTCGAAATTTAAAATTTTGACAGGGGTTCCTTTTATAACGCAGGGGAGCACTAAGAAAGGATTTTTGAAAATTTATCCTCTAAGGGGGTAAAAAGAGGGTAAAACGGGGGTGCAAAGTATGAAACTTAAAAAAACTAACTCGAAAAAATTTTTTCATACTGTACATGTCGCACGAATCAGGTAGTCGTATAATATAATATAAATCGTGTAAATTTATTAAATTTGTAAAACAGTATTTAAGTAGTACACAAATCTACTTACATAAAAATATCACTTAACAAAATTAGTAGGTATATCAGTTGAAAATCTGATATCGTAAATTAAAAGGTGCTTTATTATTTTAAAGTCCAAAATAACCATTACATTTTATCGCTTTCATTAATCTTTAAATCGCTCATACTTAATAATTGACGCTTTTAAAATATCGTGACTTAATGACTTACAAATAACGGGTAGCTTGCTTTAATTTATGTTCATTGTTGTGTCTTAATAATAAACAGGCCATTAAAATTCCCCAGTGGCCGACGTAGGCATTTCATGAAATATGTGCCATAAAAACATGAAAATAAGATTTTTCTGAATAACGTTTTGAATACGAGGCCCTTTTCAATGCCCGCTCCCTGGGGAATTGTATTTTATTATATTCCTGGTTCTGTATTGTGATTTTAAAAATTCGTAACGTTGGACCCCTGAGAGACATTTACCAGCCTTCTCGAACGATCTTTCTCGACCTTACATCACATTAAGACGAGCACCGTGTGTGGAAGCGCCATACAAATCGTGAAGCGAAAACTTGATAAATTTGTTACAATAAAAATATAATATGCGAACACACAACTCGCGTCTACCCTTGTTATCGCAATATCTGACTTCATTTTTCTACAGCTGTTGTTATGGTGATATGTAAAGTGGTTTTATTAGCTTAGTCTGATTTGGCATTTTGTATGAGTTATGTTTTTGTTCACATTGTATTTGCCTTTTACGTAGGTATGTTATATGTATAATACTATTGTATGCGTAGAAATTTGTAGGTACTGCAATATCGTACGATTCAATTGTTTTTATGCAGAAAAAACAAGTACCTATGTGTTTCTTTTTTTATATCAATAATATAATTAGTCATTTTTGCTAACATACACATTATTATTCATTCTATTTTTGAAAAAGAACACGAAGAAAAAACGGCCTGTTCAAATCTAAATTATTAAACCGTAAGTCGCTTATCTCTCAAGGGAGCAATGAAAAGCCTGGTTTCCAGTTCGTGTGCTCGGTAACTCAAAATATTCTGAACTGAAAAAGAAAAAAAAGCACAATCCTGAAAATTAATGATAAATAAAATTTTACTCTTCAATCGGCAAATTTGGCTATAGGTACATTAGGCCCTTATGCCTGGTAATAAAGATGAAAAGTGAACTCTTGCCGTCTACCGAATATACTAATTACTTCACAAGCCTATTTAATCGTACTGTACCATAAATAAATAAATATTCCTGGACATTATGGCCCACAGCGCCATCTAGTTCCGTGCTAAGCAACGAGGCTTGTGTTACGGATACTAGTTGGTTCATCATCATCAACCCATTTATGTCCCACTGCTGGGCACTGGTCTCCTCTCGATTGTGAGGGATTAGGCTATAGTCCACCACGCTAGCCTACTGCGGGTTGGCAGACTTCACATGCCATCGAGAATTCTCTCAAGCATGCAGTTTTCCTCACGATGTTTTCCTTCACCGTTTGAGCATGTGATAAATACGCACATAACTTCCGAAAAGTCAGTGGTGCGTGGGTTGGGTTCGAACTCAAGACCTCTGACATCTCAGTCCACTGGTCACACCGCTCGGCTACCACAGCTCTCCTACGTTCAACTAGTTGGTTGATATACTACATATTCATTTTTTTTTTTGTATATACATACATATTATAGATAGATACATCCATGACTCGGATTCAAATGTTCATGCTCATCACACAAACATTTGACCCTACCGGGATTCGAACCCGGAATATGGGTCCCGGTCCCGGGCACAGAAGGCAGTGTTAACTACCGCTGGACTAACTGGGTCGTATGACAGTAACGGACAGGGATAAGCATTAGTAAATCATACATAATCTTCGCTACAGAAAGGTGTATCAACCCTATATTTTTCTATAGAAATGATGTAATATAATCCAGCACTATTGGGAAGTACGATAGATATTAAGATTTACAAACGTATACAGACAATTAAAATACGGTTTTTATTCTGTGCTCATTCAATTATAAAAGTTAATTACATATTCATGAAATAAAGAAAAACCATAATGTTGGTTGGATTAAATAAATTTATTTTTAAACATGATATTTGCCAATTGTATTGTTTCTTGTAAAACGAAGATTAAAAGCTCGCTCCAAATTATGATTTTCGAAATTTCTATCTACCCTCCCGGGAGGAATAACCCGCCAATGTGTACGTTACTAATGGAAGGGCTTTATTCGGCTCTCGATAAAAACGAAAAAGGTAAACTGAGCAATATTTATGTCGCGAGAGGTTCTATTAAATAATTTCTTCCCCAAACATAAATTTGTATTTTAATAGGCGCTGTTTGAAGTGTCTACGAATTCTATTAAATATTCAGAGGTAATTTAAATAGCTGTTGTTTTTATATTTAGGCAGGTATATTTTTTATTAAATATTTGCGTCGTAAGCAGAAACTTTCATTTAATAACATTTTATGAGCCTAGATATAATTAAATGAATATTCTTCAAATCTTAATAACAAAGCTTTAATACAAAGCTGATCCGTTTAGCTTATCACTGATATTTAATAGTTACATCATAATAACTGTCATTTCGTTGTACACAAACAAGAAGTCCGGCTCGAAAATAGGTACTATTTATTTATAAAAAAAAACATATACTATATTATTATACTCGTACATATGTAGCGAGGCGTTTATATCTAAAATTGTCGTTGCTTAATTTGGATCGAGTAGTGATGTCCAGATAAATTTATATATCAGATAATACTAAATATGTTTCTTTATTAGTCGTTTTTTATTCAAAACCGATAAACGATCAGGCAGCAACAGTTATTTTGCAACATATTATTTGTCTATTTTGGCCACTGATTCCTATACAGAAATGTATAGCAGTGGAATCCGACATAAAAGTTTATGGCTTCCAATGATATGTGTTACGTTCTGCGGTTGACCGTGAAACTGTGACTATTATCTATTATTATATGGATTGGTATCAAATCTATCAGATATTTCTGTTCAATGTGTAGTTTTGTAACTGTGATAGTCTGGTGATATGACTTGTGGACTTTGAAGTCAAAGATTTCGAAGAACCAACTTTAACTTTCAAAAGTTAGTGCTTTTTGAAGTTACGTGCGTATGCTGTAACGGTAAAGGAAAAAATGTATTAAAAGATTTGTAAAAGAGAGTTATATTAAGAGAGCTGTAAAAGATCCAAAACTTTGGGATAACTTTCAATAAAATGTTAGAATTGGTCCAACATCGATTCCTTCAGGTTAATGAATGTAATTGAATTCAAAGTGATGTTTGAAGGGAAATCTATAGAGCCTAGCCTACTCCAGTGGGAGACAGGCAAGATTTCAAGTACGTATAGTTTTCTTACCGCAAAGGTTGACCCAGCCCCCTTGACACTAGTTGATTACGGTCGGGATTAGATGACAGATGATCTTGAAATGTACACCTTGCGGTTGCAAAACCCTAGTAGATAATAGATAAATCATTAATATACTAATTTGTGGCTTATTATAATGCAACCACGGCATAGATAAATTTATCGATGATAATATATTTATTTATGCCCTCTAGAAAATACAGTCTTTCAAAATTCAGAAATTAAAATATCAAATTTGCGATTGTTATTTGTTTATATGGAATTTGAGCGCATTTCGACGATGCAGTGACGATGCAGCCGAATATGTAGCATGCAAGCTTAAACAATATCTATTCACTCTCGCCTCGAAGAACCCTAAGTTATATGATTCGGGAAACACTGATGTGGGTAAGTAGTGGAATTCCCAAGAATTCCACTACTGTAGTGTGTGTATTCTTGTAGCTTAGTTATAATTTAGAAAGCGCAACGGCCATTTTTAATTACCATGGCACTTTTAAACTGTAAAATTATTTGTCCTTAATTAATTTATATAACAACAAAACATACCAAATCAAAACTACAAAATATAGAAAATTCATCAGTTCTAGTAACTTAACTATTAAAAATGGATTTGGAAAAGAAAAACACTTTGAAGAAGCAGTAGTTGGACCAATACCATGCGAAGCCGCAGGTAAACAGCTAGTTAACAAATAATATTATAAAATTCACTTAATAGTGTACCTAACTTCTATTAGCAAAACCATGCTAAAATATTAATAAATATATATTAAGCCAAAAACCATAATCTTTAAAAATCCTAGCTTAAGGCGAATTAATTTCAAACTTTTACCAAGCGTTATAAACGGCTAAGAGTTTACAGGTCACCGAGCAGTCAGTTTACAAACTAATGTTTGTACTCGGAACAAAACCTTCCCCGTCGATCCCCAGATTTCTTACCTCAGTTAGGCGAGTACCCGCTCCAGGCAACAGCTGTCTATAAATAATTCTCCACAAAATTCCCGAAGGGAAAAATGGAAACGTCCGAAGCCGAACCGAAACTCCCCGAAGAATCGCACTATCGTTCATAATTTAGCTATCAAAAAGATTAGTAAGAGTTGTAGTGTTCCTGTGTAGAGTTCCTTTTTAATGAACATAATATTAACATACATAACACCACGCCTGTTGCCTAAGGGTTAGGCAGAGGTGTACGAATTTACACCCGCATTTCGTAGGAATTTTTAAGATCCCATGTAATATGCCTATTACATATTCCCACGGACCGGGCACGAATCCAAACTCCGAAATGTTACTTAAAATCTCTTGGAAATACCCAATAACATTTTGCTCGACCTGAGAATCGAATCCAAGAACTCTTGCTCAGCAGTGGCACTTTCGATCACTAGCAAATACAACGAGGCAACTCAGTCAAAATAATTAAATATTATGCCATGTTCTTCATTGGTTCAACAATAAGTTCGTCAATAGCTAAATACTAAACAAACAAATGCGATACTAATCGGTTGCCAAAAAGAAGCATAAAAGTTTCTGTCTTGTCCTTGCCTGTTTCTTGGTTAAAGTATATACGACTTGCATGACGCCTCATGTCCGAAAATTAACGATTCTATAAAAGTTAAGCAAAGTTTTATTAAATTTTATTTTATTTTCATATTTTATCCTTTGAAAATGGCACCTACGACAGGTTTTGCATCGTCCAAACCCTTGCTTATGGATCTCGTTAGCGTGTTGCAATGTAATCTATTCACTCTACCCATATATTTCTCAGAATTCTTCTTCTTATCTATTCCGAGTACCACAACTTATTCTCCACTGAAATGTTCATGTTCTGATAGATAAAACCCTCATTGTTCTTATGAGCTAAAGTGTAATTTGTATTCCCGTATAGAAATGTTCACGAAGTTCAGATGCATAAACTCAATAAAACGAGATTATAGTTTAGAAGTCTTTGTTTCTTCGCAAAGTGTAACACGCCGCAAGTTTTACATCTCGAAATTATTCATAAGTTTTCCTTATATTGTTGTTGCTGAAAGAATACTTCTGCCTTTTGTTTTATTTCAAAAAATGTCGTACAAATATTTAGGTCCGGACACGTTATTGTCTGTACTACTTTTTGTCTTGTATCCTTTTCTAATGTTCTTCGTTAAAAAGAGATATAATCTTTATTCATGAAATATATTTTTATCAGTAGTCATAATAACATATTATAATTAAATCTTTCATTATATAATTTAATTGGAACGGAATGTTTTATAAAATGAAATATTCTAATATTTTATTTTAGATGCAAAGTGAAACCATTTTATCTTATTTTAAATGATTACACAAATAACTCGCTTTCATATTTCAAGTGGAAAGCATTGAACAGCGCGTTTCAAACGGAAAAGAAAAGGGAAAGCTTTATAAAATTAATTATTTGCTCCTGAACTTATTGAATACGATGAAGACGAGACGTGCATTGAAAGAAGATCCTTTGCAGGCACACAAAAAAGGCATACCTACTTTAAAAAAACAGAGGTTACTAAACTGTAAACTTTCAAACAAAACCAAACTACATTCAAATCGGTCCAATCATTTAAGCCCCACGAATCACGATGCCACAGACAGACACGTCATCTCATATCAATATTGTGATCGCTATTTACCTATTTAATGTCCCACTGCTGGGCATAGGTTTCCTCTCATTTAAGAGTGATGAGGTTTATAATACACCAAGCTAGTCTAGAGCGGGCTGGCAGACACACATCGAGAAATTGTCTCGGGTATGCATGTTTCCTCACGATATTTTCTTTCACCACTTGAGTATGTAATTTACATTACATGCACGTAATTTTGAAAAGCCAGTGGCGGATTTTTGACTTAATAGTCCACCACCGTCATACCACTAGGTTATCACAGATTTGAACTAATATTGAGTAAGTTTCTAAGACCCTACGAACTCACCTAACATCAATAGATTCATTTATGAATCCATAATGGAGTTTCAGGTAGTATAGGATACTGACAGTGTACTGACCGCTATTGTCCAAGGGGAAATCAAAAGTTTGTACACGATATTATTCAATGATAGCAAGAGGTTATTGACCTTTTATATGATTACCCTATTTAATAAGTAAAATTTATGAAGCCGATTTCATTGGATTGATTTTGTCTTTGAGTGGGTTTTAGGATGGCTTATATTTGCAATTAGGCCGGGCATGGGGCTCTCACATCGAATAACTTTCATGAAAGATTCCATAAACTACAAAATAGTCTGAAGTTAAATCTAGAAAAACAAGAACATTTTGTATGTACGAGTATATCAAAGTTTCTACTGTCTTGTGTCTGTATTATCTGTGTAATACAAACTAAATTCATAAACTCACTGGTAATACCATAGTGTATGTTCAGCCAACCCTCTCGCGTCGCGATTACAACACGCCCGCAACGTGCACGTAACAACGTTGTGTGAATACGGACGAATTTAGAATAAACATAATTTCCCTGAGCTTTCATAACCATTATATTATTTGCTTAAAATTCTAAGGTCTCGAGTATAGTATAGAGTAGTCCAACTGACTTTTCGGAAGTTATGTGCGTATTTATCGGATGCTCAAACGGTGAAGGAAATATCGTGAGGAGACCTGCATGCTTGAGAGATTTTCTCGATGGCATGTGAAGTCTGCCAACCCGCAGTAGGCTAGCGTAGACTATGAGCCTAATGCCTATCAAATGAGTGGAGACCCGTGCCCAGCAGTGGGACAATTATGGGTTATATGTATAACTTAGCAAGCTATGGGATTCCAGCATCTTACGCTTAGCTGAGGAGCGCAGCGGGTATTTGTTATTATTATTCTATAAATCACATTCCAACAGATTTTCGAAAATAGAGCTCCTAAACCTTTATTTTATGGATCAAGGTATTCTTGAAAATCTTTGAATTATCAGAAAACATAACGGTAATTTCTTAAGCTTAGGCACAAAGCCAGGTTTCATTTTAACTTTCTGGCAATCTGTATTGTCGGTATAATAGAAGATGAAACTTGTGATCCCAGTTTTTGGCTCTTAGCTTCGGTTTTTCGTGAAATATTAAAACATAGTATCCTACATGCTACTACAGTATGCCTACAATTTATAACCAATGCATAAATAAGCCTATTTACACTATTATAATTTTGCACGTAATGAATAATTATACTACTACTACCCATTACTGTACATGTATCTCCGGAACGGTGGGCAGAGGACTGTTTATATCTATACTCCCATCTCCGGGAAAAATTCTCTAGGTCCCATGTAATAGGGACCGAGCCTGAGAATTGAATCCAGGATCTCACGCACAGCAGTTATACTTGTGACCTCTAGACTAGTAGACAGTCGTAAATTAATAATAGCGCACATAATTGCGAAAAATACAATTTTTAGGCATTATTTTGTATGTCTTTAAATTAAGTATGTTATTAGGTACTTAGTTTAAATATTCACTAGAATAAATAGCAAAAACTCCGTTTAAAAAAAACCGACTTCAAAAACTAAAAAGCAAAAAATAATTTCATACAGTTTTACCTTTCTTTTAGTTTTTAAGGTATTTTTTGTTTTTTATTAGATTTTTTATTTTTTAGTGTTTGTAATAGGTTGAACAATAAACGCTTCATCTACGCAATAAATTTGAGAGTTTTCCTCGATTTCCCAAGGATCCACTAATCAGATCTTCGCCATTTTTGTATAGCACCATACTGAAAGAGAGAACCTTACTCTCTTTCAAACAAAAAAAGAATCATCAAAATTTCCTCCTTTTTGAAGTCTGTTAAAAAGAGATTTTTTTGACAACTTCTTTCATCTCATTTCATTAAAAAATAATAAATTAGGAGAAGTTTTTATGTTTTAAGCCCGCCCTAATTATAAAGAATTTTTATTTCATAACGTAAAAATAATATCATTCAGTACTTTTGGTCTCAATTAATAGCGCGACTATATTTTTGTGTAATTATACTTTTTTTAATACCTAAGTTATTATATTTTGTTAATATGTAAATATGTAGGGCCTTTAATAACTAAAGTGAAAATAAATAATTTCTTAATATAGGTACTCTTTGCTAAGCAATACGAGTAACGAATATAAGTGAGAAGCTATGGATAAATTTTTATTTAATTAATTTTAATTTAACAACATTGATCCAATGGTTAGTAAAACCAACTCGCTAATGGTAATAAATTAAAACTTAAAGTGGTACAATATCAGGCCTGCCGACCGAGCAACTCAACAAAATGCCTCAACAATTTCATATCTTCATTCTGCAAATCATGGCCGAAAAAAAAAACGAAAGATTTGAATCTTTAACAATAATTATTCAGATTTCCGTAGGTACGTTATTTGATCCTCAAACATTTAATGTCAACACTAATTATAAACATAACGATATAATTACTATAATAATAGATACTTATAAAATGTTTACGAAGAATTTTGAAGCACGTTTCAGTCCTAGACTGTTCCTGACGTCACATCGAGCCGCGCCAACGGGTCGACGGGGACCGACCCCTACCAACAGAATCAACCGAGACCCCCACCTTCGGGCCACTCAGAAGACTCGCTTCGACGCTAACGCACCGCGCACACGCATACGGTCGTCTTCACTTTTTTGCACTTGGCGCCTACAATATATTACAGTCTTATCGAATATCTTTTATTTAGGCGGCTCACCTGATGGTAAGCGATCACCGCCGCCCATTGACATTTGCAATACCAGAAGCTTTGCGTATGCGTTGCCAACCCCTGCAGAAACCGTTAAGGTTTCGTAAAATAGGGAATTACTAAACTGACAGCCAAAGAATACCCATGCTGTCAAAATAGTCAGTCTCCAACGACCTCTGGTAACCTTACTCACTCGCGGAGGTACTGTTCCAGTCGGGCAGCTCAACTTGAGCGAGGAATCTCGCTATGCCTCTGACAGGTTAGACAGAGGTGTATTAATGTACACCTACATTTCACCGGTACGTTTTAGGCCCCATGTTGTTTAGGAGTGAGCCTATTGCCCTCGAATCCGAAGTGAAATGTGATCCGAATCGGAAAGTTAAACAAAAAACTTATAACTGCTGCAATAAATTGCTGGCCCTGGGAATCGATATTGATATAATTTATATCAATCTTAGGTATAAGCAATAAATAGGTCTTGGATTGGATTCCCAGGGCCAGCAATTTATTGCAGCAGTTATAAGTTTTTTTTTAACTGCGACTGCTATAAATAGGTCTATTATATATATTATATATAATAGACCTATTTATAGCAGTCGCACTTACGGGATAGACCAATGAGGCAGTCTCATAAGTAATAGGTATCAATCGATCTATACGGTTAAGCTGCGCCAGCGAAGGTCATTATGTGAAATGTGACCGGTTTTACCAAATCGAGACCACTAGGTACGTCTTAAAGCTAGTTCGGAATCGGTATCGGTCTAGTGGCAATCATCCTCACCAGCCCATTTACTGTCCCGTTGCTAGGCACAGGTCTACTCTCATTTGAGAGGGATTACGCTATATCCCTTCAAACTAGCCTAGTAGGTTGCTAGACTTCACACAACACCGAGAATAATTCGCAGTTATGTAGGTTTCCTTACGATATTTTCCTTCACCGTTTGAGCAAGTGATAAATACGCGCGCAATTTTGAAAAGTCAGTAATGCATGGCGATCGCTTCGTGCAGAATACTGCTGCCGCCGATATATCCAACTGTATTTGGGTACACTGGAAGTCCAACATAGTGGGAAAAACAATGAAAAAATTAGTAAAAAGGCAACAAGAGCTTTGGCGGATAGTTGCCATATCTAATCTCTCGGTCCTTGGAACTCTGCCAAAATACAGATTCCCTTAAGAAATACCCTTTGTGACCGCCTAAGTTACAATCCGGACCAACTTTAATAACAACTTGATTTGCTTCTATGAAACTGGAAATTAATATCAAAACTATTCGGTACGATTATTTGTACTGGTTTAATTAATCCGTTGAGTAAATTTCTTGCAAAGTCAGTTCGATTTTTAAATGCGTTGGCGGCAGGTTTGCGGCTGTTAATACCGTGTCAGTTTTGTTTTAAGCCAAGTTTAGTCTGTATTTAAATAAAAGAACAGCTATTATATGCGTGGAAGATGTTTAATTAGTATTCTCATTTTATAAACAAGATTATAATTTAAAAAGTAAAACTAAATTATTTCGTTTGTGTTTGAAATAATATTCTGTTACCAGCTGCTTTTATATTTTAAACAGTGTAACAATATACTAATTGTATTGTCCATTTGAAGAATGCTCACTAAGACTAAGTAGGTAGGTAATTTTTTATTAAAGTAGCTAAATAACATTGACCTTCAATAACTTAAATAAATAATATTGATTGCCTATTACAATTCTTGAATAAATTACATTTATTGATCAGAGCTTAAAAGCTTTTAAAAATGTAAGCACACTTTAGCAGAACAAAAAGCCCGTTTGGTAATTAAGGATTACATAAATGTTTTATATTTTAATCTCATATAAAAGTTTCTCTCGTTACGTATTCTCACCATAATGGTGGTGTTAAGGGCGAAATAAACGCATTTTAAAGTAAGACACATTAACAGTGAACGCAACAAGTAAAGCCAGTGCTCGTCAGCTAACCTTTCGTTAACCGTTAGTTAATTCAATTAAATAACTCAACCCATAACTTGATATTAATAAAGTTTGGTATAACTGGGCCTATGGAAATTATCATTGCTTTATGGTGTTTGCTAAGTATGGCAATTCTGGTATGTCGTCTCTATAGGAATGTGACTTTAGGTATATTATAATTATTATTTTAGTATTAGTGCGTTTTTTGTATTTTTGTACCTATTGACGATTGATTTTTGTAGCTAGATTTTGTTGCGAACTAAAAAAAATCATTCGAGCTTTTGTTGGGCTTTTAAAAAAGATTATTTATGGATCAATTATTTATAAATCAAGTAGAATTTTACGAATTAGAAATAAATGGTATACAATATCAACACTTATAAAATATATATTATAATATATATATAAAAAAAGAAATTGACAAACATACCTCAATAATTAATTAACGCCGAATCCGTAGTCAAACGAAACACGCTCAATAAAATATTAAAAAAGGGGGAAAATTTATACTACTAAAGAAAACGAACACGTTTGAAAAAAAAGAACACTGATTGAACTGTTCACTTGTTCACTGTTATATTGTGCATGGGTTCGACGCGTGTTGTGAGTCGGGAGCGCGCGAGGCGTCCTCTGTGGGCGGTGGCGGCGATTGCACTGGTCCTGCGTTCCCGCCCGCCCTGCCTTCCCCTATACCTGTTACAGGTACGGTCCCCATACATCCAGAACTAAGTAGCTGCTATTGATGGACAAACCGAATTGATTTTCGCGCGGCGCGATTACCGTGTGTTCGGATACATCAGACCGGCTCGAGCTGGGTGTATATATTTTTCGCTTACAGTGTAACGCTTCCCGGAATTCGGTGTAGATTCATAAATTTTCTTCTAACGATAAACATCAGCTAGACTGGTGGAATTTACCGAAAAATCTTCGGTTATTACAAATAAGTACGTAACCATAACATGATTTTTATCCGTCATCATCTGTTTGTATTTTGTAATGTCTATTTTTGAATTACAATGATTATTTTATCGGGCTTACTACATAATATTAAATATTATCTTGAATGGAAATCACAGCATACCGTTCATTTTATTAATGCGACCGCGTAGGGCTCTCAAACGTCACATTTTCAGCCAAAATAAACATCATGACGGAATTTTAACATCATCGTAAAGTGACGCATGGGGATTATAACAACACCTGTAAAATACAGAAGATAAAATAAATAATTATTTCAAGAACAGTTTTGATCTGTTGTTCATAAATAAAGTCGGTGTCAGTATCGTATTTATAGACAACAGTCAATTGTAGACGGATTGTAGTTTTTTTAGTACCTATATTTTATACCTATAAAGTTTTCCAGGTCGTTATCGCCGGTAAAATTTGAAAATAACAAGCTCTTGAACTATTAATGGGAATGGGTGAAATGTAGAATCTATATGTAATAATCGTTTGTCCTGTCTGATTCATCAATGCAGAGCCTAAACCAAGTTTCAAGTTTTCAATTAATTTTTTTTGACAGATGATGCACAATAAGTAAGTATTTAATATCTATCATATTTTCATAAATATGTTTGTACATTTTTATTGCATCGTTAGCCGTAGAAGGAAGCCTATCTATTTTTTGGAGAAATCACATCGAATTAAAAATCATTTTGGAATATTGTTTTGTTCCTATCTCTGTAGAATACTCTGCAAATGAAATATTAGAACCGACAATCTTACTTTGCCCGATATAGGTTACCATAAATAAAAAGGACCCAACAATAGCAGCAAGAGGCGACCTTTTTAAATCTAGTTGTTCGACTTAATAAAATTTACAAGGAGTGTTCCTGTAAAATCTCGGGGAGGGAGCGCACAATGGCATCCTTGGGAGTTGACATTACACATTCCCACTCACACATTCACGTACGAACACATACAAAGGTAGCTGAGAATTTTGTCGTTTTTCCGATGACGACGCGACGGCGTGAATGCAAATTGTTTCCCCGAATATTGAATTCAAACCATTGTGCAAATCAAATTGTCTAATAAATTGCTACAAATCCGTTTTTAACTTTATTCTTGCTCTTTTTCCGTGACGTTATTTTGCACGACCAATTGATCTGTCGAAATATTTTTTTTAGATATTACATATCCTCATTAATGACTGCAATTAATTTTATTTATTAGGGCGGAATGTTCGATTTATTTAAAAAAAGATGTCTAATGTTTGCGTAAGTGGATGAAAAATATTTTTATTAGATATTTCCTAAAGTTTCAGGTTGACAGTTTTATAAATATCAAAAAGGTAACTTTTTTCCGCATTTATTTTGGCTGTTTTTTTTTCATAAACATTAATTAATTGTAGCGAGGGGTGTCAAATTTAAAATATTAATTACATTTGAGTTAGTAATGAGATTCTTTCTAAATTTAGCAAACCCTTATTTTCAGTATTTAAATTAGGTAATTGGAGAACCTGACAGACTGAAGTCAAAGGTCCTGAGTTTGGAAGGCACACACAACTAACTTTTTGAAGTTTTGTGCTTATTTGTCAAGTACCACACTAGCCTAGTGCAAATTGGCAGATTTGCACTAGGCTAGTGTGGCTCACCTCTCTAATTTTTTTGCCCGGGCTCAGCTGTAAGATAATAATTGGGTCGATTATGACATGATGATGATTAATGATAAGAACAAAGTCCAAATAAAGCGCAAGTCTAAAGAAGACACTTCTATGTGTGTTGTATTTTCGTTGTAGGCGAAGACAAAAATCACTATGTATCCCTCGGGATTAAATACAAATTACAAACTCGTGTCGTTTGAGGCCTTCGCGAAGCCTCAACTGTTACTAATCTGTACACATTTATGTCGTTTGGTAAACAATGTACTAGCTATATAAATGGAATACCACTTGCCAACAATCATGGAGAAAATATTTGCGGAAAAATAATCCTATGGATATCTTCTTTATCGTTGTTAAAATTTAAACATTTAACATAAATCATAACCTACAGCTCACTCCGACTGATATACATATATATTAAATATATTTTATTAAAAATTTGCGCTCTTTACATATTACATAATCCGTATTAAATATTGAAGTTAATGGATTAGCTAAGGAGGAAAATAATAGGCATACTATAAAAAAGAATAGTGAACGGATGTTAAGTATGAGTCAATTCAAATAATAATTGTATTGTGTGAAGTCATCATTACCAAAATGTTTTTTTGATATTATGATCAAAATGCTTTCTTAAATATTTTGTATAAACTTTGTTTATTCATTAACTTCCATCTGCCTCCTTAATTCAGCGTCATAAGCAGTAACATCTCTCTCTCTAAATAAACAAACATAATAATTCAACAATTGCATCAACATTGTTTAATATTTTAATGTGTTAACGTAACACAAGAGATGTTTTGATCTGGCTTTTGAATATCTCTCCGAGTGTCTAAATGCGTTTCATTTGGTGTGGTTCCAGATGGCACGCCAGGTGAATTATTGTAAGCAATTTGGAACCTAAAACCCGCCAGTCTTTTTTCCTTTTCGCTTAATATATTTCTTGAAACTAATTTGGCCGTTGTAGACATAAAAGTGATGATTTTATTTGTAAAATTTTGGTGAGTTTTGTGTATGATAATGTACTTTATACTATAAGGTATTCCGTTTTAGCAATATTATCACATCATCAACCCTGTCGTCCCCTGAAGGATTAAGCAGAGGTGTAGGTCGAGATAAAACTATCCTATAGATATATTGTAAAGGATAGTTTACCTACTATCATAATATTTTTTTATTGCAAACCTACGAATAACTTAGCTAAAGCAACGCGTGGTTTAGTCTGCTAGTTTAAAATAAATAAATCTAATTCTGTTAGGGATTGTTTGTCCCGCACTCTATCATCACGACCGTGAGCACAGTAACAGCAGAGTAACTGCCTCATTAAACTAGGAAAAATAAATAATGTACGATTAGATACAAAAGATGACGTGGTCCGCTGTTCTGTTCTAGCTTTACCGCGTTTAGTTTTAACAGTACAATGTGTCATACTTATAGCAGTTGTATTAAAATCTATTATCAACAATTCCAATTACATTATATACAACTGAAGACTGCTTCACTACAATCAATTGTCTATATATGAACTATCATAGTAATTATATCTACGTAAAAATATTTCAGTCATGGCTTTAAATCCGGGTTGATTTCCAGGATGAGTAATAGATTTTTCATAGTAATAGATTTAGATATTAATAGGTTTTTCTATGAAATGTTCAATACCGCTGCGCTAAAATTTCGCATTACATATTAGGTACATAGAAAAATCAATGTTCTGTGCGAAGCCACGCACATTTGGCTGTCAAAGCTTTGACCCATGACATTAGGAAATTTCATCGTACTGAAGATATACTCTTTAAACTCTTGATTATCCATTCGATAATAAAGATACGATCTTGAAGTTAAGCCACAAGAGGTACCACTTTTTTAATAGTCAGTGATAAAAAAATCACATTACATTACCTACCAAAGATAACTATAATATAATAATCTCTATTATAAGATAATTTTCCCTTAATCGAACATAATTCCCTCTATCATGACGTTTATGCATACAAGCGAACTTCTGAAGCACCAATAACTTATAAGATCATGTCTATCTTCTCGCAAACAAAAACCTCCGCTCGATTCCCCGGTACCCCATAAAGTAAAGAGTGATTTACTTCGTCGAACTTGCATTCTACGTGATTGCTTAGTCTATTCACGGCCCACGTACTTATACTACGTTTTTTACGGGGCGTCTAGGTTGTAGTAAATGGCGTTCGTTCTTGAGTAAAGTAGTACTTAGACACTTCGTGAGGTCCTTTCGCAGCTAGTTTTTTTTTGCTTAACATTTTAAGTAGCTAGTCACATATTCATCACTCATTACTACATAGATGTCAGCTCGCCTCATTAGTAGCAGGTGAATTGGACAATATTCTTAGATTTTGTATAGACCTAAAACATGCCTACTATTTTCAGTAAACCAATGTTAGTTATATTATCCGGTTTTACTACGAAAAATAAATGGATTAGATGTATCAAGGAAATGAATTATTAATGAACTGGATGGGTACCTATAATGATGTTTCTATGGAAATTATTATTAATTTATTTAATGCCTATTTGTGTGTTGTAGCTAGCTAGGACGAGCGGCTGAATAAATTGATTGCTTAACTACAAACATTATTCAATAATAATATTAATTATGTAAGCTGTGGTAGCCTAGTTGTGTGACAAGTGAACAATGACGTCAAAGCTCTCTAGTTCGATCTGAAGGCATGCACCACTAATTTTTCGAAGGTTCAAACGGTGAACGATAACATTGTGGAAACCTGCACTGCTGAGAGATTTTCCCGGCAGCGTGTGAGGTCTGTTAATCTCGAGTGCGTGGTGAATGATAGTCTCATCCGTCTCAAATGAGAGGAAACCCGTGGCCTGTACTAGGATATTAATTGAATTGATGATAAAAATTAATTAAAACAGTATAATTCAATCGGCATCCAGATCACAAATACGCATGTGTTATATTTCATTGCTGCTTGTCCTTTCTGAACATGTTAATACTCTACAGCCCTACCTATTAAAATCCGTTGAATCTTCAACCATATGTGAGGTCTATTATGCTGTCATGTCAAAGCAAACAGGAATCGTAATGCCAATTTAGCCTCAAAATTCGTTTAGAAGTAAAATAGGCGCAGGATTCCATTTCCAAACAATTTACCGGCTCAAAGACAGATAATGAAGTATTGTTAGCACAATAGTGTGTTGTTAATATCACAGTCTGTACTACAAAGGGATAGGTAGGACACGTCGTTAGCATTATATAATAATTTAATTACTCTACGATAATAATGAAGGGCAACCCAGTATATTAACATAGATAATGTCTAAAGGATTTCAGGTATTTCTGTGTACTAACGTAAAGTAATTAGTGTGTCAATTAAGCTTTTTTTAGCTTTACCCTGCACTAGAATTTTTTCCTATGTCGTGGGCGTGTTTACAAAAATACACAAAGTAAATAAAATAACAGTTATGTACTTGTAGATCGCACAATTTTTTGCTCCGTGCGGTGATCGGATCCCGAACCCACGAAGTTGCTTCCTGAACTCCTGAACTTGAAAAGTCCGATATCCAGTTTAAAATATCTTTATTCTCCAGGTGGCAGTGATAAAAATTTTTTTTAGAGTTGATGCTTGATAGCTGCAATAGGATCTAAGAATAAATAAATAGGTATCACGGACATTATCACACAGCGCCATCTTGTTCTGAGCTAAGCAACTAGGCTGATAATGTATGTATAATAATAGGTACATACATGTTATACATTGACACATCCTTGACTCGGTACATATATATAATATTATAATGCATACAGTTATTACACAATATATGTATGTATACAATATTATATGTATTTGACTCTACTGAGATTCGAACGCAAAACTTGCCGTAATACCACTTCACAGCGGTCGTCAATCTAAATATGTAAATGTTTCACTGAGAAATTTTCATTAGGACACTTTATTAAGATGCTTAAAGTGAATTTTCCAGTTCAATGTCGATCTATCCCAACATACCCAAGGGAAATAAGAATGTTTAGATTACCTACAATGTAGACGGATTAGAACGAAGCTTACAACTTTGTTTTACGTCTGATGTTCTACTTTTCAACCTTATATAAATGTTAGATTATCATCATCGCATTTCATGTAACAACACAATATCAAACATGTTTATGGAGTGCAATAAAGATATTGAAATTTAGTAGGTACTGTCTCAATGCTGTGCAAGGGAAGGATTAGGCTGTATTTTTCCAAGCTAGCCTAGTGCGGATTGGCTGTCATCACACGCTATCGAAAAAATCTCTCAGGCAAGCAGGTTTCCTCACGATGTTTTCATTCATCATTTTAGCATGTGATAAATACGCTTCGGTTTGTCAACTGTTTTTTTGTAGATATTGACGAATAAAGAAATGTTTTCATAAAAAAAATTGGTCCAGTTTTTCTTGTTGAGCTATTATAAATATCATTCAAAATATTATACCTTACTCCAACCACAAAAGAACTAGCTTCTAAAAGGTTAAATTAATTTGTTAAAAATAAATTATTTTTTTAACGCTCAACTCAACAACTCAATATATTGAATGAGTTGTTGAGTTGAGCTACATTGTAAATTAACACACTAAAACTACCTTAAACTAACCATTTTTAATTTAAATATAATAATATATCTAGACCCAAACTACCGCGGCAGGGTTTCCACAAACAAACTTTACCTCTAGAGATCAGGCAACATCATTCTAGTTACCAAACATGGTCTCGCTCCTAAACAAGGCAGTAAGGGTTCATTGCGGCCGCTTCCTCTATCACGACAAACTTTTGTACTTCAAGGTTGAGCAATAACAGTACGTGGCAGTACCTTCTAAAGTTTATATGAAAGCCCTGAAAATCTGGAATATCTAAGTAATGATTTGTGTACGCGACTGTACGTACGAAGGTAGGCATTGTAGCTGGGAAAACGAGCCTATTTGTCTGAACTTGGTGTCATTTACATATCCGTGTTGAAGGGAAACAATGGGTGATTTGTAGGCGGCGGATGGAAGGAACGTACGAGGGGTAGTAGTTCATACGAAATCCCTTCCTTCGTGATGTTAGACAGCAACTTGTGGAAATACCTCGTTTATTTGGCAGATAATACCGGTGTGAAAATATTCCGTATGTGACACTCATTTCTACTTGAAGTCGCCTGGCTTGCTTCAATACAAACTTTGTTTTCTTTAAAACAAACATGTTTAGGGTGCTTTTGACGGTACGATTGTTGCAGTCACTGAAAAGTAACTTACAGTTAAACATTTCGGAAACGATTTTGTTACACTACTTTATTGTAGTGTGTTGGATAGCCTGAAGTTCGGATTTGTGCAATACACTCATACCAACCTCATTACAATATGACCTAAACCATACAAACAAACTGCGGGCACACTTTTATATTAAAAAATATTTTAGAACAGGCGAGATGTAATGAAATTCAGAAAAAAGTTAGTTATTACAGCGAATAAATGTTTCGGTCGTATAAATATTAATAACATAAATACACGAGTTTAAATTAATGCTAAGTGCAATTATTTATACGCCAGTTCCACGTACGGTTTAATTGCTAAACCTTGAACTGAGAATGGGAGATTTATGAGTGATGGACCTACCTAACTACATACATAGTGTACAATGTTTGTGGTATAAAATTGGTGTTAATTTATTGGGAGGATCATGAAGTAGAATGCTTGAATGCACTGCAAAGCATTGTAGAAATGCTAGAAGACTGCGTCAAAAGCATCTGACGTAGTTATTTAGTTCATTTGTAAGTTTCAGGCGAATTTTACAGATTATTATATACATACGTGGAATTTGAACTGCCTCGTTGGTCTAGTTGTTGTAACTGCTGAGTAAGATGTCTTTTGTTCGATTCCAACTTCGAGCAAAGTGTTATTGGTTTTTTCTATGAAATTGTTAGTATCAGCTCGATGTTTGGATTCGTTCCCGGTTGATGGCAATAGGCTTGCCCTCTATTACATGGGACCTAAAACATAACAGCGTAATTTGGATGTAGGTGGCGACAGACGTAATGATATGTTATGTAGTACATCATAAAGTCTATTTTTGCAATACGACTGATACCAGCAGCTGCTACACATGCATACACGTTATGATAAAGAACTAGATGTAAGCAGAAGGATATCAAGTTTCTGTAACAAGAAATAGATTGACTCGAACAATTCCACAATCGTTGCCATGGAGATAACCGGGTTCCCGTTGAAATGAAGAAATGCTAAGAGCTTATTGCTTACTTCAAATGATGGAGAGGTACTCTACAAAACTGGTCAATTGAATTGGCTGTTTTTTGAATGGCGACAACACAGCCCCTAAAATGGATGCGCTCCACCGTTTCCTAGTATTTTTGTTGGGAAGAAGACATAGCGCAAAGAATTCCCCTGTAGCCCATATAAATGGCTGTAAATATAATTTATTGTTCGCACAAATCGATAAAAAACGCGAGGTTATCGCATTTTTAGACAAGAAATGCCGTTTCCATAAAGGAAAAGCCGCTTTATTTATGAAAATACGTATGTGTTTTCAAAAGTTCTACTTATTTGTATATCTCAAGATACTGGCAAAACTTTGCCACGCTTTGCTGTGGCAAATTGTTGCATTGATGCAAACAAATAAATAAAAACAATCCGCAGCTTTGCTCTCAGGGTTTATAAATAAAAAGAAGCCTATACGTTAATTCAGGTAATAAACTCTATGTATGCTAAATTTCATGCAAATTTGATAAGCAGTTTTTGTGTAAAAGAGTAACAAACATCCATACAAACTTTCACATACGTATAATATTAGTAGGATTAGTAGGGTTATCAATTATAGACCTGACCATTTTCCTTTGATGGCTCCTTATGTGAGGTGAAATAAAACATTTGTTGTGATTTTCTTTGTTTTACATCATGTAAAATAAATAAAAGAATGAACCAAGAAATCTCACTAATAGTGAATATCTTTTGGTACAAAACTTTATCACTAATGAATTTCGTGAGTGCGCTTACTTCCCGGAAAGTTTCTTCGTTAAAGCTGCCTGAATATTGTCAACTTCTGCTTCTGTAAGTCTCGCACGCCATTTTGTCTCATTCAATAAAATATACTGAATAATATTCAAAACGGTTATTGTTTAATGTAGACATCCGCACCTGCAAATGAAATATAAGCAAGTCAAATTATTTGACTTAAATTTGATAAAAAGAAGCAAATGTAGTAATAAATAATAATAAAAAAAATTGACGAAAATAAATTTAAATAGTTTACTAGTTATTTACATTCATCATTAATAATAGTGCTTCTCTGTGTATAAAATTTTAGGTTTCTAAAATATGTAAGTAGAAACGATATATTTTTCTACTGTATTATTATTATTTTTGCCTTATTTCCGTTTGTAGGTAGCCTGTAACCGTAGTGTTCCACTTAATTTAAGTGTTCTGTAATATTTCATATTGAAACCCATTACGGAATTACTTTGAAAACTGTCTGTTCCGTTTTAATAACGATCCTCGCAACTGATTTGATTACGTATAGACCACTATAAATAATATAATATACACGTAATCAAATCAACTATTTATTAAAAAGAATATGTAAATATGAATGCCTTGCTTCCCGCGGCTTTGCTCGCTTGCTTTGGTATATACAAAAATAAAATTAAAATTAAAATTGGCCATGTTAATCCAGGTAATAAATTGTATGTATGCTTAATTTGTTCTAAATCTGTTTAGCAGTTTTTGCGTGAAAGAGTAACAAACATCCATACAAGCTTTCGTATTAATAATATTAGTAGGATGGCAATAGAAATAAAACTACTTTTTACGGATTTTATCGCGGTATATTGATATTATTTTAACCCGACGTTTCGGATCCTTTACAGCATCCATGGTCACGGGCCGTCTGAGGTGTTGGTCGTCTTGAAGTTATAATTACTTACAGCTACCTTACATTTTCAATTATTATTGACAATCCGATTTACACAGAACGAGCTCACCGTAAAAAGTAGTTTTATTTCAAAGTCCAATATTCGCGTAAGTGTAAGAAATCAATAGGATGGCAATAGGTTGAATACGCTTGCCCCCTACATGGGATCTACATACCGGCCATTAGGCAGATGGGTATATTACTATACCTCTATATTACTGTAATTCCAACTTAAACGATGTTCATCATATCAGCTGGAGGACGTCCACTGCTGGACATAAGCCTCCCCCAAAGATTTCCACAACGACCGGTCTTGGGCCACCTGCATCCAGCTGGTTCCAGCGACCTTTAACAGGTCGTCGGTCCACCTTGCCACCGGCCTACCCACGCTGCGTCTTCCAGTTCGCGGTCGCCACTCGAGAACCTTCAAGCCCCAACGGCCATCCGTTCTTCGAGCAATGTGCCCTGCCCACTGTCACTTGAGTTTGGCGATTCTTCGGGCTATGTCAGTGACCCGGGTTCTTCTACGGATCTCCTCGTTTCTGATTCGATCACGTAGTGAAACTCCTAACATAGCCCTCTCCATCGCTCTCTGAGTGACTGTGAGCTTACTTATAAGGCCCACTGTAAGCGGCCACGTCTCGGTGCCGTAAATCATTACTGGCAACACACACTGGTCAAAGACTTTCGTCTTTAGATGTTAACTGCTTACAATCATCAATGGTCCGTAAGCTAGTTTGCCACCCCTGGGATAGATAAAAAAACTATTTATCAATTCTTGCACTGCCATCCGATTCTAATATTTGATAAAATCAAGTCAGCTAGCGGGCTTATCTGTAAATTAATTTCAAAATTCGAAAGCTTAACACATTGAACATATTAGTAGATGTTTGTGTTCAATACATATAGTATGTACAACATTAACACAGAATACTAATGAACAAAGACTTTGCCGTAAGGTAAGCATTACATTAAACCAATTCTAGTGTCTACATAATTCATCACATAACAGATTAAGTAAGTACCTATAGTGTCTCCATATTGATAGCTCGGGTATACTAAATAGCGTCATTATGTCTGCATTTGTCAATTAAGACATGTATTAAGCTGGTTTCATATTGATAGCGGTAGCACAACGTCAGATTTGAATTTATATTTCACACTTTTTTATATTGGGACATTATGACTTATGACACAACGCCATCTAGCCCCGAGTTAAGTACCGAGGCTTGTGCTACGGATGGTTGATGGCTGGTTGGTTACAATCGATATTTTTAATTTTGTAAATATATACGTACATAAAACATCCATGCTCATCACACACACTTTTGCCTCTACCAGTATTCGAACCCGGGACCCTTACACAGAAGAAAGAAGCCTTTAATACCGCTGCGTCAATCGGAATAGTCATTGTCACACTGCCTCGGTTATCCTTTAGCTAAGTGAAAAGCACACACTGCAAACACAGTGTCAAAGATTGAGCACGCAATATCATCATCATCAGCCTATATTCGTCCACTACTGGACGTAGGCCTCCCCTAGTGAACGCCACAGAGCTCGCACGCAATATACTATACTACTATATACCTTTTCAGGTCTAGCTTGTATATACGCACGGAGTAGCACGATAGAACTATTTGTTTCTTGTCATATATTTGAGGGTGGTAGCTAGAAAGCTCCCGATCTAACATACCACCAGATGGATGGTTAGATTCTATCAAGCATACTGTACATAATGAATGCGTCTATTTCCACGCTTTATTACTTAACAATAGATGAGCCTCCCGTTCATTTACCCCATTATCACCATAAAAAAATCTATCAACTGTATAATATCCGTAACTGAAGCATTTTTACTTCGCTCGGAACTAGATGGCGCTGTATAATAATTTCCGAATAAATTATTTATTCATAGTCACCCTTTAACTGAGTGTATGAATTGTTATGTACGTTTGATTCTTGTATTGTAGAACCGCACGAAATGCTTGTTGTCAACTGCGTATTCGCGTAACTATGAAACCTGCCTTAGGCTTAAACACAATAGATTGTCTACTAAATTGCTAATGCCTCATAAATTGTGTAATAATATAGCAAATGGAACTGATTAACTATTTGATTACTCATTTGTAACAAAAGAGGTTTTAACTTTAATCTATGAGCAGCTACAAAGACCTCCAGAGGGTATCTTAATTAATGTTCTATTGTGCCTGTAATTGGTTACTCGACAGGTTAATACTGTCCTAAGGTTATTATTTACGTTTCCAAATGATGAGTTCCACGCTAAAATTTGAATCAACATTATCATCATCAAGCCATTATTATCTACTACTAGTCACGGGTCTCCTCTCATTTGAGAGAGACTAGGCTATAGTCCACCACGTTAGCCTACTGTGAGTTGGCAGACTTCACATGCTATCGAGTAAATGTCTCAAGCATGCAGGTTTCCTCACGATGTTTTCCTTCACCGTTTGAGCATGTGATACAAAGGTGTAACATGCTCAAACGCTGAAGCCAAGTGACTGAGTGACTGACTCGTCCTCTTCTTGTTCTTCTCTTTAATCACAAGAAGAAATAGACGAAGATTCAGAACAGGTATACCTACCATATATATTATATACGTACCATACATGTACAATTGTACATATAACTCAAGTAATATATTATTTCGTATTAAGTCAATACCAAAACCCGTCAATGCTACACACGTCATGTTAAAATGAATTACCGTGAAGGACAATTATGCCAGTTATACCCCAGCTATATTGTTATGACCCCTCAGGGTATCTCCAGAATTTGTATTCATATTCTATATATTATTACACCCATTCCAGTTAATTCAGTCCCAATTGTTCATGTTTGAATAATAAATACGTCTTCTCAGTCTTGGGAATTATATTATGTACAAATACATATACATATGTCATTCACAAAGTTTTAATGTATATAGGTTATTCAATTAAAATATAATAGTATCCCAAAATATTTTTTAAGTTACGTTAATCTTATAGTCGCAAAGTGTAGCCAAGGGTCCTGAATTCAATTTCCAGTCTAAAAAAGTGTTATGTGGTGGTTCAATGAAAGTCTTTAATTACTTCTTAGAATTGGCTTGCAGTTTGTAGTCAATATAAGGCCGTATTAAATATGAACTAAATCTATATGTACGGGGAGTGTACATCTGTACTCTTCCTAACTCGTAGAGACAACAGTTATGTTATAAGTTGCACAATTGAGAGGAATTAGGCTACATAATTATAGTCTACCGCGGGTTGATAGACTTCACACACCAACGAAAAATACTCATACATGGTAGGTTCCATATGATTTTTTCCTTCACTATTTAAGCATGTGATAAAAAAAGTATGTAATTTCGAAAAGTAACCCTGGGGATCGTACGAACATCACCAGTCATCGAACTGCACCAGTCTCATGTTGATTTTACATACATAAATCTTTGTAAAACAAAACCAACAATTTTGTATTTAATTTAAAAAGAGAATATTTGGAGTTTCTTGCCGGTTCTTCTCCATAAGACCTACCTTTTCGAACCGTGCAATTAAATTCAATTAAATTAGACGATTCAAATTGTGACCTGTATTGGTCTAATTGAAATAAATGATTTGATTTGATTTGATTGATACGCGAGACTTCGTACCTCACACTACAAGGCTATAACAGCTTGTGTATAACGACATAATTATCTTTTTTACCAATTATTTTCGCGGTAACTAATACATATTTACATGATTACTAGCTGACCCAGCACACGTTGTTTTGCCACATTTTAGGGGTTGGTGGTAGAAGGGTGAAAATTTAGGGTAGTATTTATTTTTAATGCGACATAATAAAAAAATAAAGAAATTAAAAAAATGACTAAAAATAAAAGAAAAATGTTAAGGGTGGACAACCCTTATCACTAAGGGTATGAAAAATGATGTTGGCCGATTCTCAGACCTACTCAATATGCTCACAAAATTTCATGAGAATCGGTCAAGCCGTTTCGGAGGAGTACGGGAACGAACATTGTGACACGAGAATTTTATATATAAGATATACCAACGTATGTAAAACCTTTTTCAGCATTTTCAAAAGATATCCAGATGTTCCGGCTTTAATTAAAAACTTTTTAGTGATTTATCGCCGTGCGCAATACTCGTATTTCTATTTGGACTTAAAAACTTGGTCGTAACATTTTCATTTCAACTCATTAAACAAATTGCAAATTAATTTGAAGAATTGAAATCGGTTTCGATACAAATTTTATTGTTCTGTTAAGTTTATTTTAGAAATGTTTGGTATTTTAGAAATAATTTCAAATTAGTAATCTATTGAAAACTTTTTAATTGAAATAGTTATAAGAAGGCTTGAACATGTTCACCTGATATCATAGCAATATCTGCAATGGGTAAGCAGTCATTTACAATAAATGATGAAGTATTAGTAATTGTAGGCGAGAGAAAACAGTTGATAAGAAACAAAGAATAGTAGATAGATTTTTAAATTTATTTTATGATTTACTCAGTTCATTGTTCAGTCGATGGCAGGCTTCGTTTCGGACGTTTATGAGGTTTTATTGGAATTCATATTCATATCACCTATTTTTCTACAATCCCTTGGTGAACTAAATAATCCCAATGCACATGCCATTGCCCCAGAAACGGTACATATTTGTATATATAATTGAATCCTTTACAGCATCCATATTCACGGACCCTCACCCGCGACTATGTATGCTGGACTTTTTAATCCCACCGTAATCCAAAACATCGCAAAAGTGTAAGAAAATAGTTCGTCTATGCTTGCTTACAACATATAAATACCATCAAATAGTGGTATGCAAACTGTAGGAAAATTTTATGTATCGGTAAATACTACGGAAACGATAAAAAAATAGCCGCGAACGTCGTCGTATAAAAATAAAAAGAGAGTGTCGGTCAGCGTTTATTTAAGGCGACAATTAAACAGCGCGGTATCGGTATCGGTCGTTACGACCATCTGCTGGAACCTGGCCGCAAGGAAAATAACATTATAGCCGTGTGATGAGACCGGATAGGGTGACCATGAATGTGTACTCACCAAGTTCTTGCCATATGAAATTACACGATTGTGTAATATTCGTGTTATGCATGCGTGCATTTTTTGTGCAATACGCTAAAGGGTGCATCTATATTGAGTTGTATTTCTTTACATCATAGCGACAGACTGACTGATAGACTGACATTATTGGCACAGAGACAAACCACTGATGCTAAAGAATGTAAATGTTGGTAGTTGATCCATTTTAGTTGTAATACAATAAATAAATTCCCTAATTAATGTGACGTAACGAATGGGCAGTGGTATGAAAGCATACCACCCATGTCACCACCGTCGCACCATCCTTCTACAATTAAATGTTAATGAGGAGTAGTAGGCCGGGACACATGTGCAGTTTGTTTTCAAATTTCGATTTTAGTCTTTAATGAGCTTTGACTATTTATAATTTCAAAGACCACATAATATCCCAAACTCTAAATAAAAAATCATAGCCACCCTAGTGGCAGCATAGTTTCAAAAATCGTAAAACAAAAGCGGCTCCCCAGTATAACTATTTCAATATCGTGTTTTTCCCATCGTGGTGTATACTGAACCCGTTTCAAGTGACAATTGCGAGTTTTCTATATTTTACAGTTTAGTTAATTTGCCGTAAAAAACGTTATTGAATCATGAAGTTTTTTGTTCATGTAAAATAAAATGTTTTATTTTAGGCACTGCTATTTGTTAATTCAATTAAATTAATTGTGTAAAAAATGTGACGCTAACGTAAGCTAGCTGTTCCGCCACGGCTTCGCTCGCACGTTAGTATAATTTAATAATAAATGTTTGTATGGAGTTGAATTTCCAAAAATAATAAAAAACGTATGCATTCGTTTCCTCAGAAGCTTGAGTATCAATTATTTAATTCTCATTTTACCCTTTAAGTGGTCAAATTATAAAATTCAATTCTTAACGGATGTTTTTGTCATAAAATGCATTAACTGTCTAAATTTCAACTGTTACTGTTTGTAACCCTATGGATTATTACTGGATTTGCGTTGATGTCAGGACAAGCGATTTCAAGGGTTTCGTCTAAATTGAGGTGTCTATCTTCTCGTCGTCGTCATTAAATAATATCACTGTAATAGGTACCAATAACATATTCGGGACTCCAGCAAAAAATCGTCCCGTTCACACTCAACATAATGAAAAATGTACTGAAAAATCGGCAACCCTTTTTAGTGCAAAAAAGGAAAAAGTCGCAAGGGGCCTTTTTCATTAATTAAAGAAAAAAATTGCTTGTAGATGTACTGAAGTGGTAATGCTTTATGAAAGAATGATGTTGGTATTTAAGTTGCATTTGTAAAATCTTCTGCTATAATCGCCGTCAAATGTCCTGCTGATAACGGTATGATGCGGGTTTTAATCTCCAAAATAAAATATAAATAACTGACACTAGAAAGACACAATGAAGTAAAAGATAAAATAAAGAACAGCGTTTAATAAAACCGCATTCAAAAAAGTTTTTGAAACTAAAGTTATTTTTCCTTTTTTTAAGGCGATTTATATTTTAGATAATCCACTTACAATTTATGTATTTAATAATATAATTATTTAATTTCATATAAAATACTTTTCATCCATTAACCAGTTTGGTTGAGGTCATTTTTAAAGGGATCTCGTACTAAAACTGAACGAAAATAACTAAATTTTCTACACGCCTGTGCATTTTGCAATTTTCGTGTCCGCGAGACATTAATCATAAGCTAACCGTTAACTTGCAAACGAGTCGAAAGGTATTCATAAAAAGATACTGAAATACGCATTAAACTCGCTATTTATGCTCGAGCACAAGTTTGGACTCTCCCAAAATGACGTTTGATGACACTGAAAGTACTAAAGTATCTAATCTTTGTAAATGGCAGAGAGGTCGCTTTGCGCATAGTACTTATATTGCTATATTTAATAGTAATTGTGTTATTGTGTTATTTAATTGAATTTAATATCAGAATCAGAAATTATTTATGCGATGTACATATTTTTGTTACATTGACATACGGTATTTAATCGACTGTACAATTAATGTGATTAATGATTAATGAGCACGCCACAGGTTAAACTGCGTAATTAATTACCTATGCAATTTGGCACAACATAGTTAAAATAACCAATGAATGATTGATTATATACCATGTATTCAATATTCACAGATAAAAAGAAAGCGCCAAAATTTTATACTATCATATATAATGATTGATCTTTAAGTAAGTATAGGTTGAGTTAGTGGATTTTTATAAGTAGAGGATAGCGAGATTCCTTGCTCAAATTGAGCTGCTCGACTGGGGAAATACCTCCGCCTTACAAAAGACCGCAGTGAAATAACAATATTTGTATTTCTGCGAGTGAGTAAGGTATCAGAGCTCTTTGGAAGCGTGACTATTCTGACAGCATGGGCATTTCATTTGCTGTCAGTTTACTAACTCCCTATTTTAATACACCTAAACCAATGATATATAAACTATAGATACGTTACCAACCCTCTAAAAAAGAAAAACCAACTTCAAAAACTAAAAAGCAAAAAATAACTTCATACAGTTTACCTTTTTTTAGTTTTAAAGGTATGAAGTCGGTGCCAAGGCAAACGTAATAGTAAGTACACTCACCGCGAGTAACCTTGAGCGGGGTGGTTAAAACCACCACATCATCGGCACCGACTTCATACCTTTAAAACTAAAAAAAGGTAAACAGTATGAAGTTATTTTTTGCTTTTTAGTTTTTGAAGTTGGTTTTTCTTTTTGTAAAAAGTTAGTTTATTTTTTTATTTTTAGTGTTGTATATATATATTAAACTTTTCATATCAGGTCAATCTAACAGCCTGAAGGAATACAACTATCGATCCATATATACTTATAATTATGAAAGATTTTTCCTTCAACTCTTAACCGTTGAGGAGTTGTACCTTCCATCATCAGATCAATACATGAGATGGTGATTTTCAGATGCAAATACTTGAACAGCTTTGGAGAATACATGTAAATGTAATAAATGCCTATAACTGAAAGAATTTTCTTTTAACTCTTAACTGTTGAGGAGTTCTACCTTCCATCATCAGCTCATCAAAATCAAATGATGATTATCAGACGCAAATACTGGAACAATTATAGTAAATATATTGAAAATGTGATAATTGCCTATAAAATTTGAGGGTTGCCCTCGATTTCCCTGGGATCCCATCATCAGAACCTGATGTGGTTACAATGGGACCATCTGTGAAGTCTACCCTTTTAAACAAAAAAAGAATTTTGCATACATAAAAAAAAAAAAAAAAAAAAAGATTCCGACGAATTGAGAACCTCCTCCTTTTTGAAGTCGGTTAAAAATGGCAACAAGAAATCAAGGCAATTGCCGGGATTGCGCTTAGTGACGCACCAACCAGCGTTGCGAGGGTAAGTTCCGTAAAAATAATTCGTGCTTAATAGTTTTATACTTTCTGAGAACAAGATGCCTTCATGTGTTTACAAATTATACTACAACATTGAAAGATAAAAATGTGTCTTTACCTTTCTTTGCACAAATTAGTCGTAATGTTCGTGCATGACGTGTCTATATAATAATATGTCATTGTCCTAAACCGTTTCTACAGAGTTCTGCAACGCATTTGCAAGCCTCTGGCGTTGCAATTGTCCATGGGCGGTAGTGATCACTTACCATCAGGTGAACCTCCTGCCCGTTTGCCACCTATTCACCATAAAAAAAAACACTTTTGAAATAATGTCACCTCTTCTTCGTTCACCTACAGTTTTCTAACACATTTCTGTTTTAATATTTTCTTTAAATACATACTATTAATAAATCGTATTTTAACGTTATTATCAAACCCTGATGATTTCCTACTGGCTTGTATGTACTCCAGATTTTGTTCAACCACTTCAATAGTCTCACGGGCAACATGCGCGTTCCGTTTCTTTAAATGTCATGTTTTTTGACATTTTAATTTGACGTTTGTCTTGAAATTTAGCTATGTCATTCATTGCATTGGTTAGGTATATTTCATTTCGCAATTATTAAAATCAAATGTTCGTTGAATTGTATAACATAATTATCCTAATTAATTTATAATGTCATAGCTAATTGTGTTTTCAGACAACGGCTGTCCACATTAAGCTCGCGCTGACGTTAAATATTCTGTTTGTCGCCAAAGTTACTTTGTCGTCCATTATGTCACATGACACGCTTGACCGCACTCGTTTCATTTTTACTTTCAGAAAAAGTTGAAATGTTGAGGTTGAATACGATTCTTTTATTTATTTTAGTGAATTATTCTCATAAGACTTATACTTACATATTTGGTGGTAAATATAGCTTGATTTAGTATTAAAGCTTCACGATTGTCCGAACTAAGATATGGTGGGTTTTGTTTGATTCATACATCTATAGAAGGGAGAAGCTGACTGACTGACATATCAACGCAGTGCCTAAACTTTAAGGAACTAGAAACTTGAAATTTTACACAAATGTTCCTTTTATAACGTAGGAGAGAACTATTACAGTAAGAATTATTAGAATTCACCCCCTGAGGGGGTAAAATGGGGGTGCAAAGTTAGTATGAAACTTAGCCGTTTTTGAAGTTATTTCAAATGAAAATATTTTTTTGTTAAATTGCACGTGGATGAAGTCGCGGGCTTCAGTTTATTAATAAACCTGCTCCATGCTGCGCTCAAATTGTAATATCCACGGGAGAGAGCGCCTTTGTTAGTATTTTTATAAAATAAAGGACTCCTTGAAGATTACTCTGTGTCACGATGACTCTGTATATTTATAATTAGTAAAGTTAAAAGAAATAAAAAGCAAAAAAAAAAATAATAATAATTATTACACCTTTCAGACTGGAGACTTCCGAATATCCTAGTATAAGATTTTATTAGTAACAAAAATGTATGTTTTTACTTATCTTTCTTTCCGGGGCACGTGCCGTCATTCCGTATGTTCCTTTATCTTAAGTAGATCGCACCCTCGTCATCACGTCACGACACGCACCCCGGGCGGGCGGCGTCGCGCGTAATATTTATTGTTTTTGTACCAGCCGTCTGCTTAAGGGTCATAATCGAGGTACCACTGAAAGCTGTGTAAATGCGGCATTTCTTTTGATCATTTTAGAAGTCTGTTCCTTCTTACCTTCTTATTGCACAGTTGGTTGAATAAAAGGCTGAAATTACTTTCGAGGCTATTTTTCTAGTAGTCGTGAAATGTCATTGATCCGTTAGGCTATATGATTATGTCTGTATTTATTAGAAGACACAATACAGAACAATTACTCAGGCAATCAGAATTAAATGGAACACCTTATAATAAACGTACCACGAATACGCGAAATTAAACTATACCTAATCATTAAATATGTATCATCATCATCATCAACCCATTAATGTCCCACTGCTGGGCACAGGTCTCCTCTCAATTGAGAGGGATTAGGCTATAGTCCACCACGCTAGCCTACTGCAGGTAGGCTAGCGTGTTGGTTGGCAGACTTCACATGCCATCGAGAAATTCTCTCAAGCATGCAGGTTTCCTCACGGGGTTTTCTTTCACCGTTCGAGCATGTGATAAAAATAAAAATATGTATCCAATATATTAATTTACTATGCCATATGATATTAATTTAATTTAAGTACTAGTTTGCCCGGGACTACTGTAAAAGATCTAAAACGTCGGTATTAAAATAATATCAATATACCGCGATAAAATCCGTTAATAAAATATTAATAAAATGTAACACCAAAAAAAAACTGTCAAACTCCTTCGGGTTCGCGTAAAAACGGACCAACTTGAAAAACAAGCTCTAAGCCATCTATACAAAACGTCTACAAATCGTCTCTAGAACAAATATCACAGAGGAGCAATAAAAGAAACGGTAATATCATTTGTAACATTCCGATTTTATTCTCTCAGAAAAAAATGTTTCTCTAGTTTTTCAACTTACATAGACTCGCAGAAAACACGACCGAGTGTTTATGTATATATCGCACATAAAATGACTATTAGGATTTTTTTCACTGTCAAATAACATTTTTCGTTAATGGTAATGGCTTAAGATAATCTAAAGTCATCATGTTACAAGTTTTATTATCTCTTCTCAGAAAAACTGCTGACTCAGTATTCTTATTTGCTGATAATATCAAGCTGACTTTAGAGCTCCGAGATAGAATAATTGCGTAAAAGGTCAAGAAAAACGTTGCTTGATAAAAAAACGAACTTACTACTTATCTTTATGGGAAATTAATAAAAAATATTTGCTTCAGAAAAAAATACATTGTCAAAAGATTGAATTAAAATATACGTATTAGCAAATTATATCATAAGTTGTGAGAGTAAGATACTGCTATTTCACCAGCAAAACGTCAACATCTTTTGCCAACATAAATCAAATTACCTTAATACCAAAACGGCCGCTGGTTCACGCAGGATGGCGTAAGTTAATCGTATTCACTCTTTTAGATTCTCGAATTTTGATAAAAACAACGTCATCAATCATAATCATCCTTTCAGCGTTCAATGACGTTTCAATGATGTCCACTGCTGGATGTAAGCCTCCCCCAAAGAATTCCACGACGACCGGTCCTGCGCCACCCGTATCCAGCGTATTTAGCTCCTTTATCGGGTCGTCGGTGAATAATAAAAAAATATCACGTCATCAATACAACGCATAAAATCCGTAAACATTCCCGTTAGAACAAATAACTACTGCATTTTTGTGCAGTAGTCATTGTTCACGGATTAAATTTTAACATTGACAATGGTTGTCACAACGACCAAGTTATTAAGTAGAGTCAACTCAAGAATATCATATTATGTTAAAAATAAAAGCGTTATTTCGTAGAGAGAAGTCGTTGTCACGGATCTTATAATCCCCGCCGTCTGTGTTTACATGTCTCGCAGCTTTCGCATTAATTGAAAACAAACAGTCTGTATGATATCGTCGTTAAATCCCCATCCGAAGCGAGGATCCAATATTGTAGCTTTGACCTTTTTTGGCAAATACATAATAACAGTACAAACATTATTTCTAGTGGATTAGATTACATTGGCTACTTTCCGCTAGTAAAATATTGCTTTGCGCTAAACACACAAACAAGTATGATGTTATATCAACCGAGTTAATAATACCCTCTCAAATTTATTATCTTCACATAAATAAATTATTCTAATGCTAGGCACAAATCTCCTCTCCGAGGCCTAATCCTATCTTAGCTTTGGCGCCGTTAGAATCAATATGAGATTTTTCATAATTTCTTTTTATATACATACCTACATACTATCATCGTGTACACCCACATTTTGCTGGTATGTTTTAGAACCCATATAATAGGGGACGAGCCTTTTGCCTTCGGTCATAAATCCTGCTGCTACTGAGAATTGCATAGAAAAACTCAATAACAATTTGCTTGACCTGGGAATTAAACCCCAGAACTCTTGTTCAGCAGTCACACTTACGACCACTAGATTAATGAGGCGGTATGTATTAGTCACCAATGATAAATTTAACTTATTGAAGATAACGTTTCTAGTATGTTTATAGTGTACAGCACGTGTTACTATCAATTTAGAAACGTACTCACAAATAGGTCGAATAGATAAGACAAGACAATGTGTTTCTATTGACTCTCTCGATATCACTCAATAGTATCAGATAAGACAAATTTTACTGTTAAATCTAGTTGCATACGAACTACGGTACGGTAAATAACGTCATTATAGGCGTTTCAAAGTAAGCAAAAACAAAGTTAACCAAAAAATAATTGAGAACAAAAAAAATATTATAAAACTAATGAACTAAATTAACATATATATTTGATTAATACTTTGGAATACAGACTAAGTTAAATTTTAATAAATTATCTAGAACTGTCTGGGAATCTACTTATTCGTTACTAGATGTTAAAAGACAGTATGTCGCGACTTCCTAAAATTTGGTCCAAATTCACAGCAGCAAATAAAGCTGGGGATTCCCTTAATTTGCGAATAGTTGATATGCCAGAATATCTTGCAGAGGATGTCTTAAAACAATACATGAATTATTTTGTGAAAGAGGAATCTACATTCAAAGCCGCTGGTGAGTACATTTTAGCTGTAGCAGTTGACAAAGTAACACTGAAATATTTTTAAAAGGTTTTTTCTTATCACATGTATTATATGAAACTCTTAGTCATCGAAAAGGATCTGGAATAATGCCAGTAAAGTTAATTTGTCTGTTTAGAATTAAAACGATATTCACTATTTAATGCTATTTCAGCTGATAATACTTATACCGTCGATAAAAGTAAACTGGAACAACAATTGATACATACAATTTAAAAAAAAAAAAATACTCGACATAAACGAATGCTATTTACAAATAGTATTATCTACCCTAATATTAAGTATAAAGAGGTAAAGTTTGTAAGGTTTGTGAGGTTGTAGGGGGTAATCTCTGGACGATTTTTTATATTAAATTATAAGCAAGAAGTGAGAACGTGTCGCTATTCTCAATATGCTTCTAATAATTTGAAAAATAAACAATCAAATAATCAGTCATGTACCATAATGAACATTATTGTGTTAAGAAAGTCTCATTCTAAGTTCATAAAAAGGGAGTACTTAGAGTATGAGAAGATATTTTGAAATAATCAAACAAACTTAAACAATGCCAATAAAAGATTTTTAAATGGGTATTTATTCTCACTCAGGTGTCGCAAAAAGTGTTGAAGCAATGGAAGAACTACGAACACTTACATCAAAATCAGCAAATGATAATGAATTAAATATTGTCATTTGTAGTTTGGACAACAACGACGATACAATTGATGGCATTGTTGGGGCATCCTTAATGGTATTCGAAACAAAAGAAGACTCAACACCCGAGGTAATACGTTTGTTAAATTACAACAAAAACTGTATGTGAGATGCAATAACAGAATAATGACAAATCTAATGATAATAGGTATAATTACTACATAAGTTTAGATAATTTTTAAAACGAGATTTGTAAACTGTTATTTCTTATATCTCTCTGTGTAATTCATTGGCGCAGCTGAGGAAATAGTGTATCCAAGCCACAGATGTAAGCACTTATTTCTATCCGTGTAGCTTAGTGATTTCAATATCGTCTTTAGTAAGTCCAGTTTTAGTAAGGCACGCAATACTGAATTTAATATAGTTAAAGTCTTTATTTTTTATTTCTTATCACTTGCTCGAAATTGTGAAGAAAAACATAGAGAGCCAACATGCATGTGTATTAATTTTCTCGTCAGCTTATGAAGTCATTCCGACGACAATAATACCAGTAGTAATGGTAGTTGTAGTTGATGATGATGACACTGTGTTTAATTGAAAGTTTCTATTTTATTTTAGTTCCACCCAAAGACTGAGGAAATGCAGAAACTTTTTGAAATATTCAATGGCATGGCATCCCATTACGATGAGACTAAAGAATTAAATTTAGACCGTAGTTTCATGGATAGAGGGCTCTTCGTTCATCCTGACTACAGGGGTTATGGCATTGCGCAAGAGCTTTTGAAAGTGAGGTAAGTTTAAATCCCTGGTAACAATATTAATCTGCAATTTTAATTTAAAATCTTCGCAGTTTCAAGTTTATTGTTCCTCCAAGGAAAACTTAGTGCAACTACATTATTATTGACACGTCTCGATATCTTATCAATTCATCTATTTATTTGTGTTTACAAACAACCCATGAACGCAATGATCTATTGTTACAATAATTATTATAGTTCGTCAATACAATGTTCATTTTTATATAGGTACTTGGAATTTCTTTTGTAATTTTTTTATTGAAACTTCAAAAGACCCAGTCTCCAGGGAAGAGACCGAGGAGGATAATGATTATGAATTATTGGTTTATTTGTAGGCGACTTATATGCAAAGGACACGGAATATCTACTCATGGAGCCTGGATGACGTCTTATGGTACGCAGAAAGCTGCTGAGCGTGACGGATGGGAGTCTGTATGTGAAATACCATATGACAGTTTGGCAAAAGCTCATGGCGTGGCGTTCGAAAACGGACCTCCTTCTTGTAAATTTATGATTACAAGAATTTAATGATCAGTATTTATAATGTTTTATAAGATGGCCGTTATTTAATTAATTTTGTATTAAAATTAGAAATTATTTGATTCATGTTGTATTATTTTTTCTTGAATTATTCAATATGAAGTAGACACCTTAAATGTAAAGAAGAAGCTACGATAATCCCGAACATCACTAGCCTCTCTCTTTTCATGACATACTCTAATTGTCATGACAATTGAATCTCCCCTGACTGGAAAACTGGATCCACCCTTGAAAGGGTAAGGGTCAAACGTGAAGACTTTTACCATGTCCGGAAATGTCCAAAAATGGTCTCTATTTTTCGGTTTAAAGAGACTTTATTTCTTATAAAAAACTATACAGTTTTTTTTTACAATAAGATAGAGCTAAATATTATATTTTATACAAAACATTTACCATTTGCCTCTGGCATGCTGGGCTGATAATAAATAAAAATAATTTAGAAACATAAGTAAAATTTTACACAAAAATCAAATTAAAGTATTTATAAATTACATAAAAAAATTAGAATTAAACAATTTAAGATTAAAATCACATATCTATTAAAATTCATTATTGTTTAAAATAATATAATAGCATGCAAAACGAAATTAAGAAAAAAAAAAAAAAATAATAATTAATTAAAATTAAAAATCACAAAGCGTTATGTAGAAGATTCCATTGCTAAATTTTTTTTAATCTAGATTTATAGGTGTTAATATTATCACATTATTTCAAGTCATTTGGTAATTTATTATACAACTGTGCTCCCTCAAATATGATTGTTGTCTTACCATAATTTGTGCGCGGTCTATATAATTTGATTTTATGTTTATTTATCAAGTTGTGAGTGTTTTCTTTTGTATGTAGTGTTACATTTGTCTGTATTGTGTTTTTTATGATTTTTTTCACGAGGATGCATGTACAACAAGTGTATAGTTGTGTTAGATTCATAATATTTGTTTTTTTATAAATTAATTTTGTCGAAGATTTTTAGACTAAATATCTAAAAAGGTTGAAGGCAATAGGCCCGCCCCCAATAATATGGGAACTAAACCATACTTGCAAAATTTGGGTGCATTTCTAATGCATATCGCAATTAATAGATACGCAATTAACAAAAGGAGTTTATGAGGCGGATGTCAGTGAGGTGCTCTAGAACAATATAATTGGCGAATTCCTTCAAAATTTCAGGTGCGCATTACTCTTAACAGGCGCGCATGCATGGCAAGATATTGAATGTAGACGAAGCAAAAGTGGTTTGTAAGGGTCGTATGTAGCGCGTTCTTCAGTATCTACCTACCTCCATGCGAAAAATGCTTGTATGTGTGTAATTAACACATTAAAATTCATAGGTACTCATTTAGTATTTTTGTAATTTGTTTAGGTAAAGTATTTTTCACAACTGATTTAAATATATAATTCACCATCTAAAGTTTTTGTACCTCATTAAGATAATCTCTGTGAATTGCATACAGCATTAGGTATGAGTCGTAGAAACAGTATCTATGATTTTATGCATCTCACTTAACATTTTTCCTAAATGAGTGGTAATTTGTCAAGTACGATTTGGATTCATGAAAGTATTCATTTTACAGAATCTATTATAATTTTGCCATTAAAAAACTATTTTGTTGTCTAGTCTTATATTTATATTTTATATAACAGTAAATCTGTTTTTAAAGACACGGTTATTGCTGTATTTTGTGGTAAGGGTCTCTGGCTCATTGGGTCAACGATAATTTTAAAGTGAACTAGTTTTGTAGAACCCTCAATGTAGGAATAAAATATGATAAGAACTATTTATTTATTTATTTATTTATTGCGGTATAAGAAACATACAGTACTATAATTACTATAGAAAAAGAAACAATAACGCAAGCAATGCCACCAATTAATTTTCTAACAATTAAATTACACTCGAAGGTAAGTTGCAGTTAAACCACTCAATAGAGATTAAACTTAAAATTACCAAAATTATAACAAACAAAGATAGACGCTAACAATACTAAGATAAAAATATCTAGTACCTAAGGTACAATAAATTTAACCAATAATTATAAATTTTAAAGTTGACATATCTTTTAACTACTTATTCTTTAAAATAAAACATTAATATATTTTTTTGATTTACGCATGAACTTCATCATTCTTATCTTATCTGTCAACAGTTTTGTTTTATTTGTAGAAAAAGTTTTTAGCCAGAGATAGCTTGGCTGAATGACAACCATTCTGTCCTAATTAGGTTCAGCTATTACATTAAATTCGAATAATTATTGTATTGTTGATTTGATACTAATATACTTAATTTAGGTTAGTATAAACCAAAAATCCTTGAGGTGCAAACAGTGAAATGCACGAAGCATGCCCAAGGCACGCCACACATACTTTTAAAAGTTACATGCGTATTTATCATGCTTAAACGAAGCAAGTTAGTAAATAAAAACATCGTGAGAAAACCTGCCTGAGAGCTTTTCTTGATGTCATGTAACACTAGTAGACACCAACCCGCACTTGGCCAGCGTGGTGGGCTTTTGCCTAATTCTTGTTAAATGAGAGGAGGCCTATGCCCAGCAGTGGGTCATCAATGTATTGATAATGATAATAATAATATACGAATTAACTTGTCGATTATTTGGATGAATTACATAATATCATACCTATTTTTAACTTTAAAAGATTTTCGCGATCATAAATTTACAAGAAGGAGGTCCGTTTTTAAAGACGACTCCATATTTTTTTCCATACTCTTCGTAGTTTATTTCAAACACGGTCTCCCATCCGTCGCGTTCAGCAGCTTTTTGAGTGCCATATGACGTCATCCAAGCTCCATGTACAGGAATACCATTTTCTTTACATATCATTCGCCTGAAAGAAAGGTATTCACAGATTATGTTCTGATTTATCAACCATTAATACCATCATAATTACACCATAATTACATTAATATACCATAATTTCCATTGTTGGAAATAGATTTTTTTTAATTTGTATAGAATATAACATTTTTAATGTGTCCTATAAAACGATGATTGTTTTTGCAAACGCATCCACGACATTGGAGAAATTCCTAATGTGTGGTTTAAAAAAAAAGTTAAGCCTGTCAAATATAACTACAACATGTATGAGTCAGTCAATGCAACGATTCAATTGGCTCAGCGGCTGAGCGATGAGCTTGTGCATTACGGGATGTGGGTTCGATCCCTACACGGAAAAATTGTGTTTGTAAACGCACCGACGCGACGACCGTGTACAGGAAAAATTCTAGTATGGTGCAAAGTTAAAAAAAAGGTCTAATGCGTAGACGCTGACGATGGTTTTGGTTATATATTATAGTTACACGCTATAAACCGAAAAAAAGGTGTACCTATTTTATCTACTAGAAAAAATTTAATCGAAGTTTCGACGGAAAAATTCCGACGAAGTTTACAGAAACTAAGTTCCTAAAGTGTTTTGGATCCGACAATCGGACGTTCGTTGTTAGGCAACATGGTGGGACATTTCATTAACACTATTACCAAATATTATTTAACGTTTCAATCTTCCTTATAGGACTATACATACGTAAATAATGCCTATCAATGAGCTCTCGTTTAATTTGGTGTAAAAAAATAAAATATAGTTTTTATCAATCATATTGTCTAAGAATGCGAAACATTGGAAATCATTTGGTAGAAGGTTTATTATTGTATACGTAATTCGATGACGTTTTCAGTTGATCATAAGCTGCATGTTTCATTTTTGGCACTAAGACCTCAGAAGTACCAAAATTTAAAAGTTCTAGTTAATAAGGCCAAAGCAAAATAGTACCAAAAACAAACTCATAAAAAATAATATGAATTTCAATCTTGATCCAGAAAACTAAATGCACAGAAAAGTAAACAAAGTATAAAAATAATACTGACCTGACTCTTAATAACTCCTGTGCAATACCAAGCCCTCTGTAATCAGGCAGGACGAAGACACCTCTATCTTTGAGATAACGATCCAAGTTGAATTTCTGCGTGATGTCATATGATGACGACATCTCACTGCGAACTTCTAATAGTTTCTTAATTAAATCTGTTTTCACCTGCATCTGTATCTAAAATAAATCGGGACGGTTTTCAAACATCGATAGGTACATTGTCAGAATCTAAAGTCTTATTAATCGCCTACCATAAGAGGATTTTTTGACGATAAGAAATATCTTTAAACCAATTTCCCTAATGTAAACTAGGTAAAGTCATCATCATCAACCGTACTACTATCCCACTGCTGGGTGAGGGGCTCCTCTCACCTAGTGCGGTTTGGTAGTCATCCAGTCCATCCTCCATTAAGAAAATGTGTCATGAATCCAGGTTTCCTTACGATGTTTTCCTTAACCGATTGAGTATGTGATTAATACGCACTTAGTTTTGAAAAGTCATTGTTCACACCATTAGGTTATCACGGCCTTCAAACTTATTCGTATTCTTATATAAATAACATATAGTTCAAATTATTTTAAGTTCGTTTCGTTTCGGAGGATGAAGGTATATAGCATGGCAGTATAGATTGTTCAATATATGCCATGCCATACATGTAAAAATCAACCTGTTATAACGGTATTGTGTAGCAGGATCAAAACTATACCTACTAAGTTCACAAAGTATCATCTGTACAAAATTTTAAAACTACGATATGCCTTTAAAATGTTAACAGTACAAAGTTAGAAACATTACTAATCTACATACCACCTGTATTTATGGAACATTATGGAATGCAATAAAGTTGAATTGAATTGAATGTTGTGCCAATATTGCTAAAAATGCCTTTCTTCTGACTGTACCAGGAATATAAGTGCTAGTTTCATTTGTCTAGTATTTACCTTGTTTGTAGAATCTTCTGGTTTAGTTATCATCTGCATCGTAGATGCTCCAATAATTTTAAGAGTTTTACTATCTTCTTCACTTAAACAACATATCACAGTGTGAAATGATTCATCATTTGCTCTTCGTGAGAGTGCTTCTCGAAATTCTGCCATTGCTTCTGGACTTTTTAGTACCCCTGAAATAGAATGACGCTAATAACTGGCCCACAAAACAAATTATTTTCATATCTCAAGCAAAAACGATCATTAAATTCAATACTCACCCGAAGCCCTGATCGTTGACTCTTCTCTAACAAAATAATTTATAAATAATTCCGAATAATGTTCATACAGATTTTTTGGCATATCAACTACACGTAAATTAATTACTGTACCAGCGCTATTTTTCACCAAGAATTTAGACCAAACTCTAAGTAAGTCAGCCATATTAACAACGAATTGAGTACTTCTAACAATATTTAACATAATACTAAATTAAACATTAACGTTATCATTATACATTGCATTACAAAACCATATATTAATTACGAAGACAGTCATAAATATTTATTAACGTATAAGCATTTAGAATATTTTGTATCAAACAATTCTTTTAAAAGTTGAAAGAAATAGAGCATCATTTTACTTTATCAGTTTGCCTAGCCATGTATTAGTGTCAATACTTTCCATCAACTAGAATCTATTTTGTAGGAGTCTTTGGATTAAAATAAAAAAAAAAGAAATAAAATATATTAAAATAATGTTGTGTTGTTTTTGAATATTGTCGAATTGCACCTAGGGCTCATTTATATTTACTATTTATTTGAGTCAAAGTATTCTTCTTTCCCACGCATGTTTTTCTTAAGAGTCCTTGAGATTCTAACTACAATAAAATTACAATAATTTTATTTTCTAAATGTGTTTATTTATCTTGTACCCCATCTTCAAGGAAGGCCGTAACTAACCACAGAATAGAAGCCAAAATCGAGTGCTCCATCAATTTATGATTCCATTTACGAATAAAGGAAATCATAGAGCTGCGGTGTCATAACAAATAAAATGGTATTTATATTACAGTGCTACGTTTTGTTACTGAACAGGAGATGTGTTTTCATGATAGCGACAAGGTTATGGAAAACCTGACTATATTAATTCTTTATTACTTTTATATTTTGTCATAATGAATCAAATCAAATCAAAAGGTTTATAAAACTTACGTTATGACTCTAGTTGCACGTTAAAACGGACGGCGTTTCATGATTTTTAGACTTTAGGATTTTAGGATTTCTGCAATAGAATTTGGAAGGACCTGACAAAGAAGCGCGCGCGCTGCGTGTCGATATAATTATGTCGATATTCGAGATAAATCGAATTTTGGCTTTGTATCAGATATATTATATTACTCTATTTATAAGAAAAGTAATGAAGATTCCTTACTATATTAAACTACCCCGTTAGTTCAGTGATCGTAATGCGGCTGCCGAGCAAGAGATGTTGGGTTCCATTCCCTGGTCGAGCGAAGTGTTGTAGTATTTCCCTATGAAATTCTCAGCAGCTCAAAGTTTGAATTCTTGCCCGATTGCATTTCATCATTGCGATGCCCGATTGATTCTGGCTCGTAGCGGGCGAGCTTACATGGGAATTAAAGCATACCGAAATGTCACTGTACATTAGTACACCTCTGCTTAACCCGTTCAGCACGATAGGCGTGATGATATCTTACTCTTTACATAAGCAAATATAGTCTCTAGATTGTATAACCACTGCTATTATAGCTACAGTGCCATTATTATCTTCTTGCGTCACGTCAACTACATTGCTTTGCATATTTAAAGTGGAAACCAGTTGTCTTTTACAGTCTAGTGGTGCCCAATGAGATGTCTTCTACGTCTCCGCGAACAGGGTAAACGAAGTGCGTCAAATATACAACGATAATGATGTTTATGAAGCGAAATGAGTTACTAAGTATAACCGTACCTATATTAACGTAACTATATTTCGAAATACGACTGAATAAGATCGGCGGATAGCAATAAGGAACTCCATATCCACGAGTAGGTAAGGAAAGCTTGTAATCCTAGTCTACCTACTTTTTTACACCCAAGAACTATCACGGGAATATACAGAACAATCCAATCAACATTTCATCGCAATCGATGCAATGGTTTCTGTACGCACAGAGGACAAACATACAAACTTTCTTATAATATAATTTAACCAACAAATCCAAACTCATTACCTGATATTTGAACTTAAAGTATAGGCTTAACTTCTAAAGTAATAAAGAAGTATTATGAGCCTCTTTCAATGCATAATTTCTTTAATAAAATCCCATTATCATATAAATCATACTCACCTAATTAAATAGCATTTATCTTATCTTAATGTCAGAGATACTTTGTTTATCTCTATGTTACCAAGTTTTTATATACCTTCATTTAGTTAAGAACAGTTGCAACAATAGGTTGTATTAAAAATAAGTGTAATAATGACGGGGTCTAAAAAAGTGTGGTCAAATTTTACGGCGAGGACTGGTGACCTGAAGTTATGTATACTGGACACTCCTGAAGATCGCATCGACGAGGCAATGGAACTGTATATCAAATACTATGTAGTCGAAGAAACTATATGTAAATCCATAGGTAATTTTTTAAAATTTTTAGTCTATTAGAGATGCGTTTTAGTTTTTTTATAGAAAACCAACAATTACATACTATACTTGATTAACCGTCATTCAAATCATATCATACAAAAATCTTAGTCTCATAACACTATTTATAAATTTAGGAATATATGGTTAATTATATTATCTGTTTTATCGATCAGGCGTTGCAGGTCATGCCGAACGGAAAAATAATAGGTATTTCATGTCATGTAGAACGTTGAACCACTGAATAAAGGCCTCCCCTATTATTTTCTGTAAGAACCGGGTACCTTAACCACGTTCCCCCTCCATTTTGGGTGAGTGCTGTCAGTTGGTGCATTAAAAAAATCACACTATTATTTGTGATACTGATCTGTAACAATTTAATCTATATACAATTAAATAAATGTAATAATTTAATCATTAATAATTATTATATCTGTGATTCATTATGTAATAAAAAAACCGCTAAAAAGTATAAATGACATAAAGTTCAATGTACTGTTAATACAGTTTATACTAGCACAGGAGGCAGAGTTCTAAACAAACTTATGTAATCATGTTTAACTATGTCAATAAAGATTATTATTATTATTATTGAAGGTGCTGATAATAATCATTCTCAATTCGTTTCCAACAGGCATCAAAGACAATCCAGAAGCGTTAAAGGAATATGAAGCAATTGGATCTGAAGGTCTATTCAAGAACAACAGTCAAGTAAACATAATGACGTGTTGTATTGTAAATGAGGACGGTACTCTTGGAGACATAGTCGGAGTCAATTTCTCTTATTTATCAATGGCTGACAAACCCCTTGAACTTAATGTATGTACCCTACACAAACTATTTGATTATGTTTAAAATTACAAATGCTAGAGGCTTTGTTATCTTTTTTTGGACATTGAGTCCAATTTTACAGTACCAGAGGTTCGAATATTCTTAATTTGTGACATATATGTCTACCCGTTGCAACTATACTTTTTTAATCTTAGACTCCTTAATGAGGTACAAAAGTACAAAGCAGATATGTTTGCTGTGTACCTACGACCGATTTAAATGAAATTATTAGTGAGTGGTACTTTCTTAAATTGGGGGTGGGTAGCTAATTCTTTATAAAATACAAACTACACTAGTTTATTTATACGAGTCAGCCTAACCGGATCTCACCGATATTTTTCCATATAAAAATATAATACTTTTAAGATTTTACTTCTTGCTTATTTTTGTTTTTGGTTTAATTTATATATCGGTTAAAATTTTTTTCAGATGGACCCACAAACCAAAGAAGTACAAACCATGTTAAAAGTAGCAGTAGATATGATGTCTTTGTACAGTATAGTTAATGAACACGGGGTGAGCAAATGTTATGAAGGTTGGGGTATAATCGTGCACCCCAGCTATAGACGATTGGGGATTGCTCAGGAGTTCTTGAAAGCCAGGTTAGTAAAACACAAAGCATTGCCATTTTTTTCTTATTTATTAGAAGCCTGTAGAGTCCCACTGCAGGGCAAAGGCCCCTCCTGTTAGAGACCAACTCATTCAGCCATCATGGACGTGCCGTGCCGCGTTAGCTTTTAAAATTAAGTGGGACAGATTGGGTCGTGTGTTTTGTTCATTGGTCGTATAGCATACGGCAGATATTTCCAACCTAGTTCATTTTTTTTTTGGGACGAATTGTGGTACCTTATCCTTGCTTGGTTCACAAGTTTAATCCATAGATTACTCCATTCCATTACGAAGCCAAACTCCTTATCTTATCTGTACCATGCATTGTTTGTAGATAGGAGCTAGAGCTCGTCTCTGTGTTTACCATTAGGCAACATTTTTATTCAATAGAAACTATACCACAAAAACTTGTTTATTTTTCAGGCGATTGATGTGCAAAGACCAAGGAATCTCAATAACAGGTGCCTGGATGACATCAATCGGTACTCAGAAAGCAGCAGCGCGAGAGGGATATGAATCCGTTTATGAACTGAACTTCGAAGAATTTGGAAAAAAACACGGCGTCAATTTTAAAGACACGCCAGAATTTTGTAAATTTATGATAGCAAAGCAATAAAACGCACAGCCATGACTGTTCAACTGTGTTAATATTAAATTCATGTGTATGGCAATGAATGATGATGGATCCTAAAACCTACTAAATCTATATCTTTGGTACACTGAACTATTGATAACCGATAAACGTTCTAAGCTACTAAAAAAAAATAAAGGCTAGAAAACTTTTATGTTCGTGTTTTTGTCTAAAAATGTATACAAGCAGATAGGCTATAAAAAGTCAACTACTATGTATTCATAGAGACTGTGATTTCGTTACCTCCAGATTCGTTCATATTGTATCCACAGAAGGCAGGCTTTAATACCGCTGCGCTAATCGAGTCGTGTTACTATCAATTAGGTATGTTTTATACATTCTATTGTCTAAAACTCTGTAGAGAAATGAAATAAGTTTTTGTCAAAAAGTTCAAGTTACTGGAGAAACAGAAAGTAAATTATGAAATCAGTGCTCCAAGCACTAACTGTTCTAATTCAATATGAAACTGTAAGCTTTCTGTAAGGTTTGAAGCATTTAAATGGTTTATTATATTTGGTGTGTGTCAAACCATATAGTCCAAAACGGAGCAGACTATTTTTTACACGAGTTGGTAACAAGAATTTGAGACTGAGTTTTCATGCTATTTCATATTTTTGGGGCTTTCACTATTAATTATAAACTCTACTGTATACATACATATATATCAATTCAAGCCCTTTTCGATGAAGAAAAATAGTGTTGTATGACTTTATAGTGTTTTAGTGTGAAGTTTATAAAAAACTAACTACCTAATGATAAATCGACTGAGGATAATCTGAAGGTAAACAGAAGAGAGGAATCGGAAAAGCCTATCCTGCTTGGGAATAAACGGATGACTATCTTAATAAATATCATGATGCAAACACGCAGTAAGCTAGCGTGGTGGACTATAGCCTAATTTCTCTAAAATCAGAAGAGACCCGTGCCCAGCAGTGGGACAAAAATAGGTTGTTGATGATGATGATAAAATATCACGATTGCAATACTGTAATATGTGGGTACCTACATTAGAAAGACATACATTATAACAACATTAGTGGATATCAATCTTCATAAGGGGTCGCTAAGCAAACCTGACCGCATTGCGTATAACTCCTTTATTAATGCCGTCCAAACATTTATAACACAACCAATAATAACATTGATCAATTGGCGACTTATTTTTATTGTAATCTAATTTGATATAGAGTTAGATTATGTGATTTTCGATGTTGTCAGGTCTCTTCTCATTTGATTAAGCTATAATCCACCATTCTAGTGCGGATTGGCAGACTTCTTACGCCATCGATAAAATATACAAAAAACTTCTTAACTTAAAAGTCTACTAGGCTATTAGAACTTTTACATAATGTTATATTAATACTAGCTGACCCGTGAAAATCGGTTAGAAGTATTATTTTATGCTAAATCATAAAAAAGTACAAAAAAATGGTTTGTCAAAAAAAAAGTCAGTTATAGGACTTCCTTATCACCTAGGGGTGTAAAAATAGCCTATGACCGATTCTCAGACCTACCAAACATACATACAAAATTTCATAATAGTCCGTCTAGACATTTCGCAGGAGTTCAGTGACTACCACTATGACACGGGATTTTTACATATAAGATGATGTGATGTTTATCATTATCAACCCATTTACTGTGCCAATGCTGGGATTGATAATCCACTCTGGACATGATGCGTGTACAGGGTTTCTACCTTCGAGGTCAATGATTTGGCAACTGTTGCCCATATCACTGCACTAGATGAGCTTAGTAAAATCTTATCCTTCATTTGTATAATTAATATATACTTGAATCACTTTGCACGTCACATCCTGGATTCCGTAATATGTCAAAGAGGTGTCTCTGTCTGTGCAGGTAATCCTATTATGGAGATGAGGTTCGTCTCTAACTGTGGCTTCAAGAGACGTCATCCCATCCACAAGTTGACAATGTCAAAGACAACTTATACAACCATGTTACTATTTGAGAACAGTGTCGGATAAATAGTGGGTGTCTTGTTTAAACCTCCTTTGAGATAGAGTACGTCACTTACACTGTCAGTATTGTAATAGATAGAATACCCAGAAATTTGATTAATTACCACCTTATTCCTTTGACATTTATTTTTAACTAGCTTAAACCTACCATTCACTGCGTTACATTTTGGTTACATTGACGCGAAATATGTAAGATGGAAACAATATTTTTGAAATGGATTGAATAAAGTGTCTAAATTTGAGCTTAATCAAAACTTTCGAGTTTTTGAAGATGATCTAATTATATGATATAAATTATTATTATAATCTTATTCTTATGATATATTAAAAAACTATTGCCAATATCCATGACATACCGGTAAATAAGACTGTCCAAAACTTTGTTCTAAGCAAAATTCATTACAATGGTTTGATCTCAATTCATTCAATTCATCATTGTTTTGTTCTCAAAAACAATCAACTATAAACAAACTATTCCTACAAGTCAAATTTCGCCGATATTTATATAACTGCACTAGAAGTCACAGTCTAAAACGAGTTAGGTTATCGAATTGGCACAATAGCACCAGTCTACATTTTCAATGAATACAAACTAGATGAGGAGAAATCGTTTATAATATTAATTGAATCCCGCCGATCGGTAATAGATTAAAATGCGTCGAACACCTGTGCTCTCGTGGTATTCATAAATTGAATTTATTGTATGTACTACATACGTATCTTACAATTAGTCCATAATAATACTATCAGGTCGTACAAAAAATACTACTTGGAATCCTTTTGTGTTTAATCGGAACATGATTTTTTTTTTCGTCTGTCATGTTTGCCACGTGTAACGTTATGATTGGTTAAAAAACACGAGCTGACCAATAGCATCTTTGATAAATTCAAGGATCGCATTTCATTTTTTGGAAATGTTCCTTGACTGTCGCGATTAAATCATTATTTATTTCTCCCTATTGATCCCTTGCTCCATACTACAGTAGTAATTTACTGACTTTAATCATTTGGAAACGAGGCAGCTGAAAAACCTTGTGTAGCCGCTTGCCCTTCAGTTCGATAGTTTGAAGGAACATTACTTGTTGCTAAGTCAATTGTTATAATATAACCAAACGAAGCCATTAATCTATTGTCAGACAAATATGTAAAATACAGGTTACGGATGACAACATTAAGCATGGCTGACATAACTCAAAGGGTCGTGTCGTGTCGTGTACAAACATGTTTAATTAAATGAATGTGCCTGAGACATCTTTATTGTGGTTTGTTTAATGCCGCAGTGGCTCGATGCTTTTGAAAAAGGTTTCTGTAAATATTTTGGAAAAGTCCATGACTATGAATTGTGGAAAATTATGACAAGGTCATTTAATTTTAGCGCAATGGAGGTACTGCACTCAATACTAAGGTCGATCAAATTGAAATAAATATCAATTAGATTAAATAAAACCGTACATATAACAATAACCGAATTAAAATTGCTCAAAATACATTGTAACAGGTATTTGTTGTTTTTTTACCCTTACGCGAATATAACACATTGAAATAAAACTACGTTTTACAGATGTATGGAGTCTGCCCGTGGCCATGGATGCAGTAAAGGATCTGAAAGGTCAGGCTAAAATAAAATCAATATATCACGATAAAATCCGTGAAAAGTATTTTTATCTCAATGTTAAAAAATAGCGCACAAAAAAAGCTTTTTCGCGGATTCCATCAATTGTCGAACAAGCCCCGAGCAGATTCTTGGTAAAGTATTTGAAAAGTGGTGAATAGATATTCAAAAAGTTGAATCTGTCGAAGCAACAGGTGATTCTTGGGTACATTGCGAGGAGTAGGGGTACTTTGCAAAGTTTTCAATTTATTTATTGATAAAGGAACATGGGCCCCGATGGAGCGCGAAATGTTTCTAAACGAGTTTTATTTATACTCAAAGATCCACGTAAATGATTATTCGACGCCGATTTAATATCATAATAAGATAAGAGCCGTGCGCGTGATAATTATATATAGGTAACTAGCTGACCCGGCGAACTTCACACCGGCGAATACAAACCTTGTCTTGACAATAACGAACAAAATAATACAATAATTATCCAATTTGATGCAGTCGTTCCGAAACAATGCACGTGCAAACATTTTAGCGGTTCATTTTTATTTATATAAAGATTATAATTATGCTTATAATGCGTAATAATTAAATAAATCTATAGATGTATCATTCCTGTACATATAAAATATTTCTAAGGAAGTCAACCTGAACGTCTACGACTATGAGAATAATAGTCGTTACTAGACTATCGTTAGAATAATAGAGAGAAGATAGTCCAACATTTATATACCTATGTCCAATATTATTATATGTATTTGAATGTAGATAATAATATAATTTGTGTAAGCTCGTACCTACCAAATTCAATGTAGGCCAATTAACAGATCCAATTAATTCAATAATTTCGTGTTTAGAGCTTGCTCAAACGGTAAAGGAAAATATTAGAGGAAAGCATGAGTAAGACGTTTTCTCTATGGCATGTGAGCTATGCCAATCCACACTAGGCTAGCGTAGTGGTACCTAATTCCTCTCAAGTGAGAGGAGAGCCCTGCCCAGTAAGTAAAGTTCAACAATCATTTAAATTGCATTGTTTTTTTTGTGTAAAATTATAATTCTACAGTAATTATTTTTGTTAATATTCCATAGAAAGTCAATAGAAAATTAACAAAAGTAATTGCTGCTCTTTTCTTACGCATTACTTACACTATTCTAGCTAAATGGGTGATAGGTGTATTAGAAAATTCAGCTCTGACTTCATCAGCCCATATCCGCTGCCAAATGAACGACTGGATTGACAATTATAGTTTCATTTCCACTAGTACCGACTGTCCGGGCACCCTTGGCACTAGTGCCCATCTCTTCACACTAATATGAATAAAAATTTGTCTGTCCTGTCTACTTGTATCTAAGTATTTTCATAGTCATCAAATAAAACGTAACAGGATGTTACCTATAGCAAAACAAACAGTACAGTATAAATACTTTAAGTTTTTTTTTGTGTTACTTCTCAGACAGGTCGCCCGGACACGCCAGCGAGACGGAATATCAAAAAGTGATAAAACATAATAATTTTGTCAAAAAAAACGACTTCAAATATTCAGACCACTCGGTAGTCACCAGCTTTCATCTCAAAAAGAATCATCAAAATCGGTTCACCCAGTCAAAATTTATAAGGTAACAAACATAAAAAAAACACACCCGAATTGAGAACCTCCTCCTTTTTTGAAGTCGCTTAAAAAATTATAACAGATGGACCGAGATTTTATTTATTAAAAAGAGAAAATGTAAGTGTAGATCACCACCCCTCTCTGTGGAGGCTAACGCAACAATGATAGAACTTTTCATTTTATGAATCTGTGAATAGAGGTAGTTGCCTAAAATTCTGTCGTAGGAAATAGTGCCAAGGTATGTTTTCCTTTCACCAAACTTTATAACTATGTAGATGAAAAAGAAAAATGCTTTGAAGCTGTGAGAAGCTGAATAGAACTGTGATAATCTAGTAGTGTGAATGCAGATTGTGATGTTTTGACTTCAGAGTTCACTGGACACGTGCTTGATGCCAAGATGACCACCACTGACTTTTAAAATTTATGTGCGTATGCTCAAACAGTGGAGAAAAACACCGTGAGGAAACCTGCATGCCTGAGATAATTTCTTGAGAGTTTGAGAAACCAATATCGACACTAGCATGTTGGATTATAGTTTAATCCCTCACAATTGAAGGGAGAGTGTCACACTGTTGGAGACGGGTCAAGCAATGAGACATTAAATGGATTGTAATGATGATGATTTAAAATCAACTTAGTTACTAAATTAATTAAGTTACTAAATTAAAGGCAATACTTTGATCACGTCGTGTAAATGCGTAACTCCGTTCACACTATTATTATTACTTATCTACGTCTCATTTGGAATTCAATTCTAATTCGCGGACAATTCCAGATACAGTTGCCTAGTTGTGAATAAATGGAAATTAGCTCGCTTGCTCTGGGTATCGGTATAAAGGCCATTGCCAATTTACGAATTCAGATGGCGCTAATTTGCCTCGGGGACATTTGGGTAAAAGTGAACGTTTATCCCACCTATGGCCACACATTTGGCAATGTGGCAATTGTGTGCTTTTCCATATTATACCGCAATGCAGACTTTGAAATATCATTAATTAAGCAACAGTAAATAAGCATTAATTAATCGTTCATTCAAATTATCCAGACTAAATAATACGCACAAGAACAAACTAAGTTTTATTTTTATCTTTTTCAAGGTCCTAAAAGAATACTAAAGCATCGCTTCACTTGTTATGGTCGTTTGTTAGGTATGTAATTTTTATTATTGAATTCCGTACCTTTGGTTCGTGACTGATTACATATATAAAAGGTAATTGATGATTTGAGCTTTTTATAAAAGGGTCATACCTCGAAAGGAGAAACAATAAAATTTTTCATGTTAAATGAACAATAAACGGGGATCCTAATTAGGAGGCGGGATCCAGTTTCCATGGGAACAAGGAACAATAGAGTTCATTGTTGGTGCTCATTTGAATGGGTTCATAGTTACGAAAATTTTGCTTGAGCATTTTGCTCAAGGCATTATTAAGTAAGTAGAATAAATTTTCTTTACGGCTTATGTACGTAACAAAAGTGCTAATTTTATATTTCGGTAATCTTCAAATTTTTTGTGACGTTTTTTACCAAGTCGAGACAAGAGAATGAAAATGATAATAATACCGTAGGCGGTTGGTTCAAGTCCTTTTATTAACGAATTTACAATTGTATCTCTATTGATGAACAAAATATACCTACATAATTGAAAAAAAAAAACTTTTTTATGGATTTCGTCTTGAAGACAACCACGACAAAGGCTCAATCTGACCGTGAACATGGATGTTGTAAAGGATGCGAAACGTCGCGATATAATAAAAATAATATATTAATTACTTTTATTTCGATCTCTAATATTGGCCGTAAGTGACCTCTTGATGAATTAACAAAAATATGTAATATTAAAAACTCAGTGCTTCTGTGTGTGTTTTAAAACTATCTCCTACATACTTACCTACTCCTAGATGCGGCTAAACAACATTAAACCCACCTGATTGTTGCGAGGGAACTTCCACTAACTTGCCTCGTTAAATGTTTATAAAGAAACTTATATTCCTGAACTGAGCCAATTTATTGAGTTTTAGAAATGTTTCAATAGTGATGTTTGCAAACTGGAGGTATCTGTACCTCGCTATTTATATATTATGTGGTGAAATGAAAGTTTTACGGGAAACCAGTTCAAGCCGAATTGTATCTATTCATTTTCTTTTTTTTGACTTTTGAAACAGCCCCTTTAAAAGTTTTACAGATACAATACAATGGTCGGGTCCGTTTCGGACCTATGCGTATTTCATCAAGAAAGACTGATTAAGTCTACAATAATAATACTAAGTAGATTAATAACGCCTGTTAAAAAAAATTGCAATTAGATTATTACATATATTGCTATTTCTTTTTTAATAGGCATATGACAAATCACAAAATACTCAAAAACTACTCAATTTTCAATAGCTCTCAAATATAGTGGTTACTCTTTCACTCGCTTGCTAAGTGAAAAAGGCTGTTCTATTAGATGGCTACTCAAAATTGTATAGCATTTTAGTATTTGGACATTATTACTAAAAAAAGACAATGTATTGAAGGTGCCCTCAATAGAAGTTGCTAATGGTGGTACCAAAGGCGAAGAATGTGCAGGAAAAACTTGACATGATAGATACAGACCATGTAAGCTCAGTCCAATATAGCTAGACATTAAACACTCACATACCTACTTATTTAAATAAAGGTAATAATAAGTTTTAAGTCGGTAAAACGCAGATGCAAACTCCAAACCTCTGGCTTGCCATAAACAAACAAAAATATGAACAGAAATGTTATTCTTTCCCCTCAAAAACACGACGCATTTCATACAGATACACAAGTGATAAAATATTCAGTGACGCAGAGAGGCTTTGTTTGACCTTACTCCGGTTAGCGCAACAGGTCAGGGCTGTGAGTGAGTCTGTTTGCGAGTACACGCCATCTTATTTCCTGCCTATCCGGTGAATTTATTGTACTCTCATTAATATTAAAATGTAAATGGGATAAATTATTAGCTGAGGAATATTTTTTTTACAATTTGGAGCAGCCCTACCACTTAAATGAGTAGCATGTCAGAGGCCCCGAGTTCAAACCTTTGCCCAAGACCCGTGCCCAGCAGTGGGACTAACTAAGTGTTAGTTAGGTAACTAGTTAAAAGAGATTTTAACTAAACCTCCCTTAGTCCCACGTAATTTTCCATAAGAACAATTATTGGACACGTGCATCAAACATTTGAATTTGAGTTAATACAAAAATCAATCAACATGACGTAAATAGGTGCTAACCTTTTAAAACCTTTTCCTTTACATAGGTAGACAAACAATGCTTATATTAGCTAAATGGCACCTGTACTGACATAGAAAATCAATATCAAGCTGAATCGTCTATAGCGAGCTCATCGCTTCTCAATCTTTTAGCCTCCCTCCTCTTCATCGATTTTTCAATATCACAAAAGGTAAGCCCTCAAACAGCTGACCAAGCCCGGATACCAAGTCTTTGATCCATATCTTTGCCTTTAATAACTAGGTACTGTTATACTAGCATTATAGAACTACGCTTTTCAAATTGGAAATGCAGAAAAAAAAGAATATATCTGCTTTATCGTCTTCGAATGATATTTGGCTTTTTGGTTAATGCAATTCTTTTTGTTACTTACTGTAAAAAAATACCTATTTATTAAGATGACAATACCAGCTTAATTAAGTTTTTAATTTGTAAAAATAATTCTTTAATTTACTAATTACAGACACATTGCAAATCTTATCGGGGCAACGGCAGTCGATCTGCACACACAGTGAAGTACACGATTATATAAAGATGTCGTGTATTTATGTATCTTCTATCTACACTTTTAGGCTGATATATCAGTAAGACCATCACCCTAGGCGTTTCATGTCGCATCGTCAGCGTCAGATTGTCACCGATAAGCACGTTCGTTTCCACCAAGCCAAGGTCCCCTACAAAATTATCTTGTCACAACTTCTTAAATTAACGCTTTGTTTTTGATTCGTCTGGAAGTAACTCTATATATTTCTGTTTTTTTTTATATTTTATAAACATACTTACCATCACGCCTACCGTTCTCGAAGGTAGGCAGAGGTGTTTATTACAAATTACACACCCACATTTCGCCGGTATATTTTGGGACCCATTTTATAGGGGGTGACCCTATTACCATCAACCTGGCACGAATCTGAAGTCCGAGCTGCTACTGAGAATTTCATAGAATAGCCCAATAACACTTTCGTCGACCTGGGAATTGAACCCGAGACCTCTTGCTCAGCGATCACACTTATGACCACTAGACCAATGAGGCAGATAGGGGTGGTGAGGCTTACAAAAAAAATCATGTTATGTTTTTGTAAACTATAATTGCAATGCTCAAAGACGCACCTGTTTGTACTTTTGCTGGGGAGTTTTATGGGCCGCTTTTACCCAGGAAAGCGGTACACTAGTAAGCGGTGAAGGGCTGGCGTTTGAGGCAATTTACTGTCGACGTTTAAAAAAAAACAAATAAAATTTGGCCTTCTTAGAATAAATTATACATATTTTCAGTTTCAGTACCCTCTCTCACACAATGTTACTCAACAAAATATGTATATGAAACTTGTTATTTTTATTTCATATTTCATACATATTTTTATTTCATACACTTAGTAAATGTTGTGTAGAGTGTCACTGTACGTGGTTTTCAACACTAGCACGCCTCATTGTCACGAAGTATTGAAAAACAAGATAAAGTATCAGAAAATCGAGGTAATCCTCACCTTGACCCATTTATCAGACAATGTATCAGATTCCCAACGGGTGGCTGTATAGCGTGCTCTTTTACACTTTTAACGTAATTATATTTTCAGGCCCCTGGCAAGATGGGCTGACGACCTGGTTAACGTCGCTGGAATCCGCTGGATGCGGGCGGTGCATGACCGGTCGTCGTGGCGATCCTTGGGGGAGTCCTATGTCCAGCAGTGGACGTCTAACGGATGATGTGATGATGATATTTTTAGTGCAAAAAATATAAATAAAAATATCTTTGTCCTTTACTCGTTCAATACATTAGTAGGATAAACTAATAACTTTTATCATTTGTATGACATGAACATGATTTCTATTTTTAATCATATTACAATTACGATTTTCGTACCCTCTGAAACTGCCACTCGGGGCGGGTACCCCGGTTTATTCTCCTGTGGTGTCTTTACATCTAAAGACTTTATTCAAAAGCATACGGAATCTGTCATGACTTCATGACTATAATAATACACGCAGCAGATTTGTGGTAAACGATTTATATTCACGTGTGAACAACTTTGAGATGTGTCATCGACCCTCGTTTTACACTAACACGATAATTGATCGTAAATGTACACGCTAGCCAGCGACAAGCATTATAATAACTTTATTTGTCTAGTACTATGACTGCTTTCTGAATTGGGATAATTTGGCTGCGATGTGTTTTTTACATATGGAGCCATCGACGACTCGATAAGATCAGTGGATCAGCTTTCGGCTTGTGTGTCATGGGTTCGATCGACATTACAAATATTATATGGTCCATCCACATAATATCTACACTAAGCTGTTCCAGGTCTGGGCGTTTATGTATGAAAAAATATGCGTGTAAACACTCACGAGGTAGTCTACGATGATCTGTGGATGTTATTGACAGTAGGGGTAGTCCTCACATCAGATATCTGTGGTGTGTGGTTACTTCTGATTTCCCAACTGTTAAAACCGAAACTAAACAATAAATTGGCACTCGGATTAGGCAATCGCATTGCCTATTATAGGTCAAACTGCTGCACTAAATCTGTAGTTCTACCATCGAAAAAACGGAATTATACACGATAAAAAAGTGTGACTAAGGTACAAATAATAATGTGACATCAATTTACACATTTGAACACATTATCCAAAATCACAACACATGTACTTATTATACGAATACATAGATTTGCCTTTACCTAACATAGTGCAATTTCATGGTCTATGTTTATAGCATGTTATTACACATTGCCATTTACAACAGTTTTATGTTGTATGAATAAAAACGATTCGCGTATTTTTAAATCTGTTTTTATGTGTATTGTACAAAAAAATCATTGGTTCGTGCAACGATTACTTCTATTATAAACAGTTACTAGTTACTACTTATTTCTAGTTTACAAATATATACACAAAAGAGCTGTATCTCCATCCATCCATAGATACACAGGAAAAGCTGGATGAGTTGTATGAGATGTCAATTAATACAGATGAATGAAAGAAAAATACATATTATACCAATTAGGTGTAAACACTTTTACTGGCTGGCTAGTTACCTAGTTGTATCCTAATAAGTAATAGAATATAATAGTAGACACCTCAACTTTGCTCATTGTAACAGACGTAATTTATTTCGCCACATCTTTCCTAATAAAATACGGAGCGACAAAGAACGATCGTTTTTAAAGGATGGAACTTTACATCACTGCCAATTTTACCACGCGTTGAAGAAGCGCCAGGGTGATTGAGGTCTTATTCCCTCAACAAGTCTTAGAAACTTCCCAAAAGTCACTGAACTCTGTGTACACTGACTGCGTCTTCATATACTCTTCATTGTTTAACGCAGCACACATATTACAGTACTCATTAGTGTCTATACTATCTGTTGTCTTGTAGTATTTGTAGTAGTTCGTCCATCTAAATAAATCCGCGTAGCTTTCAGGATTCTTGATCAGAAAATCAATTTTTTTTGCAAGCACATGTATTCCCAATTCTCTTGCATTCAAATACGAACGGTTTGGCAAAAATCTGTAACCAAATATTTGATTATTATCTTTAATATTTTTCACATGTGCAGTGCTGCAATTGCAGCTGTTGGTATCAATGACATTGTAATACATAACAAGTTGATGACCGATAACATAACTAGCAGTTCTAAACGTGTGTAGATAGGTACCTAAATTGTTATATACGCTGTTATGGCTATTATATCTCAAAAAGCGTGTTTCATGACTTATGCAATTGGTATAAGATCCAAAATTAAATACTTCATTCATTTCTTCAGATATTTTTCTACAGATCTGAAATATTTGAGGACAATTAGCGCAGCAATATTAAAGGCTGCCTTTTTTGGTAAAGTCCGGGTTCAAATTCCGGCAGGGACAAATGTAGGTTTCAAAATAATAATACCAACAATCTAGTATCCGTAACACAAGCCTCGTTGCTAAGCTCGGAATGAGATGGCGCTGTGTTATAATGATATACGTATATAATAGTCAGGAATAAAGTCTTTATTTAAATCCAGTTTCATTTTTCTAAAAAGGTTTTTATCATTACATGGCTTGAAAATTGGTTATTTAATTTATTTACTACAAAAAATAACAGCATGATTGTATTTGCGTACAATTAATGGTTAAATATGGATAAAGATAATATAACATATAATAATAATGTATCCATTATTATTTATTATATTATGTTTGGCAAATAGGGCATCAATGAATCAACCAATAGCAAGCTAAGCAAAAAGTCTTTCCATAGTTTCAGGACTAATTTATTATGCAACCAATGTCAAAGTATAAAATAACATGTGTATGTTATCAAGGTATATTGAGTTTTTTGTGGATAGAGGTTTCTTTATCCACAAAGGACTGAATAGACTTATAATGTTGTACGCTAACCAGTCTACCTTATATGTATAAGATGGAAAACCCAATTAGGGCGCTCTTTCCTCATGGTCGGGACTTTAATTCACAAACTACATTTGGGAATAACTTAAGAAGATTTACTTACCTACTGTAGTTAGCACCTCCATACACAATAGGAACAACATTATTTTGTAAAGGATGCAACAACTTCTCAGTAACGTAATCCTCACTAAACGCGTTCTCAAACGATAAATAAAAGTAATAATTCGTTCTTAATATTTCATTGCACTTATATTCCTTATCACGTGGGCACGAATAACGTCCACAATCACCATACACATCTACTTTTAGGTTATATTTGTTCAACTCCATTTTTAAATTTAGGAAGTAACCTTCTCTTCTACTATGCGAATGGCAGTTGGACACAAACCAAGCGACAGCTTTTCTTTTACTCTTAAGTTTTTGTTTAAATGTTTCATTGACAGGCTTCATGTCAAACCAGCTAATCCAATTCATATCTTTCTTTGGACCGACAACATTGTTGTTCATATCTTTTATTGTTATATAGCCCCAACGTATATCAGAGTCCAGTTTGAAAGTCCACGTCCAATTGAAATATCCATTGAAATCATTAGAACATAATGGATAATTGGCAGGCGATTCTATGCTTGCAAACACAAACTTTTGGGATGGCAGCCTTTTAGCTGGAAGCATTATATCAATCGTTGTTAACTCCGGTCCAGCAAAGATTATGGCATCGAATGCAGTAGTACTTCCCAAGAGGCTCCTATTGCCACTGACTATACAGTTTGTGTAGGGACAATGTCTACTGATGAATCCATCTCGTCCCAAACCCATGTACACAAACGGTATATTTTTTTCTTCAGTCCAAAGTAATATGTACTTCATATTAGCTTCATTTTTTCTCACATAACTATAATTTGTGAAAAAATAACCATAATATTTTTGTGTTTTAATTACAATGGTTACAATTATCGATAACACTGCGTATAAAATTAGTTTTAAGTTCAATTTATTTCTCATTTTTGAGCGCGGCAGTGAATCACAAAGAGTGCGCGTCTCTGCGCGCTAGAGACGAACGCGCGTTACTTTTGAACTAAACTAACCGACGACGCATAAAACGATATGTATTGATTGTATTGTAAGGTTCCGTACAGATTGACTGATTCTACTCAGTGTCAAATGACATTACCGTTAGGTTTTGAGACATGTATGTCATACATGCATAATATACTTATTACATATTGAGTTGAAGTCCGACTTCATAATGCGTAACGCACACCAACGTTGTTGACACTTATTTTACTAATGTTATATCTTAAATCATTATGATTCTGTTAGACATAAGTGTTTTATGATATTTTCATAATACCTGTACGTAACTATTTCAGAGATTTTTCTTTAATTCATCCAAAATATTTAGAGTAAAACAAAATTGCTAGGTTAACGTATTATGTACGTACACTTACGCGAATATAAATCAATGAAATAAAACTTCTAATTACGGATTTTATCGTGGTATATTATGAGTAGCTATATTTTGTATCAGGAAGTTTCGGATTCTTCACACCATCTATGCTCACGGATAGACTGAGGTGTTAGTTGTCTTGATGTTACTATTAGATAATAATTACTAGTAGGAATAAAATAATATGTACAATATACGTATCCCGATAAACTCCGAAATATTTAGATAATAAACAAAATCTTCCTCGTTGGTCTACTGGTCGTATGTGTGACTGCTGAGCAAGAAATCTCGAGTTCGCGTCCTAGATCGAGCAAAGTGACATTGGGTTTTTCTATGAAATCAAAAACATGCCGGCAAAATGTAGGTGTACTTAAGTACACCTCTGCTTTACCCTTCGGGGACGACAGGCGTGATGGTATATGTGCTACAAAACCCATATTTCTTATTTTTCTATGTGTTTTTTCTGCTTGCATGGTATTCATGGATTCACAGTGTTGCACTCGTAATTTAAATGAAAAATAAATTTTAAATATTGATTAATTTGAGGTTTAGTAATCAGTGGATATTTACTGCTTTCTAGTTTTTTTTTTGACATTTCTTTGTCATCATGATCACCATCAATCCATTTTACTGCCCCAATGCTGGGCACGGGTGGAGACACGTGTCCAGCAAGTGGAGAATTATATTTTAATCCCTCTCAAATGAGAGGAGTCTCATTTTAGAGGGATTAAGATACAGTCCTTAACGCTAGCCAAGTGCATGCTCTCGGGCATGCTGGTTTCCCCCGCCGTTTCCATGCCTGCACCGTTTGTGCCTATGTTAAATACGCTCGGTTGCATCCTGATCTCAAATTCACTTCGGGATAAAAGCCTTGTACCAAAAAAAAATATTGACTCATTAAAGAATCAGGAAACTCAATTATATAAATAAACAGCAAGTGTCACGGATTGAAACGTTTACATAATCATCATCATCAAAAGCATGTATCAACCCACTGTTGGGCAAAGGCCTCCTCACCCTTCTGCCAAACTAATCTGTTTAACGTTTACAGGTTGACCAAAATTATTTACAGTCATGCAGAGAGTAATGTTATCCAATGAAACCATGGCGCCTGATACTTTTACAACAAATATACATGCAGGTGTGCAGGTTTATAGAAAGGAATAACAAACAATGATGATGTTAATACAATCATCTCCTTATTAGTAGGGACACGAAAAAAGTATCGATACTTTGTGGTTTTTGAGGATATTTCTTTTCGATACCGATACTTTTCTACTCGATACTTTTATTTTTACATACGATACTTTTACTGAATTAGTACTTTTTGGCAGGTATCGTATCGAATAAAAAAAATAGTTTTAAATGGGTAATCTTAGAAATTACCCTTATGTTCATGGTTATGGCAACGTCATCTAGTTAACTTGTTCTGAACTGAACCTTCTAAAACATCACATCGGTCTTTGTTTGATACCGTTCCTTTCGTTTACATTTAAATTCCTAAACTTTCCTTCATTCATTTACTACACTAATCATTTAATCATTCACTCACTCGTTCACCATTGTCATTTAATTTTAACTTATCCATTTTGCGCTTTGTTTTACTGTTATACTAATACGGTTTATCATTATTTTGCTTCACTGTTATTTGATTTATTCAATTACTCACTAATATTCTGTGCTGTGTTACTTCTATTTTTAAGTGTTTGTACGGAGAAGTAATTGAAACTTTAATTTATATGCCTAAAGTACTAAATAATTTAATTTTGTTTCTATTTTTTTTTAACTTATATTTGTATTTTTCTATTATTGTATTAAATTTTTGTATCAATACCATTTGTTTCTGTATGCGCTTTCCTACTGAAGTTAATCTGATGTTATTTACTGACTGATATTGTTATGCTTCATGTGCATTAGGCCCTAAGAAAAGTACTCGATACCTTGAAGTATCGATACTTTTATGAGTACGATATATTTTTTTCGATATTACTTATGAGTACAATATCGATACTTTCTATTCGATACCGTGTCCCTACTTATTAGTCGAGTAATCCCAAGTGAAGCGAAGTCAAGTGTACGATTCACACATTTTTTTTTAAACCTAAGGCCTCTTTTTCAAATTATCCTTGGTCGTATGTGCGTTTAGAAACACAAATATACACAAACACCTGAAACATGTAGACACTACATATATTTGAGCGATTTGCAAGCCGTGACACGTGGCTTATAAGCCGATTACTCGAGCACTGCACCAATTGTGCCACCATCTATCAAACTTTTAATAGCAATTGGGAGTATTAAAAAAATATCCTATTATTGATAAAATGACACATGACTACTATTTATTTACGAGACAAAAATATATCTGCACAATTTGGGTCTAAACATAAGTAACTAGTCCTCTGACCAACCCTTGACACAGGTTTCGTCGTGTCCACATAACATGTCATTTATTTATACAACATAATATTAACAATTAAAACTTATTCTATTCATTACATTTGCCGCAAAGTAACTCGTATATACAGACGTCTTAGAATGATTTAACAAACAATCAGTATTTTTATTATGGGTCCAAACAACGTCGAGGTGGGTCCCACCAATTACGAAAGTCGTTATATATTGTGGTCCTTTTGACCATTTCTTTGTCATTCAGAGTGGAACAAAACAAACAATACGGGTCAGTTTCAACACTTTCAAATTTTCTGTGATACGTAAAATGATTTTTCCATTTGAAATACTCGGAATATTTATCCGGGTCGTTGATTATTTCGTTCATTTTTCTTGCCAAGTCCTTTACGCTGTAGTCTCTAGCGTTGAGATAAATACCATTTGGCATAAACCTGAAAATAAACTTTTTTTAAAATTAACATATAAATACTATCACGCCTGTTGCCCCTAACAGGTTAGGCAGAGGTGTACTAATGTACCCCTGCTTTTCGCTGATATGTTTTAGGTTCCATGTACATAATAGTGAGCGAGCCTATTGCTATTAATTGGGCACGAATCCAAACTCCGAGCTGCTACTGAGAATTTCATAGAAAAACCCAATAACACTAAATGCCTCTTGCTCGGCAGTCGCACTGTACGACCACTAGACTAACGAGGCAGTTAAATCAATTCATTAAGTACATATTCATGAACGATATAACACTTGTGCTCTAAGGTGCTATACAGAATGAAGCAACTCTAGTTGATGAAACTGCCAACTTTTTAGGAGACCAAGTTTACGGTTGCTATTATTAATTGAAATTGGAATCTTTACTGGAACGTGGATTGGTGGAATTTAAACATTTATTTAACTCTCACCTCGTATAGTTTGCACCACCATATACTATGGGCACGGCGTTATTATCTAACGCATGCAACAATTTCTCTGTCACATAGTCTTCACTCACCGCATTTTCAAATACCAAATAAAAATAATACGTCTTCCTAATCAAATAATTGCATTCAATTTCCTTATTATGTGGACACATTAAATCTCCACAGTTCCCGTATGTATCTACGTCTAAGTTGTATTTTCGTAACTCTTTTTGTATTTCCTCAACAAGACTCTCCCTTTGACTTCTAGTGTAACAATTAGAAGCAAACCACGCCGCTGCTTTTGTTTTTGTTTTAAGCTGTCGTTTGAAGTCGTCACTTACTGGATCCATATCTTCCAATTTTATCCAAGGCATTTGTTTGTTCGGCCCAATTATTGTATTATTTTTATCTCTTATTGTAAAATAACCCCACCGCACTTCAGAATCCAACTTATATGTCCAGGTCCAGTTAAAGTATCGATCAAATCTGTTGGAGCACACTGGATAGTTGTCTGAAGATTCTATACTAGCGAACACGTACTTCTGATGCGGTGATCTTATTTGGGGTAAATTATACAAATTGATTACTTCTGGCCCTGCGAAGGCGATGACATCGAATTTCGAATAATCCGCACCGAGGTACGACCTGTTCGCAGTCACAATGCAGTTGGTGAAAGGACATTTTCTTTCAATAAAACCACTTTGTCCTACACCCATATAAACAAAAGGAATATTTTTCGGTGAAGTCCACTGCAATATATATTTCATATCGATTTTATCTCCTCTTGACACATTACGAGACACTCCACTTTTTAACGTTCGATCACTTGTAAATGTATAATTATCCGAAAATACTCGATGACTTTTCGTTACAGTAATCACTGCATTGTATAAAAGTAGTAACAATACTACTGTTCCAATAAAAAAATGCGCTTTTTTTGTATGCAACGTCCTCATTTCAGATTTGGGGCATTTAATAATATTGAATTAAATAAAGATAACTAATACATGCACTTAATCGTAGTTGGCTGGTAAACTAACAGCAGATGTTCGGCAACAACAGCTAATCGAATCTGGAGAGATTTTCTGAATGCACGTGAATGTTCAAGCAAGATGAGCGGATACCTGTAGCAAAACACAGAACAACAGCATTCCAGGCAAAAAATAGGTATAACGCGTTCACTTGCGTGTTTTACGATCTTGATCCAATAGCGATCGGCTTGCGATGCAGGTCGTGAATTCGATCCCCACACGAAACCAATATATGTACTATCTTACAAGTCACGTGTTTTGGTTGTTTGTGATAGTGATAATTTGTATTTGTAAACGCATCCACGGTACAAGAGAATAATATGAGATAGGTCACACGATGGAACTCATTTAACTCGGCCTTTTTGTAATGACGAAATACAAATACATAATACATATATTGAATGAAAGATTATAAAGACTGGAAAAAAATAAAGACCTAATAATAAACGGATTACCTACTTACGAAGCTGAATTTGTGTTCAACAAAAAACATTATCTTTAGAATCTTCATTGCTTGAAGAATCCAGAAAGAAGGAATTAATTAGTATAAAAGATTAGATTAAAAGTGTCTAATTGTAAGTACGTCAAATAACATCAGACCAAATATGGGCGATTTTGTATCTCTTTAAAAAATTTGCCTCTAGGATTTTCTCTTGTGTGTTAAATTTGTATTTGTAAACGCACCCAGCGATTACAAATACACATACACAATTGCAAGACCCGAAACAACTACCTGTAGATCGTATAAATATTTGCTCCGTGCGGGGATCGAACCCGCAACCCGTGACGCACAAGCCAATCGCACAGCCACTGCGCCAATTAAATCGTCAAACAGTATTACACATTTTGTATATAGCACTTTTTTTTAAGATTGATGCTTTGATAAGTTTCGACTCGTATGTCAAGATCCTTTGACCCTGAATATGAAATTATCTCATATTTCTTCGCAGCCAATCAACAATGACGTTACAAGTGCAACAAGTGACTGTAACATTTTGATATTCATATATATAGGTACTAGAGTCGAATGTAAATTGAACAAAGGTAAATAGCAAGATTGTTATTTCGGTGTTCAGTGGCAAAATAAGTAAGTTACCTACGCATAAACGAGCACAAATATTTCAATACATTTTGAACCCAGAAAAGAAGAATGGTCCAAGGTTTCGTTTCTTATAATTTACTAAGTAAAAAAGTACATAATTTCTTCTGAAACTAATTAAATCGTTATTATAAACAAAAACGATCTTCAAGATTTGACGTACAATCAAAGATACTTTAATTTTGTAAATAGATCTTTTCAAGAACACTTTTAGTAACTAGGTATTTCTTAACTGACGGGTTCTGAGACGAAAAACCGAGTGTTTTAAAGTCCACATATAATAGTATGGAATATTGACTTGACGACCTTTTTTGGCGCAGTGCCTGAGCGATCGGCTTGTGTGTCACGGGTTACGGGTTCAATACCCGCACGGAGCAAGTAGTTTTTCCGGGTCTGAGCGTTGGTGTATGTGAAAATTTGTATTTGTAAATGGTAAACGCTTCCACGACAAAGAAAAAAATCGAACGGGCAACGTTTAAAAAAAAAAAAATACAGTGAAACCATGAAATAACCTTATTTAATGTCGTTACTATAGTCAGAATAAGCTATATATTATGTATCGTTTCGCTAAAACGAGTAAAGTGATAATAATCAAAATTCTTGTGCCGATATGAGTAACGTTATTGGTTTTTCTTCGGATTGATTGGAGTGACTAATCGTACACACTATAATAATTTACATTGATGGACCGAAGGACCCAGTGAGCTCGTATAATGTAAATTAATCTGTCAAAAATTACATAAGATAGTTATTATAACATTAAGACACCCAACACCGTGATCAAAGACGCTGTAAAGAATCCCCTATAAAATCCGTATTAAGGAGTTTTATTTGATTACCTTGTTGTAGGAGAAACTACCTACCACGGCCTCGTTCGGCCTGTAGAACTGCGGACACGGGGACCACAGGGGTAAATAAGTAAGGAATATAATATTGTGCCGGTCTTCATACCCTCTACGACCGAGAAGACAGTCTTAGATATTGAACTTGGGGCTTCCAGTCGCCCATTGCGAGTCTTTGTAATGAACCACACTCGTCCGTAGGAATGTTGTGATACCCGACCCCATAGGAGAGGCCTGCAGCGGCCTTCTGTAGTGGAGTCTCGGAGCATCACGATCCTCAGTAATCCTATGATTCCAGCACTAGCGCCAGCACGCGGGAGTGTCAATAGTGGTGGATTTAGTTAGTACGCCGCTGTCTTGACCACAGCCTTAGATAAAAGAGGAGAACAGATAAAAAAGGTTCTACCTGTTCTGTGATTTGAACAGAGAGCTCGACATAATTGTCGCTGTCTTGCATCCCTGAGCGGGGTGGGATTATGTATGATAAGGTGCATTACCCCAACTGAAACCAAAGAGAGGCAAGCCCAACTGAAGCACACCCAGAGTTTCCCAGTATGATTTTAGGTCACGTTTAATGGGCAAACCTTGCCCTCACAAAATTGCCCTTTCCTGGGCACAAATTCTAACTCCTGTTAGTAAATATCCAACCAACACCTTACTCGGTCCGTGGCCATTTCGTAAATTATTCGTAACCTTGGTATTAAATAATGTACATATATCAATATACCGCGACAAAATCGGTCAAAAGTAATTTTATTTCAATGTGGACCAGAGGACAAAATATTTGCGGGCTATACGGATAATTTGTTCCATCAACGTTCAAGTTACGATAACAGAAAGATAAGTCGTGAAGGAATTAAAACAGAGAAAATAATTTCAGTTACTTCATAGTTTTATGTTCAGCTATCAATTTATATGAGCCTGGCTAGTGCAGTGCTCTTATCAGTATTCAAATGATAGCCCATATCAATCCACTTGTTATTCGCTATACACATAGAACATTTGTTTTACAATCTAGGTTAATGGTTGTGGACGGTGTACTCATGCAAATACCTCATATCTTAAGAGTATTCTATTACTAATTTACCTACTTTTATTAGATCAGCTTAATTTGAATATCTTGTTGCCCAATAAAAAGAGAGCTCACGACGGCTTTATCTTTTTTAAATGAACCCTGTAACTGAAAATTAAATCTAGCATATTTGTTCTCTCTGTATTACTAAACCACTGGCCAAATTGTGATGAAACTTTGGTAGGTTGTTCTATGTAAGCATTTGATAGTTCTTGGCACAAAAAATATGTTGTGGTACATCGACGTATATAGTATAATATGTATAATATCACATAAAAACTACTGTATCCTTAAATTTTATAGTTATACAATAAACAATAGATAGTTTTATACAATAAGCAAATTACAACAGATTCAAGCTCTATCTAAAATAAATTAAGTATCTAGTACCTACAATTTTCGTTTAGGTTCCTTTACAGCACGCATTTCCACCACGGGTAGGCAATGCATGGTGTGAAAGATCCAAAACCTTGGTATAAAGTAGGTAGGTGATGTTATAAAAAAAAGAATTAAAAAAAAGGTAATGTCAATATACCGCGATAAAATCGGTAAAAAGTAGTTTAAGTTTTATTTCAATGTCTAACATCCGCATAAGTGTAAGAAATCAACATAAATGTCAATTACACTTGTCTACATAATAAAATAAGTATTTACACCGATTTTCTTATGTAGACAAGACACAAAAAAATACAAATATAAAAAATTCCCACACAAAATAATTTTTAAAAATGTGGTGGCGGCTATTGGACCGATTTTCATCTAACATAGCTATGAACAGTGCTGACTAATTGACCTTTCTACAAAAAAACAAAATCAAAATCAGTTTATCCGACGCTTCATAGTCAGACACACAGACACGTCAAACTTATAACACCCCGTCGTTTTTGCTTAAAGGTCTTGAGTAAGAATCTAGGAACAAGATCTGTAGTAAAAGTATAGCTAATAGGTACATTTTCACCAAGTTCAAGACATTGTCTAATTATGTTGGAAGTAAGCTGTAAGTAAGTAAGCTGATTCAAACGACTTCGTACGCATGCAATTTAACAAAACAATATCATTCGAATAAATTCAAAAACGGCAAAGTTTTATACTTACTTTGCACCCCTTTTTTTTTTTCAGGGATTCTTTATATGAAATATAGCAAATATTTTATAGAATTTTGAAATGAGAGCGTTTTACTCAAAAAAAAAATATTTTCCAATTTTTTGTTTGGTTTCTAATAAACTTCCATGATTTAATGGTAATAATCATGGTATTCCCGATAATAAATAGTGTTATAAACCCTTCAAGCGTAATTATACATATTTTTTTTAATGTTCTTTGCTTACCGGCCTTGGATCTATGGGTGATTAAACTGGGGCACCCGCCCAGTGCGGCAGTGTCAGGGAGCGCCAAAATCATAATATAATATGATTAAAAATAAACAAAATGTTCATGTCACGCAATGAAAACGTTGTTAGGGTTCTTATTTTCCCTTACACGAGAAATGACAACCATTATTTGTGAGTTTTTTTAGACTAACTGTCCAGATTTTACCCCGATTCGAAAAAAATGTAGATTCTATCCGTGTCTGGACACATCAAATAAACTACCATACACATAAAGAAAACATAATACTGTAATATCTACTTAAACCAACATCACAGTTGAAAAATTCTTAAAAATATTTGTAAAAATCAATTGCTGAAAATAGGCTCGGTTTAAGACAACAAAGAGCGATAAAATATCACCACAGATTAGGATCTGTGGTAATATTTTCAAAATTCTACATAATTATAATCAGTACCTACAATGTTAAGATTGTCCTAACACCGTCCAGGAGGGTCCCACCACTTACGAAAGTCTTCATAAATTGTTGTCCTTTTAACCATATCTTCGTCATTCAGAGTGGAACAAAACAAGCAATATGGGTCAGTTTCAACACTTTCAGATTTTCTATGATATGTAAAATGATTCTTCCACTTAAAATATTGGGAATATTTATCTGGGTCATTAATTAACTCATACATTTTTCTTGCCAATTCTGTAGCGCTTAATTCTTTTGCATTCAGGTAAATACCGTCTGGCATAAATCTGAAATGTAACACTTTTATTTAAAACGACATGTGCCGCTCTACAATACTTAGAGTGTGTACTTCATATAAAAATGAAAATCAATCACTCCTATCTCGTTAATTAATACTCACCTAGAATAATTTGCAGCACCAAATACAATGGGTACGGCATTGTTATTTAATGCATGCAACAATTTTTCTGTTACATAGTCTTCGCTAAAAGAATTTTCGAATGACAAATAAAAATAATACGTCTCCCTTATTAAGTTATTGCATTCGCTTTCATTATCTCGTGAACATTTTAAATCTCCACAATTACCGTATATATCTATGTCCATGTTGTATTTTTGTAACTCTTTTCTAATGTCAATAACTAGTTTCTCTCTTCTACTTTTGGTGTAACAGTTTGACACGAACCACGCCGCTGCTTTCGTTTTTGTTTTAAGCTGTTGTTTGAAGTCGTCACTCACTGGATCCATATCTCCCAATTTTATCCAATGCATTTGTTTGTTCGGCCCAATTATTGTATTATTTTTATCTCTGATTGTAAAATAGCCCCACCGCACTTCAGAATCCAGCCTAAACGTCCACGTCCAGTTAAAGTAATTATCAAATCTGTTGGAGCACACTGGGTAATAATCTGAAGATTCTATACTAGCGAACACGTACTTCTGGTGTAGTGATCTTGTTTTGGGTAAGTCATACATAATAACCACTTCGGGCCCCGCGAACGCGATGACATCAAATCTGGAGTAATGACCGAGATACGTCCTGTTTGCAGTCACAATACAGTTGGTGTAGGGACATTTTCTTTCAAGGAATCCACTTTGTTCCTTACCCATATACACAAAAGGAACATTTTGCGGTAACGTCCACTGCAATATATATTTCATATTATCATTTTTTTTTGTATCAGGCACATTTTGAGTCACTTCACTTTGTAACGTCTTATTGCTTATTGTAAATGTATCACCGTTTCGAATTATTATATGATTATTTGGTGCAGATTTTACTGTCTTGTATAAAAGTAATAATGTTACAACTGTTCCAATGAAAAAGAGCGCTTTTTTCGTACACAAAGCCCTCATTTTATTTTCGTGCGTACACTAAATAATTATGGAAATGTGTGTGCCCGTTGCCTGTATAATGAAAGACTGACAATGAAGAACTACGTGTGTCATATTATATTTTCATAAACCTAATCGTCACGTTTATCAGCGGGACTAATCTATTTTCTGAATGCACGCGTGTGTAAATTGGACGAATACCGGTTAAGGTATTCCAATCTACGTATTTTATTTCTACTCCCGAGCCTATCACCCGATATTTACAACTATTATTGTAATATAATAAGTAACAACTTAATCGATGAAACGATATTTCATTATTTAGTTATGTCTGGTATATATAAGACCGTATTTTGCCGCCATTAAATAAATGCATTAATAAACAATCACGCTATCAGTGCCGATCTGACGTCATAATCAGAAAATTGGTTGTGGGATGCCCGCACAGGGTGCTAGGTGTCCTAGTAGGTAACATATTTGCTTCATAAAACATAAAACAAAACAACTTCATAAAACTTGGTCAAGGTCTATTCAGAGAATTGGTTTTGATAAAACATGCAATTGTTTTTCGTCCTTACATAAAAAGAAAACATGTTTAAGTACACAAAAAATGCTTTCCGTCTATCATAACATACACATATGTATGTAATGAACTAGACAAGCTACACTGATTATTCATACGGCTTGATACGAAACTTATTCAACACTTCCATTTACTACAAATAGATACGCACATAATCATATCTATTTGTCACATTCTCAATCAGTAAAAGAAAACATCGAGAGTAAAGCTGCATACCGAGAGGTTTCTCGAAGGCGTGTGAAGTCTACCCGCAATAGGCCAGCGCCTAACACCTCTCAAATTGGAGGATACTAGTGCCCAGCAGTGGGACAGTAAATAGGTTGATGATGAATGTAAGTAAGTACGTGACATAAAGCATGCTTGATAAGGAAAACAATACAAAAGGTTTTCGTAATAAAGCGAACATTCTGATGCATTCCAGAATGTTCGAATGGTGTTTTATGATTAAAACACCTGATTGGTTAATATTATATTAGCCACTGCTGACACCCAATAATTATTGAGTAGATTCAATAAACTCTAATTGTCATTGAGATGATTAACAGCAGATAATTTGCTACGATACCATTGGTTAAAAGTTGTTCAAGCTTACAGTATTCGCACCTGTAGGGGTATCTTTAATCAAGTATCTTTATCAGCAACTGATATTTGCATTGCACCTTTGTCATTACCACCGCCAGTCATCATACGTACCGTTTATATTACCTGTCCTGCCAGTGGTTTAAAAATGGAGAATCGATCTGAGAGTCGCTTTAAGGAGTGGAACGGAGTGTTAAGAAATCTAATAATATTTTTATTCGTTGCAACAATTTTAATGATCTTGTATTGTAAAAATTATCATGAGTTTCTATCGGAACAACAAAAAGAGAGTGTTAAAGTGATACATAATGAGGTAGAAAAAAATAAAGTAGGTATGAAATATATACTGCAGTGGACATTATCAACAAATGTTCCCTTTGTGTACATGGGTAAGGGACAGAGTGGATTTATCGAGAGAAAATGTCCTTACACCAACTGTTTTGTGACTTCAAACAGGTCATACCTTCGAGATTACTCCAGATTTGATGTGATCGCCTTCTCAGGGCCAGAAGTAATCAATTTGTATAATTTACCCCAAACAAGATCCTCGCATCAAAAGTACGTGTTCGCTAGTATAGAATCTTCAGATTATTACCCAGTGTGCTCCAACAGATTTGATAATTATTTTAACTGGACGTGGACTTTTAAGTTGGATTCTGAAGTTCGGTGGGGTTATTTCACAATAAGAGATAAAAATAATACAATAATTGGGCCGAACAAACAAATGCATTGGATAAAATTAGAAGAAATGGATCCAGTGAGTGACGACTTCAAACAACAGCTGAAAACAAAAACGAAAGCAGCGGCGTGGTTCGTGTCAAACTGTTACACACGAAGTAAAAGAGAGAAACTGGTTACTGAAATTAGAAAGGAGTTACAGAAATATAACATGGACATAGATATGTACGGTAATTGTGGAAATCTACAGTGCTCCAGAGATAATGAAGATAGTTGCGATGCATTACTTAAGGAAACGTATTATTTTTATTTGGCATTTGAAAACTCCTTCAGTGAAGACTATGTGACGGAAAAACTGTTGCGTGCGTTAAACAACAACGCTGTACCCATTGTATTCGGCGCTGCCAATTATACTAGGTGAGCATTAATATAGAACATTCAAACTCTGCATTATGCTTACTTGCCAGATTACATTTCTGAAAATGTCTGTGCTAAATTTAAACCTTATGTTGGTATACATTACAGTACCTATTCTAAATTAAAACCGCAACTTTGAAATCTAGAACTAAAATAACTACTTAGTGACGGAGTTCCAAGTTTGCTATATTAAATAAGTTTCAATGGAACCTGAATAACCTAATATATAGTATAATATAAAGCATGCAAGTTTCTTCACGGTATTTTCCTTTACTGATTGAGCATGTGATAAATAATAAATAACTTAGTAGTAACTATATATCAACCCATTATTGTCGCACTGCTGGGCCCGGGCCTCCTCTCATTCGAAAGGGTGTAGGTTGCGGGTAGGTTGCCCACTACGCTGCGGGTTGCCAAACTTCACATGCCATCGAGAAAATCTAAATATGATAGGTATATTTCGTTTGTATTACTTTTCCATTTCAAGTCAATCGGTCAGTAAGTAGGTCTGTAGTAATTAACTATTAAGAAAAAAAAAATGTGTTTCAGATTTATGCCAGATGGAATTTACCTGAATGCAAGAAACCTGAGTGTCGATGATCTGGCAGCAAAAATGTTCGAGTTAAGTAATGACTTGCAGCAGTATTCCAGTTATTTTAAATGGAAAAATCATTACTCATATCATAGGCAAGACGAAAGTACAGAAACAGAACCTTATTGCTTGTTCTGTACTCATTTGAACGATGAAGAAATGATAAAGAAGATTACTATATATGAAGACTTCCGTACATGGTGGGATCCCCCAGGCAGATGTGCTACATAGTAATTTGATAACAGTATTTTATTCCAGTTGCCTGGTCAGTAAAGGTAATAATTCCATTGCATTGTTGCTAATCACTACATTTACAAAGAAATATGTTAGAACATTTTTGATCATTTTTTCAAAAATGTTCAAAAACCCCCAAAAAATGAGGGCAAAATAAGTTATTTGCTTACAAAAATAAGTAAATTAAATTGCATTGCTCGACTGGGGAAGTACTGCTTTACAGAAGCCCACAGTAAAACAATAATAGCTGCGTTTCTGCGAATAAGTAAGGTTATATACAAAATAGCTTTTGCCCGCAACTTCTGCGTAAAATTTGTAATTTTAATCCGCATAAAAACTTATAACCCTCTTTTCTCCCTTTTCAGGGATGATTTCCGGGTGATCGTCAGGATGGCTGGACCAAACGAGATATATATGTACATGAGGCCATACGCACTATTTAGTACAAAACTATCTCTATACCAAATTTCATCCAAATCGGTTCAACGGTTATAGCAACAGGTCGGAGGACAGAAGATAGAACAAAGAGGTAACAGACAGACGGACAGACACATTATCGCATTTTTGAATATTAGTATGAATGTTGAATTTGTATATGATGTTTTTATAAAATAGACTCATCATTTTTGTCAAAATAAAATATGCCTACACTGTACTTTTGTTTTATTTCCTCAGTAATTGTTATGATTATATTATCTTTATTACATTTAAATTATCCCTAAGTACTATACAGGTCTAAGCTGTGAAATGTGAACTCAAGGCACGCACCACTGACTCTTCGGAAGTTATGCGTATTTATCACATGCTCAAACGCCAGAGAAAAACATCGTGAGGAAACCTGCATACTTTTCTCTATGGCGTGTGAAGTCTGCCAACCCTCAGTTGGCTATCGTGGTGGACTATAGCCTAATCCCTCTCACATGAGAGAAGACTGGAACCCAGCAGTGAGACTGGAATAATGGGTCGATGATGACGACACAACATGTCTGATTCTGGAATCAACTGATTTAATTAATTACTCTATACTTCTGTATTACAGCTAAAGATGATTCAGTCTGATGTATTATTCTAGTAATTTTTACTTATAGACCTTATCTGATAAGTCAATAAGGGATACAATTGAATAATTATTTATCAGAAACTGGTACAGCATATTGTTATGAAGACTTAATGTAGTATTATTATAATGTATACCATTACAATGGAATTCCATAGAAATACAATTAGGTTGTAGAATTACAAGTAGGTAGAAATTAATTACTCTAATGATCACACGTCACGATCACGATTTATGTAAATAGATTTTTTTAAGGGCTCTCTACAAGTTATATATATGAACGAAAACAAGCTCCAAACGTAAACAAGGTAGGTAGATATAAAGATTCTAAGAGGATTTATTAATCATTTAATGATAATTGCCTCGTTCGTCTAGTGGTTGTAAAGTATAAATGCTAGGCAAAAGGTCTTGGGGTCGATTCCCAGGGCGAGCAATGTGATATCGGGTTTTCTATGAAATTCTCAGTCTCAGTCCAGTGTTAAGATCCGTGCGTGGTTGATGGCAAAAGGCACGCCCCGTATTACATGCGCCCTAAAACATACCAGCGAATTGTGGTATATTTGTATACCTCTGCCAAACCCGTCAGGGACGACAAGCGTGCTGTTAAATAATAATATTTAGCATCAGAATAAGTATTTTAACTAAATACTAAATAATTAAGATTAATATCTAAATTTTAACTAAATACTTATTCTGATAGATACATATTCTGAGAGCAATGATGACTATATGGCAAGAAATACAGATGGCAGGAAATTCTGACACTAAATTAGAAAATCATGGTCTCTGTTAAGGAGCCGACATTTGAATTTATAATATGCGTGTCTAACAATGTAGGACAACGTCTGAAAAGAGCTTTTAAAGAAAGCACTGAGTGCTTTGTTCAAAAGGCTTGCTTCTCAGCTTTGAGTCGACCTGTCCTTAACAACAGCACGCATACATTGTATAGCTCAATCAATGTTGAGAAGGCTCAACTACTCGCGGCACATCAATGCAAGATTGGTGAGATACTTGCGAAGGGTATTTCCAAATCCTAAATCCACCAGACATTTGGAGGCTTTAATATTTAACTTAATTATCAGTTTCTCAATCACCATCAGTAGCATTGATGATTATATTATCCAACTAATTGATAGTGGTGTAGTTTTAGTCGTTACAGACCACTTGAACAAATGAGGAGTACCTGTCCCGCATCCCCAAACGTATAAGACTCCCCATATACATAAAGCGCATTTGCCCAGCCGAAAAAAAGGAAAGGCTATTTAGGTTGTTACAGCTAGCAAATCTGGCGGAAGACGACTTTTAACCTAAGTCAAGTAGGTATGCTTGAAGGGCAGTAGAGATCACAGAATATAGGTCCTATATTTCCTTTAATAACATTTATTAGGTGGACTCCACCAGTTCACAAAGTCATTATAAATACTAATCCTATTAGAATATTTATGATCATTGATCATAGCACAAAGTTTGCAGTAGCTGTCTGTCTCAGGTGACTCACCGACGCTGTGATAAGAATAGTGATTGTGCCACTTGAAAAAACTATAGTACTTGTGCTTATCGTGTATTATATTCACAATTTCACGCGCTAACTTTCCGATGGATTGTCTTCTTGCAACTAAGTACATTCCATCCGACATAAACCTGGAAAGAAAAAAAAAAACATATAACCATATTAGTGCCGATATTCTCAGGAAATTCCTTAGTTTAAAGTCATTATACTTAACAACACCTAGGACTCGCTGAAATAGAGAAAAGGGAAAGCTTTGTGTGGGAACCTGTCTGGGGAAATTTAGTCTACATGTCCACTCATTGCCCGTGTGGTTGACTATAGCCTAATTCTCTTTATGCAAAGTCAAACCCAGCCGTAGATCAGTAAATGGTTTGATCATGATTACACCGGTATCTTTGAAGCGAATCAATACCTTCTCCTCGGCAGCAGGTTGCTTATATATTTTTTTAGGACTCACATAAAGTCAGTTAGTTCAGTTGACGGTAGATTACTTTGAACTTTGATGTTAATAAAATAAAGAGTGAAAAGTGATCTACCGCAAAGTTTGCTGATAACTGTACCTGTTTTGTGATCTGCGCGAGCCGTTTCATAAGAAGTCATTTGCATATACACTTAATTCTGTAAACTATATATGTGCCATTGCATCATTATCCCTGAAGGGCTAGACCGAGTCGTACTAGTGTATAAACAAACCCACAGTTCGAACGCCTGTTTTAGGTCCTAGCCGTTTAGGAAATTGCAAGTTTTCTTTCACCGTTTCAGACAAGAAAAATAATAATTAATGCGCACATGATTTCGAAAATACACAGAAAACGCGGGAGCTATGATTCGACCATAGTCGACACTGCTCATAAGAAAAATAAAACAAATAATCAAAATATACCTTGTATAGTTGGCGCCACCGTATACCACGGGCACGGCGTAATGCTTGAGGGCATGCAGCAACTTCTCCGTCACATAGTCCTCGGTAAATGAGTTTTCAAATGACAAATAGAAGTAATAATCTCTCTCCACTTGGCGCAGACACTCCGCCATAGAACCTATTGGACATTTCTTCGTTCCACATTTGCCAAATATATCTACTGTCATATTGTACTTAGCTAATTCATTTTGTAGCTTTTTGGCAATCAGAAATCTTCCACTCAACGCAGCGCAGTTGGACACAAACCAAGCCACTGCATATTTTTTTGTACTTAATTTTGCCATTAGTGTGTCGTTAATATGTTGCATGTCTTCCGATTTCTTCCAATGCATCTCTTCTTTAGGTCCTATTATTTTTCCCTTATTATCTCTTATGATGATATAACCATAGTATCCGTCAGATTTCAGTTTGTAAGTCCAAGTCCAATTGAAATAGCTGTTATATATTTCATTACATACGGGATAATATTCTGATGATTCCATACTGGCAAAAACATACTTTTGATCAGGAGAACGGTACCGTGGTAACTGAGAAGGATTATGTTCAAGTTCTGGTCCATGGAACAATATGATATCAGCAATTGCGAGGAAGGTTTTGTTAGCTGTTACATAACAGTTAGTAATGGGACACTTTTTATTTACAAACGAGTTTTGACCAACACCGAAGTATTTGATTGGATCTCTATTAGGTGAAGTCCATATTAATATGTATTTGAAATCCAATGGTAAGTTTGATACGTATAAATTGTTGTTATTATAGTAATCCAAATTGCACAAAATTAAAAATACACTCACACATACACTGCTGATAACACAGTAAATAAAATATTTTATTAACTTACTAGCCATATTGAAATGAAACACTTGTGTAGACATTTATATTCGAACAATAACCATCCCAATAAAAATATATTTATACGATATGTGTTCTCTTTTCAACGACTTAAGTAAAATTGTTGGCAAAATGACATTTTTCTACTCATTAACATATTCACACATACAGTTAGGTAAGTTAATTGACCGATAAATGACTCAGAAGACAGTCTAAATTGGTTATAAATTAGCATCTAGTTACCTTCAATTTCGTGTAGGATAAAAACTAAACAATACTGATAGGTAGATGGTTACTATTGTTTATCCTAGCTTACAGGAGTTGCAGTGGTAGGAACATAGGGTGGCGGGCATGTAGACAAACAAAACGTGTATGGAGTTTCTTGTCGGTTCCAATCTATGTGATTTATTCATCCAACCATGCTGCAAAATAACCTATAAGTACTGTTGTTTTGTTAACGCCGCAATTATTGATTACTAGCTTTTGCCCACGACTTCTGCCCAAAATCACAAATTTTATTCAATCTGCTTTTTCATCAATCTGCTTATTTATTTCTTATCCTCTTTTTTTCTTTATTTTAACTTCTACCTCCACCTCTTCATCTTTTTAAGGAATGATTTCCAAGACAACCACTATCTCCATATCTCATCTAAATCGGTTCAGCGGTTTGAGCGTGAAGAAGTAACAGACAGATATATATACTTTGGCATTCATAATATTAGTATGGATAAGTATTGACGTCACATCACTTACCATATTATATAGAAAAAATACTGAATATGAAATTTTAATTTTTTCATTCTTTTATATGGAAATAACGGGGCAAACAGGTTAGAGTCTTACCTGATGGTAAGTACCACCGCCCATGGACATTTGCAACACCAGAGGACTTGCAAAGGCGTTGCCGGCCTTTCAGGAAAAAATTGAACGCTATAAAAAAAGCACACCATAGTCTCTTAGTCCTAATATACCAACCACCTCGGGAGCCACAGGAGTAGGCGTTTTGTTGTCGGGGCAAAGGAAATCGCAAACATTTACCAATATTTTTTAAGCCAATAGAACAGCGGGCACGCTAATTGCCATTTACCATTTACAAACTCTATACCACTGAGAATTTCCTAATATGAACGGTCGATAACAGTTCGATAATCGAGGCCAAGACCATTACATTATTATACACCTTTTATTATTGAAGTGAAACTTCTTTATCGGGGTTGGAAAAAAATTAGTGTAACATTTTTGCGTTACGCGCCATCTTTATTTGAATAGGTAACCATAGCAACATGTTTGTTTGACAACTATAGTGTAACATTTTTGCGTTACGCGCCATCTTTATTTGAATAGGTAACCATAGCAACATGATGTTTGTTTGACAACTAAAAACTATACCTTTTCCATCAATACACCAAGACCATTTGTTTTTCTATTGAGAACTTGCTATTGGTTGAGACATCGACGTTTTGATAAATAGAAGATTATGATTGGTTCCCACTATTATTTGGAACTGACAGAGCTACAAATCGAAGACTATTAATTCAAACGCTCTTTTCAAATTCAATGTTATTCGAGTAGATACCATAATTACCTATATCAATAATCATAAAATACAGTTGGAAAACAACTAGTTTAACCAATGCATGTCTATTATAATAAAAGCCTTTTGCATAAACTTTATCTAATTTAGCTTTATTCAACCAATTTCTGTGAAGTTGTAAATAGTAAATCATTTTTCGAAAAATGATGTCATAAAGCAGTTTCACTTCTTACGTGTGTACACTAATACACACAATTTTTTTATTGTACAGTTTGTCTTTTTACCCTTCCCTTTAAAAACACTTTCACTCAAAGGTTTCCTGGAAGAAAATTCAACCTTGAATTAAGCTCGCCTTTGTGCACAACACTTTAAATGTATTGTTTAATTTATGTGTGCTTTATCTTTTCTCCAATAAAACATTAAAGAAAGAACACATTGCTGCTGGTGTCTAAATTCTTTTAAATATACATGCCAAAGATAACGACTGGCATACAGCGCAACTGAAAAGGCTCTTACTATAGGTATTATATTCCGTTTGAATTTCAACCTTGTTAGGTTTTTTAAAGGAAAAAACTTATTAGGTTTTCCTTTAAATCCATACCAGCAAATTAAATAGGTAAAAATAAAAATGCACATGCACACTTGCCGACAACTTTGTACCTACAGTTTCCTGTTTCAATTTTCTAATAGCTTAAGGTGGAAGCTCCACGCTAGCCCGCGAAATTTAAAAAGTACGTTTTTTGCAATTTGCCAGTATTTGTCAGGCTGTATATTGAACAAAATAAGATTCGCGCCTGTAATAGGTATTTAGTTACAGAATTATAATCATTAATATCATCAATAGAACCCTCACATTGCATACAATTGGATTGAATGACTTTTTCATGAAATCAATACAGGTATATGCACTTTGAGGGCTGTTTTATTGATTTAAATGATTTTAATGAGTTAGGGGAGTCACAATTTTACAGCATGGAATTTCAACTTGCTGTCAATTTAGTAACTCCCTATTTATCCCAATCAATGCCCCGCACTACAGGTTACGGGCGGGGCATTAAATGTGTAAAAAAAATCTAAAACGGTTATTACAGGGTACGGTTATTAAACGTTCAAAGGCTACGGTAACCGCTTATCATCAGGCGGGCCATAAAATTGTTTTCATCCTTGTGGTATAAAAAAAGTTTATTTTTATTTTATTTTGATTGTAGTACTAACATATAACATAAGTCAAGTAGGTATAGGGCAGTAGAGATTACAGAAAGATAGTCACTTTCTTTAATAACATTTATTAGGTGGACTCCACCAGTTAACAAAGTCATTATAAATACTAATCCTGTTAGAATATTTATGATCGTTGATCATAGCACAAAGTTTGCAGTAGCTGTCTGTCTCAGGTGACTCCACGGCGCTGTGATAAGAATAGTGATTGTGCCACTTGAAAAAGCTGTAGTACTTGTGCTTATCGTGTATAATATTCACCATTTCACGCGCTAAGTTTCCGATGGATTGTCTTCTTGCAACTAGGTACATTCCATCCGACATAAACCTGAAAGAATAAAATTCGTATTACAATAACTTTTAACTTAAGGATTCTGTGCACATAGAGATTGACTTTAAGCGATATAAATGCGCAACTGAATCGGGATTTAGCGTAGCAATTATTCACCTTATCATCTGTATCGTGAGATGGTTGACGGATTTCTATGAGATAGGTCTCATAGAAACCCGTAGTGTATGGAGAAACTTACAGTTTGTCTATGTGTTTTAGGTCTTAAGACCCAGATTAGAGGACTGCACATGCCGCTACGCCGTTAGAAATTTGCTGAGGTATACAAGTTTCCACGTGATGTTTTCCTTCAATGTATCAGAGAGTCATATTTTTTAATGCTGATATGATTTCGAAAATACAGAAAGGACGCGGGGTCTAAGACTCGACCATCCACTGTCGAAACTGCTTAAAGTAAAATTAAAACGAATAAAGTGAACCTTGTATAGTTGGCGCCACCGTACACCACGGGCACGGCGTAGTGCTTCAGGGCATGCAGCAACTTCTCCGTCACATAGTCCTCGGTAAATGAGTTTTCAAACGACAAATAGAAGTAATAATCTCTCTCCACTTGAAGCAGACACTCCGCCGTAGAACCCATTGGACATTTCTTCGTTCCACATTTGCCAAATATATCTACTGTCATATTGTACTTAGCTAATTCATTTTGTAGCTTTTTGACAATCAGAAATCTTCCACTCAACGCAGCGCAGTTGGACACAAACCAAGCCACTGCATATTTTTTTGTACTTAATTTTGCCATTAGTGTGTCGTTAATATGTTGCATGTCTTCCGATTTCTTCCAATGCATCTCTTCTTTAGGTCCTATTATTTTTCCTTTATTATCTCTTATGACGATATAACCATAGTATCCATCAGATTTCAATTTGTAAGTCCAAGTCCAATTAAAATAGCTGTTATATATTTCATTACATACGGGATAATATTCTGATGATTCCATACTGGCAAAAACATACTTTTGCTCAGGAGAACGGTACCATGGTAATTGAGAAGGATCATGTTCAAGTTCTTTTCCATGGAACAATATAATATCGGCATTTGTGAGTAAGGCTTTGTTAGCCGTTACATAACAGTTAGTAAAGGAACAATTTTTATTTATAAACGTTTTTTGGCCTAAACCGAAGAATTTAATTGGAATTATAGTAGGTGAGGTCCATATTAATATGTATTTAAAATTTGATGGTAATTTTGATAAATATAAATTGTATAAACCCCACTTGTCATTATAGTAATCAAAATTGCACAATATTAAATATTCACTCACAATACAGCCAATTACACAGTAAATAAAATATTTTATTAACTTACTAACCATCTTTGAATTAAACATATATAAAGATATTTATATTCTAACAATATTTTTTTAAACTGATGTTATTTAAGTAAAACTGAACGTGAAATGTAATTTTCCTTACACATTATCATAATATTATATACACATCCAGTTTGGTAGTTAATTAGCTGATAAATGGCTTAGAAGGCAGTTTAATTTGATCTAAATTGGTTAAACAATTAATTGTTTTACCTAACGTTTCGCGTACAAAAACACCCTAAGAAAGAATATTAGACTGACATTGACAGATAGTTTCCTTTTTCGTGAGTAGAGAAATGATGTTACGTTTTATTTTAAAATATAGAAATATAAGATTGAGGGTGGCTATAGTGGATGGAACTTTTGGCGCGATATCAGATGGTGAAGCGCCCGGGACATACATACACAATTTCTCGGAACACTCCCTGTAATAAATGCAGTAACCCAACATCCCCACGCAGTGCCCCATAGGATTTTTTCCAGATTTTTCGATAAACCCATAAGAGGGTAGCTTTGAAAAAAACGCTTTGTGCCACACTCTAGCAGCACCCTGCAAAAGCACCTGTATTGGTCTAATTGAAATAAATGATTTGACTTTGACTCAATCGAAGGCCCTAAGGCTAACTATGTCCAGACTGGCTGCAAGCACCCTTTGGTTTCAGCTGCTTCTGCCTATCTATGTTTCAGGTATACTAGAAGATAAGCGGCTAAGCGATCCCGACGAAAGCCGTACTGGCGGTCACTGATATAATTTTTACTCTTCTACATACCGCAGAAATAGCAATTAATAAAAGACTCCACTATTTTGGAGAACAAGGAGTTATATGGCTATAAACCTGTTTTTCTGTTCCGTGGGCTGGATGTCAAGGGGTTTACAATAGCGGCTATCTGTCAATGTCAGTCTAATATTTATTTATTATTCTCTTTTGGTTTGATATATACTATAAAATAAAAAAATAGGATATAAAATAATTTGAAAGAAAGTGACGAAGTGTCTGGTAATGTAACAAATATTTCACATAATGTAATTAATTTTTTTTTAACAGATAAGATCGATGCTAATGTTAATCTACCTTGCATTTTCTCTTTAATCCGCTGGAATTCGAGACAATACGAAATCTATTGATTTTGAGCGACCGAGATCTGTTTAGTAAATGATCAAAATGTCAAAAACAGGAGAAAGATTGTTCTTTTGGTATTTTTTTATAGTATTAATGATATGGTATTTTGGAACGTTTTATTGGCCACCGGGCTCGAACAAAAAATGGCATACATTAACGCGACCAGAAAGCTTTACTGAGAATCTTACCAACAAAATTCAAAAGCCAATATTCAAATATATTCTGCAATGGACCAGGCCAAAGAAAGAACCATTTACGTTCATGAAATCAGGTCAAGATTTATTTGTTGAACGACACTGTCCCGTAAACAATTGCTACGTTACATGGAATAAAACGTATTTGAGCGATATCACGAATTTTGATACCGTTCTTTTTTCTTGCTACGACGTAAGACGTGGATTTATACGTTTACCAAAAAAACGATCCATGCACCAGAAATATGTGTTTGCAAGTTCAGAACCTGCTGGTTACTATCCGGTGTATCACGAAAACTTCGATGGCTTTTTTAACTTGACTTGGACGTATAAATTGGATTCTAATATATTTTACGGATATATCCTTATCAGAGATAAACATGGTGATATTATCGGTCCGAAAAAACTCATGCACTGGCCAAAGTTAACAGAAATGAAACCTATTGATGATAAACTCAGAGGCAAGCTTGATGGTAAAAAGAATGCCGTTGCTTGGTTTGTATCAAATTGTCAGACGCGGAGTGGAAGAGAAAAAGTAGCAATGCAAATAAAACGGGAGCTAGCTGCATTCAATATGACACTAGATATATACGGTGCATGTGGAAAAAAAGAGTTTCCGTCAAATGTGTCGAGTTGGGAAATGTTGGAAACCGACTACTACTTCTATTTGTCGTTTGAGAACTCAGTAAATGAAGACTACGTTACGGAGAAATTGCTGCATGCCCTGCAGCACTACACTGTACCCATCGTGTATGGAGGAGCTAACTATACCAGGTAACGTGGAACTACAACCAATGAAATTGACTAATACAGACTTTAATCATTAATTAATACAATTTTTAGATTTATTCTACATATTTCCTATTTGCAGGTTCATGCCTGAAGGTATTTATTTGAACGCGCGAACTCTCACCACTAAAGAACTAGTGAAACAAATAGTTTATCTTATTAACAACAAGGAGAAGTACTTTGATCTCTTCAGATGGCATAATCACTATACCTATCACTATCCCGGTGATACGCCTGAGACTGATTATTACTGTAATTTCTGCAAAACGATTAACGATGTAAACTTGATGAGTGAAGTGAACATTTATAAGAATTTTGCTAAATGGTGGAATGGTTGGAATATTGGAAATTCTGTATTAAAACAAGTGTAGTCCATCTCTCTAGTTTTCTTCAGTAAGACATTTGATATTATATTTTTTTTTTATATATATAAAAATCTCGTGTCACAGTGTGTCGCTGAACTGCTCCGAAACGGCTAAACGAATTATTATGACGGTAATTTTGTATATACATTTGGTATGTTTGAGAATCGGTCGTAGGCTATTTTTTACACCCCTAGGGGTTCGCAAAGTTTTTATATAGGGGATAAGGATGTCCATCACGAGACTTTTTTTGTATTTTTTAATGATTTGGCAAAAATACTTATAACCCAAAATTTTCACTCAAAACAACCTTTTCCAAGTCAGCTAGTATAAATATACAATTTAATTAGTGCTACTTATTATTAACTAATTTTACAGTAAGAAAGTGGTTATCTATTCTATAGCTGCATTTTTTGTGTGTATGTTGCAATATATCTTCAGCGATTTTCATTACTTGCATTGAGTTTAGAATAAATACCTCAAGGTCATATCGTGTGGGGTTACTATATCTTAATATATTTTTTAAATAGCCAGTGTCCTAGAGGATAAATAAAAAAAAATAAAAAATGCAAATAAGTAACGTTGCCAGAGCTTGTTTGGAGACTGACTATTCTAACAGCATTGGCTGTTAGTGTAGGTAACTTCCCTATTTTAACAAACATTTAACGGTTTTAAAAATTGCGCCAACATGCGAAAAACACTTCTGATGTTGCAAACGTCCAAAAACGGAGAAAAGACATGGAAATGGAAGGTCCGTGGGGACCGAATAATGACTCATCGCAAAGAAATCTGATTGGTTATTCAAAACACATCTCCGCACATCTAATCTCCTCTCCGCTTTAGTGAAAACCGAGCATCAGACCGTGTTCTTCTAATTAGACAGAAGTCCTTTTAGAGAAGCAACTCACCAAATTATCTAAACTTTGTTGTCCAGTCATGACAATCACTGTCTGCCTTATAGAAGATATAAGTCGTATTTTATAACAATATAACATTTAATTTATTAATGAAGTGCAGTCAATAAAAAAAACAATTTGACATTACAAATAAACATGTTCAACGTAATATCAGAATTCACTACATACCTAAATACAGTGAGCTGTGGTATGTTAAACTACTTATAAGCTATAGCTGACAACAGGATTGATGCCTGATGATGACCAAATGAGCAAATATTGGGGGCCCCAGTTTCCCAGATGTTAAACGTCACTGCGATCTACAATGGAGCTGCATTACGCTGCATTCAGTTTGGTTTTGAAATTGCGATTTGAGGCTTATGAACAACCACGCTCATTGAATTGTCTGACAACTGCGCGTGAGTCATCAGTCGAAAGCTGTCATAATTAAGCTGAATTCCGGCCGCACTATGTCTCGTTCTCAGTCAGTACCTCTGGTGGCCTAGTGGTGTGACCAGTGGACTGGTATGTCAAAGGTCTCGAGTTCAAACCTGGGCACGCACCACTGACTTTTTGGAAGTTATGTGCGTATCTATCACCTGCTCAAACGGTGAAGGAAAACATAAAAGAAAGAAAGAACGCTTAAGTATTGGGTTAAGTATATTACTATCGTCCAACCAACCCAATGGATTTACAGTTGAATGCAAAAACGCGACTCTCGTTATGCAACCAGAATTACACTCGTTTGGTGTCACTCTAACGATGCCACCAACTTTCAAAATTATCGTAAACACTTATTGTTTTCACTAAGCTGGCATTATTGATTTTGCTGCAAAATCGGCAATAGTAGTCTGTTTCTGGCGTTTCTTCTACGTCATGATATGAGTAATGATTGTGCCATCTGAAGAAATCGTAGTATTGATCTCTGTTATTAATAGTATCAAACATTTTTTTCACTAGTTCATCAATGCCAAGAGTACGCACATTTAAATATGAGCCTTCTGGTAGAAATCTGAAATTAAAAAAATGAATGGTCAGTTTTCTAAGTAGGTAATTCTAATATAAGTCCCAAACAATTTTATTTTAAAATATTTTAATAAATATTGTTATAACATAGTAAAATAAACTGCTGCTTTTATTTAAAAATAATATGTATTCTTCTCTACTTTTTATAAAGTTATAAATATGGTATTGGAATTACAAAATTAAATTATATTATACTTAGAAAAGTGGTTCGAAACAAAGATCGACATCGAAATTTACGTCAGTCAGCAGCCATGTCACTTTAAAAATGAATAACCTCACCTGGTGTAGTTAGCTTCACCATACACTATTGGCACGGTGTAATGCTGCAGCGGATGAAGTAACTTCTCTGTCACATAGTCCTCACTGAACGAATTCTCAAAAGACAAGTAGAAATAGTAATATCTTTCCAATTTATGGAAACACTCCATCGTATGATTTTTGAAACACTGTTTCGTTCCACATCTGCCATATATGTCCAGCGTCATATTGTATTCGGTCATTTTTTTCTGCAATCTTTGTGCGACTTTATCTCTTTGGCTAAGCGATTTGCAATTAGACACAAACCAAGCGGCCGCTATTTTTTTATCTATCAGCTTATTTTTTAATCCATCATTTATAGGTTTCATTTCTCCTAACTTTAGCCAGTGCATTACTTTATTTGGACCGATGATGTTACCTTGCTTATCCTTAATTATCATGTATCCATAATATTCATCAGAATCTAATTTATATGTCCAAGTCCAATTGAAATAACTTTCATACTTCTTATCGTGTAACGGGTAGTAATCCGAAGATTCCATACTAACAAACACATATTTTTGATGTGGTGATCTTTTAGTTGGTATTTGAAGTGATTTTGGTGTCAGTTCGGGGCCATGGAACAAGATTGCATCAAAATCAATGATGTCGTTTAAAAATGTTCTTCTATTTGTAATATAACAATTATTTACGTGGCAGCGTCTTTTGATAAATGTTTCCTGTCCTTTACTCATATGACAAAATGGCTCTGTGTTTGGCTTTGTCCACTGTAAAATATATTTCATTTTCACATTTTCCTGGTTCGAAACTAAATGCAGGTATGCGTAATAAGTTAATATCACGAAAGTACTGAAGAAGAAGATATATTTCTTTTTCGTGGCATTGAATTTCAAATAGTCACCCCTTTTAGTATTGGCAATAGTCATTGCGATTAACTTTACTACAAAATACAAAATTATTTATGAAGACACATTATTTCGGAATAAGTATAAACATTAATTAGACTTGAATTGTCTGTAATACATTTAAACACAAACACAATAATACTAATCGATGTAGGAACTTCTTTTTGTTTATGTACGTTGATGATGATGAACCTTATTTTTACACACAGTTAATGAAATTTAAACATAATACGTTAGCTTGAAAGTTTCGACAGATTAAATAATTTTTTCTATCATTTCGTTAAGCTAAAGTATTATTTCGACGATTTCTTCCACTGTCGAATCGAGTGGATAAAAAAAAATATTATACTGGTTACGTCAGGGTCACCAGTGTTTTTCTTTCCTTAGGTTGTGTATAACATACGGCCCTTTTGATGATAAGTAGCAATTGTAGTCTAAATATGCTAACAGTGCCAGCAGTAATACCACCTTGAAACGTAATTTCTTAAGACTTATTTACCCTTATGATTCTTTCATTGACGACCCGTTTAGCTCAGTGGTAGTTAACGCTGCCTGCTGTACTGGTCCCGAGTTACAATCCCGGTAGGGACAAATGTTTGTGTGATGAGCATAAACATTTGTATCCGAGTCATGGATGTAGGTATCTATGTATAATATGATTATATTTACAAAAAAAAAGGTATATACCCAAGTATCATCATCATCATCATCACATCAACCGTTAGACGTCCACTGCTGGACATAGGTCTCCCCCAAGGATCACGACGACGACCGGTTATGCGCCGCCCGCATCCAGCGGATTCCAGCGACCTTCATATCATATAAGCATATCAACCATCTATTATCCGTAACACAAGTCTCGTTGCTTAGCTCGGAACTTGATGGCGCTGTGTCATAATGTCCAGAAATATTATTATTATTATTGTTCACAATAATATAACTTGATTGAAACTGTGGTAGCTTAGCAGTGAAATCAGTGGACTGTGACGTCAAAGGACCTGTATTCAATTCCAATGCATGCCTATCACTATACTAGTGAATTATGGGTGACTGCATGTATAGCAGTTCCAATATTGTAACTAGAACACTTAACGTTACATAAGTGCTTGAAAAACTTTATTGAAAATAAAATCCTTTTGAATTTTGAATATAACTCTTCCTTACTCGTAGCTTTCAAGAAGTACGGGATAATAGTTTACTGATTTCTGACACTTAATTAATATTAAACATTTAAATTAATCTAGACTTTATATGAAATAATAATACCCGCGACTTTGCAAAGGTTTTATTTTATCTTGTGATTCAAGTACTCAATATATTATTCACGTAAGTATGACGCAATTTAATCTGATTAAAAAACGATGGAAATACAATATACAACCTTGTTATAATCGCTAGTGTCTTATTTTATTTAATCCCAGTTTAGTTTTACATGTTCAGGTAGTAATACAAATACATACAAACGTCAACCCTAAAATGATTAGGAACTTCTTAAAACTGGAGTGAATAGTGCTCTTAAAAAAAATTACGAAAGTGTCAATTTGGCAAACAAATTTGCCGAAGTTTGGTTTTATCCATCCATACAATAAATACCTATATATAAATCAATTAATTATTATTACCGTTTTATTTTTCAAATTTGTATAGTTTATATTACTATAGAAATAAATGCGAATCTAACAACATAATATCGAGTAGGACTGACGTGCATACATGCAAACGTATACAGAAAACCAGTATCATCTTGCTTTTGTAGTAAATTTGTAGGCAGTCAAAGCGCCAGAAATACATGTTGTATTGGAAAATGTTGTAAATAGGGTTAAAAATGGAGTCGTATGTCGGCAACGAATATAGAAACTCTTTGGTTGGTTGCTATAGAGCCTCCAGAGCAGTACCTCTGCTCCAGAAACGTATTGTATTCCAATTTTCCCACGGATATTTTCCACTGATACGACATGGATAATAATAGTACTGGCTCTCTCGAAATCTCTACTGAAATACTTTTCATCCGTACCCAGAAATATATTATGTAAGTAGGTATTTTTATTAGAATAAAGTTTTGTAAGGGTTATGTATACGTATCCTACTAACATTATAAATGCGAAAGTTTGAATGGATGTTTGTTACTCTTCGCGCAAAAACCGCTCAACAGATTTGGATTTAACATACACATAGTTTATTACCTGGATTAACACATAGGAAAAAAAAAGGGAATAAAAGAAAAAACAAAGGCTATTTTTTATCTATTTATCATGCGGGCAAAGCCGCGGGAGGCTGCTAGTAGTTGTATGCATTGAATATTTAACATTTAAATTGAACAGACCGGACCAAGCACATAGATACGTGCCACAATTATATTTACTTTGAAGTCAGAATAAACTTGCTTCCATGTAAGCCGATACTAAAGTTAAATAATAAAACCTTCTTTGACTACAGTTAACAGAATCGTGAGGAGCAAAGTCTGCTTTTTGGACGATCTATATAATTATACGTGAAGCCTAAAGTTTGTACCCCTTTTCACGAAAATTGCGTGGTCGAATGAGTATGAAATTTCCCACACCTATAGTTTATATAGGGAAGTAGTGCAGAAAGCTAATATTTTTTTTAAATTATGCATAAAAAAACTTATTAAAATTAATTATGGCCGAATTTCGACCATTGGCGAACACTAGTTTGTATTAATATGCCAGAGAGATATAGCTATATAGTCTCTGACTCTAGTCCCACAGCTGGGAACTGGTCTCCTCTCAGAACGAGGGGGGGGTTATGTTACTAGTCCCCCAAGTAAGGCTGCTGACCATAAATATTCAAACTATAATTGACATAGGTCACTGTTTGCGTCTTTTAAATACGCCTCACAGGAAGTAAACCGTCCAATTTGTTAACAACTTGACGACCCGATCTGATTCTAATCGAGTCGGTTAATAAAAGTTGGCTTCTATGGTAAACAAGTCTCATGGGTTCGAATCCCGGAAGGGGTACATTTTTGTGTGATGAGCATGGACATTTGGCTTGAATAAAATAAATAAATAATATTCTGTGACATTTTTACACAGCACCATCAAGTTCCAAACTAAGCAGAGCTTGTACTATGGGTACTAGACAATGGATATAATACTTAAATACTTTTTGTTTTGTAAATACATACATACTTATAATACAAAGGAAACACCCAGACGAACACAAACACTTATATTCATCACATAAATATTTCTGTCCCGTGGGAATCGAACCCACGACCGGTGGTCCGGTACTCGAACCACTAGATCTGATCTGATGAAATTCAATTTGAATTTGAATTTGAGATCATAGAGGTCGTCAATATGACTACTGAGGATTCTATGTATAATATGTATGGATTAACAAAAAATAAACTATATAGTGTCGTGTTCATTTATTATCCGTAACACAATCCTCGATGCTTAGATTATTTATAAAGGATTACTAATTCCCAAATGTTAGTAACTAAAAGTTCATAAAGCAAGCAAAATCTACTACCATCACTGGCGGGTCTTTTGAACAAAATCGTTCCCTAAGGGCAGCGGCAATGTCATCAATCACCGACAGGGTTGCTTTCACTAAAAATATGTTTGGAGACAGTTTGTCACTGAAAATGACCAGCTATTGATCAACCTAAAAATGACATAGGAGTTCATGATGAGGACACAATACGAGAGAGACATAAAGGACTGAGTATTGGGTGTCAAAGCTGGACTTAATAGAATAGGTTTATGTGAATGAAATTATGTTATGTTCATCACATAAATATTTTATATTATATTCTAACTTACTAGCTCCTTCGTAAAAAAAATTATTAATGTCGACCCACTTTAAAAAAAATTACGATTCCACATACAAACTTCGACCCCCTTTTCGCCCTTTTAAGGGACGATTTCCAGGACAAAAGCCATCATGTGGCCTTCCCCGGGCCTCAAACTCCTTTCAAAATTTTATTCAAAACGGTTCTGTAGTTTAGGCGTGGTTGGGTCCATAGTGTGCCTACCATATGTAATAACATAACATCTAACATGTTTGTGGAGTGCAAATTTAATTGAATGGATGAGAATGAATGATGTTGTATGTGATGATTGTTTATGTAAATAGATTTTAAAGACACTTTTACAAGTAATTTAAGATTTTTTTTAAACCTTAAATAACCCCCAATAACCCACCCTTCATTCGATCACGTGTTATGTATAACACGTGATCGAATGAAGGGTGGGCGTTTTTGGGGGCTGTCTTTATTGTCGACGTTCAAAGAGAGCCAATTAAATTTGGCCTACTTTGAAAAATAATATTTTGATTTCGATTTTTGATTTTGTTCGTCACAATGCACAGTATGTTTTATTGTTAATTTTCCTCCCATTCAGTTATTTGAACCTGTTTCCTTAGATACCTATATGTACAGATGTGATATGTGAATTGATTATTCATTCACGTTCACACGTGTGACTGAAACAGGAAATTATAATATTTCCTTCTACTGCATACAAATAGGGCTCGATCTGAACAAAATTTAAATTTGAAGACCTGATTGGCGCAGAGGCTGAGCGACCGGCTTATGCGTCACGGGTTGCGGGTTCGATCCCCGCACGGAGCAAATATTTGTACGTTCTACGGGTAGTTGTTCCGGGTCTGGGCGTTTGTGCATGTGAATTTTTTTCCAATTTGTCTTACAGTACGTAGAAGCAATTGAGCCATATTAATCATCATCATCAACCCATATACGGTGCCACTAACGCGCACGGGTCGCCTCTCATTTTGATTAGTCCATCACGCTAGCCTAGTGTGATTTTTCTAGATTTAAAGAAGAAAGCAAAGTGATCCTTACTTGTATGAATTTAAATTACACCTGCCTGGTAACTTTAGAGAATAGGTACCGGCTAGAAAAGGCCATAGCACATTATAAAAACACAAAAAAAATATTTACACTAATACAATAAAGCGGAAAAGTTTATATGTCCGAATTGAAATAAAAATATTACTTTAGGTCAAAACCCAATTCATTTACAAAACTTGTAGGCTATTTAAAGTTACACTACGACTACATATGAGTAGAGGATTAATGAAAAACTGCAAATACGGGGAAATTTTTACCCTCTCTCTTTTATTTCAAGCAGACGACGTTGCGACGGTCCTGCCCTATAAATATATAACACTATACAGGTAGCTAGGTACTTAAATTTAATAGTTATTATACCTTTTTGGTGGTAGAAAATTGATAGAGACAAATTCTGTACCAGCGAGAAACATTTCTCATTTCACTAAGGTATGTAAGATGAAATAGACATGATTGAATAGTTTACTATTAAGTTATTCTTTAACCAAGATCCCTTTTCAAAACTTTTAAAAGAAGTGAGTAAATAAATCAAAGTGAATGGGTCGGACCGATCCATCATACAGCTACTGACGGGGCGACCCATGAAAAATATTAGCCAGTTTATAACAGATTATGGAAAGTGGAAAACTGTGTGCGGTCATGCAGCATATTGGCAATATTATTGCACTCTTCGAAGTCGTTATGTATATGTAATTTGTTCCATTGTTAGGCATGGGTATCTTCTCATTTTGAAAGGGCTGTAGACCACTACAAAAAAAATCCTAATATGCGGGTTTCCTCACGACATTTCTTTTTCCTTCATCGTTTGAGTATGTGATAAATACGTACATAACTTCAGAGAGGTCAGTGAACAAAACAGAACTTTAGCTTATTATTTGATAGCTATCATTTTGATGCTTAACGTAAATTCAATACGATGATTCAGAGTAGAAAGTAATTCATATTATTGAGTCTATATAATAATGAAAAACAAAATAGCCGAGCTTTATATATATGTAGTTTAAAGAAAGATATTTTTATTTTATTTTCATACATTGTGAAGCGGAAAAATATATTTATATTTTATTTTAAATAATAGTGCCTGTATTGTGAAGCGCAAGAAATAAGTAGATAATTTGAAGTACTTGCTTAGTTGAAACGGATATGACGTCATTTGGTACAATGTAGTAGGTACTATATTAATGTAATTTACAATAAAATGAAGTGCAGCGCCCACTTAGAATACTTGTAAGTGGGTTTATATCTGACCATGATCGTAAAATGAAAAATGTTGATAAACACAAAACTTGTAACCGTATTGAAATAAAACAACTACTACTTTCTACACGAGCTAACTAGCTGCCTGTGAATGCTGTAAAGGACCCGAAACACTAGGATAAAATAATATAAATATACCGCGATAAAATCCGCATATAGATAGAGATGTAGTAGATATTAGATATATAGTACCTCTATCTAATATATGTATAATATCAAAACTATTATTTAACTTGAGAGGTAGGGCATAGCGAGATTCCTCGCAAATGGAGCTGCCTCAATTGAATGCCAGTCGGGAAGCTCAATTTGAGCCTTACAGAAGACCGCAGTGAATCAACAATAATTGTATTTCTGCGAGAGTTTTGGGGGAGGTGGCAGACTATTCTGACAGCATGGGCATTCCATTTACTGTCAGTTTTTTAAGAAACCTAAACGGTTTCTGCAGGGGATTGGCAACGCATATGCAAGCCATATGGTGTCGCAAATGCCATGGCAACGCCATGGTCGGCGGCGATCACTCACCATCAGGTGAGCCGCCTGCTCCTTTGTCCCCTTAACACCATAAAAAATAATAGTAATTAACAATAATAAAAAAGTATATTTACTCTGACCCCAAACAGGGTACAATATTCGCCTAAATTAGTCTAAAATCAATTGTTTTGCTGTGCTTAGTTTTAGTTTGGTATCACATTATATATCCCATATAGGACGCCAATCGCGAGAAATGGTGGGCATTTCGCTCGGCCTGGATATTGATCCCAAGACATCTTGTTCAGCACTCGCTCAGTAAGTAGCATTACGACCTCTAGACGAACTAGAGTTTAGACAGTAGTAAGTTCTTCTCAGTTCTAATGACAAAGCGTCAATGGTATATTCCATAGACTATCTGAGTTTGATACCCGCCTATCTCTTCTTGGAAATCATAGAGGTAGTTGGTTAAAAAAAAGTATAAACGTCACAAAGCTCCTTCCATCTGCCATTATTATGTGCGTTTGAATTTAAATAAAAATTTAACAAAAACTTAACATACTATGCGCCCTGTATTCGTTTACAAAAAATATTCACAATATTTTAAAAATGTGAAGAGGATCGCGTGGTATGTATATCAACAGTCATTTAACGTCAAATCTAAAATCATAAACATGCACATGCAGAGGCCTGGTCATTAGATCGCTGAATACAAAACGAGAGAGCCAGAATGTCCTTGTAAGTGTTCATCATGCTTTGATTTTGAATGAACACGATATTGATAATAGCTGTACAATACAACTTCCTCATCGTATATATAACGTGGCGATCTTTGGGGGAGACCTATGTCCAGCTGTGGACGTCTAACGGTTGATATGATGATGATGATATACCTATAAAGTGAGCAAATTTACACTAGGCCAACAGACTAGGCCTAGATTATAATAGAAGTCAAAATAAATCGAGTCTTTTAGTGAGAGATGAGTAATTGAGCTGGTGATAGCCTAGTTTATCGACGAGAAAAAATCTCAGAGGGAAAATTTCCACCTCAAGATGTTTTCGTTTGCTGTTCAAACCGGGGATAAATAAAAAAGTACGCCTATAGTTTTGGAGATATTGAGGTTTGTCTTCAATCTTGGCAACTTGGCAGTCCATTTTTGTTTATCAATACGACACCAGCACACTTCTAGAATAATTTTATATTTTTCAGGTATATTTACTATACGTTCTAATATAAATACATATAATTAATTAAAGCCAAAAAATCAAATGAGTAGAAACGCTGCATTTGTGAACAGACTAGAATATTACATGGATGACTTAGTGGATTGTTTCGAAGATTTCGTCAAGAAATCCCTGTTTGTAATTTCGGTGGCTCTAGGAACAATAATACTGATGATTATGTATGTGCTAAAAATGTTGGCTGAAAGGAACAACGTACCAAATACAGGTACCTACTTATATATGTTATCCTTATAAGTTTCATTATAATTCGAACCTTACATAGTCAAGTAAAGGTTATTTTTCGGACTACGTCAAATCTGGCTTCCAGTCTTACTGGATCTCTGAGGTCCATACACATTTACAAACACCAATTATGTGTGCGTTTCTTTGTCGCAAACATTTAGACCCAGAATGTATATAACATATATACATAAATTGATGGCACGGTTGCTTCCCGTGTCGCGAGTTTGATCCCCGTACGGAACAAATATACTTATGTATGACCAACAGGGAATTTTATCCGGGAATATTTGTATTTGTAAACGCACCCACGACATGAGAAATACCTAGTATGGGAATTCCGTTTGCTACACGTACACGTAAAGATACAACTTAACCGATGTAAAACTTTACGTTTATAATGCATGAGTCGTATGTAATGTAATTTCGGCTTAAGAAACCTGAATGGTTTATACAGGGTCTGCAACGCGCGAGCGACACTTCTGGCGTTGCAAACATCTATAGCCGTTTACCATTAGGCGGGCCGTAAACTTGTTTGTCACCATTATAGTATAAAAAAGAACCAAATATTTTTTCTTTGCCAACTGCGTAATTAATTATAACTTTCATAATAACGTTGGTATTACAAAGCAATCCGCAGTACACACGGAATAAGACAAACAGAAATTCGAGAAACAACGGTTACAAACTGGAGTTATGTTTGACTTTTAGAAGGTTTCATCCAACCTCGACCTTACATAAATAACTCGCTTTCCCTCTTGTTTATGGAGAAACATAATTATTCATAAAATATTCTCAGTAGTAGTTCAAAGTCTGGATCGTGTCCGGTCGATCGCAATAAGTCCACCTCTATTACATGGGACCTAAATCATACCAGCAAAATGTGGATGTACACCGTAGCGACATCTATCTCGCCACATAAGAACTACGGACTCAGTGCGATGACGCAGCTAATCCTACATCGGGCAAGTGAAATATGCACGCGAGATAGCATATGTCATTGTATACAACCACCCAACATCAACCGTTGGGCAGTAGCCCGCCAGGCATAACACCTCGCCTGGTCGGAGGATCCTCCTTTTCAAGTGGAGGGACTACCACCTCCTTCCCTCCATATACACCTCTGCCTCATCCTTCAAGGATGTGAGCGTAATGAAATATTATATTACGTTATTTTACTATTATTTTTAGAGAGGTCCGATCCTCTACTGTATAATAACTATAAATAATCTGCCGCCAACCAATAGTGGGCTGACATCATAGTTATCTTGTCATTGACAGAAAATATTTATGTTGTGTATCAACCATCTAATACCTATAATACAAGCCTCTATACTTAGCTCGGTACTAGGTGGAGCTGTGTATAATCTATATATAAATATAATCATTTGTCCTGATTGATTCATCAATGTAGAGCCTAAACTACAGGGTTTACAAATTTGAAATTTTGACAGTTGAGGCATTTTATGACAAAAACATCCACTAAGAAAGGAATTTTAGAAATTCGACCCCTAAGGGGGTAAAATAAGGGATAAACGGTTAGAAATATGAAATTTAATATTCAAGTTACAAATATGAAATTTAATATTCAAGTTTATAGTCAGAAATAATTAAACACGTATTTCGGGTTTTTTTTAAATCGGCCCTCTACGAGGGTAAAATGGGGCTTGAAAGTTTATATGGGAAGTCCGTCATTTTTAAAGTAAGAAGAATGAAATTAAATGCATACGTGATTCGTCGTTTTTGGAAATGCAATCGAAATGAGGAGGCTCATTTCGCCCGTTAGGGATTTCTCCTCAGGAATTAGTATTAAATTGCGCGGGCGAAGCTGCGAGCATCTGCTAGTGTCCGAATATATAAAAAAATATTATGCTCCAATTTAAAGGGCAATGTTGCCAAAAAAATATAAACTGACGTCTCAAAGTGGCATACACGCAAGTAATATTCTTAATGTTGCTAGCGTTTATAATACTACAAGTACTTCTTACCATCATCGAGTCAAATCCTTGTTTATTACCTGAGTAAGATATAGAAAAATATTAACTCTGTGTGAAGAAGCGACAATTCCTAAGAGCACTTGAAAAACATACATTCTGTTACGTACTCAAGCGACGCTTGAAAACTGCGTTTATGAAATTTATGACGCGTAACAATAATTAACATACGTTCATTACCTAAAAACTCATTAATATTGGAAATTAGTAATTTAAGGTGTTTATCCAGTGGCACGGTGCCCGGCGGTAAGATGGGTACAGAACGGTTTACAGTATATAAGAAAGAGATTACATGTTTCTTTTTTTTATACTACTAACGAGTATAGCGAACCGATGTTAACGCTCCGCCTTATGCTAAGCAGTTACCGTAACCTTTGACGTTTGGACGTTTGCAACACCAGAGGTGTCCCTCGAACATTACTGCTCCTTTGAAATACCGTCAGTGAACTGAATATAGGAATTAATAGGCTGTCAGAATATTTACTCCCCTAACCAGCTTTGGTAACCTTACTCACTCGCAGTACATAACTAGTCTTGTTTCACTGCGGTATTCTCTATGCCTCGATATCCACCAAAATGTGTGTTGAATAACCAATCAGATTTCGTTATTTCTACGTCTCCTCTCCGCAACGATTTCGGATTGGTTGTTCAAAACATCTCCGCACGTGTCCTCTCCTCTTCGCTTCGGTGGAAACCGGGCCTAAGGCCTAAAGCCCAAGTACTTCCTCAGACGCGCAGCTCGATTTGAGCGACAAATATCGCTATGCCCTCTCAAAAGAATATCATTGCTGCCTGTATAATTTGAAACCAACATAGATTTCATTCACACGATCTTTTTCAGCCATTAGTCTGTTCTTTAATCTATTTTTTATATACTATTTTTTTACTGCAACGTCATGGCATTTTTTTAATAATAAGCTATTATCTCATTGGTAAAGCAGCCGTATTCTTTCAATTGTTTTGTCTCTAGAGATTGTTAAAAATAACGTCTTGTCAAACTTGTAAGACGGGAAATTAAATTCTGCATCTAACTTAGCATCACAATCAACCCATTTACCTACTATTTTACTGCTGGTCACAGGTATCCTCGCAGGTTGAGAGAGACTAAGCTAGGTCAATGTACCACCGGAATCGCGGAAGAATGTCTACACAAAACGCAAAACATCTCTTGGGGTTTTAATCGATAGGTAACCCGTACTTTATGGTTAGAATCCGATATACCTTGGATAGATCCTCATGGACCTTCCTCGGTAGACATACCGAGGAAGGTCCATGAGGATCTACACGACCACCAAAAAAAAGTTATAGTCCACCACGCTGGCCGAGTGTGTAGCAGATTTCTTGTAACTTAATTTTTTATTTGTTCTCAGAACCATCTGTTCGGTGCCGGAATATTAACTGTGGAGTTATTCCAAACGCATTTAGACAATGTAAGATTTATCTACAGGTTACATACTTTGTGACAAGAGCTGAGCTCTTAAATTAATAATAATAATAGTACAGTCGTTTGGATAAAATAAAGGGGGTTACTTGGAAACATCTCCAGGAAAGTTTATGTGCTCTTTTAGACTTGCAACTTTGCCGCCTTATATCTCGGCCGCTCGCGCCGCCCACCATACCGTCTAATTGGAGTTTTGATGATATCGCCTTTCCAATTCATTCTATGATATAACATTTATTTACGAAAATAAATCTACAATTTATGTTCTGACAACTTTTTTCGTGAACTTAATAGTTTCGGTGTGCGACCGCTGGAAAGTGTAAATTATGACGTGTTTTCACTGAAAAAAACTTTTTTATACTTCCTTGAGGTATAGTGGGCGGAGAATTTTTTATCGTGGTTTCCCCAGTAGTCCTAATCCACATGTGATTATCTCTGGTATCTTTTAAGACCCTTGGTAAATACTTTAACCGCTGTCATACAATTTGAAATAAAGTTTTGATGGCTTGTACTGTATAATTATTTTACTGGTAATCTGTATAATTCAGGTATTCTATAGATTACCTAGGCAATGTATAGAATACCTGGGGCATCCAGGCAATGTATGAAATATTATTGCCCGTTACATACTTTACCTAGGTAATGTATACAATTACCTGTTGTTGCACCGGCAATGTGTAAATAGGTTAGGTTAGAACTGTGACCCCCCTGCTGCATTTACAATAAAATGAAAAAATCACAATAAAATTGCCGTGAAACTAAAAATTCTTCTGGCTATAGGTACATTACCGGCTGCACATTCGGTATTGTATAGAATACCTGGCAAAGTATAAAATTAATAATATTTTTTACAAGTTTTAGGATTCCGGATTATACAGATTGCCGGTAACATACACACGACCGAAAATTAAAGTAGGTACGTAAATACTTAATGCTACCGGCTCTAGTACCTAATAATTCATTCCCTTATTTCAGGCAACAATAACCCTGATGTAACCAAAAATAACACCGCGGTGGAATGTGATGATGAATGCATAGCTAATGATAAAGATCACAAAAAAACTGAAACTGTTCTTAGCAACTACGTACTTAATGAAGATAATACAGCATCTTTCTCAGCACAAGTAGCGACTAGGCCGAGCTTTGATGAAAAGGTTTTGAGGGAAATTGGTTTGTCCAGCTGTCCTAATGTATGTTACTACAGTAATCTGATTTTCTATAATAGATTAATTCATTTATACGAACATTGGGCATTGATATAAAACCGTTTTTTTGTTGTATCATCATCATCAGCCTATATACATCCACTGCTGGACGTAGGCATTCCCTAGTGAACACCACAAAGCTCGATCTTCGACGGTATATTCATATTAAATTAACTCCCAATTAATATGGACGTTGTAAAGGTTAAAAAAATCGGGATTCAATAATATGAATACACCGCGATGAAATCTACTAAATAACACAGCAAAATCAATTGGTAATTAACAACATTAGTGCCAACGCATAACATTTATAGAAATGGGTGAAATATATCTAGCATCCTCCTCTCTTTTAAATTGCAGTGCCCTGCAGTCATGGGCGTATTAGCTCCAACACTTCTTGATCTAGCTACAGCTCCGCTACTGATTCCCGATTTTTTTTTACTAAACCATGATCCTGGGGTCACCTAGGGTGGTAGCCCAATAACCTAGGGTGGGCAATGGACCCTTCTGAGATGGGCACGGAACATCCCTAGATATGCAGTGTCCATAATGTACCTTATGTAATAACACAACATCTAACATGTTTATGGACTGCAATAAAGATATTGATATAATTGATATAATCAAATTTTATCACCATCACACAAGGATAACAATATCTTCTCCATAGAGACCTTAAGCTTAAGGATTTTTTCTTTTCAGCCTTGTAATGCCAGCGATAAGACCGTACCATGTAACGATGCGGAAACAAGGCGAGCTGATCTTTCTCTTTTCTCTTTCTTATCTTTCTCCTTCTATTTATCTTCTTTACGATATTCTTCTTGGACAATAGACAATAAATTCTTAGAAATGGAATGCGCACCAATATTTAACTAGTAGCAAAAAGTACATCTTATGGAGAAGAGACTCCATAGATATTGTTTAATACAAATAAATAACATACATTTTATCTTCTTCCTATACATTTGAAGAGTGTTATTGAGGTTTTCTGTAGTAATTGAAAAATCGAAAAAAATAAATAGAAGCCTGGAGTTTCACCCAGTTAATGACAATAGGTATGATATTAAATAGGACCCATAAAAACTGACTGCACCGTTGGTCTCGTGGTTGTAAGTGCAACTCCTTGGGTTGACTCCCAGATCGAGCAGTGTTATTCTGTTTTAAAAAAGAAATTAATTGGCTCTTTTTGAACGTCGACGATATAGACAGCCCGCCCTTCGTATCAGGTCGGAGTTTGGATTTGTGCCCATCATAAATAGGCTCGCCCCCTAATCTAAACATACCGGCGAAATGTGGGTGTACATAAGTACACCTCCGCCTAACCCTTCGGGGATGTCAGGCCTGGTATGTAAAAAGGTTGAATGTGAGTTGAGTGATTTGTATATCTTTTTTTTTCAGAAATAATACGCAAACGCAACAGATACACTCATGCACCTCAAAAGGTAAGTAAACTTGTTTTTCTTTTAGGTACTAGTTGCCTGTTTGAGCAAAATAAAAATGCAGTCCATTTTGTAGCGAACGAAGATTAGATAACTTTCTCCTAGAGGGAGGAAAAAACGTAGGCTAAAACTTGAGTAAAATTCAAAAATGCATAAACAAGTATAGGCACCATGATGGCACCACACTTCCACTGTATTTCGTTGGATGTAGGTCGACGCCCAAAAGGGCTTTCACTTAATTTTTAGGGTTCCGTACCCAAAAGGTAAAAACGGGGCTCTATTACTAAGACTTTGCTGTCTGTCCGTCCGTCCATCTGTCACCAGGCTGTATCTCAAGAACCGCGATAGCTAGACAGTTGAAATTTTCACAAATTATGTGTTTTTGTTGCCGGTTTAACTACAAGTACTAAAAACAAAAGGAAATAAGTATTTTAAGGTAAAAAACGCGATTATTTATATCGAGTCATCGATAAAACCAAAACCAATGAAGGGACGGCTGTTTCAATTTTATTTTTTATCTGTAGAGTACCCACCTCCAGAATTGAACTGTTATACCTAATTATGAGTTAACAATACTATATTAAAAAAATATATATATCTTCTACTGCATAAAAAAAATATACTCGAACTATGTGCCTACTCGTCGGCTTGGGAACCTTAGGTTTGAACCTCCTTGTCAAATAAGCTTTTTTTATATCACGGGAATGACAAACAAGCTTACGGCCTGTCTGACATTTTAGTTTTTTTAATATTTCCAGAATACCTACCTGAGCCACGGCCTTCTTCGAAGTACATAGCAACACGAACCTCTTGCTGTTCCTTGTGCTGTATGGATGACGACAGGCGGTGACCAAACTCCAGCAAACGAAAACTACAAACCAAAAACAACCCAAGCCAAAATAAACATTGCACAAAAGTAAATAAAGAAGAAATTACTTAGTCAACATTTTCTTAATATTATACACATTTTAATTTTGTTACCTTTTATATTTATATTATGCTTTATTATTTGAGAACTTAAAGTGCGCATAGAATGTTATAAGTTAGGTTATATTATAATATTGTAGTGTATACATGTTTGTCTTGTCGTTAATTTAGTTGAAATTTTAATTAACAATGTTCGTGTTAGTGATCGTCAAAATAAAAAGTATTTCTAAGACTTTCATTATTTTATAAACAACAGTTTATTTTCGATGGAGGGGAAAATAGCCTTTTTATAATAAAATAGCGGCCTACCCAAAGGCGTATCTATAGAGATTGCAAACCGGGCCCGGCCGGGCCCGGTTTGCAATGGTGCCCTTTTAGACACCCACCGGGCCCGGTGACCGGGCCCGGTAGGTACGAGAACTGCAGCAAGGAAGCCCCAACTTGTAGAAAATTGGCATGGCAAGTTGCCGTTCTCTCGCGCACCTCTCACCCCTGCTCGCTGTATGCGTGTTTTCTTTTCTTCTCTTAGTCACAGTATAATTTCTACTGTGACTTAGTCGACGTTTATCCTTGGTTGACGAAGTATGTGTGTTGCTCTGTCGTTCCGTCGCCGCCGCAAGCACACCAAGACTAGTTTATTATAGCTACTTTCATAGCATGTCTTACGGAATATTGCTGTGGGGCCGTGCTGCAGACATAGAATCAGTCTTCTACTGCACAAAATAGCAATAAGAGCCATTTATAACCTAAGTACTCGTGATTCACTCAGGGAACTCTTTAAAAAATAAAAATTATGACAGTGCCCTGTCAGTATATCTTTGAAAATATAATGTACATTAGGAAAAATATATCACATCATACGAAAAAATGTGAACTGCATAATTATAATGTTTTTAAGGTTTCACGATTTTTATACATAATTATAATACTAGATATAAGTCAAAATTAATGAAGCCACAACTTCGTTGCGCTAAAGTCCATACCTCTTTTAAATTTGTGGATATAGTTAAAACTAAAGCTACCAAAGTCTATCTATCGAAGTTGATAAGACAAGTTTAGCACATTAGGCTGCGTTATTAGTTTGTTATTCCAATATAATAAAGGTTTTCAAATACATAGTTACATTAGTATTAGTAATTAACTTCAAGCAAGCAGTTATTTCTCTTAACTCTGTATAGTATTACGTAGTAACTAACTAATTCTGTATTAAAAAAACTCGTGATTTTGAGACTGATTAAGACTGACTAGTGTTGATTTGCTACTCGTCGCCAACCCGGCCGGGCCCGGCGGGTCCGGCCGGGTTGGCGACGAATGTTACCGGACCCGGCCGGGTTGAGAAACATACCGGGTTGCAATCCCTACGTATCTACTTTCCCTTTCCTGGCCCCTACTGGGGTCGGAAAACCGTATGAGAATTTCTAATAGGTAGCCCTGTTGGGCTACCCATTAGAAATAAGTGCCAGTGGGCACGGCCCACCCGGCTCATAGGGTACGCCCAGAGGACAACACAACATGATATTGGCACAATAGTCGACATCGACTCAATCGCCACAAGGAAACTTTATTTAGGTTATTTGTTCATACGCTGCCGGACGCCACCTAAAAATAGATAATAATTCTGTAATATAATTTATCCCGTCTAGTTGTTATCTTTGCTTGAATATAAATATGTACTAAATACGAAAATTCCTCAATAAAATCTCCTTCCTCAAAAAATATGAGTATAGCGTCAGAATTCATTAACATGATTGTCTATAGAAACTACAGAGTAATGAGGACATAATCTTGCCGCAGAGCAAGATATTCCATAGTTCATGGTTACTATAATATGTCAAACATTTCTTAATACAAATTTTAAGTTTCAAAAATGTTTAAAATGAGCTGAGCAGCATGGTAAACCGGCACACTTATACAGGTAAGCCATATTTTGTGAGACATTGTTCAACGAAGGTATCCTAGTAGATACCAAGATTATAATTATTATAGAGTCCCCCAACTAAAATACACCGTTGATATATTTGTACTATAACCCATAAGAACTGATAGCCAGTTTATACTTAGGGTATCGATAATAGCCAGTAATCTAATTTAGGAGTTCTGGCGCAGTCTTGTCGCTCCTGTGCGATAATCCCTTCTAGTGTAGGGATTATCGCACACCAACATAGTCAGGGAAAAAATAGAATGATGATGATTTGTGTTATAAAAAAAATAGTTAGCGAGTACGGCATTGCGTCAACTCACACTAGGCTAGCGCGATGGACTATAGCCTAATCTCTCTCAAATGAGAGCCGTGCCCAGCAGTGGGACCATAATTGGGTAGATGGTGTGTGTGAATTTCATTACTTTTTGGCCTGTATTTTTAGGGATACAGAGGTGATTACCTCACTCAATAACGGACCTGATAATTTTCAATCTAGGACTTTACGCGCGGAACCGTAGACAGATGCCGCTGATCTCCCTCATGGCTGTACCCACTTTGACTTCGGTACCTACAGAATGGCAGAAATTTACCAAGAAAGCCACTAAATACATATGGACCATGTATTGCTCGATGAACGGAAACTATGTGGCAGTTGCCACTGTCCTGATCGTAGTGATGCTCAGCTTCCTACTGCCAGATATATCACAGAAAATCCACGCGACCCATGAACTCAAGTCCATGAAGAAAATCCTTGATAAAATGTCGGTAAGGCTCTGATTACTATCGTGGATATTAGAATGCTGTCTGGGTATAGTAAACTCATGTTATAAATTGTTCTTAAAAAAATCACCATTCTGGTTAAGAAATATAGACTACTTTTGGGAGATTGTTAGACATAAAACGGGTTCTACTTTTTTACTTCAGTGCTATTATAATTAAATTCCATATTCTCCAGCTACACGGGAATCAGCCACAATATATTATATTAATTAATAAAGAGGTTCTCGTTTCAAACTAACATTTTTGGTTCCTAACATTGGATGTATAGGTCAAACAGCGTAAGTTTAAACATTTTTTTCCAGAACGAAGTGAAACGTGCAGAGGTAGCATGTCTGACAGTAGCGGATGAGATCTGTACCCTCCAATGCAACATGCATGACGACACCACGGAAACTGTTAGTATTGGGCCGGTGGAAGGTACTGTATTCTTTTCAATACATTGTTTTAATGTCCTTATTATTCACCATGTTTATTTTGAATATTATTTCAGTCAAAACAGACGCTGCAGGACCTGTCCGTTTGCACCAGCCACTCCATGCGAACAACGCAGTCGGAGCCGGTCCAAGTTGAAAAAAAAATTGGTTTCTTACGCCGTATGTTCTTCCCAAATCGGAACACCTCTCACAAGGTGAGCTGAGTATAAAACAACCAAAAAAGAGAAGAAAATAGATCCAATTGAGTCTTTGCCCAATAATGCCAGGTGGGCATAGAAAAAGATACTATCGCGGTATATTGGTATTTTCTTTAATCCGGGCTACATTTCAGATCCTCTGAATCATATATGGTCTACAATTGAATCTACTCTTCAGTTTATTTAGTTCTCTGGGGACTTGGAATATATTGCCCGACCATAAATCCCGTTAAAAAATGATTCAATATCAGAAATTCGTATTGTAAACGTTACCAGACTTGTCAACAATATTTTTTATATTTTTATACCTGATTTATAAAAAAAAAACAGCTATCAAATTATCCAGTAGCTCTTGGAGTCTTCTCTGATCCCGGGCAGGATCTCTGCCGGTGCCGAACAGGGAATCCATTGTTCAGCGCTATTTGCAGGTGCATTACCATCTACAAACGCTAATTGCTGCCCGTTGCTTGTTCTAGATCTTTCGATCCAGCATGCTATATTTTCCCTCAAGTCTTCGCCCTAATGTATCACTTTCACTTTAAGTGAAACACTTGAAGGTGTTTCGCCCATTATAATCCGTGTTTTCCCCTTGTCGTCTGTCTCTATTCAGTTTAACTGGTTTAATTGAATTAATTGAATTGCTTAAATTCCGAATAGTTTGACTGCTAATTTCACGTTGGATGGTGGCTTGCAACTGTTCTGATTTCAGCTGGCGGTGTCAGTTAGAGACAGCGACTCCGTTATCAGATCAAATCAAGCGCTATTTTACTTCTTCACTCAGTTATTCTTACTTGTAAATCTTGCTTTAATCCTAATGGTTTTCTTTTGAATTTAATTTGAGTTTGACATTTCGGTTATTATTACTACTTATTATTGTTATAATATTTCAGTCACGTAGGTATCCCGATTAATATATTTTGCTGGAAGAAACAAGGATACATTTCAAAATACAATAGATGTAATACACAAACACAAAATATAGAAAAAGCAAAGGAAACAATTATTTAATAAAAATATGAAACAACTAAAATTATGGCATAAAAATATGTAGGTATCTACATATTTCAGTTCTTCATCCATTTTTCCATCTACCACACGGAATAATTCTAGTAATAGGGAACGTTTTAGAGCCATATGTACTCCTAAAAATATAGGCATAAGCGAAATGAAAATTAAATGGTATATATTAATACGTGAAGCAAAATCTTTGTACTCCCTTTTTTCCGAAAATTGTGCGGAAGGAGTAAGTACCTATAATGAAATTTCCCACACTGACACAATTTAATATTAATTTCTCCTCATCATTTCGACCGTTAGGGGTTGAATTCCCAAAAAGGACGGTACACGTACGCATTTATTTTTGCTTTAAAATAACGGACTTCCCATTTAAACTTTCAACCAGACTTTGAGTCTATTTTGCAAAACCTGAAATACGTGTTTAATTATTTCTAACCAAAAACCTGAACAGACAGAGAGAAGTCGAAGAAGAGTGGAGAGGCCTTTGCCCTGCAGTGGGACACTACAGGCTCATAAAAAAAACCTGTACATTCAATTTTATATCTTTAACTTAAAAATGAAGGATTTCCATTCCTCCCTAATTTGGTTAAATTCTAATGGAAATCCTAATGGATTTCCATTCTTTTGGCTATAAGTACATCACCAGCTGCACATTTGGTATTGTATAGAATACCTTGCAAGTATAAAATAAATCATATTTTTTATTCATTAGAATAGAATACCTAAAACGTGTAGGTCATTTTAGGTATTCTATACATTACCTAGGTATTGTATAGAATACCGGATTATACAGATTAACGGTAACATTAGATTTAATGCAAAAACTGCCACACACTGACATTGTTGGTTAGTCGGTGGTCTTTCAACAGTTTTGCCACTCCTTTTTGATCTACCAAACTCGGGACCAACCATGAAAAATGCGTTTTATAGATGAATAAACATTTTTTCCACATCCAGCGTAACATAAAATGCATACCACTCTCACATGACTTCCCCTTTTAAAAGGTATTCTTTTGTAGGGGAGGAAAATATTATCCGGCTATTTCTCCATGGGTTATAAATATTTTTTATTACTGCAGGAAATCACAATTATGTCATATGTCTACACCGATTCGTTCGACGCCAAAAAAAACAGTGAAGAGCATGAAGAGTAGTGAAAATCTTTGTAACTGTTTGTTTGAAGAAAATTATGCAAATTAATATTCTGTTTAATTACACTTTAATAAATTACATTTTCTTACATTTGGTGGTTTTGTTTTTGAACTGGTCAATGGTTAATTTACGGTCTTATATTAATTATGGAAAATATTTTCTGCGAGTGTGTCTGTCTAATAATGATAAAAAATATATATTTAATTATAAATGTTTTTACTATAAGAAATAAATTATTTATGTATTATTATAAATAACATAGAAATAACATAATTACCCAACGACACTGGGAACAATTTACTATCCTCTTCGAGAGGAGATTAGGCTAGAGTCCACCACACTTGCTTAGTGGCAGGCTTATCTTTTGTTAGGCAGTCCTTATCGTCGACGCCTCTTTGTCATTACAAAGTTCCAAAAACTCATAAGTAAATATTTTGCCAATAGTTGCGATTTTCGCTTGACTGAAGCCAGAAAAGAGATAACTTCACTGAAATGATACTTATTTCTCTAAATAGATCTTTCAAAGACACTTATAAGTCATATACATATAAGATTATTTTAGGATCTTGGTGCATCGGCATTTTCTGTCTGAGCCGAGAAGTACCATAGCTATACTTATATAAGCAAATACCTCTAATTTATATAATCCTTACACATATTCTATTCTGCTGATCTTACAGTATCAATAATACTTTGCTAGTCGTAGGACCGGGTTGCGCTTGCGACTTTTTGATTAATGACGACCCAATTAGTCCAGCGGTAGTTAACACTGCCTTCTGTGCTATGGGTCCCTGTTTCGAATCCCGGAAGGGACAAATGTTTATGTGATGAGCACGAACATTTTTATACGAGTCATGGATGTATCTATGTATAACATGTATGTATTTACAAAAAAAAAGGTATATATGTAGTATATCATCCAACTAGTATCCGTAACACAAGCCTCGTTGCTTAGCACGGAACTAGATGGCGCTGTGTGTCATAATGTCCAGGAATATTTAATGGGCAATTTGTTGTTATTGATGTCAAAGTTCCATTATCTTGCAATAGGTATATCGGGAGATATCACTCCTGATAACCTTCTTTTCTTGGAGGTGGCTGAGGTCAGACTACATTCTGATTAGAGATGCGCGAGACTTTGTCAAAGATAGAATGTATCATCAAAGCTGCCGCATATATAGACCGCATGGTCAGATGCAATAAAAAAACTTTAATAAAATATTTCAATAAAATATAAACTTTTAGAATTAATTAACTGGTTCTAATGCTGGTGCTCAATAAAACGATACGTTATTTGAAATAATAGATTGTATTACTTATTTTCGCGAAACCAACGCAAGCCTGGCCTTTAGGTCATCCGGACGGAATCGTGGGCAAAAACAGTAGCCTATGAGCCTAGGTATATTTAACAGAAAGTAGGTACATGTATGTACATATGGCCTCATTTCTTACATTTTTTTTTTATATTTATTTGGCGTATCTAAGGCTAGAATCCTGTGCACCGACGTTCTCATTATTTTGACATCGTTTCTATAAATTTCTAAATACGTTTCGTTGTTGATTGATGCCCTTGCTCCGATTTCCTCACACGGGTCAATCTCCACAATCAAATGTAAACGTCTCACGTCCTTAAAATAAATGATGGCAGTAAATAAAGAGCGTATGATGTTTGTGCCCGTATGTATTACTTTCTATATTTACAAGACAGAAAGTAAAAAGGAAACACATGCATACATACCGACCTAATTGGTGAACTCCTTCAAAAAGGTTAGGTACGCAGTACTCATAACCGGCGCGCGTGCATGACGAGATGTATGAATGTGGACGAGGCAAAAGTGGCATGCAGGGACCGTAGCGCGCGGCATACTGTAGTTTCTGCCTACCCCCATGGGAAAAAGGCGAGAGTGTATGTATGTATAAATAAATAATAAATATAAATATTCTGCAACATTTTACACAACACCATCTAATCCCAAACTAAGCAGAGCTTGTACTATGGGTACTAGACAATGGATATAATACTTATATGCTTTTTTTTTGTAAATACATACTTATAATACATAGGAAACACCCAGACTAACACAAACACTTATATCACCCAGACTAACACAAATACTTATATTCATCACATAAATATTTGTGTCTCGTGGGAATCGAACCCACGACCTCGTGATCAGCAGTCCGGTACTCGAACCACTAGACCACAGAGGTCGTCAAGTATGAAACACATTTGACACAAAAAGAAAGACGTCCAATTTATGAGCTCACTGCCGATGTTAATGATAGTCTATATGGATTGCCGGTCTTAAATTCGAATCCCATGCATATCTGACTTCGAAATGACGCCGAAGGATAGTGCGCGAAAACTGTCAACCTTCACGAGGCTAACGCGAAATTTGGTTTTCTGCTCCAAAAATTCGGAAATCGGAAATAGAAGATAAGAATGCATAGATATGCCAAAATCACGTACAGACTTTTTACAAATGACAGACGACTATAAATCTTACCTCGCTATGTTCTACATAAATCTATAGACTATGTTGGCTTGACACCCGCTGTGTCAAGTCGCATAAAACGTAAAAACGAAATATTCCAAAATTTACCAGTTTGTAATGTAATTTTATATAAATATTTTTAATGTTTAATTTTATGTAAATTATAAACGCAAAAACATCAAAAATGCCTAGAACATCACTGTTACGTAAATCTATAACGAATGTATGTATTGATTCTGTACTATTCTTTGCAATGTTTGCCGTCATGGGTCATCTAACTATAAATTTTTGGGAAAGATATACGATACAAAATGAACTATCTACTATGAAGAACAGCTTACACTCACTAAAGGTAACAATTATTTCTATGAACTGTAATATTTGTAACACATTTTAGAGCTAACATGCATTTTTCGTGTTACAGGATACTATTACAAATATTGGAAAAGCCTACGATAATCTACAAAATGAACTAAAAGACTTATTCAGTGTGGCAGACAAAAGGCCAGCGAAGATAGCGCCACAAACTATACATCGGAAAGACGCAACAATTGCTAGATGTAAGAATAAATACAATATAGATCACACAGACCACAGAATCTTGAAAGATCTCCAAGTTCAAACAGTAGTAACACAACCAAATAGATCGAAAGTGGGTGTAGGTGTTGTGACTGATAAAGCGATGGGATGCCGTCGTGAAAATAAAACGAGACCTATTCTTAAAAATGCTACAACAAATACAAGGAATCCTCCTAAATCAATTGGTATTACATCGGACATATCAAATTACGAAAGATATTGCTTAAAAAATGATTCTAGACTTTACTCACTTTCCAAAATTAAATGTCTGAAAGATATTGAACGTTGTAGGCATTGCTCTCATTCAAAGAATAGAACTAATCAATAAGTAAACTAATCTCCACAGCTTCAATCAGTACCACTTTTTACAAATACTTGAAATTGAGATTCTTCCAAATTTAAAATTGAAATATGTGAAATGTTTTCAGATATTGTGTGAGGTAAAAGTGAGAAGAGAAAATAGAGAAGATTCCATTGAGTTTATTTTTAATAAATTGTTAAAAGACGATGTTTTTATTTGACCTAGATTATTTTTATGCTTGTTTAGTCAATTTTGATTGACTATTGGAACTTTCGGTAACCGTTTCGGACACTTGCATTTAGTGCTATTTTTCCCATATTCATTCGAAGCCAGTAATGCATCGACATTTGGTAATGCTATGTGACTTCTTGGAGCTTCCCAGCCTATATCCTTAGATTCGATTGCGGTTGCAAGTGCTTCTAATATTTCTATTTGCCCTTCCATTTTCGGCAACTCATGAGAATACTGGGATATCTTCATTTCTAAATCATAGTAATTGTTTTTCATGACGGCTAAGTTTTTCTGAAAGACAAGACAGAAGGATGTTGATCAATAATATAAATTCTAAACCTTATAAGTAATATTTAAAAAAAATTTAGACCAATAATTGCTTCATAACAGCTAATTGGGCTTCAAAGTTTTCTTTTTTAAATTTGGGCGCACTACACCACGAAATTAAGATATTTCTAATATATAACTCATCATTATCATCATCAGCAACCCATTAGTGTCCCACTGCTGGGCACGGGTCTCCTCTCATTTGAGAGGGATTAGACTATAGACCACCACGCTAGCCTACTGCAGGTTGGCAGACTTCACATGCCATCGAGAAAAACTCTCAAGCATGCAGGTTTCCCCACGTTACATATATAAAATTTTGGCTCCGTTAAGTACAACTTTTTTGTTAGTGTTGACATCATCGCAATAATATATAATTTCCATCCTTCGATGACGATCATTTAATATGCCTACCTACACTTATTAAGGTGGTTGAAAACAAGTAAAGAAAATTACCGCAATATCTTCAATGCTCCTATTGATGTTGTTTAAATCACATGTTGAGCTGCACGTGGTGTAGTGATATTCCAACATTAAATAAATGACTCCTATGAGGCTTGACATTATTAGCACGCTGTATAAACTACTTAAAAAGCTCCAGGGTTTGGAATGTTGAGGTTGCGCGCAACACGGAGGAGAGATGTTGGTACAAGATTGGACATGCCCACGTCCCCTTCGATATCTCTTTCCACGGCATTCCATTTTTCTCCTACTCCTCCGGTTCCTAACAAACAGTACTTTGCCGTGGCGAGCCACTCTTGTTAACAACTGCGATACCTGTTATATAATTTTTTTTCTCACATTTCCACTATAATTTGGTGTTTGATTCACAATTTGGTGTTAGACATTTTGAAGGTGAAGAGTGTAGTGTGACAAATTTGTTTTTGACATTTCTGTTGTTTTAAATTTCAGGCTTTTTAATGCCGCCAGTACTTGTTTACACAAACGCCATCTACTTATTTTGAGTTACACTAAAGAAAACTTTCATGGTTAGAGTAGCTAGCGCTGCGTTCGCTTGTTTGTGAAAGGATTTGAGTGAGCTCTAAGAGATGGCATGCGCTGTACCTAGTAAAATTGTGAAGGCTATCAGATAAGTAGTAACATATTTTTTTAACGGAGCTCGACCAATCTAATAATTTTCGTAATATGATCTTTATACCTATGCATTCGCTTACTCTTAAAACTTAACTTACTCTTTGATTCCTAATGCTTATCTGTTTACCTTTGCTATCTATCAGACATATTCACATAATAATCGGAAATGAGGGCTGGCCGTTTACATTAACTGATACTCGAGGATAATGTAGAATGTTGCCCATGATTTTATTTACATTACACTGATTCACAACACTGCAATTTCAATGAACATTTCTATATAGTAAGGATTATAGGTACCTAATATATAGTTAGCCCAGCATATAATATACATGTATTGTCCTCATTGATAATAAAAACTCTAGCCACTATTTATGTTTAAGAACAACACTAACTAAACTCAGAGATGCAATACACGTAAATAATCATGAAATGACGTCAGCTCAGAGAATAGCGACGAAACTCTGTCAACGTTGTGTGTGTGACTCTTTTGACTCTGCCTTTTAGTTAAGGTATATATTTCTTTCTAAACTCTTACAGGGTCTATGTATGTTTATGGAAACTAATTTTATGTATGTTTTCTGTAAACTACATGGTGCAATAAATAAATAAATATTAGTGTATTCACTATATTCACACAGCCTACATAAAGGTTCTATTTTTAAAAATAACTTTTTATTATATTACATGTAGGTATAGACATAAGCAAGATAGGTACCTATCTAATGGTCTTAGATTGCATTGACCTAAGACTGTTCAATTTGTGTGTTTATCCAACCGGTTATAACATCTACCAAGCGAAGTTAGGAGTAATGAATGGAGGGCCTTGATCTTCAACCATAAAGAACTCCTTATTATTAGATTAAAGAACAGTTGAACGTGCTTTATCGTTCATGGCGCCTTATCGAAGTAGGTAGGTACTTACAATTTTGTGTTTAATATAATTAATTAAAGTTATTTCCTAATTTACTATTGCAGCAATATGAAATGCGAACGTATGACATTTAAAATCTTACTTAGAAATTATCAATAAAATATTGTCTGCAATATAATAACATATTACCTATTTACAGTTAACATACATATAAGTAGTTAAGCGAAGCATTAAACAGGCCTCTTAGAAATACATACAAGGAAGTATAGGCACCTAGTTCACTAACTTCTTAGAAATGCATAAATTTAAAGTTGTGTTAGGCTGTTAGGCACATTCAAACCACATCGTACAAAGCCTTCCAGACTCCTCTAAGGTGAGGTTGGATCACTCGGTGAGTTGCCGCCATTTCGACGAGACGTTAGAGAGAGGCAGACGTATCTTGTTTATTCATTCACTCTCATTGTATTCCCTACTTGGTTTTCGTTTTACATTTCGAGCTTTTAGTGCAGGACGTTGCAGATATCGATAAATTAGTTGTTTTATTCTTTTTTGATAAGGTAAATCAAATATTGTAGGTAGACACCGCAAGTCCTTGGCGTTACCTTATTAACTAAAATTTAAATTATATGTAAGGTATATTGTAAAATCACCTTAGTTGGATTAAACGTTACATTATCATAACAATAAATTAGTAATTCTGTCAAATAAAACCGACTTCAAATGTCAGAACTGGACCAAATAAAATCAGACCACACAGAAAGCCATCAGTTTTCAAATAAAAATAGAAACATCAAAATCGGTTCACCCAGTCGAAAGTTATGAGGTAAAAAACATAAAAAATACAGTCGAATTGAGAACCTCCTCCTTTTTTTCCTATGTACTCTAAAAAGTAACATGAAATGTCAATACTGATTCCGGAATGTCAGATAAATAATATCAATATACCGCGGTAAAACCATTATAAATTTATTATTTTTCAAATAAAAAGACGCCGAATAAAATATGAGTGAGTGAGCGAGTTACAACTTACAAGATTGATTAATTTGCATGGATTCTAGACAGCCTGAGTGATTTCTTATTAGAATTGCAATATAATTTTATCGACATAAGGTGCAGGTCTCGCGCGGCCGTGTACCGGCCGGCTTCGGCGCGCCGCGCTGTGCATGATGTCATTCATCAGCACACACTCACACATCGGACTCCGTGTGACTTGCTCGTGCCGTGTTGACCCGCGCGCCTGTTTACATTCTGTACACAGTGACTTCACGGCGACACCCGTGTCTGTGATTTAATTTATTAATTATATTAGCTAGCTATTAGATAGTTTACTCAACATGGCCAACAACAGGGCTGCCAAATCTGGATTTGCTGCGGAGGCACAGAGAAAGGTAAGTTTTGAACTTAATAATTTCAAGCTATAACCCAACCATGTTTCGAGTGTCGTTTCTATTCTATAGTGTGCTGTGGGAGTGGCTCTTCGTAAACAGGTCGCATTAGACAGTCGGAGATTATTGATTCGGGATGCTGTGAGGTCCAGAATTGTGTTACAAGGACTCAACCATGACCTACTTATAGGAACAGATGGTGTGACCTCGTTAACATGGAGTATCAAGGGACAGATGTTTTTGAATACAAAACGTATTAACTCACTGTACCTACCGACGTAACAAACGCGTGCAGGTACATCATAAATGAACGTATGAAAACTGCAAAATACCTATTATAATTAATAACTACTTATGTAAACATATAAGTAGTTATTAATTATAATAGTTATTTTGCAGTTTTCATACGTTCATTTCAATACTTCGAGAATCGTATTGATAATTACCATTCAGAAAAAAAAATCCTACATGTTTGTAGAATTTTTTTTCGAAAACCCATTTAAAATTTGCTATAACATTTTTCTATATTTGCGGACGGTAGGTAAATAAAAATCAAGACAAGTAATTCAGATGGAGAATACCTGCGCATTTAAAAAAACAGCAACTGGCAGATGGGCGTACGGTTTATTCCCAAGTCGGGAATTTGAGTAATTGGTCGATATATTTAGATTTACCTACATTTTCTTGTTTTTCTTACCATTACAATTTATTCACCATTTACATACCACGATACTCTATTCTTTATGACAGCTACATGTCAATAAATATACATGTTATACCTATAACCAAGGCATATAATATAAAGACAGTGATGTTATGTTCTTCTGCATTCCAAGGAAATTTGAATTAGATAGCTGTGTATCTTGTATACAAATGGCATGGTTTAGCATTTAAATACAAGCCGCGTAAAGTCACCTCACATGTTTGCATTGAAGCAAGGTTATAGATGAATGATTTCACACTTTTCTTTAAATAAAACAATCACCTTGTAAAATACTAAAACCGTTTTTTGCCAGTATAATGTCAATGTTTCCAGACCATAAATAGAATTCGAGGAGACTCGATCGATGCGTTTGATTAATTTAACACTGACTAATTTTAATGTTATGTGACATCTCGTTTATAGAGGATGTGACTGTCATCACAATTGTTCTAAATATAGATCACTAGTATATAATAATTAATAGGAGACACAGAGAGTGACTACATCGGCTAGTAAAAAAGGCAGCATAATACAGAATTATGTTTTCTAAAATATCTTAGCACCTTCCACGCACGCCTCAATTCTACAAAACGATTAACAAACGGTCATTGCACTAATCTTACGCTCTGCCAACCAAGCCTTGTGTCGTCTTTAAAACTACCCAAATAAATATTAATATTAATTATACCTCTACTTAATGTTTGAATTCACGACACCGTATTACATTCCGTTACTTTTAAAAGTAAAGCCAACATAAATTGTGAAGTTTTATGATCTAATAATTATACAGTCAGGACACCTTTCTTCCTGGCAACATACCCACCGGTCTTGCATGTAGGTCAAGGAGAATAAGTTAAACACAACTTTTATAACCGGTTTTGGTACATTTTTGTAAGAGTCCTGCACGCCAGGTGGAAATAACACAGGAGATATGCTTTAAAATGTTGTTGATCGCTATACCAATACCGAAATAAATGTGTTTTCCGACTGACAAGCAGGTACGTGAGGCTATGCGCCTTATCAGTAATACTGACCAGTATGCAGGTCAAACGGATGGACGTTTATATGTATTAGTTACTCTCTTCTAATTACGGACTTACAGTTAGTTTCAATAAGACTAAATACATACACAATTATAGTAGGTACCAGTTGAATATTAATGCTAGTTTGTTGTAGACTAAGTAAGGTTCAACTTGAATTAGTCACGAATCATTTCGAGTGAGAACATGTAATCCTCACAAATAACTTGGATGGAACAGATGTTCAATTAGTTCAAAAGAATTTATTTCATACTAATTCACCGAGACGATGACTCATATAAGGCTCGGTTCTGTTACAACACACAGCACCACGCCTTATAAGGTATGGCCTTTACGCAGGATTCATTTATATGGCTTAAATGCACGCCACTTTCAAACCCGGCCATATGTTCAAGATTGACACTTGACCAAATTTCTCTTCGATGTTTCATTTAATTCAGAATTCTATTTTGCTTGCACAAGCATTTATTTTGCGCAATTTAATATACTTATGCAGATTAACAAAAAGGTGAAGATCACATTACCACTTGTGTGGCCAGAAATGTAATATAATACATCTAATTTAATATATTATTCTACTGCTGTTGACGTAGTTGTTGTTTTTACTATGACACTATCCATTGCAGCACAGTGTAGCTGACAGGTTTTGTTCTCGGAAATAATGAGTTAATTTCAACTGTGAAATTATTTCCATTTTTGTAAATCAATACTGGTTTCATTGCATTGACCGCGTCTGACAGCCGCAGCCGGCCTCGCGCGGCGACCCCATTCCTGTCTCCTTACTTGTCCATGTTGCTGCTATTGTTGACGATGGCCTACGATGCTGGAAATTTTTATACAATTTACCTTAAATTATGAACGGTATTGATACTTTATGTTCAATCTTATTATTTGCAGGCTTTATTTCCTCAAGCCTGTAGTAATCATGTGACGTAACGAGAGCGTGCTCCATGATTCAAAAGACTCAAGCCGTTGACATTGAATCATAGTTATTTATGGCTGCAAACGTTTTTGTTACCGATCCGTGTATGGACACATGGCGATAAATAGTGAATGAACGCTTTAATTTCATTACATCAGTATTGATATTAGCAATGTTATCCTTCTTGGCCTCATTGTGCATCTGTCATTCCCTCTGCTCAAAAAGGCATGGCATAAAATATCCCCCATGAATGAGGCCATTCAGAAATTGAAAAATAGGTTTTAATTTATTTGAACAGTAATCATGTGAAATTCATAGTGATAACTACCAAACTAACGAGTTGATATACGAACTATATGACTAACCTAATTCATCTAATGACCTTTTGTATAAACTTGATAACACTGTTAACAAGCAACGGTTTAATTGAATATAACAATAATTGAATTTGAAATCAACAATATTACTCATATTGTTTTTAATATAAACGAAATGATTACACCTACATATTATATTAAAATACGTAGGTACTAATTATACATAATATTTCCACAATGTGAAAATAAATATTATTATGAACACAATTATCGGGAATATACCAAGATGATAAATGTTTTGTTATTTTGAAATAATATTATTACAAAACAACTACGCCCCAGTTGGTCACACCAAAGTTTTTGAGTGCAACAAAATAGTTTGAACAGGACGTTGCTTACAAGAAATCACTTCCTCTAACTTGGAACACAAATTAGACAGCGCTTCGGAATATTAATGAAAGGGACAGGCATATCAGGACGGCCCATCTAATACAAATTAAAATTCAGTAACCTCCGTTGAGGAACCAAAAAAAAAATCTAAATTCTACTTGCATATGTGACCAAATAATAATTAGTTTCTTATTTCTGAAAGTTGGCACATCCTTCCAAAGCAGGTTATCAGAAGACATCATGCTTTTGGTTTTTTTTTCGGTTACCGATGTCTGAATACCGGACTCTGAGTCACGAATCCTTCGCTGATTACGTCATCGTCATCGTAGTCATGCGTGTGAGTTGTTTTTGGGCGCTTATAACGTATTGTTATATTAGGTCCCATTATTTTATTAGAATTCTTGTTAAATTTATTGTGTCAGTATTACTGGCTAGGCCAAGACCTTGATGTCATCTTTAATGAGTAATGTTTGAAACATTTACCTATTAAAAATATGACGAATGTAATGTTTTTGTTCATAAAAAAACCGAAAAATTATGGTAGCTGTTAGTAATTATAGTATCAAGACAACCAACACCTCAGTTTAACCGTGACCATGGATGCTATACAAGAGCCGGAATTAAATAATATCAATGTATCGCGATGAATTCCGTAAACAATAGTTTTATTTCAAAGACATAAATAACGAATGGCAAATGATAGAAATGTGGGGGAAAAGGATATTGCGCTAAATCCAAGTAAGAAACTTGGAACAACTAAAACTACTGTTTGGAAAACTATTGTTTACGGAATTCATCGCGATACATTGATATTATTTAATTCCGGCTCTTGTATAGCATCCATGGTCACGGTTAAACTGAGGTGTTGGTTGTCTTGATACTATAATTACTAACAGCTACCATAATTTTTCGGTTAATAATAATAATTTAACACTTCGGCCAACTTCTGTACGGAGATTTATGCTCGAGATGTGAAATTAGTCTGGTAGGTACCTATTTCTTATCCTGTCCATTCTTGTTCCACTTAATGTAATTGCATATTATTCAAATTAATATTAAGCAGACGCATAGAGCAAAGATAGATTTATAGTAATTTTAACGCTTTTAATTATTAACCAATATAATTTATTTTAGCTATTAGGTAAATAGGACATGAAATGAAGACAGTTATAGCACGTATCAACCTACAATTGCCTCATTATAGTCACGGAGAAACTGCTATATCGCTTACTTTTATAGAACGTGATGCGTATGAAATATTTTATATGATAATAAGTGAGGTCTATAATAATTCAAATGGCTATAGATCCTAAAATCATGACAACCATATCGCTATTAATTTGTTCAACTCATTTATCATGAGTAAGTAGACATTCAAGTTTTTTTAGTTCACAAAAAAATACCAATAAACAATCTACCGATACAGGACGACGCCATTTCTTTTCTTTGAAAAATCAAGTAATGGCGGCTATGAAGAGTTAGTCTTAATTAAATTATTTAATTTCGTTATTAAATTATAACATGTGGAAGTGTTTGTAAGGCAAGTCAAGCCCAATAATGGGATTGGATAAAATACAAGTCAGTTGTTTTATTAAATGAATTTGAATTTACTACCAACTTTATTTCTGTAAATTTACTCTATTTGGACACTTTGACGGTTATTTTTTTAAATTACCAGTTGGCGTCTTAGAATTCAGTTAAAAAAACCGAAATAAATTCAGAGAATTATGATATAAGTCCAGACTTGATAGTCTCCAATATGCGAGTGGAGAGTCACATTGCTTTGAAATATATAAATTTACTCATGTACTAAGTTAGTTTTAATTATTTTGTTTAATATTCTTATTATAAAGAACAATTTTGTTTACCTTATTGATTAGTCATTACTCCATGAAAGGCATTTGAATTAACATTACAAACTGTAGTAAAAATAGCAATATAATACTGTTCATTTACGTATGTGTGTGTAGGAAAATATAAACGTATTATGTTGGATTAAACTCAGAAGTTATAAACATCTGTAATAACTGAACAGAAAACCGTCGCCCGCGCAGCTATAATAAAGTATTCGCTCAATTCTTATCAGTGTGACCTTGAATATTCTAGTCAGTTGATATGCGCTAAATGCATAACATGCCTATGTAATATCCCGCTTGTCGCTAAATGTTCGGATGAGTAGGTATATACGTGTAAGTTAGGGAATTTAAGGGATTATTTTCACAAAGGGTACTATTGGAAATTCTCTTGAGAAAGTGGAAATCCTCAAGTGAATGTGAACATCATACATACACATGCGTCTTTCCCATGGGGGTAGGCAGCTACTACAGAATGCCAGGCGCTACGATCCCTGTATACTTATTTTGCTCGTCCACATTCATACATCTTACGTTATGTTAAGATTACTGTGATGATAATATCACGTATGCCTGCGGAATTTGGAGAGCTTAAAGAGGCGAAAGAACCTAGTAAGACAACTATTAAAAATATACAAAAATAATCGTTTTAGGTATCTATGTAACATTTTCGAAAAACTCTTCATTTAGTTACTTGCTAGCTACAGCGCTACCCTGAGTACCGTCATGACATGCTGGTCTAATCATTTTAACGATCTACATTATCGATCGTCCTTGATCTTTAGCTTTTTATCTGATTTTATAAAAGAGGTTAGTACCTATATATTTTCATGTATGAATTTGAAATTGTTTGTTGTAATTGATTATTGTAGTAACAATAATATATATTATTATGATTAAAACGGGCCTACGTGGTACTCAGGAATCTTATTATTTTAAATTTAAATAGGATAGCTCTAATTTATCATCATCACAATCATCACAACTGCTGACCAAACATTTCCTTCATAGATTCCCACAAAAACCGGTTTATTTTCTGTACTGTTTGTTTTGATTTGTATACCACTAAACATCTAAAATTTGCCCATAATACTGCCAAATATATTTACTGCTGAATATGCACAATAATGATAACATAGATATCATGCATGAGTACCATACATGACCTGAACACGAAAATACGAAACAAATTAAAATAGATACTACAAATTAAAAATAATATAATTATAAAAAACACCATTACCAGTATTAGGTCATAACATAATGACATTCTTCTGCTCTGTTATATCTTCTACCAATCTTCAAATTTGAATTTCGAACTCTTTACTGTAGACCAGATGTAGATTGTATTTAGATTATGAAGGTACCTATTAATAGTATAGAACTGAAGATTATATTTGATGAACTCGCTAATATGGTATTACAGCAGGATTTGAAAGACTTGTTGCATAAGATAATCCAATTCTTGATGAACATTATGAGGCTATTTAACATGACATGACCCTCAGGGGTAGAACAAACAGAAAAAGTAACGATGTATTAAACAGGTTTTTTATAAACTAGTAGAAAATCTTATTAAAAACAGTGTTCCCCCTGTCCCCAAAATCATATATTTACAATCCCCTGCGCTAAAATCCATAAGAATTAGGCCTATAATATAAAGAAGGAAAGTGCTATTTAAAAGTCTAAATTAATATAAGGCAAAGAACCGCGTTGAAATTTCATTTCCTAGTAAGAGAAAATTAGATATCTTCAAAAGAAATTAGATAAATTGCAATAGTAAATAATAATGGATAAAGAAAAATAAATATTTAAGATCTCATCGACGGATCAATTATTATAACTGGTCATTTTTACGGTGCTGTCTATACTCAAATGTTCAAACATTTATAGCTTAATGGTGTTAGCAATTAATTTAAGACATTGCAAAACTGTGCATTCCATTTTTAACTACAGACTTTAATAACTTTGACGAATTGATTTACACCTAAATTAACTGCGTTTTCCAGAGAGAAACCAGAATCTTGTTTGCTTATTAAGTATGCCGTTTTATGCTAATAAGTGTACGAGTTTACCTGCCTGAAATTATAGATAAATTCTAGTACCTTTTCTAGATTTACGGTGATTCTAACTTATTCTTATATTTTACCGCTCGCCCCGTATTTCTTAACTGTGTAATACCTTGTAATAATAGTAGGCAAGTAATCTTATTAGTATCGCTTAGTGGGTACCTACAGATATCAAATTGTCTTAAGTGTCTGTATGTAAAGTTACCTATGAAATATAAATATGTATACATATATGTTTCAAATATCGTACCTGAAGGGTTAGACACTTTGCCGGTATTTTTAGGTCCCATCAATTGTGTATGATTCCAAAGTCCGAACTTTTACTGAAAATTTTAAAGAACAATTCTCGACCTGGGTATTGAAACTAGGACCTTTTGCTCAGCAGTCGCACTTACGACCTCTTGACCCACGAAGCGAGTTTATATAACTATGTATATAAAATAATATATAACAATATCTTCATAACGTTAAAAGTTTCCCGTAACTTTTATTTGACCATAATACAATAAATATGGGTAGGTACCTAATTCGTATGTTTGCATTTTAAATGTCCTAATTACGTTAGTGTAGCAACCGATAGTAAATAAAATATAAATAGAACCTCTGACATGACGTAAATTGTTTATCTGAGAATTCTATGGGGGTTTTCATAAAACAGAACGGTTTCAAAATAACATTACTTATCCATGAGTCATTTTGTTTACCTATTGAAAGTGTTTCACATTTAATAATGTTATTTTGATCTTTCGGAATGCTACTGAAATAACCCAATGAAAAGGGTTTTTGTACAAAAATTTCTTTTTTATTATTTATGAAAAGACTTCATCGCAAGTACCAATTTATTATTAAACCATTTTAGGTGGGTATGACTAATTAAATGTTTAATTAGGTACTGAAAAAAACATTCATTCAAGGTATTTGTTTTTTTTTTATAAATAGGACCTGTAGGTAAATAAATTGAAACAGTTACCTTTCAGCAGGCGTAATCAGTAGTTTTATCTTTATATGCGTAACTAATAAACAATGATTTGTTTACCACTTTTACTTAGAAGTAAACATTTAATTTTCATGAAGGTTATTTATTATTATTTATAGATACCATATAATAACAGCAACCAGCATATTATATTGCTAAATAAATGGTATATTTAAATAGAGACATACATACACAAATATCGTTTACAAAAAGAATGCAAATTCAAAACCGTATGATGAGGCGGGCTAACCATCTAATTTTAAGAGCACCGAGGACAAATTATGGTAAAAAGAGTATCGTATATGAGGGGGCTGCACTCTATAACTCCTACCTAAAGTAATTAAGGAATCAAAATCACTGCCAACTTTTAAAAGGCTATTAAAGCACCACCTGAAAAATACGTAAACTGTAAGAAATTTACCATTTTTTATAACAACAGAACTTTTTAAAATCATTTTCATATTTTAGTGTACTATCGAATGAAACTGTCGCTTATCTTAATTACTATGTTTTTCATTCTCATAGAAGTGAATAATTGTATCTTCTTGAGTGAAATAAATTTCTTAAACCGTATATTTTAGAAACAAACATCATTGCTAACACATCCCAAGTTTCAAGGACCTAAGAACAAGCTAGAAGCATCCATCACATTTTTTACCGTAGTTATTATTTACTTGAGACCCCTCCAAATATTTGAACCCTCAATCAAACTCTGGTCACCACTAAGCCATTTCTTCTGCTGCTTAGCCAACTAATATGCAAGCTATAATGTAGAACTCTTTGTTTGCAGATAAACAGCAAATACAGCGAGGAGCTCGCTCAGGAGTGTCTGGAATGGATCCACGCGATTATCGCCGAGCCCACCAACACCTCTGGGGACATGGACAACTTCTACGAAGTGCTTAAAGACGGCACTATTTTGTGCAAGTGAGTATCTTTATACTCACCTCACCGTTTTCTTGGCAGCGTAGTGCTTTCACCACGCTGCCAAGAAAACGGTGAAGCAAATGGTCATTTCCGCATATCAAATTCTCAAACTCAAAATGATCATTTACTAAATGTAGGCGAGAGGTAGGGCATAGCGAGATTTCTCTTTAAGAAACCTAAATGGTCTCTACAGGGTCGGCAACGCGCAATCGACACTTCTGGTCGTTCTGGTGTTGCAAACGTCTATAGGCTACGGTAACCGCTTACCATCGAGCGTGCCGTAAGCTCGTTTGCCACGCTCGTGTCATAAACAAAGGCTTCATTTAATTGGCTGGCTTTTTGAACGTCGAAAAAGACAGCCCCTAAAAACGCCCGCGATGTTCCGTCTCCTAGTTTTTCGCATTAAAAACTTTTTAATGCGAAAAAGAAGCGACGCAACGTACTCCCCAGCCACACATAAAATAAAGGTATAAATTACTTAGCCTGAGGTTTTAGATTCGATACCCAGACAGCGTATTTTGAACTTCAGTTTCTAAGTGAAGCTGCACCTTATGTAACTAATAATATTATAATATATCTAACGCGTCAGATATATTATAACTTTTTGCAGTGACTGGCATTTTATTTGCTTAAGGTGAATAAACTTTACCTTTGCTTAAAATAGATGAGACTCAATATGTAAGCAAACTAAACCAACTAAACTTAATACCTACCTGCTTGACTGCTAATCAAATACGATATTGAGTTAAAAGCAGTATTGAAAGTCAGTTCCATACCTATTTACGACAAGATAGAAAGCAGGCTCCAAAGGAAGAGGCCAGAGAAAAGTTGACTTAATATATATGTGATTCAAGATTCATATTGTAATCTAATAGTTCATAATACAAATAATGTCATCGTGGCAAGAAAATAGGAATTTGATCCTGGCAATCTACGTCTGACCAAAATACAAAAACAATCAAACGTAAAATTATAAAAACAGAGCCAACTACAAGGGTTACATACTACGCTCTTTACTTTACTTACATTGAATGGGTGCACTTACAAATTAAATCTAAACATTAAAAAAATATTTCTATAATGCCTAATTTCGTTATTACAGGCTTGTAAACAACATTCAGCCGAACATGGTGAAGAAGGTGAACGAATCCAAGATGGCGTTCAAATGCATGGAGAACATCAACGCTTTCTTGGAGGCCGCCAAGACGCTCGGCGTGCCCGCGCAGGAGACATTCCAGACCGTGGACCTTTGGGAGAGGCAGAACCTTAACTCTGTCGTCATTTGTCTCCAATCTCTCGGCAGAAAGGTAAATATTATCATCATCATCATCAACCCATTATTGTCCCACTGCGGGGCACGGGTCTCCTCTCATTTATTGAGAGGGATTAGGCTTTAGTCCACCACGCTAGCCTACTGCGGGTTGGCAGACATTACATGCCATTGCGGATGTGAGAATTTACTTAGACTTAGGTTCATTATTTTTTTCTGAAAAATTTCTAACTTATGTCACTCAATATTTCCAGGCTGGTAACTTCGGCAAGCCGTCGATAGGACCAAAGGAATCGGAGAAGAACGTGCGAAACTTCTCGGAAGAGCAACTGAGGGCTGGCCAAGGAGTCATCTCACTGCAGTACGGCTCCAACAAGGGTGCCACCCAGAGTGGCATCAACTTTGGCAACACGAGGCACATGTAAACAGAGTCGGAATATTAAGGCAGAACCGTAGACAGGGGTTATGGCAGCACAGCAGTCGATATAACCTTCTTTTTATGCATAGAAAAATAATGTTTTGTCTTCTAGAGTCGACACAACTCTTGTCTATGGTTGACATGCTATGCCTACTGTGCTGTTTAGTCTTGTCTGTGCACAGTCTGTGGCGTCGCTTGTTTTATGGCTTTGTCTTAAACCTGTATGTACACTCCAATACGATGGAATAGGGATGATTCACATCAGTAATGCGAAACCGAGTATCGTCGACAAATCGACTATTGACTATTGCTTAAAATTTTAAAGTTCTTAAGTAATTTATTCTATCTGACTGATAGATCTATATCCACACGCTATGTTAGCTTCTTCAAAGTTATAAGAACCATGTTTCTGTTTAAGTAACGTTGCATATTTAATTGAAGATAAAAGCTTGATGGAAATCATCCCCATTAACACACAAAATAATAATAAAATTATGCATAGTGCAGTACTTATAAATACAAATAATTAGAATAGAAAAAGGAATATTCCTTGAAAATCTCGTTTTGAATCTCCATTATATCTCTTTTTGCAAGCATTTGTAGATTTCAATTTACTTGATAGAGATTGCATTTTTCAGGCTTCGTCTAAACTTTTCTGTTTTTAATCTTTGGAGGAAAAATACTAGCATTAAGTATAGCGATGTTGCCACTTTATCAAAGTAATATTGCAGATCCATTAAAAAATTTAAGTGACAAATCATTCCGAAACCATTCCACAATTTTGTGCCGTTTGAAATAAATGTTAATTTATGTTTAATAAGTTTAAGTCAGCTAGCATTTGATATTAACGGTTGTTTTTAAGTTTAAAAATGTTTCATGTTTGCTTCTCAACATTACAGTTTGTGCCAATGTTGTCATAAACACAATGTTCTTATAATAAATGTTATTAAAACAGTACAATTATTAGAATTACAAATTCTTTTATAGTAATACTTGTGCCTTCGAACTCCATAGGGGTTGAGAAACATGTTTTTAAAAGGTGTCTAACAATATGTATAAAAATTGTATAATGGCTTTTGACTTATAATCAGGGTTTCCTTCTATTTTGTTTATTATTTATTAAAAAGATTGAAATTAATCATTCCATTTAACTATTTAGAATGTTAGTACACACTGTGATTAATGATTTTATAATAAATTCTATACCTATGTACCTATATTTTCGTATATAGTTGAGTATATATTTGACGATGACGCGTAATTCTAGTTGTGTAAGTTTCATGAGGTACTTACTATGCTTTATGGAAGTACGTAGAATAATAAAGTTTAAGTAAACTAAATTGTTTTTATTTTTGGTTGTAATTCCAATTTCCTTTATAATATTAGTTTCTTAGGGCCGCTGGAGCTCGATAAATTTGAAAAACATTTTCGCCAAAATACGACACTATTGTCTTCTGTAGGGTATAGTTTTTGACACATCTCCATTTAGAAACATAGGTACTTCGAGGCTTGCTTTGGTTTACAAGTGAATGCGAAAGTGGAACATAAAATATTGTATACCTAGGTACTGCGACAGCTGATGAAGAAGAATGAAACGCAAATTAAGTACCACCTATTTCCCTACCACCGTTTAGTAATCTGATAATTAAAATTCTGAAATAATTATATGTATCTACACAAAAGTTGAAGAAAAAAAAGTAGATAAATCGGTTTCGGTCGACCAAAACGTATAGAAACCAGCGGCGGATTAAATGTTATAGAGCGACATAGGCAAGCACCTCTCTAGCGGCCACAGATATTATAACTAGGGTTGTAACGGAACTTCGCCTCCGCCTCCGTTACTGCGGAAGTTCCGCAAGAAATCGTACCTTCGCCTCCGCACAATTTTTGCGTAGTTGTAACGGAGTTTTATTTACGTAATCATATAGCAATACCGGGCGAGCGCCGCTCGCCTACATGCGTCGCGCGCCAGCGCGAAATGGTCGCGATTTAACTCATTTAACGAATGCGCGGCGGAAACACGGTTGGGGTGGGGGCGCGGGCGGGCGCCTGTCGTTGTCGAATTGTTTGATGCGTTAGACGTTACGAAAGTTTATCAATGTAAAAAATACTTAATTCTTATTAAAACGCGATTGTTTTAAGTAATTTAGTGCAAAATAATTGTTGTGTTTAGTTAAGTCACATAATGAAGCCGAAAACAAGTGAGATTTGGCAGTTTTTTGTAGAAATAGATAATAATTTTGCGAAATGTAAAACCTGTGGGAAAAACTATTCAAGGAAAGGTCGGACTACGACATCACTTAGAGGGCATTTGAAGTCAATTCATAAAGAAAAATACGAAGAACTGTGTGGAGCAGAAAAAGAAAGAGAACAAGAGAAATCAAAACAGTCTACGTCCGTTTCCGTTACACCATTACAACAAGCCAAAAGGCAGCTGTCCTTAGAAGAATCTTCAAAAAAAAGTCAAATTTGGGATACATCACATCCCAAGGCCAAGAAAATGGACGATGTGATCGGAGAAATGATTGCTTTACAAAATCTTGCGTTTAATTTTGTCGAAGGTATTGGTTTTCGCCGTGTTATGCAAATAGCTTTGCCAAATTATCAATTAAGAGGGCGTCAGTTTTTTACTGATCATGTTTGTAATGAAATATATACTAAAATAGCTACCAAAATTGGGCAAATGCTTAAAACTTTTTTAAAACTGTCATTCACTACTGATGTTTGGTATGAGCCAAGTGCTAACGTGTCACTTTTGAGCCTAACTGCACATGGGATAACTGAAGATTTTACCCGTATGAAAATTGTTTTAAAATGTTGCTCACTTCATGGGCGACACACGGGTGATATAATTTGTAACAATTTCAATATGATGCTACGGGAGTGGAACATCCAGGGCGAGCAATTGCATTGCATTGTTAGAGATGGTGGATCAAATAAGGTCAGGGCAATGCATTTAGCCGATATACCTGACGTGAATTGCACAGTCCATCAACTGCAACTGTGTGTTCGTTCTGCGCTCGAGACCCTTGAAGTAAAAGACTTAATTACAAAATGCAAGAAGATATCAAGCCATTTTAGTCATTCGCAGATAGCTCAAGATGAGCTGACTAAAATTCAAACCGAGCAACTTAATCAACCTGCACTTCGCATTATACAGGACTGTGTTACCAGGTATGCTTGTTTATTTACATATATGTATACGTCTAGCTGTGTATAAAACTTGACAAGGAGTTATTTATTTAAGGAGTTATATATATATAAAAAAGTGCTGTTCCATCTGAAATAAAAAAAGGAAACAATTATATATATATATATATATATATATATATAATTGTTTCCTTTTTTTATTTCAGATGGAACAGCACTTTCCATATGATCGACAGGATGTTGAAGATTAAAGATTATATTTGCCTGTATGCCAGCAAACATAACATTCCACAAATCTCTCCAGAAGAGTGGTTGTATCTTAATAAAATAGTGGCAATACTCAGTCCCTTTGAAGAAATAACAAGGAATTTGAGCGATACAAAAACTTCGATATCATCAGTGATACCATTGATCTATGTACTAAAACTTACTTTGCAAGCTGAAAAGGACAAATCAGACACGAATCAGATTTTCCAGAGCATCATTCAAAAACTAATTGAAGATATCAATGCCAGGTTTTGTGACCTCCCACGCAAGACACTATTTTCGCTTGCTACTTATTTGGATCCAAGGTACAAATTAAAGTTTTTTGATGAAATAACTAAGGAACAAGTTCAGTCCGAACTAATACGCTTGCTTACTATACATGACTTAAATGTGGCGAGTGGAGTTGATGATGACGAGGCTTTAGGTGCTTCTGCTGCCAAAAAAGCTAGAGTAGAATCAAACCCAATGCATGATGAACCAAGTACAAGCTTCCAGATATTTTCACCAACACAAAGCGTGCATTCAAATCTGGCTCACATGTTGACAAATCACAGTGACAGTGAAGAGGAAACTGAAAATGACGACAGCAATAGTAACCTCATGATATGGAAAATTTTAATTAATGAATATAATAAAGAAAACAGACTCAAATTAGACGATGATCCATTATTGTGGTGGAGAAATAACAATAAATATAAAGCTTTTTCTTCCATCGTTCGCACGTACTTATCGGCGCCGCCATGTTCAGTGCCAAGTGAACAATTATTTAGTTCAGCTGGATTAATTTATGAATCCCTTAGAAATCGTTTGGAAGGTGATAAAGCCGCAAAACTATTGTTTGTCAAATTTAATTTACCTCTCCTTAATTTTGATTACTAATTTTGATTACAAAAAAGTTAACTTAAATTTTTTACTTTATGTTTTAAATGTTTACTTAAGTGTTAAGTATTTAATATAAAAACTTTTGAACCTTAAATTACTATTTTATTTACATCCACTTTCACTTTCGCCTCCGCCTCCGTTAACCTCCGCATTCGCGGAAGTGAAACTCATTGCCTTCGCATCCGCCTCCGCCTCCGTTAAGAATGCCTCCGTTACAACCCTAATTATAACTACTACTACTAGTAGTTACTTAATACATAGTAAGTAATTGGGATTACCTACTACATGATTGTGTGATTAGGTATACTCCGAATTGGAATTTTTATTTCTTTACTTCCAACATGTATCTACTACAGCTGCTGTTGTAGCAACCAAAATGTTTTTCCGTATGCACACGCACTAGTCTTAATCTTCGAGTGTATAAGATAAAACCAAATTTTCTCCAGGCCATCGACAAGCCCAGCTTCAGTTTGCTCGCGATCACTTAGATTGTGATACGAAGTAATGGAGCCAAGTCCTGTTCTCAGACGAAGCATGCATGGTAGCGACCGTCGACCGAGAGCCTACCCCCATAGGAAACTGGGGGAGCAATTCATAAAATGCTTTTACGCGGGAACGGTGTCATACGTTGAAGCAAAAACACATAAATACCTACATACTCGTATGTATATGATCGCAAGGAACCTGAGGCCGCGCTTGTCGGCAGACTGCAGAAAATGTTGCTCCCGTGGGTGGTCTAATTGGGGTCAAGTTCGTTTCCTTAGGTCTTCATCTCTTTGTATACTTGATGACAGCTCTCTCTTTGACTTTTCTGAGCTCCTGGTGGACGTCCACGCCGCACAGTGGATCGATCTTCATAGACATTGGAATCAACTTAGTAGGTAAATACTTTATTTTCTTAGCGGTAATGGGTTTAGATATCGTATATTGATCAATTTAATGATATATTACTTGTCAATAAACGTTTTTTTCTTTATTTTACAGCACTGCATTTTTTTACATATCGCAATTTAATTTTAGTGTGTAAACGGAACATTGCAAAATTTTTGCCACAGGCGTTTGAAATGCCAGAACCACCATTCATAGATTCTGTATGGAGGCTACTTTACTTCGGATGATACTTTATAGTGCCAATGAGTTCTACTTTATCATCATCATCAGCCTATACATATTCGTCCGCCACTGAACGTAGACCTCCCCTAGTGAACACCACAGAGCTACTTTAGCATAACCCTTCTAATTCTAGAAGGCGACCGGTGTAGGGCATTTTGCTTTATAATAGATGGTGGTAAAAAAATGGGATTCATATTGGAGATCCTAGTTAATTTTTGTATCTATAACTACAGGTATAATAAAAAATCAAGTAGTTAATTAACAACGTTAATTAATACTTACTGTTACTGGCGGACTGGCCTAAAATAATAATTAATGAAAAAAAGAACAACTATAATTTGAACTTGGCGGGCTTAGCGAGGACATAAAGTCTTTAGTCAAAAGAACTATCACGTGATGCCCACGCCTGTTGTTCATAAGTCATACCCCCAACGACGCCTTATCGCCAAGAGTTCGCTCTGCAGACAAGACAGCACGATAACCCCTTTAAAAATATTCCGATGTTAACAGTCAGTAAGTAAGATTAACAGCTAAATACTTACTTAATTACCAACGGACCAATTCGTGGGATATTTAGGTACCTACCTATTAAATCTGTACCTAAATCCTAATTCAAGTCTACTTAATTACATCTTTATTCAGTATTATTAACTAGCTAAAGTACCTATTGTTGATCTGTGACTTAGTAAGTACGAAAGTATTTATTAGGAAATAGTTTGTATGCCTTTGCCATGCAGCGGGACACAACAGGCTCTCAAAAAAATTTTAGTATGATAAGCCGGTGACTACGCAGTATAACACGGTAGTGGCCCCGCCAAGACGAACCAAAAGAAGCGCAAATGCAAACCTACGTTTTTTCGAATCGCTTCCTCGTTTTTTTGAACCCTCATAACTTTGGGTTTGGATTACCTATACCAGATAAACCAAATTCTTAGAGAACCCCTAAGAATTTTAACATTCACATGGACAACGTTCTCGAGAAATGTTGTCAATTGCAGATTTATTAAACATAATTATATATATGTATAGGTACTTAAAGTTTCAATTGCATTGCCCTTATATTTTCGATTTTATTGACATCTAAAAAACCCTGATTTCGTCACTGACTCACTGATGATCATCAACATTCTTAGGGGAGTAGGTACGCTACGAATTTTAACATTCACACGGGCGTTATGTGAAAAATTGATTCACAGTTCAATGCTTTTTTTTACATATTATACCTATAATAGTTGCCTAGTTCAGAGTTCTTGTAGTAACGAAATGGCCAAGACACATGTTATGATTAAGGTGCTTTTATTATGATTAAAGGGGGCAAACGAGCAGGCGGTTCACCTGATGGTAAGTGATCACTACAGCCCATGGACATTTGCAACAACAGAAGGCTTGCATATGCGTTGCCAACCCCTGCAGAACCCGTTTTGATTTCTTAATATAGGGAATTACTAAACTGACAGCAAACGGAATGCCCATGCTGTCAGAATAGTCACTCCCCAACGAGCTCTGGCAACCTTACAACTATTGTTGATTCGCTGCGGTATTCTGTAAGGCGGAGGTACTCCCCCTGTCGGGCAGCTCAATTTGAGCGAGGAATCTCCAAAAAAGAGAGTATAGTTTGTGAAGTCAGGGCTTGTAGAGTTAGGGCGTGTAGAGTCAGAAGCTTGGCTCTTCATCAGATCTGATAACAGCTTCAATATTAATATTAAACTTCACTTCAATATTAAAGACAAGAGATTATATTATATAATACCTAGATTTACTTACTTAAGACTATATAGATTTTATTTGTGTCTCGGTAAACACCAATAATAATTAGGTAAAAAAGCGGGTTAGCAACTTAGTTAAGATAATTAACTATAAACACGCGCCCTTGTGTGCATCAGTGCTACTAGTAGTGATAGCAAGTTAATCGCTATTCAACTAACTATACTTCTGTTTTATTTAGTGATAGTAATCATATATTTTTCATGTTTAATAGATATGTACATAATTACTACGTCATAAGTGATCATTATAAACCTATACATGTCATGTATACCTACTTAGTGTCAGTGTTGTGTATGCAAAATAGTAGTTAGGTATGTAGATGCTAATAAATGCTAATTTATTTACTCAACCCAATAACGCTTATTAAAATCAACATTTGTTTTGTAATTTATTATATCTTATCTCAATTTTTTATTGACAACTGATAATGTTTCCAAATACGCAATCTTACGCATCTTACGAGCTGGCGTCATCGTCAGATTGGACGATGTCTTCTGTTAGAGCAACGTACCTACTCACAACGTAGTCTCATATTATTTAAAATTTATACAAAAACACTATTATTATCATAAATTTGGGTTTAGCATTTGTAGGTGGAGCAAGCCACTGCACACTTGTGCACTGGACAATTGTGTATATTTTGCTTTCCGATTTATCTCTTGATACGACCTGATCCCCTCCTTTCTTTCACATGTTCTTCCAAACAACGTGTAAATCCTGCGTTTTCGTTTTTTCTTCAATCTACCATTCTAAAATAGTTCTAAAGAAGTCGTCGTGTTGTATCAAACGGCCAAACATCTACATCACGATAAAATTTTATTTTTATTTATTCATTTATGTTATTATTCCTTTTTTTAGACATAATATGATATATATTTTTTTGTATTTTCAAGAAACTTTATTAAAATTTCTTTACTTGTGAACGCATTAATAATGATCGCAAATTTGCAATCGCCTTGTGTTGTGTTTGTCAAGCCAACCTGTCAAATGTTAAAAATAATAGAACTGTCCACGTCAAAACTCATATGTTTTCCTTGACAAAATATCAATTGCCGAAGCACCTGATACTGATACCACCTGATAGAATTCGATTGGTTAAAATATTAAATATTAATATTTGACTGGTAATGACACAAACCTATATCACTAATCTGTGACATAATAATTATGAAAACTGAAAATACAGCTGTTGTCAGTTTACAGTCTAGACATTTTCTGAGACTAGGGATTTCGCCAAAAATATTGTAAATATTTACATAGCATATTCTTTAAGTATCTTGTTTTCCCAGATCCTGCTAATAATTAATATAATATTATGAAAATGTGATTTTTTCACTGATTAATTGAAGGCTACTAATAATCATGTTGTACGATAAAATTGTTATCATGGTGCCAAAAACACGTTAAAATGTTTGAGAGGTTACGACGCAATATTTTGATAGACAAATAAAATGTCGCAATCGAAGCCGTCATTTGCTCATGGATGGGCGATCGACACAGCGCCTGACCTGGGGAACTCGAGCGATAACGACGTAAGTGGCCCCCTGCAGACTTGTTTGTCTCAACGATAATGCGTCCTCTATGACCTTATCAGGACATCGATATTCTACGGACAGGCGTGCTATTGTTATATTAAATTTATTAACTTCTTGCACGCCTTTCAATAAGAAAGTATAAACCTATTTGAAGTATCCAAGTAGTTATACATGCCAAACTATGAAAAGGTTCGTAATTATTGGTCAGAGTGTCACCTTAGGGGCGGTTGCTAACGATTTTATTATTTTAATATATTATTATACTGACTATGTGCAGTTATTGACTGGAAAGATACCAACTAAAAACTTAAAAAAATTAAAGACTAAATATAATGTCTTTGGTGTATTCAATATCAGATTGTCACCAGGGAGTTTGAGACGTTGCACTGTATGTAGAACTTTACCACACACCCAGTTAAGGTTCAACTCAGTTTGATATAATTTCTTGACTAATCTTCCCTTCTGTCTGCCACTTAGTCACCTCCGAAATATCAGCAACAAATCTATCAAGAATAGATTAAAACCCGTCCAGCGTTGCTCAATATAACAATTTCTGTTTTTTTTAATTCCTTTGAACTGCCCATGTAGTTAACATACCTCAATATAAACAATTACTTGTTATAATGAACAATTCCCTTCAGGCTTGTAACATTGAGATTGGACTGTATAAATTATTCTATAATTAAATTATTTATTTTCTTATTTGTAGCAACATTGGCATTCAACCTGATAAGCGGTAACAGTACTTACAGTTTATTGATGAACTTTGTACATAATTTTTATTTGATTAGACAACATTTACATGATTTCTTTACCTTATCATGCATTTTACTGTCTCATTTAACAAAATATAGGTATGGATTTTAATTGTAACCAATCAATATGTGGTTGACCAAGTCGTTGTGACGATCCTAAGGGTTGATATGACAATTATGTGCTCAAATTTACCCGCAAGCACTGCCACTGTTCTTGTCACTATTTAGCATTTGATTCTGGTAGTGACTACTATTTTTTTAGTCTAATAAATAATAATTCAAAAGATTTATGCAGATAATGTCGGATAATTTAGTTAATTAAAAAAATATGAATGTAAAAAATATCTCACATACAAAACTGATGACAGACAATACAACAGACAGACAGTATATAAATAACACTTATAAAAATTATATTGTTATAAACAAACAGTTAAACCACTCCTCATTCACTATAATTACACTAATAATTTATAAATTAGGTACCTAGTTACTATTAGTTACTATCATGTAACATGTAACATAATGATGATATTTAATCACAAATTAACAGTGACTTTTGAACTAATTTGCTCACTGATGACCACTACATTTCAATAATATACCTCTAATGCAATTATTGTAATAAGTGGACTGTCATAATAAATTATGTCATCCAGTGGACACATACAACCCCCCCCCCCTAGTTACCCCCTACTTAGTGTATCCTGATGATTAAATGAAAACCATTGCTGTATAAAATAATGTTTTGGATATGTTTTTACTTTTATTCCTTAGTTTCAATAAATTTTGATACTCATTTAAAAACTTGCACATTATGGACCTAATACCTAATGCTGCATAATTATAATTATGTCTATTACTCTGGAACTGAATACTTCCATCAGGCGTCATGACCCCAAGACCTCCCCTGGGCTAGGTCTAGGTCGACCAAGAAATGCTTTCTTAATCGATTTGGAGACTGTACAACTAGATATTACACAAGTTGTTTCTGGCAATATTCCATTCAGTCTGTGGCAGATATGACTAGCCCAGTTTCTTATTTTTAGCTTTAGTTACACATTGAAGTTGGGTATCGTAGAATTTATTACCTCCTTTCTCACTCAAGCAGAGAGTTTGATATCGTCTATTTTTATGTTGATTACTATTCAATAATTTCAAATCATTTGCTTATCTGATTGATAATACTCTCATACCCTGTATTGCTGCATATAATTAGGTACTTATACCTACTTTGTTATCGAGACCCCACATCGATTTGAACAAATGCGTGCGTATGTTATGCCGATACTTGTTTTTCAAATAAGTACGCACGATCGTTTGTTTACCTACGTAGGTATGCATATATTTATAACATGATGTTATCTACAATCGTAATATCATGTTGATTGTAAAATTGTTGCACGCCTTTGATTTGAACGTATTTTTGTTATTTCGTGATTGTTAGGATTCGCGTTACGCTCTGAGATTTTCTATTTATGTGTTATTTTTAAATATCTACTTAAGTACCTACTTATTGCATAAATACTTTGGTGCAGATGTCCATGGGCGGCGGTAATCACTTACCATCAGGTGAGCCTCCTGCCCGTTTGCCCCCTTATTTCCATAAAAAAAAACTTTATTATTAGTGTCAGATTAATACTTCCACACAATCTAATAAACCTTTAAATATTAACATGTTCTTGAAATCTTAGGACCTATTCTATCATGAAGTTTGCACCAGGAATAGTATTATATCTACTTGTGTAGAGCTATCTGCTGATAAATCCTTGGAAGTGGCGACCCTACATATCGGAGCAGTTACCCGTTACCCCCTAGGCAGTAGGTACGGATACTTATTATCATGTGGGGTGGCCGATTAAGACCTTTCGCCTCGCTCACCCGCGATGACCGCTTCCCTCGTCTGTCGCTGATAACGACATGTATAAATGAACCAATACTCGCGCCCTGCACTATACTTGGTCAGTACTCGTTCACCTCTCAGTGTGCGCGGTCATCATATCTGTTAGTATCGTCAAGCGTCTTTTTGTTCGCGATTCAATATTTATTCAGTTTCCGCAGTCCTAATGGCTAAATTCATTGACCGTGACTTTCTTTCTCCTAATTAAGTTTCTCAGTGTTTTTGAAAGTGGACTCTCAAGTGCTATTAATCTCCTGTGATCGTACTCGTCGCAGGACCTACGTTTCTTTTAAAATTCGCTCTGGCACCAGCATACATGCATTATACGAGCGAGCTGTTACAAAAAATGACCATTGTTCTGATGTACCGCATCAACCCTATCTACTATTCAGACTACTCGGATACGATCTAGGTTTATACCTGAAGCTAAATCTTCTAAAAAGCTCTTTTTGTCATTGGCTATTTCACTTTGAATATTTCAAGTTCGGAGTTTATTCTAAAGCTATTACCTGACGAAGAATACTTGTGGTCAACCAAAAAGGAATTGACTATACACCATTATGGATATTGTTGCCAATGTAAGTTGCAGAACTATATGATAAAGTCCCCATTTTATCACGAAGTTAAGTCATTCAAAACTCGTGTGCGGGGCAAAGTGTATCGCTCGGTATGATTAAATGGACTTAACTAATAGAAGTAAAATGTATTTTGCAGTACCACCCGGTGTTCAAGGCATTTCTCGCCGGTTCTTTCTCTGGGACCTTCAGCACTATACTGTTCCAGCCGCTTGACTTAGTGAAGACCCGTCTTCAGAACCCTGGCCAACATATTATTACGGCGACTGTCAAGTAAGTTACATTACATTATATACTACCTACATAGTAAAAGGAAAAATATAGGCAAACTCTGGATCCCCCGTGGCAACAGGGAGAGTTACTTACTAAAGGATAAATTTAGACCGAACTTATTTCGTGCGAACTTTTTGATTTGCTAATGCAATGAAGTAAAAGATGAGATCGTACAGTGACCGACGACTGATTAGACTATCTTGTTTATTTACAGTGACGTAGGCGGCGTTATCGATAATAATAATAATAATTATTATTAATTCTGAACATTGTCGACTATTCTTCTGAGAAATACAGTTGTCGCTTCCCTAATTTGCTAATGACCCTATTATCATCTTCCGTATTCAAAATCTAGATGATGAATTATCTTGCTTGCCGATAAGGTGAGCGCCATGATGAATTATTGTTTTATTATAGTATCTAAATCAAATCTATGACCAAAGCAATATGCACCTCATATACTTATGTATAAAGATTACTTACACAATAAAACAAAGAGGGAGATTCGGCAGCCTCTGTTACAAGATCAACATTGGATTGTTTTGACTATTTAACTTTACAAAGGGCTTAATTTACTGAGATATGTAATTCTAAGACATTTTACAGCCGCCGAATCCAACCCGGCATGATGACAGTCTTCACGACCATCGTTCGGCAAGAACAGATATTGGGACTGTGGAGAGGCATGGTGCCTTCCATCGCCCGTTGCGTGCCTGGAGTGGGGATCTACTTCTCCTCCCTGCACTGGCTGAAAGCCAAGATGGGGAAGACCAATGACAATTTGGGCGCATTGGAGGCCATCATGCTAGGAGTAGTTGCAAGGACCATGAGTGGCGTTGCTCTTATACCCATTACTGTAATTAAGACTAGGTGAGTTACTTAAAATATATTTAATGTAGGTACGTTTAAACTGAGAGGACAGTTCCTTACAGGTAGACTTTTTGGGAAAGACTTAGTATTAGGTACACGTAACATCGTACCCTGCACGTTTGAGGAATTTTCCTGGTGACATGTAGGTAAAGACTGCCATTAGCTATGTGGTATGACCAAAATTTTGTTCCTTTCGCTCACCTTTGACATTATTGCACCGTAATTGAAAAACTTACGCAGCGAGCATTAAGAAAAATAAAGTTCCCGCTATTCTAAAAAAAGTTGCGTCTCCTATTCAAAATTACATGTTAAAATATAAAAAACCACATACTTACAGATTTATACATATTAGTAGTAATGTTTTAGCACCCAGATGCGGTTTTATGAAACGAGATTTATGACTTGTTACGACTAACTAAGTATGTACTCAATAGGTTTTGGGATCAAAAGTTTGTTCACTTTGTCCTGTATTATTTTAATGTATTTGGCTAACAATGGTTATGGTAATTTGGGGTTACAGTTTACTACGCTGTTATAAAGTCAATTCTATGCAAATTTCTTGGAAACATACCTACAACTTATACGGCCGGGTCAGTTAACCTGATGAACTAGTGCTAAATGCGTACCTATGAATATACTTTCTTTTGGTTTGTCATTAAGCTCTCAATAGCCCATTTATTATCCCATTGCTGGGCACGGGTTCACTATCAGTTGACTAGCAGTTCAGATTGATAAACTTCTCACACTATCGAGAAAATCTGTAGGTAAGGCATGCAGGTTTCCTTATGATGTTTACTACAGAACAGATTAAATACTTCTTTTATCTGTTCTATTTTCACCGTTTGAGCATGTGATAAATACTCACATAACTTCGAGAGGTCAATAGCGCGTACCTTGGGATCGAGACTAGAGACCTTTGACTACTCAATCCACTGAACCGTTAGGCTGTCACTGCTTCGTATATAATAACAATAACATTAATTTATTCCTTTTCAGGTACGAATCTGGCGTATACAAATACAATAGCTTGGGTGGTGCACTTAAAGCCATCTATAGAGCTGAGGGTCTTCGCGGCCTCTCATGCGGCCTGGGTCCAACTCTAGCCAGAGACGCGCCATTCTCTGGCCTGTATCTCATGTTCTACTCGCAGACCAAACAAAGCGTACCAAAAGGTGAGATCATATTATAGAAAACCACTGTCTGTATGTAAAACGCTCGTAAACTCGAAAAGTCGTCGAGTTTGGGAAATAAAGAAAGAAAACGGATTTTATTGCCGCAACAATGACGTATGAACTTACAAACACTAATTTATACTTTTCTCGCTACTTCGAACATACATAATATACATAGAGAATAGAATATACATTTCAACAGCTATCAGTCCGGTTTTTAAGCTTTCTTTCTTAAAAGAAACCCTATTAATTTACGAAACTTTTATTCTATTTAAAATCACGCTACGACCTAAGAGCATCAATGAAAAATATTGCAAATACCGGTATAATTTTACCCACTCCAGACAAAGATGCGCCAGTCATAGTAATAAGTCAGTATAGAATATTAACAATACATAGATTTGAAACAAGTTTAAAAATAAATTATTCTGTTATCGAACTTATTAGGTAGGTACCTAGATACGCCTTAGCAACTACGACCCACACAATACCGGATCTAGTAAATATAGCTATTATGTAATAACTACCTACCTAATTTATTTATTTAATTTATTTGTTATAAGTACTTGTACCTACTTGACTTCGATACCGTTCATTATATTAGGTTAATTACAAATTTCGTGTACATAGTGATAAAGTCCCGGTTGATAAAGAAAAGGTCGGCACGAGCCTTTTAATAATAATGGAGATGATAGTTTTATTTAAATTCATTTGTTACATTATCTATTACTCGGTAGACTTTGACATTTTGATAATTTTTAAGGTAGGTATGTAGGTATACCTACCTACCTTCCTATAACATCACTGGAGCGGCCATGTTGTATTGTCTATGACGTCATTTGACGTTTAAAGACCTTACAAACAAAAGGTCCTAGGGTAACATGTATCTATCATTGAAGAAATAGATAAAGAACTAGAACTTTAAATGTTTGATATATTAAAATTTTAACAAAAGTATTACTCAATCTTCTTCAGAATGGATGCAGTCACCGAGTGCAGCTAGTGCGGTGCACTTCAGCAGCGGGATAATAGCTGGTATAGCGGCGTCGTTGGTGACCAACCCCGCCGACGTACTGAAGACCAACATGCAGTTATACCCGTCCAAGTTTCCCAACGCTTTCAGTGCTGCAGTCCACATACATCAGGTAAGAAATCTTATTGCCTATCGTCCCTAAAGGATTAGGCAGATATGAATGGCAGTGTATGAATGTACACCCACATTTTACTAGTATGTTTTAGGTCCCCTAGGGGGCGAACCTACTGCTATCTAGACAAATATTAGGGCCCAGGACGCTCAGAAATGAAGACAAGACACTCAATACTGTTATGAAATATGAATATTTTATTTATACGACACGACAAGGTTTTTATTACAGAGCGACACACGTCAAAGATCATAAGGGAAAAAAATAGATCTTTCGTAGCAGGTGGACGGATGTTAAAACCACAGATATAAACGTGATGTAAAATAATTAAAACTTACGTCAGCGACATCTTGTGACATATCAACATCAACATTTAACAAATCGAATTAGCTGACGAGAAGTTACTTTTAAGATATATAGATGGCAGTATTGTCCATACACCCGCCCGTTACAAAGTAACTTAATAAAATATTATCGTTACATAATGAATTTACATAATATAAGGCATATCTTATAAACTGAAAGAAAACAAACATCTACACAGATGTTATCTATATAAATAAAGTGAACACAATGTTTTATACAAAGTTTTTAAACTTAACAACTAGTTTGACCACTAATTTTAGGTTTTCTGATACATACTTAATATTATATTAAATAACACTTACATTTTAATTGAAGCTTACAATTTCAGTATCTTACACTGGTTGCTAATATTTATTTAATTTTCTTGTGGCAAAGGTACAATTTTTGTTATAGGCCTTGTATAGTTTCCATTTTTAGTCTTCAACATAACAGATCTTACATTATTATCTTTACCATGAAACAACTTAATTATTCTACCTAAAGGCCATGACTGTGGAGGTACATTGTCATCTTTAATTAATACAATCATGTTTAACAACAAGTTAGGATTATGTTTGTACCATTTATATCTCATTTGGAGAGAGTGAAGATAATCATTTTTCCAAGCTTTCCAGAAAGATTGACGCATTTTACATAATTGGTTAAATATAGATAACTTATTATTTGATACATTAAAGAAATTACCTTCTGGAAGAGAAGTTAAGTTTTCACCTATAATGAAATGTGCAGGAGACAGAAATTGGTCATCAGCATCATCTGTAAGGGGAGTGATGGGCCGGCTATTCACTATGGCCTCTATTTGAATTAACAATGTATTTAAATGTTCATAAGTTAATATGTTGTTACCCATTACCCGCTTCAAGTGATGCTTGACACTTTTAACACTGTTTTCCCATATAGAACCCCAGTGAGGCGAGTAGGGAGGTATAAATACCCATTCAATACCTTCTGAATTGGTAAAGTTTGAAATGGAGTTAAAATCTACTTGAAACATTTTATGCAGTGCTACCAACTCATTTCTAGCACCCTTGAAGGTCGCACCGTTATCACTAAATATTTGTAGACACCTACCGCGCCTGGAAATTAATCGTTTAAGTGCATTCATAAACTCATTAGTTGTGAGATCAGAGGTAAGTTCTATGTGAATAGCTTTAGTGCACATGCATACAAAAATACAAATATATCCCTTAGTAATAAGTGGATTTCTAACACGGGCTACCTTCATTTGAAAAGGACCAGCAAAATCAATACCACACAACAAAAATGGTCTATTGGGGGTTACACGATACCTAGGCAGGTCTGCCATTATTTGCGAAGCTGTCTCACCTCTATATCTACAACATTTTACACATTGGTGTATTATGTGCCGCACAGTATTCCTACCATTTAAAGGCCATACAAATTTACGTAAGCTAGATAATGTCATTTGATTACCAGCATGAAGGAGCCTCTCATGTTCATACCTGATTATTAAAGAAGTAATATGGGTTTTAGAAGGTAATAACAAGGGATGTTTATGTTGTAAAGGGAGACTGGAATGACGCAAGCGACCACCAACCCGTATAAGCATATCTTTATCGATAAAGAGATTTAAATATTGCATTTGTTTAGAACAGTATTTTACATTTGCCTTATTTTGTTTTAACTCATTCAACTCTTTACTGAAGTGTTCATGTTGAACGATGCGAATGATATCGTCAGTTGCTTGTCTGATTTCCTTAGCTGTAAGAAATCCAACACTTTTACATTTATGATTTTTTAAATTAAATATGAAGCGACGAATATAGGCAAATACGCGACATAACCTACTCCAGGAAGAGAATTTTTCAAAAACTTCAGACCAATGCGAAGAAACAATTTGATTTGTGATAAGAGTGACAGTTTTTTCCTCAGGAACAATGACATCTAAATCATAAGAACTTATGTCCCAATGAGAGTCTGACAAGGATAACCAATGGGGGCCATAAAACCATAATTTACAACCAATAAGGTTTTGTGGTTCTAATCCCCTTGATACCAGGTCAGCTGGGTTATCACCTGAACGAACATGTCGCCAATTATCTTTCGGAGACATTTCTTGAATCTCTGTCACACGATTGGATACAAATAAATTCCAACGTGCAGGATCAGCCTTTATCCAACACAAGGTGATCATAGAGTCTGTCCAATAAAACATTTTATTTTTACTTACATGCATAGCCTTTGCAACTTTACTCATCAGCTTAGATAACAACAGCGCAGCACACAGCTCCAACCTGGGTAGAGTGACCAATTTCAATGGAGCAACACGAGATTTTGCAGCAATTAAGTGGACTGTATTTTGAGATTCTTCACAGCAACGAGCGTAAACAACACAACCATACGCTTTAGTAGAGCTGTCTGCAAACCCATGAAGCTCAAAGCTTGTAGCACCAGGTTTTATTAAGCAGCGAGGCACTGAAAGTATATTAAGAGATGCTAAGTTTCTGCAAAAGGATTTCCAGTCTTTTAATATATCTGGAGGAATTTCAGTATCCCAACCAATATTAGACTTCCAAATACGCTGCATAATGATTTTAGCATGAATGGTAACAGGAGCAATAAGACCCAGTGGGTCAAAAACTCTGGCAATATTGGATAAAACATTACGTTTCGTCGATTTTTCATCAATAAGCTTGTCAGGCACAACTATTTGGACAGCATCAGCGGCAGGATCCCATTTCAGCCCAAGCGTTTTAATAGATGTATTATTGTTGTTATTAAAGGAAAACGTGCATTTTTCACGTTTCTCTGGAGGCAGAGATTGAAGAATTTGAGCAGAGTTAGAGTGCCATTTATGCAATTCAAATTTCCCACAAGCTAAGCATTCCTCTAATTGACGTATAGTCTCAAGCGCCGTATTAATGTCGTTAGAACCGTGCAAGATGTCATCGACATAACAATTTTCAAGAAGAGCTTTAGCAGCAAGTGGAAAGCTATTACCTTTATCTTCCGCCAACTGAGTTAAGACACGAGTAGCTAAGTAACTAGCTGGAGCCATGCCATACGTGACGCGGGTCAACTGCAAACATTTGATTGGCTCTGCTGGTGTGTCACGCCACAGGATCCTCTGAAGAGGTTGGTGATTACTGGAAACAACAACCTGTCGATACATTTGTTTAATATCCGACACAAAGGCGTATATGAACATCCTAAACCGCAGAAGCACCGCAAGCATATCTGGCTGCACCACAGGCCCCACATAAAGAGCATCATTCAGACTTATACCAGTAGAAGAAGGCGCAGATGCGTTGAATACTACCCTAAGCTTAGTTGTAGTAGAAGCATCCTTTATGACAGCATGGTGAGGCATGTAAAACTCAACATGCTTACCTCTGTGAGGTTTAACATTTTCAACTAATTGAGCATGACCAAGATCAACAAACTCATTGATGAATGATTTGTAAGATTGGAAGAACTCAACATTGTTTTTAAACTTTAATTCAAGTGCTTGGAATTGTCTAAAAGCCAAATTAAAAGAGTTACCTAATTTGTTTAATGCATCTTGATTGACCGGCAAATCAACTTGATATCGGCCAGTACCATCACGACAAACAGACTCTTTAAATAACTGTTCACAGTACTTTTCCTGAAATGACAACACAGATTTATCAGAAACCTCCTCCAAACACCAAAATTTAACAATATTGTCTTGAAGTTCAGACAAATGAAAACTATTATCAATATGCATTGAATTGAATGGGACAGACCAATTACCACATAAAACCCATCCAAAAGCAGTATTAAATAGCCTAGGGCAACCCTGCCCTAAATCGATGTTCCCATCACAAAGTGCTACACCAAATATATCAGCCCCCAAAATAACATCAACTTGCTTCGAGAGGTTGTAGTTAGGGTCAGCCAGTTTCACAAAAGAAGGAAAGGTAAGATCTCCTTTCTTTATTGTAGTATTTGGCAACACATCTGTGATAACATCCAAGACACCAAATTCTGATTCTATTTTAAAATCAGAACATTGTGACATAACAGTAAGTTTAATTCTTTGTGATACCTTAGTAACATGACCTCCTACACCAGCTACCAATGAATCAGTGTAGTCAAAGTCTTTAGAAGTAAAATTCCTAGCCAATCTCTTAGTGATATAATTCTTCTGACTACCAACATCTAACAACATTCTACATTTAACATGATTACTATTTGAATCACAAAGATAGCCTTGAATTGTTGGCAGTAATGAAATAACATTAGAATCATAATTTTTAAGAGATGAATGGGCAGAAACTGTATTATTATTCTTCACAAAATTACATATTGAAGAAGACTCATCATCCATATGCAACAAAGTGTGATGTCTCTTTTGACATTTTTTGCAACTGTAACTGTTTAGCTTTTGACACTGTGCTAAGTCATGTAGCTGTGACAAACACAAAGTGCAAATTTTTAATTTTTCAACATATTTAAGCCTGTCCGACGGAGAGAGTTTAATAAATTTAAAACACTTACTGGTGGCATGTGCCTTTTGACAAAACAAGCATGATACTTTGCTTACAGCCTGAGAAACATTGGTAGCAACATGAGAGACAGCCCGCTGTGGTAGCAGCTGCTTCCCTTGAACAGCAGGTACATCCCGTGACACCATTTCCAAAGCTTGACATCGTTGCTGTAAGAAATCCACAAAACTTTGTAGGGAGGGAAATTCATTTGTGCTACGCTGCAACTCATAGTCTCTAAGAGAACCATAGTCTATTTTAGTTGATAACAAATGTATCAAAATAACATCTGCTAAATTTTTTATGTCTAATGATAACAGAGAATGATAACACTGCATAAAATCATTAAGGAACCTTCTAAGGTTATAAGATTTGTTTACCTTACTAAGTGATATAATGGAATTTAGATGATGCTGAGCTATGAGTATTTTATTGTCATACCTTTGACTTAGTACCTCCCATGCTTTGATGTAGTTTTCATTAGTGCATTCTAATGTTGACACAAGAGATGCAGCTTCTCCCTTTAAGCAAGATTTTAAATAATAAAATTTTTGAACCGCACTTTCATTGCTATTGTGAACCAGTGACGTATACAAGTCCTTAAACGCCAGCCAGTTTCCATAATCTCCGTCAAACGTAGGCAACGCCACTTTAGGTAGATTCTTGCTCTTACGATCGTCATGCTGACCAGGCCGTGGGCCCTCAGACTGACTGCGCTCGTACCTCTGCAAGTCCATGATCCTACTGGTGATCCGCTTAGCCATGTCCATATATTTACTCTCGATTGTGAGGCCTTCGGCTGTCTCGGTTTCGTCAAGGTTCTCGATTTTCATGTTGATTTCGTCCAGACGAGAGAATATTTCTTTCAGACGGTCATAGGCAACCTGAAGTTCCGCAGCAGAATTGATGACATTTATCTCACCAAGGCTTCGCTCGATATGAGTAATTCGCCCCTTTAAATATCGCCGCGAATTTATCAGGGATTGAATCTCTTCACCCATTCTTAATTCGAGAAATCAGGCGAAAAACCACGACGATGCCACGCCACACACGTTTCACACAGACAAGACGTGTAACAATCTTCAATTATCTCAGTAATCCTCGGGTTTTCCTGCGATATCCGGCTCGGTGGACCAAATAGACAAATATTAGGGCCCAGGACGCTCAGAAATGAAGACAAGACACTCAATACTGTTATGAAATATGAATATTTTATTTATACGACACGACAAGGTTTTTATTACAGAGCGACACACGTCAAAGATCATAAGGGAAAAAAATAGATCTTTCGTAGCAGGTGGACGGATGTTAAAACCACAGATATAAACGTGATGTAAAATAATTAAAACTTACGTCAGCGACATCTTGTGACATATCAACATCAACATTTAACAAATCGAATTAGCTGACGAGAAGTTACTTTTAAGATATATAGATGGCAGTATTGTCCACTATCAACCGGGCACGAATCCAAAATTATTTTATTGAAAGAAACCGTTCTGTCTAATCGGCATTGGAGTATATAAGTTGGTAATACTCCACAATGATTACTATAAAACTTTTTTGGTTTAGTGAACATCTCGTTACCTCACTCGCACGCTCGCACTTGAATGGTCAAGAATTATGTGCATCCTTTTCTTATTTGACAATTATCCCCACCATCAAAAATGTGTCAACCATAAAAACCCACTAAAATACAATACGCGTGAGTTTTAAGTATCTATAGTTTGGAAATCGCTCCCTCATTGTAACATTATTTATTACTTTGTAACATCATTATTCGTAATTCCTCCTCCAGACTCAAATACAAAGTAACAAAATAAAGGCCAGCTGAGTTCAATCACTCTACAAATAATTTTAAATATTAACAATATGTAAACTAAGTCGATTTCAGAACAACACCTATCAACAATAGTGTCAAATGTCAAAGTTCCTCAAACTGTATCATGATAACAAAAAAAAAATCAGGAAGATTGTAAACTAAAATATTATCAGCGGTGACATAATAAGTATAAGAAACAAATGCTTAATTTCCTAGTTTTTTTTATGCGTCCAGATCCAGACATAATAAGTTATTATCTTATCTGTGGCAAGATAGAGCAGTTAACTGAAAAATATTCGAGCACAAAAACTGTATTTTTATGCAAGCTTAAACATAATACTTACTAAGTCCTTATAAAATACGCGGTCGATTTTTTACAAGATATTCAGATAGAGTAAAATGAGCACTCTCTTTACTCTGGCGCAACACTAGGGCGTGACTCGCTTCACATTCAGTTTTGCCGCTAAAAATGTTATAAGACTCAAAGTATAATCGTCCTCATCGATCAAGACATATTATTTCTTTTCCGAACTTGCTAAACAATAGATTTTTTAAAGCATACTTTTTTCGTTGAATACAACTCTTATTGATAGCTGCTATTTTACTTTCTAAAAGAAACTGCTTCAAAAATCGCTTAGTATCCATATACTAAACTTTGCTGAAAGGAATCGATTCCCATTATAAGCACTTTATTTTCAATCGTGATTGCACCATTTGAGTAATGAGCCATACATAAACAATGAGACTTATGTTAACTATATGTATGTTATTTCACAAATTAGAATTTAGGTACGCAACAGCACTGATATAATTGCGACAACAGACAGGTAGGCTTGGGGGTCGTTTGTTTTTCATATTTTTTAATTAGATGAGAAGTTGGTCTTATCGTACATTCAGGCAACGCGTGTTGAGGGTCATCGTGTCAAGTTTATAAAGAATATTTCGCTAATTATCGAAATTAATGGTAACGGGTCATCATTGTTTAATTTTTACACTGCTATAAGTCAATCTTTCCATGTGTTATCAAATATTTTGTCGCGTAGACAGATACCTCGGATCATATTTGTATCATTAAATAGTTGGATTATTTTGCATACAGTAAGGTATCGATAAATAAATAAATTTAATGAATAGTTACTTATAATTTATTGTTGTTGCAATCAACGTCGACCTTTGAATGGTGTAATTAAGGCCCAAATGTGTTTACAAAAATATAATGTATTGTAGTGCACAAGACCTGGTTGTGGTTGTGTAGTATCTTCGGATTTATTATTTTTTATGAAATGTATCTGCACATTATGACACAGCGCCATCTAGTTCCGAGCTAAGCAACGAGGCTTATGTTACGGATACTAGTTGGTTAATATACTACATAATAGTCCAAGATCCCAGGGCCGCCAGACATCACGTATTTTCTGACGAACCAAATGTGGATTATTGAGTAGTGCTAGTATGTACTAAGAACGCATGCCTACCAGCTATCTTGCCTAGTGGGCCAATTTTCAGGTATCAGGTAATCAAGGTACATACAAATATTACTTACCTCACGTAAATTCTCCAAGCTGATTTTTACGTATATTTTAGGCAATATCCTTAAAAATAAGTCGCCAATACTCCCAGACACTTTCCGTCGGCCGTATTGCTTTGCAGACGCTTTGAAGCTCCCGAAGGAATTACTTAACTTCACGTAAATTATGATGCTCCATTGTTTATATCTCCACCAGACAACTATTTCGAAACCTTTTACGAGAAGACAGAGCGATCCAAGGGGCCAATCATCCCCTAGACTTCCGCATATTCGCAATCTGCCTCACTCTCATGCGCGTTGATAATACCCTCACTCTCCTACCCACAGAGGCATTAAAATTGAATTAAGGGGGATGATTAGCCCTTTGGATCGGTCTGCCTCCTGTCACAACTATTTTGAAACCTTTTACAAGAATGGAGCATCATAATTTACGTGAAGTTAATTAATTCCTTCGGGAGCTTTAAAGCGTCTGCAAAGCAATACGGCCGACGGAAAGTGTCTGGGAGTATTGGCGACTTATTTTTAAGGATATTGCCTAAAATATACGTAAAAATCAGCTTGGAGAATTTACGTGAGGTAAGTAATATTTGTATGTACCTCGATTACCTAATATCTGAAAATTGGCCCACTAGGCAAGATAGCTGGTAGGCATGCGTTCTTAGTACATACTAGCACTACTCAATAATCCACATTTGGTTCGTCAGAAAATACGTGACGTCTGGCGGCCCTGGGATCTTACTCTATAATTATATACTTCTTATTGTAATTATTCTTCCGGGACCCATAGCACAGAAGGCAGGTTCAACGACCGCTGGACTAATTGGGTCGCCATTATTCGTATTTCATCGCAATTATCCATCTGGTGAATTTTATTTACAAACTATGCCAAGAAATTGGCAGAATGTAAGCGCTGGCTGCCGCCGTGTCCTAGCCGATAATTTACACAGTGCTTAGTAAGCGCTTGTATCCGCTGCACATACCCAACGACCGTCAAGAGACTGTTCGCCCAACCTGATATGGCGGCATTTAATTGTATTTACACGTCATTTAATGTCGCCCTTTCTTTATTCCAGACGTACGGTGTGAGTGGGTATTTCAAGGGTGCAGTGCCAAGAATGCTGCGTCGGACATTAATGGCGTCGATGGCGTGGACCGTCTTCGAAGAGATCACCAGGACTATTGGCTTGAAATGAGATTCTATTTATTACATTATTGTAATGTTTTTAATTTTGTTCGAAGTGATGTTATTGGTTCGATGTTCCTAGTTGTCGCATCTGATTAATTATGTTCGAATATTATTTTATACTTTAATGTTAGAATAGGAGTCCGCGAGCCTTAGACTTGAGAAATAGTTTAAAGGAATTTTTTTTCTGCCCATGTACACAATATTGGTAAGAAAGAACAGTAGGATAATTATTATGGAATTTGTGACACGCTGACTGTGGTAGATATCTGGCAGAAACGTGTAAAACCTTAGTACCTAAAAAAAACATAATATAAAGTTTGATTTTGTTTGTATCATCTGGGACGATATACGTAAGTTGGTACCCCCTTTAATTTAAAAATCTTTAATATTATAATTATGTTACTTTCTTGAAAAAAAAACGTGAGTAAGGTTAAAGATGATAATACGTAAGTGGCTCAGCATTTCATGTGTAACCGCTATTCACCTAGCTCTAACGGGAGCTCAAATATGGTGTGCTGTTAAATGAAATTTTTGTACAGATGCTATTCACTTAGACCAAACTAGAGCTCAAAAACGGTGTACTAGCTATGTGCTTTCATTTAGTTTCGCACTATATTATCTGCAACTCTATCAGACTCTCAGCAGTTTATGTGCAGATGCTACTCCCCTAGCTCTGTCAAAAGAGCTCAAACACGGTGTACTAGCTAAGTGCCTTCAGAAAATTTCGCATTATGCGTTCTTCTCTATTATCAGACCCTCAGCAGTTTATGTAGAGATGCTACTCACCTAGCCCTGTCAAAAGAGCTCAAACTCGGTGTACTAGACTTTTGGAAGTTTGCTACGATATTATATGCTGTATCATCGGAAACTCAGCAGTTTTTATCCGCGCCTCAACAGTTTATATACCAATGCTACTGACCTAGCCTTATAACAAGAGCTCAAACACGGTGTCAGACCCTCGGCAGTCCATATACAAGTGCTACTCACCCTATTAAAAGAGACTAAACACGGTGTGTTAGCCTTGTCTTCATAAGTAAGACGCTCACAACTTTCAGTGGTTAGCTGTATTGTTCAACAATATCTTGTAGGATATTATGTCTTTTCTAAGCTGTCCAGTTACTTTATAATTACCTTTAAATACTCACCCAAGTAACATAATTATAACAGGTTTCATGCTTTAATAAGTACATATTTAACAACATTTTAATTTAATATTGTCTGTCTGTTTGCTATCTAGTGTGCCGTTAAATATATAAAAGATCCGCTTTATATTATGTTTTTGGGTAGCGATTTTTTACTCTTTTGCTATCTTATATATCTATTAAAGCCAGTACCACTCTAAGCTAAATAATCGCTTGCTGTTCTTATCATATGAACTGTACTGTACTCTCTGTATGCGGAATAATTTTGTGATTTTATGCTATAACGTGCAAAAAGGTGTAACGTGCTTTTATGATCCGATCCTATGGGCTCTTAGGCCTTATAGTCTTATTTATCATTTTGTGTCCATTTATACTTGTGATATGTATACCTTGTGCCTTTTAGTTTTTTAGGGCTATTATCTATTATTTTGTAGTATTTTTATTTTGATAGGTACCCAATGTTTATACAATAGCCAATAGATCAGGTGTATTATGAAGGGAGATTGTAGAAGTTTTTTTTATAGTAGACTGATAATATCATAATAGTCGAGTTTTATTAAGTTTTATAGTGTTTATTTTATTGAAAATAAATTTAACTAAAACTATTTCTGTTTTTATTTTTTAATATATTCATATTACCCTCTAAGGAAGTAAAACGGTTAGTAAACGGAAGTAAAAAGTTAGTGTAACTTTAACGTTTACAAAGTTATTCGAATGAAACTTTTTTACCATTAAATTGCACGCGGACGAAATTGCGGGACGCAGCTAGTTCGTAATAAAATCGTAAGTAAAAAAAATGTATGTTGTTGCACTTTATTTAACTGTGTATATTCTGAATCTTACCTGGTAGATTTTACGGCAATTAGCGCTTTAAAATGTAAGTAGTACATTCTCATAAGTAAAACACAATAATAACGAAACTATATTATATTTTACATATTTACAGTCACGATTTTATTTATAATTCTCTATTTTTTTGTGTGCACATCCATCATATAAACTCTAGACCCTCATATTTGATGTGTTCCACTAACGTGTCCTTTAACAACACAGTCCCATCAGTTGTAAATGCAGAAATATATGTGGCTGTTTTGCCTTCAAACTCTGTAGTCTTCAAAGCCACTATAGCTTCGTCATTCGTTCCTGGTATGAATTTGAACGAAGAGAAACCGTGCTTTGGTTGGTGCTTCGTTATCTGAAATAGGAGAGGATTTAAAATTACTGTTAAGGAGTTCTTCCATCATCAGCTCATCAACATCAAATGATGATTAAGACGCAAATACGGGAATAATGGAAAAAATTGAGGGTTGCACTCGATTTCCCTGGGATTCCATAATCAGATCCTGATGTGGTCACAATGGACCATCAGTGAAGTCTACTATTTTAAACAAAAAATAATTTTGCAAATCGGTCCAGGCGTTTTTAAGTAATTCGTGAACATACATAAAAAAAACCTCCTCCTTTTTGAGTCTGTTAAAAAATAGTGTCATTCGAACAGTGGCTGACATATAATACTGTATGATTTATCAATATTAAAATTAGGTAAGGGGATGGTATGTTTGGCAGTTTTGTATGGTTGCTTTTAACTATGGGCATGCCCAAAAATCAGCTATACTTAATTTTCCCGTAAAAGTTGCTGCCTCTGGTACCATGTAATGTACTTAAAGCTTTAATACTAATGAGTACCCAACAGATAAATAATCTATAAGCATTTCTTAATAGTAAAATCATACTGTATATAATACCACTATACTACTATTACTAAAAATGTAGATTATTTCGCAATTAGAATCAACCAACACATACAAAACCATCTAAACTCATTATTTTAAATAAGATACTATGAAATTACCCGTTTTTTAGACTTTAGTCCAAATCTTACCTCAACAGCATGAATATGATTAAAATTAGCATCAGCGGTAATCAAGTAGTTGCAACCCATGACTTCATCCTTCGTCTCATTGTATGGTTCATGGCTGCATCTTCTTGGCAGGAAGTGCCACAACTGCTTCACGGATGACCACACTCCCGACTCATGGATCATGTAACCCGGCCATTGGATGCCAATAGCAGTACGTACCGCCTTGTACTGGTTCACCCAGTTTAAGTGTTGCACCTGAAAAGAGACAAGATAATTATACTTTGCTAGCGATCACTCTGTGACTAGTGAGAAATTCGACCATAATTAATTTGTGCTCTTTAAGCATAGTTTAAAAATATAATATTCATTCTGTACTGCTTTTCTATATAAACTTTGTGTGTGAAACCTTATACTCTGTCCGCGCAATTTTCGTCAAAGGGAGTAAAACGTTTTTGCTTCACATATTAATATATAGATTTAAAATTAGAGAGGCATTCAAGCCTATTTATTCACATTAAAGAAAAGTATGGCATTTTAATTTAAGCTGTATGTGAATTCATAGAAATATTTTGATGAAATACTGTATTCAATTATAAGTCTTTTCTATCTGTTTGAACTACGGGTGAATGAATAAAACTATTACCTACCAACAATAACTTGAGAAATTGGCATACTTCATACAGAAAAAAATTAATAAGTACCTTATTTTTTATATTTATGATACTTTCATTACGAAATTAGGTATTCACTAATTAAAATAATAGTTTTGGTTGCAACAGAAAATAAATTGCAATTGGGTGAAGACAGTTTTTTCATTCAGCTAGTCATATTATGTACTAATTCGCAGATTACTTAGTTTGGTCCACTAGTTGAACATATTGCAAGATTGTACATTGAAACTATCAGTATTCTGCCTATTACTTGCAAAAAGTTTTCAACTTATCTCACTAAATTTATCAACAAAATAACTAAGCATAATTTATTTATTTAGAATCATTTGAATTTCATGACAGCAATGATAATATTATGATAACCTTTCAGAGTAAACCTTATGTTGATAAGATAAATGAGCACAAATCACAACCAACATATTATAGCATTTTAGCTTGTAAGTTTCATTAAATATAATATTAGTTATGTAATAACTTAAAGTATTTGATATATTTTAAGTTAAGGGTTACACCAGTAATATTTATTTATTGATTTACAATAAATAAATATATTATGTAATCAAAACATTTTGGTTCTGTTTATATTTCACCTAGCATTAGTCTAAAGTTGTTTTACATTGAACATAACTTTTTATAACAAAAATGAAATGCAAAGAACTCTTAGTTATTTATGACAACAGGTACAGAACTTGATATACTTGTCTTTTAATTTAAGTGAGCATCTTAATTAGTTGGATTTTCATATTATGTACTTAGTTTTTTTTATGTTTATTAATCTATCCCTAAACTTAACAGTTATACCTATTTAAATTTGCTTATTTAAAAACAGGAGCAGATAAACTTACATTAATGTGAGTTTGTTTCTTGTATAAATCTAGAAACAGATAATATACCATTATATATGAAGTTGTTTAATACTAATTAAATTATTCGCAAAAATCTTACTTCTCCATGAATGTTGATAGCTTTTACCCACATGGGGTCATAGCTTTGGAATTCCCCGCTGGCTGTCGTCCATTCTTTGCCCATAGACCCCACATACAGAATGTCATCCTTCATAGTTGCCCATTCTGATTTAAATCCTTTCTCTACATGACCATTACCATCTGTTAATATCACCCATGGCACTATTTTATTGTTTGCTATTTCAAACACCTGGAAAAGTGAATAAAGTTCTTGAACATATGTGAAAAATAAAAAAAAAACTAATAATTGTGGATTCTTTTTTGCCTTGTTATAACCACCAACCTACATGAATTTAGACATTTATTTGGTTGCTCATTTAACTAAGTATAGTAGACTTTCATATCAGAAGATTGATTGAGGTGCCCAAACAATCTGCTGACATGAAAGTCAAATTGTGTGGATAATTCTGATACAATCCAATACAAAGATGAATCAGGCATAATTTAAACATACTTTTATATGTTTTTAAATACTACCCCACACTGGGATGTATGTTTACAAACACAAATACTTACATACACAACCAGTAAACAATAACCAGACTTGGAACAACTGTGTGTAAACCATACAAATTAAAAATATTTGTATGGTTTACACACAGTTACAGTACAGGGATCAAAGCAGACAAAAGAGTACAAGATTACATGCTTACCATTCCAGATCGATCATCAAAAGTGAGCAATCTTCCATCATACACTATTAACTCGGACAACTCCATGCCCCTCCCTTTGTGAGAGTATGTTGATGTCAACAAAGTGGCGGGCTGTGTGTCCCATGTTACTTGAACAGTTTTCTTCACACGATGGTAACTCAAGAACCCTTGCTTTAAATAACTATTGTATGTGTGTTTATTCGTATTGCTCTTTGAGTTTGTATCTAAGTCCGCCACAATACCAATTCTGTACGTCACTAGATCTGCAGTGACTAGAGGCGGTGTGAGCGGGTATGTGGTGTTGTAAGACCTCACGGAGCTTGCCCATCTCTGCACTGCCACTGTCTGACTGCTTGTCCACCAATTATAATAAAACAACACCACAAGGAATGTTCCTATTAACACAATTAATAAAACAAATTGTGGCTGTATTCTCACAGCGTTTCCAACCCTGTACGTGGCTGGAGTGCGTAGCGCTTTGCGCCAATCGCGTAGAGTACCTTTCATTTTGCGATCTTCAAACTCTGAATACTCGTACATAATAAATATAATTATTTCATATTAATTTCACTTACATTGACTTTCGATATCATATGACTAGTGGAATAAGTAATAAAGTAGTAAACGTGTTGTCCTACCCATGAATGATAATATCTTACTGGTTTCCTTAATTGCTGAGTGAAAATTCTCGTAATGGTAAAAGTTTAACATTTATTACTTGACCAGATGCAACTCTTAATTTGATGTTGCGTAAAATATGTCTCATTTTGGATAAAATTTAATTTAACACATTTTTTTAGCTATCTTGATGATAAATGACGACATGACAATTGACAAGACGACAGACGTGAAGACAATGATGACATACTTTTAAAATTGTCAAATTACGATGACAATGACAGCTGTCCAGGTATTCTAAAGTGATGGGAACGCTTAGTAGATAGCGAAAGAAATAAGAAATAAATCCAGTTTATTTCTATGCACTCGTATTATATATTTTATAAAATTCTTTGCAATTAATTCAGCTGACAATATAAAAAAATATATTTAATTACTCACGTATTTGTTGTAATCGAATTGAAATCATAATGAATTAAAGTATACAAAGTTAAATTTAAATTAACAAACAAAATAGTATGACGTTAACGCAGCACAGTGAGTTCTTGCAACTGTCACCAAGAGTATTACTATATGTCTACGGGTACTGTCATCTTGATGATGGACACTGGATAGTGAAGGCTAGAAAAATGTTACCAGAAAAGTAATTACTGACATTTCCGCAAATATTAGAAAATCGCATATCTACTTTTTAGATGTTATCGTGATATATTGATATTTCAATTTCAGATTATTTACAACTCCAATCCAATCCAAGATTTTTAAAATCCAAAGGATAGAGCCAATAATAATAATAACAATAATGTCAATAAACAATCCGAAGGATAGAGTCAATAATAATAATAACAATAATGTCAATAAACCGTGCCAAAATGCGTAAAATAATAGTTTTATTTCAATGCTACCAGCTTTTGACTCGTATTGCAAAATAAAGGGAATTTTCAGGTCGTTGTTTCTCATTTATCTTACATAGTGACTGATGACCTCGATACGCCCATGCAGAGTGAGTGCTTGTAAATGATTTACATCCAAATAACAGATACAATCTAATAACAAACAAATATTTTGACTATTAAAACATAAATTCACTTAGTAAGATATTCACGTTCCAGCTCCGAGTGGGGTAAAGACCAATATAGACAGTAATCATATTTGATGTGCTATTGCCCTATTCTTTCTGTCTTGTGCCCACTTGAGCCTATGTTACAACCATGGGCGTATTAAGTTGGGCCGGACCCACCCCAGATTGTCCAGGATTATGGGCCACCGATTAAAATGGACTGTGTCCACCGTAGGATCTTTTGCTAAGTATTTAAAATGTAAATTAACAATCATCTGTTGGGAAAGGGAATCGAGGATGGCGATTCTAAAAAAAAGGTCATCATGAAATGTTTTGCTGGGATGATTAGCTTATTTATCATTGGAATAATAGGAGAAAGTAGCACAAGCACAAGGAGATCGAGGGTGCGGAGCTAGGGATGACCTTTTTTTTAGCTTGGGTGCTTCGGTAACTTAGTGCCAGGTCAAGCCCTGAAAGAAGAAAGAAAAGTTTATATACGCCCATGGTTGCGATCCACAACTAGCCTACGTCATTTATTTTACTTCGGTCTATCAATGTAACTTTTCATGTAATGAGTTAATGGCACTCAATGAGAAAAAAGAATGTGAGCATATAATTTTAATGTTCGTTTAACGAACAGTACCACAGAGTATTCAATTTGATCTGGTTCAGTTGCCATTTACCAGTTTTTTTAAGCCTTATAAACGCGCAAGTGACAAGATCATATTCACCAGTTTTTAATATCATTATCAACCTATTATCAGTCTCACAGTTGGGCAAGGGTCACCTCATAGAATAAAAGTGTCTAGCACGCTGCTCTAAGTTATCATTGCATGGCGCATGCTTATCGGCAAATGGAGTCAAATTAACATTATATTTTAACTCCGTATTTAATAATGATAGTACGTATTTACTTTTTACATATTTTAGCGTCGTAATTTATTGTAATAGGTAGGTAGTACATTAATTCTCTAGGTATTTGGTGAAATGAAATACATTTCACCAAATACCTAGAGAATTAATGTAATTATGTAACTATGTACATAAGTATGTCACCGGAATTTATAAGTACTACCTATAAGTAATCAGTCACAATTTAGAATGTTGTGTTGTTCTTTAGGATATCGTAATACCTTAGGTAGGTATTACCGTAAATAGGTAAGTATATTGATACATTTTTTCACTATTACAAGAAAGCGGTTGGTTTTAGTATCTAGTGTGTCACACACTACTAAAACCAACCGCTTTCTTGTGTGTGCAGATGTTCTTTATCCAGTTTTGGCATTTTGGCATGGCATACCGTCCACATGGAAATTAACGTAGTAATAAATGTTTAATTGTACCATGTAATACGTGATTCTATTTATGTATTATTTGTTTTAGGGTTAAATTAAGGTAGATATCATTTTCTCCTCAAGATTGACTATAGTCATAATAATAATATGTTGCATTTGCATACCTAATATATTAGGTAAACGCACTACAGCAGTAGCGACGAGTTAATATTGGTGAAGGAGGACGACTCTGTATCTTTATCATTCTTTTTTCACATACTTATACCAAAGGTTGAATGGCTGCGAAGTAGAGGTCGATGGGTATTCGTCTACACAATACAAAAAATCCAGTTGTAGATAATAAATAAATAAATCTCATAAGTAGGCAGATGTATGACATTTCAGAGCTAATATAAAGTGTTTTTGGAATAATTTAGGGCTGCCATCCGTCCGGGTTTCCCCGGATTTGTCCTAGTTTAGAGGGCATCTGGGGGCCGTCCGGCAGGGGTTTTCAAGTACAACCCGTTTTGTAAAACCCGGACACTTTTGTTGTCAGGGAAAAAAGTATAACGATGTTTTTATTTTTCCTGCAAATTTCTTTTTTCATATTTGTCCGGAAAAAAAATCATATTTCGCCCAAAAGTCCGGGCTTTTTGTTGTGTTTATCCGGCTTCGGTCCTAGGAATAATGAATGTAGTAAAATAAGTTGTAATTATCACTGATTGCCACTTTTGAGACAGATATCTTCATACGAAACAGACATGCTAATGTATCTTGTGGTACCATTCTATTAAGAGAAAAGTATCTTAGTTCCATAAATTAGCTGACACTAAGCTTTAACATTCTGTACTGCACGCTCTTTTGTAATTCTTAAACAGTAAAGGCGAGTCCTTATGAACGTGTAAGAACAGTGCGGTTCGCGTGCGTCTTACGAATGGTACCTACATGGACATCTATAGACATATTAACGATAATTTTGCGAGAAAATAGCGTGTTAAATATAAAGTTGTCTCGCGGACACGAACAGTGCGGTTCGCGCGTACAGCAGTGATGCGTCAAGAATGTGATGCGTGCATATACGAGGCACGCAGCGTGCACGATTCGTGCGCGGTGTGGACCTGCCTCAATGCTGCACACTGGACCACACTAGTTACCTATACGGTAAAAAAAATATTCTTATAGCTTTCACTGAATGAAGAAATTCAAAAGTGATTACTCTCAGACGGACATCCTGCACAAAAAATGTAATTGAAATAAAATTAAACTGAACTATTTGTTAGTCTACCAATTTATATTTTTGTATTCTTTTTTATGTTGAGCCAAACATCCGTCCGTACTCCGGAGGTTTATTGACGCAGATAATTATTATTTATCATTCTCACACTCTCTCTGACTTCATTTGGAATAATTGACATAGGGGACCACGCTATATAAGTATAACTAATGTAGTTATGTCTTTTAAATGATGATTTGACGACCCAATTAGTCCAGCGCTAGTTAACACTACCTTCTGTGCTAAGGGTCCCGGGTTCATAGCCTGGCAGGGTTAAATGTTTGTGTGATGAGCATAAACATTTGTATGCGAGTCATGGTTGTATCTATATATAATATGTATGTATTTACAAAAAAAAAGTATATATTATGTACTTAGTATAACAACAAACTAGTATCCGTAACACAAGCCTTGTTGCTTAGCTCGGAACTAGTTGGTGTCATAATGTCCAGGAATATCTTTTTTTTGTAAAATATCTATCGTGAGTGCGTTTAACTAGACATCCAGACAGAACGACTAGGTACTTGTAAGCCATACAAACCTTTGTTTGTATAGGCACTCGAACCCGCGACCTGTGATGCGGTAGTCGATCGCTCACTGCCACTTTACCACTATGCTAATCATGTTGTTTTCCTACGGTTTTACGCTCGTACTTGAATTAGATAAATTAAGTAGATACCTTCTGCTATAGTGATTGATAAAAGAAACTTTTGTAATCTAATTAACTAACAAAACTAGGCACTTAATGCCAAATTAACTGTGCTGTCACCAGGAGACTGTAAAGTTGAATTCACTAGTTCAATACGATACGAAGCATCACTGACATTTTGGACTTGACATTTAGCCGATGAAGGAAAATATTGTGAGGAAAACTGAGTGACTCAGACATATTCTGTTTGTTAGATGGCGTATGAGGTCCAACCGCATAGTATGGTTGGCAAACCTCAAACGTGGTTTAAAAAAATTACTTAATGTCTTCTGAATTGTTGAGGTTACCCTCAACAGTTCAGAAGACATTAAACTGTTGCTTAATGAAACACAGACTATCAAAGTATCAGACAATATTAACCCCCGCCCCAAAAAGAGGAGTGTTACCTATAAGTTTGACGCATCGGTATGTTTGTCTGTAGCATCGTAGCTCCTAAGCGAATGGATCGATTTTGATAGAAATGGTCCTCAGCTACAAGTTATGAAAATGTTTACAGGCGTTTAGGAAAGTCGTCGGGATTTAGTTATTTTTTAATTTAACCTCTTTTCAGTCTCTAACACGAAAAAGGTTGTACATTATTTTGTTTGATATGTATTTTTTTTATCTACACCCATAATAATTGTTGACAAGACTCCATCGTCATTATATTGACAAATGTTTTGATAAAACTAAATTTTTTGTGTACAACTAATTGTTTTGTAATAATTTATACAAAATGAACGGGGCCTTCACCAATGTCCTTTGGTACTTGGAGTTTTTCGCGTTTGCATTAATATTAATTGCATTTTTCTGCTTTTTCTTGTATTTAGCCAGTATAAATTACGTCAAATACGGCCCTAAGTACGACTATAGGAAAAAGTAAGTACCCTATAATACTAGTAACGATTGCAAAGGATGCCAGGTTAATCCTTAAGTAGTTACGGTCACAGACCTCCTATTTTCAATTGAAAAGAGATTTCTAGTTACCCGAGTATAGGACCTTATCTTCATAAGAGTGTTTAAAAAGTTTAGTCTGAAATCCCAGACTGATAACTATGATGCTTAGTACTTACATATAAATACACTATACTTTTTAAAACCCCATAAAGAATTATAAAGAATTTTGATAGAGTATACTATAAAGCTTCCATCCTTTTCTCCAAATTTTGAAGGAATATTAAGGCTTCTGCCTTTGCCCAGCTTTTATTTGCCCGTCTGAAATTATAACTATCAATAAATTATTTTGAACACTTGAAAAACTCAGTTTACGCGACTCTATCATGAAATACCGCCCTTAAGATAGATCGATACTACTTTAGGATGGTTTTACTCTCATGAGTAAATCACCGACGATCAGCATATGCTGATCGTCAGCGCGTAGCTTGTCTCACGATATTTTCCTTTACCCTTGGCCGCGTACGGTGCGATTCCGTGGCGAGCCAGCGCCGACGATCAGCGTTACTGTAAAGCCAGCCTTAAAAAAGGTTATAGGTATTATCACCAACTTTTTTTAGATACATGGCTGATGGCACGTGGTTACTACAAGCGTAATTAATGGTGAGAATAATAGATGACGCGAAACCGTGAGTAAATTATACATTTCTACCGCAACGATAGCCAGGGCGGGTCAAGCTTTTAAGTCATAGATTAAGGGGTCACATGGTCAGGTGGATGCGAGCTGCCCAAGACCGGAATGATTGCCGCTCTTTGGGGGAGGCCTACGCTCAGCAGTGGACGGAAATAGGCTATATATAAGGTGTCTAATCTTATATGCTATTTAAATATCAATAGCTGATGTAATAGGCATATGAATGTTGTCAACATATCTCATGTCTCTTGGGAAACATGTATCCTAGTAAACCTAATAATTATAAACGTGAATGTTTGTATAAATGTTTGTTACTCTTTTACGAAAGAACAGTATACATATAGTTTATTAAATAGATAAACACATAGGCTACTTTTTATTTAGCTAGTATATAATATAATGTACATTTTACAGCCAACTATTTAATAACAATCAAATAAGGCCTGTTACAGGAAGACACGTTTGAAGCCCGCCAAACGTGTCGTTGACAATAAGCCGGTATGCTGTGACATGGGATGCATCTGGTTCTGCAGCGTCATGGGCAGCATCATCACCATAGGGATGTGTTACTACCTGGCCTACGCGCTCTTGTCCGACACTAAGTTACGATTTGGTGTGTTTATGCCTTAACATGACGCTAAATTGGACGAAGTTAAGCAAAATTTATGCAATCCGTATGAGCTTTAAAAGATCGATTTTTTAATTTTAGAACCTAATTCTTCATCAGTTTTAATAATAATTATGTATTCGTAATTATACATTTATTACACTTAGGCGTATATTAGAAATTGAAATTATCCTTCAATCAATCAACCTTGAAAGAATCCTCTTTATGGATTTGATCGTGGTTTACAGCATCTGGACAAAGACAGACTGTCTTTTAAAAGATCAGAAACGGTGGGATAAAATAATATCAATATACCGCCATAATTTCCGTAATTGTTTTATTTGAATATTTGGTAATTCTAATAAAAAAATACATCACCTCATTTATGGAAAATTGGAGTCGATCTTTTTTGCTCGACTACGTTCAATTAAGTGTTGGTGTATTCATTCTTTCACTCAGATTGATTTATACTGACGACTTTTCTGGTTTCCACCAAAGATCCTCTTGTAAAATAATTATTGTACCTACATTGAACCATCGTATGATACCAGCTGTAGGTATATACCTAAGGTCTAACATTAATATAAGAGAATATTTTAAGTGTAATGGCTCTTTATCATATTTAATATCCTTCTACACCACCAATCTTATAATCAGTTTTTTTATTATAACAATCGACAGTCAATTAAAATGCGTATTGCTTGTTTATTGTGAATGCTTTCTATGTTGTATTTTTTGTGAATAACTGTATGTAAAAAAATGTGAAAAATAAATAAAAAGGTTGATAAAGATTTTTTTTTTTTTTCATATATGTATTTATATCATGCCATTTATATTGTATTATACCACTGATACGCACGGGTCTCCCCAATTTTTTTTTGAGAACAATAATACTCTAACATGCTAGCCTAGTACGGGTTAGCACGAATCGGTCTACGATAAATACGCATATAACTTCGAAAAATCAGTGGTGTCACCTTCGAATCAAATTCCAGACCTAGTTTGACTACTCAGTCCACTGGTCACACGACTAGTAGCCACAGAGTACATTGTATAGACTGAGTGGTGTGACTGCTTTATTCATCTATTCCATTATTATTATTCCAACTATCCACTTTAAAAAAAAACAAGTTAGGTAATATCATTCCTCGTCGTCGAGCAGATGACGGATAACATGACTCAAACTAATATTATTCTAATTGAAATTAATGGGGCCGGAATGAAAGTAAACCGATCACTGATTGAGCGCCCAATGCAGATAATAACGACTCATCTAAGATGTTATCTCTAAGATCATGATGAGATGTGTGAAGAGCAATTACATTAAGTAGGTAAAAGAAAGAAGGTTCGCGCTGCTCAGCAGATTTGTAATAGAACTTCAGGGTGCAAATCTAAATTAAGATAAACGTTAATTTATCTTAGTATATTTAGTTCTTCTGAGTGGTTTGATTACAATGTGCTTAGAAGGAAGGGTTTAGATAATAATAACAAGACATGGGTACTACTGAGAATTTTATAGAATAACCCAATAATACCAGGCGTCCTGGGATTCAAAACCAAGACCTTTTGCTCGAAGTCCAAGTAAAGTACTAGACCAATGACGCACTTCTATCATTACCTACTTAAAACATAAAATGATTAGGCTCTGTACCCTAATATATTTTTTTTCCATTAACTGAACCTTCTGTCTGGATATTTGTTTGTGATAATAATTCGCATGTATTGTAATCGTCACTAAATACACGTTAGTTACGAAAGTTATATTATGACAGAAGGAAATTAATTAAAAATGTCGGAGCTTCGTCTCTCTTTGTGGTAATGCACCTACTTGAAATTAGTGGTATGACTTTGTGATACATATTATTTATGTGGAACTGTTTAGGTGAGAGAAGAGATTTTTTACAACAAATATTATTTATAAATATTTTTTAGTCTTTAATTAAGCACTAACAGACTGATTTTTAGATTTTGGGCACGCTGTCCAAGACCGGGATGGCTGGCGCTCTCTGGGAGGCCTACGTTCAGCAGTGGACGGCAATAGGCTGATAAGAAAGCTGATTTTACTAAGGTGTCATATAATAACAGTAACGGTAGTTATTTTTAAATCTCTTGTTAAATCTTTTTCTTTTTGTAATGTCCATTTACGAAGAGCGTTCAATTTTGAGTTGTAAATTAATTCATCGAAAGGCTTATTACGTAGACAATTAAAGTATATAATTCCTAATAATCTTTCAATTCTCATTACATTTTGAAAATCCCTTGTAGTCTTGTAGGTATAGTACAGAATGGGTAGTCCTTTAATAAAAACAGTTAAAGATGTGTAATTAAAAAAATAATTGTATAAATAAGACGGGAAAGTAAAAGCTGACAAAAAAACGATAGGCGTGATAGCATCTTATATACTATCACGCCTGTCCTCCCCGAAAGGTTAGGCAGAGGTGTACTAATGTACTCCCACATTTTGCCGGTATGTTGTAGATCCCATCTAATAGGGGGCAATCCTATTACCCTCAACCGGGTACAAATACAAAAGCTTCTACCGAGGATTTCATAGAAAAATCCAATAATTCTTTGCTCAACCTAGGATTCGAACATAAGACGTCTAGCTCAATTGGATCGAATGGAGCATTATCAAGTATTTTCGTGACACAACATAACTTCGGACTAACAATTTGCGTTAACAGCAACGGAAGGCCATTAACGAATGTAAGTTAAACACGCGATTAACTGAATCCGTGTTTACAACGGCTGAAAAACTTCAACTGAAATATAATTGTCACAAAAAATTTCGATGATTGTATTTACGTGTGTTTTATAAGTTATAGCTGAGTTTTTTGTGAATTTATATTGGAACAATCACGTTAGATATATAACGCACGGCGGAAACGCGTTGCTTTGAAAAGGTTTTCATGATTTTATTAAAACTGTTACGGGGAAATAGTGAAATGTAGATAGCAGTATGTCACGATAGAAATTTTAATTTGGAACGCCGATGGTAGGGAATGTAAATGTATGAACTTTATTGTAATTATGATTAGTATATAGGTCGTATTTTCCCCTGGAAACAGCATTGGCATGTAACTCAGTACCTACTACTAACTGTAGGTACTCTGATACCCTCGGGAACACACGTGTGATGTAATATTAGTATCATAATCATGTCATCATCAACACATTTGTTTTCCCACTAATCGGCACGGGTTTTCTTCAATTTGAGAAATATTCGACCATAGTTCACCGTAAAGAAATCACCTCACGATATTTTCTTTCACCGTTTGAGTACATGAAAAATACACACATAACTTTGAAAAGTCAGCACTGAATTGAACTCGAGAGACCTTTGATATCACAGTCCATTAGTCACATTATAAGACCAGAGCTACTCCATAGCTTAATATTTATTATTAAACTAGGGTCCCGGCTTCGCACGGGCCATTTGTTTTTAAACATCCACCTTTGTGGTATTAACTGTGTTACTCAGGGAATAATAATTAAGCATTCTAATTGTGAAAGATTTTTTCAAATCGGACTATTAGTTTTTGAAATTAGCGCGTTCATATCTACTCTTCAGCTATCAAATCAACTTTTCAGCTGTATTATTAGTATATATTATAGAGAGAGACATACTAAATAATGACCTAATTAATATGCACATCGATGTTTTTAGAAACTGAATCAATATTTATCCTATTAGCAGGTATCGAAGTGATCTCACTCTGCCAGCAACTTTAACACCTTGAATTGAAGTTTTAATCGATCGGAGAGAGTTGTCGGTGTTGATAATATTAACTTGATATTATCAGATAAATCAAAGACATGTGTCAATTATAATGTATTGGCTCTTGTTTGTAATAGACGCGTGACTATTTTACCGCCATTAGATCGTGAACGTTTTAGGTTATATACATAATATTGCGGTTATCGTAGCATAGGTATAGATGTTTGCTACACTTGTTTGCTACCTGCAGAAACCGTTTACGTTTCATAAAATAAGTTACTAAACTGACAGCAAACGGAATTCTCATGCTATCAGAATGGTCACTCCCCCAACGAGCTCTGGTAACCTTACTCACTTGCGGAAACACAACTACTGCTGTTTCACTGCGGTCTTCTGTAAGGCGGAGGTACTTCCAGCACAGGAGCTCTCCTCTCGAGAAAGTTATTACTTGTTTTATTTTTCGGCTTGGGGATGAAATTCAACCCTTTAAATACTTACTATATTGTAAGTAAATTAAATCGAGACATTGAAATTAAATTATTTTCTATGAATTGTATCTTGTTATATTGATATGGTTTATTCCGGTGTTCCATTTTCTGTAAAAAATGTGAAAATATTAATATATCATAAGTAGTAAGTAGTTTTATTTCAATACTTACAAACATCATTTACATTATCCGTACAAACATGACTAAAAATTAAGACCATATCCGGACTAAGTGTTTGACTACAAAATCTTTGTTTTAAGAGTATGTTTGCCGTCAAATAGTAAAGACGCATTTGTTTACTCGAATAGGGGCTAACTCGAAAAGGGCGGACGCGTTTACCCAGTGGTAATATAAAGCTTAAATTCAACAAAAATCATATATCTATGGCATTGTAAGTTGTATAACGATTTTAGGGTCGTAAAATAGAAGGGTATTTTTAGGTGACAGTAGTATCTAGAACAATAGTAGTGCTTTAACTAATAAGTATTCGTAACACAATGCTTTGTTGCTTCGTTTGAAACTAGATGGCGCTGTGTAATAATATCCGTATAAGTATTTGTCACTGCTGGGTGATTGTTTTTTTTTTGTTTTCAGTGCTTTACAAAAAGGTTAGTTACTATTAAATAAGAGTTCATATATAATGTCAATAAGAAATCTGAGCTGGAGTTAAGTCCCATCCAGTTGCGTTACACTTCACGAAACTAAGAGGCGATAATTACAATAACAAATGCTAACTTATAACATACTAGCTGTTGCTCGCAGCTTCGCCCGCGTAATTAATACTAATTTCTCCTCCTCATTTCGCCCGTTAGGGGTTGAATTACTAAAAACGACGAAACACGTATGCATTTATTTTTTCTAAGGACCTAAAATATTAAAAAGCATTCTTCTTACTTTAAAAATTACGGACTTCCCATAGACTTTCAACCCCTATTCGGATTTATTTCCATACAACCATTAATACCAAATTTTACCCCTTTAGGCGTCAAATTTTAAACATTCCTTAGTGGATGTTGTTTGATATAGATTTAACAAATACCGAGATACCTTTTTCAAATCTCGCCTGTAGATTTATTTAAGTCTCCTTGTAACAATCTTATAGAGGAAAGAAATGCGTAAACATGCGGCTTACTATTGTGGCGTGTAAAGACGAGGGACCACCAAAGGCAGTCTTTACATTCCGTGCAAAAGTATTTATGTTCGTTGGTCCTTCAGGAGCATTCCCCGCCAAGTATTCTGGCAACAACCATTTACGTCTTGATATATTGTAGCCTTTGTTTCAGTTTCAAATCTAACTCCTTATACGAGAAAGATATCGAATCTAGCGCTTTTACTGAACATTTGCCTTTTACACCTGGGATAAAATTTCTATAATTTATCTGAACAAATTGATCTTATTTTCTCTTAATAGCTTTATAACTTAATCTATTTGTTTATTTTGCTATAGCAAAGTCTCTAAAATATAATATTGGATTTCATTTTACGTTCAACCCAATGTAATAAAGAATTCAGACCTCTAATATGGGCTATACCTAGTAGGTGCCCAATGGACCAAAAAACATTTCTTTTGCTTAAATTTAACCTATTATATACAAACGCCAGTATTCCCAAACTGCCAGGCAGAGGTGTACTAATGTACACCTACATTTCGCCAGTATGCTTCCAGTTCCGTATATAATAGGAATCGAACCTATTGGCATTAACTGAGAAATGAGATTTTCTACGTAGAGTCGACTTGCTGTAGTATGGGATGCTCAGTGTTGAGAACGATGATGACACGAGAAAGATGACTGACGTGTTTTGTCATGCACGATAAGAAAGGCGAAATAGTTATCCAACATGCTAAATGATTGATTGATGTTTAACAAAAAGTCCATCATATAATATCGTAGCAGGAACGAATGAAAACTTGAACGATGATCTGATCAATAAATGAAAGTGATCGGATAACTATGAGAATTAAATTTGGCCGTTTATTGAATGCGAGATCTTTCAGGGATAAGTAGATGCTTTTATTCATTATTGAAATGTGCAAATTACTTTCTAAGCTATACTTGGAATTTTTCATAGCATTCACTTTAATTTTTTTGTTATTAAAATCCAGTTATTGAATTTACAAATATGGGTCCTTTTACGGTGGAAATAATGTTCAAAACATTTAAGTAATAATAAACAAATACGCATCTCTTTGACGCTGAGCAAATGTGAATAAACCCTTAGATCTTATTTGCGTAACCAAGGTCCAATTATAATAATACAAAACTAAATCTACTGAGCACGGGTTTCCTCTCACTTTGACAAGGATTAGGCTATAGTCCACCTCGCTGGCCTTGTTCGGATTGGCAGACTTCATATGCCATCGAGAAAATCTCTCAAGCGTACAGTTTCCTTACGATGTTTTCTTCACCGTATGACCATGCGATAAATACGCACATAACTTCCGAAAAGTCAGTGGGCGAAAAAGGAACCTTTGACTTTCAAAGTCCACTGTTACGCCAATAGATTATATAGGTAGTACCTACTTAGCTTTTTAATAATGCTCATTTGCAGCTACAATATACGGACTTAAGTTGAGTTTCACTCTATGTACACTCAATATTTTTTCTAACTCATACTCTAAATACAGAATAAGATAAAGTTCAACTCAGTGTATCAACATGACATATATTTATTTATTTACCTCGATTCTCAATATACAACAAACGCAATTATTTAAACATTCACACCGCGATATGATCTGCAATTAGCGCGATCTAAGTTTTTCATTTCGCAATTTTCTTTCTCTATTTTCGTAAGCGTGTAATTCTGGTAGGAAATGTTTATACTTTTCTCGGGTCTGAGTCTTGATTACATCGATTAGATCGTCTGACAACTAGACTGTGTCAGACAGACTGCCGCGGTTACTTTCCAATATAGGTCTCATTCAGCAACTGATTTACTCCAATAATAACGTCGAATGTCGAGATTTTGGACTAGTTTTTTCTTTCTATTGTTTAGTTTTATTTGCTAAATTTATAACCTATGGGGTTTTTATTTGGTTTCGAAAGCTGTTGTTTTGTGTCCGTGATAAATAATATATAAATATAATATCACTAGCTAACCCAGGAAACGTTGTTTTATAACATTATAGGGGTTGGTGGTAGAAGGGTGAAAATTTAGAATTATAAATATTTTTTTATGACAATCATTAAAAAAAAAAATTGTCAATAAAAAGAAAAAAGAAATGGTGAGGGACATCCTTGTCACCTAGAGGTATAAAAAATAGCCTACGACCGATTCTCAGACCTACCAAATATACATACGAAATTTTATAATAATCCGTTCAGCCTCTTTTTAATTAAAAAAAAAATTGAATCCAACTTTTATAGTATATAATTAATTATGATTAAGTTTAACCTACTACATAAGTCCTGCAGTTACTTTACACACTACAATATTTTCAATTAAATAACAGGTAGTATATTTCTGCAACATACATCAAATTAATCTCTATTATACATTAATGGAAATTGCATTAATATAATTCCTCGCCTGAATAGATCTTTGTTTCTTTATTTCCTTCTAATAATTTTTTTTACAAAGGAGAACTCCTAAAGTCCAAGGCCTTTCCCAACATCAGACAATACATTTAAATATATATATTAATACTAAGCTTCACTTACGTAACCAGGTATATTTGGGTTCCGTAACAAAAAAGTAAAATGAGAAACGCTTGAAATAAAACTTTTCTTTTTGCGTATATTGATTTTATTTGACTTTTCCATCGGTCACGGCAGGCTGAAGAAGTACCTACCTGTTCTTCGAGGTCGGGTTAATCGATTGCAGATCTCGAACAAACGAACGAACGAACCTTATAACTTATTATCTAGACCTACGCTTGGAAGCGTGACGTTTTGACAATTCGAAAGTACATACCCGTAATATTGGTCTAATTGATATAACCGTATGTAGCGTAGATTTATTAGATAATAAAAATACGACTTCTTTAATAAATATACGTTACGACGTGGGAACCTTCAAGAGGAAAGCATATTCTTTTCTGAAAGGCCGGCAACGCATTTGCACGTCCTCTGGTGTTGCAGATGTCCATGGGCGGCGGTGATCACTTACCATCAGGTGAGCCTCCTGCTTGTTTGCCCGTTATTTCCAAAAAAAAACCTGCACATTATTTAAACAGCGCTCTCTACATTCGAGTACATGTTATGGATGCTAGTTGGTTAATATAAAAAACGATAAAAATAAAATCGTAGACGTTTTGTAAAAAAATCTACAACGTTTATCCCTGGAATAAAAACTGGGATTCAAACACAGGTCCTTTAGCATGGAAAGCAGCTTTAATGCCTTTGCGCTAATCGGGTCGTCCTAGTTAACATTACTTCTAAGTATGTTTACCAGTTTTTAAACAAAACTGGTAAATATAATACTACAAATAGCAAACTTGGCAGTAGATCACTTTTGAACATTATGTTTGTAATAATAAGGCTAAACTGTTCGCCAAGTTTGTTGTGGCTACTCGAATCGTCAAAAGAAAATACTCATTAAATACAGTACAGAACCTTATTGCCCGAGTGCGTCTGATACTTTGCATGGTTTTGTTTTTATTTCTATCTCTCAAGTGTTTGATCGATATTCAATTACGATATAATTAAGTCACGAATTCGCGCGCAGGCCGCTAAAGAAATTAATAGCAGCAGTAGAAAGGCGTATATTAGTGTTCTTACTCATAGAACATTTTCTATTAAATTATATAATTGATTAGACAGTCCTTTAGTGTTGGTTAGATCCAATTTAACAAATTGCTTTGTGTTTTATTGAAAAAGCACAAAGTAATTTGTTGGAGCAATAATAAAGTTTATTGGAAGATATATATGTTATGACATTTTATGTTATGTAAGTTTGTTTCAATTGATGTGTACAACTTTAGACAAGTTTACTTACTTATTTTTGAACCTGTACCTATGCACTTTTGAAACTTGATAATTTTATTTATTTAATAAAATATATGTAGGTGCATCGTTTTTTTTTCAAAAATTCCTGTTATTTATGTAATTAAGCTGGCAAGCTAATTTAGAACCACTCCCACTTTAAGGAGAAATTGAAATTTGAAATGTTCCATTCCGATGATATTTTTTGATGAGCGAGACTTGATTGTATCGGCGACTGCTAGGATTGACTTCGGACGAACGTATTCTGAACATATAAACTAAATAGACACGATATTTTGTTTAATTTTAACTGTTCATTCATTAGTTTTTTAGTGCATTGGTATACCGAGCCCACCCCATGGTTAGTGGTGTCCAATGTTATGTGGTGTGGTCTTCTAGCATCTCCAAACGTTCCCATCACTCATTTACACTTTGATACACTAGTTGTTAAGTTTAATATGCTTCTAATAGTGTCACTGTACATTTGCCCCTAAAACTGGATCACAATAAAGTTAATAAAACTGAATACAATGTATTTTGGTAACGCGGTGATGTTAGTCCAAAAGAATTTAGCTTCAGACTCCTTACAAAATAGTAGATATACATATATACATACATATGTATCTTATATATAAAATTCTCGTGTCACAATGTTCGTTCCCGTACTCCTCCGAAACGGCTTGACCGATTCTCATGAAATTTTGTGAGCATATTGAGTAGGTCTGAGAATCGGCCAACATCTATTTTTCATACCCCTTAGTGATAAGGGTTGTCCACCAACCCCTATAATGTGGCAAAACAACGTTTGCTGGGTCATCTAGTGTTAATATAATTTATAATAAAATTAAATAAAATTTGTTTAAAGAGTTTACACAATAAAATATTATCAATATTGTTTACTTATTCAGACTCCTTAAACTGTGAACTCCGTAAAAAGTGATATATTGCTACCTTCAACCAGTAGGTATAAGTCAATTAATAATTTTTATTTTGTTAATAGTATAATTTATTTGTATCGAAGTATACCCGCCCACTGTGAACGAACAACTTAATCAAATATTCAAAATCGTATTAGGCTTGGTGATATGGTCAGTATATAAAGAGACGCTTCTGTAAAAAAAATCATAAACCTGATTATAAAAAAAAAATTGAAACCTCTACAAGCGGCATGAATGAAATATATTTCTGTAAACTATATTTATCTTTGTAATTAAATCTTGTGAAGATACTTTACCAAGTTATTTTTTAATTGACTGATAATTTGATGGTTTTCTATCTGACTAATCTCTATAGGGCATTATATGTCTATTTCTATCTAAAAAGAAAGCTCTAGAGGGTTTTAAAGTGTCCTATTCCAATTAACGGAACGCAAGCATCTGTCATCGTATACCTCAACTATTATTCAAGGACGTCCACAAAGCAAGACTGTGTTTAAATTGTGTATACTTTTATAGAAACTTAGGAATGCGTTTAAATAAGTATACTTTTTATCTCATGTTCAAACGGTTAAAGAAAACATCTTGAAACCTGCACGGCTGATAGATTTTCTCGATGAGAAGTCTGTCAACGCGCAATAGGCTAGCGCGGTTGACTATAGACTAATTTCTCTTCGATGAGAGGAGACCCACACCCAGCAGTAGTACAATAATTGGGTGCACGATAATGACGTATAGTTGGATTTTATTTGGTTTTATTTATGATATAAGAGAATAACAATGGTTAATCTGAAGACTACCACTTCCTTGTTTCATTCACATTGGAAAAACTAATCAACGTCCCGGTATTACGAAGGAGCGTGTCAATTACACATAAAATACAAAGGTATAGATTCCATTCCCATAATAAGGGATTCTAACGAAATACTCGTTAAGTCGTGATGGGTTTTTATCACATAACTAACGGTACAGGTCGACTTATCAACAGATTCATCATCATCACTAAAGTCGTGGTTAGCAATGGAGAATTTATTGCCCTCATTGTTATATTTTATAGTTCTACGTTATTTTCAATCTTGGGGCAATTCTTGTTACATTTACGACTAGCTTATGTCCGCGTAAAATTAATAATTTTATCCAATCTGTTTTTTCATGAACCTGCTTATTTATTTCTTGCCGCCATCTTTTAAGAAATTATGGATACCGCAAAGAAATTTCCGTCCCCCTTTTCACCCTTTTAAGGGATGATTTCCATACCCATCTAAATCAAAAATGAAAAGATAATAGACAGACAGGCAGACCGACGGACATACTTTCGCATTTATAATATTTGTATGGATTTCTCCATACTTAGCCTATGTCCATCAGTAGACAACATTTAGAATGATGAATAAGAAGAAATGATGATTATAAAGATGGATTTGGCACATTAAAGTACTAAAACTGTACTTTTTTTATACCTGTCAAAGACCAGGAATTGACTATCAGGAATTATGTAAATATATCAGGAATTTTAAAAATATGAAATTACTTAATTTTATATCTTCTGTTTTTGGTATCGATATTATAACCAGATGACATATGTCAAATTTATTGTTACGAGAATTACCCCTCTGATTTCAATAATAGCCCCCATTACACTACATTTAGTACGTAGCTGCATAATTACATGGCAATAATTCATTCAATAATGAGTTGAGATTTACTGGCGGTGATTAGCGAAGCGGAGTCGAACTTCCCTGTGATGAATTCACACGTACTTGTGTTTTTATTACCCGCTATCTGCTGTCTAGCTTGAGTGGTGTTGGAAAAATTATCTATGTTGTGTTTATCGCTTTCGTGCAGGCCACTGGTTACTTGTTATATTCAAAAGGGGATTCATTGTTTGCTCTTCATTAAGTACAGACATGTTGAATAATATTAAAATAAACTAATAATCACTTGCTGAATTGTGACCTACATTTACCAACTACCGGTAGTAAAATAAACTGTGTCGTGTATAGTATGAGTAATGTATTTTACGGACATGTTCAGTGTTTGAAAATTATATAATCGAATAAAATGGACAATAGCCCCTTCAACCGAAGCGGCAGGACTGCTCGCACCCCGCCTCCTACGCCTTCACCTGCTCCTTCCACTGACCCTAATGCACGAAGTCAAAGAGATGATGTCCTTGAAGTTATTTCTACCCCAGAAATACAAAACTGGATGTCATCAATTGAACATTGCTTGAGTGAGGTATGCAACACCGCAGCAGAGGGTAAATTGAACTCCGAACAAAAACTGCGGATCAATTCGGCCGGCCGTTGCCGGAAAATCAGCCACGGAACATCGCAAATGGCAGTGCAGTACCAATCCCTCAAGCTGAAGACCGTCCAAGCCCATTCCTCCATACAAACACTCCAAGACCAACAAGATCTGTCACAGAGACTACAGGACCTTAAGCTAAGCATTGAAGAGTTGACCAAACCTGCCAAGGAAATCTCATTTGCTGACATGGTAAAAAAAGGTACCAACAACTATTTGCAGCCGATAAATTTTAGCTCAGTGGCCATTTATCCTAATGATAAATTAAAAACAAGTGAAGAGACAAAATCCCTTGTCCAAAAAATTATCTGCCCTGAACAAATGAAGCTACATGTGAGAGGTCTGCGTAAAACGAGGAACGGGGGGGTCATAATTAGCACAGATACCAAGGATGACATCGAGAAGCTTAAACAATCAGTGCAACTCACGAACTCGGGTCTTACAGTTGATGAGCCGCATAAGCGTAAGCCGAGGATAGTTATCATCGGAGTGCCCTCTGTTATGCAAGAGAAGGAAGTCTTGACCTGCTTGTACCAACAAAATTTGGCTGACAAGCTGCAGAATTTTACGCTTGAGACGTTCTTGGCCTCAATTAAATTAAGCCATAAGTCCGGTAAAAAAGATGCAGAGAGTTGTAATTATATAATTGAAACACCTGCAGCCATACGCAAAGCCCTTATAATAAGAGACAGAGTATTTGTGAACTGGTCATCTTGTCCAGTGAGAGATTTTACTTTGGTGACGCGATGCTATAAATGCCAGCAGTATGGTCACGCCGCTAAGTCATGTCGGCAGTCAGTTTATACCTGCGGGCACTGTGGTGACCAAGGCCACTCCATAAAGGATTGCCCCAAGAAAGCAGAGGAGCCAAAATGTGCTACTTGTTCGCATTTCAAGAAGCCAAATAATCATAGCACTGGCGCTGCTGACTGCCCGGCGAAATCCATGGCAGAAAAGAGATACATCGGTTCGATTAATTATGAATGCGCCTGAAATCGCCGAAAATATAGGATTTTATTGTTACTTTATTGGTCTCTTTTCTTGTTACTTACTTTTAGATATTATGTTTAATAATTTCAGTAAAGATAAATATAATTAAACTGGTAGAAGATTTACACAACATAGACTTTGACCCCGTTTACATTTCTGCTGTCAACAGTTTTGTTTGTACTACATAATAAAAGTGTTAACAATGCAATATTTGATACAGAGAAATTGTTGGTTGTATTGAAGTAAATATTATATTGCTATTTTTTTTTTTATTATATTCAGAACATTATTTTTTTACTAATAACTACGATATTTTAATAGTTGTACCTAGGATTAGATTAGTGATTATTTTATTTTAGACTTTTTTCTATTAATGTATTAGCTTTTCCTTATAGCCTGAAACACAGGATTACCTAGTTCAGGCATAATGTTAATTAGATACCTAACTAAGACTTTATATTTTTAAGTATACCATGTACTGAAGAAGTTTGAATAAATGAATTTGAATAAATTTGAATTGAAAATTATCATTTCGCGTTTCGGAACGAAAATTAGAATTAGAAAAACCATGTTTTTTTTAGAATTGACGTCACTGATAGAGGAAATAGTAATAAGACTGAGAGGTAACTAACTAAATCAATGCAAGTGTTTAAATATTTATTTGAAAGATATAAATAATTTTACAAAATGTATGCTAATTTACAGTACATTTCATTTCGAATATGCATTGCGAAATCGAAAATATCTACTCAGATAATAGGTACAGGCTTTTGTCTGCGTAGAATAAGCAATTGTATCCAGTCTGCGTTTTTATAAATCTTCTAATTTAATTATACCCTCTCTTAAGAAATTATCCACTCCGCATAAAAACTTCCACCTCCCTTTTCGCTCTTTCAAGGGATAATGGTCCTTCCTGTAAGTCCTTCCCCGGACCTAAATAATTACCATACCAACTTTCATCGAAATCAGTTCAGCGTGAAGAGATAACAGACAGACACACTTTCGCATTTATAATCCATAGTAATTCCATAACTACCATATTATAAATGCGAAAGTTTGTCTGTCTGTCTGTTACCTCTCCATGCTATAACTGGTGAACCGATTTGGATGAAATTTGGTAGTTTGATAGTTGATAGTTTGACTCGCGGCGAACGACGGGAAGAACAGACAAAGTCTTAGGAAAAACTAGTATTATATAAGTAAGTATGGATCAGTGTGCGATGTATTATGTAATATCGAATTTCTGGGCTAGTGAAACTCTAGTGCGCCCTAAAGTAAAACTGAAAGCTACCATCATTATCATTAATTTTAGAAAGCTTATAATAAATTTACACATATGAAATTATTTTAGTATTTTACATTAACAAAGTGGCACATCTACATTTTCTTCGAGTAATAACTATCGATATTCAGAGAATTTTCAATAAATATATTTATGAAATTATAATAAAATAAAACTACGTTCTGTGGATTTTATCGCGGCATAATGTTGATTATCTGCCGTGACCGTGGATGCTGTAAAGGATCCGAAACGCTGATATAAAATATTATCAATATAGCGCGATTGAATTCTTAAAAAGTATAATAGTTTTATTTCTGTCTCTTATTTCCTACTCGTATTATTATTACTCTTATAGTAATTGTAATAAGTGTTGACATAATTTTTTTTGATTAGTAGATTTTCCGCGATAAAAATGCCCATTCCTGGGACTCAACCTAACTCCATATTAAATTTCATCCAAATCGGTTCAGCAGTTAAAACCTAAAGAGGACAGACGGAAAACATTCGTATTTATAATATTAGTTTGATTATTAAGTCGGTTTTAATATGTATTAATATAAAAAGTATCAATTTAATGCCGTTTCAGTAGTTGGTTACACAATTATTAGTTGTCAGTAGTAACTCAAATTCAAGATAACTTTAAAACTGCTGTTGCTTGGAAACCATTTATTTTCGAACTTTATTTGAGAGTGTTAATATGTAACGAACTCAATACATTAGCCATTTATTAATTGGAACTTAAGTTTGGAAAGGGTATGCTAGCTATCAATAATAAATTCGGAGTTCTCACTACTTCGACATAGAAATACTGTGTTTTATGGGCATCCACGGGTTATTAGCGGAACTCTCTCTAATTTTCTTTCGATAACTTTAGTGTATGATCATTTTATGGCCCATTACCTTCCCCATATGAAAGCTACCATATCATTCTCGTGGTTGGCATCTACACGTTCTCCCAAATAAGAAGCTGCACGAAGATATTCCTTGACACCAACGGTCAAATCATTTCATACCATACCAGCCTTTACGTGTACAGCGCAATGATGAGAATCGTGTGTAGTTTTTATGTTAATGTATAATTTATTGCGATTCTCAATCACTGCGTTAAGTAGTTATTCAGTTTTAAAGTTCAGTGCTTATTGAGAATCTAGGCACACCAGTTTCTTTTGATTTAGACATTTAAGTAAGGCGTTGTTGCATGTCTATTTCTGTTTTTAAACCTTACACTTACATCTTGTTAGGTACAAGTATAGTTATTATTGTACATAAAAATGTTTAAGTTTTTATTGAAGGCTACATGCTGCTTGTAACAAGATATCTGCCTATTGATTACATGTTAATCTAAACTTAGATTTTATGTGGAAATATGCAATCACACTGGTAACGGATGTTGTTAAATACTATCAATCTATAACAGTATAAAATTTAACATTGATAACTATAACTGTATAACCATCCAACTAAACAAAATAACTCTATAGAGAAATGTGCAGCAATCATTATTTGCAAAGGATGAAGTGCTCTCTAAAAAACTATTTCCTTTTATGAACCAACAAATAGGTAATTCAGGTGGACTTAACGTAGATCAGCCATGTATACCTATTGTATTGTCTGACCTGTCGGCAGACTGATTTAAACTTTAAGTATTATTAGCATAAGGTCGAAAAGTGCTGCAAAGTTTTCTGATTGTATATTATCTCGATGTATATACAATGGAGAACAAAATATTAACAGAGATCATCATCAACCCATTTACTGCCCCAATGCCTGGAATAGGTTTCCTCTCATTTAAAAAGGGATTAGGCCATAGTCCACTACGCCTAACCTAGATCAGGTTGGTAGACTTTACACGGTAAATAGAAAACGGTAATATCAAGATGTTCCTTCACTGTTTGAGCATGTAATATATATATACGCATGTAACTTGGAAAAGTAATAGGCACGTGCTTCGTGATCGACCGCATCAGCCGCCGCATGGGGCCTGAAAAGCCGCGAGCTTTTTTTTGTCACAAAGGTGGTAAACAAGCCTACAGATCACCAGCCCACTCGAACGACAGAATCCTTAGTAACTACATACTATTTTTAATGGGCCCCCATACAATTAATTTGCCACGAGTCTCAGATGGCATAGTTACGCCACTACTTACATTACAGGAAAAAGTATAGCCAAGTCTCGTTTCTTAGTAGAACTAGCAATTACAACGAGAGAGTGCATTTGTGAATCATGTCTACATTGAAATGCGTGAAGGAAACAATATGTTACATCTACATGCCTAGGTTTATTTGAAAATTTCTCATTTGTTGAATAATGCACGGTCTCCGTAGAGGTACTTTATTAGTGTATTGTTTTTTATAAATAGAACCTTTATCCCATCGGGAGTTATGTCTTAACTATTCATAAGTTCTGGTTGCGTTTGAACGTGTTCTGATATTTAATTTACGTTTTGCAATTAAATGGAAAGGCTACAAATATTGAATAGCCACGATTCATAGCAAGTTTCAATAACTACGATGATGAATCGATCTTCAAGGCGTGAGGTATTTTGAGAAAACAGCTTTGAGTTGGCCTCCTCAAACTGGCTATTTCGTATAGTGGTTGTGTCCTGTCATCTTTGAAGAGTTAGGCAAAGGCAAATACTTATCTGCATACACCCACATTTCGCCGGTATGTTTTTAGGTTCCATATAATAGGGGGCGAGCCTTATACCATCAACCGGGCACACATCCAAACTGCGAGCTGCTACTGAGAATTGCATATAAAAATCCAATAACTTTTTGCTGGACTTGGGAATCGAACCTAAGACCTCTTACACAGCAGTCACACTTACGACCAATAGTCCAAAGAGGCAGTTTCTCTCATTCAAACTCATTCAGAATTCTTTAAGAAGGCAGTTGGGGTCAAGTTTGAAATATGAATAACTGATTTATTTTGACGGAGGGTAAGTATTTTGTAAACAATAGCACTAATAGCCAATTGGTGTTAATATTGACAAAAGACTTTATTATTATTATTATTTTAGCCCGAACTGTCCCAAAATTGAGCAAAGGCCTCCCCCCTGGCAAAAGACTTACCCTTTTAAAATTCTTGCCAGCCTTAGACATAATATCTCATAGCTATGGTCATTTGGTCGTATCGCTAAATGAAAAAATAAATTAATCACTGAGTAAGTAAGTAATGGCTCGTATGTATTTTTTTATTGTTTTCTTTAATTGCGTGTTAGAAAGTAAATCACACCAGGCTGTATGTAGAATACCTTTGCCACTAGTCAACCGCGTCATTTAGTAGGCTGGCAAGTTTTTTTTCTTTTGTATCATTATTTGGATGTTAGTGTTAGATTAGTAATAAAGGTCATTAGGGTTCGTTTTATGTAGGTAGGGTTGCCATATTTTTCCATAGATATTTATTATTTATCACTAAGGGATACTCGTCGTGTGCTACTACGACGAAAAAATTACAAATATTTTTTTTGTGTGGATATGTATGTATGAATGTTTGTTACTCTTTCACGCAAAAACCGCTCTACAGATTTGAATGAAATTTAACATACATATAGTTTATTTCCGGGATTAACACATAGGCTACTTTTTATCTATATATCATGCGGGCAAAGCCGCGGGAGGCAGCTAGTATAGATATAAGTGTATTTATATTACCTTAGTATATGTATATTATTCACTATGTGGTTTACATATTAATAATTATATAGAGGCTTGCCCTTGTTACATGGGACCTATATGGCTTAATATAATAAATACATAACGACAAAATGTGGTTGTACATTATTACACCTCTGTCTAACCTTTCGGTGTCAGAATAGTCACTCCCCTAACGAGCCCTGGTAACATTTGACGACCTCTGTGGTCTAGTAGTCCGAGTACCGGACTACTGATCACGAGGTCGTGGGTTCGATTCCCACGGGACACAAATATGTGATGAATATAAGTGTTTGTGTTCGTCTGGATGTTTTCTATGTATTATAAGTATTTATTTACAAAAAAAAGTATATAAGTATTATATCCATTGTCTAGTACCTATAGTATAAGCTCTGCTTAGTTTGGGACTAGATGGTGTTGTATAAAATGTCGCAGAATATTTATGTATTTAACATTACTCATTCGCTGAAACACATTTACTATTGTTGTTTCACTGCGGTCTCCTCCATACCTACGATGCTAAGGAAATTAAAGTGTGTGGCACCTGTTTTAAGTGTCCCTCCTGTATTCCGTAATTAAAATAGTATATTAATTAAATATTAAATAGAAAATAGTTATATTAATTAATTTGTAAGTAGCTGTTAACTCGGATAGATAAATAATTTTATGATTTGATTCTAAAGTAATAAAACGCAAATTAATTATGATAAAGTATTTCCTCATTTAATGTAAAATATGAAAAGTAGGTAGTAAAACTAGCTTAGAATATACTTAAAGACTGTAATAATAATTGCGTAAATTCCCTTAGTGCTCAATTGATAAAGATTTAACAAATAATTTATATGCTGCTGTAAATTAATTAGAAAAATAAATTAATAAAATACATTTTCTTGTACTCGGCCTGCGGGCTATAATAGAATTGTATATTTCCGGACATTATGATACAGCGCCATCTAGTTTAGTGGTAAGCAACGAGGCTAGTTTGTGTTACGGATACTAGATAGTTGATATACTACATATATATCGTTTCTAAGAGCTGTGGTAGCCTAGCGGTGTGACCAGTGGACTGAGATGTCAGAGGTCTCGAGTTCGAACCCAAGGCACGGACCACTGACTTTTCGGAAGTTATGTGCGTATTTATCACAAGCTCAAACGGTGAAGGAAAACATCGTGAGGAAACCTGCATGCTTGAGAGAATTCTCCATGGCATGTGAAGTCTGCCAACACGCAGTAGGCTAGCGTGGTGGACTATAGCCTAATCCCTCTCAAATTGAGAGGAGACCCGTGCCCAGCAGTGGGACACATATGGGTTGATGATGATGATATCGTTTCTGGAACGAAGTTCCTTATCGCGCGTTGCGAAAGGGGGCTAGACGGAAAAATGAAGACGAAAAGTTGTAACGACAATTTTAGCTATAGTAAGCTATTGTAAAAAAAAATACAATTTTATTACAATTCCTTCACTAATTAATCGAAAGGAACTTCGTTCCATCCAGGTGTCCCTTGACACCTCTCAAGTTTTTTTTTCTTTTTGTTTCATCATCATTCACCCAATTATTTATTGTCCCAGTGTTAGGCACGGGTCTAGTTTCTTTTGAGATAAAAAAGGCTATAATAGTCCACCACGCTAGCCTAGTGCCTAGCAGACTTCACATACCTACTATCAAGCAAATCTCTCAGATTGCAGGTTTCCTCACGGTGTTTCTCTTCACTGTTTAAGCATACATACCATCACGCCTGTCATGCCCGAAGGGTTAGGCAGAGGTGTACTAATATACACCCACGGTTCGCCGTATGTTTTAGGTCCCATGTAATAGGGGGCGAGTCTATTGCCATTAACCGGGCACAAATCCAAACTCCGAGCTAGCTGCTACTGAGAATTTCATAGAAAAACCCAACGAACCCAAGACCTCTTGCTCGGCAGTCGCACTGTGCAACCACAAGACCAACGAGGCTGCTTTAGCATGTGATAAATTTACACGTAACTTCGAAAAGTCTGTGGTTTTGAAAAGCCTTGGGATGGAATACAGGACTTTCACTTCACTGAACGTCACGCCACTAAGCTATCATAGCTTATGGAATAGTAAAAACTCCATCAATCCACGTGTATAATGAACTCCTTGCGCTCGTTAAATGATTTTACAGATGGCAGCCCTAGTTTCATACGACCTTAATTGCCAGTGTGGTGCTTCACACTTTCTACTAATATTTTTTTGGTTTTTGAGTACCTAAGGCTGTTGTAGCAAATGTGCGTTGCAAATTGTTATAAAGCAAACTCTCACTACTGTCAACTAGTCACTAGTAGTCTGAAACATACCTAATTCTGATGCTGATGCAACTGCCCCCTTATACATGGGACCCAAAACTTATCGGCTAAATTCCACCTCTACCAAACCCTACGGGGATTACAGGCGTGGACGATTTCGATCACAGCGACTGGGTTTAAAGGATTCGAGCGCATTTGGAGCACGTCAGTACGCTACACCCGTTTAATTTCTTTTTATTCTTTTATTAGATTAAAGTTTTTAATTCTATGTCAAATCAAAATCAAATCAAAAAGGTTTTTATTTTAAATAAACATTTTCAAGCACTTTTAAAACGTTGTGATTCTAGTTGCACTATTACATATATGTATAATAAAGCATCCTATCTATGAACAAAATACAAAATTATACGAGCAATTATTGAGATCAAAAGTTTATGATTAGATCGATTAAATTAGATTATTATTCAATGTAGAGAACATTGAATGATGATAACGAAAACATATTGGCAAAATGTGAATGTACGTAAACACTTCTCTGTTTATCAATTCGGGATCCAGGCATTATGCTATGTTATGTTCAGAGAGATATATAAAAAAACTCTACATTAGGAAGGCATTCTACAAATGGAAACTATAGCGAAATTTATTTGTTTAAGTTTCTTTTTTTTGTAGTGTGGCACTAGTTTTATCTTAGTGCCAATTTCAAGTAATAATAGGTAGGGAATACACAAATGTTATGATAATGGTTGATAATTTGGTGAATTAATTGTTAATGAAAGACGATATTTTTTTTTATAGTTTCAGTTAAGATGTGGTTCTTTATAGAAACATAATAGACCTCTTGGGAGAATTTGAAAGTCACGTTACACTGTTTTGTTTAATTTTCCAACACTCATGCACGTTACGAACACTTAAATAATAATAATCCACCATTATTGTACATTGAAATTCATCGAAACACAAATTTGAGAAAATAAAACTAAACTGCTAAACATGACGCTTTCACTTTCCCGCTAAAAAGTTATTTCATTCGTCCTTTCGTCGCTAAGAATAGTACGGGTCGCTGCATATCCGTTTTGCCGCGCGAAGCAATCAATATTCGTAGGTTTGCCGCGCATAATCAAAACATAGTTAAACGCTATCAGTTATTCATAACCATAATCAGTCCATTTATATTATCATAATAATATGTTACGCGAATTGACGTGAGTTTTCATGGGAAAATGATTAAAAACCAGTTGTTGTACGAAGAAAAGGAAGTCTCACAGGATTGGCCGCGTCATATAACGATTAGGCGCTGGCCTAGACGCTCATAAAACTAATTCCCAGCTTCCTTGGGAAGCTAGATGAAGATACATTCAGTTTCAAAGGCTTTTGTAGACCGAAGCTTACGTGTGTGTCTTTTTATACACTATACGCACTAAACACACACACGTGAACTTCGAACACGTATGTTTAACTACATATGTTTGTGGTATTTTTTTGTTTTATTTTTTAATAACTACTTGATCGGTACACGAGTTGGAAGTTTGATCCCTGCACAGAGAAAATATTTATTCAATTTACGGATAGTAATTGTTCCGTGGGCATTTGTGTAAGTGAAAATCCTAGTGTACGAGGTTTTCGTTTTAAAAAAAGAACCTGAGAATAAGAATACACAATTCATATTACTGTTAACATTTTGAAATTAATTTATTTAAATTAAAGCATGATTAAGAATGGAGTTGCCATATCATACATATTAATTAAACTTAAAATAGGCATTCATAGGAATCACAGCAAAAAATGGATCTAGGAAACAGACCTGGTCTAATTGTCAGATCAAGCAAGTTTTATTGGATTTGTCTATAGACATTTTAAGTAGCAGCTGAGAGTTTAGATTTGTGTCCTATTACATGGGAACTAAAACTTATCGGCGAATTGTGGGCATAACTTAGCAATTATTCCACTTTGTGGAAGATAGAAGAGTATGCTTTGATCCTTAGATAAATAAATAAATAAATATTCACAGACATTATACCACTCAGCGCCATCTAGTTCCGTGCTAAGCAACGAGGCTTGTGTTACGGATACTAGTTGGTTGATATACTACATATATACTTTTTTTTTGTAAATACATACTTATTATGCATAGATACATCCATGACTCGGATACAATTGTTTATACTCATCACACAAACATTTGTTCCTACCGGGATTCGAACCCGGGACCCACAGCACAGAAGGCAGTGTTGACTACCGCTGGACTAATTGGGTCGACAAACACAATATATACATACCCAGACAATATACTTAACCAGGACAATTAGTGAGATTGTATTCCAATAAAATAGAATTTTTATGTAGGCATAATTGTTGAAATAGTTCCATCAGTAAATTGAGTCTATTAAATTTGCCATAGATAACATTAGAATTGAATTATACTATTATACATATATATTATTATACATATATATTATTATATTATACATTTTTTTTTTTAACACTTAGGTATGTTATACGTAGGAATGAAAACCTTCCTCTTCATTACCAAGAAGGTTTTGACTATAAATAGGTATAGAAAATAGGTGGACAACGAACAAAATAAGAAATGGATGGAATTGAAACGAAAGATATTATAGCAATAATTTTCCATACATGAGGAAGAAAGAGCCGAAGATCGAGCTCTGTGGCGCGTTCACTAGGGGAGGCCTACGTCCAGCAGTGGACGAATAGCCTGATGATGATGATGATGATGATGAGGAAGGAAATGACAGCTGATATTTGTAAAAGGTTGCTTTATGGGATTTTCTATCCCCATTGAATGCAGAAAACTCGCCTCCCATTACCTATATGGGACCCAAAATAACCCCACAAAGTGTGGGTGGCCTTAGGCCATTTCTATCCTCACCATTTGGAAAAAGAGCGTTATGTTAAGCGACTATGAGGTTGCAAACAAAAGCCTATAACACATTACCTATAATGTTGTCCAAAGGCAATAAATAGTTAGGGACTTACGTATAAAGCGAGACCTACTTGTTTTCTAAAAAAAGCTATTGTAATAAAATGTTGAGTGTGGTCGCTATGGGCCAATCACAAACGGCCATTTTATTTTATTTTCGCACATTTCTTATTCACGCTGCGATTTTTATCGGGCAATCGTTTAGTTGTAATGGCTGAGACACTGCTTAGCTGTTTTCTAAGGAACATAATAAAATTGTTGAGGTGTGTGGTATTCTTTATATTGTCATACCAATGAATCCAATCAAATTCTTTTTTTTTTTATTGTATTATGAGGAGACAAATTCTCCCATACATAACACGCAGAGAACAAAATATACGGAACTTTTTATATTATTTTTTGTTTGTACCACTTAGTCGTTGCGCGGATAATGCTGAATTTCATTTGGGCCGTTATTAAAAAAAACTTTTTTAAGCGGGTATGTCACTTAAAATAAATTTTAGTAGTAGGTATCTTTAGGATGTTATTTTGTTCATTCATAGAACATCTGGCATTTTTTTTTCATATTATTTATTTTCTATAAGAACATAATAAATATTTTATATTAAGAAAACAAATATCAATCCTCTGCAGTCTTGATATTTTAAATTCAATACGAAGTACCCTATTGGGTCCCTGCTCAATATAGCTATGAAGTGCAGTTTTAGTGGGTTTTTATATTAAATTTGTTTCAGTCTTATACGGTACATTACGTACTTCCACGTTAACCAGATACGTTAGAACACTTTCTTGTTAATCCTTCTAATATACATAGTTTTGATTCATTCATAGAGATTGAATTACCACTATAAAATCAACTTTTTATTTTGTAATGAAAGCTTTTTATAATATTTAAAAAAACTGTAGGCTAAAAAAAGAAAAAGTCTAAAAATAATTCACGTTATAAGACTCCAAATGAATAATTCAGTAGCCGTACAATTCCAATTGAGAGTCGGACCGAGATCAATCACAAAATATTATAAAGACATCAATCATATTTAAACCAAAAATCATAAAACCTTAGCACACTCAGAGCACCCTTACAGCCTCTGGGATGTTTCCTAGATGTTGAATGGCGAAAGTGCAACAGCCGCGCGTCGAGCGGAGCGTATAAACGCGCGCAATGCACGCCGCGCGCCACTCGAGTACCGAGCCCGTAGCTGCGCGCGCGCCGCACGCACACACCCGCACGCGCCCTCGCACGCATGCACGCACGCACGCGAACACTAGTGTGATGCAGTGATTCCTTACAGTTGTGATAGATTCTGTATTACCTATTTACTATCTACGAGTGACATTACTGTTAGCGAATTTTTGGTAAGTTCTTTTTTTACGATTATTTTTCTTATTTTATTAGGTAGGTAATGCAAATTATTTTGAAACATATTGAAAATTATAAACAATACTCAAATCAACAGATAACAAAAGCATTGTTTCATGTAGGTAGTAAAATATAAATTGACACCGGTAATTCGATTAAATTGCCTAGAAAAATATTATTTACAAAATACGCCCAATATATTAATAGTTGTTAGTTTTTTATTACATACATTGAATTAAAAATAAAGCCATTTTTTATTCATATTTATATGTAATAAAATAATTTAAAATAAAATTCAACCCAAATTAAATAATACGACTAAATACAAAAACAGTAATAATTAATTTTCAATACTGGTCTCCTACAGCTTATTAATGTTCAACGTATAGACAGGTGCTGGCATAAAATTAATATCTCAATTAAGTTATGCGCCTCCTTCGACTACTTTACGCGGCATTAACGCAGGATCGTAAGAAAATAGAGTAATAGTAAATTCAAGCGTTGTCTATGAACGTCTCATAAATAGTAAGCATATGCCAGCTACAAAGTTTAAACAAAGAACAATTATTTTTACTTTCAGTAAAAAAACGAGATGGTTCTTATTTTAAACTTTAATATTATTTTCCTGTTTTAATGTTAAAGGGACGTTGATTTACAAAATTTATCTAAAAAAGTCACGATGGCAAATAAAACAATCAGATTAAAAAAAAAGTATAACCAGAAATGACATGAATTAATGCTGCTTTTGTGTTGAATTGTTATAAATAAAAAATCGAATCAATTATTCTACATTCGTAGACGTTACCGTTTTGACGATAATCGATTAAGAAATCGTTTTACGCGCGTTTCCGTGAAAGTGTCCGCCGTTTGTGGGTGCAGACTGCGAACGTAGAAAGTGATGATTTGGTGAACTATATTGTACCTGATTATTTGCGTTATCACGCGAACGTAATTAAATTTCGTCAAACGTATCGTCAATCGCGAACTAAACGAGTGTTTCACACGACGTTAATCGATTTGAATACGCTGATATGCAAATGTGAGTGACCGATGAGATAAATTGGTTCGCACTTGTGAGCGAACTGTTGGCGCCGATAATTCTGTATTATGAATGCGTTTATATTTAACTCATGCGTTACATTACTTGTAATTAATTGATCGGTGCGGTTATTGAAACTTCGAAGTCTAGTATTATAAGTGTAGGTAACTTAACATCTGACATCTCACTTATTCTTCCAAGCAAATTGTGACAGTGATAATGACAGTTAAATTAACATAAAAAATTACAAGGAAAATTTCCGAGAAAATATTGAAATGAAAAATTTAGAAACATTATATAAAATTACCAAATGTATGAAATGAAACAGATTCACACTGTAATCCATTTATCGAATGGTATAGGGTTCTAATTATGTGTTTTCGTCTGAATAATATTTTCATTTAAAATAACCCAGATGATCCCAATTGATTCATTGTCACCTTAAAATGTCTTTTTCTTCCACACTTCTCAGCTGTTACCCTGACATTCACTTTCTTTTCCGTCCCTTTAAAACATCGAAAGATATCAATCGTCACTTTAAACTTTACTTATTTATTCATCTTTTCTGTCGCCCTTTTTTCTTATATCATATTGGCCTCTTATGGTGGTAATTATGCTCGAAATAGTAACGTGAATACAGAACTAACTACGTACTAATACGGTGGGAGAAAAGTAATCTACGAAATTACAGACTTGTGTAAAATAGATGTCGTTGAACTCATTTAAATAAGTGACTAACTATTAAGTATAATTTATAAGTAGTAGGTATATACTTATACCACAAAAACAATGTTCGAATTTCTTTTTGAAAACGTCGTGTCCTGTGCCAAGAGTGCTTGTATGAAAAGTGCGTTTCCGAACGAGTGGCACAGAATAAATATAAAACAAGATTAAGGTAGGTCAGGTTTTTTATGAGTGAAGATGTTTGTGCTAAGTGTTTCAATGTAATGTTTATTTATTATATATATTTTATTGAATTATTTTCTAAGTACCAACTTATTCCTTTTTTTTTCTTCGATTATATATTAAAATTTCTAGCTGTATTGTCGGCATTGATTCATGTTTGTGATACATAGTTTTTAAGTCAAAATCAAAAAGTTTCATAAAAATTAACATTAATAGATACTTTGTTGACGACACGGTGGGTTCAGTGGCTGAGTTTTTTGATTTTTGATCGACTTTTGCACTGCGTTGCGGGTTTGATCTCCGCTCGCAACAAATAAATATATCAGTTAGTTGTTCGGGGTCCGAGAGTTTTGTGTACTATGAATATATGTATTTGTAAACGCACCCAAGACAGTGTGGGAAAATATTTTTTTAAAAACAAAAGCAAAGCAAACTTTTTTAAGTATAAAAAACGAGTTCCAAAGACAGTCACATAATTACGTTACTGGAATAAGGTTTGGTGGAGACATAATAATGCAGCTACGAGTACATGCAAACACGTCAACGAGTATTTATGTGTGAAACTCGATATGACACAATTACTCGGATAATTGTGCTAATTAGCAAAAATAGAGCTGGGAGACCGGTGTTTTTATCAGCTAACACATTTCCTCCGCAGTCTTTAATTATCTTCGGTTGAAATGTCTCGTTCTGTTTTGGACCATTTCGACACGCAACGGGACTAATATCGGGCTCGTACGAATAAGGCTCGACACTCCAGGACACCGACGGCACGAACCCACCTAATGGACTCTGAGTGGCCTTAAACAGCTGCTATTAAATTTAGTCCCACTCGCATACCCCGGGAATTTAAACGCGCAAATTATTCTGAACACGTATGCATGCTGGATAGCAAATTGTTTGTTGCATTAAGATTATCCTTTGAGTGGTCAACTGACTCGTTGGTCTGGTGGTCGTAAGTGCCGATGAGCAAGACATATTGGGTTCAATTCCCAGGTCGATCAAAGAGTTATCGAGTTTTTTTTATGAAATCCGTGCTCTGTTGATGGGAATTCATGGGACCCTTTTACATGGGACCGAGAACATCCCGGTGAAATGAGGGTGTACATTAGTGCACGTCTGCCTAGCCTTTCGGAGACGACAGGCGTGATGGTATATTATGGGCAAGGTTTTTTACAGAACCGCAGAGTAGCACCACTGTGGTCGACGGTACAAAAATAACAAAACACCATGCGCTGAGTATTTTTGAAGTGTAGTATAGTCGTATATATGGGAGCAGAGGCAGAGTGAAGTCATTAATTGTTTTATTCGTATATTTTACACGCGCAAGTATTATTATAAATCAATATGTTTCACATTTTCTCGCTTATTACTACTACCTGTAACCAATAAACTTGAGCATGTCGGATACTCCTCGTATCAGCACATTTTATTGGCCCGGTTTTACAATTATTGCGGATATTATGCAGAACGCTATGCGATGGAAAATCTTTGCACTTTATTAGTCCGTTCCGTTCTGAGTTCCTTCACATCAAAGAAGTAGGTACAACTTGTTACTAAGATCATTCTACTTTCTTCTATCGGCCACACTACCGCTACTAGTAACAAACCAATGATAAGTCACCAAATTATTACTAACAAGAATCTAAGTACAGTTTACCTACATCAAAATATATATACTTAATTCCTTCCTGGTATAACTTTTTACTATAATTATGTTAAAACATATTTCTATTACATCTGTGTACCTGAATAGTCACCCAATATAATTATCGCCACACTTATGAAGGCTAGTAACAGTATATCACCTGATTTGTAGAGCAACGCGGATTGACAAATTTCGCCGTTCAAAAATAATATAACTCAATTGTTTCTGTCTGTCTGTATGCAAGCGTGTAGCCTGAATTATATTGAATGATTTCTCTTACAGTAAGTAGTGAAACCGAAATTCTATCAATCAAATTATTAGACGTTGAACCTTACTGTAAAGTTAAACCACCGGAACCAAAATGCAGCTGAACTAACAAATATTTTTGGTTTTTTTATATTGTCTGTACAATTATGTGTACTTGAAGCGAAACTGTAAGCACCGTTCGCAAAAAAATGGCCGCCAATGACTTGGAGAATTTTTTGTTCGAAATTCAGATTCACTTTAATAAAATTATTTGTCTTTATCTCCTGAACGTGATGAAATTAGGGAGCTGTCTAAAAATAAAATAAGGCATGAAAGTTATTTGGACTGACGACGTGACTTCCGTTTTGACGGCACCGACATCAGAAACTACCAGAAAGCGTGAACATACGTGTAAAATGTGCCGTAAAAAATGCATGACCAATGTAAGTATTAGCAGGACAATCTTCCTAAAATGATTTTGAGAAAAAATCTAGACACGTTTACAAGTTACCTAACCATCTTTCTTTAGTGAGAGTTTCAGATTAATGAGCCGTAATTTGACTTGACGTGAGAAAAAATGGTGAACATTACTTTGATATATTCAATGGACTGTAAAATTGGTAAATCAGTAAACATTTAATTATTGTTTCCGCTGACGATAAAATGCGGTGCATTAATTTAAATTCGATATTTAAAATGAGAAATTATGGAAAGTAAGTTATACATGATATAATTTGTATCGGATTTAGAATTAGAGACTTAAAATATTTCCTGCATGGCAATACTTGTATATTAAATGTCTGGAATCTACAAGAGACCATGATTCTTTGAATTAGTTACGGTATTTCTTCTCTGATGTGGTCAGTGACGACACACTGGAGCGATTTACATATTAATTAAAACATTGATTTATAAAAGTGTGTTGATTTCTTACACTTACGCGAATATTAGACATTGAAATAAATCTTCTTTTTACGGATTTTATCGCAGTATATTGATATTATTTCGACCGAAGGACACAGTGAGCTCATTCTGTGTAAATCGGATTGTCAATAATAATTAAAAATGTAAGGTAGCTGTTAGTATAGCTTCAAGACGACCAACACCTCAGTCGGCCCGTGACCATGGATGCTGTAAAAGATCTGAAACGTCGGGTTAAAATAATATCAATATACCGCGATAAAATCCGTAAAAAGTAGTTTTATTTCAATTATAAAAGTGTGCTCAAAACTAATTGTTTTTAGAAATGATATATAGTTCATTTAATGTCATCATATTTCACCTCCTTGGTATGACAAAGTCGTCACGATACAGTTCACACGCATCAACACGAAAGTGGGTGTATAGTTATCTAAAAAGTTCGACGTCTGTATACAGTCTGCGAGCGGTAATCATGATTTGCCGAAATCGGTTTATAAGTCCATTCGATCACGCGAACTGTTTTGTACCCAATTCTTATTATATTCACCTCTATTGTAATGGAGAAGAGTCCATTTTATTATTCTTGTTACGTGTGATGTGTTACTTTAGGGACTGACACTTTCGCTAGAATCATGATTATGATTTTATAATGATAGACAAATTGTGGTATAACTTTTGACCGATGACCTCTGACTGAAATTGAGTCATTATGTACGCGTAAGTTACGACTTGAAATATCGAAATTATTATTCGTGATTATTTTTTATGTACCTAACTTTCGTTTTCTCTGAGTATTCTCGTTTCTATATAATGGTTATGATTCATGATAATTTATAGTTAAGGATCAAGGACGTTATCGGTATTTTTAATATATTATAATTCTGTGCATAATCCCTCGGAGCTCGAAGCGAAATGCTAAGTTATTACACGGCTGTTGGTTGAGTTTATATTTTTTATTTTTCTTGATATATCGGTACAGTTTTAATCTCCAACTTCCAAAATTGTGTACACACAATTCTAGACCAAAACTAGTAGTAGGACGTAGAGTATTTGACTTAATTCCATAAACTTATTTACTTATCATGCAAAAAATTTGTACTCTTAGTGATAATTGAATAAAAAGCTATTATCAAAGGAATTGGTGATCTACCTGTGGTTTAGTCGGTGATGACTTCACGGTATTTAGAGGTATAGTATCATTATAATATGGTTGGTATAAGTGAATTTGTACTACTGTAAATAAATAATTAGATAAGTGTTATATTGCTACGGTGTATAATACTATACCTATCCTGTCATCAACATATTCCTACTATATATTATAATGTTACTATAAATTAATAAAATAGTTTTAATTAACAACAAACCAGTTTAGCAAGCCAATAATGCAATGTAAATTCGTTCTTATAGTCCAAACTCTGTGAGACGTAGAAATATTTATTCTGTGCAAAAATGTTAGCGTGGAAATTATATGGCCGAAAGTCAATACGCCAATCAAATGTTAAGAGATCAATCAAAATCGAAATTTGCTTGATGAGTTATTATATTCTTCTAATTAGTCAGTTGAAAGGCTTTGGTTCATTAGGCATACGTTTTCGTCTGATTTGCCAAATGTACATAAAAGGCACACTGTTTGTATAGATGTTAGTGAAAGGAGAGTAATTTGCATTGCCAATTGGGACCTTGTTTAATTAGCTCATTAGAGCGAGTTTTCATTACACGAGATGAATACCGATTTTGAATGACTATTCAAAATCTACTCTCTATTAATAGACAGCGTTGTAACTGTAGATATTTCTGTCTTTCTTTACTTTTCGCAATCTGTTTTGCATTGCCCTGATAACGATTCAAAAGTATTTATTTGTTAAGTATTGTGTTAAAAAGTATCCAATTGGTTTAGTAACCTTCTCAACCCAACTTTTAAGCTCGATTTCTTCTGAAGATACTATTGGGTTTTTGACGGAATTTCCAATAGTAACTCGGCTAAAGTTTACCCCTACTAGTACCTAACCTGTGGTTGTATCCCAAATTCTGACCAATCTACAAATACTAAATTTTCGCGTGATCTTTGTCTATGGTATGATGTATTTATGAACTTTCGGTATCTTAAAGGATTCTTAACCAAGCTTGATATCTAATAAGGTCTGAAAACATTTTATATTCTTCACTCAAGCTTTTAAATGTGTAGGATAAGGAAAACCTTGCGAGGAAACCTACATGCCGTAGATAATTTCTCGAGTTGCAGGAAGAAAGTTGCAGGCTTCTATCTCTTCAAATCAGCCAGATTTTTCTTAAATAAGAAAAATCAGGCTGGAATTTAAGAGGAATCAGGGGAACACTAAAATGCAAAATAAAAAGAATCCTAGCTGTACCTATAGTAGTAAAATTGTAGTATATTGAATGCTGTGTCCATACAATATGGTATACACCTTTTGCTTTCTTGTAGACACTAGCAGTACAATGATAGAGCTCCTAAATTTGCAAAAAAAAATCAACAGTTAATACGACTCTCTCTCTTTGTGTATAACGTTAGTGTTTGTACAGACCACGCACATATTGTGCCACTTGTGTTTGTACAGAGGTTGTGAGACGCTCATTAAATTATTTTTTGTGCTACAAACCTCTTTGTTTTTATTCTGTGTATATTTGCGTAATAAATATTGACGATAAAATAGATATACATTAAAATTCAATGGAAAAAATTAAAACAAAACTACTGTTTCCGCATTTCATTGCGGAATATTAATTGACATTTAATTCTGTATAAGATCTTTTGGTGTCACTTTTACAAGGCATGTTCAGGTTTTTTTTTAATCTATATATAGCATCGGCTTTTCCTAACTGACCTCAGAACAGAAATGCCGAAACAAACTCAGAGAATCATAGTTTCTTTGAAGGTGTAAAGATTTTAGTGCTGTAATATGTATTGAAGTTGTTGTATCCGCGACGTTTCTAATCCTTTACGGCATTCATGGTCACGGTCAGTCTGCCCATTAGTCAGAGTTCATTACTTCTGTATATATTATACAAACTTACATTCGCTGGTACCTATTTTTAGGATAACTCATGTACCTATTACATGAGAAATCAAAAAAATTGGTACCATTTGTCAAACTACAAACAAACAAAAATCCAGACGCTATTCCAAAGTCTGAGCAGCAACCGAGAATTTTACTGACAACTCTTTACTTTTGACCTCCTGACCAATAAATTCATACCTCATATTAAACATAATCTAAACAACAAAAAGTATAAAAACAAAAACAATAAATTTCTCCGCCCGTCTACATTTCCGAACGGACATAAACACGTGTCTGACTGTGAGAAACAACACAGATGTTATAGTATTATCGATTTGATACCGTGTAAATGTTCAGCTATTAAAGCCACAATTGAAATGTAGTACAGCATTATTACCTACACCGAGTGCTGAGCGAATTAGAATAATTAATACGCGCTTAGAGTCCCCTACGTTTTTTAGTAGCACCAGACATATAATCGTGTACGGATAAATTTAAATAGATTAATAAAACTTACCGCATAATTGTTTTAAAAATGCTGAAAATAATTACATGTTTAAGACCTGTCCATTTTAATAGGCTTTAATTACATTTGTGGGCGTCGACCATGTTCTACACTCTAAGCGATAATACGCGGTTCGGTTGCGTTAAATTAATTTAAGTCACTGTGATACAATTGTTATTGATATAAATTATTGTTTGATGCTACGAATAAAAAAATCAAATAATAATATTTTAATTGAAATTATACTAGTATATAATTTCTTTATAAATTGTAGGTAATAACTTTTATTTTAAAAGCGTGTTTATGAAGTTATGTTACTATTTTTTGTGCAACACTCATCGATAAAGATCAAATCTTTGAAAAGTGTAACTAGAGTCATCAGTTACGTTTCAAAAATGTTTGAAAGTAAAAGCAATTTGACTTTAATTGCGAAGATTTACTTTAAAACTTATAAATTATAAACCCACAGTGTGCCGCTTAAATCGTGTTCGTGTCATCCTGTAGAATTTTTCCTTAACATTTTCTTAGGGAATTATTTTTTATTATATCACATTAGCGATAGTTGCTTATAATTCGAGACATATGTGAAAAGAAGTATTCAATAATAATTCAAAGTTCAATAATAGTACAGGCTGATAGTATTCGGTAAACTCAAATTCTCGCCTATCATCAAAAATACTTTTTTAGGGTTCCGTAGCCAAATGGCAAAAAACGGAATCCTTATAGATTCGTCATGTCCGTCTGTCTATCTGTCCGTCCGTATGTCACAGTCACTTTACTACGAAACTATAAGAACTATGCTGTTTAAACATGGTAAGTAGATGTATTCTGTGAATTGCATTAAGATTTTCACAGAAAAATAGAAAAATACAATAAATTTTGGGGGTTCCCCATACTTAGAACTGAATCTCAAATTTTTTTTAGAAATCTAATTTAGTCTTAACAGCGATACGTTTAAAGTCGCATATCTTTCAGTGTTGTTCAATCATAACATTTAGTGCCATGGCGCCATTAAGCCGACAGTAGCGTTAAGAAAAACTGATATTAGCCTTTAATACCCCTTTATTAACATAACTGATGTTAATATTATATGCACCCGTCTCACGTGGTACATAGAAAGTTACATTTTCACATTATACTCTTGTAATAGAAAATTACACGAATCGTGTTTGTTTCCTACGAATTAATTGCAGTTGTGATGATGGTTCTGATATGCTTTATGGGCAGTGACTGCGTAGCTTCTGAGGTACTTAAATTATCTGAATAACGTACGTTATTTTTTAACATAACTGACGTTATTCAGATAAGTAGGTAGGTATATATCCTACCATAATTCGGACGCGGGGCCTTTATTTACCACAGGAGGCGGCAGCCTTTAATACCACTGCGCTAATTGGGTCATCAAATGTCAATCTTTGTATTGTTTTTACGTAATTATCACTTTGATATACAAGTTTCCAGCCTCACTGATGGTTAACAGGAGACGAGAGAGTAAAGGTAATTCTATTAGCTGAGCAATACTACAATACACAATATAAAATCTTAATCTCTAAAATCAGAGAATTTCTTAGAGAACCCCTACACATCGTCGTTATTTGAATTAAACCAATCATTACACCCCCTACCTCTCCCTCGTGTTCAGTAACCCCGCAATAATACATTTATTTAATTTATTCAAATATAATTTGAATGTTATTTACAATTCCATCAGAGAAATTGCATATATGCAAACACAAACTGTAGCTACAACTCAGAAAACTGCTTACAGATTCAACTTGAAGATTTAGGTGGACATTGAAATGTATGTATGGATTATCTTGCAACTTCCGTCGCTTATCAAGTCTCATTGCGTAGCACCGCAATTGGAATTCATACTCGCCGTCTTGTTATGGGTGCAACTAAACGATGACGTTACTCTAAGGAACCAGGTTGATACTGTTACGCATATATGGGCAATATACTCGACTACACTTTATTAATATTAATGTACAGTCTGAAAGAAGACCACAGCCGGCGTGTGAACTGAAAATTAAAATCCGTAACTTACACGTGAGTCGGGTGTTTAAGCGTGTAACTGTGTGTGCCGAACTGTAGCGAGCCACGGAGCCAGCGAGCTAAAGTAGCGTGACAGCGATGCAGATCAGTATAGCAATGAGATCTGGGACACCGACCGAATCGTACGACTGAATTGAATTTGCTTTTTTATCTTTTGCAAACCTGCCTAGCTAACATAATAAGATTAATGTACCTATATTTTTTTTCATGTTTGTCCTCTATGCATTCCTAAACCATTAATGCCGTTGTGATGTGATGAAACTTTGGTGGGTGGTTGTGTGTACGCGTGCAATGGTTTCTAGACCCATTAAAAATAGGGTAGAGCGGGAAGGAGGATAGGTAGAGTAGACACAACATATACATACATACTCTCATACATACTTAGTAATGCTCGTGCGTAGCACTGTTATGTAAAGCTAGTGTTGAATAAATAACATAATTGTAAGATAATTTCTTAGTTGTGAAAAGTCAAAATATATTATACATTCACATGATGATTGGTGACATCAGCGGGACAGACTGATGTCATGGCCCGACATTCTTTCCAAGGTCTGTCAGCTACAATCGTTCGGTTCGTCTCCCCGACATTTGGGACGCCTCTTAACCGATATTTTTATTCGATTTCGTGCGTGTGTCGGATTCGCTTCAAGTTCCCATGGTTGATTTACATAAAGATGGGTGAATTAGATCAATAAAACAATCGAGCGTGTCGTTCAACTTTAGTTTTATGAAGATTATGTTTTTATCAGTTCAAATACCAGTTATCGAAATACTATAAATGTTGAAATTTTGTTTGTTTGTTGGTTTTATAACTACGGGTCAACTATATGAAAACTTATAATGAAAACTTCGTTATTTTCAATGATTTTTAATGCTTCGATACCGAACTGCTGTAACAACTTAAATGAGAGAAGACCCGTGACCAGCAGTGCGACAAGATAAGGGTTGATGATGATGATGATGATTTTTGACATAAATATTTATCACAGTACTTGGAATGATTATTTAAGTAGTACCTACCCAATTGTTGTCCCAAAAAAAATGAAATTTATAAAAATCGGTTCAGGATCGGAGTATAATATGTATACCGATATATAATGTACCTACATATTTACTTAATGTGTGCAATAAAGGCGTCTTTCTACAAAAGAAGATAAGTAGACAAGGAGACACAATTATTTTTTTGTATTTTTAAAAGAATTGATCAGAGCGAAACGCCTCTTAAATGCCAAGTACGTATTTTACCAGTGCGAGTACAAGAGTTTTTAAAAAGCCATCTTTATAGATATTTTATAATTGACACGAAATAATGCTCCAGCGCATCTACTTTGCCTTATATGGAACCGATAAAAGGAACCTGTAAGTTTTACGTGGAATCAGAAATAGGTATTCTTTAGATTTATAATTATTGTAGTACTGTAGTATTAATTGTTTGTATCTTGCCTTGTATTGTGATTGTCAGAATAAATTCTCTTTCTTTCTTTCTTTCTTTCTTTCTTTCTTTCTTTCTTTCTTTCTTACCTATGTGTACAGAAATACGTTAATATTTCTTTTTATCGTAGTACTTAATTGTTCAATCTAAAGAAAAAAGATTGAAACTTCATAAAACATATGATTTTTAATATTTGATTAAATAATTAATAATATTACTCAATGTTTTTAATGTTTCACGATTCGTATACATTTATTATTTATTTATTTATTCTACATAAAGTGCTTACAATTAAACATTGCCCCACAACTGTGTTATCAGTTTGACTGCGGGATCGTGAGTCTCCATACTAATAATTTGAATTATTATAGTATATATCTAAATCGTGTAGTAATTTGAGGTTTAAATACCTTTTTTAACCCGACGTTTCGGCTGACTTGCAATATTACTCAAGCTAAAGGTCAAAAAAAAATTCATATATTTATCTATTGTTTATTTGAATTATAAGTCAAATTAATAAAAAAAAAATTTTTTTTTGACACAGGCACATATTTAATCTGTGGATAGGATGTAGGAATCACGCTTAGTAGTAACATAGTGTAATAAATTCTATACACTATGGTAGTAATAATACTGCAATTTTCAGTTCACATTAAAAATAAAAAGTGGTAGGTATCTTTAAAAACATAAAAAGACAATGCTGTACTTTTGGACCGTCGCGCTATTTGCTGCACAAAGCCAGATAAATTATTATCTTATTTTTTTAAACGGGTAATAATTTGCAGTACATATTTTTCTTAAGACCTATAAACTGGTTGTATAAACCACATTCGACTTAAAATATGAAGCAAAGCAGTTGAAGATAACGAGTCAATTCGTTTAAAATTAAATCTACTATACTTTTATTATTTTCTGTGAGTAAAATATAGAAAAATGTGGTTGTAATTGGTTGCTAGTAAAAAACGTAATAATCAAAACATTGACTGTTAAGATTTTATACTAGGGTAACATGAACCCTATAGGAATATAGTTCTACACTTATGCTCTATCAAGAGATTTCTTTGTAAGTGATTTGCTTGCCGTGTTTTTTTTAAGATTAATCGAAATATACTGTTAATGAAGTCGATTAAAAAAGGCAGGACGTTGTTACATATATAATATAATTGAAATTAAAATAAAAAAAAACCTCTGAGTAAAAAAACCTATGCCAGTTTTATCATGTTTTACTGAGCTTAACGATCTGTCCTTAAGCAAGTGGCTTTCTGGCCAGAAAGGAAGGCCGCGTTGCTGAAAGGTCCTGCCCGGCTCTGTAAGTTAGTGTAAGTAAAAAAAGCCTAAAAAGGTTGAGTTCCATTTCAGATCTTTACTGTACTCTACATGAGGGTACATCGGTAAGGTAAAGGTAACGTATCAACAATAAAAAAATACCAACGAAATTCAACTTTTTCGTTAGAACTTTTATGACGCTGTCAGCACGTTAGTTTTATAACAGTACTAATAATTATAATGGTTTATTGACAGCTGTTTCAAATTGATATCGCTTTTATGTTATTCTATATCCCTACGGCTAATGAGAAAGACGGCGTTATCTTTCACGTATAGCGTTGTCTCCGTCTAACATCGAACGAACACAAATGGCGATCAACGAAACGGACTATAAGGTATTTTATGAGCAGCTATAACTTAGCAAAGTAACTGAATAATAGTGAATTTTCAATTATCGGTGTAAATTACAAGAGAGACGACCATTGATGGATATTATCTATGAATTATCTTAACATGTATTTCCCTATTAACAAGATAAACTATTGGCGGGTCTAAGAAGAAATTCCCTGGTGAGAAATGTCTGACCTTTTACAAGCTATTAGAACTCTCCTTCCTTTTAATGTGATTTTCACGTCTCAGAAACTGGGGGCACTAGCACACCAGATGGGTAACACAAGGGCTTCTTCTCACACGATTCTATTGTAAAAACATGATGTCTCATATGACCTAATTTGATATCCTATCGTTTTAATTTAAACACAATAACAGTTGAGACAAACCATTGAGAAAATCTTGCTAGACACATAAGTTACCTATCTTAACTCTCGACTTGGAGTTGAAAGTAGGTAGTTAGGTACTTACACAATACACACCATTAGATATCGCTCAAAAGAAGTTAGATCTAACAGCCAATGTAAAAACAAAAAAAACTAATGTTTGAATACTGTTTAGGTCAAAACATTCAAGGAAATTTTGGTAGGATCTTGATGAGGAAGTCAGTGTCAAATACTTACACTGTATTCCGTCATGAACAGTTTGTTTATACTGCGTGTTTCATCTTAGAGTGGTATCTAAATATAAAATGCCTTTTCCCTGGAAGCGGTTTTAAAAGTTGAAAATTTCCGCTCCAAATTATTAAGCGGAAATTGTTTACAGTGAAGTTTCTACATTGACTAGTGTTTTAATATTAAAGCTACGCTAGTACGTCGGGCTGTCTACAGAAAGCGAAGCTATTTTTGCATTGACGCGCATAGAGTAATTTTGTAAATTAATCTGTACACCAATATTTTGTTACGATACCGTGTATTGGGAATAGAGCCAGGATAATACTGCCTGAATTCTATCCATGTAACGAAAACATTTTTGATATTCAAATACTTTCAATTATTTTGTTTCCAGTATAAAAATTTTCAGAAGTTCATGAATGTATTGAGTTCTGCTTTCCTAGTAAGGGGATACGACTATTCGCACAAATTGTCGAGCTCCAACATTTATGACTATTATATCTTATCGCGCGTTCGGTGTGGTAGGGACTTTATTTACTAAGTGTAACGAAAGAGCTCTCGATAAGGAAGTAAAATCCAATAACAATTAAACAGTGTTCATTGCGCCTGCGCAGCCAGAAGCGTCATTTATCTTTGTACGCGTCTGAGATCAGCTCATTGCGCTAGTTAGGATATATGGTCTGGTATTACATAAATATGTATTTAATATGTAAATAATGTTATAAAAAGGTGTAAATAAATTTTATTTGTATACATTTTATTACTCTATGTATTGTTTACTTAAGTGATTTTGATCCGTTTCGAGAGTAAACTGGTTTAGCAATAATGTTATTGCGAAACTGAGATTAAAAACAGTTTTTTGTCAATTCACCTGTATTCACATTGTCAAACATCCAGTAGGAATCACAACAAGTTTCATGTGCCGTTTATGTGTGAGGCCCGTTTAAAAATCAAAACATTTTGTCGTTTGCATTAACTCTACCAACAACAAACATGTTGTTTTGAAACGTAAACTTGTCAATATTTTGTGTACTAGGTAAATGACAGTCAAAATTAAACATTTTATGTCAATTAGACCAATATTACCAACTATTCTATACTAAACTCGTTCCTCATAACACGCACGGTAACTTCGTGACAACATTACTACTGCATTTCTATCTGTATTCGATGATAAAAGTGGAAGAGGCAATTATAAAATAATAATCAGTGTCTGGCAACACGGAAGCCTGTTCCGCCTCGTCGTTAGCATGTATTTATCTCAACGCCTAGTAATCTGTTCCATCGCTATAATCATAAAGACTAATACTAAATGACATTGCGTAATATTAACTCATCTAGCTAAGTCGTGGATAAATCGTACTATAGCTGTAGTGGTACGGAGAAATTGCAATTAACAACTCGGTAGATATGACGGGTATTTGTAGCTTGTCATTATACCGACAGAGCTCTACGAGATCATAATTCTTTCAACTGCTTCTTTGCTTCATTGGGGTGTGAGTTTCGTGTGCCGTTCTTAGGTCGAGCAGTGTTTATTAGGGTTTTCTATGAAAATATCAGTAGTAACTCAGATTTAGTCGCACAGGGTTCTACCTCCTTACATAAGAACTGAAGACATACCATTGAACCGCAGATGAATACCGGTATTTTGATGCAACCCCATCTGCCTAACCCTTCACAAATACAAGCGCCATAGTATATAAAAAGTAAAGTTATGTTTTTTTTTTCACAATAAAAGGGTAGCAAACGCTTACGGCCATCTTGGTGGTGAGCGGTCACTATGCACATAAATGAATAATAATTAAATGTCTGATATATTTTTTAATCATGAGATTTATTCCTGCAAATAAATCTCTAGCCTTTTTTGTAACTGGCTATGAATAAGATGTTACATAAGTTTACTTGAATATTTTATGAATGAGCGTATTTAAACTGGAAAACTGCCAGCGGCATCCGATCAAAAGAATGAGAATTGATTTGGCAAATACAAAAGGTTTACATATTCGTAGTAGGTATTTGTATAAATCAGTATTCACTAAGCAACCTACGATTTACAACATTATTTATGAATTTTATGTGGGAACGTCTTAATATTTTATATTAAGTAAAGAAATAGTTCTATATTTCCCATAAAACGAATAAATAAGAAAATAATAAATAATGTACAAATAAATACATCACTATTTAAGTAAACAAACATATACATATTTATGACATCTTAATAATATACTCTCCGTGAATGATATCGGCTACTGTTTTTTGAATTCTGAAAGTGTGTGGAGTTTAGATCGATCGATATAATATCTATCGATTGAATCTATACTGGTCAAAAACAAAATAGTGAAATAAATTCGATATTAGAATATGTACCTCTCCAACGCTTTCAAAGTTCAAGATTTCAAATATAAGAGCACGAGTTAAACTAAGATGTTAGACGTCTATTAACGTCAATTTAAGGTTTTGTATAGTCTACCTTCACTTGTTAGTTTAATCGTTCCAGTTTACTCGAAGGAGCTTAGTTCTTGGAATGATTTTGAATTCAATAGCCTCAATGCGTACTCGGTAGGATGTTGGGAACGGGATTCAGTATAATGCCGTACGGTAATGAATTATTTGTGCTTATCTTCAAGCGGTACTTCGATTTATATAAATGAGCAATATTCATGCAAATTCGCAATAAATGAGTGATTGGACTTCTGTGGTGTGTCCAACGAAATGCCAAATATTCTGCTAGCGGTTAGTTTTTAGGTTAGTAGTTAAATATCACAATGCATAGAAATACATAGTACGTATGCCTCTAGGTCCAAAATACAACAAAAAAATCGACTAAATTAAATGGTTCTTGAGTTCGATTCCAGGTGATTTGCCTGTTGTCCCCGAAGGGTTAGACAGAGGTGTACTAATGGAGACTCACATTTCACTGGTATGTTTTACGTCAAATGTAATAGCGGGCAAGCTTATTGCCATCAACCGGGCGCAGACCCAAACTCTGAGTTGCTACTGAGAATTTCATAGAAAAACCCGACAACACTTTGCTCGGGTTTTGCATTGAAACTAAGCTCACCTCAGTAGTCGCACTGACGACCACTAGAATAACAAGGCAGTTAATGTAACAAGTGAATAAATAAATGGTACTAAAAACAAAACATACTTCTTTCTTGTTATTAATATTCACTTGATTGAATACAATGATTTTTAAATTTCTCGCGAATGATTTATTAAGGATAAAAAGGAGTGATTAAATCAGGAAGACGCATAAATGAGATAACCGGAAGCAATGACTATAAGGTTTATTGTCATTTACAACGAATGAAATCTTTAATACATTTTATTGCAAAAGCTGTAAAATTTTACCTTTCATTGTTCCCAAATGTGAAGCAAGTTACGTATAAAATCATGATAAATACTTTAAGAGCACTTGAAATTAACATGTCTTTTGACAAGTGAACCGATTCCGAAGAAATAAAGAAAAATTACCTTAAGTTACGCCCCCTATTTGTCTGTTAAATTAATTATATAGGTTGTATTATGTTTAATATTATGCATGCATAATCATACAGATAAATATTCTAAAAATAAATAGGCCTCAGATTTATGATGACTGTATACAGATTAAATTCTTAGCATTAAAATCAGTACAGTACGTAAAAGTGTTTTGATTGATCCGTTCAATCAGTCAGAATCAGAGACATATTTTTTTTGGTCAATTTAATCTATTTTTTTTATGGTGATAAGGAGGCAAACGAGCAGACGGCTCACCTGATCATAAGTGATCACCGCCGCCCATGGACATTTGCAATACCAGAAGGCCTGCATATGCGTTGCCAACACCTGCAGAAACCGTTTAGTTTCTAAAAATAGGGAATTACTAAACTGACAGCAAACGGGATGCCGATACATATGCCTATTATAGGTATTCTCTTTATTACACGACTAATGTGCTATTTTTGAAAACCGACCACTTTCTAACAAGTCTGTGCTTCACAACTACTTACCTCTAATACCTATAACACTGGGGATAACGTGTACAAAAAATACAGGAATACAAACACTTCGTGCTCCCGATGCAATTGTTTTTGCTATTTAATTACATGTACCAGCAATACATAAACAAAGTGAGCGGTTATATATCGTGCAGACGAGGCGCCTGTTTAGCATACACAGTAAAAACTTAAGTTGATCGCATTAAATGGTTGATCAGAATTTCCAACAGTCCGCTCTATGCAAATCACATTACATTGTCAAGATTTGCACGTAAGCTTTGAAGGCGGGACCGGTGAATCTATGATCTGGATGCATGCAATTATTGGTGCTTATTCGAGTTTTAATACTATTGTTATTCTGCGATACTTATCGTTTGTTTTTGTGTCGTCTGCTTTGAGAATTGGTGCAGCTTCTAAGTAAGGTGCTTGCTGTTGTTTTTTGTTTCTAAAAGCGAGACACTTCTACTTCTACTATTTTCTATCACTCATTTACATCTGTTTTTGAGACAAAAATATATTAATGATGCCAGAGTACAAATAAATAAATACATATACGAGACATTGTGACCGAACGTCATCTAGTTTCGAGTTAAGCAATGAGGCTTGTTAAGGATACTATAAATGCCTATGGTTGATACACTACATCGATTAATTTTTTGTAAATAGTTACATTGATTAACATTGTTAGTTAATTTTGTCGTTAAAGTTTTCCGACATCACCATTGAAATACGTTTAATTCATTTGTATTTACTGATAATATAAAAAAAAACTTTTCATTCTTTTCCGATCACATCAATTGGGATCTTGTTTACAGCAGCTTATATTTTGCTATGTCACTGATTTAATAAATAAACAATCCAAAAATACACACAAGAAACGGCTCTCTAAATTTAATTACTACACACTTTGAATACAAATACAAAGTAAAAACCCGAGTGTAATATATTCATCGGACATCGATTTAATATTCAGTATAGTTTTTTTGCAATCGAATGGCAAAATTAACGGTTTTAAGTCGTTTGATTTGTCACGAGGCTCTTCACAAACAATTTGAGGTACCTAATACAAGTGTTCATGTTTTATTTTTTATTTATATTTGTTTGTTGGCGACAAACAAAGTGTGAAATGTTTACTTTCCACTTCATTTCTCGTCTAGACTTCTTTACGACAAATGTTTTTATGAGCTTGTACCGTAATTTGTTGAGTTAAATTGTTTACAACAACAGTTGTCCGTGCACAATGTACATAGTCATAATATTTCAGTATTAGAAACGACATCGCCTATTATTTGGGTTAGATTATGTTGCTGGAGTATTAGCTGTACTTACATATTCAATAATGTCGTGTGTGTCGAACTCCAGCGGCGCGGTCGGTAGGCAATTGAAACACAATTTGTTGTGAATAATTTGAATACAATATCATTTTATAGCTATTCTACTTAATAGTAAAGCGGTGATAATGATAAGTTGTTTGTGTTTTGTGTTAATAATTGACAAAATTAAATTAGTAAAGCTACTCGTTGATAAAATATATATTTTTTAAATATTAAAATACCTGACACCTAAGTTAGTTATAGAAAATCGATTGTAATTGTCTGTCAAAAAAATATTCTTTGATTCTATTTTTTTTTTAAATCAAACAAATTTAATACAAATATTTGATATAGGTACATATTAAAAAAATCCCCTTCATAAACCCCTGTCATGATTTATTCAACATTTTTTAGACACGGAACCTATTTTTGCAACACAGAAAAAATAGTGTTGTGTCCGATTTAATTTGAAATGTTATAACTATTATTGACATGCAAATAGTGGCGATGCCGTGAAAGGAATTATTGTTTGACACGAAGTCGCATAAAAACGCATCGAGCACGCTAATAGAGATGTTCTAAACTAGTCATGTTTGAGGTGCGGTGCGAGTGATGATTACTTTAATTAAGTACGATTTTGATAGCCACTGTATTAGTGACGGGTATTTCGATTTCCGATTGAAACTTTATTCGATTTTATTTTGAAATTTATGAATCATACATTTAAATTCGGTGGGAAAATGTATTGCACAGTTACACACTCGCATTCAGATTGCATTTTTGAGGTAAATTTTTTAATCATTACGTTACTTTAATTAATTTTTATACAAAACACACCAACAGAAAATGCTTAAGAGAAAAATAGAGTATTAACTGTTCGTACAGTATTATGGACTTAGTTACACCCTAAATAGGAATAATTTTACTAACATCTATCAACATCCAAGCTGTATGAAATCCTGCTGTTAAAAAAGATCCATTCACCTTAATTATACTCATTATATATAACAAATAATTTAATTAATTACTTATAACAAAATTTTGTCGGCCCGATTAGTGTAGCGGTATTAAAGGGTGCCTTTTGTGGTAAGAGCAGGACCCTTAACAGGTTCAAGTCCCGGTAGGGTAAATGTTTCTGTGATAAGCATGGACATTTCACCTGAGGCATGGATATTTATATTTATATGTATATATACAAACCTCTGTATCAATGAAGTAGTATCCGTAACACAAGCCTCGTTGCTTAGCTGGGATTTAATCTGGATAGGACTGCGACACAATGTCCAGATAGATTTATTTGTTGGAAAAAGTATTCATTCCAAAATCAAGATTTAGATGTATGTAGAAAATATTGGAAACGGAATGTTTATATAAACAAACATCGTGAAGATAATAACTAATATACATTTAATATTAATACTTATATTTATCGCTATTCCATCTCCGTCACAAATAGGATCAATGGGACTTAGAATTGAATGCAGCAACTCGTTGTAAACTAAACCTCTTCAGAATATCAGGAGTCAATAGCTTGTCAACCTTCAAACGGCAAACAATCGCGCAATGCCGAAGCTGTTCCGATTCCCGTTCAAACCGTCCGTTTTTTAGACAATCCGGTTTTTAGAGTACCGTAAATATAATAAATGTAATTGATTTCCATTCTTTCTTTCTTTCATAAAAAGTTACATGAAAGTGCTAACACTAGTTAGGTCTTTTAGGTTAGTTTTTCGATTTCAATTTTGAAATTCAAAATCTAAAATTGAATTTTACCTGTTAAAATATTTGGAAGTCGTGATACAATAAGATTAGTTAACGATAACAATGGAAATACGTTATAAGAAACGCGAAAGTTTAGAAATGACTGGACTGAAATAGTGAGTTTATTGTATTGAATGAATATTCTATAATTTTATTCCTCATAAAAAACTGCCAAATATATAGTTACCTACTTATTTTTTACTTGTTTCTCTATAACGTAAACAAAGTTTTTGTACAGTTTATTTGAAATTAATCTAATTATAGAATAATATCGACCTGCACCAGAGCGTGGCCGGTAGATATAGGTAAAAAAAAACCTATGGATTTTTTTATGTCAGATGATTAGATTACATGAACACTATGAAAATGAAATTGAAACTATCTGTGTGGTCAATAAACAGTACAGTGCATAATTTTGTCTTTCTAAATTAATAAAGAAAAAAAAAAATTGCGGTGAAAGCTTTTTACTCTAATTTCACGCCGATTCTAAAACGGACAACTTCATGCAAAATAAAAATAATTGCAGATTTAATTTTTAATTTCATACTACTATTTATTTTGGGAAATATTTTATAATCTGTAATTAAATGGTAATTTCAATATTCGTGGTATATAATTTATTGCGGCAAGTGTCACAAAGTACTAGATGAGTGTCAACTGTCAAAATATCCCACGTAACTGACAGCAGATGGACAACGGTAGAATTTGAATTTGACATTTCCTTCCTCAATCTTTTTTTTTTGGCGACGACGCTTAGATAAGTTCTGTCGAAATTCCGTTCTCCGTCAGTTGTTCAATAAATATACGGAACTGTACTGTCACACACTTGACTGTTTATCAACAAGATGTCTCCTTGTAACAGTACTCGCGCCAGTTATGGTCTCAACTGCAAGATATTCAGTAGGTACCACTTTGTTATAAAGTAAAATCATCGCTGTCGTGAATATATTTATACCGTATGTGTCCTTGTTCTCTTATACCTGTGTTATTGTTAGTGTAATTTGTTAAGCAGTATTGGCGAAAGTTTTTGCTTATAAAATGTATATTAGCAAAGGATTTACATGGAAATTATTAGATGGAATCGCCTTCACACCTTAAGATTGCTTGTAGTTCGGATTAGTAAAGTTTATAGCTGTTTATAAGATATTGGATGGGTTAAGTTTAAGATAGTTATATCTTATTGATACGAGAGAAAGTAATAAATCTGATTAGCATCTTGTCTAGTATAACTTGATACCTTAAGCTACATACAAAATAATTTCATTTAAGGATTTAGTAAAAAATATAATTAAATGGATTTGTCAAGGCTAAAAAGGATCGTTTTTGAGGCGTTTACACAATGATTAAATCGATATTAAAAAGGTAGTTCTCAGATTATTTCAAAGGATAGTAAAATTCAGCGCACACAACGACAAGCATTTTAGTGCAGTTTGAATGCTTAGCAGTGTAGTGTCATTGTTGGAAACACCGACCGTTAAGTCTTTTAAGTAGCGTTGAATAAGCATTTGTAAACAACAAACAATTTAAGTGCACATATTTTGTTTATTGTCTCTATTTGTGTTATATAAATAACAGTGTAAGCCCGTTTGAAATGCAAATCTCTTGTATTGAAGGTGTAATTAATATATGAATTTATTTATGGAAAGTTTATGGAAAATATTAATATATAATTTATGATAGTTAGAAACTAGAAAACCGTTAGATTTTAATTTCAGTTACCTTTAATTACTTATCCCCGTCGGAATTTACAACAATCCTCTAATGAAAAAAAATTTTTTAGATTCGTGACTTTGTTTAGTACCTATATAACATTTCTAAGTTGTGGCTGTTTATGTAAAACTATTTTCGATTCGCCATCTATTTATACGCTGTCGTAACAAGTAAAAAACATTTCAATATATGTATATTATTTCATTAATATCAAAATTGTGTCAAAATTAAAAGTAGACTAGTAGTGCTAAAACGGTACCGAATTTCAAAAATCGGTGGGGGCGTCAAATCGCGATGTCACGCCGCTAACAGCCGAGCAAATGGTACAATCGAGCGTCTCCCATGAAATAGTTAACAATAGACATTTGCAAATTGTTGTTTATTACGGCATTTTAACAAGGAAGGTCATTTGACCCGTGAGTAAACGAAGTAATCAGACGATTAAAAAATAATAACTACCTATAAAACGATTGTTTTATGCGTGGAGTCCGGCCTGTGGCGCGGCCCAAGAATTAAGAGGTATTTTTAAATTAAACAACTTACTTGTTTTCACGAGTAGACCATGGACGTAGCTGTAAAGGATTTGAAACGGGGTTATCTTCATTATAACCCATTATTATCCCACTGCTGGGGACGGGATTATAATAATCACGGGGTTTGTCATTGAGCTCCTTCGAAACGGCTACATGGATTATTATGAAATTTTGTATGTATATTTGGTAGATCTCGACTTATAACCCTAAATTTTCACTTTTCTACCAACAACGCCTGTTATATGGCAAAACAACGTTTGCTGGGTCGGCTAGTATAAATACAACTACCGCGATAAAATTCGTATTGAGTAGTTCTATGTAGTTTTACTACATCGTCTAATGTTCGTATACGTGTCAGATATCAATAGATTTCAATTTTTTTCTTCACTTATTGTTATTTATTTCTCCTGACTATCTGAAATATCATTACCAGAGGTACCTATATTACTTTAAACAATCACTTTCGTCATCATGACGCCTTTTAGTTTCCCATTGATGGGCACAAACCTCCTTGCAATATAAAAGAGGTTAGGCTATAGTACACACCGTTCAGGAAATCTCTCACAAATGCAGGCTTACTTACAATTCTTTCACTTAAATGTAATAATAATTGTGAATGTGTTAAATAAATAAATATTTAAAAAGTCAGAACTGAGAATCGAAATCAGTTATATCGTCAGACTATGAAAACTATTATAACTAAACTGTTTTTACTAAACTATATATAGATCTAATTACTTCTAAGAAATTCTACTTCTTAACCTGTTTTTGAAGAACGCCAAACAATATTATACTGGCAGTATTTTTATAGGTATTTCCTTAAAAACATCTGCCAGCATAAATCCATATTGATCCGTTAGAGTTCTAGTGAATGATTAACAGTGTTTTGTATTGAGTAGTAATAATGGCAGCGCACGCGCAGGTATCCGACGACGCGTGCGGTGGAATCACCTTACCGTTGTCCAAGATTTTATTTCTTAGACATATATTTCATTCATTTGATGTGGATTGTTTCTCAAATGATGTAGAAATAAAATTTATTAACTTCGATTTTGGAAAAAAAACTATTGAATGGAACTTTTTTTTATACCCCAATATGACAAACAGCCCTCCTGATGATAAGCGGTTACTTAGGCGTCGCTCGCGCGTTGCCGACCCTATGGAAACCATTTACCTTTTTTAAGGACCTCAAAAACGCTAACAGCAAACAGAACCCATGCTGTCAGAATAGTTACTAACTAGATTTTTTCCTAGGATCAAGAATGATCCTAGGACGTTAGATGCAAGCGGCATAATAGCTAGTGGTGATGACGACGACTGACATTTATACTTACTCCACCTTGTCACAAAAAGTAAGTCAACGCTATTATTAAAAATAAGTCTACGCTAGGCTCGGTCGTATAGAGTATGTATCTTGTATGTAGACAGTCTGGCTTAGCTTTGAGCTAAAAATAAACATAATACTTATGTTTATGGGTAGTCTATGAAAGCAGCAAGAAGACTAACTGCAAAAGTTATTAAAGAATATAAGACTGTTATAAAACCTGCATAATGTCTATAGAATGAATGCAAACTTCCGTCGATTCCGTTAAATGTTTTGCAATAGTGTATCAATTCATAAATACTCATAGCCGCGCCCAGAGAAACTTGGAGATATCTGCGAGTAAAAACTAATATAAAAACTTATCATGCGACTAATAATGTCATCATACCTGTCTAATAACCCGGCGTGGTTCGTCGTAGTCGGTCAGGTGAACTCACCGCTAATACGCGGCGTAATAACCACATGCATTGTAATTAGTGTAGCGCATGCGTTGTTTGATAAACCTCCCATCGAACGTGAAACGTTTTTCTTATATTTTTTTCATCACTCGACTTCGATAAAATGTTTCTTTTTATAGAAGTGTGGCGACTGCGTTAGTGAAATATATTTTCATCACATACTATTCGGGTTCTGGTAATCTTTTTCGAAAGTATTGTTAAATAAAATGTAGGGATAATTAAATTAAATCGCGCTCAAATTAAATTTTATAAATTAATTTGGCTTACATATGTTTTTGGTACCAATAGTTTCTCGTCTAAATAAACTCGTGTAAACCAAAACCTCACGAACCACAGAGTCAGTCTCCAGCTCCCCTCAAATTTTATATTCTGTAGTTATTTTATTACCTTCTTCTTTGGCTATTCAGAGTCCAAAAATGTCAACTGGTTTTTTTCGAATATGTCTTATATAGAATCAAGACTGTGGCTGTGGATAATGCTGTAAAGGATTGTCGCAATAAACTCCATAAAGGAAGTCTAGTCGTAATCTTTAACAAAACTACATTAGTAACTAAGTGAGTCTCATTCACAGTGAATTCGATCAACTCGTGGATTCTCGTTAGCGGAGATAAACTTAGGACCCATTTCCGCGTGTTTTGCCAGGGCTGTCGCCAATACGAAACTTGTTTGCAATTAAAACTCGGAAAATTGAATTTATTAGAGATGCACGGCTGTCCTTACTTGGATCAGATATCGACTCGAAGTATTGAGTTCTAATCCCGCAAAGGCATAGATAAACTCGGTTGGCGCAAACACAGGCGACAATATTACTAGGTAAATTAATAATGTTGCACAGTAAGTATCTTTCAATAACATTAAGTACTTCGATCATTGAAATATCAGCTGTATTTTTTATTCTGACACTATCTTTAAAGGCTATCATTTGTTACTTACTAGTTTATTTTTAAACGTTGACAGCATATTTAATGTGTCGTCCCCATTTTTATAATAAATTACGTCTTGTAGCCATCATCATGTGCTATCTCGCAGATTACTCACTTCGTATGTTGTCATTACTTTTTAAATCACTTTTACATCCCTAACAGTGTCGCAGATGCGCAGGCGCGTAAAAAATGGCGGCTGTTGCGTACACGCGCACATTGATCGACGCAATTATATACAGAATCCGTTTGAATTTTTTACCTATTACACATGGATATAATTTTAGTTGGGTTTGAAAATGGAACGTATTTTACAGTTAGACATTAAAAAAATAATTTAGATGACTTATTTGCCGAGTTACGCAATACTGAAGTTTTTTTAAACTAGAATAAAAGTTTGTATGGCCAAAGGCTAGCAGTTTAAAGGTCGATGATAAATAAATCGATGTTTTTAACCGCTTACCGTTCTCAGGAGCTGCATTTGTTCCCCTACTCATATTTTGTGGTTTTACATAGAAAACAAAAGGAATAATCTCTACAAAATCTTTGCGTTGAACTTACCTATTTATATTAAAATAAGCGTTGTTATTAATAGTTGTGAGTAATATTTCTGTATAATTATTTATTATTTATATTTAATTGTTACTAATGGTTAACTAAATATCTTATTTCGGTACTCAAGTAAATAATAAGTAAAAAAACGTACATACCTAATGAAAATGTAATGTTCATTGTATTAAAAGAATAATTAGACAACGACAACAGACAATTGAACGTTTGAGCAGCAATTAGCGTAAGTAGTTAATTATTAAACATTTTATTTAACTCTGAATACACAATTAAATGTGCTCACTCACAGACAATAAAGTTTAATAAAGTATATAGAATCCAAGCATCAGATTTATCTGTCAGCGTTTATATAAAACATTAGCACATAACAATTCTGTCAAAAAAAACATCATATGTCAGAACTGGACCAAATTGAAATGGGATCACACGGGAAGCATCAACTTCCAAATTCAAAAAAATGTATCATCACCCGTCCACCAAGTCGAAAGTTCTGAGGTAACAAACATTAAAAAATACAGTTGTATTGAGAAGATCCTCCTTTTTGAAGTCGGCTAAACAATAAAACAAAGAAAACTAAAAATGGTATGAACACATAATATGAAGTGTGGACAGGTGGTTACGCTTGTCCGTGTAGGATTACACGGCGCAGGCGCAGGCTTGATACGAACAAATTACTGCGAGACACCACACATTGAAAGCTATTCACGCCTGGAGGAGTTCCACGACTTTATAGCCACTGATTTGTGAATATAGCAATGTGTTTGACGAGTTATGTGAGATGTGTTTTACTTCGACAACTAATACTGCAGGTTCGAAAGTTAGGGTAAGCGAGATTTGAGCTGCCCGACTGGGGAAGCACCTCCACCTTACAAAAGACCGCAGTGAAACAACAATAGTTGTTTCTGCGAGTGAGTAGGGTTGCCAGAGTTTGTAGAGTGACTATTCTGAGAGCATGGGAATTCTGTTTGCTGTCAGTTTAATAACTCTCCTATTTAAGCTATCCTAGAACAGATTTTACGGTGTTGCAAATGTCTATAGGCTACGGTAACCGCCTACCATCAGGTGGGCTGTAAGCTTTTTTGCCACACTTGTGGCATAAAAAGAACAAAAATAAGTGGAATCGACACGGGTCGTCTTCAGAGCTGTGCATGTAATAAATCTTTCTTCATGTAATAAATTTATTCAATTTGTTTTGAAAAAAAACGCCTCTTTGCAATCTGCAACACCTGATTTATTTTCTAAAATAGTTTCTATGATTATAATAAGACCTTATTACCAAAGGCGTAACATATATTTTTTAAACCTGATTCTGATGAAAGGCTACGTGAAAAATTTGAAAATCGGATAATGATTTAATAAACACGGTTTCATAGCTATACGCTGAGGTGGACATGAACCTTTGCTAGTTGGAGATGCACCCTAAGACGAAGAACTTTCGTAGCTTTGAACTTTGACAAAAGCCCATAAGATACGTATGTATAACTATCTTGCGCATACGCAGGCAAGAAATCACAGCGGCACGCAGTAGATACCATTCACGCGTCGAAGATGCGCGTTGCCACATGAAGTTTATAGACTAATACATGGTGACAGAATCTACGACTTTGTATTTATAAAGTTATGTATTTACGAATGTTAGTTATCGTGTTTTTATTAGCCAGTCGCCATTTAATACACTAAGAGCTGATCTTCCAACAGGAATATACATATTTGAAACTTTAATAGAGTTTATGTATGATAACCTATATAAATATAACTAGTTCCAGTATACTGATATAGATTATCAGATTCTTGAAAAAAAAACTAATGGGTGCGTGTACTTATGTACGCGCGTGAGAAGTTATACTTCTTTGGCATCATTAAATAGTTAACCTCAATTATATTGGATCACTTGAAAAAGTATATAAGCACAATTTTTTTCACTAATATTCACAAATAGTAAGTAATATCAATCAAAATATTCAATTTAAATCACTACTGAATATAATTTATTAGCACATATATAATTCGCACTTGTATGAAACTAAAACACGTGTTGTGAATGTATAAACTAGAAACGTTGATAAATATTATAAATATGAAAACAGTGATCAGAAGTGACGAGCGTACCAACATGCGCGACTAATATCGAGGTTCAATTTCTATTTTGTTGGTAGCTTTTTTTTCGAGACTTAATGAGCGGTTAAGCAGACAGCTTCATACTGTTAATTTTGTGTCACAGATGCGCGCGCATCTTAAAATTTCACTCTCATCATTCATTAAGCAGACAACTTCATACTGTTAATTTTGTGTCACAGATGCGCGCGCATCTTAAAATTTCACTCTCATCATTTTTTCATAACGCGCCTAAAGAAGTAAACTTCAAAAATGTTACTAATAATTCTTGAACTGAAGGTTTGTCCAAATTGTTAATGTTATACTAGTAGTGGCGACTCTAACCTAGATCCGCTTCTCTTTGAAAATTTATTATATTTTAGGATTAAGGAAACATATTGTTCTGGCATATTCTACCTATATCACTGATTTGTGCGCAGGTACATCGCGTTTAATTTTGGGACTTATCTATTAATGTCTGAAAATTCAACGAATTCTCCATTGCTTTGTGGTGTGAACTGGTGTGACTAGTGTACTGAAATTAAAGGTATCGAGTTTAATCCCAAGGCACTGAAAACCATTTGTTTAGTGTGGTACTTAAGCCCGCAACTAGTAACGTGGTAGTCGACCACTCACTGTGACTTCGGTAATTGTATCGTCTTGGATAATGTTTCAATTATTAAGTACGTACGGTTTTACGATCGTACGTTGAATTAAATTAAATAGGTAGTGCGATTATATTATTTCATTTCAATATTCAAGGTAATAAGCAATGAACCGGAATGGTTGGCGCTCTTTGGGGGAGGCCTAAGTTCAGCAATGGACGGCAATAGGCTGATATAAAAGCAATAGACAATAAATATTGGATGGACAAGATCTGCTTTTATCATAATATTTATGTGAGTTCTAGGATTCAATTACCAAGTCTAGTAAAATGTTATTGTCTTTTCTGTGAAATTCTAAATAGCACTTTGCTTGGATCAATGCTCCGTTAATGGCAATAAGTTTGCATCCTATTACATGTCACAACATACCACTAACTGTGGAGGTATATCGTGTAACAAACGCTAAGATGAATGCTGTATAACGACAGGTCTAAACTTCGGTTTGATATGAAATAATGGGCTAAAAACCGTGACAATTGAAATATTACGGATTTTTTTGTTTACGGTGTGGAAATCTTCATGGTACCCGGCAACCGAGAGATAAGATATCGGGGAGTGTGGGGATTTTCACTTCCCTAAAACTACCCCGGTGGTCACCATCAGAACATAAATGGAGGTGGCGGGTCCTTCGAGACCGACTCCATAATCTCTCATGCACCGCCTAAAGATTACATACGGGAAATACCTTTCAAAAGAATGGGATTTCCCGTTTACCCTTCTCAAAGATAAAATCCCCAAAAAACCTTCATTGGATGCTTTAGGTTATAAAATAAAACTATGTTCCGATTTTAAGCTTTCTTCAATTCGTCGTTTGTTGATAGACCACTTAGTGAGGACAAGCAATTTTCATCCTTAACTTATTGTTGACATACTGCTGACACGCCCAGTGCGGGTTGGCAGACTTCACATACCATTGAGAGGACCTCTCAATAATATCAGATTACCTTAAGATGTTTTTTTTCACCGTTTAAAGATGTATAAACAATTTTAAGTATAGACATATTTAATCAATACCGTTATTCTTTAAATCGCTATCCAAATATCGCTTTTCTTGCCTGTACGTGGACAGACCTTACATCTTTTTTCAAGCAAAGTGATCTTATCGCTCATAAAACCATCGCGCCGGCCATTACGATGGTCGTTAGAATCATGCGCGTACGCCGGTCGTCGGTCGCCGCAGGCATCCGGGCCGATTTGCGGGCTACGGGTGCTCCTGCGGGATATTTACCGTTCGCATTCCATACTCAATGTTGCCACACGCCGGTGCTGATCGACGCGTTATATAAATATGAAATTGGTGGTTAAAATATAGAGCTTAAAAGTAACTTGGTGTAAGGTATGGGGTTTATGTTGTATTATCTTTTGATACAATTTATTATCACCTCGTTTGCTAGTCCTCTGCCTCCTCTGGGCGTTTGTGTATGTGAAAATTTGTGTTTGTAAAGGCACCCACGACATGGGAGAAAATCCTAGTGTGGGGCAACGTTTTTTAAGAAGAAAAAAGAAAAATAAATATGTTAATCGGGTCAGCCTTTATTATTTCTTGTCTCTACTTTGTTCTATCAGGGCTATGCGTGCCGGACAATTTTTAAGCTAACATTGTCTATTCTGCCAAAAGTGCCACCAATGAATTTACCTACGATCGTAGTGCTACGCATGAGTTTCTTTTTAGAGTAACATAATATTATCAATGACGCCATTAAATATAATTGTTGTGTGTAGTGTATAATTGCCTTTTAATTAAATAGTCATAATAATTTTATCTATTATTGTAAATATCATCATCATCATCAACCCAATATTGTCCCTCTGACACGGGTCTCCTCTCATTTGAGAGGGATTAGGCCATAGTCTACCACGCAGGGTGGGCACTGGACCATTCTGGGGTGGGTACAGCCCAACCGGCCCCATTCTATGTCCATGGCTTTATTTTCAAAATAATTTAGTCTTGAATGCTTTAATTAATCACGTGATTCCAGTCCATAATCACTTCGCCGGATACGTTCCCGATACGATTTACATTTATCGGTCGTACTGCCAGACTTATCTATTGCATCAAGCATAAACTCTAATTACAAAGCCTAACGATATTATTAATTTATTCATAAAATATTGACGGCGGCTAAGTTTCAAGCTAACTAAGCTATAAAATAGCCCTTAAATTATAGGTTAGCTCTAGAACGAATATTTATGGTCTACTAGCTTTTTCCTGCAACTTCGTCTGCCTATAAATAATTAGTTATTCGGTGCCAATCTGTAATCTCCTCATTTTTTTTTCATCCTTTTAAGAAATTATTGCTTCCGCATAAAAACATACATGCGTACAATCGTGCTGTTTTTTCACGATTCTTACGTTAGAATATCTGAATACAGTTTCTAAACATTCAAATATTTTGTCATTCATGCCCGCCTGTTGCATGTACGCTGGCCAGCACATCAAGCAACCACAATCTGTCAAATTTCTTTGATAGATTTTCAACTTTATGACAAACGAATAAGGTTCATGTTCAGTGGGGAAAATTTAACAGTTTCGGATAGGTTGATCTGCTGGCGACTGTACTACCCACCTGACCTTTTCTCAATACTAGCTCGAAGTATCCCCTTTCGATATCCCCTTTATTAATTCCTTTTATTAATCGCCTATCATTAATTATCTCAGCCATCTTAATACAATCTTACACAATAATAATCCATTATAATTACAACCCATACAATTAGAAACTTACTTATAGATTAGAAAAAAACATGCTTTACTTTTTTTTCATGTGAATATCTCGTCAGTCGTGAATGTGTTTGTAAATAATACAGGAATAAATCTTAGTCTGGTTGCTCCAAAGCCCAAAGGTTTTTTTTTCGTTCCCAAATATATTTGTATAAGTATATTATATTAAGTATACAGTGCAGAAAGCAATCTAAACGTAAAATCTACAAACGAATTAAGATATAACTAAATTGCTAATCTCAGAGCACGCTTCAACACTCCAGCGATTTGAATAATTGTTAACCGATTATACTAAACGAACTTTTCATATTTATGCAAAACTAAACCATAGTAGATACACAATAGCACACATATCTCTTCAAAGTTAAGTAATGCATTCAGCATTAATCACAAAGAAATTCGTTTTATTGTATAAACATTATAAAAGGAAGAATAATAAAAAGAGCCAAGATTGTACCATAGATTATTTATTTTACTGTTAACATCAATCATAAAGTCATTTTAGTGTAAAATATTTTTTGGAAATTACTGCTAAAGGCAGCCGTTTCCTCACTCATGTAATGATATATATGTATGTAGTTACGCTAAATAACTTTATTACTGTATTTTTTACATTAAAAAGAATACGTGAACATTTAATAGTTTATTTTACATTTAAATTGTGTTTTAATTCAGCTTAGGACAGGTGTACAATTTTGTAAAATCACGCTGATCTTTATTCAACAAAGGTAATTTATGATAGCCTAGTGGCGTGACCAGTGGACTGAGTAGTCGAAAGTCTCGAGTTCGATCCCAAGGCATTTCTCAAGGTACGAACTCTGAGTTCTGTATGCCTTTAAGCTTGTGATAAATATATCACAAGCTTAAAGGCGAAGGAAAACATCGCGAGGAAACCTGTATGCCTGAGAGATTTTCTCGATGGTATGTGAACTCTGCTAACCCTCTGCTAGCGTGTTAGACTATACCCGCAATCCCTCGCAACAAATGAGAGGAGACCCTTTCCTAGCACTGAGGCATTAATTGGGTTGATAAGAATTTATGATTATGAGGTAGGAACTGATTTTCGTCTAACAGAGGTTAATTTCACCGGAATATCTATTTGCAAAAAAAAACTATTAAATAAAATAGATATCAGGTTTGGAGTTTTCCGAATTAATAAAAAAAATCACGATGCAGAAAACTCGTGATTCAATGAGCAATATTTTTGATACAGTAGACATTTCGACTATATTCGTCTCAAACGAATTTTTGCTATAGACAATATAAGACTATAGAAAAAGGTCTTCAGATGGGAAATGGATGATACAACTATGGGTAACAAGTCACATGAACCCACATGCCTTAAAAACGATATGATTAATAATTATCAAAGAAGGTCAGGATATTCTTTCAGACTCCTTAGCAACAGACGCAACAGGTAGGTACAAAGATAACACTAACGGAGTTTATAATCGTGACTATTTTAAACCGAAGCTAATAAGTCGTCTGAGACAATACAGCTCGAAACTAAATGAATCTGGCGCGAACAATCAATCATAACAGTAAGCCTGAAACAAAAGCACACAGTACCATGGAAACATCTGATCTCGTTCTGGTCTTCAAGAATTTTCAACTGTTCTTGCCAATCTAGATTATTAATGACACTTACGGTATCAAAATCTAGGACTCATTCATGCTTTAGGTAGCCAAATCAATTACAATTGCAAAGCAGTAAAATCTCTTTTTTGAGACGACGCTTAGATACTCGCTTTTAGTATACGGCCTTTATAGATGGGGCGACTTTACACTGCACACCGCGCCATGGACTCAAACTAGATGTGACAAATTCGTACGATTATCAGGACGGTCGACGTCTTCTTATTTGTGTATGTCAGATTATTTGTGTTTATGAATGCACTCTTACACAAGAGACATTTTCCATTGCAATCACTTATTCTTGAGTTTGACATTAGGAAGACTTCAGTTGCTAGGTCTTAGCTTAGTTGTATAGTATCCGGTGTACTGAACTAGAAGACACAGATTTCCTATCATAAAAATTATTAATAAATCAATACACCTATTAAAAGTGTTCAAATAATAAAGTGAAATTTGCCACAAGTTTAATAGGTAGTTAAAAAGATATTCCAAAGATAAGTCTATTATGTAAGTGTAATCGATCATAACTGAGCCATCATTGAATGACTCGATTTATTATTCGATATACAAAAAGTTATCGATACCATTCAAATCTCGAACATCGGATCTCAATTCTCGACATCGCCGCATCGCAATGAATAAACAGCTGACGAATGATTAATGTTTCTTTGTAATTGCTTCATATCACGGACTTCCTGTAGAAAGAGTGCGCATTGTTCAAGAAGTACTTATCATATTATTACTATTATAAGCATCTTTAAATAGTTTTGGGCGAAAGCGAAAACAAGTCAAGTTGGCATGAAAAATTACATTTGCCAATGAATAGGATGAATAAAAGAACTACTTATGTTCTTTTATTCATCCTATTGGTTATGTAACTTTCTGCATATCTTGTGTGCGAATGGCGAAGGAAAACATCGTGGGGAAATTTGCATGCCTAAGAGAGTTTTTCGATGGCCTGTGAAGTCTGTCAGCCCGTCATATGCTAGCGTGGATGACTATAGTTTTATCCCTCTGACAATGAGAGGCGACCCGTGCCCAGCAGTAGAACAATTAATGGGTTAATAATGATGACATGAAAGATGATGATGATGAAAAATTTCCAGTAAGGTCGATAAATGAGGAGAAGAGTCTTTGGATACTGACGACATAAGACAGGACTTGTGGAAATCTATTCTCTACATAGGAAGCATTTCAGCAGTGAACCGCCTTTGCTCACTTGATAAAATCGTCTGATAGTACACACACCACTATCAAACTATTCTGTAGGTTATTTCTTATAGACGATGCATACGCCTACAAATGACAATAAAACGTTATCTATAAACGCCCATAAAAATATTTACTAACCCACATACCATTTAAACTTTACTATGTATGATGTTCCTTGGCGTTACCACTTTTACAGGAACCCCTTGTTGAACGAACTTAACAACAGACATACAAAAACTGTTGATTAATATGTATTATGGCTATAATTGATCTGTTTTCAATGCTCGATCGATATCAGATTGTACACGCGAACTAATGTTGGCAGGTGGATACAGATAGAAATAATTTAATAATGTTTTTATGTAGTTGGATCTTTTTAACTTGAGCAAGTGCTTGGGTCCCGTATGTATTCAGTTTTAATGTATTCAACATTGTTGCTTATAACGTTTTTATGTGGGATTTATTACGCGTGCCGATAATATAAACGCTATCGCATGCAACGCACGCATCATACGCAATTTCTTAATATTTATTTAATGGTATTTGATAGATAGATAGATATACCATACGTCAGAAATGCGTAAATGACACAAAGTGTGTTACAAATGTTGATATTAACATACATGATCTGTTAATAATAGTGTATTATGAGGAGTATTACATTTTAACAAGATTAAAATTAAGTGCTCTTGAATTTTAAATTACATTTTGATGCAGCCAATTTCTCACGACATGCCACTACACAAACGATATAAACAGCCGTTACACGTTTTTATGAAGTGTCAAAGATGATTATTTAATCGGCCGGGAGCTGCAATGCCAGATAAATTATCCGAATTATGTTATTAAAGTAATTTATGGAGCCCTTGAAGGCGATAATTCGATGGCCTGTTGCGACACAGTCCCTCGATAAAGGTCAATAAATCATAACAGTTGAATGTTGAGGGACAAAACGGTTCCCGCCTACTATTTCGTCCAGATCACGGAAGAAACAAGTCAGGCCAATTAAAACGTCACTTGTATTGTGAAATATTACGGTATAAATCATAGAAAAGTCACGAAGGTAAAATTATATGCAATCAATATTAATGAGCAGTTTTTCTGACCAATATTGCCGCGAGGTGTCTGATGCGACACATACGTGTACGGAATTGATATTGTGTGACATCGTTACACGTTCACACGAACAATTACGTTGAATTTTATTGGCCGTGAATTTTCTAGACTAAAGTATTTGACCTAGAATGGCGTCAAATTGTGTCAAGATGAAAAGAACATCTAAGTATAATGTTATTCGTCCTCAATTTAAAACTGATCGTGTGCATCATGCACACAATTGTAATAGTATCAAGATTTTTAAACCGTTCTTTAATTAATGACGAAACAAATTTGATATCGATTAAAATTACGATACCGAAGACACGATACTAAGTAGATAATTGTAATTATAACGTAATGGTTTCATTCACGCAAACGTATGTTTTTTTAAGTCTACGTATTTCGCTCTGTTTGTCACTTTGTCTTAACGCCGCTTGGACTTAAAATTTAACCAACCGAATAAAATGCACATTTGTAATTCGCTACCGGATTAATGAGCGAACTGATTTGGTTACAGACTCTCATTATAACTGCACATATGTACGCGAAAATCGAGGAGCGTTACTGTTTAGATTACAAACCACTGCGCGAAAATTGTATCATTCTACCACAGACTTAATGCTAATTTTCTAATTAAAATACTTGCTCACGCACCTCTTTCTATAGGTAATATTTTGGTTTCAAATTAAAGCGTACACAATTTATTATAACTTGTAAATTACCTACAATTAGCAGTTAAACTTAAACATATTATGTTTATTATTTTCATAAACATTCATCTCATAATATTAGACCTATCAATACTTATACTTACATATATCCGTACTCTCTAAATCAATAAACTTTTGAATGAAACTTATTAAGTTTTATGAAGAAATGTATTTTTTATTATGAAAGCTTTCATGAAATAAGATAAAATAACATACATTTTTCATTATTCCTTGTTCGCAGTTTTATTCTTTTTGTTTTCACATTTCATTGGGTAAACTACGTAGTTACATTATTAAACATCTAATTGATATTAAATTTCTTAGAATAGTTTACTAAAAGTGTTGCATAAAAAAAATTACACCATCCAAATTGAGAACCTCCTCCTTTTTGATGTCGGTTAAAATAGGCATGAAAGCACCTTGCAAATGCAAATTTTGTAATTACAAAGACTGAAATATATCACTGTGAAAGATATATATCTTTTAAGTTCACATACGTTTAATTATACGGTAATTTCTCCCATTTCCATCTGATTAGCCGATTTATTCGGTTCCCTGCTAATAAGCTATTGTTAAATTGTGCTGTTTTGTGTTGTTTCAGATTGCTTGATAGCAGCCCACGAGGTGAGAACGAGTCCATTTTCTTACATTACATTATTGTGAGCTGATAAACTGATTTCGGTATGGAAATTGAAGTTAATAGCTTGTAAACATAGTATCTACATCTACATAAGTATATATCTATAAAAATGCTTGGTTGGTTTGTCTTCAAAAACTCGAATAGATATTTGGTATTTGTTAGGTCCCATGGAATGGGGGGCGAGCCTATTGCCATCAACCGGGTACCAATCCAAACTCTGAGCTGCTACTGAGAAAAACTCAATAACACTTTGTTCGACCTGGTAATCGAACCGATGACCTCTTACTCGGCAGTCGCACTATGCTTATTATTGTATAAATTAATTATTAGTTTTTGTTTAGTATCGATTGTACATTCATAATCCTCTGTTCTAATAATTTTACCGACAATTCTGCACAGTACATCGACCACAATGAACATTAAAATGCCATAAAGCCATAAGCACACTACCGGTTGACTACAAATGCAGCGAAGTTTTTTAACGCCATCATTACAAAATACTAACGGTAATAGATATAAATGTCGGATACATGCTAGGGGGCGTGTAAACCACTCTTAATTTTGATAAATTACTTCTAAGCATCGGCTTCGCTGTTTTTTTGCTTGGCATCCGTCAAAACAAACTCACGCAACGTTGAGGTACAGCCTTAAATCGATTAGCGATTAAAGGCGGACGAGTTTATGATTTGTGTGTTTTGTTCACGATCGTTATATTAGATATGTCACTATCTAGTGACGTATAACTAACTATTTCAGCAGCTTTAATTAGGCAAGTATCGGTGGCATATGTAACAAGCAATACTGTTCACGCCGGTAAATAAATTGTAGTAGGCAAAGATAACAATTCAAAAACTAATGAACTCAAGATGTCAAAATAGCTCTATGAAAATTTTGATGAAATGATTGTCTTTAGAATAAATATTTTACATATTTTAATTTAGATAAAGTTACACGTTAATTTTAATAACCAGAATGTATGTTTGTATAATTATGATTTAATAACAGAAATATTCAAACATTATTTTTGTTAATTATTCAAACATTGGATTTTACTTATTTATTTGTGAATATTGTGGTACTTATATCATAATATTGTGTCACCTTATCTTGTTCCAACATCTCAACAAGCAAAGATGCTGTGATAAACTTGAACCTTTTAATTGAACCCCAATTGTAATTCCATTAACGTAGAGGTGAGTGCCGACTTTACTTAATTACAGTGTCTGTTAGTGATACTATCTTAAGCCTCAGTAATACGATAGCAAACAATATCTGAAACAGGTCTTAAACCCAAAATCGTGCTTTATCAATTTGTACGGATTAAGTTTTTTGTACTAATGTCAAAACAGTTATAATCCACGAATATATTGACCAGTTATGAACTCTACTAGGGACCCAATTCTCGTTTACAACGCTATTCGTCTCATAGAATATTATCATATCGCTCCTTATGCCTATGTAATCGTAATATCGAGTGCTCTGGAATACTCGATTTAATATTGAAGAGATTTTTATCAATATCTATCTATCTACGGGGACTTCTTGAGAAAACGGTACACTCGCATTCATTAGATTTGACAGTCTGTGTGATATAATTAGCGAATATGATTTAGAGTCGTCCATGAAAATTGCGTCTCTATTGGCAGTTCGCGTAGGACGAAAATCTTCCTACTCAAACCTTGTACTCACAGAATATTATTAATGATTTTATTATAATTTCTGCGGCCCGTCATTCTTTTAAGTCTATTTAGCAATTTAGAAGCTGTATGTACAATCAAGATTAGATTACGTCAGAGATATGACGATTTATAAACCCAAAGATTAATTATTTATACATTAATCAAAACAAATTTCTGTGCTCAAAAGCTACGTAATGATGTGTAATTTTCGAGATATTATGTCAATTCACGTTATTATAATCTGTGGATTCACGTGTGAATTGTCTATTGACGGCTTTGTTGTAAGTAATGATTATATTATGACATGCACTTAGTTTCTTTTACAATATTTGACCAGATTTTTTTTAAATTGCACTTCAGGGAAAATTTAATTACAAGTAAAATATAAAAAACAAGCAAAATATTACACATTTATCGTAGACTACTTACTATTCAAACTTAAAAAAACAACTAAAGGGCCCTAACATGAGGCTTAAATCATATCAACATATCGCGATAAAATCAATGTAATCAGTCGTTTTATTTCAACAAAAAGTCCCCTACTCAATCCTTTACCTCGCTTTACTGGAAATAAACTTAGAAATGTTAACTCGCCTACTGTCTCCATTATCAGCAAAGGCAAATAAGATTTTATGTTCTTTACGAGATTTTCTAAGAGCTAGGCACAAATTACACGGTGACGATTAATAGTGGCTGTCACTAAACTGTCTCAATCTTCGCCTATTAAGCCCCACGTAATAAGTGGTGCGCACGAGTCGATTATTTCCCCACCGACGACGGCGCGGGCGCGGCCGCGCTCTGACTCTAATGATACGAATAGAATTAGATTATAAAGATGAATGTACATTGTAGTACGAGAGAGCATTCAAATTAAACGAATGAGTATCGATTAGGTTAATTAGTTGAGAATTGTTTTAGGAGTCCATCGATTATAATGATTGGTGAAGGGAATTCTATGCGCTGGGCTGACACTAAGACAGTTTTAGTAAGAGAAAATGTATCGAAATGAGACTGCTCTTGAATGAATAACACTAAAGTGGGTAGGCGCAGTGGCTGAGCGATGAGTTCTGCAATAATGTATTACAGCTTGCGAGCTCGATTCGCGGTTTGGCATGACCTGTTCCGGGGTTTGTGATTGTATTATGTTCGATTGTATTTTTAAACGCACTCAGGAACATAAGATTATTGTGGAACAACGATTAGTTTGACAAAAAAATGTGGACGGAATTTTGAATATTAATCTTCTTAAAAATAACCGATTCAATATTCTCATTGAAGAACATGGGCAGAGTTCCTTATAGAAACTAGACACGATTAATTTCCAGGCCGATAGCCGCTAGCATTCACTGTTTACCTCTGCTTACCCCGCGGGCAACAATTGAATGAAAACTTTGAATTAATGGCGTGTAATCTAAGTGAGGCTAGATAAATGGCATCATAATTATCTCAAGCTATTCAACTAAGCATGTCTTATATGATTTTAAGAGTAAGAGAAATGTACCTAATATTTGTCATTCAATATTTTCATATATTGATAGTTTATAGAAGTATAATTAAGAGTAAATAATAAAATTATAAAATGGACTTAATCATCTTAATAATCATCGACTTATTATTTTTTCATGCAACCAGTGACTAAAAGTAAACCATAGTTTTATTGCGTATATAGAATATATTTCTTCTTTACGTGTCTCTCACTTACATCTTTTTAAAGGGTTGGACCAATTTTAATAAAATTATTTGAGGTTGTGTTTCACTGGGTCCGTAAAATGGTTTATATATTCAATTTGACCCGGTATGTGGACATCCAATTCTATGTTCGGATAGGACAATATCATACGTATAGCATGAGAAAATGTGAGGTATTAGTACTATACATATTTATAATATCAAACAAAAAGGTGAGGCAAAAATGGTATGCAGGGACCGTAGCGCGTGGCATTCTGTAGTTTCTGCCTACCCCCATGGGAAAAAGGCGTGAGTGTATGTATTTATGTATAATATCAAACAGGAAAAGAGGACGTCTCTCAAAAGATCTATAGTTGAAATACAAATTGTAGAGAGTATTGCAAGACTAATTGTTTGCTAGTTGCATTTGATTTATAGCTTACTTCATACCAATGAATATTCAATGATGAGAATACAAAGTCATCTTAGTAAATAACAACGTTAGTGGTTCGTTTACGACGATATTTCACGATAGTGACAACAGTTTCAGTCGTCCGGTATAAGTCCATTTCATTTCTCTGAGGCGTTTTAATACGCGACTAAAGGAACATAATATCAATCCAACCGACTGCCGCGAAATATTGTGTAGCAACACTGCCTCTTTCAATTTTAAACTTATATTATTTTTATTACCAACGGGAAATATTTACGAGTAAGCTCTGAGCATAGAGTTGTCAGGCGTTCGGAACCTTGAGGTATAAATCAAATTGTGACGTAACAATACGCGGGCTAGAGATGTCCCAACACGCCCCACAGTCCGTTACATTGTGAGGGACGATCACAAAACTTTGTTGTATACCACTTTTGGACCTTATGTAAACAATATTAAGGGTGAATATTGAACTACTGTGAAGTTAGCTGATTGTACCGTATGGTTATAATCTATGCGCCTGTGCGGACAGTATACACAGGTATTGTGTTAAGACTATTTTGACGTTTATACCTATTATTTGTTTGTTGCCGCGTAGATGTTAGGTATTATATTCGCGACAAGGCTTGGTGCGAATGATGTATTATTTGTTACACCTGGCTTTTATCTGCAATATCTCCCTGGGTGGCTTGTTTTGACATTAGTGATTTATGTGATGTTTCTTGTTGAACTTCGTGTAAAACAGGCCACACGAAACCCAGTGATAATTGTATAGAGCTAGAAACCTAGCTTACTGTTAAGTGCAGGTTAGGCGATGAAATTTATGTCTGCTTGCTGTCACAGTAAATGTTTACAACCCCGGTGAATTCATATTTACCAGCTTCGTGTACAGATACGTGATATTATCATTGCCTAAAGAGACATTGAACTTAACACAAGTAAGTGTAGGTTTTTTATAAAAAAAGCATGACAGAAAATGCAAGTGGTCGTGATTACGTGACTTCTCAGCTCATGACATGACTAGGTAACCCTTTGCGTGTCACTGCCAACTCTTCAAATGGCCATTAAAACTATTAAAACTTTTGCTTTTATTTGACAAAACAAGATCGTACCACCATCATCACAACCTAAAATCCGATTGTCCTGTAAATTACATGCACGCAGGGGCTGATTAAATATTCACAGAGCCGGTAACGAACCGGACGCCGGCGCACATTATGTGGCAACAAGCGTGACGGCCGCCACAAAAGCTCACTAACATAATGATTGTTTTTTATCCACTTTCTTCGGTGTAAAAAGTGCACAATTTATTGGACGGTAAAAAAGTCATTAAAAAACTTAACTTAATTGTCACGGCTGTCCGCGCGACGTCGCACGCTCGCCGTCCGTCGCCCGCACACCCGCCGCAGCCGATTATGTTACCATTGTAACCGTCTTTTTTTAACAAATTGCTCTCTTGCTTCTTTTACAGAATTTCGGTTTCGCTTTCACTAGAATGTGTATTACTGTTCATTGTATTGATTAAACAAATTGCAATTTGATTTGCGGTTGTGGTGATACGAATTAATGTATATTTAAATATGTTTTGGACTTTTTGTATGAAAGCTGTAAGTTCCAATTTATTTGATACGTTTCTGTATTAAGTACCTAGATAGTCTATTAGTCATCACAACTTCATAAGGAAATACAGTTCTTAAAACTCTTTCCTCTCAATATGTACAACGAATACGATGCCATTATAAGCGGTTACTATTGCGTATGGGAATACCTACTGTTAATAGCAATTTTATTTTACGTTGCTTTTCTGAGGCTGGTGTTAAGTTTTCCTCGCCAAGTAATTTTACCAACTATATCACCCTTCAGAGTCGATGCAAGGTAGGTATATTAAATGCATGATTAGTGGCAGAATATTACAGTTCAGCGTTGGTACTATTATTAGAATAGCTCCTTCAGTGTACTCCTATCACTTAATACGAATACTTACTGCCTAAACAACTTCAATAATGTAAACATAACATATAAGGACCAACTGTAGTGGTCGTACAGTGCAGCTGCCGAACAAGAGGTCTTGGGTTCAAGTTGGCTCGGAGTTTGGATTTGTGACCCGGTTAATGGCAATAGGTTCTCCTCCTATAACATGGGACCTAAAACATACCGGTGAAACGTGGGTGTACATTAGTACACGTCCTCTGCCTAACCCTTCGGGGACGACAGGCGTGATGGAATGAACATATAAGGTAGAGGTGTATTGATGTCTCATTTATTATATTAATAAACGGGCCTATTGCTATTAACAGGGCTGTTGGTGGGCTTGGGATTAACCAATAATTACACTGATCAATGAACCTGTAAGGTATCGCTGCAAGGCCACTTACCGAGGCCGGGTGACCAGTATACCACATTGAGACCTATTCGTGTCTCAGAGAACCACGTTAATCTATTGGTCCAGGTTGTCATACGTACACCTTGAAGCCCGTAAACCCAGTTTACCTTAAACGGGATCGGCATTGCTGAGGGTTTTGGTTGTGGAGGTTTGATAGCAGCTCTTCGTGTAGTAAAATATTAGTTCGCATCTGATTAGACAGGAACCGTTGCAAGCATAGTAGAGAAATAAACCAGGCAATAGAATATTGCCATTAAAAAGGACCTAACCCCAAGTCCATCCTGCTAAGAGATTCATTGAAAAATTCAGCTCGACGCAAGATCTTATGGAAAGATAAACCAATGCGGCAGTAATAAAGTTATTAATCAAAATAATAACTTATCAATATTTTAAATAATTTGTCAATAGAAATTGTTCCGCTTTGGTCCGCTCACATGATCTGTTTCCAACATTGCATTCGTGACGAAACTGCCAATCTCCAGTGAGGTCTAAGTGGGTTATTACAGCTTGATTAGCTGACTCATCCCTGTCATTGGTATCACGAGGAGGTCCAGAAGCCTCCACTATTGAGCAACGTTGCACTTAACTTGCACTCGCCGTCTTGGTTGGGTCACTGTCCTTACCACTAAATTATAATTATTACGTTGGACAATCAAGAATCATTGAATCTTATACGGAAACGTAAAGTTCCAATATTTTTATTTTTAATGATAAAAGGTTTGTCGGTTCTAATGCGGTTATTTAGACTGTTATAAAACCGGAGATATTAATATTTTCATCTCTTATGACGTAAGTACTCCCGACTTCCAGCTTAACAGAGAAATGGTGAAAACGACATATAATAAACGCCAATTTTATTGCCAAACAGAAATATTGAGTTTCATAAACTATTCCTTATGGTAAAACCGGTCCGGCTATTCAACCGGTTTCCGAGTGTTAACATGATCTAAATGTACATAATAATGATGACAGATGTAGGTACAGCAAATGATACAGTATTTTTAAGTTTTATTAGTATTTATTTTGGACCTTAATAACAATAAAAAACTAAAATTTAAATTAAAAAACCCCGGTTAATTTTGTGGCGTCATCAATATCGGCTCATCTGTTCGGGAGCTACGATGCCACAGACAGACACACACACAGACGCGTCAAACTTATAACTTTTTGCGTCGGGGGTCAAAAATACCACAACGAATATGTATGAACAATATAATATAATTAGTAAAAAAATATATAACAATAATATTTAAATATCAAGTTCCGGTACAAACTACAGAAGTTTTTACTAGTTTATTCTTTGCGAATCAAGTCTATGTGAATAAAATTTGATGAAAACTTGATTTTTTAAGTTGGCAATTATTTTTAACGAACGTTTCTATTTATTAACGCGAAAATAAAACTTAATTAGCGTATCATCATAAATTTTAACGCAAACTTAAAGAAAAACCTGTCTTTGTGTGTTTTTGTGATTTGAACCAAACATTGTTTTTATTCAATTAGAATATTACCTACAATTTATGTTACGCATAGCATTGGAGTAAAAATCTTACTAATTTATTTTCTAGAAAAAAAAAACAGTCAGTTAAAACTAATATACACAATTGAAAATATTACATAACACCACTAGGCTACCACAGCCTCATTCTGCTCCCCTATGTCCTTTTTTGTATAAATTATGCTCCGAGTGTTTACTTTTCTTTTACTAGAGACAATATATAAAACAAACGAGCTCAGTTACCTACGTGTTGTTGTTTGTCATACTATTAGTCTTTCTAATGTCAGAGTTCTGTCACTATGCGTTAATAGTAAAATCCGATACATTTCTGAAGAGCAAACCATTCAAACGAGTACGGGAAAATGCCCGTGGCACCGCAGCTTAACCAAGGATTCTCACCAAGCGATTAAAATAATCTGCGGTTACGTCGGCGAAGATTTGCGTCGCAGTAATCACAGACAGCTTTCAATACACTTTACAGACATATTCTTTGAATCTTTTTCTAGTATTCCATCTGTAATTTTATGTTCTAAGAGTTTTATTTGTAATGCGATAGTATTTTTTGTGAATGAAAATGTATAGTCATACATTTTGAGTTGGTAATCTCAGGCATGTAATCATTATCACGAAATGTGCAAGCGAGCAAAGTTTATTGAATTATCATTGATACTTTGATCCAAGAATGTACAAAATAATTTTGCTGTATTATATTCTAGACATATATATTGTATATTGTATATTGTGTATATTGTATATTCTAGACGCATAAAATACTACAAATAAGTGAATTACTCAATATAGTACAATTAAACTGCATACGGCTATTACATAATATGATCCAGTCACAGAATATCTTCAAGAGTCATTTTAATTAATAGTATTCAGAATGTAGGCTTTACATTTTACAGTAGTTATGGTTGTATGCTTATTGTGTTGTTTTTGTTGGAAGGGCAACGTCCTCAGTAAAATGAGCCATATTATATACCAAATAAGACTTTTTACTGATGTCCAAAAAGTGGGAACGAGCTTCCTTTTAAATTCGCCTAGCGTTTATTTCTTTGTCGCCTTAGTGAGTTCAAGAAAACATATTTATACGCATAATATATAGTAATAGTATATCGTACATGTGAGCCCCTGAGCCAGTACTGAAGGCGGATAATAATATTATAGTGCTGTCATAACTACTTCTATGACCGCGTCAATAGTTTCCGGAAAAGATATCACTGCGTAAATGTTTCCGAAACTGGAATAAAATCGACGCTACACTCTAAATTGACACGTATGGTAGATAAAACAGACGTTAATAGTATATTCGCGTGCCTTCCCTTGCATGACAGTATTTATAATATACTATAAAGTTATTTTTAGAATGTCACAAACGAGTCTAAGAATTTGTTATGTGAACTTTGTTTGCTCCGATTTTTGTCGTATATGTATTAAACAATAAGTAGTTTTGTCACAAGCACATGTGATATTAATAAGGAATATAGCATCATCATCATCATCAGCCCATATTGGCATCAGCCACTGCTGGACGTAGGCCTCCCTTAGTGAACGCCATAGAGCTCGATCTAGGAATATAGCATACATATCAGAAAATGGATATTTTCTTAACAACACTGAGTTTTTTGGTAATAATTATAGTACCACTAGTCAGTTCCTCTCGTTTGAGAGGAACTGGTCTACCCCACTAGACTAGTGCGAGTCGACAGACTAGTCGCCATCTATAAGATCTCTCAGGAATTTCTTCCACCGTTTGAGCTTTTGATAAAAAAAAAATAACTTCATAAAGTCAGTGGTGCATTGCCTTGTTTTGCCTTAGGATAGAACCTGAGAAAGCCAACAAACTGCTTATAGAATAAAAACATGAACAAAATTCCAAAAGCAATTTAATATAAAACACTAATATACAATTTTAAACAGAGCTGCATGTTAGCAAAGCCTGTTAAAAAACTACTCAAGTTGATGGATGTGCGCTCACCGGGAGCTTTACGATAACCATTCGCTACCAACTCGTCATTTTCACGGTGCTGTAATAAATCAACCGGTTAATTTGATCTCCGCCGATTCCATGTTAACAGGTTATGGTGCAATTGTTACATGTTACATCAATAAATCTCTGTATTTCCGTCTTAACGAGTGTACATGTAAAGGAAATACATATCCTACGGAATCTACTAAGCGCTTTTACAAGTTTACTGCTTATTTACCTGTTGAGTTTCTTATCTATTAAAAATATATTATGATCGAATGCAGCCTGAACTAAGACTGAAAATGAAACACGTTATCTCGTCTTGGAAATTATAAGTGAATTATAACAAATCCATCTAGATTTTCTCAAAAAAAAAAAATGCGTCGTACGCAATTTTCTGTGGTTCCAATTTCTTCGATGCCTATTAGTATAGTAGTAGTTCAATGACTATATTTCCGATATTCCTATTGTATATAATAATATTTCAATATTGCATTTAAAGTGGGCAACTTTGTTCAAATAAATCGCAAAAAATAGCAGTGGTTTTTTGTTGTTGTTATAGTTATGGTAATCATTATTAGAAAATTGATCTCTTGATGCTACAAATTTGCAATTTATGTTTAGCATTATATCAATCAACAGACCATAGTGGCCAAGGAGTGAACGCGCGTTGTAAGAACTAAATAAGTATGTATTTCTAATATTATTAATGGAATCAAGTCAATAGTTTAGATCTGAAATACATAAACCTCTGTTACACCCACCTCATTTTCAAGTAATCTATATTCTTCGAAGTTCGTTAGAATCCCACGCGAATTCATATAATATTACGCCTGACCCGTTTAGCCCAGCGATAGTTAACACTGCCTCCGGAGGTTCCAATCCTGATAGGGACAAATGTTTGGGTGATGAGCATCAACATTTGTATCCGAGTTATGCATGTATTTATAATAATAATAATAATAATTTATTTCAAGTAAATACTTATCAGCTATACAATTTCAGGAACTTACAAATACTTCTTAAATCCACGTTCAGTGAACATCTGTGTCTGAACTAGATAACTGAATATCTGTGCTTCAGACAACATGTATATATTTACAGAAAAAAACATCTGAAATGTACCAACTATCTAGTATCCGTAACACAAGCCTCGTTGCTTAGCTCGGACCTAGATGGTACTGTGTCATAATGTGTGGATATATTTAGTAAGAACAGAACGAAAAGATGCGCGTGCGTCGTATCTGATTATTAATATATCATATAAAAGTTACAGTCGACAAACAACGTTTAACCTATGCCATTAAAATTGTTACGACCATTGCATGTTATTGTTAATTACTCAGTACATATTACCTCACAGTTGTTTTGAAGTATGACTGCCATAAATCGGCCAGAGGGAAATAGATGGAACGTTCCCTGATAAATCGGGTTACACCTTCTGATTATATAAAATAACAGACCTGTTGGAATAACTCGTCTAATTTATTACTTTTTTAGAAAATTATGAGATAGTCGTAGATGACCGCGCCGAAGCGCTTCGCATGCGCTTCTACTTAAGTTGTAGCGATGCCGACGGCGGCATCGTCGTAGCAAACGGCGTAGCAATATTTTGGAGCTTTGTTACCAACGCAAACTTTTGGGTTTCGATCAGAGTTTCGATTTCAATTTTTGTATCAAAATAATTTTGATTATTATTGCGTAAAATGCGTATTTTTTATTTCATTACATTACAGTTTTACGCCAGTAAAATATGTTTTTTAAGTTTTGTATTCCTAATTCCTAAACTAACAGAAAAAATCGCATTGGGTCAAATAATATAAGTCATCATCATCATTAACCCATTATTGTCCCACTGCTGGGCACGGGTCTTCTCTCAATTGAGAGGGATTAGGCTATAGTCCACCACGCTAGCCTATTGCGGGTTGGCAGACATTACATGCCATCGAGAAAATCTCTCAAGCTTGCAGGTTTCCTCACGATGTTTTCCTTCACTGTTTGAGCATGTGATAAATACGCAATAAATAATAACTTCCGAAAAGTCAGTGGTGCGTGCCTTGGGTTCGAACTCGATACCTCTGACATCTCAGTCCACTGGTCACACCGCTAGGTACCACAGCTCTTCTAATAATATACGTGCTCGCTCTCAAAATGTATCTCATTCTAAATGTTCGTACAAGTTGAGTTAATGTGTATTACATAAACTATAGAGCTCCATCCAGCTATTCCCACAGTACTCGACACCAATCACAGGCAATATAAATAGTTCTTCTTGCTAATACTCACGTATATAATCAAGAATACATTACTTACACGTCACGAGAGGTGTGGAAATACATGAGATTTTATCTCACACATCCAAATTGGGAAGTCGGTTAAGTAAACTTAGCTTTTTATCTAAACAGAGCTATTTTTATTGGATAGAAGATAAATTTGTGTTGGAAACCGAGCGAGGAATTATTTGCTCGGTGATTAGTTGCATTGCTGTTAAGGACTTAAGTACGATAATTGAGTAGATGCTATATAAGGATATATTCTACTAATAATTACGTATTTTATTAAAATAGTTCTTTTTTGGGTGTGTTCGTGATGTATTTACGGTATCTTTAAAGTTTAAACTAAAAAAAAATGGTTTTGTTTCGTTAAAAAAAATGCAATAATATTTTGGATAACAACAACCGTGCTATAAAATCATATCATTATTTTCAGAGTATAATACTAATGCTGCGTATATGGACAAGAGGATGTTAATTAAACGCCACATAAAACGCTAATTAAATAAAGTGTCATTTATTTTTGTTTCATGGTATATTAAAAAAGAGACATCACAATAATAGCGGTTAACCCTAAAATAGATTAAAAACAATTTAATTATTCGATATCAATAAATTGTCATTGAAAGCAATACATTTTAATACATGTTTAACGTTTCTTTTAAATGATAGCACGCGAAGACAGCTGTGCAACTAGTTTTTAAGTCCAAAATTTCGCCAACTGCCGCTCGTTACTATGTATCTTATAAATTTTATCTTTACTTGATTTATTCCAGTTACAAGTGTAACGAATTTTTACTTTTATTTTTCACTCTCGAGTCTCGAAATTGCTCAACGCTTATAAGGAAAATTGACAATTTTATTTCAATTACCTGTGACTTTTGCAGAGCGGTTTTCTTTGCTTTATTACTGAAAAAAAAAACTTAAGTAACGGTTTAAATTATGTTTATTCATGATTTTTGGTTTATTTATTACGATTTGGTGTTTGCCATCTCGTAAAAGTGAAGTAAATTGGAGAATAATGGTGTGTTCTTTCTGCTAACACATTAAATTATTGTCTTACTGATGGGTCTCCTCTCAATTGAGAGGGATTAGGTTACCACGGGTGTGGGTTTTGCAGACTTCACACGCCATCGAGAATATATCTCAAACAAACCTGCATGCTTGAGAGATATTCTCGATAGCGTGTGCCATATGCCGGCGATGGCCTCACGAGATTGTCGTTCTCCGTTTGAACATGTGAGTACAATACACACGTCACTTTGGTGCGTGGCTTGACGTTTGATTTAACAGTTCACCAGTCACACCAGTAGGCTATCAAAGTTTTACAATTCTGGTAACACAGTTTAGCGCAGCTTAGGATTCAAATATCGGTACAGGCAAATGTTTGGTTGATAAGCATGGACAATTGACCTGAAAGATGGATGTTTCTATATATAATAAGTATGTATGTATATACAAAAAAAAACTTATAGAGTGTCAACCATCTAGTATCCGTAATACAAGCCTCACTGCTGAGATCGTGTGAGCGGGCAAATACAGAGAAATGGAGGCCAAGAGTGTGTTAATATTATCATCTGTTGTTCTGTATTTCTATATCAGTATTTTTTATTATTCTGCTTGGTTAAATTGATTGGTATATGCTAGCTCTCATAACCATAGTTTATTATTGCACTCTATATTGTATAGACTGATTATAGTATTATATATAATCATTTATTAAAAAAACAGACAGAAATGTGTGCTGGGGAGTTTGTTGCGCCGCTTCTTCTTCCCAGCAAAAACACTAGGAAGCGGTGAAGGGCGGGCGTTTTTGCGGGCTGTCTTTATTGTCGACGTTCAAAAAGAGCCAATTAAATTTGGCCTACTTTGAATAAATTATATTTTGACTTTGACTTTGACTTTGACTTAGCTCGGATCTAGATAGCGTTGGATTATAATGTCCGGATCTATTTATATATTTAGTTTCTTAACGTCGGATGTAGTGTTGAGGGTATTATTTATGTTAACAGCTTTCCTTCAACAGCTCGTATATAAACTAACAGTAGATTTACGATGTCAGTTTTTAATATCCACAGTTTACAAGCAGTTGCGATTCAATTAGCATATAAACGGGTTGTGAAAATAAAAGTTAGGTGAGCGCGCCGGAGGCTTATCCCGGCTTATCCATTCTCAGTATCAATACGATTATTCAACCGCAAGTTAACGATGTAAAACACTAGATATTAAATTAGATTACAATTATTTACAATGTTGCTCCCAAGATGGTGATAGATCACAGTTTTATTTCTTTTAATACCATATTACAGAAATAACGACGTGGAAAAAAGCCAGGTTTTTTTTTCCGTCTGTATACGTAAAAGTTTATTCTGAGGCAAGCTTTATTTTTATTGAAATACGTTGTTGGTTTTATCAAGTCAAATTTATATTTACGATAAGTTAGTAAACCAAATGAAATTAAGATTGATTATTTTATAATATTTAGTTTTTGTATGGTGTATGAAAATCTGATAATTCGTTTAGATCCTACAAACTGCCATAGGCAAACACACTGATTCACAGATTAACATTTGTTAAATGTTGGTTTCTGTTGTTGTTTGGGGTGTAGTATAAAAAAATAATATTATGATTATAAAAATTAAATCATAAGTAGCTGTAGTGTGACCAGTAAACTGTGAACTCAGTGGTATCGTCTTTGATAAACAGGCACGCACTGACTTCACGAAATTATGTGCATATTTATCACACAATCAAACTGTAGAGTAAAATATTTTGAAATGTCCTGAAAGATTTTTTAAGATGAAGTCTGCCAATCCATATTAGGCTAGCGTGATGGCCTTTAATCTCTACCAAATGAGGGAAGACCCGTGCCCAGCAAAAGCCACTAAAGTTCGTTTGTTAAGGAAACATGCGCAGATTTATCTAACCACTGTAATGCATTTGAAAATTGCTTTTTTCACTACCTAGTCAAAAAGAGACGGGGCTATCTTTTAGTTGCAATTCTATACTTGCTCTCTTTTTAGCATAGACCAAAACAAAAGCGGTGGCGCCAGACATATCAGGGCTGACCACCTCTAGACATTTTCATTAATAGGTCATTGGAATTATGACGAGAATCTCCTACTTAGTTTCTAATAGTGAACTCCAGCCATCCAATAATAATACATGCGATCGTCAATAATTTTTAATGATTATCTCATTACCAAAATCCTTCAAATTAAAGTGCTTCAACATGAAATATGTATATTAACACTAAATACATAAATTCATAAATGTACATATTCTTCGGATCCTAGTATTTAAATACCTTTAAAATTGAATATGAAATACTGACACTACAAAATAGAGAATGCAAGAACCTGTGCCCGGCAGCCCTGAGGTAAGGACGCCTGTCTCGCGGCGCGGGCGCAGGCGCTGATGGCGTGCGAGCGTGCGGTAAAGTGAAGGCCGCGCGGAGGCCGGTCGTCGACCGCGCTATTTATACAACCATGCCAACCAGGGACCGGCTGCTCGTCCGACTCTGGACACACTGCCACATAACAGCCGACGAGACTGACAACTTGTGAAAAATCATGTTCTCACACGTCATATTTTTTTTTTGTTTATTTATTTAGTTATCTTTTACTAAAAATGTGGTGCAGTTTGTTACTTATGGGGATAGTAAGTTACATTTAAATGAGTAACAATAAATAGGTAGGTTTCAAAGTAGCCCGTATTAAGGATAATCAGCCCTCATTTCCCGAAAGTAGGATTAATAACAAACATCGTAGTAATAACATTGGGTAGTAAAAAAAAACTATTGACAAAAATAATGTGAGTGGAAGTGGGAATATGAGCTTGAATGGAGGGTGGACGTGTGTGTGTGTACATGTGTTTGTATTTAAATCAGTTATATTGTAATCCACATAAATCGTGTATCCAATTAGTCTATAATTTTAGAATAATATTGTGGATGTTTGCGCGGACAGATTTAATCACAAGTCGTAGTTGATTTAATCGCCAACCCATTTACTGTCCCTTTGCTGGGCACGGGTCTCCTCTCATTGGAGAGATTAGGCATTAGAGACAATCTGTCAGCCATGCAATTTTCCACACGATGTTTTTCTTCACCGTTTGAGTATGTGATAAATATGCACGTAACTTTGAATTCCAAAAAGTCCTCTAAACCCCACAGTGCACTGAGAAGAAATATATTCTAATATTACGTTGTAGGCGTGGCCTTAAAAGCCATAAATATAAACAGTCACATTCTTTGTTATTGAACGTTGTTTAGGCTTAGGGTGTGCCCATAATTCAACAGTACCATTTTAGGAAGATACAAATTAGTTTTTTATTATATGTAAATGTTATGCATGTGTATTCTCATCATTCAGGTTCATAAAATCCAATAGTATATTATTTACTGTATACGAGACTGGAAATCTTATAAATACTGTCTTCATTTCCATTTTTTGTTTTACTAACTTAAGCATACATAAAAGTATGAACCCTATATGTCTTTAAATAGGATTTTAATTGGCATTAGCAATTAATCCTTTCAAGACTGCCATCAGAAGTAATTAAAACTTCTTACTAATCCTTCTTGCAACTAAAAAAACTGTCAGTGTCTTAAGCGCTATCCTGTATCCTCTTATGGAAACTAAAGTAGGGAAAAAGAGATGCATTGCTTGTCACTTAATGCAACTGTCAAATCAAATCAATAAACAAAACAAAGTAGTAGTTTATTGATATGATGATAATGGCTATTTATAAAATCTAGGCAATCAACATTTTAAAAAATATTATCAATATACCGCAATAGAAGCCATAAAATGTAGTTTTATTTCAAAGTCGCGTTTTCGCGTAAGTTAAATAAATCAATATCCCTTAACCGCTTCTACTGTTTTAATTCAAATGAAACGTATTATGTTGACATCGAGAAACGAGAAAATTTGTTAATTACTTAAAATATAAAATACACGTACAAATATACCATAATATTGACGACCCAATTAGTCCAACGGTAGTTAATACTGCCTGCTGTGCTATGGGTCCCGGGTTCGAACCCCGGTAGGAACAAATGTTTGTGTGATGAGCATAAACATATCAACCGACTAGTATCCGTAACACAAGCCTCGTTGCTTAGCTCGGATCTAGATGGCGCTGTGTCATAATGCCCAGGAATAGTTATACTTACAATAATTACAAAGTATTTTGTATAGACAGGTATTAACACAATATATTCAATGCTCTTATTCCATTGCGAAAGATTACTTAATAATAATATAAAACGTCCATAACCCGCCTATTCCTCCGCCGACCAACGATCATTATTCATCGCTCATTATATTTAATTTGCACTCGATATTTTTCCCCTCTTATGATATAAGAACACATTAATAACCGGACCAATCAATTTGATGTGCCGTGAATGAATTACGCTGATACAAGTTTATCGATAGTGGATAGTGTTGCGTTTATATTGGAAATATAGAAGAATAACAATAATATAATAATGGGAGATAAACAAATGAACGGAACTTTGGGTGATGACGTTTGATACCCACCAAACTGATGTCATAATTATGAGCTGAAATGGAATGTTTAATAATAATAATCTATATAATTGTATGAAAGGAGAAGCTGACTGAATTAATGACTGACTGACATATCAACGCATGGCCTAAACTATAATGGTTAGAAACTTGAAATTTCGCACAGCACTGCACTGTTGTTTTTACCCAACCAGAGAGCAGCGTGATTTTTTGTCAATTGTTTATAAGGAAATGGCAATTTTTATATTTTAAGTAAAGTATAGTATACTATATTAGTATTGTATTGTATATTAGTATTATATAGTATAGTAGTATTTAAAGTAATCTCTCAAATAAGAGGAGACCCGTTCCTCTCATTTGAGTGATTAGGCATTAGAGAGAATCTGTCAGCCATGCAAGTTTACACACGATCTTATTTGCAACTTATTTGCTAACTTATTTGCATGAGTTATGGCCTCCGGTTGTTCTTATTCTTTTCAGTAGCTTTATACTCCTTCCAACCAGTTCATAGTAATGTTTGCACATTGCAACACTATTGCTTAGCAGCATAATATTGGACAATAATCTGATACTACAAAACCGGACTAACTTAGCTGTGCAACTAAGGATTTTTTTTTAAGTAGACTGGCCACTTGTCTGTTCAAACTTTTCACCTACAAATTTTTCAACATAGACTTGAAAAATCAACTAATTAAAGAAACCGTGCTTTAATTGCTGAACATTATTTAACTCGTGCAATTAATCTTAAATAAATAACTGATATTTATCTTCACTACTAAAGTACCTGCAAAAAATGTGAGCTCCTTCATAAGATTAACAGTTTTCAGTAGTTATAAATTATATAATCTAGTAATAGCTGTGGCTCTGAATACACCTGGTAAAGTCTCGTTCTTTTTTCTCATCTGTACCTCCTTGAAGGGGTGTTTTTTTTTTATGTGGCATTAGTTGACAGATATAGGAAGGTCTTAAAGCTTAACTCGCTAGGTAATGGTTTTGAGCGCTTACACCGTCTGTATAAGTGCTCAGCACCTGGAGTAGAAAATGAGACAACCACAAACTTTAGGGTGGGCAACGTGTGAACCTGGTGTTGCAACAAGATTATGGTGCATCTGATGGCAACCGGTTGCCTGCCTGTAACGCAACACCGATGATGAAGATCAGTTCTTTTTTAAAGAACCCCGTAGGTACTGTAGTCGTTTGGGGTATTTTTTTAAACGTTACCCCACACTAGGATTTTCTCCTGTGTTGTGGGGCGTTGACAATCACAAATTCACGTATACGAACGCCCAGACTCGGAACAACTACCTGTAGAACGTACAAATCTTTGCTCCGTGCGGGGATCGAACCCGCAACCCATGACGCACAAACCGATCGCTCAGCCACTGCGCCACAAAGTCGTCGAACTAATTTTAGTAGAATGGAACTATATTCCACATCTTAATTTTATGTGTGGGATGTAGTTCCTTTAGAACCATACAACATGCGATGATATTGTTTCCAAGGTGTGAGAATGAATTTGCTATCGATAGTGGGGTACATATTAATGATACGACGTACATATCTATATATATGCAGTACGATATCAGAATCACTTGAATTCACGCTATATGCAGATAAACATCTGATATATGTATCTGCAACAGCTTTAGCAAAAGGAGAACTCTTTATAATTAACTCGTTTTTAAAACCTTATCTGTTACTTCGATATACCCAATTACCTTTTTATTTGGGGCGTGCTTCAAGTAAACCACTCGAGTTGTAATTACCCTTTTACAATATAATAATCGTGTGTCTTGTGCTAACTAGCTCGCGATACCATGTCAAACTGTAATTATGGTTGATCAATATTAAGATAAACTATAAGACGTAATTATGTTATAAAGCTGTCTTTTTCTGCGTGTTTCCCGTCATTGAAAGCTTCACAAATGCAATGTAAACGGTAATAAAGACGCTTAATTGGTATATACGGTGGGAGTTTTAAAGGATGAAGATGGCTTAAAGATCTGGTATAAAGTACACCAGTACATTGTTGCCGAGCCTTCAAGATTTCACTTAAAAGTAAGATATTACATTGAGTTCTGACGCTTTTTTAAACGATGCAATTATTCCGTCATAGGAATACAATAACAGTTTCCCAGCAAGATTGTTACAACTAATAAATCTTATAGAATATGAGTTGAATATAAACAAACCATTGGGAAAGTCGTGAACCGACAACACAAATTGAAATAAAGGGCTCATTATAAATCAAAAATTAAAACACAATGGAATATACACCGTAATTTCACACTCATTTTCTTAAAAATATAATTACACATTTTAAATTGTCTGTGGTGAAACATGATTTTCATTGTGGGTGAAATTAGAACGGCACCAGAGAGCACCGTCGCGTCGGTAAGTGCTGTTATCGATACTTTAAAATCACTCGATTCATTGTAATAGCTCAGAAAATGATCCGATTGTAGTACAATAATAATATTACGGCGTGCAATGAATAACAATTGTGCACCACCAAGTCGATTTCGAAATCGATCGTTGTTGCGCAACACTAATGATAGCAACAGATAATAATAACACAGATTTGTGCATAATAACGTGTTATAACTATATTTTTGTTAAATTTATTACTGAAGGGTAGCATTATTGATTTGGGATCCGGCAAAGGGCCTTAGTAATTGTAGAGATTTTGATTATCTGTCCATGTATCTGTGTGGCATATAACCGTAGAGGTTTGTAACTGTTTTCGTCAGAGATCCAGGAAAAACTACAAATCAAAATTATCACGACATACAGTATTTATCGCGACGTAACGTATCTTAGAAATAACGTTACCATAATACATTATGTAAGTTGTTGTGGCGGACTTGCACATACGTACTCAAAAGGCTTTAATCGATAAAGAAATAAGTATTATTTAAGTAAAAATATATTTTCACACAACCACCTGTAAAACAATTATAGATTCCTGCAATAGATATTATATTGCTTCTACATAATATATGTATATCGATTGGTCCGGACTACTCGATCGATTACTCGATATATTCAATCGAGTGTTTTATAATTATATCGATATCTACCTTCTCGAGAGTACGTTGTGTTAAATAAATATTTTATGCAGTTTTAAGATATTATACTTACTCAGGTTCTTGGTTAAACTGATTGGTGTCCAAAGCGTGACTATTCACTATGGTTTCTTGGGTTTGAAGTCGAGTAGTCGAGTTGGTATTCAGATTTTCTTTCAAATTATGTGACTTATTTATTAAACTTTTTTGATATTTTACTACTCGATAGCAACGTGGAGTAGTTTTTAGATAGATACTCTTTGGATATTAATTGTCTGTTTAATTGTAGTCTTTATTTTAGACGCATATTACTCTGTGATTAAATTATTAGATTAGTGTTTTATTGCCAACTACTTAAACAAATGGAAACAAAGAGCTTTATTAGAAATGAAAGATTTACTATTTTAGAGATGTATCACCTTGTCGAATGAAGGATAGTAGTTTTAAACCAACAAAGTTGGCCGTGAGGTCAACAAAGAGTTGTTTAATATACTTAAATAAATTACTCTCACTCTCACTTGTACATACCGCAGTGAATAGCGAAATTTAATGCGTCTTATGTATTACGAATAAAACAAAAAGCGGTAATTCATTTCACATTAGTAAGTAATGAGATATGTTAGGCGCTTGAGTGGTTCGTCGGTGTTTAACCTAATGGCATTTCGAATTGTATATGTATTTTAAAACGTTTTATATAATTGCAACTTTGTGTATTATATATTAAGGTAGGTTATTATATAATAGGTACCTATGCTAAAATTATGTTCCAGTTTTTTTTGTAGGTACATAGTTACACATCCAATAAGTATGGGAATAAAATTACTTTTTACGGATTTTATCGCGCTATTATTTTATAATGACGTTTCAGATTCTTTACAATATTTTACAATATTAATATAGGTACTGCGATAAAATCGGTAAAAAGTAGTTTAACCTCAATAAGAATTCAAATCAATATCAAATTAAAATATTAGGTACTTAAACAACACATGATATATTTAATTCTATAATTTAAAATTTTAATCGTACTCTTCGCACGCAACAACAATAGACAATCGATCAAACGCATAATTTTATCGACATGTTTTTTAAAGAACAGGAGTACGGGCTAGTTTTTATCCCCACACTACTCATTCTTATTCCCTACCCTAGCCAATGAGATTACTAATTACTCACCAACGGTTGTAATATTGTGATCACTCCCTGTTGCTATTTTTACACGAACTATATAAGGTGACTTAAAAGGTTAACACTAGAATTAAATGCAGAAATAATCGTAGATATAAATAAGTAAGTTTAATAGTTATCTAAGTTTTATTATGCATCAATTTAAACTAGCTATCACCCGCAGATTTGTCTGTGTAGTATTTTCATAAATTATAGCCTATGCATTATTTTAATGTATTAGTCATCTTAGGTAGGTACTGCAAAGTTTCATAAAAACTCGTTTAGTAATTTTTGAGTGAAAACTGACGAACATTTTTACATTTGAACCAGCTTTCACGTCGTATATTAAGATAAAACTTAACTAGATGAGCTTTTACGTCGAAAAAAAAAAAAAAAAAAACATTTTTGGTAACAGTAAATAAATTAGAAATTAAAACTTAAATATCAAACTATACCCTATTGTCATTAATATTAAGTTAATTTCTAGTTATTTGTTTATTATAATATGACTCTGTAATACTAACAAGGTAAAACAATAGAACTGCGGTCTGCTATCTGTCCCGCAATTTCGATAACAAGGCTGCGGCTTTTCAATCGTATTATGGACTAGCGAACTTTGTGACCCCTACAAATTGTGTAACGGGCTATCTTCTAAAATAGATTGCAATAAATCCTATATATCAAATATCGTGTCACAGTGTTTGTCGCTGAACTCCTCCGAAACGGGTTGACGGATTATTATGAAATTTTGTATTTTGGTAGGTATGAGAAGCGACCGTAGGCTATTTTACACCCCTCAGTGATAAGGATGTCCCTCACCAGACTTTTTTTTTATTGACAAATCATGTTTTTGCGTGTTTTTTTAAGATTTTCACTTTTCTACCAACTACTCATAAAATGTGGAAAAAAAAATGTTTGCTAGTAAATTATAAATAAATACGAACATAGCGATACAACGCCACTGCGCCATCTAGTTCCAAGCTAAGCAACGAGGCCTGAGTTACGGCATACTTGATTATTGAAACACTACATAGATATTCATTTGTAAATACATACATAATTATTATACATAGAAATATCTATGACTCATGTCAAATGTCCATTCATGCTCATCACACAAACATTTTTTCCTACAATTCGAACCCACGACTGAACACAGAAGGCAGCCTTTAACACCGCTGTGCTAATCGGACTAATGTTTTGTCGACCGTACATCAGGACCAAGAATCAATAAATATATTTTGTAATCACCTGTCCACCTGTAAGTTCATAAATATTGTTACCTTTTTCGAAATTCCGATGAATAATTCAAATTTCTTTTGTGTTAAGGACGATAATTCAAAAGCTGTATTTTCAATTATAGGCCTTGGCGGTTAGGTCTTATTTAAGTAAAAAGTATTATTTCACTTAACAATGTCCAAATTTTTATTTATAAATCTCAGTAGACGTTCTGACAGATGATCGGATTCAAAGTACCGAGATTATTAAATGTGCTAGATTTTTATATTTTAAATTGTGTTTGTTTGTATGCAAATCTCGCTATGGTATATATTATACTCCTTACCTTTAAGGGATAAGACGAGTTAGTTATATATTAGTAGTATATTATTTCAATAGAATTATATCAGTGTAATATAGTTACATGACGATCTGGTAAAGGTCGATGGCGCATGACAGGTCGCCATGGCGATCCTTGGGGGAGACCTATGTCCAGCCGTGGACGTCTAACGGTTGATGTGATGAATATAGTTAATCACTTCTTGAGCCTAAGCTGTTTATTTTAATGCTAGAAGACTATGAAGGGCTTGAGTTACGCACACACCACTGATTTTTCAAAGTGGTGAAAGTAATCATTTCTTTCTCAAGCAATGAATGAAACCTACAATAGCTTTTGAAGTCCGCCCAGAACGTGGTGGACTATAGCCACATCCCTCCCAAAGTCCCAAATGGGAGGATACCCGTGTGTAGCAATGGGATAGTAGATGGGTTTCTGATGATGATAAAACCCATTAGTGCATAACTGCTACATTAGAAACTATTTAGATTAGAAGTTGTGTGGGTTTCACGTAGCGACCCGAGGCATTGAAACGATTAATTGAATCCGGTAATTGATTCAATACTAATGTAACTGATTGATTATACAGGGCCGCAACTGATTGCTTCGTTTTATTGCCTGTTGAAGACCGTTCCAATGGGCTACGGATGTAAATACATATGTATTACATCATGGATAAAATCTGATTACAAATGGGAATTACAATTCCCACAGCGCAAGACCAAAATGTTCAAGATATTATATGTTATTGTATTTAGTAACTGTTGCAATAATTAATTGTCATATTGTTTCGTAAAATTATTATTATAAATTTGATAACCTACATTTCTGTTTACAAATTATTATAGTTATGAGATTTTAGTCATTATTTTTTTAAAGATATCGAGGTGTTTTATTAAACTGACATTAGACATTCTAGTCATAATTATATATTTCTTACTCCTCTTACTAACTCCGAGTTGCTACGAAAAATTATTTTTAAAAGCCTTTTTAATTAATATATATAATAAATCAAATTTGAGTAAAGGGAATCAAATGGGCTACGGATGTATGTAAGGTGATTGATGAAAAGCAAAAATTCAATATACCAACCAAGAAGTCGCTGAAATATGAGTTGATAGTAAGTTATTCAATGTTATTACGTGATGGTTGAGTGTCAAGTTAACACGAACGCAAAAGCTAAGTATTAAAGATTCTCGGCGGCGGAATGTGGACACATTACGTCTCAGTCATTGGCAATAAATCTTACCGTCTAACAACCTCCGTGCTCAGTTTGCCGAGCAGTCTCAAGTTTGATTCTCAATTGAGACCACGACCTTTTTTCTTCGCTCATCAGGTGTTGGATTTACTGAATGTCATGAATGTTGCAATGTGTAAAATGAAAATTCAGAAGTCACAGTAAGTATGCACTAAAAAAAAATATTGTTTTAGTGAAAGATATCAACGGGACGATAAAATATTTATTTTATTGTAGGTATTTGGGAAACAAATACGTACAATATAGGAAAAAAATATATTCATAATATACTATACATAATCCAAAAAGACATCATTAAGTAACATAAATTTAAAGAAATTACTTATGTTTTTCGTGAATTAGACTCGGTGTATGAGGTTTATCATCCCTTATTAGGTAATCTAATATGGTCCATATTCTCATATAGTTTTCCTAATTACCTCACATAATTCCGTAGAGAATTTGCGATTTTCAATCGTGAACTATTTAATCATGTTTGTTTTACGATGTTACGCCCTTTGTTTCTTTACCGCGGATAATATTATACTTGCCTCATATGAAATAGTATTTAGTTAGATATGTGTGGATCTCGTCAATCCATCTCACTGTACTTTAAGCTATAGCTATTTTACCGTTGATACTATGCTAGTCACTATTAGCTTTTCGAGGGTTTATCTGTATTCTGATTTCATTGCCGATAAATTCTAGTACCTATTACCACAAAAAGAAATAGGATATACAGGTAGGTTGTCCTTTTAAATATTAATTTCTACTCTTGATAATAATTTCATCCACTTACGCAGATATTAAACGTTGAAATAAAATTTCTTTTACACGGATTTTATTGATCGCAGTATATTGATCTTATGTCCAGATGTCTAACGGTTGCTGTGATGATGATATTGATTTTATTTCAAACAACGATCTTTTACAGTAGTAGTAGTCACGGGCAATGTACCTGTCACGATCACCGTGATCCGAAACGTCGTAAAAAATCTAATCAAAGTTCAACCTGGTACTAACATGGCTCTCCGGCTAGTTGATACTTATAAGTCTCAACGGCCGCTTCAATAAGCAGTATAATATAATTGAATGCTATTAAGTGACGGACATGTGTCCAGTACGCGTCGGCAACCCGCAATCGGCGATAGATCGACTTCGGAATGTTGACGTAATAACGTCCGACGTCTGACCAAGTGACAGTGTCACTTAGATATTAACCAAGACGAGAATTATAGAGCTAACTATTAAACTTGCAATAAAACTATTTTATACAGATTCTATAGCGGTATATAGCTATAATCCTATTGTTTTGGATCTTTCATAGCTTAAATTTAAAGGTCAAAGTCTTTGTACGTTGCAATCAATGGATGTATCTATATCATCATCATCAACCCATTAATGTCCCACTGCTGGGCACGGGTCTCCCCTCAATTGAGAGGGATTAGGCTATAGTCCACCACGCTAGCATACTGCGGGTTGGCAGACTTCACATGCCATCGAGAATTCTCTCAAGCATGCAGGTTTCCTCACGATGTTTTCCTTCACCGTTTGAGCATGTGATAAATACGCACATAACTTCCGAAAAGTCAGTGGTGCGTGCCTTGGGTTCGAACTCGAGACCTCTGACATCTCAGTCTACTGGTCACACCGCTCGGCTACCACAGCTATGTATCTATATAAAAAGTCATTAAAAAAAATCTTTAATCTGGGAATACTAACTAACGGATATCATTACAAACATACTAGTAATTGAATTAAAACTATAACGGAATTTATCACCGTTACGACATCCTTAACCTCCCCGAAGAGATATGAAATAAAGAACAACATCATTGTCAAATTCCACGAAGAATAATGCGTGATACGAAGATGCGTCAAGATCTTCTTCCTAAAAAAAGAATCACGATATAATACGTAAAGACATAGAAATGACGCTAAGTATTCGTGTAAGCGTCACTTAATAATGTTATTAAATTGATGGAGCATTAAATAAATCATTCTTGCGCCGCTAAATGACATACCTATTTGAGCGATTGCTATCTGTCATTATAAATGACAGGGTTGCGATGTCGCGTCGTTTCAAACTAGTGGGGATATAACTTCTCCGCATTGATCGTACCTTTCACCTGTATTATCACTCTATTGACTTATTACTCTGTGCGTTTGTGAACATAGGAGATATAAATCTAATCTGTTGCTCCTGTTGGTGCAGCTCACCGGGGGGCGCACGATATGCCGCGGCAGACCAATCTATTACAGAATGTGCTACTGAATTGACTCTATTCTAAAGAATACGATAAAATATGTACCTTATTTCTTTTCAGATACATTATATTATTATAGTTTATTTTATTAGAGTTTTCTTCTAATAAAGCGAAAACGCTTAGGTCTATTTTTAAATAGCACGTTAGTCTTAGTTAGTATCTTTTTTCAAAGCAGGAATTTAAAATACTTCTGTAACGATCTATAAAAATATTTTCATCATGAATTCTTTTGCTGTGCCACTGCTGGGCATAGGTTTCTTCTCATTTGGGAGGGATTACGCAATTCTGCGACGCTAGCCTAGTGCAGATTAGCGGACTTCACGAGCCATCGAGAAAAACTCTCAAACATGAATAATATGCTCACGATGGTTTCCTACAACGTTTGAGCATGTAATAAAATACACATAAACTTCTAAAAGTCAGCGTGCCTTGGTATTAATTCGAAATCTTTGTCATCTCAGTCGACTGGCTAAATTACTAGGCTACCACAGCCCCCGTATCTACATATAAAATAAATGTAATTTATTATTAAACTTCATATCGACATTGTAACCGTCTCTTTTAAAAGAATATGAATTGTTTTTAAATGCACTTTCATGTATCATATTAATTTATGGCGTGGTACACGTATATACAACTGCGATTGAACGATACTGTCAGCCGTGCGATTGTTCGACAAGTCGCATTACAAGCGACGATTTGTCGCCTGTCGTTCACTGTGTGTAAATACCACTGAGTGTCCGATTAGTTGAAAATTTGTACGGCAAATAATACTTTACTCAGCGGAATTGAACATGTACATTTTGTTGAACAAGTATTTTATACGAAGTTTGAGTTAAGGAAAAATTGATTAAAAACTTTCTTGAGTATTTTTTGGACATCGAATATAACTCGTCAAAATTCTCGGACTTGTATTTTTAAACTGGCTCTTTAGTCTACTGGTCCAAATGTGATTTCTAAGCTTAAAGTCCTACATTTGAACCCAATATAAACTAAATATGGATTTTTGTGTTAAATGACAAAAAGCTTGCTCTCTACATTTGACCTAAGAACACATAAATTAGTAACTTGTAGGTGTACATTAAGGCACTTTTATTTGTGTATTTTAAAAATAATAAATGTCACCGAGGGTTGCTCGAAAAAATCTCAGTAGAAATTACAAGAATAACTGAACCGAAACACTTCCTTGACCGAGTAAACTTAGGGCTGTGCCACTAATCTTATAAAGTAGACTTGCCACCGAGACAATGCTAGCTACAACAAGAGATTTAAATCTTAACTCATATCTTGGTATTGTATCTTGAAGTTAGAAACATTTTATGGTATCTAAGTCAGATATATCATGACATTTCCTAGTGGCAATGAAAGGAAAATCGTAAATATTAACACGGTGTTAATCGCCAACCCTTGTCTATTACCCCTGTTTTTGATATTTACGATGTTCAGGGTTTTGTGAGTGTAAAAACTGTAAAACATAATTTCTTCTAAGACATAGTCTGAAGATAAGTCTATTTCTTAAGATTAAGCGAAGGATACAAAGGCAGAATGATTGGGGCAATTATTATTTACTATTTATACGTGAAGGGCGGGGTGGTTTGGGGCTCTCTTTTTTTTATAGACGACGTTTAAAACGAGCCAATTAAATTTGGCTTACTTTGAATAAATGATATTTTGACTTTTTTTTTACTACTTTCGATACCAATAGAGATTATTAATATCTTTCGGTAGGTATTAAAAAAACAATAATAAGCCCTCAATTTAAAAATTGTAATAAACAAGAAATTGTAAAAAAATATATCGTTATTTTACTCTTAGACTTAGCACCCTTTTTCTTGCTGACAATGTACAGCTTAACACATAATTCATCATCAACCCATTATTGTCCCACTGCTGGGCACGGGTCTCCTCTCATTTGAGGGATTAGGCTATAGTCCACCACGCTAGCCTACTGCGGGTTGGTAGACTTCACATGCTATCGAGAAAATCTCTCAGCATGCAGGTTTCCTCACGATGTTTTCCTTCACCGTTTGAGCATGTGGTAAATACGCACATAACTTCCGAAAAGTCAGTGGTGCGTGCCCGGGTTTGAACTCGAGACGTTTGACATGTCAGTCCACTGGTCACGCCACTAGGCCACCACAGCTCTTTTTATAACACATAATTAAATACATAATATTGTAGGTCAATTCTGTCGCCGAGTGCGCCGATAAATCTTGGCTAGAACATTCGCGTGCAGTGTTTGTGTTAACATCGGTTGCGACCAACAACTGAACAACGAAAGCGCTCGATTTAAATGTAAATATTGCAATTAGAGCCTCCTTACACGCCTGCTTGGCCAGCGATTCCTGGGGACCGTTAAGTTCGAGATTGTTTTGATCGCGACTGTACCTATTTAGTGTTGACTTAATGCAAGGTTTAGCCAACAAAATACTAAAAGCTTGACTGAAAATCTGCTAAGTTTTTTCACCGATTTCAAAAAGTCCTCCTTTTTGAAGTTAGGTTATCAATTCGACTGTATTTTTTTTTTCAAATATATATTTATAAGGTATTACCAGCAGTACCTATGCGCAATGAGTTTTCCTATTCACAATTTTCCCGGTAAAATTCGAGTATTCTCAAATATTTTAGGCTCTCATCACTTTTAAATATGTAGGTAAAGCAGTATTTTATTAATTTCTCCTCTGTTAATTACACACATAAAATACTACATAAGTATAATATTCTTCTTAGCATATCAAAATACAGTTTCATAGCGGGCATAAAATTATCTGAATATTCTCTATGCTGATAAAATATTAATAAATATAATATAATATAATATAATATAATATTATATTATAATATAAATCTTGAGCACGACGAATTCCATCAGTTTCTGATACTTATTAAAGTCACCACACTATTCATGGAAAATAAAGCAAGGTAATGGATTCAAAAGTTAATGGACGAAACAAATTGTGTTATGATCGTCAACATTATAATTGTAGCCTTTGCCCAATGATGGGAGAAGGCTGTGGGGTCGGATTTTGGCTTAAACACTTAGCCACCATACCTCATAAAAAAATAAAGAAAAGAATTTTGCGAGTTTTATTAAAAATATTTTATATTCATGTTTTAAATAGAATGAAGTACCATCTAGAGAAAAAAAAACCGCTTTTTTTAATGACTGTTCAAGCAAAATGTTCGCTGAGTTTTTTCGCGTGGCGATGGCGTGCATCAACAATTAAAATGTCAACGTCAGTATCAATTTTCTCACATAAAATTAGTTAATAAAAACGTGTAAAAGTGGCAAATTAGATTAAATATCTAACCTACTTTCATAATGTAAGTAAGGATGCAGATTTTTCTCATGACTAGGTACGTAGGTACTACCCTGAAAGGAGAAGAAGGTAGCGAAATATTTAACTGACTTTAGAACATCCCACGCCGGTATGTATTTTAGATCCTATGTAAGAAGTAACACATGGGTATTTATTTAGAAATAAAAAAAACATAGTTAAAATTGGTCAAACCGTTTCGGAGGAGTTCGATAACAAACACTGTGACTTGAAATGTTGATATCCTACATATTAGATAATGTTGTCCGCAAGATATCCAAATAGAAGATTGCAATGCGTCGAGCTATATAGTTGGTGGGCATACCGTTGTGTGGTGCTGCCAATATCAATTCCCGTGGATGCCTATTGTACCAATACCGGTAACCACTAATGGGTACCGGGTCCGGGCATAAGATTTATTCCTATCTTATCGGAATAGATTGCCTAGGGTTATAGATTAGTGCGGGGATAGCTACGCGTTTGATTTGCTTGAACCACCATACATTGTTAAGGGGTACATATTCCATACGAAAGTACGATTAAAAACAAAACTTTTAAAAATGTCATTTACTTTCTTTCATAATTAACCTATTATTGTCTCTTTGCTGGGTGGTTCTCCTCTCATTTAAGAGGGATCAGGCTATAGTCTACCACGCTAGCCTACTGCAGGTTGGCAGACTTCACACGCCATCTAGACAATCTCTCAAGCATGCAGGCTTCCTCACGATGTTTTCCTTCACCGTTTGAGCATGTGATAAATACGCACGTAACTTCGAAAAGTCAGTGGTGGGTGCCTTAGGTTTGATCTCGAGACCTTTGACATCTCAGACCACTGGTCTCACATGCTACCACAGTCTTTAATATTTTGTATCTGAAAAGTGACACATTAGGTATTGTGTCCTTTAGCTACAATACACAGTACCTATGCCTGCTATGTGCCAAATCATTGTTATACCTACTATTTTCTTGTATTGGTTTAGTGGTGGCATGATTCCTAAGCGTGAGTTTTTGAGTTCGAGTCCTAGGTCAAATAAAGTGCAAATGAGGTTTTCTATGAAATCCTCAAGAGCAACTCAAAGTTTAAATTTATGGCAATAAGTTCGTTCCTAATTACATAAAACAAATCTGTTTTAATACACTTTGAGAATACAGGCTTGATGGTGGTACCATGATATATTTTCACTAATTGTTATGTAAACTATGTAAAAACATTTTATAAATGCCCTTTATTAGCTTTTACACAGATTAAGAACAATGAGCGTTGAACCTTAAGCGCTGTTTCCTATTTGGTCCGAATTCCGATTCAGCTGATTGAATATTTTAACTAACATGATAGCAAATTGAGGTTAACTGGTATCTGTAAAGGTTAATTCCACAGTGAGACCGGGGAATGTATTGTTTTAACATCAGATGGCTAACAATGTTCCTATTTGCAGTAAGTCAACTAGCAAGTGGTTTTTAGTTGGTTATAAATCGTGATTCCGTGTTACTAAGCTGGAAGTCGATAAGCGTGGATAAAGTAGTTAATATAGGCACCTATTTATTATGGTATGTGATGTAGTGTGGGGCTAAAACTTCATTTTGTATTGTAGGTGAGTTTACTAGCACTAATAATTAAATACTATAACGCACAGATACGGAAAAAATATATGTAAATCTTTAACGTTTGCACCGTGCGAGTATAACCACTTCTCAAGCAGTTCAGTCACTGTGTCCATGACATGGATAGCAAAATATTGTCCTTATTCTAGAAAAATAAATTATTTAATCTTGCGTGGCTCATCAAATATTTTATTTAATCTCAGCTCGTGAGCTTCACTAATTAGAATTAAAATACACACGGAATTATAAATTTTACGTCATGATACTTATTTCATAAGATGGGAGAACAAAATTCGCCGCATCCGCGACCTAACGAGCCACAAACGGAAGCCAGATATAAAGAGTAATTACCAGGCCATACACCATGCAAATTGACCATAATTATAATGCACACATACTATTAAACCTTGTATAACATGAGAAAATACCGCCATCAGAATAATATCAACGTTGTGTAATAATCATAAAAAAATAATTTGAACACAAGCAAACATTTTGCTGAAGAAAGAAGTGAAAAAGAAAGGTTGTATGACAAAAGGTTTCATAAAATGATTAAATAAAACGGTTTGATTGATTGGGTTACATTTTGAAGATAAAGATAAAGAAGATAGTTTTTAACACTGTAAGACTTAAATCAATACATTATTATAAAAAATATAAATTTGCTTTTGATTCGGAAGTTGGAGACGGGGTTGCATTTGATCCGCTTTGAAAGTTCCTTTTCATGAAGCTATAACATTCATGAATTTTATATCCAATGGAAATTAAATTCCATTCAAACTTAATTAAATAATCACCATTAATTTTTTTTAATGTTACGGTCCGTGGTTCAATACGAGACTCGCCATCGAGAACATCTTTCAGGCATGGAGGTTTCATCACGATGTTTTTCTTCATCGTTGAGCATGTGAAATTCAACCCCAACCATAAAGCTGAACAGTTATTTCAAATATTAGGACAACAACTAACTCACAAATCCGCCTTTTAACTGTGTTTATAAAAAATAACAATTTCTCACATATTTTATCTCTGTTGTGTGCAAACAAATGCTAATTAAATTGACTATTATATTAACATAGCTTTTAACTGCTAAATTTATGTCTTAAATCTTAATGTGTGTTGACATGTAATGTGAATATTAATAAACACGAATCTAGGTTTACATATTCGCATATTGTACCGTTAAATTACTATAACCCAATGATATGTGACATGCTCGTAAAACGCACGGTTAGGCGGCGCGTGCGCAACGGCGGACTGTCTTTAAGTATTGTCTGTGTGACTGTATGTGTCGTGACTTCGATTTCCGCTTCAGGACTTTAATTTATATAGACTTTTACCGTGTTTAATAGCATGCAATAGATATAAGGTTAGGCCTTTCATCTATTTCATTTATCTAAAAAAATATCTTATTAAGGTACGCTTACAGTGTGTAGAGGATAAATAATTAATCCAAATATTAGCGATAAAGACCTGAAGCAAGAAATTTTGGAACTACTGCAAAGCTGGAAATTAGAATTCGACACCAAAATAAATGAGGTATGTACTAAACAGAATTTATTGGTTTCAAAACTGACCTCAGAAATCTCGGAATTAAAAACTCAGAACAGAGAATTACAAAAATCTAATAACGAGATCGCAACATCAATGGTGTTTATTAACAAACAATATGAAGACATTAAAGCTGGACTGGATAAACTCCAAAAAGAAAGGCAGGAACACCGTCATTGCTTGGAGAAACTGGAGAGAAAGGTTCAAGATCTTCAGTTTAAATCCAGATCGTCCTGCATCGAGATTAGGAATATTCCTACAAAAGATAAAGAGACCACTGAAGACCTTACAGAAATTATCTGTACCATTGGACAAACAGTGGGAGCATCAATAACCCCATCCGATATCCGCGACATCTACCGCCAGCCGGGCAAGCTTGGCTCAACGCGCCCAGTCGTCGCTGAATTTCAAACAGTTCTAATGAAATTAAACACGCTCTCCGCCGTCAGAAGATTCAACACCAACCAAAAAATAGTGCACGAAAAACTAAATACCGAACACATCAACATCCCAGGCACACGCCAACCCATCTTTTTAGCCGATTATCTTCCACCAAGCTCCAAGAAATTGTTCCACTTATCCCGAGAATTCGCAAAGCAGAATGGGTTCAGTTACTGCTGGTCATCGAATGGGAACGTTTTTCTACGTAAGGTACAAGGTGAGAAACATATAATAATCTCATCCGAAAAATGTCTACAGGATTTGAGGAAAAATATGTGACTAGCTCGAGTTCTTTTCAGTCAGCATTTCCTATGTTTGATCGTTTTCACTGTACTAAACTATGTATTTAACCCTAATATAGCATGCAATAATAACTATAACTTTAGCCCTTATAAAACTAAACACTCTCACTGTAAATTTAATGGTAAAATAATTTGTCAAATATACTTGCAACTATTACATAAAAACGCGATATATGTAGCAATTTACACATTTCACAAACAAGTACAACACAACAACACTAAATATTCAACAACTACACTGTCGCCCACACAACACTTACAAACACAACTCATCAAGAACCAATTGTATCGCAATACATGTCAATTATTTAATAATAATAAATGGCTAATATATATAATATAAATTCTGAATTGGACTCCTTTGAAGTTACTAACTCGCTTACCTGTAATCCAGAGGACTGCCAAAAATACATTCACCGAGATGACCAATCAATAAAATTAATACACATTAATATTCGTAGCATAAATAAAAATTTTAATCAACTCCGCATACTGTTATCAATGACAAAAATACATTTTGACGTCATAATACTTACAGAATGCTGGCTCCGTGGGGTGAATAACTTACCACTATTGGATGGTTACACGGCCCACTCCACAGTCAACTTACTAAACCAAAATGACGGGATTGTCATATATACCCATATTAAACTAAGCTGCAAAATAACTGAGCCGAAAATTAGAGATGCAAGCTGTCTAATTTGTCAAATAGATAATAATATTAACATAGTAGCTACGTATCGTTCCCCCTCTTTAAAAACAAAAGAGAATTTTTATAACTTCACAAATAGTCTCGATGGCATTTACCGTGAACTATCGAGCGGTAATATCTTTCTCGTAGGAGACATAAATATTGACATAGTCGCTAATAGTACAGACCCACTACGAGAAGAATACCTAACACTTAACGCTACACATGGCCTTTTCCCTACACATACCTCTCCTACCAGACTCTACGCTTGCTTAGACCACATTTTCACTAACTCAACCACACCCTCCCTAACGCTACTGCTAGAGTCTTACATCACGGACCATAAACCAATTATAATTAGCATTCAAAATAAACTACGAATTAGACAACACTCGGCTTTCACGACCTTCACAGACATCCATAAAGTTAAACTAGACTTGGGAAAGACAGATTTTAGCAATGTGCTCTCAACTTATGACGCTAACTTAGCTACAAATATGTTTGTATCTATGATCTCCCACACCATTGCAACCTATACAACTACAGCAAAAATCACCAAGAAAAACCAAATCCTGAAACCATGGATGACGCCCGGTCTAATTAGATGTATTAGGAATCGAGATAAGCTACACATAAAATCCAATAAATCCCCACTTAACATGACTCTTAAAACTACTTACACTAGGTATCGCAACTATTGTAATCGACTATTGCGTAACTTAAAAATTGCCTACGAAAAAGCTCAATTGGAAAAAGCAGGTAACGATCCAAAGGCCCTCTGGCAAGCCATCAAAACAATAACAAACACTCGGAAAAACAAGATAAGTCCAGCTAAGCTATTACAAATTACGAGTAACCCAGAATCGTCAGCTAATTATGTCTGCAATTATTTTACAAACGTCGGTAAATCTCTTGCTGATAAAATTCTTACTTCAAGTAATGTCAATGGAAATATATCCTACACATCAAACTTCTACACGAACATTAAAAGTCCGCCAAACTCCCTGGTCATTGCTGAGGTGACGGAAAAAGATATTGACTCCATCATTCTGCGACTCCGCGCAGACTGTGCCATAGGTTGGGATGGGATCTCATCCCAGATAGTAAGGCAGTGTCGGCAGGAGCTGGTCCCCTCCATCACTCATATTTGCAACCGATCCATAGCCACAGGTGTCTTCCCCGAAGCTTTCAAGAAGGCAATTATCCATCCGATCTTCAAGAACGGCGACCGAGACTGTGTCAATAATTATCGCCCGATAGCAGTGCTTTCTACCCTATCAAAAATATTAGAAAAAATACTCAACTACTCCCTTAAAAAGTTTCTGGATAAATTTAATATCCTAGCTAATAATCAGTTCGGCTTTCGATCAGGCCTCTCTACCGAAGATGCAGTAATGGAACTGAGTAATCTCGTGGTAAAAACATTAGACGCCAAAAATAATTGCTTGTGTATTTATCTCGATCTATCTAAAGCGTTCGACACGGTCTCTGTCCCCATACTTCTTTCCAAGCTTGAAGGGTTGGGGGTGCGCGGCATAAGCCATGAAATCTTCAAAGACTACCTCACGAACAGAAAGCAACGTGTCATAATTGGGGACTGCATGAGTGATGAGGAGACCGTCTCCTACGGTGTTCCACAAGGAAGTGTCCTGGGACCGACCCTATTCCAGCTTTACATCAATGACCTCTGCACAATGTCTCTCCCTTACACTCGCATCTTCACGTATGCAGATGACACCGCCATATTTGTCTGGGGTCCAAACTGGCATACAGTTAAAGAGAGAGCAGAATTTGCACTATCCAACGTGAAAAATTGGCTAACTCGCAACCTTTTAACCCTAAACCTCTCCAAAACGCTATATGTTCCCTTCTTCATCAACACAACTAAGACTCCACCGCGAGGATATTCCATAAAAGCACACACTTGCATTTCACCATCCAACTGCAATTGCCAGGAAATTGCTCGCGCGGACTGTGTAAAATATTTAGGAGTACACATGGATAGTGGCCTGAGGTGGGATAAACACATAAGTACAGTCAATTCCAGAATAAGGCGCCTCATTTATGTGTTTAAAACCCTTAGAGAAACTGCGTCTGTGAAACAACTTCAGCTCGTATACATAGCCCTGTGTCAATCTGTGTTACAATATTGCATCACTGTATGGGGAGGGGCAGCAAAGACGCATCTACTGAGCTTAGAAAGAGCACAAAGAGCGGTGCTGAGAGTTATGGGAAGGAAGCCCTACAGATACCCAACGTCTCAACTGTACGCGGAATGGAAAGTCCTAACCGTACGCCAACTCTTTGTGACCAGAGCTATTCTCAGAAAACATCAAAGCGTACCAATACCCAAACCTAACAGACGTAGCAAAATGCCGGTGTGCCCTCCCGTCCCATGCAAGACCTCCTTCGCTAGGAGACAGTACAAAGTCATAAGTTCTAAACTATATAACACCATAAACAAACACCTCAACATTACATCACTTAGCAGACACGAGCTTAAAGCCAAAATATCTGAATGGCTTCAGCAACTAGACTATCAGAAGACAGAAGACCTACTGGCATTCATTGCGTAACATATAGCATACAAAGATTCTACATAAACCCTCACACAATTATACACACTCAAAACATACACGCATACGCACACACACACATACAAATTGATCACACAAATTTACACAGATCCCATACACCCAGTACACTTATATATAAATAAAATTTATTACGTAACATAAGTACATATATTATACAAAGCATCTACACGAACTCTCACATACTTATACCCACACACACACATACACACTTATCACGCAACACACACACATTCTACACACCCGCTACACTTAAATAAATATAAATAAGAATAGAGTAAAAATTGTATTACCTAGTAGATCTATCCTTAGATTAGAATATTGTAATTAACTTACTTACTACTCTTAAGCAACAGCGACACACAAACCAATGTATTCGTATTTTATGTAATACTTCCTGCGGCTGAACACTGTTTCCCAAAACACAAGCTTAAGCTTAGCTTGGGAACCAGTAGCAGTACCTTTTGTGCAATACATCAATACGATATATATATATAAGAGTAATCTAAGAACACCAATGTATTAACTGGCGACAATAAAGATATTTTTATTTATTTATTTATTTATTTATAATTAAATTTGATATGAGGGATTAAGAACAAACACGAGTCTTCTTCGACGTTGGAATATTTTTGTTTTATTTGAACTCTAAATGTCCTACACCATCAATTCATAAGATACTGTAATTAATAAGTAATTCGAACATTTTTAAACAGCGCCATGCTACAATGTTACAACGTGTTTTGCAAATTCTGTGAAGAAAGAAGTTAAAAATATACTTAACTAGACGTATTTTAATAAGGAAATGTCTTTATTTTCAGGTGTACCTGAAATAAGATCCAGAACTGCATGAACCTGCAACAAATTAAAATATAATTATAAGGTGAGTTTTTGATAATAAATAAATAAATATTCCTGGACATTATGACACAGCGCCATCTAGTTCCGAGCTAAGCAATGAGGCTTGATATTATCACTATCTGTATATGTTTTTTTCAACACTCTATCATATACACAACTCTTATCATATTTATTTAACTAATAATAAATTATTATTCTTATTCCGATCTGCTTCTCAGTAACAAAGAATATTTGATTAATAAGAAGTAGCTAAATAAATTAGCATAATTATTATTGAGAAAAAAATATGTTACCAACATGTATTTATTAATACATGTCAATAATTTGTCAGGTGCGATTTTGACATATTTTAATAATTAATTATGATTATTATTATGATTTATTAATAATACATTATTTAACTTTTAACATATTATTAATACACGATAATATCCCGGAATTAAGAATAAACAACAATATAATCCTAATAGAAAATAATGTTAATTTGTTGCTGACTTCCAACAAATTAACATTATCTTCTCACTATTTTCGGTAGTATTTTAAGTTATTTTAACCGACTTAAAAAAAGGAGGAAGTAATCAATTCGACTGTTTGTTTTTTTTTCTGTTTGTTACGCGATTAATATTTTTTGTTTGGTAGGTACTTTAGAGATGGTCTCATATAATTGTTATCGAAATTGATACAGAACTTTATGAAAAAAAATCGATAAAAATAAATAAATTACACAGAGTAAGAAGAAAAATGTTTATTTTTATTTTGACATTTATTGAGGTTGATTTTGTTTAGTTTAAAAAAAAACGTTATGCACTTAAAAGACTGGAATAATATTAGCCGTTAAAGTTATTAGAAACAATAACCGTATTATTTTCTTCTAGTCTTCCATGATAAAAATGTTTGCACTGTGAGTGTTCTAGCTAATGGTCTTCAAAACTCCATAATACTTAAATAAAATTGCGAATTAATAATATTGCTATATTGCTTGAATAATATTGTATACTGGTGGTATATACACCATAAAAAGTATTTTTCAAAAATTTACATAATAGAATTTTAGCTATGACAAATAATTTTGCAGTAGGTAGGTAAATACAGTTACGTTCCTCGGTCGTTACTGAGTGTCCTTTTTGATATTGCAATTTCAGTTGATAGTTGTCAGTTTTTTTACAGCACAGGGTGGCCTAAAAGGTTACGGCCCGCCTGATGGGAAATAGTCACCTACCGTGGCCTGTAGACATTCGCAACACCAGAGCCCGCGCGTTGATTCATGGTTTAAGATTTTAGAGATGATTAGGAAGAAAAACGATATCTGGTATTGGGTGTAGGGATTAGATTAGAGATAAGGAACTTCATCATCATCATCATCATCACGTCAGCTGGAGGACGTCCACTGCTGGACATAAGCCTCCCCCAAAGATTTCCACAACGACCGGTCTTGGGCCAAAGTAAGGAACTTATCCTTACTTTATTTAAACAAGAACGCTGTGTATCTATCCCTCTGTCTACATGCCATTTTTTTTTATTTTATTATATCTGCGACCTCTATTTATATTTAACTTTGATGAAGAAAACCAAAAGGTGCTTCTTCAAAAATACCAGGTGCGCAGTACTCAAAACTAGCGCGCATGCATTACAAGATGTATGAACGTGGATTAGGCAAAAGTGGTATGCAGGGTGTATGTGTATTAAGAAAACAAGAATCAACCGTAAATTTGTATCAGTCCAAAAGTAATACACCTAAGATATTAAGCAAGTACCACAATATACGACAGTACCTTAGAACTGCTTATTGAAGACAGCACCACAGCAGCTTTGAGCTGACTTGTCTCTGGCACGTAAACGTCAGTCATCATTATTTAGGAAGCTTAACGAACCGTTCGTAAGCGTAACTATACGGCGAGACATTTATGTGGGGCCCTTGACGTAACCGAAATATCACTGTCACTGCAAATAATGCCCCCGCTCCGCTAATGGACCCCCTTGATTTTTGAGCTCAACGAACCGTCTTACAGAAACAGTGTAAGTACGCGAGATAAGTACATTGTTCTGCCTGGTTCCCACCACACCTTTGTAATTAATAATACTTTGTTTTATGATAAATAACTCGATCATAAAGTATAAACAATAATAAAACAATATTTCCAGTGCATCTGGCTCCATAGATTACAAACTTGTAGAGCGGGTTAATGCATTACACTTACCACACATATTAATGCTATGAGTTTTACTAGCATAAGTGGTTCATAGATAGATAATATTTTAGTATTAAGCCAACATATATTGTAACGGTTGTAAATTTAAATTGTTTTTTTTTATTACCTGGGAAACGGCAACTCCGTATACGCTAGCAACACCAGGCATATAACTTGCCCATCGATACTAAAACGACAGTTCGTAGATGGCTGCGTTAGTTTATCGATAGAATAATCCTCTATGCAGTGTTGTTTCCCCGGGCAAACTTCACAGAAGAAGATGTCATTCTAAAAACCTTTTTGTTATCAAATTTAAATTGTACTTGCTAACTATGTTGGCAACTTATACTTTTATTTAGCGGCGAGAGGCTTGTCAACAATATCTACGCAAACTCAAACTATTGATGCTGTACGGATCGAGACGCATTGGGATTAAAACAATACTAATGTACCGCAATAAAATCCGGAGGAAATCGGTCTTTTTTAAAACCTAGGATTGACCTTATCGTGAGGTAAAAATAAAAATACGCCAGATAAAATACTTTATATTGTCGTATTCGCAGAAATACTTAGTACTGTAAATGTAGTTCAGTAACACAAAAAAAAATGCCTTTTGTAGATGTATTCGTATAAACTTTCATATCTATGTGAATAAATTTACCAATTTGTACGATCTGATTCTAAATGAAATAAAAGAACAATCGATATTTTACTTCAATACAAATAAAACAATCAATACTTTACTTTCTAAAGGACTTGCAATTTTTCCCTATGCAACGCATTTCCGGACATTGTGACACAGCGCCATCTAGTTCCGTGCAAAGCAACGAGGCTTGTGTTCCGGATACTAGTTGATTGATTGCATTGCTTTTTACACGTTCCAGCTTGGCTTTTGTTATGTTACTTCATAGTGATACCTACTAAGTATGTGTAATTGTGTACTTCTATAAAGAATGACGTAAAGCGAGAATGTGATAGGCACCTATAAAAATGTCGTAACTAAGGCATGATTACATGTAAGTGCATTTTAATCGCTTTCATCTTCATCGGAGTAACATATTCATATAAACGATCCTTTTTTATTGCATCGATGTAAAAGCAAATCTAATATTGACCCGAGATTATCGGGCAAACTGGCGGTCAAGCGTAAACCTATCAAAAAACTATAACAAAACTGTTTACCTAGTAAATAGAAAATTACCTAAAAATTAAGTTAATGCTTAATTTTTAGGTAATTTTCTAGGTAGAGGTATATTTAGGCAAGGCTAAATATACCTCTCTAAATTGTATTTTATTTTAGGATTTGGTACTTTTCTTTTTAATTATTTAACAGGTTTTTAAAGTAAAAATACATTTTCTAAAACCTGTTTTGTATATTTGTCTATAATCTGATGACAAAGACTTGAATATTTATAATATTATTTATTTAAACTGTAAAAAAAAATGTTTAAACCTTTGTTTAAATGTTCTTAAATTAAAATATTTCTTATGCACATACATACAAGACTTAAATCTGGAAATAAAGCGTTTGTTTCATCAAACCATTTTCTTTTTCATAATTCTCTAACTTTAAATGCAAAATAATTCATGAAATGTTGATTTTTAATAATGCCGCCTTATTTTTATGATATAAAACTCACGAAACCAAAATCGAGACACGTGTTTTGTGTTTTTTGTTTGATCTTGAAGAGTTCATTAATAACCGTCATCTGTCAAATTGTCAACTCATTAATTATTGACACAATGTTCTTGACTGTGTAATTAGCACAGGTCACGTCATGTTTCTTATATTAATAGTCTTTACCTTAGATATTGATAATAATGATAGTTCGCCGTAATTATTTATCTACATTATTTTTGCCTTTAGTAAGGAAATACTTATTTCTTTTATTATTTTAAATAAATAAATTTTATTTATTGACAACTAACTTTTCCCCGCGACTTCGTCTGCATAAAATTAGTAATTTTATTTCCACCAGAATTTTTCCCCTTTTAAGGGATTATTTCCGGGATAAAAACTATCCTATGTCCTTCCCCAGGACTCAAACTATCACCGAATATCATCCGAAACGGTTCAGCGGTTATAGCGTGAAGAGGTAACAGACAGATACACTTTCGCATTTATAATATTAGTATGGATTATTGTAGTGCATACTGTATTTCCTTTGCCAAATGTGTTTTTTAATATATTCATTAAATAAATAACTAAGTCGACACCAGCGCATATGCATGACAAGATGTATAAATGTAGATGAAGCAACGCAGTGGCTGAATGATCGGCTTGTGCGTCAAGTGTTCGATCTCCACAAGGAGTGAATATTTGTACTACATGTAGTTTGTCCGCGTCTGGGCGTTTATGTATATGACAATTTATGTCTGTAAACACACCCACGACACAGGAGAATTAAATGTTTGAAAATATGGTTTTCTTATCAATATATTTTATTTTATATAATGTTAGTTAAGTGTACATAATGATTTAAATCGTGGCAACACCATAGTGTTCGCGGCTTAATTAGCTTCAAGGCTAATAAGGGTCAGTGGTTTATGGTAAGCATAAAATTTATTGTTTATTGTTACTGGCAGAAAATTAACTAGTGGGCTCGCAATTTCCCGGCGCATGCGGCGTTTCTCGCTACCATGTTACTAAGTTAATTGATTAACTTTCATACATTGTTTGTATAATAGACATTATTACTTAATTGGATATTAAATGGAGATTTATTATCGCTTCAGCTGCGTGAAAGGTTTCATTTATATCCGGAATAATGGGACCGACATCTATTCGTTCTGTTTCTCCCGAAAGAGAAGTAACTCGCAACTCTTTCTTACTATTTGACAGGCAACGGAGAGAGTAGGGTTAAGATATTTTAAGTGAAGAAGGCAAAATTATAAATAAGTGCAACGGAGTTAAACATTTTATTCTATTTATCAAATTCTAGCCCATACCGTCAGCAATTTTGAGTCATTTTGACTTCAAATGCAGGTAAGGTGGGCAAAAGTCTTAGTTGTGTAGGTTTTAACGAAAACGCTTTAATTCTGTCAGTTTCTTGGTCAGAACTATACTAATTCTATTACTGAATGTACTAATAACAAGAAACAATAATAAAACAATTTTGTAATCTTTTCAACGGTTCACTTACGGTTTATATGTATTATCTGCATATAAAATACTATAATTGCGACTTCTTGGATGATTTCAATCTAAATCCTTTATGAAAAAAAAATCATATTAAATAAATATCTAAATTTAATGATTCTGAATACGATAATTAGTTACATATGAGATAGTTGATGCACTACAAAGATATTTTTGTTATACAAATACATACATAAATATGATACATTTATAATCCGTCATTACCCTTATCACAAACAACGGCAGTTATTTTAGAACAAGATAATTCGTAATTTGATTAACTGATAGTCACAGCAGAGATTAGAGAGTTCTTACAGAACTAGATACAATCAGATATCACTGTTATGTACAATAACATGTCGAATTAATTGTTCAACGCTTTCTAGTTTCATATGATACATGCATGTGGCCCCATCTCGTTTGTTCTAATAAGCGGAAATTTTAAATTAAAGCGAATTGGAAAACAACGAAAGCGTGCATTGATTAATTATGTGGTTTATTTTGGCCCTCGAGTGCTGTAATAGTATTGTATGTACCTATATATTAAAGAATTACAACAACAGAAAATTACTGATGAATTAAATTGATGAAATTTTCTGGAAAAAATAATTCGATGAAACTCTAAAATATCAAAAGTAATAATAGCTTTACTTGATCTTCATGTTCATCAAAATGGCAGCCTACATAATATTGATTAGACCTATTTCAATTTACTTACTTAATTTAAAAGCACTAGCCGACTAAGACAACTATCCGAACGCTGCTATATAGACGTCACAATGACATTTACATTTTTCTACATATGTCACAGCTAGGCCACAGTAATCAATGGATGGTCATTAGTTGGGATTTGGGACTAGATATTCAACAATATAACTGAGCATATTATACATTATCATTTTACTACGTACGTACGTCATTGAAGCCAACTTAAATAGATACTTCAATCAGACAATGAACTTAAACATAAAACAAACTGGTTGGCAATCAACTTTTACGTAACAAGTGTTGTAGATACAAGTCCTTTTGCACAACACTTTAAGAGCGACACAAAATAGTTTATGATGTGATTTTATCATTTAAAGCAAACTCATTTCAACTCGAAGTACACTCATACAAAAAAGTATCGTTAATCTTAACCTAGCGGCGTGTTAAGCGCCCGTTTCGCCATCTGCAACTAACGTAAGCGTAATCGTTATTCTCATGTAACTTTATTGCTTTCATAACTAAATTTTATTTTCATACTGACTTGGGAAAGGCTGAAGAATTATTTAAACTAAGTTTAAGACGCTTGTTATTCAGTCTGGGCGAATTAACTGAGGTTAACCGGCTGGTATCGTGATTGCGAGCGATGTGCTAGCTGATCATTACTTTAAGCACATGCAATCTTAAAATCTGACACGTTATAGCTGTATACTTGTGTACTTGTGTCTGAGGATTTTTTGATCGATTGGAAATTTTAATGCAGTTCAAATGATTAAACAACTTATTTGGATATTTTCTTTATTACAAGGAATTTCACATTCAAAAAACAATCAAGCCGATGACATCAAATGCCGTTCAAAATATACATTTTAATAAAAAAATGTTTAGTTTATTTATTCATGACCTTATAATGTCTTGATGCAGATTCACCATTTATTATCACTATAAAGAATATTTTATCTTTTAAAATATTCTTTTTACTTTGAGCAAAAAAAGAACGTTTTAAATTTTAGTTTACTACTGCTATTATCCATAATTTTGTTTGTAAAGATTTGCCATATTATTTTTGTTAGAGAATAGGCACAGAACATTTTTTCTTTTGGTCTCATCCATTATTATCTTATTACAATAAATTTATTTAGATTGCCAGTAATTTTCTACATTATACTTTGCGTTGAGTTATTGAATAAAATACCATGTAATTATGGCATTTACATGGTGTATGGCAAGTTTTAATTTAGTGCTGATTGATTGGTGGGAGCTTCCATTTGACTCGCGTTGATGCCATTCATTACCTGCCCTTCAGTTGTCATGGTTACCTTGATGGCTGGTTCTTTATCGAGATTAAACTAGCAGGTAGCTGCATGTATACCATAGAGAACTAGATAGGAATTATCTTTTTATCTACTGGGGAGTTTGTTGCGCCGCGCCGTTTTGTCTTCCCAGCAAAAACACTGCGACGCGGTAAAGGGCACGTATTTGTTGGGGCTGTCTTTATTGTCGATTGTGAAAGAGCTAATTAAACAAATTTCCACTTTTCCAATTTTCCACTTAGGTAATCCTAGATTGATAGTAGTATTATTGGTATCAATATTTAATATAAAATAATACATTTACATAATAGAGTTGATTTTCAGGCGTACGTGAAGAGAAGTACTGAATAGCCTTATTTTATACAAAGCGATAATATATAACGAGCTAATATATTTATTATTATAGATATAAGATAAGGAAACTAAACTACGGCAAATGGTGCTGGTATGTTCGATCAATGACGACCATTGCAGACGATTATGTCAGCAATACCGATGTTACCTAACAAATGAGTTGATTCTTAGACTTTCGAGATTCTGGCTACTATACTGTATTATACTAATGACGGCGTGGGAATTTTCCCCTATTGAGTTATTGGATTAAAACCTAAAAAAAAAACCAAACCTTAAAAAGATTTTTACGGTCAGCAACACGCGAGCGATGTCTCTGCATGGTGTTGCAAACGTTCATGGGCTACGGAAACTGATTACTATCAAGCGAGACGTAAGATTGTTTGCCATAGTTTTCTATCATAGTTGCAAATGTTTGCGCTTTAAGCTTTTATAAAGTAACATTAGAGTAAAGAAAAAGTGTTCCGTACTTTTATAGTCGCTATAAAACCCTACTATTTGTACGTAGTACGACAGGTTGGCATACTGTTACTACTAACTATAGTAAATGTTGTGATCTTTAACCTAGCATTTACTGCTAAACGTCTCTCTTTGATCTGACCCGACGCGACGCAGTTAATTTCGGTACCGCTAGGAATCTGCTTGTTACATAAAACTAATTAAACGTACATGTTAAAGCAAAACGTGTGTCAGCCCTTTCAATGACACCAGTAATCTAGTAACTACTCTTGGAAGACTGTTAACATCATTACAAAAGTTAAACTAAGGTTACAAGATCGTATTTCCATGGCGATGTGTTAGTAACAAGTCACGAGATTGAAATGAAACAGATTAACCAAGTTAACTAGCCATTATCTCTAACTATTCGTCATTATTAATCTCTGCGCCCGCGCATCGAGGCGATCATTTTGTGAACTGCGTACTCTCAACTACTCTCGCAACCTTTAGGGCTGCTGTCTGTACTAAATAATGATATTTTCTTCTGAGTTACTTCTTTTGTTATAAATGTATAATTATACTTCATCCGTTATCGTAATAATATTCATTGATATTTTATCACATGAGCTTTTTTTTTCGACTTAAATGACATCATACAAACATTCAAGTCCTATAAATATATTGTTCTACCAAAACAAAAAAATACCTACCTTAAATTTTATCGTTTATTATGACGTTAAGTATTATCGGCATTAAAATACAGTGTAAATTTATTTAAAAAAAAAAAACTAGAACTAGCTGCCTCCCGAAGCTTTGCCCGCATCGTATATAGATAAAGAAAAAGAAGAAGTAGCCTATGTGTTAATCCAAGTAATAAACTGTGTATATTTTAATTTCATGCAAATCTGTTAAGCAGTTTTTGCGTAAAAGAGTAACAAACATACATACAAACTTTCATATTTATAATATTAGTAGGATAAAGGCGCTGCTAGCCCTGGAAGCAGTAGGCGCAGCAGTTAATCAGCGCTAATGTGCATAGTGGGCCATTAGCAAGCGCCAGATTGCGCCTCTGTCTTACAATGCAACGCGATAGCTTCACATAGCGTAGCACTCCACCCGTGGGACGCAAGTTAATCTATCACGATGCCTTTATAATTTTCGCTTGCAATTAGAATTAATTATTTTGATTTATAGCTTTGTCGAAGGCTATAAAGATAGATAAAAATACGCGAATTTGAAAGCTTCACTCTGTTTCATGTTTATGTTAAAAAGAAGACAATAAATCTTAATTTACGTTACGTATATTATTATCAGGCAGATCCTTTCATACCTCAAATATTTACCAGATAAAGGCAAATCCTAATCTACAACTCATGCATATTCATTTAAAGCTTAGGCTTTCGCAATAAAACAGATAAATTAAAGATTACGGTGACTAATAAGAAATAAATTAACAACTAATGTAAAAAATAAATATACACTGCACACGCTAGAAATATTATCTATTTTTAGTAATTCATACAAACAAACAGCAAACAGCAAATTAAACACTTCTTGGGTGTAACTTCGCAGATAAGATCGGAATATTAATTTTATACTTTACGCCATAAAGCAAGATTATGTCTGTATCAAATAACATATTAGATATCTCATTTTTGCATGATAGAAACTATTTAAAGACGATAAAAATTATAAATATTTCTCGAAGCTTAATACAACACTTAGGTACTTTTATTTTTATTCATTAAGGAAATAGCGAAATGAATTTAAACGTTAAAGTCCGTTAAACAATAGAAAAGATCTTGTTAAGATTTGTAAACTATTATCAATATGGTATTTTCCTTGACGAAAGATACTTCAACAATTGGAAATTAATTAATCTGAATTTAATATTGTACTTAAAGCGCATAAATGTGCACCTGTATTTTTTTGTAATTTATATTTTAAAGAAATATTATGACGAACTATTTTAGATAAGTCAAATAATGTGGGTCTTTGACACCTGATTTCAAAACCTTTTTTACGAGCAAATCTAATTAATAATACCCGTCATATAAAACTATATAATTAGGAAGATATGAATATGATTTTATCCTGTTCTTAGATGGATAAAATTAGCCTAAAATACGTTGAGGTAAAAATAATCGTTGTTGCAAATCTTACCCTACACCGCTCGACATAAAGCTACTACCTATTACAATACATGATTCATTTACATATAATTGAATTCTTGTAATTTAAGTACTTTTAGTATTAGAAGAGTTTACAGTCTACTCAATTATATAAAAAACTATATGTCATTGAGTCTACTTATGAAGTTTTCTTTCTAAAACAAATCATCATTGTCTACTTTATTTTGTGTAATCACTTTGTCACTCACTCATCCATCTACTATGTTGCAAAATATGATCTATTCAAATTAAAACAAATTACTTAACCAATTAATATTTGCGTACTTTCATTTGAATATCTCTCTGAGATCCATGAATTTTACTAGCGGCTGCTTAATTACCATCAATATTGTAAAATGTTGTTTAACAAGAAGAAATATATGCAATTAATTATGCAATACATTTTCCACCTGTCCAGAAATACCACTTCCACCTTCCAGCACCATTGCTAGTGAAGGGCCTTGAACCTCGCGTGTTTCGTTGACCACAGTGAGGTGGAAACCGTTGGTTCCTTAAATAGCGTGCATGTGGCTTGGTAACTTGACAAACTCAAGTACCGTAGTAACTAGACTCATCAGCTCCCGGCGGTAAACTTGGGTGATTTACAGCGTGAGCGCCAACGTCGGATTTATTCGCTTGATAATATTGTACAACGGTCAGCTTGCCGCGATATTGTGGTTGTAAGAGTGATTACATAGTGATGAGCGGGGCCATGTTGACCAACATTTTAATTAAAAATCTACAGACCTATATACTGTGTGAATATTATGTATAATGAATTTTGTATTGAATTTGTTACGCACATATTTTCTAATATTACAATTTTCGAGCTAAGTTCTAGATATTATATGAAAAGTTTAAGTGAATTAGGAAGTTTTTTATTCCATTTATAGTATGGTGTAACTTTTATAAGTGTGAATATTAATATATATTAACAATTTCTCAAATTTATAATGCATGTCTAGAAATATACCGATTTCTAGACATGCATTATAAATTTGAGAAATTGTTTAGGGGTATTATTTTTCTATTATTCATAAAAGTATTTTTGATTTTTTTTTTTCTGAAAAAACTTCTTCGGTACTATTTTCACAGTATGTTTTCTTTTTGATGAAATTTAATGCTGCACATAAAAAAGAAGAAAGTCAAACATTGAACAAATTCTCCTGACACCTTTGTTTTCTTTTCTCGCTCCGCTTATGTTTCTCTTCTATCTACGCCCAAGGTTATCGTGGTGTGCCAGTGGCTGCATTCCTCTTAAACCACTTTATAACGACACCTTCCCAACTGTTTTTCATCTAGAACTACCAGTAGTAATACTCCTACTATGCGTAGGCACACCCGTTTTTACGATCATCCTTCTATATCAAATAACTTAAAATATTTTGTCAAATTTAAATAAATTTCACTAAAACTTAAATAAAGTATCATTCATCACATGAAACTATTTTATTACATCGATAAATACTCATAAAATTAATTTAATTTCGGAGCGAAAGTGGGAGCCGCCATTTTGGCGGGAATGTAGGTACCGAATACCGAATAGTCTATGAAATAAATGTCAAACATCTCGTAGGATAGGTATATCAGAAAAGTTTCAAAAATTTTGTAGTACAAATAAAAAAGTAGATTTTAAAAGTTGAATAATTCAATTTATTTTCTTAAAATACTTTTTAAAAAGAAATATAAAATTACCTATCTAATTACTGATTGCATAAAGTACATGTTAATTTAAAATAATTTTTTTTCTATGATACGTATGTCCTAATGTCAGTCAGTAATTTAATGGAGCATCCACCTATAAATGGCCAAACGTTAGTTTGGTCATATTTATTACACTATGGTTTTGTTGAATAGGTATAGGAGTCAATGACCTGACCATGTTTCGGAATTTGTGACATTGTAGCTAAACTATCACAATGAACTCAATAGCTATTATTCTAATAGGTACATTTTTGTATGACATTGCCGTCTCAAGTGGTTTGGGATTTACTCAGATGAGATATTTGATATTGTCACAGAGGACATTGACACAAAGGTGCGGCCTTATTTTGTTTTTTTTTTTTATTACAATAAGCTGTGTAATATGATAATATTCCTCGATGTGGGGAATTTTAATTGCAATAATTCAACTTTTTTTTGTAGCATGATGTAATAATAGTGTTGTGGTTGTGTTTATAACTCATTTGCGGTTGACTGATGAACTGTAATTAATGTCATTTTATTTTGTACTACCGTTTAAAAAAAAACATGCGTGATAATGCGTGCAATTCCGTAACACATTATTTAATAAGATGTAGTCACTAATGGCATTTCATATTAGGTAGGTATATTTTAGATTTAATCCGTTTAATCTTCGGATACAAAATTTTTCATGGAGAATTTAATCGCTACAACAATATGTTATTTCTTAGAATTAGAATTTTATTAATAAAGAATCTATATAATAATATAATAATTAATATTATTATTATTCTTCACTAAATAAATATATTCAAGAAGACACTATGTGTCTTAATTCTACACAATGTACCTTTCTACATAACATGATAGCTACAGAAACTAAACTAGATTTTACGGATCTTATCATGGTATATTTATTAGTTAATCCCAACATTTTGAATCCTTTATAAAGTCACGAATAGAGAGTTATCCATAACAACACGTAATTTATCATTGTCATTAGACAATTTCAATTCATGTAAAAAAAACGGTTTAGTTTGTAATAGGTAGGTTTTATCCTAAAACATTGAGATCCTAATAGACAATTTGAAAATGACATTTCATTCGAATTCGATATTCAAACACAGCCTGATCACATACAATAATAAAGGCCATTCTACGCTTTCATACTCTCTTCTAAGAAAAACATCAATTGTCAATAATAAGTTAGGCGCGCATCAGCAAAACGTGTGATAGGGGTGTGTACTTTACATTACAGAAGCGAAATGATTATTTCCTTCGGCTAGTTGTCAGCACCACTCTAGATTCAGCCGAGATGTTCTCGGATCAAAAGACCGGGAGCTGTTATTATCGTACCACGTCTGATAATATTAACGTAAGCTTTACTCGTTGTATATTTAAACGCGTTTGAATCAGACGTCCAGGAAATTGTCGGTGGGTGTCGACTTTTATCGCCATGTTTTGAATAGGTTGAATCAGCAAACTTTGCAGTTAACTTTCTATCCTTATCACTATAAATATACGGTTCAAAATACAGGGGTAAAAAGCTATTTTCCTAACGGTATAGATTTATTAAATAGCACTGTTGTTGTTGACGCATGTTTTTGTTTATTAAAGGGACTCAGGATATTGGCTATTTAAAGTGATCTTCGTAGCGGCTAGAAAAGTATAATAAAGTATATAAACAAATGATTATATATCAGTGGCAAATTATATTCATATATCTAGGAAAGCGGAAATTCATTTATTTTATTTTGTTTGTTTTTTTTATCAACTAGTATATACAATAACTGCCTCGTTGGTCTAGTGGTCGTAAGTGCGACTTCTGTGCAAGAGGTTTTGGGTTCAACAGATCGAGCAAAGTGCTATTGGAGTTTTCTAATTCTCAGTAGCAGCTCCGAGTTTGGATTATCCGTAATGTGGATGTACATTAGCACAATTACTCTGCTGAACCCTTCGGGGGCCTCAGGCGTGATGGTATGTAAATTTTTTTAACATGCCTGTGTGCTCGGAGGGTAGAGGGCAGAGCAGTGCGTATCTAATAGTAATGGCTAATTACAATGGTAATTTATTATAAATGCGTACCTGATTTCGATAATTTTAATGTGGATGCCATGGGTTTATACTCAAGACCTAAACTTACGACCTATGGCTATCAATTCGTGATGTACAAATGAGTAATTAAAATCAAATGTAAATACATCATAATGCTTTCTATAAATAGATAACGAAGTATAAAATAATTTGTCTAACTTGATATGTGTTCGTTTCCAGAGAAGCTTATACGCTTTAATGGCATACACCACATATTAGTAAGCTAATGGAGGAATAATATACAAGCTAACGGCGTAATTATTCGTGCATACATTCCTAAAGCATGTAGCACTGCTGCACTGGTTATTTAAAAGGGAATTTGCACTGGTGTCGTGCTCCAAGGCATTAAGCACAACCCGAGATGCTGCAGTGGTTGCACCTGTACGCACTTGACCGTTATCTGTGGAATCGAAGGCTGGCAAAAAACCCTCTGAGATTAACTATTCGCACCATCGATTGCAAAGAAAGAAAGAAAAAATATTTATTTACATGTCACGGGGGTGAATTCGGAAAAGCAGGTACTATTATTTAAATTGTATGACATACATTGATATTAATAGGCATTATATATTTTAATTCAGTGTGTGTGACTTAACTATCGCTTTAGGTCAAGATCTGTAATGCACTTTAAGGCATTTAATTTTCGGTTTACGGTATTTTCTAACTGACGATCTTTGAGAAGAAACACAAAATAGCCATAATATAATAATATCTGGGACACTACAGGCTCATAAATAAAAATCTAAAATATAAATGTAATGTCATTTCTTTGAGAAATTATGAGATCATCATTTGCATCCGCATGTACTCCATTATCTATTTACTCACGATTATTATATAGTATCTAATCTCGTTGGAATTTATTTACGGACGAGTCAGCTTATTTTCGATAGAACTGGTAACATTTATTACATTAAAGCGTATATTTATGCAAGCTCACCACATTTATCGCTACCGCATAAATAATAATAGTTCCATTTGCGATGTCGCATTCATAATATCGATGAATCTCGAACAGTTTCCTTTCTCGCTCTTTGATGACAACAAATCTCTTTCCTTGAAAAGGACTCCGTACAATGGAACGGTAGTAAATATCTTTCTACCAAAGGGCCATAGTGTATTATGTATCAAAAGCAGTTTCTATGAAAAGTAATGGCATAAGATAGGCCAATGTTAGATTAGAGATGTGTAAGATGCTTCTATATTGGCAATAATTTCATTATTGACAAGGCATAGGTATGTCTTTATATTCACATCTTAGTTTATTGACTTTCAACTTTATGGACCTACTCGATTTGATCACGAACCACTAACACTCTTCATACGTTTTATTCATAGAGAAAATAAAACGAAGCATTAGTTTATCAACCCATTTGCTGTCCATCTTCTGGGCACAGGTCTCCTCTCATTCGAAACGGATTAGAAATAGTCGACCACGCTAGACTATTGCAATTTTTAGCTTTACACGTCATAGAGAAAATATCTCAAACAGGCAGGTTTCCTCACGATATTTTTTTTTACCGTTAGAGCAAGCATCTTCAAAACGTCAATCTTGTTTGCCTGGGGTTTGATCTTTCATTTAACAATGAAGCTTTACCAGAATATAAAGAAATAACTAAAAATAAAATTTAATAAATATTTGACATAAAAGTACCCGTATGAAATAGTTAGGTATGTGTAAATAAATTTAACTGTCGTTAATAACTTAGAATAAAACGTATCGTTTCATGAAAACGCTCACCTATTATGCTTTAATAACAAAACAATGACGACAAGTTTCTTTATTGTTTCATAGTTTTTACAGCACGAATGCATCCTACTCTACATTGCGCACGCGACGATACTATGCCAATGAATTGCATTTAAATCGTTTGAAAAGACGATGAGAAAACGTTACTCAACCTACAATTTTCTTACGTCCAAGAATAGTGGCAACCTACGTTTTAAACCTTTTTATTAAAGTAGACTGTTCAAAAATGCCAAAAGAAGAGCTGTTGGCAGTGTTGAACACTGTCTACTAAAACTAACTAAAAAATATTTCATAATTTTGTGATTCCATCATTGTCTATTATTATATAAATCTCTATAAATCTTGATATATTTTTATAAAAAGAATTGGATTAATATTAGGTATACCTAAAATCATTAAATATGAAGGAGCCAATGGGCCCACTATTATCGGAATGTTATGTATATTTTCTCTATTTTTTTATTAAAAAAAAACTTCTCTTAAGACAGTAACTTAGTGTTGCCTAAACCTCCAATAAATACCCATAGTTTTATCATAAATTTGTATTCGTACCAATCATGCGACGTGATAAGCTCTGGTCTACTTGCACCCTAAGAGTTAACGCCAATACTTTCAGTCAAACAAATGCCACGAACGTAATTATTTGCTAATGAGACCATTACACATGCAGTTTAATTGCCCAATTTGCATGGAATTAGAAGCAGGAACAGCTGCTTTATTTATGAGCCCCGTAACGCTTTGCGAACAGATTAACGATGGGTATTACACCATTGTCTTATAGAGGAAAAATAAATTGTTTGATATTACCTATTAGCGTTTTTAACATACCATCGAGTCTATCGTCCAACGGTATGTTTCGGTTGGGTATGTTTTTGGTCCCGTGTTGTAACAGGGGACGAGCCTATTGCCATCAACGTGTCACGAATCCCACCCAACTCCGAACTGCTACTGAGAATTTTATGAAAAGACCCAATAACATTTGCTTGACCTGGGAATCGAATACAAGGCTTCTTGCTCAGGAGTCGCACTTACGATCCCTGGACACCAACGAGGCAACGTATTTATGCTTCGGGAAAAAGTTCTAGTGACGATCTTGTTTGCAAATTATCAATATTCAGATAGCAGAGTTCTTTCGTCAATCTAAATTGTAGAATGTATTTTTTCTTTTCGTTATAAAATGGATGATGTAGTGATACCCACTTTAGTGCATTCAAAACTTTATTTATATTCCCGTTGTTTAAAGATACCAGAGAGCTCTTATTCTTAACTGAATAAGGATATCTTCCGTTGCAATTTTAATATGGCGCCAAAGTAACATTTAGTACTTTCAGGTTTTAATTAATATATTTAAGACACACAGTCCTTTGATTGAATCCAACATACTTATTATTCGAAAATTTAATATTATCGACTATCGTCGACATAAATCAAGTTAAGATGTTAACACAAAAGTGTGAACCTACTTTAAAATTCTATGCATCGCTAGGTGAATCCTTAGGTTCATAGAGCATGATCTCCCGTCTTCGCAGGCACCGCAACGACTTAACCATTGTCTCATTTTACGACGTAATTATGTACCAATTTACTGGAGTCTCACTGGTTTCCTTGCCGTGATTGATGTGTTTAATACCAAAGGCTTAGATATTTATTGCGTATTATAAAGACTGAAAGTTGGTAGATACAGATAAAATTTATATTCTGCGGAAAAGAGTTGTATTCGTAAATACGCTTGCAATAACTCGTACTAATTTATACCTTACTTTAGATTTATACTTCCGAATATTTCCTTGAAAACAGTAGCTACTTTACATGATTAAAACATCAGTTGTATCCTTAACATTATTACAGGTTTGGTTGCAACTGCGTCTCTGTTTTCTGACATTATGTTAAACTTTTCTGAGTAAATTTATTTTACACCTGCCTGTGATTTTGAATGTCGCCAATAAGCAAGCCGACAACAGTTACTGTTGTAACGACGTCGTCACCCACTTTATTTAAACGAAGCACCTCGCTGTAATTTACCAAATAAGACACAAGGGAACCACGCTCCTCTAATTATGTGTGTAAATAACTGAATTTATTGCAAATTTCACTTATTTTAAGTAAGTACGTAGAACTCACATTGATTTGCGGTCGACAACAACATTACTGTTGTAATTACACCCACTGACCAAAAAAATATTACGACACAGTACTATATTTAATTTAATATAATGCTTCGGTACTTTTTGCGTCATTTTCGGTACCATTAATGAGTCGCAAAATACTTGGGCGTGAGTGGGCCAACAAGTTTTTGTCAACATTCTTCGTAAATCCGATACAATTACATGTTTAGCTCATTAAATGATGACTAACCATTAACTATTATCTTCAAGAACTGCCAATCATAGGTCATTGAGCTCTAGTCACTCTATATTTAGTTCATGTTATAAGCAAGTATCTTGTCATCTGTCAAATTAAGCAAGAGATAAGGCGCCAACAAAAAAACCTTTTCCATAAAAGAATACCTACCTAAGAACTACTGTACTATATATTTATCACAGTTAATTGTCATGTTACGTGTCTACTTTCTGCAATCATTTTATGTGATATCATCTATTATATATCCTACATATATCTCTTGCCATGGTTTTCCATGGAAATACAAATGTCATGTTATGTATTTTAAACGTCGCCAACGTTTAAAATACGTAAATCTTTGACTGTTTGTCCGTATTTGCATGTTTGAGCATCTAGAGTTATTATCAAATATTGACAGATACTGGAAACCTAGTAAATTATAGGGAACTGACATGGAATGTCGTCATTTTATGTTTGCATAGAGTTGTCGAAGACTTATGGTGGTACAACAGTATAAAACACTACGTTTACTGCCAGTTAGCGTTAATCAACATCTTTCTAAATATTAAATTGGAGAGACATCTAAGGATATGCCTGTTAGTGCTTCACCCGCTTACGCCTATCAGATAATTGAGATTTCATCGACACTTTATAAGTATGCAGGGCTGCCGCGGACGCTGTTTGAAGTACCTACGTAATGATATCAGGGCAATACACGGCTATCTAGTGTTGAGAAATGATGATAGGTAAATATACCTATAATTATGAAAATGCCGCGATTGGCTTATTGGAACTTGTAGGCTATGAGAAGTATTAATTGTTTCATCCATACCTTTGACTAGAGACCGATCGCTCAACCAGTATGTACCTATCTCAACTGTGTCATCAAATTGTTTGAGTGTCTGAGAACATAGAGTGCTCTCCTACCTACGTATAACCATAGGTTATAGAAAAGGTTTTTATAAAAAACGTTTTTTTGGTATGCATAGCAAAAAAAACCTTTTTTAAAGAGATTAACAATAATTTTATCGTCAATATTTCAACGCAGATATCTGAATCTTCCTGAATTGTCGTTTTGGGATATAAAACGTGACAGAAAATTCCCTTGGACGACAATTTATATACCTACAATGATAATTAAAAAAGAAGCACGAACGTGTCGAAAATATAAAAGTGAAATTCAAAGCCGTTAATTAATTTATCCTAATGAGTAAATAAAATATTTTAAAAATTAAAACCAGGTAAAAAGGAAGCTGCTTTAACAACGATAACTTGCAGGCAAAACAGATGATAATCTTGATAATATCAATGTTATTGAAGAAGTTGCCTTACTTCGTCCGTCACATCGCGTTTGTGGGATCTGCAAAACAAATTATCATGATTAAGCGGTCAATTTACATGCGGCGTGTTCTCTTTGTAGTCTTGGCTCGTACAACTTTCCCCGAGTCCGGAGAGGTTGCAAATTGCCCACATTACAGGGTAATGTGATGTCAACTGGCAACACCTGATGGGACCACCGTAAGATAAATCTGTAAGATTTATGTGCCGTAGTGAAAACCAAGCCTCCAGTTGTAAATTGTATTATTATTGGCAGGCACTTGATGTTGTGCGTGACATTCGTGTAAATCTCAATCAAGGAAGTGTGGTGTAATTAGGTACTTGCTTATTATAGAATTATTTGAAACTAACGGTCTTCACCGACTCCGCTCCGGATGATATATTCTCTATCTTAGTAGGTACTAAATTATAAACATACATGTAATAAGTCCGTAGGCATGGCGTTTCTGTACTTTGAAAATATTGACAGCCAATATTGCTAGGGTGCTAAAGGATCCCTTTTCTGTTTGTTTGTGCTTGCATCACGTGAATATTTATACAGGTACCTACTAACTTGCTCAGTCGACGTGCTTCACTGTTATGGAGAATGATTTCTTCTGATTCTAAAATTAATATAAAAATATTTCAATTTTTTTGTCTAGTCTGATAGGTTGTTCAGGTTTTGTTGTTGTATATAACTGTATAATGCCAGAATTTTTAAATCCGAAGAAACATTTGGCGGCCGTTTGGTCGGGAGTTCGATCTCCGCACAGTTGTAGTTTTTTATCGTCTGGGCGATTGTATACATATATTATATTGTGAAAAAAAGTAAAATAACTAAAAGTAGATTAGTGCTCCAACATGTTAAACATTTACTCACCTAAAGAATTACACACCTTAAAGTTTTTTTTACATAGTAAATAAAAACTTCTGTGTAGTTTTTGTTCATGGTTGATAGTAGATTAACACACCACGCCAGTAATTGATGAAATTGATTACAAAATTGACAGTAGCCTATCGATCTTTCGACACTAATTATTATTGTAAGCCAACAAAAAATCAATCAATGTTATTGTCCTTTGCAATCTATAAATAGTAATCTATACAGAATATTACTTAGTGTTTTTTTTAATATAAGTACTTTAACTTAAACAATAACTAAGATGGACGAAAAAATATAAATCATATTACAGTTACGACTTTATTTTGCGTCAAAACCATACTACGAAATATTTAATAAGCAATTGCATAAATATCGACATTAATTCACAAATTGAAATAGTTGAAAGGTATCTTTATCTGTGAAAAATGAAAAGAAAGAAATAAAATAAGTTCTCAAGTTGACGCATATTTTTTTATGTAGGTGCCTTTTTTCAGTTCCGTTCGTTTAAATGTTCAAATCTTACTTGCATAAGAACGGGGGACTGATGATCATAATTCTAATAAAAATAATGTTACGACTATACAACACGTATTCATCATATAACATAACATTTAATAAGTAGCTACACGATCCATCAGATAAATATTCCGATTACAATCAATAAAAATAACAGTTCAATTAATCATAACACCAACAAAAACTTAACGTAAGTAGGTATATCGGAATTTAACGACACCTAATAAAATAGTATGTGATTACAGAGCTGTTATTATTTTTTGCGCGCCATGTTATTTTAATTTAATATTATCGTCTCCTTTACCGACTCGATAAGTGGTCACTTTAAAAAGGTAAACTGTCGAGCATAGATATAAGGCCCCTGTTTCACTGAATGATATTTTATTCAATATTTTGTATGCGGGCTTCATACGATGTCCAGCAGTCCAGCAATCTCCTTTTGCGGTGGATGTTCTTCTTACTATTGATTGTTTTCAAGATCTCGTTGGTATTTTTTGCGAAATATAACATGCGGAAGAAGAGACATAACTTATAATAAATCTTTCAAGAATGTTTTTGTGCTATCTATAGAACCCGTTATTATGTAAGTCCACCTAGATAGATAGGTACCTAGATCTTCGCAGTCCAAGGGGATTGCATTGATATAGGTAGGTACCTACCTATAGATAAAGCATCATTTACGAGGTGATGACTAAGTTAAGAAAAAAAAATATTATCATCCCTGGCCATCTGTCTACTATTTTATTAAAGATGTGATTTATACAAGATCGGCGATAATATTGGTTAAGCTTGATAAGAGGTTTTTACTTATTCCGTTTGAGAACTAACTACAAGTTTAATTCAATCGATTGTCGATAATCTTACAGAACTGCAAATAACTTCAGTAAATAGTGAAATGTAGGTGTGTAACTTTTGATATTCAAGTTCATATCATAACAAAATATAGGTAGTTAAAACAGGTAGTATGTAAATAAAACCGTAAAGATATATTGGGAAGTGTGCAACGACCGTAAAGACGATGCTCTAATGATTCTGACATAACGTTACTTAATTTAACTAGATAACAGTGTATTATAATTTTATTGCCGGTTTAAACTGGTTGGACAAATTGGTGTAGGTAACTATACAAGTGTTAGATCCAACCTTAATATTAATACGATCGTTATATCGTAATGCAGAAACCGTACTTTTAAATAAAAATAAGACTCAAAATGGCTGCTAATTATGGCCTCACGTGTAATTTTTCAACTAAGGAACATGCGCGAAGAAAACGAAAGTAATAGATTGTTGGGAAATCATGTCCATCAAAAAGTAGCTGTCAGGTTGTTTTAATTAAATTTTGATGTTTTATTTTTATTAACCATCAACTATCAATAGCTCTATCATGAGCTCGATCAGTACAGTCGCCTAGTCGGTGCAATCTTAGAAACACCTTTTGACAGCTGTCAGATTAGTAGATTGATTACTAGTATGTGTATTGATTTAGAATAATCCATATTTAACGAATAAAAGCAATTAAATTTTAATTTATACAAAAGGTCATACGAAATTAGATTAATACTTGTACACTTGAACAAAAGTGTATAAGAAAAACAAAACTTGAACAAAAGTAAATTATAAAATATAATTTCATCTCATGTGAAAAGGTTAAAAAGTGTGAAAATTACTTATGGTGCCTCAGGCCTAGACTTAAAGAACTAAATTCTTTCTTTATTGTATGATAACCTTCGTCCATAGGCGCTAGAGAAACGTGCATAAATTCTGTACAAACCAATCACATGAACGAAATCTTCAAAATGCGTTGAAAAAAAATTACAATACCGACTAGGTACTAGAAAACTACTAACAGCATATTAATAGAAAATAGCGCTTTCGTTTCTCGCATTGTTAACGTAGATTACCTAAATTGTATTTTAATGTTGCCACTTTCGTTTTACATGGCAAAATATGTGATTGTATACCTATTCATTTTTTTTTCGCATCTTAGTATGTACATACCTGCCTAACATTATCAGCATGTGAGACATAATAGACGTAGTTAACTAGCTATTAAAATGTCAGGTTTCATTTCCAACGATGTCCATATTTTTGCCATTTTCTATTTGGGCAATCAGTTCTTAAATGTTAAGGAAAGTATAGGTATTTTTTATGCTCGATAGACTTTAGTTAACTCGATATATATTTTGCAGTTCATATCACTTCACATACACTCTCTATCTTCAGAAAGTACCTAGGCGTTACCATAGTTAATTATTTAACACACGACATTGCAGCACTGCAGCATTTTGTCATCATCTAACTCAACTCGCCCAATAGAATGTAAATTATGTCAGCCTCCTGGCTTTTATTTTTATGATGCTATAAAAATAAAAACCCAGGAACCTGGTAGTGTAAAATGTGATTACATGTTTATTAAATCAACCAATTAAAACTAACGAGAACGATTGAAACGATACTAACAAACTAAAACGGGGGGAATATATCTTAAACCAGCAATAGATCCCGTAGTATTGGCCTAATAAAATTCCTTGAAATTATTTCTAAGAAGTAAAATTCATAGATATTAAGCTTTTGGACGTTATGACGGTAATAATAAGGGTGAAAAGTGATCCGCCAAGTTTTGTTATTATACCTTAGTACCTAATAAACCACTGCGCTTGCTACCTACTATGCATATGCGCATTCTTGGCTCAACTACGGCATTATCATGTGGGGAGGTAGTACAGACGCACCAAGCTTATTTATCCTACAAAAGAAACTGATTAGAATCTTAGTAAACATAGGGCAAACAGAAAGCTGTAAAGAATACTTCCAGCAACATAAGATCCTAACATTGCCATGTATGTACATCTTAGAATTATGTAAACTAGTTCGTAAATACCCAGACTCATATACTACACGCCAGGATAAACAAACAAAATATATACTACGCCATAGAAACAGATTAAACTTACCAACTTCTAATTTAAGTATGCATTCGTCTAGTCCTTACGTGATGTCAATAAAAATATATAATAAGCTGCCACAAAGTATTAAAAACGTAGAAACATATAATATATTTATTAATAAACTAAAATTATTCCTAATTAAAAAATGCTACTATAATATAAATGAATATTTAAAAGATAAAATTATTTAATACTAGAATATAATAATAAGATAAATAATGTTTACCAAATAAATACATTTTAATAATATCCTAATTATAATAATTGCTATAAATATACCTACTCATATAAAATAAATTGAAAATAAATAAATGATACATATCTTGATTTAATATATAAATAACATTGTCAGTATAAACAAACTATAATACTAAATAAAAAATAATTAATATTGAGATAGAAACAATAAGAATAACTTTACAGAATAAAAAAACTGCTTACATTAACTATAACTAAACGACAAATTAAATTAGATACAATATATATTAATATATTATATAATATATACTATAACATAAAATAAATTGCTAAAAAATCACTTTTCCTCCTCTCTCTTACTATACTTTTGCTGTGCCCGACAGGGTCCATAATTGTATCTAGAACTAAGCCTTAACACCTGTATTTATAACATTATGGAATGCAATAAATTTGAATTGAATTGAATTGAATTGAATTAATAAACACGAAACTACTTACATGGGGTTAGTTCTTAACAAAATGGCGTGATGCGCACGCGCAAAGATCGCAATAAACTTTCTATTATTTGTTATCGATCAGCCGTCTCCACATCCGTGCCATAAATATCTGGATAATAAATGTCTTTCTATTAAAATGTGATTTATTTATCCGGATGCTAATCATAACGAGCTTCAGGATTTTTGCCGTAGGTACCGGGATATCATAGTCTTTGCAAGCTAATGAGCCTCACTCGAGATATTGATCCATAACTATTACTTTGGAACTAATTTCGATTATTTATGAGGTAAGCGTTATACAAAGGAGAACAAACATAAATAAAAATAAGGCACCCAGTCTTCTGTTAAAGTTAGATTTGATAATCGGAAACCCTTAAAAAACTTTGTTTTAAATGATCACTGCACCTAAAATACCGAATGCGTACAGAGAAAGAGTTCTGAATCTTCTGTCTTTTTCCCGTCGATTTGTGTAGGTAGCGATTTTCTTTTTTTTTTAACTTTTACTACCTGACGAACACAAGTGTTGTCTACATAAAATTATGCCAGTAATTTTAAACGCTTGTTATAATCATACTTTTTTGTAATTTTATAATAATAATGTTATGTTTAGTTAAACACTAGAACAAAAACTTAAACAGCTTATTTAGCTTAGTTTCTAATTCTTCGACCGTTAGCATAAAGGCAACAGTAAAAAGTTTAACTTTTTTTTTCGTTTTACGCGTTACGCTACGTAGAGATACAACATACATTTTATCCGCCAAAAAAACACTAAAATGATTTACTGCATTTTATTCTCTAGTTTTTACATAACTAAAGCTTTAAGAACATAAATTCTCTTTGCTACATCCAAAAAGAGGTTTAATTTGTGCCTGTCTTAAGTAAACGCTAAGTATGAATAGATTACTGGATATAAGTGGAGTGGGGTTAATGACCGACCTTAGTAACCAAGCTACCAGTAATATGAGATGCATTTTTTTACACTTAGGTATCCTGTTTGCTAGAACTAGTGATGGACATTTGAGTTGCTCAACGTTAATATGAACTTTAATAAATAATTTGTTTAAGGAATGAGCAGAAATGAGACTTAGTTTGACGAATTTGGGAAATTTGCGACTCAAATAACACTAAGTCCAGGACACTAACTGTTAATTTAGAACGTTTTTTTCTAACACTGTTTAGCAATATTTGGCTCTTGTTATGCCTGATGGCACATTCATAGTTGAGGATTTAAAGTAAAAGAAATCATTTTGAAATTAAACTTACTTCTTTTTAATGATTTTCTCTTCAAAAATGTAATTTTGTTAATTCTTATTATAGGTAATTCCTTTCTTATATTATAGTTATAATAGTTTTAAGGCTGCTTTAAGATTTATTATCTAAGGTACTTGATACAAATAAGGCCTATGCTCAAATAAGGCCTATAGTGCGAAAAAGTCGTTTAATGTATTTACATCAAATATACAATTGCACGAACGTATAGACTACACCTCCACAACTCGACAAATAGTGCGTGAGAGGCCCGCTCACGCTCACAGCGCCAGAGTTCGTCGGTCGTTCGTGGATGATGGCCGTTTTCATTGCGTGTTATTAATTTGTCGTAATTTCTATCGTATTTTATTTGGGTATTTTTTAGAGTTTTATTTCAAGTTATGTACACGGTTTACATTATAACTCATCGAAAAGGTAACTATGACTTTATTTTGTATTATTTAGGATATGTGAATTAATTATTGCGTATAACATGTATGAGGTATATGATACGAAATAAGGCCTACTTTTTTAATAGGCCTTATTTCGTACCAGGCCTTGTTAGAAATTCTGTTGAATTTTAGCTTTATTGTGTTTTTTACAGATTGATTCCTGTTAGTATGTCTCCTCGAAAACGGGCTACGTGGTCTGATGAAAGCTTGAGAGCGGCAGTTAATGATGTACGTTATGGACGTAGATTACGCTATAGGTGTTATTTTCTGAGGCCTTATTTTGTTACCTTGTTTAAATAAGGCCTACAAAAAATTATTCATTTTTAAATATTTAATAATATTTTTGAGAAAATATGTTCATTTTCTAATATTTGTTTGAATAGATATGTTGTTTTTTATAGTATTCTTTATTACTTGTTAATATACGACTTCAAGTCTGACTAGCAATTTAAGTATAATATTTAGTCACATAAATTAAAAAGTTGTACAAGGATCTCATGAAAACGTGATAAAAAACTCAGAAATACATAATTTTATAATGATTGATAGTTTAATAACAATATTCCTATACTTTAAATATGTAGGCTTAATTAAGTCACTAGTTTTTAAAAAGGCCTAAAGCTAATGTTTTACAATTATCTCATTTTAGTTGATTTTTGATTGAAGATTATATAATGTTTACTTAATTCATAATAAAATATTAACCAAAAAAGAAGTCCACGCTTTTATTTATCACCTTCTTCGAATAATTTATCAAATTTTGAGTGTTTGAAATTAGGTAGGCCTTATTTGTATCACTTACCTTATGGTGAGATGCTTGGATCCATCCTCAGAAATTTAGAAACAATATTAGTGATTTAAAGATCAACGCACCCTCGATAAAAGCGTAAAAAATAAAATATTGTTTTACATAAAGTCACGTCGAAAAAATAGTCGATTTCAAACACTGACAACAAATTATTATAAGCACGCGACATAGCCCTATTAATGACGCAGTTATTTTAATAACAAATAACTACATACAATACCGGTTATACTATTCATTCCGCCATATAGATACTTATTGCACATTTATTGTTTTTTAATGAGCCCTCTGTAAACTTGATTGATGTAAAATACACAGTCGTAATGTGTGAATGTGTTATTCACTTGAACCTGAGGCTAATTTAAAAATGTACTACTTATCGTGTTGTATTTTTTTCACAGCACATACCCACACATGTACAGATAGTTATAGTTAGCCACGCCTTCTACTATTTATCATACCTCGGCCAGCTTCATTAATATTGTTTGTGTTTACGTATGTTATAATTAACTAAACATTTGTTTAAGCGATAATCACCTCCATTACTTTTATTACCACGCATAGATTTTGTTTTTAAACAATTTCAGTAATTTTTGTCTTTATTTTGAAGTCGTTCCAAAATTAAACATGCTCTCTTTTGTTTGTTTACAGATTGCCAACAATGGAGTACTCAAGAAACATCTTGATAGCTGTGGTATTAATGGCGATGGTGAGCCACAGTTATGGCGCCCCAGCTAGGAGATCACGAGCCGCGGCCCTGCAGACAGAGGAACCCACCACAGCGCGCGAAAACAAACTACAGGACGAGTTCAAGGAGACGACCACCACCACTGAAGCACCAATAACCAGCAGGAGGAACAAAGCCCTCAACCTGTTTGGCTTCTACCCTTCCTTCTTATCGTCCGGCATAGATTACACAGAAGACGATGATGACATCAACTTCACCGTCAATGACGAGAATTTCGAAGACGAGGACCTTTCCCGAACCATCCCCACGAGACGCCGCCAGCAAAACAAGAAGAAAAACGGCAACGGGGAATACTCGAACGATAACATAAATTCTCTGCAGTACGAAAATTCCCCCATCTTCTATATTAGGCTACCTCCTACTCCGTACATGTTTGTCCCCGGTTTAGGTTACGTGTCCCAGCCTCCAAGCCTCGGCCCCCCAATGGCGCCAATGATGCCTCAAGTGCCTCCTCAAGTAGCCGATCCTTTCATAAATCTTCCAATTGATTTCGTATCTAACGGAAAGCCGACTGGAGTGTACCAGTGGAGTGGCGCACCCGCGTATCCTCAAATGCAACCAGTCGATCCGTTCGGATATGGTGGTCAACCAATGATGCCACCAAGGCCGTCATACAACGTACCCTCATACGCACCACCCAAACCCAAACCTCCATCAAATTCGAAAATAACCAATCTCAAAGGCCAGTACGTTTTTAATGGAAAACCAGGAGACAACGTATATGTTTTAAGAGACACGTACAATTCCATATACTCGGATGCACTCCAAAATTTCTACCCTTAAAGTCTGCGATATGTAGGATAGGGTTGTGTGTCTGGCTCGTATCGAGCTAATGTAATTAACGAATTTCGAGGGACCAACATGCGGACAGAAATGAAAGTTAACATCAAAGTCAATGATCAATAATTACACTAAGGAAAGTTAATTATCCCCCACACGAAACTTAACGATGTTAAATGAAATCTTTAAAACAATTATATTCTTAAGAAACGTGAGGGACCAATAACTATAACTGTCAATTGTTGCAATTACTTGCCAAGTAAAAAACGAGTTTGTAGGCTCGGAGAAATATGAGTGAGATCTGCTACTTAATGAACTTATTTTATGTACACGTATTTATATTAATCTGAAAGTTTGCTGTGTGTAATATTCTTGATTTTAATCGGAACAATTAGGTAACTGTTTAATACTTTAATGTAATCCATCCGATATATGGAACGAAATTATCTGAAAATATAATACAAACTCTTTTAAGATATTCTAATAATGTAGCTGAAAGAAATGTATGTAACAATGCTTTTGGAAATATTTATTTCAATACATGCTACCCATGTTTGAAATTGTTTTGTATACCTAGTAACATTTAAATAAATAGATAGGTTGAAATATATATTTATACACTTATTTAAAGTACCTATGGGATACTACATATTGTTTAAGGAGAAAATCGTCGATATTTTAATAAAATCCGTCAAGAATTTTTCTCTAACTATTGTTCTAACCTATGAAATCCGCTTTTTCAACTGGTTGAATAATATGTATGCATCAGAAAATAAAGGACTTTGTAATGGTCTCTTTAATACTTAATATATCTACGGTGGAATACAAGCATTCGAAACATTTGCCCGTTGCTTTGGGACTTGAGAGTATACAGTTAGCTGATCAAACTGCGGTCCAACTTAACTTCTGAACACGCACTTTACAAGCACTTGAATCAGAAGGTAGCTGAAGCCAGCATGATGCTTTTCCCCACCAAACCTCCTTGGTGAGTCTTACCTAAGTAGATGCTAAACTCCTTTTACGACACAAGTTCAACTTTCAATCGACAACTTTTTAATGCGTGATTATTTCGAGCAATATATTTTTTGAGTCAGTGCTACGTTTAGATTAATAATTAAAGTTTAATAATTTATTATGCTCATATTTATTCTTTAAATTATTTACTTAAGTATAGATTTAAGGTTTCTTATAAGGTACAAATATAAAAAAATACTTTATTACCTAAATCAATTGTTTTTTTTTTAAACAAATTCGTAAATGCCAAGAAACTCTTAAGGGGTGTCTGATAAAATTATTGTTTGGAGGAGTTTTTAAATTATATTATGTATGTTTTTTTAATCTTTTATATTTATTGTAATAATCTTCGATCAAACTTACATGCATAATATAGTATTGATCGAAGATAGTTTATAATAAATTACCATAAAAATAGCTAGTATTTATTGTAAGTAGTTTTGTATTTAATAACCCTAATTATCTAGAAAGATAATTCCAAAATACAAAAACTTGTAAACAATAATTAAAATACATAATCATAAATCATTGTGTATTTAGTCGATGCCTGTACTCGTAGTATTAAAATAATGCATTTTGTAAATAGGCACGTAATTACCTAAATCGTTAAGTAGATCCCATCCATCTAATTACTTATAACATTTAATGTTTTGTTCAAATTATGCCAACTCTCATATAGATTAATAATTATTATTGTATACTTACTTAACTTCAACGTAATACAAATTGTCACAATTAAGTTTAAGTCACTATAATATGAAAGTACTGATTCGTCCGTCCATCTTTCTTTATTTATATGGGACAATTAGATAACTCTATATTTTATCTAGAAGTGGTAGGTCCATACTCATAAGATTAATTATTTTGCAATATAGAATAACGAAATTTAATACAATTAAAACTATTTTTTATAATACCCATTTGAGTTTTTTATTCCTAATAATTATGTACGTCGTAATATCTTCTAAACTTACTAAATCCTTTATCCTGATTCAATGGTCATACGTTACTAACAAAACCTATGTTACAATGCCTAAAATACCCAACAATCCCTCCCTTCTGGTCACCAAATGCCTGGACTAAAATGGACTCTATGAAAAACGACATTTGTGTCGGGCGAACTCGTTTTGCCTTGCTATGGAGCTGCTGATTGGCTAATGCAGTTATAATATATTATTAAAACTGTTACAGGTACAGCAAAATATATACGACTGATATATACATGAGGCGATAATTTTTGGGGCAAGTCTTACACGGTACCTCTACCGACCCATTTAAATAAATAATTGGAATAGCGTGAAATAATCACAAAAGGCCTTAAGCGGAACTTATATTGGATTAGTTTTCGTACAACTCGTACGAAATGTGTGTGAGCTGATGTATGACTAGTTGAGGACTAGTAAAAAATATGTTAAACATCATAGTGGAGAGTCTGGCTTGTATGTGTTGGTGCGAGTTCGTACTAGTTCTATTCGCACAAAACGCTTGGAATGTGTCTGATTACAGTTTGGCAGAAACTATATGATACCCATCTGGTGGGTTTAAACAGATCAAATATAGGAATATTCAAGAAAGTACTAGCTAGTCCAACATCCATAGAAGAACGAGAAACTCTGTTCGAACTCTTAAGACCCATTATGTAGAAATTGCTGTATTATTGTGTTTTGTCTCTATGGGACTGGCATGTACATGATGTATACAAGATCCAAAATTAAATAAAGAAAAAAAAAACAAAACGCCTCTAAAATGCTATCGTCTCTATCGACTCTATCTACGTAATCATTAATAATACATAGGTAACTAATTAGTTTGTAATCTAACATTATAAAATAACTAGAAAAAATATTTTTTAATCCTACTAGGTAATATTATAAACATCCATACTTACAAACTTATATGGATGGATGTTTCTTACTCTTTCACGCAAAAACCGCTTAATAGATTTGAATGAAATTTAGCATACATTTATAGTTTATTACCTGGATTAACACATAGGCTACTTTTTATCTATATACCATGTGGGCATAGCAGCGGGAGCAAGCTAGTAAATAATAAATAAATATATCCGGACATTATGACATAGCGACATCTATCCATGGTAAGCAACGAGGCTTGTGTTACGGATGCTAGAAGGTTGATATACTATTACAAACTAAACTACTTTTAGTCATTATATTGTTTTTTTGTAAATCATAGGTACTAGTTGTACAAATGTTGATGCTCATCACGCAAACATTTGTCCATAACAAGATTCGAACCCGGGACCCGTAGCACAGAAGGCAGCGTTAACTACCGCTGGGCTATTCGGGTCATCTTACAAGAAATGTATCTCTTTGACGAACGACAGCGATATTGAGGCTGCCTGACATAGCTGACTGACAGCCAGGTTGACCATGAAAGGCAGTGGCAGCGTAAGAATCCCGGCAGATGTCAATAATATTAGTGCAACAAGCATGCAAGAGTCACACATGTTTCAAAATACTACTTAGTCTATCGATTAATTAATATCCGTAGCACAAGTACTTTCGTATCATACGTACTTTCAAATCGGTGCCTATTAAGATTTACGGAGCAACTAGTATCGTAGCAGGCAATATGCAGTGTGCGTTTGTAAAGTTACATTTTTCGTGTATCGGTGTTTCCATTTTATTATATGGATGGAAATACACATAAAATAAATTGATAATTAATTGTATAAAAGAAGCACTTAATTGCACTTTACAGTTTACTTTGTTTCAATTAACTACCACTGTTAGCGCCGTTCTGGTCAGATCCTGTGCTACTATTCTGAACTCTATTGGACGCTGTTTTAGTTTGATCCTCTTAAAAACGGGTCGCTTTCTGCTACCTTGTTTTAATATTAATTTTTAAAACAAGTTTAAGAATATTTATAAATTAGTTTAGATTTTTACAGGACATACCTGCAACAACACTAAACTAATTCGTAAGACAATCGAAACGCAACTGTCATTGTCATGGAACTGTCAAAATTACGTTGGCCAAGTAAATCATACGAGTGATACGAGTAATAAGCTACAAAATAATACATGAAAATAGTACATTTCAATAAGATATGCAGTAAAATACAACTATAAGAGCACGTGTGCAACATAATGACATTGTAAAGTGATAAGTGACTTAACAAAATAAAAAGAGAATACGGTGCTAATGGTTTAGTGCGACGTCGTGCCTCACTGAACTAAAAAAAATGAAAAAGTGCGTTGTTTTCGTTAACCAAGAGTAGAGGATAGAAGTGTCGTCATGTTTCGAAGCAGGAGCTGGTTTGGTGCCTCGTGGGGGCGGCCAAAGAATCCTCATTCCTTAGAAAGATTGAAATATTTACATAATATTTTGTGTAAAAACACTACAGTATCAGAGAGTAATCGAGGTACTTTGGTGGAGTCGCTCAGGTGTATAGCTGAGATACTAATATGGGGTGACCAGAATGATAGTTCTGTGTTTGAGTAAGTTGGGTTTTATAAAATAAATTAATTTTGTTTTGTAAATATTTACCTAATTATTTGTTAACCACACATGGTCATTAGAAGAAACATTAACACACTATATAGGTAATTATGTATAGAGAAGTGCGTGCACAATGTTGTATTCTATGGCCTTGCTTTTATTAACATTTCAAAAGTAATAATTTCATACCTACCATTAATCTAATTCTCCTATTTATTGCTATTGCTAGAACATCCAACTAGTTAAACTTGACAGTAACTTGATGTGGATCTCATTTTGTTTGATGTGGAAATGGATAAAAACGAATGCAGCAATCTTGGTATAGGATAAATGAAACAAAAACACTTATTTGGCAGTGGTCTAATTACATATTCAATTATGTAAACACACACACATAAGTAGTATAAAATTAATTATCGAATTAATTTGTTCATTATCACTTTTCTAGTCATAAAGTAGATCTAGTTCAGTAATTTAAATAACACTTTTGTTTTCATCATTCAAATGTGTTTATTTGAATGATGAAAACAAAAGTGTGTTATGAAGTTATTACACAGAAAATATTTAACTCACATTACAATTATAATTCTAACCCAAAATTGACCAACTGTTCCTTAAAAATGTCATTAAAACCGTTTCCTTATAATTTATTTGTAATATGATATACAAACAATGTCTATTGTTTGTGGTAATAACCATCATAATAAAAATAATTTTGGGTAGTTAATCAACACACTAACTACCTGTTACATGAGGCAAATACTGTGTGCTGTTTCTAAATTTATATGTATTAAGATGGCAAAATAGCAATAGTGTCTGTAAGTATTAGCAGACACTTACATATTGCCATCAAAATCATTCATAAAAATATTTGTAGCCAAAGTCATGCACAAGTGTTTCCAAGGCACTGTTTTTATATTTACACATACATATTACATGTTTATAAAAACAGAAATGTTCCTGTTTCTGACTATTATAAATATTATAATATTTCAGCTTCTTCCTGGAGAAAAATATGCTGTCTTACTTCCTGAAGATCATGAGACAGAAGTGTGGGGGCTCATCATTTGTATGTGTGCAGTTATTGCAGACATTAAACATATTGTTTGAAAACATTCGAAATGAAACATCATTATGTAAGTAAAATCATGCTTAATGACAAGACTGCTAAAGACATTGTTATTTGGATACTGTATTTTTTAGCACATTTCTTTTAATTATGATCCTTGAAGTTGACCGTGTTATATCACTACATATTTATCTGAGTGTTCGTCACCATAGAAAAGCACTCATACTCTACATAAACTAATTACTATCTGCCTTTCCAATACTAGGTATTTAAAAATCAATCAACAAATTACTACTCTGCCCAATACAGGCTATTTCGATAGTAGAATATTTATTTACTTATTTTTTTAATTAAGTTTGGATTGTGTGTTGCTAAATCCAAGATTGGTCTTTGTTTAAAATGATTATTTTGTATGACATATAAGAAACGCAATTTTTACATTTGAACCTGTAAAATGCTTCCTGTATATTTGGGTAAACCTTAAAAAGTACACATGTAATATTGTTACAGATTATTTGCTGAGCAATAACCATGTCAACTCAATAATAGTGCACAAGTTTGACTTCTCCGATGAAGAGGTGATGGCCTATTATATATCTTTTCTGAAGACTCTCAGCTTGAAACTCAACAACCACACCATCCATTTCTTTTATAATGAGGTAAGAGGATATAATATTACAAAAGAGAATATACATATAAGGGCCTATTAAAGTTGGCATACTTTGACTTTCTTATCAGCCTATTGCCATCCACTGCTGAATGTAGGGCTCCCTCAAAGAGCACCAACCATCCCAGTCTTGGGCAGCTCACATCCATCCGCTGCCAACCACCTTCTTCAAATCGTCGGTCCATCGTTTATACTTTGACTACTAGTATTTTATTGATGACAGGGTAATATATGATAAGAGAGAATCCGGTTTTTAAGTAGGTCAGAATTTTCGTACATATATGACTACCACTAACTATTGTCATATGTGTTCACATGATAATCGGGACCGACAGCTTAGTGTTCTTTGTAGCATGGATGGGTCTCAATGTTTTATGCATGGTCACACATCAACTGGCTTAACTTCAGTATTATCATTAATACTTATCCATGACTCTGTCTGTAAGCTATCGCACATGACGTGAATAAATTATTATTTACTATTAAATTTCGAGTAAGATAACTGTATGTCATCTGAAGGAGCAAGTCTGCAATATATTGTATATACATATAGTATAATTATCAAACCGTCAGATGTCCACTGCTGGACATAGGTCTCCCCCAAAGATCATGACTGCTTATCATTTACGTAGAGCAAATGCAAAGATACTTTCTTGTACTACTGTATATCTGTTATCAATAATGTTTATTATTTTTATTTAAAGTACATGTATTGATTGAATACTATCTCTGGTTTTAATAGTAACTATAACCTGTAGTAACGGATAAAGAAAGTATTCAAACAATTTATTAGGAAGTAGGTATATATTGATAAGGTTTGTTTATATTTAGCTCTTTCAATGTAAATATTTTTCTTTTATTATTTTCAAGAGGAGGGCAAAGATCTCGTGTTTTTTACAGTACCTTCCCTCGTCTAAGTGCTCTTTGAATTCAGTTATTTTATGTTCTACCTGCTCCGTCGTTTCCACCTGTGATTTGTTTAGGTGACATAATTCTGCCGAAAAAAAACCGACTTCAAATGTCAGAACTGGACCAAATTGGGACCACTAGGGAAGCACCAGCTTTCAAATAATAAAAGAATCATTAAAATCGGTTCACCCAGTCGAAAGTTATGAGGTAACAAACAAAACAAAAAACTGTTGAATTGATAACCTTACTTTTTGAAGTCGGTTAAAAATAAATAACCTAGCCTTTAGTTGTCTATTCGCTCGATTAATAGATCAATTTGTGTAACATGAGCTTGATGTTTAGTGGTAAAAGATTATCATTTAGTTTTTATTAAGGGGGGGCTAAGTCTTCTCTGTAGGTTGGTAGGTATCAATATATATAGGTAGGTAGGCAAATCTGTAAACAAGTACAAGGAAATAATATGTATTTAGACCCCATTAGGTACAACAAGGATATGTTAAGTTAAAGGAAATCTTTTCAGCAGGGACTCAAAATAGCAGCTTTTAATTGACCCGTTCCACACAACGGCACGCGTACTTCGTCAATAAAGCTTTCTTTGTGAGCCCATTTGACCTACATTGATCTCACAGATTCTAAACCAAAATGTCTGGACGCTATCTTTTCTCAAGTTTACCAATTATAATGACCAGACTATTATCGTAAAAATATAAATCGTATAAATATGTGTATATATAAAATATGGTTTGTAAAAGTCTCCTTAAGAGATCTATTTACAGAAATAAATATCATATATCACAGGAATGCACTTAAACGTATTATTCTCATCTGTTGAAGAATTGGTTGATAAGTAAATAAATAGCACACGAGCAGAGAAACGCTAAATAGGTCGTGTGTAACAATACAATACTACTTAGCTTATCGTTGTAATTGTAATTATATTCTGCCAATTAATATTTGCATTCATTGTTTGTAATGAGTTTGAACTGATGCGGAAATATAAATAGTGAGATTCATATTCGCTTGAAAATATTATTGTATCATAACATACGATCACGCCTGTCGTCCCTGAAGGGTTAGGCAGAGGTGCACTAATGGACACCCTCATTTTGCCGATATGTTTTCGGTTCCATTTAATAGAGTGCGAGCCTATTGCCATCAACCGGGCACGAATCCAAACTCCGAGCTGCTACTGAGATTTTCACAGAAAAATCCAATAATTCAGCTCGAATTTGCTCTTTGCTGGGAATCGAGAGCAAGACCTCTTGTTACTTACGACGATTAAACGAACAAGTCAGTTGTAGTCGAGTATTAAGTATATTCTTTATTAATAGGGGATGAATAGAACTCAAGGTTGTGTACACACGTTGTGGGAGACTAGACACGAACTATTGCGTGACTCAGTTGTGAGGATCGTCGCTAAAATATCAGTTTAACCCATTGAGGTATAATGTGCTACCGTTATCGAGTATGAGTCCCTGTGAAAGAATATTTGTGCGCTGGTAGACCCGAGCCGGTGAAATTGTCAATCTGTTTTATATTTTTTAACGCCTCTTTCGCAGGTATGTTTAAGATCGCTTGTAATAGGGGACGAGCCTATTGCTATCAACCGAGGACGAATCCAAACTCCGAGATGCTACTGAGTTTTTATAGAAAAATCCAATAACACTTTGCTTGACCTGGAAATCGAACTTCAGACTTCTTGCCCAGCATTCGCACTTTATATCCACTAGAACCACGAGGCAGTTACTAGAGATCAAAGAAGCAGTTCTAGATCCACTTAAAGCAAAAATTGGAGCTTCGAGATGTCGTGTCTACTAGCGATAATAACTCAATGATTTAACCAAATTTACACGATATGCCTACTTCAGGCTTAAAACGACCGTCACACTACCTTAATACATAGGACCAAGGGCGATATATATTTAGAAGATAATGTAGTGTCAATGTTGGCAGCACACGAAAGACTTCCCGCTGTACACGGAGGCGATCAAGTTCTTCAACCATTCGGAGTCTATGGTCCGCATCGCGGTGCGAACGTTGACTCTCAATGTGTATCGAGTGCAAGATGCCAGCATGCTCCGGTTTATTAGAGACAGGTATTTATTTCCAACAGCCATAAACCAGCCCCTTTTTGCGAAGTTTCTTCTTAGTTTACGCTCTCTTGTGAAATGGAGATTCACTTTGCTCTCAGTGTAGTAACTCCCCTATTTTCAGACACCTTAAACGGTTTTTACAGGATCGGCAAGGCACAAGCGACACCTCTGGTATTGCAAACGTCCTGTACGGTAACTGCTCACCATCAGGCTAGCCGTCAGCTTGCCACCCTAGTGGTATAATAGTCAAAGAAATCGCGTACGAAATCGACCTATTAATTTACCCAGAAAATCTCCCAAAATAAGTGGAGTTATTCTATTAAAGAGTATACCAAGCCCTCGGTTTAAGTGGTAAATTCAATTATTGCCAACTGCACTGCTTAGGGAAGAGACCTAATTTCTAAAATTGGGAACATGAATAGATCTACATTCCAACTGCGATGTGGTTTAATGCCTGACTGGATGAGGTAACTTTGTTCAAGTTTACTGGTAAAGAAGGCTGGTATACTACATTTCAAGTAGATGCATGTTTCAGATCAATTAACATTGAACTCTATAGTATGTGACGTAGGTAGTCTTTCCGTAGACAGTCGTGGAAAGTTGCGTACTGCGGGCGTTTAAAGTAAACCTTGAATACTCCGTTTATTATGATTGTGTCTAGAATTCAGTGTGTGGTGACAGGTTTTAAAGTATCTATGTTATGGAAATAACTCGTGTTATGTGCATACGTCCCGATGTAAACAGGCTATAACTATTGTATGTCACAATACATGCGCAGGAATGTTATAAAACAATGCTGATCATCTGAAACGTCTTGTAGGTGACTTAACAAGTGTCCATTTGCTCATAAAAAGCAAAATGATACCTGCAGCAGATATGGATGAAAAAACTATGCTGTGTATTATTTCGTATGTCCTTATTTGATCCACTCATCATATTACGTGGTTATCAGTGATCGAAATTAGGTGTGCTACAACAACTTTTTTTTCAGGGACTCGTCCCAAATCTTTGGGACTTTCCATTATTTAATTTTCTTTTGTGATGTCCTAAAATTCTGGGACAATTGCCCGAAAAAAATCAGCTCATCCAATTCTGATCACTGCTGTTATTATGTAACGTTGTTATAAATACGTTATGGAACAAGATATAGATACTTAATACGGACAGTGAAATACAGCGGCAGCTATGAATAAAGATATTCAACTTCGTATCTCTCATTTCATTAATGATCTCATCAATATTCTAATTTAATTCGTTCTCCCGTAGGACGGCGGCTCCGTACTTCAGTAATCTAGTTTGGTTTATCGGCAAACACATTCTGGAACTGGACGCGTGTGTCAGAAACGACGCTGAGTAAGTCATGCTATTTTGTAATTGGCTGATTTTGTTTTGGTCTGTTTTGTTATGTTCGGTTTTAATTTATAAAACTTGTTTTGATTTTAGATTCGAATGATAAATGTTGTTAACTTTTCATCATGTTTATTTTTGCGATATATATAAATGGCAATAAACCGGCTACCTACCTGAATGTACCAAATCCAAAATCGCGTTTATCAAGTATAGTATTAACAATTAGAAAATATATATGACTTAAATTTCAGAAATTCTTTTTCCAGCCATCAATCGCAGCAAAAGTTAGATGACTTAGTTGCCGAACACCTAGATCACCTTCACTATATAAATGATATCTTATGTCTAAACATTCCTGACCTAAACGATGTATTGACCGAACATCTATTGCACAAACTCTTAGTCCCTCTATATATTTACTCACTTACATCAGAAAGTGTAAGACGACTGCAAACATCCTCGCCATACAACCGAGACCACATACAAAGTATAGAAGCTATCACAAGAAATTTGGAAGCTATATTAAAAGGAAAGAATGCGGAATCACCATCGAGAATGTCGTTCCCTAGACAAAGAATGGAATCAGAGGACGAAATCAAACCGTCCGTCTCGTGCGTAGTGTCCCTGTTTCTGTTATCGCAAGTGTTCCTAATTATAACACACGGTCCAATTGTCCACGCTTTGGCCTGGATCATATTACAATCGGACTTATCAGTTTTCGAGGACGGCGCCACTAAGATACTAGAAATGTACATAAGCAATGCAAAGTCCAATGTCAAACTAGAATTCTCTAAACCGCAACTAAGTTTAGAGAAGGCCTTAGAAAATACTTCCAGTGAGAGGGACTATACGACACCTGAGTATGGTGGTCCTAAAACTTTTGGATATGACACCGATCAATCGAGCTGTGATCTCGATCCCGAGCTAGTTTCGACTTCTCTTCCGTCCACGTCACATATGAGCGAGTCGTCGAGCATCGATCATGATTCGACAGAAGATTTAGTAACTCAAATGCATTCTACAAAATCAAATAGCTCCGGCACTCTCAAAGGTAATATGCCCGATTCGCCTTTGCCCGATTCTGGTATCGATTCAAGTTCATCCAAAACGAACGAATACAATAATATTACTGATGAAGAAAAACAGAAGTTGCTAGGTGGTATACCAAGTACTTCTGCTGAAAAGACGGTGTCTTTAGACAGTATAATCGAGAGAGAAAGTAAAGAAATCGAGAAGAGGCCGTTTTTGAAAACCATTTTAGATTCTCTGGACTGCAGCGAAAATGATTACAAAGCGCTCTTCGCCTTATGTTTGCTGTTCGCATTAATAAATAACAAAGGTACGCATTTTTTATCAGTTTGGTCATTTCATTTAGCTTTTATAAGAGGTAAAACTAACTTTTTTAATAGATTAAACGTGTGTCTAGAAAAACGTTTCGTATACGACCTCAGAGGTACAATATTTTAAAATTCATTTATTGTTTTAGCGTTGCTTCCGAATAGGCTCCAACCTTTGTTTTATCAAGGTTACTGCACAGTGCAACGCTCTGTCAATGTTTTTAGTCATTTTAAGTTTGAATTAACTTTGATTGCTTGTTCTTTATATAAGTATTAGATTGACCTATGGAAACAATCATCATGGGACGAATTTTAGAGTATCACTTCTATTGTGTAAACAAACAAACATTACTTATTATAAAAAAAAAACATTTTAAATACAAAAGTTTTTTAACTGACTGGCAGTTTTTCTGTAAAGCGAATAATAATTATTCGCGAATTTTCGATGGGAGAAACAAATATTTACTTATAGAAATAGTTTACTTATAGTGAAATTTTAACCCTTACACACCGTAGTAATTTTAACCGTTTTCTGTTCTTTGCTTCCTTTGGATTTAGTGGGTAAGTTATTTCAACTCATCTCATATTTAATTCCGACGAAATTATCTATTTTTATTTACCTGCACATAGTTCGCGATACAATTATAATATGTTGTACACTCTTTTAGTATGTCTGAATACAAACGCATATACTTAATACAACAATAACACCATAATATCAGCTATAAAGAGACACTCAGTTTACCTAATCAAATTATAATACTATTACTCCTGTCTTTACTGTCAATGTAAATGCACACTTATAAGGTTTTGGTGAATAAATTTATTGCAAAATTTCAATGACATAAAACGTGTAAGTCTAAATGGATTGTGACGAACGTTTGATCGTCTCTATTCATGTAACGTTAGATACAAGCCGCCTCTTGCCTGCTGTTTCTTGTGTGACTTTAAAAAATACATGCATAAAGTTCAATTTCCATTAATCCGCACATAAAACACAGCGTGTACAAATTTAGATTATTTGTTATATAAGTGTTCGAGTTGTAATGACAGAATATTAAACCACCTCCAAATTATTGTAGGTTATAACTTAGGATTTTAAAGACAGTTCTTTTTCCTACACCCTTACAACGTCACGGTCGTGTACAGGCGACAATTGAATGCGTACGACGACTCTCCGCCTTTAGGGAACAACCGGTTTGTCATTTGTCGGCTCTTCCCGACTGCGTTTTTCGAATGTCAAATTCAAAATTATCAGCTTATGAATATATCTTTGTGTATTTTAGGAGTAAACACGGAATTATTAGACACGTTGCTTTGTCCGGAGGATGAGATAACGTCGAGTTCACACGGCACCTCTAGTAGGACGATGACGACTGCAGCGCCCTGTGGGGATTCACAGATGTCGTCACCACAACCTAAGAGGCCGCTGCAGAGCTTCAACGCACTCCTCATATCTAAGCTGCTGGCCATCGCCAACTTGAGCTGTAAACCTGGTTAGTATAATAAATAAAAGAAGATCTAGTAATGAAAGGAAGGACTAGAGCGCTTCGTATATCTATTTTCCTATTTTTTATTTATCCGTTCAAATAATTCGTGTGTCAACAAGAGTGATATGAAAGAAAATATCGTGTATTAATACGGACACATTTAACATGATCCAAGGCTAGTATTAGGTTACATCTTGGAAATATTTTGATTGTATCGGATTATTTGTAATTCAATACGCGTAACAGATAGGTATTACACATCAGTAATTGTAAAAAAATCCTGTGTTTGTGTAACTTAGCGACACGAACAAACGCTACAACACGTGTAAATATACGTGTATGTATACGAAATCTCTAATAATATTACGTTTAAGAACATGAATTCATTTCAATGTACTTAATTACAATGTAGCCAATTTAGGACATACAGCGACCTAATTGGTGAACTCCTTAAAAAAGGTCAGGTGCGCAGTACTCGTAACTAGCGCGCGCGCATGACGCGATGTATGAATGTGGACGAGGCAAAAGTGTGGTATGCAGGGATCGTAGCGCACGCAAAAAGGCGTGAGTGTATGTATGTATTCAATTATTAATCTAATATAATTGCTGTTCTATTCCCAGCATCGAAAGTCCGGCTAGTGACGTTAGAGTTGAGCGTGACGTTGATGCGTGTGGCGATGTGCGGTGCGGGGGGCGGGGCCAGTGCTCGCCACGCCCCCGCGGCTGACGCACTGCGCGCCCGCGCCGCGGCGCTTGCTAGAAACTTCTACAAGTGCGACGACATATTCCTGGACATGTTTGAAGATGAGTGAGTAGGATAGTTTAGTTTTTTTGAATAACTGGAATGTTCATTCTTTTCTTAAGGATCATACGAGCACTGAAGTCGCGACAGCCATGATAATGAACAGATACAATAACCAACCCATCTTAGTCGTATTAGCACTTGAGATAATTAATTTATATATAATATTAAGAATATCCGGCCATTTTTACACCGCGCCATCTAGTTTAGAGCTAAAAAACGATGCTCGTGTTATGGATACTAGATCATTGTCATTGATATAGTTCTTTCTTTTTCTAAATAGGTATCCATGAACATATATGACACGGTTATCTACAAATATCCGTGTTTATTACCGTTTCTACAGAACGCAGTATTCAATCCGCTTCGCTAATAACAATATTAACAAATGCCTGAGAGATTTCTCGATGGCGTGGCGTAACCTAATCCCTCTTAAATGAGAGGAGACCCATGCCCAGTGGTGGAATTAAGAAATGGTAAGATTCACGCCAATATGACTTATAGAAGTGCAAAAAAAATCGTTAGCAATATTTATTAATAGGGCTAGCGTGGTGGACTTATAGCCTAATCCCTCTCAAATAAGAGGCGACCCGTGCCCAGTGGGACAATAGTCGGTTGATGTCGTCGGAAATGTTTTAACAGGAATCAGTACAACAATATCTAATACTAAAATATAAATACTTAAAGTACACGAAGTCTATATATTGTTTACATGTATTTTTCATTATAAATAATAGTGTTAAATGTTGTAAAACATTATAAACAGATACAATATCTTTATCGTACATATCTACAACAGAGATATGCATCGATAACTCAATTTACGACTTTAAAGCTTATGACTCGCAAGTATTATCACAATTTATCGATAATTTTGTCAAGAAATTACAATTCATCATACATAGATAATATTAAAAGCGAAAGGGTAGTACACTATTTTACTTTATTATAGTTATTTAAAAGTAAGTCGGTTAAGAAATGAAACATATCTGCTGGAAGGGCTAATTGTCAACTAGAAAAGGATGTACATAATAATATTTGACGTCACTGCCATTAAAATGCGGACGTGCGAGTGAGTTAGCGAGATATCCAGTAGAGTTGCAGTGGGCACCCCTACTATTCCTTATTTGAAATATGTTACTACTTCATTTCAAACAAATTGGTGTTTCTTTTATTTTACTGTAATTTCACGCAGAACTTTCGAGAGAGTTCGATAAATCTTTAAAATGTATGTTTTATGTGCCAACATTCAACAACGTTTACAAAAGTTTAACGGTTGAATAGTCTAACATATTTTACAATAAAATTAGACCAATCACGAGTAAAAACAAAAAACTCGGACTAAATTGCTGAACTTGACGCTTCACATTCCTGGTCCTTAATGATACATGTTTCTTGTACATACAGATATTGCGAAACGAGCAAACGACCTTTGAACGTCGAGTGGCTATGCATGGACGCGGCGATACTCCTGCCTCCCACCAGAACGCCGATGTCCGGTATAGCTTTTGCCAAAAGACTGCCCAGTGGAGAGGTAAATCATGTATGAAATATACATACATACCTTTACTTACGTAAAATATGGTAGATAAGTATTTTTATTATTTTGAAATTTTAGAGCACAATAGGCCGGTAAGTGCTTTATAAGTGTTGGCAGCAAAGAGAATACAATGAATTTCTTTTTGTATGGAACAGTAACATTAATTCGATTCAAATTCCGTCTCTTTCTATCTTTAGCCATATATTCGTACAAATTTCTGATCACATTACCTGACGATTTGGGAACCTCTATGTGTGATAGGGAGTTATAACAAGATATTTGCATGGGCAGTGGCACAAATTAAAAAAAAATAATCTATAATAAAGTAACTTATATGTCAAACAGATGGAAAGAGCGCGGCGGGCAATACGCACGTTTTTTCTAATTCGAGACTTATACTTGAAGCTGACCGGGAAGCCAGAAACACAGTTGCCGTTAACTAATCCCGCGCCATTTGTTCAAGTTGGAGACGTTTTGGACCTTAGTAAGTACTTCTATTTTTTTTTCTATAAAAAACTTCGATAGTTGTATCAAAATTTTTTAAAAATGAATTATGTATGATACAGATTAAAAAAAACTATTCATTGTATTATAAATCGGCATCTAACAGATGTTCGATTCTGAGGTGATAGAATCTTTTTAGTCATAATCATTCTTCCAGAAACACTGGCTGTGATAGTAGAAAATGACGTCCCTTTGGCATTTATTACAAATAAAAAATATATAATACAATTATATGGCGGCTGAAATGATTTAAACATCAAATGGCCAGATATTTTATAATTAGGTACCTATCTAACCTTTTTAAGGTTGGCTGTATGTTGTAATACCGTAGTCTAATCGTGTACGATGCTTATAAAATACAATTTGAAAAAATGGCGGTATGCTAATATTAATTTATTAGATCAAATATTAAAGTAATACTTTTCGTATTCCAGATGATTCTGATCTCATATCCTGTGATATTATACAAAAGGACGGTACGTGGCAACATAGGTTTTTGGCAGTAGACAATATACAAATAATATTGGTTGAACCAGACAAACAGAGGCTTGGCTGGGGCGTCGCCAAACTGGTTGGAAGTTTGCAAGACTTAGAAGTAAGTGACTATATAATAACTTAGTTAAATTTTATAATATATTTCATATACGAACGTATATTAAAAGGTATCTAAAAATAACCTATCATTCTATTTTTTTTGCGTTCTAGATCAATCAGGTACCTACGTAAATAACGCAGATTTATTTTTATTTTGTATATAACTATTTATTTCTGCACTTACTACTTCTAATAACGACCAATCACTTCACTTTTATTTTTTCACGATATTTTTTTTTGCATTTGATAAACTTCTTTCTCACTGCTTCAGCTATAGCTTCTGTCAATACATATACGTATATACATATGTTGCATTAATTAATTGCTTTGTAAAATTACTCCGAGTACGTTTTTAAAATAATGTTTGTCTCTGTTATTCAGATACAGGGTGACAAGGAGGATCCTCGTTGCCTTCACCTCACGATACATAAGCCCCGGGTAGGTGCTAGCGGAGCACTCCCGCGCACCGTACTGTTACGAGCCAAGTTCAAATTCGACGATCACATACGCAGCATGGCCGCTAAGCAACGACTTACCAAGGTATATAACCTCATTTTTAATTTAATGATTAATTTCGCTGCCGTTTTCAAGTCAGTTTACATAATTAGCAAATAAAAACTACTAGAACGGTTTTAATTAAAACTTTACAGGTAAATGTAACGAATCCTGGCAGGATTCCTCACCAATGGATGCTTCTATGTATAATAAGTAATAATACTTACAAAATATGACAATACAGTGTATCAACCATCTAGCATCCGTGTCACAAGCCTCGTTACTTAGCTCGGAACTAGATGGCGCTGTGTAATAATGTCAATATATATTCACTTGGAATAAAACATTATCGGTTACTGCTTACTAGCTCCGTATAAACACACATTGAGCTGTGGTAGCCTAGGGGTGTGACTAGTGGACCGAGATGTCAAGGGTCTCGAGTTCAAACCCAAGGCTCGCAGCACTGACTTTCGGAAGTTATGTGCGTATTTATCACATGCTCAAACGGTGACGGAAAACATCGCGAGGAAACCTGCATGCTTAAGAGATTTTCTCGATAGCATGTGAAGTCTGCCAACCCGCAGTAGGCTAGCGTAGAGGATAATAGCCTAATCCCTCTCCAATGAGAGGAGATCCGTGCCCAGCAGCGGGACAACAATGGGTTGATGATGATGATGATGATGACACATTTTTCCAGGGTCGCACAAAATCCCGTCAAAAGAAAATGCAGCAGATCGGTCGGTTATTGGAGGTGTCGGGAATGTGCGCGCCTTCGATGGTGCCGCGACATCGGCCACTGTTCGCGAGACCCGCGCTGGCCACCGTACGGCGATCTACAGGTATGACTTTTATAAAACGTTACTACATAATCTCGGACAGCATTGCATTTAGCCGCAAATTAGCCGCGAATCAGCCGCGAACTACTACGTATTAAAAAAGTTTTTAACGAAAAGGTTAGCTCAAAACTAACCATCGGCAGACAATCCATCAGTTGGTTGACGATAAGCGTTTTATATTTGTTGTTAGTGATATTCATTATTGCATTGCCTTTTTGTTTAAAATAATTATTATTAATTTTGTAAGTGTAATGAGTAGCTATTATCGTTATCATAACACTCTTAGCATTCAATTTAAGCTATCTTATATTTTGAATTAAAACTTTTTATTGCAAACTATATCACGGTATATTGTTATTGTTTTAATCCCGATGTTTCGTAACCTTTACCATAGGCACGAGTCGGCAGAAGTGTTAAGTTTTTTGATCTTATAATTACTAACAGTGCTCATGGATGCTGTTTGTATGAACATGTCGAATTTGTCATTTAAGCTATATATATGAAAAAAAAAATCTACTGTTTGAAGATCATTCATCATCATTTCGTTTAGTTTTCTAATTTTGTCTATACGTACATATATATGCGGGAGCATTATCTTAACTGAATCGATGTCACACTTTATATAGTTGTTTCTGTAGGCGGTGAAGACGACACAGAACGACGGCTCCGCAGGGCAAGTGGACATATGCTCAAAGATGGCATAGTCGTGTATCGAGAACGAACTACTAGCAGAGAGAGGTAAGTTCCTAATATAGTTTGTCAAGAAACTTACTATAAATATTTGGAAATAAATATACACTCCCATATTACATTCTTACAATTGAAGTAATAAAGTTTGTTAAACAGACATTGATACCGTTCTGAGGGCCTGGTAGTGTGATCACATGGTCAAGGAAAATATAGTCAGGAAATCTGCATGACTGAGATTTTCTTGATGGTTATCCACACTAGGCTAGTGTGATGATGTATAGACAAACCCGTCAAATCAGACGATACCCACGTCCTGTAGGCAGGGTTACAGTTAATGGGTTGATAGCGATGACAGAAAAATATGTCCTCTGGTCTATACTCAACTGCCGCCTCTACCTGTCTAATTGCATTTCAAAATTGTATGACTTCAGCAACATATTCGATCGACTATATCGTACAATTTCTAAAAGTTAGGTACTCTATTAGAGTAATTTATCGAGATGATTATTAGATTTGTGTATCGGCATGAAGTAAATAAAAATATATGAATATAAGCTTTATAGTCAGTAAAATATAACAGAAATAATTTATCATTATAGTAGTGTGTCGCGTAGCAGTAGCGCTCATGGATCGAGAGAAGCATCGCCGCGAGCGCGATCCGAAGAAATACCGATGGAAGATATCAAGAGAAACGCTGTGGCCTCCAGCTTAGCGTCTGCGCCGGTAATACAGCAGGTACTTATTTACAATACATCGTGATAAATACTGTATTTTGAAGAAAAAAAATCTGTGTCTGGACATTTAAAATTAAGGTCGAAAAGTGACGCATTCAAAACGTGGAATTCTCTGAAGACGTGTCTTCATACTTTGGAGAAAAATATTTTATAGAATTTTTCAAGGATAATGAAAACGGGGTTTACAAAATGACCGAATCTTATAATCAGATTGCAAAGGTTTAGGTAGGTTTTCAGGCTATTGATGTTAAAAGTTCATCTCAAAATATATTTTCTACCTCATTAAGGTCTTATAGGCCAACCCACAGTAGACTAGCGTGGTGGACTATAGCCTAATCCCTCACAAATGATAGGACAGACCGACCCGTGCCCAGCAGTAGGACGTTAATGGGTCGATGATGATGAAGTTCTTATTGACACTGTTTATAATAGTTTTTCTTCTTAATTCCGATCAAATCACGTGAAAACAAGACTTCTCGAACAATGCTGACGAGCGGATGACTGTATACCAAACGACCATCTATATTCATCAGGATATATTAAACATGTGATGTATGTATTCATAGTCATTTTATTATTTCAAATCAGAGAGGTCAAATATCCTTTACAAAACGAGATCCCCATAATACTCCAGATTTTCAAAAATATGACAATCTAATATTCCCAAACAATTTTAGAATTATAGAAACAATTACAACAACGTTTATTGTTTCTTTTTTTTAAAGCTTTATTTACTTTAACATCGACTCGATATAATTATTTGAAGTCTTATATGGAGCCTTCGAATCAAGTTCCATGACTTGGTAGTACGAAGTCATAATGCTACGAATACCCATGTCTTACATTTTTGAAGTGAACACTTCTTTAGGCGTGTTGAGACCTTTTTGGGTGAATAAAAATCACGGATATGGCGCCATCGTCACTGAACTCTTTGTATGAGCTATATGTATACTGTGTATATATGTACATAGATGTACCTCCTTTTTTTTTTTTTTTTTTTTTTTTTTTTTTTTTTTTTTTTTTAAGTGCGGAAAAATCCTTTACGGACCGTCCCATCGCCTGGGGAGGCGACGGGGTGTGTCGGACTCCGCTTGAGCGTTTATCGACTAAAAAACCGCACCCGTCAACGCCACTAACCCTATTGCCGGGGCCATGGGATTCGCAAAAGCATGCACCACAACCCCGGCGGGCTTCGGTCCAGCTCTTATAGCTGGACCCCAGCTAGGAGCGAGGCATAGCTCGCCTCGCATCCTCCGCGCAGGCGCACGTGTGACGAACACGCGCGCCGCCTACTTGGGGCCGTTACCAGTTCGGGCGGCGGACTCCCCTAGTCGCGCCCACCCGCTGGCCACAGCTTATGGAGGCCGGAGGTCTGTTTGCGCCCTCCGGCGCCCGGTGCGTCTACTGCGGATCGGGAGAGAGGTTGTGATTTCTCTCTCCCTTTCCGCCGCCTCTTTTGCGCGCATAACTTGCTCGCAGTAAGAGGCGGCGGCATCCCACGCGTTCTCGCTCCCGACCATGGATAGGATCACGGCCGGAAGCGAGAGGTCACCGCCGACTGCCGCTATGAGTTCACGGCGCTGCTCTGTCCAGGCCGGGCAGGCCTGGAGTGTGTGCTGCGCCGTGTCCTCGGGGCAACCCACACAATGGTGACAACCGGGCGATGGCTCCCGGCCTATGCGACACAGGTACTTGCCGAAGCACCCATGCCCAGACAAGACCTGCGTCAACCGGAAGCTGAGGGCGCCGTGGCGCCTCTCAAGCCAATCCTCCATGATGGGTCTTACCGCCACTATCGTGGCGTGCCCATAGATGTACCTCCTTGCGTTTTCACTTGTATCGGCAGTCCCCAAAGATTGCCCCGCATGTTTTTTTTTTGACAAGTACAGGTTAGCGTTATATGTGGTATATTTCCTTTACAGAGTCAACCGAGCACGTCGTCCACAATTCTGAAACCGATTAGCTCATCAGAAGAAACTTCGTTCATATCGAGCGAGCCTGCGCGACCGAAACGGAAAGGCCTTGTGGAGACCATATGATATTAACAGGCACAGGCCAATCCTTGGAGGATATCACGGTAACTTTATTCAACATGTCTTTGTCAGGCACAAATCTAAAAACTAAAAAACACACAGTTAATTGACGTCAAAATAATGTCGCGTCTGCAAATTTTTCAAGTTTGTATGCGATAGTAATCGATATTTTCTTAAAAGAGGGTAAAAAATGAACCAGATTGATAAAAAAGCAGATTGTATACAATTAGTAATTAGACGAAGTATCGGGAAAAAGCTAGTTGTATATTAATCGCTTCGCAATTAGAGATGAAGCTCAGTTTTCGCATGCGGTCTCTCTCTCTCTCGTTTTCTTATAGTAAGGGTAGAGTAAGAGAATAAACTTACTCACTTTCGGGCTCTAATGGCTTGTGATCCTCGAACACAGATTAAAATTATTATGTTCATTGGTAGATGGGATTATTATCTTGAACAGAAAAGGTGTAATATAAATATCTAAACTCCTTGGTTTTTTTGTTTACGTTTTAGTGAGAATATCTAACGTTGACGTCATTATACGAATATTTTTAACCAGTGATTTATTATGATGAGAATGAGATATTTATTATTTCTACTGTACTATTATTATGTTTTTAATTTAAAAAATGTACTAATGTTTGAAGTTTCGAAAAATGGGAGTAGACCTAACTTATGGTGGTTTTCCTGTGTCATTTTTTTATCAACTTCTAGACATTATTACTTGACAAACGTATGAATGATTGTATATAGTTGTAAATAAGTGAAATTTCATGGACATGCCATAGTTCGCGACAATAACTCCGATATGCTAATATAAAATTTGTCTAGTAGCGTGAAAACGTTTTGAACGTCGGCTTTTAAAATAATCATTTATATTCTTAAGTAGATTTTTCGCTTCGCGTCCGAATCCGCAATTTTAGTGTTAAAAACTTTCATACATTATCGAATTACCACCTGTTTATAAACTTGGTTTAATAATATCATAAAGAAATATTATATTCGTAGAAAGTCAAAGATTTTCAAAACTTCATAGAAGTTAAAACGTAGCTATCTTATCTATAATTGCGCGCAAATGCCATTCAGATCACGCTATTTTTATTTAATTATGCTCATATTGATTTCGTACACTTACGCGAATATTAGACATTGAAATAAAACTACTTTTTACGGATTTTATCGCGGTATATTTGATATTATTTTAACCCGACGTTTCGGATCCTTTACAGCATCCATGGTCACGGGCAGACTGAGGTGTTGGTCGTCTTGAAGTCATAATTACTAACAGCTACCCTACATTTTTAATTATTATTGACAATCCGATTTACACAGAACGAGCTCACCGTATCCTTCGGTCGTGCAGTTTTGTTCTTGGATTTAGATTTAATAGAATCTATGATAGGGTTCCAAGCAGGTGGTAATACCCAGCCATCTTCTCTATTGAAATTTGGGTGTTTTTTAATTTCAATAGCCTCACGAATCATCCTGGGTAGGAATCGGTTTTCTTTTGCGAGGACTTGTGGTTTATCAAATCTGATGTAATGCTGGGGTTTGTCTATGGTATGTTCACAAACTGCTGACTTCTTGGCACGGCGGTGTTTAACATCTGCTATGTGTTCTTTTACGCGGGTCCCTATGCTTCTTTTTGTTTGGCCTATGTAAGAGAGACCGCAATCACAATCGAGTTTGTATACTCCTGCATCTTGTAGAGGTATGTGACACTTGACTGATGGTAAAAACTGACTAATCTTCTTCAGCGGCTTGAAGTAGGTTTTGATTGAAGCGCGCTTCAAGATGTAGCCAATCTTGTCCGTGACTCCTCTTACATATGGTAATACAGCAGGTAAGCGCTCAACTGTGGCACGTTTCACACGGTTTCTATGATGAGGGTGCGGTGTTTGGAGCTTGTTGTCATGCAGTACTTGCTTAACATGTTTAAGCTCAGCAGCCAGGTGTTGCTCATCACAGATCCCACGTGCTCTCTGAAACAATGATTTACCGACAGTAGATAACTGTGTTGGATGGTGGTGCGAGTCACCGTTTAAATATTTGTCTGTATGGGTTTTCTTACGATACACAGTGTGACTCAAGGTGTTGTTGGAGTTATGAATAACTAAAAACTGTATGGGCTACCTAAGATACACAAACCTAATGCTCCCTTGCGACCAATAGTCAGCCAAATCGACTCACCAACTTATAGATTGGCTCAACACCTAGCTAGGGTACTCTCACCACTGAGAGGTAACACAACAGCATATGTGAAAGACTCATACCATTTTGTCAGCGAGATAAAAAACCTACATCTTGCAGACAATGAAACTATGGTCAGTTTTGATGTTCAGTCATTATTTACATGCTTACCAGTTGAAGATTGCATCAGAATTGTATCTAAGAAACTAGTAGAGAATAATATGCCTATAGAATATGCTGAACTTTTAAAACATTGCCTAACATCTGGCTATCTATTGTGGAATAATCATTTCTACATGCAAGTATGTGGCGATGGGCTCACCAGTATCTCCCATTATCGCCGACATCTTCATGGAAGATTTTGAGGAGAAAGCCCTACAATCTGCGCCTGTAATACCTAGGTTCTATAAGCGATATGTGGATGATACTTTCACTATACTTCCATCCCATAAAGTAACTGCATTTTTAGATCACCTGGACTCCATACATACTAAAATTCAATTCACTATGGAGTCGGAGGCAAATAACTCTTTAGCTTTCTTAGATGTTTTAGTTATTCATAACTCCAACAACACCTTGAGTCACACTGTGTATCGTAAGAAAACCCATACAGACAAAATTTAAACGGTGACTCGCACCACCATCCAACACAGTTATCTACTGTCGGTAAATCATTGTTTCAGAGAGCACGTGGGATCTGTGATGAGCAACACCTGGCTGCTGAGCTTAAACATGTTAAGCAAGTACTGCATGACAACAAGCTCCAAACACCGCACCCTCATCATAGAAACCGTGTGAAACGTGCCACAGTTGAGCGCTTACCTGCTGTATTACCATATGTAAGAGGAGTCACGGACAAGATTGGCTACATCTTGAAGCGCGCTTCAATCAAAACCTACTTCAAGCCGCTGAAGAAGATTAGTCAGTTTTTACCATCAGTCATGTGTCACATACCTCTACAAGATGCAGGAGTATACAAACTCGATTGTGATTGCGGTCTCTCTTACATAGGCCAAACAAAAAGAAGCATAGGGACCCGCGTAAAAGAACACATAGCAGATGTTAAACACCGCCGTGCCAAGAAGTCAGCAGTTTGTGGACATACCATAGACAAACCCCAGCATTACATCAGATTTGATAAACCACAAGTCCTCGCAAAAGAAAACCGATTCCTACCCAGGATGATTCGTGAGGCTATTGAAATTAAAAAACACCCAAATTTCAATAGAGAAGATGGCTGGGTATTACCACCTGCTTGGAACCCTATCATAGATTCTATTAAATCTAAATCCAAGAACAAAACTGCACGACCGAAGGATACGGTGAGCTCGTTCTGTGTAAATCGGATTGTCAATAATAATTAAAAATGTAGGGTAGCTGTTAGTAATTATGACTTCAAGACGACCAACACCTCAGTCTGCCCGTGACCATGGATGCTGTAAAGGATCCGAAACGTCGGGTTAAAATAATATCAAATATACCGCGATAAAATCCGTAAAAAGTAGTTTTATTTCAATTAATTATGCTCATTTAAAAAAGTACATACTTGTATGAAAATTTCGAGTCAAAAATAGTAATTCGTTCATATATTTGTTGTAGGTCATAGACTATAATTATGAAAACCGTAAAACTGTAAACATAGGGTAATGAAAAAAAAACACCATTTAAAACTTAGTACTAATATTGAATTTTTCCCTTACATTATATATTTTTGTCTAAATAAAATACGTTTGATTCTGCGTTTTAATACTGTCGTAGATAAGATAAATCAAGTGTGAGAATATAATATTTAAATTGTAAATAAATGGTATAATTATAGAACCGTGTATAAACGCACCTATTAATTGGATACGCGCACTAGGCATTTAATTAAATATACTAAATTATGCGAAATGTATAAAATTTAAAGTAGTTATTTTTCTAAATCCTAATAGAATGGATCTCTCGTTGCGTCCATAAATAGTATATTATTAAAGTTGAATGGGGGTTACAAACAAATAGTTGTAACATAATTATTATATCGCTATTTGTTGGAAACTCTATGGATGGGAGTTTGCGTTACTGAAAAAGTATTGTAAGAAAGTTCAAGGCTATATATATAAAATATAATATAACATTCTTAAAAAGTCCAAATATATTGTCAATAACGCAATAACAAACCAAAATTGTACTAAAATATATTATGAATATTGAACTCATTACCCTTTTAAACTAATACTATAATTATTATTTAGAAAATATCGCCATTTCCAATGATATAATATCTTAAAAGAGAACTGTTACATAATATTGTAATAATAAGTTAAAAATTTTGTTAGAATATCCTAATATACAATCTGTTTAATTAAGTTTCATCTAACAAATAAAAATAATTTAAATTATGGCAGTTTCTGTATCTTAACAAACAATTATGAAATATAAAAAATACTTGATAATTTGAATTGAAAATGCAAACTAAACATTAGATAGAAAATAAAATGTAAATTAATATTTATGTATAATATTTTGTATTGATGTCAGTATACATATGAAATTTTCAAATGAAATTGTAAAAATTTTGAAGCTAAAGTAGAATTGAAGCGGTGTATATTAATATTTTTACTAGGTACTATAATATATGTATACTCTTATTTTCGTTTATTCAGGAGATAATTTGATAATGTCTTGTTATATTGTCTCACCAGATTTAATTCTATAGTTGTATCTTTTAACATAACATCTGACCTATGTCCCTTAAGGGTTAGACACAGATGTTGTGAGGCACACCCACAAACAAGTATTAAAACTTATTAACCGACTTCAAAAAAGAAGGAGGTACTCAATTCGACTTTTCTTTTTCTTTTTTGTTTTTTACCTCATAAGTTTCGACTGGGCCAACCGGTTTTTGATGTTTTTTTTTATTTGAAAGCTGGTGCTTCCCATTTCAATTTGGTTCAGTTCTGACATTTGAAGTCGGGTTTTTTTTCGACAGAACATTTTTTTTTTGTATCACATACATTTGTTCTTAAAATACTTTTAGTAGTAGTGTAATACGCAAAGAGTATGGTTTTTAAAGATTACCCACATTAACTTGTATCTATACTTAACTAACAAAATAAAATATTTTTGCAATAAAATCATTCCTTATGTGTATTGTTGGTTAAAAAGAATTTATAAACTTTAAAATTTCAAAATAACAAACTAGGTATTATTCTAAGAAGCAGATCTAACTAGAATATTCTATCGATAAAAGTTTAAGAAATTTTACGTTGTGATTTTTTTTATTTTAAGAGTTGCAATAATAATTATTGATGTAATGTAAATAAATGTATTTTTATGTTCTTAAAAGAAAATATTGTAGTGTTGGAATAAAATATATTACATGTTACATTTAAATGTGTGTTTTGCAATTTTCTTTCAAAAAGTCAGAAACGTTATGAAGGTGACTCAGCACCGGTCACCATAAACTTCCCATGTCAGACTTGAGGCAGGGTGTGTCGCTCTCGCGTCGGTTTATTTAGCCATTAGTCCAAGATACCAGGGCCGCCAGACGTCACGTATTTTTTGACGAAGGTAATGTGGACGATTGAGTAGTGCTAGTCGGTATTATAACAAGGCTCTGGGCATTATATCGAACCAGGAGCCGGGCACTGTGCTCCGAATGGGTAGTCATTATTTTGCGACCTTTAAGGCGGTTGTAAGGCAATACAGCAGACGGAATGTGTCTGGGAGTATTGGCGACTTATTTTTAAGGATATCGCCTATAATATATGTAAAAATCAGCTTGGAGAATTTACGTCAGGTACCTAAGTCATGTTTTTATGTACCTTGATTTCCTGATACCTCAAAATTGGCCCACTAAGCATGCAAGCTGGAAAACATGCCTTCCTAGCACCACTCAATCGTCCACATTTCCTTCGTCAGAAATAGACAAAGAGGACATATACATATCTCTAATATACCGTAAAGAAGAAATGAAACGTCATTGTCAACTATAGTTTTGTTCTAATTTATTTGATTAATCATCTGCTCTATACACATGATATGCACCAATGCCTATAAATAATACAAATGATGATGAACAATACCGGTTATGACATAAAATATTTACACTAACGTAACAAAACAATATTACATATACCATTGCTCTTTATCATTATAAAATTCTATAATAAAATTTAATTTGGTAACCCTTGAGCTATTACATTAATTTTATTTCAATATACTCTGGAACTAAACATTAAATTATTTGCCCAACACGTCTTTACATCCTTCTTTTAACAATAACATTTAAATCACAGATCTATCCATTATGTTTTGCACCGCAAATTACATTCCTATCATTTAGGAAGGTGTAGATATCGCATATAGATGTAGAACACGTAAAATACTCGAAGTCAGAAAATTGTTTCGTCAAGTTTTTCATAGAAGTACAACATTACTGGCTTTCCAAGAAGCTATTTTGAAAATTCTGTTTTGTTTTCAAATAATTGTATCAGGCATATACGATTTCTTGTGAATTAAGCGATAGCACAAAACATTAATGGCGTTTATACAAAACGTCAAAATACAAATAAGAAATTACAATTTACATTATCTTTATTGAGTAGTCAAAGGAACGTTTAATTACACATAAGAATATTAGCTAACTTTATCAAAACACAACAAAACTTCTACGTTTTCAATATTTTAATCGTTAGTCAGAAGTTAACGGAACGTTTAGTTACACATCAAAATATTAGTTAACATTATTAACACAATATAACTTTTAGCATTACGTTTTGGTCGTCGTATCGTAATAGCAATGTTGCCATTTATAAATAATAGCGTATTTTAAAAGATCGTTTACTAAAAAGATTAGAATTAAGTTACTTATTTTAAAATATTTCGACTTAATGATAAGTTTTATTCTTCACAAAATAATGGCAGAGTATTTTTTGCTTATATAGCAACATCATCCAAGTACGCAACATACAATTTAAACATAATTTTAATAAATAATAATTCAAAAGCAGATATGTGGACAACATAAATATCATCTGCTTCACTTAATACTATTATTAAATTATAATAAAAAGGACAATCAAATATTTTTATAGAAATTCAATGGGAATTTATATTTGATTTTAACCTCGGCCTAGATCCAAACAAACTTAACAGGGATATAAGGGCACTCTTATAAATTATTTTTTATTTTCACCTATTTATTTCGTTAAGCAGGTATATGGTATTATTTACAAAAACCTGTCTATGAAAAAACTTCAGGTTTTGTAGAGATCGACTTATTAAATTTTACATGCTTCTTCAATTACATTATGCATTAAATAAATTTATAGTTCTTGGCTAAGAGAATTTGTATTTTTTTTAAGACAAAGCTATAAAATGCATAATATAATGTTAGGTCAGAAGAAGCCACAATTTTAGTTGAGACAATCTCTAGTTGCGTTTTGATTACATTCTGCATCTGGTGCAATAAATTCTCTACTTGATAATCATGACACTCATTTATAAAACAATTAGTAAGGATCTGTAGATTGCCATCAAAACGCATTCCATATTAGGCCCCAAAACTTAGCTTAAAATAAATCTAGGTTCAATGCAATGTTATTGCACATTAGGAAATAAGAAATAAGCATAGTCAATGCAAGCACAAATGGAAGCACGTATATACTAAAATATATTAACCGTGTGAAAATACTAGCTTCTAACCTGACTGCTAAACTGTAAGTGTTTTAGCATTTTCACGAAGTTAATTCCAATTCCGAGTACAGCAATCGGCGCAAAATATTAGGTCTTAGTTTTATATCTAAAGGAACAAAACGTCTATTGGTGTATTGCATCACGATAATTACGATAACGTAAATACACTCTAGCTTCAACATTTTCCATTGCTTATTTACACAACTTTATAGAAGTTAGCAATCAATATTCTTAATTTTAAACATTGGTGTCTTCAGTACGATCTGTGAAGTGAAAATTTTATTACGTCAATATTACAGTTCTCTATATAATTTTATATACGTAAATAAGCAGACGAATTTCCCTTCGTAAAATAGAAGTGATGTGATTTCTAACAAGTAAATGAAAACTCGTCTGCTGGTAGACAAAAATAAATGAACCCTGTCACCAGTTTTATGTGCGCTTAGATCGTATTAATAAAAAGTGAAGCGAAAACAATGTTATGTACCAGGTGATGTTCAAAGAATAATTTACACACGACGAAACCTAATTTACCACTAGTAAGTATGAAGAGATGCAAGGAGTGACAATGTTCGTAATGGTTATCTATTTCGTTAATGTACACAACACTTTGTTACACAAGCCAGTTAGTCTAAATGAAGCTCATATTTTTCTTAACATCTATTAATGTATGTCTATTAAGTTATTCAGATGTCCAGAATATTTTATACGATTTTTTTCTCGGACAACGCGGATTTTGATAGCGTGTTAGTCAGTTGTCCCGTGCAATTGTTGGGATTGCCCGTTGCCCTTTTAAAGTAAATCGTACAAAATGTATTGAATATTAATAAAGTAATATTGACGACAAGAAACTGTTAAAAATAATAGATAGGTACTCATAATATGCATGCATTGTTTAATAAAAATCTATGTTATAATATTTGAGAAAGCAATTCCGATGATTGTTCAATTAAAAAGATTAGGTTGTGTAAGCATTATAGTACACGTAGTGTTGGATACATACAGCAAGTAAATCAAAGCGAATCTTATCATGAAAATAATCAGTAAGTAATTGACCCTCCTTAAATTTAAACAATTCAAAGTAACTACACTTTAATTTGATTACAAAGATATAATTGACAAAAAACTAATCAAAAACTTTTATAATAATTTTCTGTTTCGTCTACAGAAACATAATTTTTAAAATATGTCTTTATGACACTTCATTCGGTGTCATCCACAATATTCTAGCTAAAATCTGCAGATATACATTTTAATATTTCACTACTAAAGGTGCAAATATTTCTAAAATATATTATATATTTATAAACAGTATTCACTATATTGTGCCATATACAACGCACGCGTAACACACATGTATGTATTGTTTAATTTATCGTAGTTACTTACACATAAAAACATTACTGTTAGACAGTATCACATGCTATACACCAACCTTTTATTAGCTAACTATTATATTATATCCTTTGGTGTCTATATGTAGTTCACACGCCAAGTTTGTATATTATATAAAATCAAACGCTTAATTAAGCCGCAAAGTAACGTACCTTACTTAGTATGTACCTACCGTTGCTGTGGAGTTGGTTAACGTGTAACCACGGAGCCATATAGTTGGCAACGCGTTCCATAGTCCCGGTACTCGGCGCTTGAACTACTCACGATTTGATGGACATAATCGAAATAAAATCAACGCACATACGCCATAACATTTTATACATCAGTTAACAATCATTATTGTCAGTTATAAATCTATTTTTATGAATTTTATATTTAAGTATAAATTCGCGTCTAGTAGTAGGCAGTTTTAAAATAATTATTATGTTTATAATTATATTCACTATTTAGTTCCCAACTGCGACGAGGTGTGGTATTGTATGAGTTCTAATAAAATATACTACTATCTACCATGAACATCTTATTGTTTTGGATGGACTGTGACGTATTGTTCTCATTACTCAGTGGACACTTCAGCCAAACCTCGTCAGCTGTTACCTAATTCATTCATCAGTCGTTCGTACATTCTAGGAACTTTTCGCAAAGACCACTAGTGACTTCAAAAAAACATTTTAAATATATACGATTTAATTAAGATAGGAATCTTTATATTGGCTGTGAAACCATATATTGCATGTCTTACAAAAACGAAATTAAAAGTAAATCATAGACATAAAAATATAGACATTATTTATGTATTTATTAAATCGTTATAATTAATTGTAAAGTTTGGTCGTCAACACCACACCTCGTTGTGCAGCTTGGCGTCTACTAGCCGGCTGAGATGGATGGATCTAGCACATTTAGTATTTACTACAGAGTTAGAATTAATGCTTACAGTTATATGATACGAGTACTACGGTAATGATGGTCGACTGGTGTCTTGTGGAATAACCACGGCACCTCTCTAGTCTGACACTGCCATAACTCGTTGCTCACACATGCAGTCAAAGCATTCTGCACAGAAACTGTAGAGATGTGACGTGTAACAAAATAGAATGATAAATTCGAACTTCAGACATATGGAGAGATGATTTGATTGGGCATCTATTCATTTGGTTGCGCAAATATCAGCGTCCAGTGTTATTTTTGGCAAATGTAGTCTTAACAATAGACTCCGATGACAGCCGTTTTGTTACACGTCTCATACAAAAATGTAGGCATTTCCAATACAGTCAAGTTAGTACTAGCAAATTATACTTAAAATTAGTATAGATAGGAGTTTTTGCGAGAGTATATCCAAACGTGCAAATGAATCAACGACCTCGTAGCTTATCGAATAGAAAATTCACTTAAAAACATGTTAAAACTGTCAGGAGTATCACGCTATCACATAACCGATATCCATAGCGGTTCGCGTCGATATAGTCACATCGTTCAGAGAATACTTTAGTATAAAAGAGGATACGGCGAAGACGTTTATTGCTTGTGGGTTAGGAGCGCAGCTGTGCGGGGCTGAGCACGAGTTCGCCGTCGGGTCCGCCGGCGAACGATACGTTGCGGGGCGGCGGGCGGCGGCCGGGCGGGCCCGACAGCGCGCTGTGCGGCGGCGCCCCGGCCGGGCTGGCCGCCGGGCTGGGCTGCGACCCGCTCCGCTGCAGCGCGCTGTGGTGGGACCCGCTCGGCTGCAACCCGTTTGGCGAACTTGCGCCCTGGTGCGCCGTGACCTGGTGATTCAAGATATTAGCGATGAGCACCATTTCTAATTGATACAATGTTACTAACTCCGATAGGTGGAAATAAAAAAAACTTGAATTATGTAGGATTGTAGGTACGGTTAGGTCCCTACCAATTGTTTTTGACCTGATTAGAATTATGATATGTAGGTATATTTTAACTAGCTTTTTCACGTGTTAAAAGTGGACGAAATCACTTCCATTAGTGTGAATACAATATTCGGGTGATGATCACCTGATGTAGTGGTGGGGGGTGCAGCGAGGCGGTGCGGTACCGGCGCAGGCGCTCGTCCTCCTCGCCGCTGGACAGCGAGGACACGTCGCACGAGGACGTGTCGAGGCGGCGCGCCGGCGAGCACTGCGCGGGCCCGGCGCGCGTGCCGCTGCTGACCGGCCCCACCCCCGCGCTCCCCGCCAGCGGCATCTCCTCGCCCTCCCCGCAACCGGACAGTCTGACAACAATATGCTAGTTTAAGAGGGAGGACAACAGGAACAAAGAAACTCTTGCTTCAAAGTAACAGTAATTTGTTTCCGTGATTCTCATACAAGTGGTGAACCCATCACTTGTACAAGCACTAAGTCAGCTATGAGAGAATGCAAATTTAAATGAATTTGGCCATCAAAAGTAAATCGAGCTTATATCTTTTCTTAGGCCACCTGTGACATCCACAATGGAATATAAGTCTCTCCCATGGTTTACTACAGCGACCGTTCTTGCGCCACCTGCATCCACCTTTACTGCCACCCTCCTTCAGGCTGGTGTTACGTTACCTTCTGTTCTCCTTGTAGTTGGTCCGCCGTCGGCAGCATGGCTTCGCAAATATGCAGAAGAGAATACGCAGTAAACAGCATGCGAGGCCAGTGATGATGAGCGACGGGCCCACCAGCCGCAGAGCCGGAGTCTTGAAACCCTGCAAACGTTTTACCCATCTATGAATACCTACTAATCGTTGGGCTAGCGACTACTACCAGAGGTCGAAATTCAACCGTAATTTCTAAGACTTTAATGTTATGAAAATATATGGTTGAAAGATTTCTACATTTCTTCACTATTGAAAATTACAAATTAATGTATTCATACACTCTCATACTTTTCCCATATAAATGCTAACCATATCACACACGCCTTTGCCGTCCGCGCAATTTACTTAAAAAGGCGTACCGTTTTTCGGTCTTTCAACAGAAACTAATCGCACTTGATTGCAATGTCTTCGCTAGACCCTCCAAATGTAAATTTGGTTTTGTTTTCCATTGGGCATAATTATTAACACGCTCGAATGGGGTTGGATTTAGCGGGGCTCTGTGAATAAAGATAACCCAAAATGAATCACTTGTTAAGGGTTCATAGCGTAATATATTTGCATCATACCTATATGGTAGAAGGTGACGATGGATATTATCTACACCAGCATGGCCGCAGCATTTTTATCTATCAGCCCTAAATCTAATCCTTGAGATATCACTGAAATTATCAAAGAAAAATAGAACACAACTTACAAAATTGAGCCTGACCCATGACTTCAAGTTCACTACAACACTAAACTAATGTTTTATTGATAATACGTGACATACCTATCTACTTTCTGTGGCATAACCCTTATGACGGCAATCTTTCAAAAAACAGTGTCTAAGTATTTTGCTGCCGGCAAGGTATTCCAAAATGTTTGCACTTTGCAAGTCACAAATCTTTTGTGACACGTACGGCAAAAGGACAAAAATGACGAATCCCCTGTATAAACCTGTCTACGTCGCACCATTGTTACTCGCTACACAATAGACAACTTGCGCTCTTGGAAACTTTTGTGCGCCTCCTTGCAGCAATGGCACAAGTTTGCGATGATAAGTATTTTGTGTAACTTGCGTCGACCAACATTTTCCTTTATCAAGGAAAATGAAGAGTATCTTTTAAATTTACTGATATTTTGAATTGGCTGAGAGAGGGAAGAATGTACACTGTTAATAAAGGATCCACTGCAGCTCATTATAATTACAATAATATTCTTTATTTCGAACGAAATGCATCCATAGTGGGTTAGTCAAATAAAATACAGTAATTTTTGTATATCAATGTTATAGCATTATCATTTTTGTTACATTGCATGATTTCCATACGAATTAGAGAATGATAATAAATTGAAAAGAGCTATGGTAGCCTAGTGGTGTGACCAGTGGACTGAGGTGTCAAAGGTCTTGAATTAAAACCTAAGGCACGCGTTACTGACTTTTCGGAAGTTACGTGCGTATTCATCACATGCTCCAACGGTCAAGGAAAACATCGTGAGGAAACCTGCATGCTTGAGGGATTTTAGTCTCCCAATCCGCAGTAAGCTAGCGTGGTGGACTATTGCTTAATCTCTCTTAAATGAGAGGAGACCCGTGTTCAGCAGTGGGATAATAATGGGTTGATGGTGAATAAATTGAAGGATCAAAAACACCACATACACGCACCTTGTCGCCGGTGCCGACGAAGTACACGACCAGGCCGAGAGCCAGAGTGCCGAGGCCGGCGTAGAGCAGCCGCGCGACGCCCCACGTGTCGCCGGCGATGCCGTCGGCCTCCCCGTCCGACTCCGACGACGAGCCGTACGAAGCATCTCGCACCTGGAAACGGGAAAAAATTGATGGTGGTTACACATACTGAGATTTTGTTATTAGGTAATGAGGGACGGTATTTTCGCTTTTATTAAAATAATCTAATATATAAAATTCTCGTGTCACAGTTTTCGTTGCCATACTCCTCCGAAACGGCTGGACCGATTTTGATGAATTTTTTTGTGCTTATCCGGTATCTATGAGAATCGGCCAACATCTATTTTTCATCCCCCTAAAAGTTAGGGGTAGTCCACCAACCCCTATAATGTGGCAAAACAACGTTTGCTGGGTCAGCTAGTCTTCATATAAAATTAACTACTCTTGTTTACTCTGCCCAACTATGTCTTTTTATAGCCTTTGCTAGCCTATACGGAACTACTAATCTAGTAAAATTTTAGAGACGATCAAAAATCTCAATTAAATTGTCTATAATGAAAATTACTCTTACCTACCATTACCATTGAGTCATATGGTCTTGACGATTACCGACGTGAACACAAGCAATTTTTTCAGTTAGAAATAAATATATTTCTAATATTTGCTTTGAATGATGCTGCATACCGTGCTTATATACATAATGTGTATATTTAGATAACCCGATTAGCGCAGCGGTATTAAAAGCTAAGTTCTGTGGTAAGGGTCCCGAGTACGAATTCCAGTAGGAGCAAGTGCTTGTGTAATAAGGAAGAAATATATTATGTCTAGGTATATGTATAGTGTATCAACCACCTAGTATCCGTAACACAAGCCTCGTTGCTTCACTCAGAAAGGGATGGGTCCTGTGTAAAAAAACCGGGTGCCTAGATACATATTATTATTATTGTTTTGTATTTCTAATTTGTTTCTTGACCGGTTATATGTAGCTGTTATATTATATGCACTTTAAAGTAACCTGCAGTAAATTGTGGGTAGTTCTAAGCCCTACATACCCGGTTGTTCCTGTGCCACTTGCCGTGCTGGCCCTTGCGTGCGCCGGGGTGGTCGCCGAGCACGGAGCAGCGCCGCGCCGCGCCGCCAGCGCCTGCGCACCCGCCGCCCACCGACAGCGCCGCCGCCTCCGCCCAGGCCGCGCGCCCGGCCGCGCACTGCAACAAACAACAACACAATTTACCTAGGTACTACATACATATATAGGTACCTATATGTAGGTACTAGTAGTCTCTGCTATCTACGACGACCCAGTTAGTCCAGCGGTAGTTTACACTACCTTCTGTGCTATGGGTCCCGGGTTCGAATCCCGGTAGGGACAAATTATTGTGTGATGAGCATAACATTTATATCCGAGTCATGGATGTATCTATGTATAATATGTATGTATTAAAAAAAAAAGTATATAATATGTAGTATATCAACCAACTAGTATCCGTAACACAAGCCTCGTTGGTTAGCTCGGAACTAGATGGCGCTGTGTCATAATATCCAGGAATATTTGTAAATACATGATACAAGTGAAATTGCGAGGAAGTGGTAAAGGTTCTCTTTAAAACTAATTAAGAAATAATTATACACATTCAAAAACCTCATATAAACAAAAAATCATGCAAACATCCCCATCATATTAGGCTAATATCTTTTTTGTTTTCTTAAAAAGCAAAACATCATAAATCCGTATTCCACTATTATGAGAAAACTGTTAAATTCACATGAGTATAACATATTATCGTCTTGTATGACCAAATCATATTAAATACAAACATTTAACTGAACCTTCCCTCGGTAAAAAATTGTTGACACAAGTCACGATTTCGATAAACAGAAAATGAGAACATATAGGCAATAGCCAGTGGATTTGAAAGCATATTATTACAAGGGATATTGGGTCGTCGTCAATATATCATGTCATGCACATAAGGAAACACAGCTGCTACAAAAATCCTCTAAAACTTGTCATAAACAAATTTACAAACAAACAAAGGGAAATAGGCATTCGGGGAATATTGATATAACATGCACAATATAATATACAGTGTGTAAACAAACATGTTTAGTAGGACCTCATCGTACTTACTGATTAAATTTACTGTCTTTTTTTATTAGGGTTACAGCCTAATATTGAGGCAATCCTTTATTTATTTATTTATTTATTAATGTAGGCAACGTTATATCAACGTAAATATTTTGGCTGTCTTACGGTGATTGTTTCACGGTAATGTAACGAATTCTTCCATCCTTTTACGGAGAGATTTTATAAGTTTAGACCACGTTTATAAATAAAGGTGTAGTACATCGCCGAATGCAACTCGTTCATTTCTGGACCTAATGATTGCGAGAATACTAAAATATATGGACAATAGCTTTTCCATATATTTTGAAGAATTCCGGACTTCGTCTGCGTAGAACTTGTAGTTTTTAACCGACTTCAAAAAAGGAGGAGATTCTTAATTCGACTGTATTATTTTCCAAGCTGTTTTTCTGCAATTTGCTTATTTCTTACCTTCCTATTTAAGGAATTATCGATCTTGTATATACACTTCCACCCTACTTTTCGTCCTTTTAAGGGATGATTCTGAGATAAAAACTATCCTGTCCTTCCCCAGACTTTCATCTAAATCGGTTCAGCGGCTCAAGCGTTAAGAGGTAACAGACAAAAAGATAGAAAGATACACTTTGGCATTTATTATATTAATAATTATGGATATATCATACAGTTAAGTGTGTCTTATGGTTGAATAAAAACCACGTTGATCAATCGCCCTGAAAGGTAAAGCTGACTACCTAGTACTACCTATTGAGACCCCTTAATGACTTGAACAGCATGTTAAGCTGTCGGTTTCAGATGTCATACGATTGGAATACCTTTGACCAATCAGTGATCTCTGACTGCTTATCGGCTTTAAAGCTTTACGGGCTCCTGACTATAGTCAAGCAAAAAAATTGAGTCCGACACAATCAGTTCATTCTTATGATGTATGTAGGTACCTATTAATTACTGAGAAATTGGGTTCCTTAGGGGCTGTCCATGAATCACGTGAGATTCGAACGGGGGGGAGGGGTTCAGCAAAAATCACTAAATATCACATGGGGAGGGGGGTATAGTAAAATGTATTTTCGTCAAACGCGTGATTTCTAAACCTAAAAATAGTATTACAAACATTTTAAGATTCTTTGTAGGTACTAAAAAATACACGATTACACGTGATATTTGGTGTGGGGGGGGGGGGGTAGTCTTATACCTCATCACGTATCACCATGGGGGAGGGAGGGGTTAAAAAATGTTAAAAAAACATCAAGTGATTAATGGACAGCCCCTTAGGTCAGATGAAAGGCAAAAGTAATGACGATGCGCTGAAGCGTTGTGGTGCACGGTATTACTTTTTTTACAAAGTAAATAATTTATTTATAGGTAGGTACGTACACCGAAACAAAATCAATTCATTTCCAACACTGAACTGCATTAGGCTGACTTAATTTGTTGAATCAAACAATATTTTATATCAAACTGCATATTCTTTTTCATTTTTATATATAAAAAACTGTAGACGAAGTTACTTCATTTTGTTATTAACTGTTTTAACAAATATCACGTATCACCGAATCATTTTTAGTTCAAAAACACATAAATATGTATATTATGTAGTATGGGTACGTATAATTGGTTTAAATTAAATAAAACATTTAACTTGGTTTTTGAACAGATTTCCGGAACAAAGTGATATTTTTTTATATTGACTATTGAGGTAAGTATACATATCTACAGCAATGTATGTATGTAGTTATTACACTTCTAGCACCAGACGATATAATAAACATGTCATTTATAAGGAATCAAACTTAAAGCCGTTCGCCTCTTATATAAACACGTTTACCTACTTGATAAAAGTCTGTTATAATACTTTTCATGGACATTTAAACTTTATGCAATAAAATAAATACACCCCAAAGTGGGTCTTCCAATTGGAGATTAGGAAGCGTTTACACATACAACACAAGGCCAATGCACCGTGGATTAGAAAAACAAAAAAAAAATCAAAAGGAAGACACCAAAATCTAACAGCCCTGTCTGTGAAGTAGGCACATGGTGGGGCCAAACAAGGTCCTGACGGAATTTCCTTGAATTTGTTATTCATACTCAAAAAAAACATGTACGATAATATACTCGTGTTTCCTAGCTACATCGAAGCCTAACATTATGTTAATTTGGAGTCCTTTGTGCAAATTATTACAACTTGATTTATGTGGACAAAAATGTTATTACACGGTGGGCGCGGCGCACGCCACGTCGTCATGCGACTGGCGCAAATGTTTTAAAATTACACTCAGTTTTCTATTAGGTATAAAACTGAGTAGAATGTTTAAAACATTTCACAAAAGTTGATAACTAAAAACCGTCAGGTAAATCTGTCCTGTCATTTCAACGTACTTACACCATATAACTACTAATTATGTCTAAACTACCTATTAAGAATTACATATTCTACCAAAAATCCTCATATTTCGCAGTCAAAGAACAGACTACTTCACGGGCTAGGTCAGAGGATTTTTGTTGTAGGTATAATGTCGAAATTTGACATAAATATATATTAACAATAAATACTTGTCAGGTGGTTTAATTGAAAAGATTTATTTCAAAAATTCTACAATTTATAATGCAATTTTTTTTTTTGGTATTTATAGCATTTGTTGTGCTTACACATTTAAAAGTATTACTAAGCAAACATTTATTCGCACAGCCACATTTAATTTACCAAACAAAACGAGTGACGTCATGACATTTTATTCCGGACGGTTCTACGGCGGTAAAACAAAATATCATAGACAAAATAATGTACTTCGCGGTTTCATAACTACGGGCACATTCTCCACCGAAACGCGATTTTTTTCTAAAGCAATTAAGAAGGGAAATGTTTCATATACAAAGGCATTTGGGTCACTGGGGCTTCGTTACCCTATACTTTGAGGGGTTAGAATGTGTGAGTTTAATCGTGTAAAATAACCCTATTTTTCTGCCTACTTGTAATATTCACGTTTGGTACGTGGGTGTTAGCTTACGTGGAAACTTGCAGTAAAACGCCATTGAAATAATGTGTTGATATATCACGTGTAATCAGCCCTTATTTTTAACTAACTTTATAAATATTTTACATGCTGTAGTGACATGAAAGAAGAACATAGAAAAAAATATCCGATTATTATTATTTTATTATTTCAAGAAATATTCTTTTTATTATTATATTTATTATTTTTTGTTATTTGCATTATTATATTTATTATTTTAAAAATTCATGTCAACATCTTAATAAATAAATAATATTAATCCTATATGCATTACTATACAATTGAACCTATTATGTATATATATCGTCGGGTAGTTAGATTAGGTATTTAATGCTACTCGTGCAGAACTGGGCCAGGTGAACCTATTATATAATTTAAAATTATATATTTTTAAAAGTACATATTTTATAATAACTTGCATTCAATTTAAATTGAATCATTATAAATAGTCACTAGGTAAATGTACCAATTACCTGACCTTGGTAAATGTGGAGGGAAGTAATAGGGTAAGAGGCATGACATAATGACCACATAATGGGTGGATTTATGTAATTTTTATCGATATTATCCCATTATCTGGTCTGACGTCATCAAAATATATTACATATTTGATTGCAATTTGAATTAAACTTCGTTTTTAATTGTATCTTAATAAATAAAACCTATTCAGTGTTAAAAAAAAATTAAACTTCCGAATGCAATGATTCGCTTTCGAAAAGTTGAAATAGCTTAGATGAAAATTTCAGCTGACTGGTTTACAAATACGCTATGATTGTTCGTTTTTGCAAAAAAACTTGCCTTCGCGTGCTCGTTGTTTGGTCATTTGTTTTGCTATTGTTCGAACAAAATATACTGCTTCCAATATTAATAATAGGCAATTGTTTTTACTGTAAACTTGAATAAGCTTGGTCTTGACATATTTAAAAGGGCGTGAAGCACGCATTTGAAGTTTTTCTGCATATGCCAGAATATAAAGATAGAAAAAGGATTCTCCTCATAAAACTACATACCTAAAGACAATTTTTTATAACGTCAACTAAAGCTTTGCTGTCACATAAAGAAACATAATTATTATAGCGTGGCTCAAAATCTTCCATATAGAGATCACCACAACTGGAATGTTTTAATAAATTTAATACTGAAATGAATTATTATATTATAATGTATTGTTGGGAAGTTTGTTGTACCGTTTTTTCTTGGCAGTAAACACACTTTCATCTTTAGGGATTGAGTTTATTGTCGACGTTCAAAAATATTCAATTAAATTTGACCTACTTTGAATAATTGATATAAGTTATTTTGAGTTTAAGTTCTGGGGGGTGAAAACAGTCAACCTAAATTGTGCTAATGTCGTGTGTGATCAACTTTACCCCTCTGAGTTAGAGCAAACATCAAAGTCAAAGTAGAGCAAATGGGATGAAAATGAATGATTCTATAGTTTATTTAATATTAATTATAATTCTGTCTTAGAAGGATATAGACGAATGCATTATCCAAAATGTTTTAATTTTTCTTCGTGTTGTCACCGTACCGCTTGCAATCTAAACATTAAAATATACTGTATATTTCTTCCATTCCATTGCATGCATGGTACGTGATTTCCATAATAAAATATTTATATTTAACAATGTTATAAATTTGAGCTAACTCAAAAATACAGCTGGTATTATAAATCAAGTGTCGCTTGCATTTTTCGGTGTAATAAAGCTATAAAATTATAATAAAAAAATGCTTGTAAAAAGGTTCACATTTTGTTGCGAATTCATTCAGTCGTCGGCGAATAAACTGAGATCATAAATTCAACGGTTTGACGTTTAGGAGTCGTGATAAACATTCTCGGTTTTTATTTAACAATTTCGTTGATCCTTTATATTTTGCTAAAACTGAAATCGCATTTGAAATCTGACTTATAAAACATTTAATTTTAATTAAAATAAGCTCTTGCAATAGGCACGTCCCCTATTACATGGGATCTAAAAACATACCTGCAAAATGTGTGTGTATATACATTAGAGGCGTAATGGTATGTTATGTTAATTAAGTATATGTCGTTAATACCAAATTTCAAGAAATGGGTCTTTTGGAGTAAATTTGGCAAGAGAATCAAAATGACTTAATATTGCCGAATAATCTCTGAGGTATGCAGGTTTCCACAAGAGGATTTCCTTCACCGTTTAAGCATGTGATAAATTGGAACCTAACTTCGAATAATCAATGGTTTAAATATCGAAATCGAATTCTTTCATTTCTTAGACCACTAGTCAAACCACTGTACTATCACTGCTCGATACTGATATAGGTATTGTGATTACCTAATGATAATTTGATGTTTTAGATGTACGCTTATTGTTTTGTAGAACACCTTCCATTATAAAAGTCCATATATTAGTCGAGCATGTCAACAAGCTTAGATCGCGGTTATCGCCGCTGTACTTCGTTAAGCCACGGTTTCATAATTTCCGAGAAAATTAACATTCACGTAATTTAAACATGCTATAAACTTTGAACATGATTTTGCCCATAAACATATGAAAATAAGGACACGTCTTTCAGGAGTACATTCCACATACAGAACTCAAATCTACTCACTGACATTCCGAATATGTATTTAAATAAATACATGGATATTTAATAAATATCCATTTACTACTGTGTTCTAGAATCTTTAAACAAAAAAACATTTAGCGATCAAGAGTTCCGATAACATTGATATTGGTCATATATTATTGACACTTCAATTTGTTTAATAGCCTGTTTATCATTAATTAAAATATTGTATAACAAATAAATAGTGCTTGTAAGAATACTCACACTTGATAAAAGCAGCGTGATTGATAGTTTTTTATGTCTATGTTTTAAGTTAAAATTTCACATAACATTAATTCATAGCAATGTAACCCGTCGTAGCGCATTTCTAACATAAATATTTGCTACGCTTTCGCTACGATTACAGTCGTAGCAAGTCACCGTTACGGCTCGTTTCCTCTCTAGGTAAAAGTCAGGTCAAAGGCAGGAAGAGGAAACGTTAGTAACTACCGACTGTTAAAAAAAACCTCAATTCACGTTTAAATAGCTCTGATTTTACTGAGGACGTACCTACAAGTTAGCATTTCTTGAATATCAGACTATATTTTCCTGAAAAAATAAATGGAAATTTAAGAAAGTTTGAATGTATTGGAACTTCTCTTTGATATCTAACGACACGGAAACCAAGTATGTTAATGAACAGCTTATAAATTGGCTTCGCTTTAAATACTCATTTCGGGAAGTTAAGTTTTCAACTTTTGCGTATGTTCAATGTCGCAATATCAGACTAATATTTCATTTAAATTAACTCGTTTATTCAAATTTAAAGAACAGGACTTATCGAAATCTTGTATGTATGCATTCATAAATAATTAATTATTATTAGTCATGATGTTTGAGGAATGACGTGTGAAGTCTGCTAACTGGCTCTAAGCCAAATGAACTATACAAGGTGTTGATTTGCATCCTCGTCAAATTCAAGGACGTAATTATGCTAATGATTCTCGACCCAAAGCAACAATAAAATGAGTAGGTTTTTATTTTTTTATTTTGCTTGTATACGGAAATCCGTAAGTGTGAACCAGCCGTATTTAAACGCGGCCCGTCTGTTACTAGCCCTATAACCGCGCTTTCACACACAAACAAACGCAAACAACACATACACAACGCATACGCAACGATCATTCATCGATCGACTCGTAGGTACAAATCCCTAGCCACGCCGCCGCGACCCCGGAACAAACAGTCTGTTTGATGTCGCCGACGCGTGCGCGCGTTTTGCGAATTTCACTTCTCGGTACATCGTTGAGACGTAGGTACGAAGTGCAAGATGACGGACAACTATCCGAATGTCGAGTTGGTAGAGATGGTCCGCCTGTATGCCATCAGTGGAGACAGCCTACGTGGAGCCATCCGGATGTTCACCGAAATGTTTCCCGATCGGGAACCCCCATCACAGAGCTGGAATACTTCCAGCGAGACCCACGGGCAAGCACGCGGCAGGCTGGTCAACACCTTGGAGTGCACCACACTACAGTGTTTCGCCTACTGAAGCGTGAATTGCAACACCCAAAAACTGGAGCTGTTGCGTCACGTTGTCGAGGAGATGTTGGAGGATGTTCCCTGGCACTCCATCGCAACTTGTACTACCAGCAGGACGGTGCCCCCCCTCACTATGGTCGGCAAGTACGCGAGTACTTGACCGAAAGTTTTGGTGACCACTGGATCGGTCGCGGAGGACCTGTGGCCTGGCCTCCGCGTTCTCCGGACCTGACGCCTCTAGACTTTTATGTGCGGGGAGACGTTAAAAGGTTAGTTTACACGGAGGAAGTGACCAGTGTAACAGAATTACGTGCAAGGATCATTAGTGCTTTTGACACTGTAAAAACTAATGTGTTAGTGTTACGTAAGCTGAAGGAAAACCAGCTACGTCGTGCTCAATTGTGCGAAGAGTGTGATGGTGGCCACTTTGAACAATACCTCCGGGTAACTTAAGTAGGTAATTTATTTATTTGTACATTTTGTAAATACGTTGTTAGCTTAATCAATTTGATTAGTGTAAATAAGTTGATTTCAAATTTGTAACTACGCTAATAATACCTAAGAGTCGAAAGTATCACCACGTACTTACATTTAACTAGCACGTCTTTCCATTTCCATCATAAGTAGATCGGTACACCAACTAAGGTAGGTATTATTGCCGGTCCTAAGCCCGTTAAGTAGGAAGGAAAATTTCAAATCAATCAATTTAATCCACAAATCAAAACAAAATCACTACGCAAAACTTTAGTACGAAACAAACTACGAAAATCATCTGATAACAGGTCAATGAACTTTTCTTTGGCGCACTAGTATTACTGCCATTAGTAAGATTTCCGCATTCCAATGATGCTCAACAATGAGTTCATTATCAAGCAAAATTTATGACAATAATGTAGGTGATTTTCGAAATAAAATTAGGTAAATTATTGCTACCGATCATTCGTTCGCCCGCGCTTGCATTTCGTAGGAAGACGTCGACACTCACGCACACAGCTGCATTGTCGCTGTGTGCGTAGTTGGGTGATTCTGTTTTATTTGTATTGAATTAAGGGTTTAATTCTGAAACACTGTTAAAATTCAACAACAAATAAAAGCAGCACTTTTTAGTTATTGCCCACTACCGTACTTTCAATTGATTATTTATGTATTTTATGACAACCTCCTGAAATTTGACGAGGATGCAAAACAACACCTTGTATATTTACCCCTTTTACACTGACACTTGTGCCTCGTAGTAGTACTAATATAGACAGATAATTATAAGGAAGATAAGAGAAGCCTTAAATACTACAACTATCTGAGATTTTTATTAAGTTCCGGAAATATGTTTAAAAACAAATTCTTTGAAACCGATCGCTTGACCACTGCACCGATTGTCTAAATGTTTATAATTTATTAAGTTTTATTTATTGCTTAAAAATTATCTAAACACGTTTACCATGCATGACTTGAAAACTTAATGTAGCAATATATAGAGTTGACTGTGAGATTTGATTGGTACAGAAAACGAGTATGTTTATTATTTATATAGTTACGCTTCTTTATTTACTTGACTTAATTAAAAAGTTAAAATTTAATTCATTAACACTGTTCTAACTTAAAAACTAAACAGACTAACGGTCGAATTTCTAAACACGGTGTAGTAAATTAATGTCGATTTTGAATACATAGGTATAGTTCGTACCGTATTGTAACCAACAACGTGATTGCGTATTCGTGCTCAAAGATCGAAAATGCTCGATGACCGAAAGCGTCGAACACCACATTTCGAATGTTTAGCTTCATTCAACCATACTGTAACCACAACGCATGATTCATAAATTTCACTTCTGACCTTATAAATGTAAAATAGGTTTTAATGTATGACTACCTATATTCTTATTTATGTATATACTAGCTGACCCGGCGAACTTCGTACCGTCTTACAGTCAATGAATATTATCTTTTAGCTAAACTTAAATTAATATTTAATAACGCAATAAAATGAACACAAAAAATGCATCAATAGTTTATTAGGATATAAAAAACAATAAAATTACAAAAATCAAGTACCTATTGCGATGTTAAAGTCATCCACACCTTAGTAGCTAAAATGCTCGCTCAGATAACTATTTGTTATTTTTATTGATATTGTTGTCGTTAACAATGATGGTCGGGAATATTTTGTTCATGAGCTCATCTTTCAATGAGCCGAAATTGAAAAGGAAGTGAAATTAATCCACTATATTGGTTGACTGAAACTCAGCAGTTACCAATAGTCAGCAATAGCTTCGAGAAATTTTCATCAGATAGATCGTTAGTAATGTGAAACCACGAAATTGTTGTGATAGTTCGATCATTATCACTGAGTGATCGACGTTGATGTGAAGACAGTTGGCAGCCATCGTAACCAGTGATGGTCTTCGCCATTAATGTTCGTGGATAAAGTTTGGAACACTTGCAGTCGACCATGTACGGTGAGTAGGGGTTGATGGCGCCACACGTTTCATGAAACATATTCTCAATAACAATATGAAGTCGGTCTATGTCAGTCAGGAATATCGGCACATATTATACCATCTTCGTGTGGTTCAATTCTTTCGACTAACCAAATAAGAACGTATGCATGCGGCAGGCCTCGTTTTTGGCATTTGATTGTATACATCAAGCATAGATCCCCAAAAGACGTGATTGCTTAACAATGTAGTTCATCGGTGACTGGGCTTTTTGTTTGAAGACACGTGTGGTAATTTCGTACCGATCACTTGATGTTTGTCACTTGATTATTATCCCTTTAACCGTAGTGACAAACGTACGTAATAGCATCTTTCCGCATATTTATGTATATGATGGACTACTCGTGTACGTCACCGTTATTATGGTCAATCGATTAACATTAGCTGCATCTCTATAGGTACTCATTGCAACGTGTAAATCGATATACTCCTGCGAACGCACGCGCTCCTTTTCGATTTTGAAATTCCAGCCAATAATTATCTGGATTTTCACGAATCATCAAAAAATATGCGTAATAATTCATCAAACTAAAGTTTTTGCTATTTTCCTTACCTGAAATAACAACAACGAAATTAGTGACTTAGTAGTAAATCAGAAGTGGATCTACTTCTTTTAGAAACCGAAACTAAAAAACTACGCATCATTATCATCCTATATTAGCCGTTAGACATCCACTGCTGGATATAGGTTTCCCCCAAGGATCGCCACGACGAACGATCAAACGCCATCCACATCCAACGTATTCCAGCAACCTGTACCAGGTCATCGGCACATCTTGATTACCTTCCAATACGTGGTCGCCACTCGATAATCTTTAAGCCCCAACGGTCGGCTGAGTGGCACAACTATGTATGTTGAAATGAAAACTATAATATCGATACTCACTCTTCAATGGATTTTTAATTTTGTTATTGAAGTGATAATGATCGTATCCTTGCCAGAACATGAGTAACGGTTCATATAAATGGTGAGTTTCATTAATTAGCTGCAGTTGCCCAGTATCGCGACGTGCAAGCACAATATCTCGTCTTTCCAAGTTTTTAACAACTATCAGGATTGCAGCGGGTCCTGTATCCGCCCTGATCGCACTTTGATATACGCTTCACAGTTATGTCAGTTTTCTTCGTTTTCTTTTCTAATGTAAACTGCTAAGGTTACAATGAAAGCGGTAATATACCTAGTCGTTACGATTTTTAGTTTGTTTTAAATGTTTTATGGCTGTCGAACGGAATAAATAGTATCCTATGTGCGTCTCCTGGCTCTAAGCTACCTCCTCACCAATTTTCAGCCATATTGGTAAAGCCGTTCTTGAGTTATAAATAGTGTAACTAACACGACTTTCTTTTATATATATAGATAGTCTAATGTAAGGTCAGACAAAAAAAAATTACAAGGAAAAAATACCTAGATAGAGTTTATTTTCACGGGATTTTACAGTCGCACTATTGAGTACTCCTAAAAACAACTTTAGACTACTATGAATTAGAAAAGGTTGGTGTCCCACGTCATTGACATTTGGACGGTGACGCATGCCAGGTACGACAAGCTTTGCAAATTGTATCGGCCTAGGATCGATAGTCGTAAACCGGCTACAGCTGATTCCGTTTTATGGTACTGTGTTAGTGTTCTAGCACAGATTTCTTCTATTGTTTTAGTAAAATGTTGTTCAACAGTTTTTGTTGAGCTCCATACTACCCATACTAAACCATACTAATATTATGCGAAAGTGTATCTTTCTTTCTGTCTGCCTGTCTGTAACCTCTTCATGCTATAACCGCAGAACCGATTTAGATAAAATTTGGTATAGGGATACTTTGAGTCCCGGGAAAGGACATAAAACATAAAATAAGAGTTTTTGACCCAGAAATAGTACCTTAAAAGGGTGAGAAGTTTTCATACGAAATCAATCATTTCTTAAAAAGAAGAGGGTAAGTAAATATAAATAAACAGATTGATGAAAAAGATTGTATATAATTACTAGTTTTACGCAGACGAAATCGCGGGAAAAATCTAGTCTAGAATATAGTTGAGCTACTAATTACAGCTAATTTATTATACTCTGAACAGAATTTTTCTAGACACCCAGATTGCCCACTAACAATATATTTAATTTGATATAAAATACTTTTCGTCCAATAACCAGTTCGGTGAAGGTCATTCTTAAACGGGTCTTAGACTAATTATAAATACCACAAAATGAGACCGCTGGTCTCGTTTTGTTTTCACCTATTAAATAAAATAGTTTTTATGGAGCTGTCTCTATTCCGGATTTATATATTTTGTTTAAGTACTTACAGAATTCCTATAATCGCACGGTCCACATAGGCTAAAAAAAGGACAATGATTAATTCCAACAGTATTAATTATTATGCACCTAATCCTATCAGTCAGTGTCAGTGTGTGTTATAATATAAATTAATTAGGCACCACAGATTAATTAAGCAATTATAAATGCATGCAATTATTAATAACATAACGAGATAGTGCTGTGGTAGCCTAGTGGTATGACCAGTGTACTAAGATGTGAAAGCATTGGCTCACGCTACTGACTTTTCGGAAGTTATGTTCGTATTTATCACATGCTCAAACGGTGAAGGAAAACATCGTGAGGAAACCTACTGCTTGAGACATTTTCACGATGGCATGAGAAGTCTGCAAACCCGCAGTAGGCTAGCGTGGTGGACTATAGCCTAATCCCTCTCAAATGAGATGAGACCCGTGCCCAGCAATGGGACAGTAATTGGTGGATGATGATGATGATGATGAATAACATAACAGCTATTCATCCGTTATAACTTAATTTGTAATAAATATCAATCGATTATTATCTATAATATATAAAAATGGATCCCTATTTCCCTTGGTCAGGGCATAACTCGAAAAGGCTTCACCTAATACATTAATCTTTTTTAAACGTTAATACTTCGTAGAAGACTTTTACGCGATAAAATATAAAAAAAGTTACGCAGTGTATAAATAGAAATAAGAATCTTAAATGCTTTTAATCTAACCTTATCAGTTTACATTAAAAAAGAAAAAGAATAAAACTGACAACAATACCTACCTATGCATCCAATAATGACGCCATTAATATTGCCTCTATCAATACCGACGCCATCAATACCGACGCCAACAATACCGACGCCAACAATAACGACGCCATCAATACCTACGCAAACAATGCCGTCGCCAACAATACCGAAGCTTTCAATACCAACGCCACCAATACCGACACTACCAATACCGACGCCACCCATTCTGACGCAATCTATACCGATGCCATCTTTACCGGCGCCATAAATAACGACGCCATCAATACCGACGCCACAAATACCCACGCCACAAATACCGACGCCACAAATACCGACGCCATCTATAACGACGCCATCAATTCCGTCGCCAGCAATAACGACGCCACCAATACCAGCGCTTTCAATACCAACACTATCAATACCGACGTCATCAATACCGACGCCACAAAAGCCGACGCCAAAAAAATCGTCGCTTTCAATACCGACGCCACCCATACCGACGCCATCTATACCGAAGCCACCAATACCGACGCCACCAATACCAACGCCATCAATACCGACACCATCAATACCGAAGCCACCAATACCGACGTCATCAACACCGACGCCAATTGCAATACCGACGCTTTCAATACCAAAAAAAGCTGTAAAATACTAATTTTACGAAGTTGCAGGCAAAAGCTAGTAAGACATAAAACAGAGCGGAAAGTGGAAATCATAGTTAATCAAAAACGTTAAATATTCTAGTTTTCGTCTCCATTTAAGTGGTATGTATGCCAAATCTCACAACTTTTTTGCAGAAATGTTCTTAAAAAGGGGCTCAACTTTTTCAACATATTCACGTACATACTGTATTTGAAAGTGCGGAAATGAGTCGCAGCAATACTTTACTGGAGCAGGTAAAGTGGCCAGTTATATCCACATTATGGATCGTTCCCGATTGACCTGACTCTTCAGGTCACTGATATTTATTGTGTAGATAGAGAGCACGCCGCTTTGATCCCCCTCCCTCCATACACATCAATGTACAGTATACGTGCATAAATATATTATGTATAACATCATATTAAACTGACATCATGCAATATGTAGGTCTCTTATTTAGTGAACAGTTATTTTTTTACAATTGCATATATTAATTTTTTTTTCAGATCTTTTAAAATACAATTTATAATTGTATGTTTATGAACGGATTTTACGGATACTAAATGTATTTTATTGATATACTACGAATATACTTTTTCTTTTAATATTATACATTGATTCATCCATGACACCGATAAAAATGTATGCGTTATCAGCATCAGCTCATAATACAAACATTTGTCCCTACCGGTTTTCGAACCCGGCCGCTGGGCTAATCAACTCAGGCTATCACAGTCCACCGCTGGACAGCCTCTCCCAAACTGCACCATAACACTGTCCTCCGCTTGGGCTAATAAGGTTGTCAAATTAGATGGCAACAACAATTGAATTGAAAAACGTTAAAACGTACAAATTAGCCCCGTTGTTCTAGTGGGCTGGCATCATGGGTGGTTAAGTAATTAGATTATACGAGCGCTCCGCTAGTGATGTAACTAACAGCTGTATTGTGCACAATGGCCAGCACATTACCGTCACTTTAATACATCCACACTCCTTGTTTGTTTACTCTGCGAGTTTATTACTAACGCTTTTTTATTTAATGTCCTTAATGACGTTCTACAAATTAAATAATTATTTATTTGCTGAATAAACAGGATGATAATTTGTATAAATATCGTGAAAGTGATATAAAATGAACAGAATATAAATTTTAATTATGAACCATTATAAAGAATAATAAAAAATAAATAATTAAGAATTGTTTTGTTTTGTATATACCTGACACTTTATGTTTTAATAATTTCATCCAAGTTGCTATGCCCTTACAGGGTCTATAACTCTAGGTCTAAGCCTAATGCAATATACTGAATATAAATACTCATTCGTAGTTAATTTAATCCTCCGAAGAAACAAAACAAAATATTTCAATTTTTTTGTCATTCTCTTCTTATTTTTTCCTTGTAAGCTAATTCAATGCAAGTGAAACATTGATGAATGACAACCCTACCAAGCGGAGAATACCAAGGCCTCTCTGTCGTCCCCCTCAGATAAATAGGCGTCATGGAATATTATTTAACCAATAACCAGTTTAAAGTGAGATGTAAACTGATAATAGTATCGATAAAATGCTGATACGTTGTAGTTATAACCTTCAATGTCTGAAGATATCCGTGAAAGGCCGTGTGTATTTTTGCCACCCCTGTGACATACAAAATTTTTTATATCTCAGCAGTGAAAATCTAACTCAATTGACCTGTGATAATGAGAGGAGACACATGCCGCCAGTTGATGATGATGAATCTAAAACCAATCATATCCAGCTTTATAATATTACCAACATTAAAGTAAAAACAAATTACGGAAATCCACCAAATTATTTTTCACTCGTGCGCTAAGCAATTAATACCTTATCCTAACGATGTATTAATTAGTTATGTGTTATGTGAAATGTTCTCACTTTGACACGCAGCGCCGATATGGAAGTATTGCTGATTACCCTAAGCATAATCACATATGGGATAGTTATAAATGCAGGTAAATTTTCATTCTTTAAACCATCTGACTCAAATAGAGCAGCGATAGCCTACTGTAAAGTCAAATTTCTTCAAGAGTTCGATCCCAAGCCACGGACTGAAAGGAGAATCTCGTGACCAGCATACCTACAAGATTTTCTCGATGACATGTGAAGTCTACCGAGCCGTGCCCAGAAGTTGGACTGTAAATGGGTTTATGATGATGAATAGGCTGAACGTTATGTTCTTAGGGTTATAAATAAGGGTATAACCAAGGGTCGATTCACCAAAGGTAAATACCACGTCGGCCACGTTGGCGTAGTTAATCTCCGAAAGTAGACTTCGATATATCAGGATACATGACTGTTGATTCACCTCACATTATAATCAAATAATAATATTTGGATAAAAAGTGTGTAGGTACAGATTTATTTCAAAGAACATGGCTGTAATCACGTCAGACATGAATCCAAATTCGAGCGGCGCAGTTGCGGAGCAGTTTGCGCGTATATAGGATTTGTCATGATTCAGCTAAGTCCTTGTATTCTGTATCCTCGCTAGGGAGCCTGAGCGCTGCACTTCGGCTTTTTACTTGGTTATTGTAAACTAAAAAATACCTTCTCTAAGATGGATGGAAATTTATGGATGTCAAGCACAGAAGTCGCATTTACATAAACTAAATCTATAATCTAAAACCAATAAGCCAGTCTTTATTATTTGCCAGTGTGCTTTAACGGCTTACACGTTGTAGCATAGTCGGTATTGATTTTTCTTAAAGCTAAACTATTTCTTGACCTTCCAGTGCCTCCTCCAGCGTGTATGGCAAACTTCCGATGGGACGACTGTGGTAAAGCACCTGAGCCTGTTATGTACTATTGGAAACCCGGGTCGAGATGCGAGGTCGGCATTTGGCGCGGCTGCCTCCCGAACATAAACATGTTTCGGGATGAGTTCGAATGTGTATCGACGTGTATATTCGCGGTGAGAGCCCACCCACCGGACTGGCATAAGATTAAATTAGATTATGAGGACACGACACCGGTTATTCCAGAGATTGATGATCAAGAAGGAACTACATCGATGGGAGAACAGGATTCACAACCCGCGCAGGAACCGGGAGAGGGAACTACATCGATAGCAGGAGAGGAAGCTCCACCAGAGGAATCGGAATCAGAAACACCAGCAGTGGAACCAGAGCCGACTGCGGCACCGGAATAGTTACTTTATCCAATCTGCTCATTCACCAAACCACTTATTTCTTTCTTACCCTCTTTTTACAAATTATCGATTTTGCATATAAACTTCCTTTTGGCCCTTTTAAGAAATGGTTTCCGGGGCAAAAACTATCTTATGTCATTCCCTAAAACTCAAATTACCTCCATACCAAATTGCATCTAAATCGGTTCAGCGGTTAAAGCGTAAAGAACAGAAGAACAGACAGATAAAGGAGGCCCTCTCAGTGGCTGTCAGTTGGAAAACACCAGCGCTAACTAGTAATTAAGTAATTGACTTGCAAATAAATAAATTAAAGATTCCATAACAAGATCTATTCACATTAAGTATAAATATCATTTCAATTATACACTTCAAGTTAAATAGCTTGCATTTAGAGTTCCAACGTCCGTCATTCTGTTTATCCACGGTGTGTATAAACCTCAGGGTTTTAGCTCTACAAAGCATTATTATCTACCTGCACTATTAAGCATTTATTATGTATACATTCAAATATTTAATGAGATATCTGTCTATATATAAAATCGTTTGTCCTGACTGATTCATCAACGCAGAGCCACAGGGTTTACAAACTTGAAATTTTGACAGGTGATCAACATCCGTTAAGAAAGGAATTTTTGAAATTCGACCCCTAAGGGGGTATAATAAAGGATAAAACGGTTGTGTAGAAATAGAAGTTAGAGACATGAAATTTAATATACAAGTTTTTGGTTAGTAATAACTAAACGTATATCGGATTTTTTTTAAATCAATCCTCTAAGAGGGTGAAATAGAGGTTAAAAGTTAATATGCCAAGTCCGTCATTTTTAAAGTAAGATGAATGAAATTTAATATTCAAGTTCCTCAGAAAAATAAATGCATACGTGTTTCGTGGTTTTTGAAAATTCAACCCTTAACTGGCGAAATGTGGAGGGGAAATTAGTATTAAATTGCGCGGGCGAAGCTGCGAGCATCAGCTAGTTATATAATAATATCTTTGCAATAAGTAAATTATTTCAACAAAGTGGTAAAATTAAATATTGTTTTTTTATGGCAGTCATCATCATAAATACATGTATGCCACTGGCGGACACGGTTCTCCTCTCGTTTGAGTGGAATAAGGATATAGTTTACCATTCTAACCTACTGAGAGTTTGCAGACTTCACACGCCACCGATAAAATATCTCTGGCATGCAGGTTTTTTCACAATGTTTTCCTTTACCGCTTGAGCATGGGTAAATAGACACGTAAGTTTGAAAAATTCATGGCCTATTACATGTCGCCATGCGATAAGTTTTAATGGTTTTTGTACGAAAACAGATAGCCAGCCGCTATTAGTGCTCGCACGATAGAGTCTACTCATGTCGAAAAGCATTGTTTTGCCATTTTTTTCATACTTATGATTAAAAATACAATTCATACCTCCCTTTAAATAAAGTCGTTATTTCAAAATCACAACATCGTGACAAAAAAATTAAAGATGTAATCTCATAGCAAGCAGCAAAAATTTTTTTTTTTTTTAATAATATTGTTCTTAACTTGCCAGAATAAAAATTTTGCTTTGACAACGTACAACAGTACTTTTAACGGTATGGTATGTTTGAATGATTTAATTGATATGAAGAATATTTTACCGATATCAACCCAATTACTGTTATACTGCTGTGCAAGGGTCTCCTCTCATTTTGAGAGGAAAGATTAATTTATTTAATGATAATAATGAGTGCACATGGCAACTCATGGTCGGTAAAGTACATTATTAATAGTAGTGATGCGGCATAACGTCAAGATCGAAAAAAGTTATTTCATCTGTCTCTTAATAGTAACAAACAGCTCCATATATAAAAACAACAAGATTTAGACAGGAAAATTTAAAAGAACTGGTTAATATTATTTTTTTACTCGCAAGCTAATCATATGAGGGTTCGTCATCGTGATGGACGTCACTAGTCATCGTGCCTACCTATCGATCGCCACGTCGATATCTGCATAGCTAGTCCTTGACACCGGGCGCGTGTCATTACACTAGCTGTCAGATTTCTATTTAATCTATGCCCGCTCTGTTATAGAGTCAGTGAATATTTTATTATCTGTTACGTGCACTGAACCGTGTAATTATAACGCCATTTGTTACAGCTTTTTGTTTAGAATGTAGGGTTGACCCAATTTTAATTGCGCATTATATTTTTTGTTTGTTTTGTTATTTGTTGTATGGATTTGTGTCAAATAGTCAATGTAGCTTTGCAATATAAGTGAGAAATTACAGAAAAAATATATATACTACGGTGTAACGACGCTCAACGCATAATGAATATTTTTTCGAAAAAACATTGTCTGTCTGCCTCGTTGGTCTAGTGGTCGGCTGTTGAGCTAGAAGTCTTGGATTGGATGAAAGTGTTATTGAGTTTTTCTATGAAATTCTCAGTAGCAGCTCCAAGTTGGGATTTGTGTCCGGTTAATGGCAATAAGCTCGCCCCCTATTACCTGGGACCTACTACATACCGGCGAAATGTGGGTGTACTATTAGTACATTATGGGTATAATTAGTACGCATCTGCCTTACCCTTCAGGAACGACAGGCATGATGGTATAGTGAAAATAATGTACTGTGTATTTATGTATATAATTATATATATAATTATGTTTTATACAAAATTAAAATATTATTTTATTTATTATTATTAAAAAGACATTTTTTATTTATTATATTTTTTCTATGCTTTATTCTTTTTTCATAATTCAATTTACCTAGGTACTTGTAAGTAGGTATTGGAAAATGCGTTTTGAAAATCAAGTTTTCTATCCTAATTTTTATTTTTAAATATTTTTTCTATTTCATTGATAAATTACACTCCAAATTAGTTAAATACCAGAAACCTGCAAATTCCGGCATTTATTAGGTTAAAAAAATATATTTAGCTTGCCTTTCTATACGAAAAAGAGTGGTGTAGCTTTATCGTATTTGTTTGATATAGTTGTGAAACACTACCTGAAAACGGATCGCAGGCTGGCTTCTAAACAGATGGACGACTTTAAACTTGGCCTTAGAAGAAATCTACTAAGAATCTTAAAGAAAAATATTACTATTTTTATTAATTTTCCTAAAACGGCCTTATTTGCCTATTAGTCTCAGGTGCTCAGCAAGACAGCTCGGATTTTAGATTTGTATTTGGTTGATGTCAGTAGGCCTCTGGCCCCTCAAAAGTAAAAATAAAACTATAAATATACTAACTTTAGGTGTACCTCTCTGCCTAACTCCTCAGTAATACAAGCGTGATAGTGTTTATGTTATGTTGAATCGTCCTACCGAGATATATGAAATAATATGTACCTATATATTACAAGTTACTATAAAATAAGTTCAATTTACTCAAATGAGTATAAATGAACGTGCCTTTACGACATAACTTCCAAATGAAATCCGTCAAACTGCTGAAAAAAATATACTGTTACTGAAAGTAAAATTTGTCTTTTTTGTTCAACAAAATAATTCCGTCATTTCTTCGTAAAAAAGATACTTCACACGTAAATAAGTCAGCGGGTAAGTAAAAATATCTGCCGCATCATTCGCGACTAACACAAGCCGACTTTATCGTTGACGCTCATCAATATTGATCGCACTGAATTTTCGACCCTACTGGTTTCGTGTTAAGGCTTGTTTTAAAATAAAGGTGGTGTGTGATGGCGTTGGAAGGAGCGCTTGTGGGGCCGAGAGCGATAATAGCTTCCTTGTGATAGCTGAATGGGCTCTGACAGCACTCGCTCGCTTTATAAACTCGCTTGCAAACTGAATGATTTTTCATAGTAAATGTATTTACAGGGAACGCTGAAAGCGATCATGTAATTAGGTATAATGTGCATATTTAAAGACTGATATTTCTCTTGACATACTACCTCTACCTCTTTTCAGCAAATATGTAACTATATACGTATCGATATATCGAACCTTATTAGAAATAACCTTTTTACCGAGTGTATCTTAGACTCTTTTTTACACAATCTGTGATATACAAAAATTACTACTGTGATCATGTGCAATTATTATTGAGTGTTAAGCCATGTGCAGCACATGACTTATCACTCTATAATAATTATATCTCATACACAACATATTATATCCTATAGGTACTAGGGCAAATGTAGACTATAGTACGACCTCTTTATCATATGAGAGGACACTTAGGCCCAGGCATAGGACATAACAATTGCTGAGAGGAGCAGATAATTTATTTACCTTTATTTATCGACCATCTAAAATCCGTAACAAAACAACTTCGTTTCTTAATTTTAATATGAACAGAAAAATATAAAAACCTCGCTTGTATGATTACATTGAACTGTAAAGTCCACCACTGACTTCAAATTTACGTACGTAATTATCACATGCTCTAACTAAGAAGGGAAGTATCGTGACGAAACCTGCATGCCTGAGAGATTTTCTCGATGGCTTGTGACTAGTTGTGACGTCTGTCAACCTGCAATAGGCTAATCTCTCTCAAATGAGATGAGACCCATGTTTAGCATTGAGATAATAAATTGGGTTGATAATTTATTATTCTTCCCAATAAAGCTTGATATATCGTTTAATGAATATGTACTTTCAATTGTTTGTATTGAAAATACGTAAGGTCGCGAGGCTAATTCTAAGCGTTGCTTTTACGAGATATTATGGAGTAAAGAGGTACCATTTGAAACCAGGTACAGACTTACCAAAGCTGAAGGTCACATGAACTGAGCTACAATGAGCTGGATAGCTAAACATCATTAAGAATGGACGATAATTTCGGTTTAATTTAGAATCCATTTCAAATGTTGACATAAAACTATTTTTTACGGATTTTATCACAGGATAATAATATTACATACGGCGAGCTGGTCTTTTACGCAAATTAAACTGATAATAATTAACAATTTGAAGGATGGCTAAGTCTTTATTTAAAACACCAAGATACAACTGAGGGTCCGTGACAATGGATACCGTAAAGGAGACAAAACGTCAGGATTAAACCAATATATTTATATATATATACCGCACTATACCGCGAAAAATCCGTAAAAGTAAATTTATTTCAATGTCAATGTCAATCTTTGCGTAAGTATATAAAATTAGTGTCTTTAAATGTTCAAAATGTTTTTGTACTGTATAAGACTTAAATAACTAGACAAATACATTGAGACAATTTAATGTATAAAATGTATGACAACCTATTTAGCGCAGCGATAATTAAGGCTGCATTCTTTTTTTTTTTCTTTTTGGACATTATGACACAGCGCCCTCTAGGTCCGTGGTAAGCAACGAGGGTTGTGTTACGGATACTAGAAGATTGATATACTACATATATCCTTATATGTATATAGTTATTCTATGGTATTACGATGGTTTTAAATTACGATAGGGGCAAATATTTGTGTGATCAGCATGATTATTTGCCCTCAGGTCCGTTTCCATCTACAAGAAACTATAAATATATTTATTTTTACTAAATAGGTACTTTAGTAAAAATAAATATATTTATAGTTTTTTCCATTCTACCTTCAATTTAGTAGATAACTATGTCTTTAACACAATCCGTGTTTTTTAGCTCGGAACTTAATGGTGCTGTGTTGTAGTGTCCAGATATACTTATTTATTAAATTGAATCGACTATGTCTCGAGTGGTATTTTAAGACACTATATTTTAAAAAGGTTTTGCATTTGTTGCAATAAAACCATTCTATGGGACGTATAGTCCGCTTTTTATGAATTTACGCGTCACGTCAAGGTACAGAGAAGTGAGATTATCAAATTTACGTTTCTGAGGAATCTACTCTCACTAATTACTCGCCCTCATTTTACTTGATGGAATATTCAACGGAGTGCACGTCCTTCCTTTCAAAACAAACTATACAGTGTGTATATACATCTACCTACATAATCAGCAACTAAACGGTGTATCACTTTCCATCTTATTATTATGAGCATAAGGTCCAAAGCGATCACTCGCCTAGTGTGATTGTATCTAGATAATTATGTGCGTTCGCTTAGAATGGTGTCAACTCTGGTTCAGAGAAAAGGCATTATTTATTTCAGCAGATATTGCAACGAATACGGCATTCAACTTTATTGCAGTGTGTATTTGAAATACGATGTCGATGTCGTTCTAAGTGTAAATAATGGTATCCAATATATCAGAGCGAAAACAAGGATTTATAAATTGTCTTTCATACTGTGCATTTTCTCGGTAATGTGTGAATGTATTGGTTCTTACTGGAGAACATAATAAAGTTCATATATTCACTCATTTTGGAGTTCCTTAAGGTCGACCGGGGCCGAGGTATAGTTTTAGATTTAGACTCAGCCCCATTCATAGGAATAAGGGGGTTATTCTTTACTTATCGAGACGTGTATCTTAAAAACCATATTAAGATGTCGATCCTGGTTGTCATTTGAATACCTATATATGCACATCATTATGGGTAGTCGGAAACCCATAAATCACAAACAATTTACCCATAGGATACAGGGGTTTTCTATAAATAGAGGCGTGAAGGTCTGATGATAATCGTTTTGGCTATGAACTAGTATTCAGCTACATAATATCTGGATAGACTCAAAGCCATACCTTGCGTTATTAAGAAAAGGTAAAACAAAGATGATATTTTCATACCTTTTTTAATATATCAATGAGAATTAATAAAGTATATAAATAATAATTATTGCATAGTTGTAATTTTGATGCAATAGGTACCTACCTAACTTCGCAATCGATATTTGCTCCGCCTATCGCGGGGTCTATCTCCACTCGAAACAAATACACACAAAGCCGTACCGTTTCGGGTCTGTGTGATTGTGTATACAACAATTTGTATTTGTAAACTATACAGAAAAACATACTAGTACAGGAAAACTTATAGGAAGCGAGGGAACTCTGAATCCGACCTACTACAGAATTCAGTGGAAGGTAAGGACTCAAATCTCTTCACGTTTGACAGACTCTCATAGGTCAATTAGGTAGGCTGAGTACCTATTGTAAAAATAAAATAAATATTTCTGGTCATTATGACACAGTACCATCCAGTTCCGACCTAAGCAACGAGGCTTGGGTTACGGATACCAGTTGGTTGATATACTACATATATACTTTATTTTTGTAAATACATAGATACATCCATGACTCGGATACAAATGTTTATGCTCATCACACAAACATTTGTCCCTACCGGTATTCGAACCCGGGACCATAGCACAGAAGGCAGTATTAACTACCGCTGGACTAATTCGGCCGTCAAAATTTTCAAAGCAGTTCTATGTTATTTGTGCCCCAGCTGCACAGCGCGATGTAACAAAGCTGGCGTTACAAGTGCCGAGCGCGGGCACGGACAACGCCGCTTGATAAATGGCCCAGCCAACCGCCGTACATACTAAGTGGCCGACCATCCGTCATTTTTATAGTCTACCCGCTCCAAATCTATGTATTTTATCATCATAAGCTGATAACTTTTGAATAATTTATATTGGCTGTCAAATTATATTGCGGATGAATTGTTTTCTTTTTTAGTAGACTTTTGTAAATTATTGTTTATAGTTTGAGCATTGAACAAATATATATAGAATACAGGTTATATTTTGTTTTGTACCGTTTGCTGTGCAACGTCTTTTTAGTGTATAATGATCACCTATCGGAGAAAATCAGGCGAACTGGCAATTAATCGTAAACCTATTAACAATATGAAAAAAAAAAACGTTTGAGAGAACATTAGAGAAATTGTAGGCAATAAATACAGGATTTTAAATTGTTATTAAATATGTGCCCGTGATCTTTTACACTTGAGCTGAAACATGCCGCTGAAATGTAGCAGTCCGGGGATACAGATATGACACGGTTTTAAATTCTTGAGCCTTACCATGTGCAAAAACTCTCAGACTTCAAGAGTATACAATATAATATCTATAGGTGCCTATAGTTATAATGCTGTAATAAGTGAATTTGTTATCAAAAAACAGAAGCGTAGAGATTTTTTTTTACAATTATCGTTTATTCATTAAGTTAAGTGTTTTGTACGTTTTCCAAAATAATGTATTTTGAGGGTTCATTTGCAAATCAAATGGAGGAACGTTTATGAGGAAAAAGAAATCATTCATAACTTTTTTGTTAAATACTACGAGAAAAATGTTTTTAGAGTATTGCTTGGTTGATTGTATTATTCATTTTTTCATTTAAACTCTTAAAATGTTGATATCCAAACGTACATTGTTTTTTTTCTGTGTCGTCTTACCATAATCTTATACAACTAAAAAAGAAACCTCTTAGATTAGAAAATAATTTTCTACAGCACATTTACTAATACGTCATAATCACCAAAAACACATAACTTTCATGCTGCATTCATTGCTATTACATCTTTCTTCCAAATAAGTACACCAGATATTTAAGTAAAAACTCTTCTAATTTGCCGTAGTTTGTTGAAATCACGTAAATATATTAAGGCAAATCCTCGAGAAAATTAGAAGTCATTTTAAACTAAGGTCCATTTTCCGTAATAAAATTTCTATTTGGTATGAAAATGTCATTAACTATCAGAGTAAAATTAATTAACTCTGAACAAATTATTATATAGTGGATGTGTTTAAAGAATATAGACCTTATAAACATTAAAACACGTGATCTTAGTTGACCGGATTAAAGTTACACATAAAAGTGGCATTTGAGGATATTTAGTCGGACCAGTTATAGCCCAGAACAAGGACTTTAAAATTTAACGAGAACTTACTCTTAGATGCTCCGTTACCCCTTCACAATTCCCCGTCTCCTGTCATAAAATCAACCGGGTCAACTAACATCGCGCGCGTGTATAGTAAGTAGGTACAACCACTCAGCATGCAACCACACATACAATCAATAAGAAATAAGACATACCCATGAAGCTGGAGGATATCTCGGGAACGGCGCGATCAGCTTGGTTGCCACGTTGCTCGGCAGGTCGTGCTTAATCCCTCTCTTTAGACGCTGTTTTCTTCTCTCCCGCGATTTGCTTCTTAGCATAAGAGCTGCCTGCATACTTGCCAGGTTTGTGGCCGTTAGGAAGCACCGGCACTAAACTCAATCCCGGATAGCTTTCCAGCTATCCACAGCGCGCACTTTGTCACACAAACGTCTACCCACACACTTATAATAACGGTTGTAAAGTTACCACGAATCGACACACCCTATAGTTTAGTTTTATTATTTATAGCAAAACTACTTCTAGCGCATCTACACTATCCCTAACTAGCGTTTAAAGTTATAAAGACTATTTACACATCAAACTTGGATATCACTCTTATATTAGTCCCATCACAGAAATAATTACTTTCGATTTATCTCACTTTAGAATGCTTTAGAATTGAGTTGAGATAGGCACAAGAAAGGCGCGAAACTATGTTAGGTTATACTTAATTTAATTATTATAAATTTTAGTGGTCGATCTTAGATTAGGATATGTTTGGTTGTGAGAAGAGATACTTTATGAAGAATACGTAATGGAAGCAGGCGCAATTTGGCGTTTAGTTTATTGTTCGGAACGTTCGTCACTCGTACAGTTAAGCTTTCTCATGTCTCATTTCGCACGTCGAGCCGAAGTCTCTGGTTCTTGGACACCTGCCATCGAACGCTAGTGTCCACTAGGTGTCGCAATTTCATGGCCGTCCCACTTTGATCACTGCACTCAATAACACTTCACAGTAACACATGTTACACGATCTCTAACGCACTGGACACAACATGAACTTAAGACAGCGGCTAATTAAGGATACACGTCGCGGTTACAAAGGTGACGTCATACGTACGTTGCATTGTCTCATGATACATGCTCACATTAACTAACTATGAAATACAGTAAACATTGAATACATACCTAATTACCAGCGCAGCTACAAACCTCTAGAGCATAGACACGAGGCTCAAATGGACCTCTGTACATACACAACACATATATAAATAGGAATACCATGCTTACGCTATTGTACACGTAACACTGATAGGTACTCGCTTGGGATAGAGAAACGCCGGATAGCAGAAAGAGATATCTTAAATCGATAACGACTGTATTCGATATTCATTAGAACAATATCATAATCGAATTGGAATATCTACGTTTCAGTCCTTACAGTGAACAACTTCGACGAGTAACTTCAAGTCTGTCCACAATTTTCTGTATCCACATGCAAACACTCGCAAACTAGCACTCGCAGTTCTACAAGTAGAGGCTATTTACGGAAAATTGCATGTTGACAGGCACATTATTCGAAATCGATTTGAATCGAATGTCTCCGTCTTCAGTCCGACGTTCCTCAGCAATGAGTACCGATAAAGTGGGGCTATAATTGGTAACTACGGGGCTATTAGACAGGAACCAAAATAATTATTTGAAAGATAATAGGTTTCTGTTCTATTAAGGTTTTTACTTACTGAAAGTACATTTATTCATGTATGATTCCATTGATAAAAATGGATGAATTTGAACCACAAATACATATATTTGTTAAAATGTTTACTTCGCTATCTTATGGTGGTGTTATTGGTTAGGAATTGGAATATTTACTACGCTCACTATATTTCACATAAAATTCAACGCACTAAAATAAATTCTCATTATTTTTGTTTCAATAATATTTGGGATGACCCGACCATGACAGTGAATGAGATATAGTTTAAAGAAAAAATCAACATCAGAGTTTATTAAAAAAATAAATTTTTCATTTTAAAAGAGAAATTGCGAATGAGAGTTCGATAAATAATGATAGTTGATTGAAACGAAGCGAAAAGTTAGAACATTTTTTAATCTAAGTTATTACAAATGAAGTAAGTATAGGGAAAAAAGTATTTAAGTCCGAAATAGCCCCGTAGTTGTCAAATCGCCCCGTTCAGCGTGTATCGGTTGTACCTCGATGAGTTCGCATGGCGAGGGCGGGTTGGATGCGGGCGCGGAGAGCGCGCGGGACGGCGGCGCGGCGAGGCGCGACTCCCAGTGCTGGCAGGAGAAGGCGCGGACGCCGGTGGGCGCGGGGTGGAGCGGGCTGTGCGCGTTCGGGCTCGGCGGCGCGGGCTGGCGACCGTGCTGGCGCGCCTGCGCAACAAAACAACACACATTTCAAACTGGGAACTATAGTTTCTATAAGTATATAGCTCTGGCTCCTGTTATACAGTTTGAAACTAGCTCGGGAGCCAGGGATTTAAAATAACTGTGTAAAAACGATATGTCTATAAAGAATAACATTACATTAAAAATATCGCCCTATTTCGTAGCAGGTTCCAAGACAGTTTAAATCAATCCCCTTTTCAATAGTTTAGCAGTAGTTAGCTAAGTAGCAGGTGAATGATTATTATTAAAGCGCTACAAAAGTTATTAGTTTAATTTCTATTTGGAGTACGCTTTTTCTTAACAATACCATTAATTATACGATAATATTCTTTATATTTTTTTACACATTATTTTTTAATTATACAGAGAAACTGCCTCGTTGATCTAGTTGTCGTACACTGCCGAGAAAGACGTCTTGGATTGATTCCCAGATCTAGCAAAGTTTAATTGGGTTTTTCTATAAAATTCTCAGTAGCAGCTCGGAGTTTGGATTTGTGCCCGGTTGATGACAATAGGCTCACCCTCTATTTACATGGGACTAGGTCCCATTACGCCGGTATGTGTTAGGACACACACCGGCGAAATGTGAGTATACATTTAGTACACCTCTTTCTAACCCTTCGGGGACGACAGGCGTATATATGTGTACGGAGAATAAAGTACCTAATTAAATAATAAGTAGGATTACCTTACGGCCCGCGAGCGAGGCGCCACCTGCCGCCGCGTACATGCACCGGCGGCGCCGGCGTTCAGCTAGCGCGGCGCATGCCTACAGCGGGCGGGGCCATGCGCGCGACGCCTCCGCATCCGCGCTACTCACCAACACCTACGACATCGCACCAATGGGACCATTCAATTATTCATAGCCTATTTAATAGCAATACAACATCATTACTTAATTTAGTATATAATATTAGGATTTAAGTTCATTCATATATCTTCAAAATTAAGTAACAAATGATACAAAAAACATTTTGCATGTGGTGTTTGCCTATAATTGGTTGTGTAGTTTGATTTAAGACACAAATGTTGGTGAACAGCTGTTGGTGAACCTTAATTAAATATATAAATAAATAAATTACACTTATTATACGTTCCTAAGGATAAAGATAAAAGATATAGAATATTGTTTATTGTACACAACCAAAAAAAAACCAACAATATGGAATATAAGGAGTACAAAAGTAGAACAGGTATAGGTATTTATTAGTGGCCGCTTATTGGTCGAAATGCGATTTTTTATTTTTTAAACATAATTTAAAGATAAAAATATTAGTATTCTGCACCCCCTCTCAATATAAACTATAAGTGTGGAAAATTTCATACTCCTCTGTCCGCGCAATTTTTTAACATTAATATACTTCGTTTTATTTTCTCTTTCTCGTGGTATGCACAATCTTGTACGTTTAAATAGACATTAAACGACCTATTATTAATTTTTCCTTCAAATCATGAAACCCGGAGACAATTTATAAATACCAATAAATACCCAATGAAACAATCTAAAAAACAAGCAAAAAAATATTACATATGAGGATTTTTTACATGCTGTATATTTAAAAGAAAATTGTCGTAACATCAATGCAAAATATAATTGAAATTCTATATAGGGCATTGCCAAATATTTGTTAGGTTAGCAGTAGTGCTTATTACTTAGTTCAGTAGGTAAGTAAGAATTACCTAGGAATGGTTCAAGGTAGGCAACGCGCGAGTAATACCATGGGAATGCAATTTTCGGAAGCGTTGCAATGTGGCCGCAGCACTGTTTTCGCAGCCGAAGTTCTATTTACGAAGTCGTAGCGCTCGGTTCCGTAGTTGAAGCAGTTTTTACGTAGCACGACTACGAGTCGCTACGATTTTTGTTACGGTCGTAGCAATATCTGTACTTTTTTTATATGAAGATCAATGAAGTATTCATCAACCATATGAGAACTTCATTACAACGCGATACTAATAATTAATTATATTAAATTCTGTAAATAAATATTGTGAGGATACTTTTACAAGTCATGTTTAATTTTATTTTAGTATCTCAAAATAACCTATTCAGAGGTCACAAAACACAAAATTGTGGTTAACTAAACTATCCTCGGGGGTATAATATTTAATAAAAAACTAAGCGCATGTAATAACACCCAGCGACCATTTAATTAATTAATATGACAAGCCACCAATACGTAACGTTCGGCTCGATTTTAACTAGCATACGGGATGCAATTTGAATAAATTAACTGTTGAATGTAAATCACTTTTCAATTAAATACGTACTAATAAATATCACATAGCCTCTGCACTATGAAACATTACCTTAATATTCATATTTAATTATTATAGTTTTTAGAATATTGAGTAAGTATTGTATAATCCATTCATACTTATATTATAAATGTGAAAGTTTGTGTGCCTGTTTGTTACCTCTACACGCTTAAATAGCTAAACAGATTTAGATGAAGTTATGAAAATAGTTTGAATCCCGGGGAGTAGCAAATAACTAAAATACGTTCCAAAATATTAATATAAAGTACGTAACAACAGAACTATTACAAATGAACCGTTCATTTAATGACACCAGTTACAAATACAGTTTGCATACGATTAGAAGAAGAGTTGCTCTATCTATACCATGACTGCAATACGATAAATCCTTGACCCCAATTCTCTTAAATGAATTTTCTAACTCGTGAGGAAGTAATTAATCAGCTGTTAAATGCGGTTGTTTTTTTATTGATATGTTGGTGTAATTTATTTTTAAATATACATTTATTTTAACTATTATTAAAGCATTTACTGTCCAATGACTGAGCATGAGATTGCTCTTAGAGTAAGAAAGGTAAAGTTATAATTTTCTACGCTATCACGAGTTGGCAGACGTCACGTCAGGAACCATCGAGAAAACTCTTCGATAATATGTCCTCACAATTTTGAGCATAATTTCAAAAAGTTAGTGACACTTTTGATTTGAATCGCACTTTAAATTATAATTGTTGTTTTCGTAGCTCTAATAGCTAGCAGATAAGATTCAATCGGGTGCTGTGGTAGCTTACTGGTGTGACCAGTGGACTGAGGTGTCAAAGATCTCGCGTTCAAACCCAAGGCACGTGTAGTGGCGCAGACATTTATGGGTGATCATTTGTTAATGGGTTGTTGATTAAGACTCAATTTGGAGCACCATGATTATACAATAACGATTTGATGCTATCGTAGTAAAAAGATATTTACAATAAGATATTATCACTCAATCCATTATTAATAAACCCATTGCCTTTTGCCATTTAAGTTCACATGAAACAAAACATTGACCGATCGCGTATTTACTTATAAAACATTCGTTAAAGTACAAAGGCAACTTTGTAATTACCATCTAACGTATTTAGTATGTGTTTAAGTAAAAGTTCGGAGTAATTACGAGTACGTGCACTGTGTCACAGTCGCGAGCGCAACCCAAATACACCTGAACACCGTGAGAGCCAGTAGACGGTGAAACTGTGCGGGTTTTCCAACAACAATATAAGTTTAATGGAATAAACAGTCGACGCGAGCGCCGCCAATCTAAATTAATGACGGCCCGAGGAAAGCGCTACATGAATCTTGTAGTACAGCGAGTGAGATCGTTTGCATCAGTGTATTGAGATGTATGGTCAATTAATGGATGTATGTTGTAATATTTTTTACTTACGCAATACGATACATAATACCATCAAGCCTTGGAGAGATAGGCAGAGGAGTTTTGAGGGATGTAATCCAACATTTTGTCTATGTGTTTTAGGTCCGATGGATGCTAGTCTAAAAACTAAATTTCGAGTTGCTGCTGAGAATTTCTTAGAAAAACTCATAAAATTTTGCGACCAAGGACGATTCCTTATTTTCTATTTATGTCTGAATATTTAGGATAACAGGTCGTTAATTGGGAAATATTACATTGATTATAAGCGCCGATACTATGCGCGCAGTTCTCTTCAGGTTGAATTCCCAGAAGCAAGCGGTGATAACTTGTTTTTTTACAATATTTTCAGTAGTGACTCGAAGTGCAGATTTGTTTTCGATTAATGACATTAAATTCGCCCCAATTCGTAATACCTAAAAACAACATCAACCAACTACGTCCATCAGTCCACTACTCCTACTAAAGGTGTGATGTGCCTTCAGGCAAAGAGTCGGAATGATTATATTTGATGCTAAAAAAAAAGAGGAAAAGACAAATATATTTTTAAATAAATTAAAAAATATATTAATTAATAAAAGCTATTATACAATAGATCAATATCTAACAGCTAAATTTAAAAATAAAAAAGAAGAATAAATAAATTAAAACATAATATAATACTTTATGTATAACATAAAAACTCCTGACAAATTAAACGTATAGGCAAAATAGTAATTAAGAATAACTTAAACATACAATATTAATAATAAAGTACAGTATTAAATAAACGCTTCCGCTTCCTCTCTCCTATTTACAAAATGTTGCTGTGCCCGACAGGGTCCATAATTGTTTCTGATTATATATTTTTTTTACCATCTGTATGTTTACATTATGGAACGCAATAATTAAATGAGTAATGAGTAAGTTCAATAGCGTGAATTATGGCGTGTAACAGGTAGATTGTTTTTAGGTTACTGTACTCTTAAAGTCTGTGCCATCAAGTTATTCTAATTAAATACGTACGGTCATAGGCCTTTACAATGACCCACCAATAACCTCTAAATTATGCACAGATACAGAATATTAAAAGTAATTTATAATTGTGGATAATATTTTAAGGCGATCACAGCTCTTTATTAAATTATTATTATTTTTATTATAAGAAATGTATATCATTAATAAAGGTTTCTAATTGTGTAACCAGTGGACTGCAAAGTTAAAAGTCTCCAGTTCAACCACTAAAGCCACATCAGACGCACTTAAGCTAACAGTGGAGTGTAACATTGAGCATATTTTTATACTGGAACCTACTATCGAATACAGGTTAATCAAGATAACACTGGGTAATTTATTTGACACTGTATTAGCATAAAACGATGTTACCCAGTTTGCAGGATTTTGTAATAACAGAGAAGCACGCGGCAAGCAAATAGTTTAATAAAAATATGTAAGATAGATTTTCTACTCACTAAATTACAGCCTAGATAGTTATTGAGGCAAGTAGAAAGGCAAAAGTTTGAACTTCTAACTCAAAGCACCCTTGTCACTGACATTTAATAATTTAGGCCTGTTTTTATCACGTGCTCAAATAGTGAAGGCAAACATCGCCACGAAACTTGCATCTATGAGGGACTTTCTCAACGGTGTGAAGTCTGTTAACCTGCACTAGAGGAAACCCATGCCCCAGCAATGGAATTGTAAATGGGTTTACAAAAAATCATAATATTCTGACCTTAATATATTTTTTTATATTCCTGGACATTCCTGGACATTATAACACAGCGCTATCTAGTTCCGTGGTAAGCAACGAGGCTTGTGTTACGGATACTAGTTGGTTGATATACTACATATATGTCGGAGAAACATTATTTCTGTTGACATCGTCATTAGTGGTTAAGAATTTAGTGGGCATCATCAGGGTTAATTGCAAGCACAAACATAATGATCATGGTTTTGCACTACATATTATTTTAATTCGGATTAAATAACAATTTATCACTTCATAATAATATCGAGAGAAAATGCACAGTTAAGACCGAGCAGCGAGTTCAGGGCACCGGTCTTACTTTTACCAACAATTAATACTCTTTCAATCTCTCAGACTCTCAATCTCAATGATCCAACTCGATCAGTCGCTATTTCTCAATAATGTCCAATACTGTCCGCGTCCCTCCAAAAGTAAAGATGGCGCCTCGACCACGCTCAAGCTAAATGCTCTGCTCTGATTGGTCTATAACTGATAACAATATTTTTTACTTTTTATTAGACTAAGGAGGTTTTAAGCTATGGAAAAATGTAATAAATCATTATGTGCTTTATTCTTGCAAACAATAATCAAACCGACTTATAGCTTTCTCCGACACGGCCGTCCTGACATACCACACGCCCTCGTGTGATGTTGAAGATTGCGCATCGTCTTTAACTGCAAAAAAGATATTGTTATCGTTCGGCCACTCCTGACCAAAGGAATCATTATTTTATCTCCTGCACACCGATGATAAGATATTATCTTACATTAGCTATACGCCTTTTGCTATCAAATCTGACTCCTAGTAGCCCACACGCTACACACGAAATCAAGTTCATAGTATCGAAACAGCCACCTCGCCGTTATACACGTTTCACATTTTAGATAATTGGCCACCTCGCCTTTTATCCAACAGATTTTAGGTACTTTTCAATGGCCACCTCGCCTTGCTACGGCCACCTCGCCTTGCTATGGCCACCTCGCCTTGCTATGGCCACCTCGCCCTACTACGGCCACCTCGCCGTACTACGGCCACCTCGCCTTACTACGGCTACCTCACCTTGCTATGGCTACCTCATCTTGCTATGGCCACCTCGCCTTGTATCCGCCGCCTCGCCTCTCACAAAGTCTACCTAAACATTAACAACCACCATGCTGCTAGGGTATCTTATAGGCATGAGATATACCTTCAACATTACCGCGCAACATTACCATGCAACATTACCTTGCAACGTACCCGGGTTCAAAGGTATGGGTATGGCCGTATACCCAGTACCTAGGTACTAATATGTGTCCTCCACACCGTATCCGGTGACGACGACTACTAAATGATCAGTTGGTCATTGTGATGGGCTCTGATGTGACTTGCAAAGCCATACTTCACCACATCAGTGTAGACGGTATGACGCCATTCCGTACTCTTCATTCCGTCCTCCCAACCATCAGTAGATATGTTACAGGCCGCGAGATTGCGTTTCAACACGTATTTGTAACGCAGATATTGAACTCTTTGTTTGCGCTTTCCGCATGAGAGTTCGGAGTAGAAGAAAGACTTTGGCAATCTACTATCATCCATGTGTACGACGTGTCCGCTCCAGCGGACTCCAGTGTTTAGTACTTACTAAAACCCTATATCAAAATACCTATAGGTTTTCCAAACCTGGCCTTAGCGGTCATCGTCATCATCATCACCTTTAGAGGTCGCCTTTTAGAAACTCGATTACTTTATACACAGACAAATAACAACACAACAATCAAAACAACAAAAACAATACAGAAACACGATAACAGTTAAATCCCGCCAAAAATTCCATCTGACTTCATAAATATTCACAGGAAAATAAACTGACGTAAAAAAATGTTTAAAATTAAAATAATATTACTATTATTGTCGACCAATTCCAATATTTTAAAATAGGTACTCTAAAATCACCTCTATCTTTATCAAACGTAAAGAACTCTTTTTAGTAATTCAAAATAAATACTCTAGCATTATTACGCAATTAACTTCTCAATTCAGATTAGAATAAGGAACAGATTTGTATCTCCGAATTATTTGTTAGAAAATGCTAAAATCTTACACGTACGCGTGTCGGGAATCGCCGTAACTATTCGGGTAACTTCGTATTCTCCGCGAGCGCGAGCATCATGAATGACCGCGCCGCCGTACTGGGTATGACAAGAGACCCGCGTAAGTCCGTACCATCATACGATTTAGTTCGGCGTTTTACTCGATACCTAGTACAATAAAATTGTACTTATCGGGTACGGCCGGGTTTCTGCTATACATAGCCAGTCTGCGTACTGGTAAGCTCATAATGGGTATTTATACCTGTACCAGTATATAGTACGTATCATCCCTAGTATCTTATAAAGAGACTAGTATTCGTCACACACGCACAAACTCCGATAATATAACATTTTTAAACAAAATACAACAACAGTACAACAGCATCAACATACAACAACAGTAGGTACAACGATTTTGCCATCATCGTTATCCGTTTGATTCCGTTCGTAATTTTTTATTTAAACATTATCACTTACTGAAAACGAAGTAACTTTTGACTCAATAAGTACTAGAATTAATTTACTTTCCTGTATACCACGATCCGCAAAAGCAAAAGTCCACCGTTACCAACCAGCGTCAGTATTTACATCACCAAGTTTTTCTCGATATTCTGTTTTTCTACAATGCCTTGTTATTGCGACTGCACCTCGCTTCCAGATTTATTCGAATTTCGAACCACGATTAACAGAGTCCGATCTGCTTTGTGTCCGTATAAATGAAAAATCTGAAATATAAATTGAAAAACGACAGAAAGCGAAGGTAGTTATCCCACTTCTGATGTCGGAGAAACATTATTTCTGTTGACATCGTCATTAGTGGTTAAGAATTTAGTGGGCATCATCAGGGTTAATTGCAAGCACAAACATAATGATCATGGTTTTGCACTACATATTATTTTAATTCGGATTAAATAACAATTTATCACTTCATAATAATATCGAGAGAAAATGCACAGTTAAGACCGAGCAGCGAGTTCAGGGCACCGGTCTTACTTTTACCAACAATTAATACTCTTTCAATCTCTCAGACTCTCAATCTCAATGATCCAACTCGATCAGTCGCTATTTCTCAATAATGTCCAATACTGTCCGCGTCCCTCCAAAAGTAAAGATGGCGCCTCGACCACGCTCAAGCTAAATGCTCTGCTCTGATTGGTCTATAACTGATAACAATATTTTTTACTTTTTATTAGACTAAGGAGGTTTTAAGCTATGGAAAAATGTAATAAATCATTATGTGCTTTATTCTTGCAAACAATAATCAAACCGACTTATAGCTTTCTCCGACATATATATACTTTTTTTTGTAAATACATTAATATTGTACATAAATACATCCATGACTCGGAATAATATAATAAATAATATATAATACCTAAAATATAGTTTTAACCCAGCTACAACAATCTAGGGAATCATTTACACGCCTAACAACCCAATTCTGGCAACATTTAATAGTGTGTACATCAAAACTTATAATTAGCAACAAACAACTAGTAGGCGTTTGGTTAATCTTGTAGCACTCCTGTACGGTCCCTTAGGGATGTTCCCGACCCGTGTAATATAGTTCTAAGGGGATGATGAATTGACAATCACATATTCGTATGTGTGTAATTTCGAGTATTCTCTACTCAAGTAATCAATGAATCACGTTAGTAAATTATGTGATAAGTAGATAAATAATAATCGCAAAGTCTTTGTAGATTAATTTCTCAAGTATCTACATTATTATATCAAAATTTAAAATTCTTACGGAATATATTTAAATTAAAGAAAAGAGATAATTAAATGAATTACTACCTCCTTGGTTAAATAGTTCAGTTCAATTCCTGGATTGGGTAATGTTTCTGGTAACATATCAATTTGTGTCCAATTTAATTTCATAGAAACCCCAATAACTCTGTCCATAAAAAAAGTTGAAATCAGAATCTCGCGCTGCTAGATATAGCTGTTTTGGCAAACGACTCGCATGTGATAATTAGGTATATAAATAACCTACTCGATTGTATTCCTTACATTTGCTCTTCCACATTCGACACCGGTCTCTCACACTCAACATCAACCCATTATCACCACCACATTCATCTAATGTAAATTGGCATACAGAAACATGCAATAAATCAGGCATACAGAAACATGCAGGCAAAATACATCGTGATGGTTTCCTCACGATGTTTTTCTTTACAGTTCAAGTATGTGATAAAAACGCACGTAACTTCAAATATTCACCAATTCACACTCAATCTTTGTACCTTTTCCTCATTCATGAAGCTTGCTAATACAAAAGTGTTCTGTTTAAAAGTAAAATCGCAAAATCAAAACTATCGTAAAATTTTAATCTAATATATAAAATTCTCGTGTCACAGTTTTCGTTGCCATACTCCTCCGAAACGGCTTGACCGATTTTGATGAAATTTTTTGTGCTTATCCGGTATCTATGAGAATCGGCCAACATTTATTTTTCATCCCCCTAAAAGTTAGGGGTAGTCCACCAACCCCTATAATGTGGCAAAACAACGTTTGCTGTTTATAAAACAAAACTAAACAGTTCTACAATTTATAAAATTTTCTTTAGATATGTTTAGGAACTGTATAGAGATTCAAAATTGCTTTATGGCTACAGTACAGTCAAAGGTCGGCAAAAGTTCAAAGAACGTTTAGATTGACCGATAACACGGAATATATAGAAATATCGTGCTGCCGCTACGGAGCAAGATTAAACTGTTATTATTGTTCATTTAAATCTACCTTAATAATGATTTTATAGCCTTTGTTAATATAAGATATAAGGACTAATTAATATACACGGCGTTATTATTCAAACTGGGCAATATAAAAATTATCTCGCCAAACGCTACGCCGTAGCGGTCGTAGCAATGGGTTACGAAATTGCTACGGCTCACGAATATAAATATGTAGGTAAAATTTTCATCGGTATTGCCTTTCGTGTAATTTTTTAAAATATGTATTACTGTACCACTGTTGGGCATATTGCACAAGCCATTGAAAACATCTCACCTTTGAATGCAAGTTTCCTCAAAATGATTTCCTTTACCGTTTGAGCTTCTGATCTGTAATTGTGTACACTGATACGCAATTACACATAACTTCGTAAAGTCCGTGGTGAATGCCGTGGGATCGAAATTGAGACCTTTGATTTCACAGTCCACTGATAGCACCACTAGGCTATCACAGGTCTAATATGTACTATTACACTTAAATATGTCCCATTAAGGTTAGCCTTGAGGAAACAAACTACCTTTTATGACCCTATACATTAATCACTGTGTCATTTATTGTTGACAATCAACACATCAATATATACAAGTTAAAGTATATAAAATTAAACATATTTTTTTAATAAATGCAAATTGTTTTAGTTCATACCTACTTACAAAAACAATAATTTACTCCAACAGAGACTCCTATACAGACGCAATCAAAATCGAGCATGATTTTAATAAAATGTTGTTTTCGTTTTTTTGATTACCATTCATCGGTCTACATCGGTCTCCAAACTATTTTATGTGGATAAAGGTCATTGAAAAGACATTATTTTCGTCATACATTTCCTTGGTTTTCGTTACGAACGATAGCAATAAAATCTACTAATTTCCTCAAATTATACGCGGTCGTATATTATTATGGTAGTTTTTTGAAGTTTACTATAAAATTTTATTGCATTTAAATTAAAACAATTATTCAATTTTTATGTTAGTTGAGAAAGTTTTAAATATAACATATTATCACGCCTGTTGCCGAAGGGTTAGGCAAAGATGTACATATTGCCGATATGTTTTGAATTCCATGTAATAGGGCGAACCTATTACTGTTAACAATTATTGGCAAATTAATGGCAAAGATGCTTTATAACTGCACGTGAGTGTTTATAGAACGTTCCTTTGCTCGCAAAAAAGAAATTTGTTAATCATATTTTTATTTATTTGACAATATTGGTTTAATGGTCAGTAAAACTAACTCGTTAATGGTTAATTATTTACCGAACGAACAACCGAACAAAATTATTTCAGGATCTAGATGGCATCGGCATTCCCTAACTGACGACCTCTGAGAATAAATGCCGAAACAAACTCAGAGAATCATGTTCTCCTTTAAAGTCCAAACATTTTTGTTTATAATAATAATATGTGAGCGTGACGATGTAGGTCAAAGTCTGAGATGGCCTTTTGAAGAAAACACCAGTGCAGCTTTGAGTTGACCTATCCATACTGATAGCACGCATACGAAATACACACAATTTGAATATAGTTCACCTTCTGTACATAATACATCTGTGTAGGCAGTTAGCGGGCTGGGCAAGCGTGAGGTGAAATAGGTTAGTGACGTCACTGAGCCACTGCCCTTTGAGACACGTCAAACATCTGACAGACTAGATCAATTGCTTTAACCGGCACTTTGTTATTTTTGTTGGCTGGCTGTTTGTCGAGACCAATTGTAGGTCAGGGCTGTTCTTTCGAGATAGTGCACGATGTTTTAGACATGTTTGAATTTAATTTGAGTGTTATAGTTTCCGTTTTGTTGTTCTACAAATCTATTGAATAGCTAATTAATAAAATTAATTTGAATAGATAATTATTTGAGGTATGTTTAATGTATTTTTAACCGACTTCCAAAAGGAGGAGGTTATCAATTCAACTGTATCCATCCTACATCCATGAGAAAACCATATAATTCTTAAATTTGCATTAAATATGTGAGTAAGAAATGTACGAGTAGCTCATTATCACGCCAACCGATTTCGATGACTCTTATTTTATATGAAAGCTGATGCTTTCCGTGTGGTCTCATAAAACCTTCATACCTTTAAAACTAAAGAGAAGTTAAAACTGTAAAAAATTAGCAGGAACTGGATAGAAATCATGCAAACGTAATAATTAAATAATTAACATAACATTTTTGATTAGGAACATGTGATGTGAACATTATTCGGATTTAAATATTTTTTATCTATGTAAGTACATAAAATAAATTTATTTTATTCTCTACGGTACAAACTGTAGGTCAATTAAGTATATTAATTATCATAACACGGATTATATTGATAATATAATTAGAATTCTAGCGTTAAGTGTAAAATCTGCTCGTGAATATGATATTGCGATAAAAAGAAAATTAGTTTTATTTTAATGTTTAATATTCACGCAAGTGAAAGAATCAATAGACCAGAAACTGTTTATTCTTGTAAATAATGACATAAAATGAAACATTACCATCAAATTAAGTTATTCAACTGCATAACTGGCGTGAGTTATAACATAAAATAGAACATAAATAATATTACCTAAGGTACATTTTCTGTTGTACAATAGGTAAACATTTCTGATGCCGTTGCGGTCGCTACTTTCATTATAGTACAGGAGACTACATATAAAATGTGCACAATATTCAATGTGAGCGCAGCAATAAGCGAGCCTATCCCGGCCTACGTTGGAGGCGCATTTACACTGGTTAGCGAGTAAATAGTACTGGCGGAAATTGAAAATACTGGAACTAGTCCAATTTAGAAGCTTATTCAATATTGAAAGTGTAGCAAATACGATTTCTAATAACTTAGCGGTGTTAAGTGAACTTTGAAATCAAAAGTATCTACATCAAACATACTCTTTTAATTTTTCATACCTGTACCAGTGTTGTTTATTTTGTATTTTTAACAGGTTTATTGAACAAGTCATATAATTTTTGTAAATGAAAAACTGGAACAACCCTAAGTTTTACAGGCAATGCAAGTATGACTCAGAAATAAATGCTATCCGTGGTAATGTAAGGTTGTCACCCACCTGTCAATTAGTTGGCTGAATTAATTATTATTTTCGATGAGAAATTTACCAGCCAATACTTGAGTACTGTGAGAGTGACTCTCACAGGTAATTCCCATAAATCAATATGGTATGATGGGACATTATTGATTAACGAGGCTAGGAGTTAAGATATCGTTGATATCTATATAATACAAGTGATATTATGACCTTATATATTTATTGTTATTTGTTCTTTAATCATATTAATATTAATCACTTCAAAAATCATGTATGCATACTTTATGGTTCTTTTTATGGTATTTAAAGCCTGTCAGTCCATGCTAGATCAGCCCAGCCACTCAATATAACGACTCGAATAGTGCAGCGCTATTAATGGCTGCCTTCTGTGGTAGGGTCCTGGGTTCCAATCCCAATAGGGGAAAATATTTGTGTAATGCGCATTGACAATTGACCACTATACACTACATCGTTTTTTTTGTTTGTAAACACATACATATTATGCATAGAAATATCCACGTAAGTTATGGATATATCTATGCATAATACGTAATCTATGTATTTACAAAAAAAGCTATGTAGTGTATCAATCATCTAGTATCCGTAACACACGCCTCGTTGCGTACCGCGGAACTAGATGGCGCTGTGTCATAATATCTAGATACATTTTTTACTCAAGCTGAACCCCATGAAAACCAAGGAAACTTATGTCCAACAGTGAGAAAAATAACAGATTGAATGTGATAATATTACTACTTATAAATAATACTAGTATAAATAAATATAAAAATATATTCTCCTCTTATTTTCCACAATGTAAGCGCTTCCTAAGCGAAGCGGTATTAATACGGGATTGTGTTTGCCCGACCCAAAATCCTACTCGCACACAAACCTACACAGACTCGAACTATTGTAATTTAAAAACAAGCACAATCCTACACGGATTCAATATTTACGTGTACCCTTTTATGATACGATCCAACAAAAGACTCTGTACTATAAAGGAATAATGCACCGGATTTCATTTTTAATATAGGTACTTGTATGATATTGTATTTGATACTATTATTACCAAAGATACAGAAACAAGCAATATTTTTTTTTTGTAAAGTCACCGTAAGTATTTTTTGTGCTTAAAACAATAACAAAAAGAACAATATTGATGCATTTTTACTAGGGTTCATTATTAATTTTCGGTTAAAAACTTTGTCATATAAAACAATATTTATAAAATGTGTATGATTAAATCTCTCGCATTTATTTAATTCGCCATTAAATTTCGTGCAGAAGGCTAAAAATAATTAAATTTTAGTATAGGAATATGGCAATATCTTTTATCAACATAAGGCTGCTAAGTTTGTAAATATCTCAGTTAATTGATTTTAGTCATTGAGTTATTTTCCAGTAGCTAAGTTTCATATAATAATAGTAGTTTTTACTATGAAAAAATTTACGTTAACTGAAATACAAAAATGTAAAATCGAATTTAATACTTATAACAACAGCCGCTTACGAATTCCTTTGTTCTAAATCTCTGTATAACAAACTGTTAACCAAATGATATTTAACACTATATTCGTGGAGCCCACAAAGGCCACAGAGCCGCAGCGACAAAAACATAGGCTTTTGTAATACCGATAGTTTTCATTGGAGCGGTGTAATGTGGTTTTAATCACACGCCGCTATTTTGTATACAAATAAGAACAATGTTTGTTGGTGCACTTATTACTTATACAGCGTGTTACAAACTGTTTTTCAACGGAGTTAAAAAAGGAGGAAGTTCTATTAAAATAATTATGAGTTTTCAATTATTGGATATAGGTATATATGTATACTAGCTGATTCCCGCGACTTCGTTCGCGTGCAATTTAACTAAAAAAATAAGTTTCATATTAACTTCGCACCCCCGTTTTACCCCTTTAGGGGGTGAATTTTCATAAATCCTTTCTTAGCCTACGTCATAACATCTACCTGCATGCCAAATTTCAGCCCGATCCGTCCAGTGGTTTGGGCTGTGCGTTGATAGATCACTATGTCAGTCAATCAGTCACCTTTGGGTTATATGTATATAATTAATATTTAAAAAGATCTATTAGATATATTCTTGTTCTAAAAAATAACAGATGTGACCTCAATTTTATTTCTTGCCCACAGGTTATTTTTTTATTTAAATACTATCCCAAACATTGACTTTCGCTCAAAATACTTAACTTTTTGTCAAAATCATAGGTGTATTTTTTCCATTACGTATTATGAAGCAAAGTACGTATTTTATTTTATTTTTATTTCAGCGAACATTCGCGTTAACCTCTGATGCAATGAGTCACCCGTATAACTTTTAAAAGGGTCAATCGCGTTTGCTTTTAAAATAACATAAATAAAATTAACGTTATACAGTATGTTAAGTACCAACTATCCACGGGATTAGCAAATTAATAGAAATAACGTCATTTCATATAAATATTGCATCAGCCTGGGAACCAGTGTGGAAATGCTGAGTCGACTCTACGTGACGCACGACGGCGACCGAGCGACGGCATCGTATTCAGGAATGTAACTCACTTTTGGTTCTAATATCGAACAATTGTCACATACTTAAACTATAAGAATATTATTGTAATTTTATTTAATAAATCTGTTGCAGTAATTTCGGTTTTTTTTGCAACCTGCCTGCCGGACTGACATAATTGGCGCAGTCGGTAGGATCCTCGAGGACTACGGAGTATCTACGAGCTGTCCTGGAGGTTGTCAAGCCCCGTTCGAGGATCTGGATCTACACGTCGTGACCTGCAGCAGGAGTATCCAACCATTGATACAGCGAAGAGGCCGAAATGAAAACCTTGTGAGTACATTAAAATCTTTTTAGTGTATTGCTCACCCCTACCTTTTAACTTTACCTGTGTTTAAAATATTATCCAAGATTTTCCATCCACGAGAATCACGGAGCGTTAGAGTAGACGAGAGTAGTAGTCGTAATAATAGGAATAGCACTCAAGATTTGAATAGGGAAATTAGTCCCGAATTTAGTAATAGCTTAGACAGTTCGAGTAGTAAGATGGCGGATTTAGATCGTATTTTTAAGGCCCTTAGGTTAGTGCCGGAGTTCGATGGCAACGTCAATATTTTAACCAGATTCATTCACTTATGTGATCAGTTAGTGGCAGAATTTGTGACAAATGCAGACCCACCAAATAGTCTCAATGCGATTGCTCTTAATAATGGTATCCTAAATAAAGTAACTGGCGCTGCAGCCCGATTGATCAATAGCAATGGTGTCCCAACTGAGTGGTCTGGTATTCGTAAATCTCTTATTAATAATTTCTCGGATCAGCGTGACGAAACAGCCCTGTACAACGATTTGGCATTATTAACACAAGGCAATGACACCCCTCAGGAATTTTATGAGCGATGTCAGAACTTATTTAGCACATTAGTGACGTACGTCTCGTTACATGAATCCCTAAATACTACAATTCAGGCTAAAAGAGATCTGTATAAAAAATTAACCTTGCAGGCGTATGTGCGTGGTCTCAGGGACCCGTTAGGTTCTCGAATTAGATGCATGCGCCCAGATAGCATCGAAAAGGCCCTAGAGTTTGTTCACGAGGAACAAAATGTACTATACTTACAACAGCGTAGTAATCAAACCCCGGACAGGAGGTTAACATCTCACCCCATGCCTACCAAACCACACCCCATGCCAAATTTTAATACTACACCACCTAAACCATTTAATTTTAACATGCCAGGACCATCTAGGCCCCAATTTGGTCAACCAATACAGCCACAATGGCGACCTAATTTTAATAACCAAAATCAAGCCGGGCCTTCGCGTACACAACAGATGTTCCGCAGCGCACCTAGTAATTATAATCCGAATAATACATTTAGGTTCACACCTCGTAACACTACCCCACAGCAGACTAATCAATACCCACGTCCCATGAGCGGTGTAAGTCACTTTGTACCAAAAACTTTACCTCCTAGTACCGGAATTAAAGGTCATGATTGGTCGAAATTAGGCAATCCTCCCCCTAGTAACTATTTTAAAACTAGGGAGATGAATTTTAATGATTGCTGGGGATACGATAATGGCGAATATTATAATGAGGACTATTCTTATTGCGACCCTAATGAGTATTATTTTGAAAATTATTGTACCGATTACGATCCCATGCAGTCCCAGCCTCCTGAAATCACATATGACACATCTCATGTAGAATCTATGGCACCATCAGACATTCATAAGGATTTTCAGGAAGCCCAGAAATCCGACAAACCAAAATAGAAGTTAACCTTCAAACCCAACGTCAACTTCCGTACTTACAGATTAATAATCCCCCTTTAAAATTGTTAGTTGATACAGGCGCTAACCAATCTTTTATTAGTCCTGAGGTAGTTCAGACCTATTTTAGCCATATACCTTTAAATTATAGCCCATTTGAGGTTTCAAGCATGCATGGTGTAACGCGTAGTGACTCTTCTATTACCTTACCTGCTTTTCCTGAGTTTAAAGATGATGATAATGTCACATTTTTTGTCTATAAATTTCATGAATATTTCGACGGCTTAATAGGATCGGATTTGTTAGATAAATGGGAAGCCACCATCGATTATAAAACTAAAACTGTATTTACACGGAATGCATCAAATTCTATAAAAGTCTATGACTCACGGAACCCTAATTTGTACGAAGATATAATACCAGCGTCTTCTTCAAAGCTTGTTAAATTGCCAATTAATGTGCGGGATGGAGAGGCTATTATTCCAGAGCAAACTATATGTAATTGTCTCATAGGCGAATGCTTAACTACCGTAAAAAATAACCGAGGTATCATAGAAATACATAATCCGAGTCGTAACGATATTATCTTTTCTATGAATAGGCCAGTACAAGCTCAGTTACATAATATTAAGTGCACACGTACCGAACAAGCCCCTCAAAGAGTAAAGGAAGTATTATCGCGTTTGAGAACAAATCATTTAAACGACGAGGAGCGTGTCAATCTAGAATTATTATGTTCACGTTACGCGGATGTGTTTTATCTGGAAGGTGAAAATCTTACTTTTACTAACCAAATAAAACACTCAATTAGAACTACAGACGAAATCCCAATATATACTAAAAGCTATCGCTATCCCTTCGTACATAGGCAAGAAGTGCAAGACCAAATAAATAAGATGTTAAGCCAGGGTATCATTCAACCTTCGCAGTCTGCCTGGAGTTCCCCCATATGGGTTGTGCCTAAAAAGGTAGACGCTTCCGGTAAAACAAAATGGCGAATAGTAGTAGATTTTAGGAAATTGAATGAAAAAACCCTGGATGATAAATACCCAATACCAAATATCGCAGACATTTTAGACAAATTAGGTAATTGCCAGTATTTCACTACGTTAGATTTGGCAAGTGGCTTTTATCAGGTCCAAATGAATCCCGCAGATATCCCAAAAACAGCATTTACAGTAGAACATGGGCACTTTGAATTTTTGAGAATGCCCATGGGTTTAAAAAATAGTCCATCTACCTTTCAGAGGGTAATGGATAACGTTCTAAGAGACTTACAAAATACAATATGCTTAGTCTACTTGGATGACGTCATCGTATTTTCCACCTCCCTCCAAGAACATATGGTGAACCTTGAAAAAGTATTTAGTAGATTACGCGAATCAAATTTTAAAATACAGATGGACAAGTCGGAGTTCCTCAAACTTGAAACAGCTTACTTAGGTCACGTTATTAGTAAGGATGGCGTTAAACCAAACCCGGATAAAATATCTGCAATTCAAAATTATCCGCTTCCTAAAACCCCTACTGAGATTAAACGATTTCTAGGACTCATAGGGTACTATAGGAAATTCATACCTAATTTTGCCAGAGTTACAAAGCCATTGACACAGTGTTTAAAAAAGGGTTCAAAAATTACATTAGATCAAAATTATATTCAATGTTTCGAGCAGTGCAAAACTCTTTTAATAAATGACCCTATCTTAATGTATCCGGACTTTTCTAAAGAATTCATCCTGACAACAGATGCATCTAATTTAGCTATAGGAGCTGTCCTATCGCAGGGCACTATTGGTACAGATAAACCCATTGCTTACGCGTCCAGGACTCTGAACAGTAGTGAAATTAACTACAGCACCATAGAAAAAGAGTTGCTAGCCATTGTTTGGGCTACAAAATATTTTAGGCCATATCTTTTCGGGCGAAAATTCAGAATAGTCACGGACCATAGACCTTTGCAGTGGGTCATGAATTTAAAGGAGCCTAATTCGCGTCTTACCCGCTGGCGACTTAAACTGAGTGAGTTTGATTTTTCAGTAGTTTACAAGCAAGGGAAATGCAACACTAACGCTGACGCATTATCCCGGATTGAATTACATAATGAAGAAACCAACTCCTTGATAGCCAACCCGACTGAAAACCCTTCCTCACTGTTAGATAATTCAAAAACTGCCACAGTTCATACTGATGCTGAAAACCCGATCTTAGAAGTTCCTATAACCGATTTCCCCCTTAATAAATATCATAAGCAAATCGTTTTCACATTAGTCGATGACATTAAAAGCCGCCCATCAGTTTCCAAGCCGTTCGAATCTCATGTCAGGACACATATTCAAATTTCTAAAAATAACCTTGAAGAGGATATCGTGAACTCTGTTAAGGAATATATTAACCCCAAAGTAAAGACAGGCATATTAATAAAACCTCCACTGGCAATGTACGAAATAATTCCTGTTATACAAAATCATTTTAAGAGCTCATCCATGGATTTAGTATTAACAAAGTTAGAGTTAGAAAACATAAAGGATTATTTAAAACAACAGGAAATAATTCGAAATTACCATGAAGGTAAAACTAATCACCGCGGAATTAATGAGTGTTACCTATCCTTATCAAGCAAATATTTCTGGCCCAAAATGAAGGAGCATATAACAAAATATATAAATGAATGCAATATATGTGGACAGGCCAAATATGATAGAAACCCAATAAAACAAAAATTTCAAATTGTACCACCTCCAACTAGACCGTTTGAGATAGTTCATCTTGATTTATTGAGTGTTGAAACACAGAAATATCTTACAATAATTGACGCTTTTTCGAAATATGCTCAAGCTTATCACCTTAGGGATGCGACAGCAGTAAGTGTTATACAAGCCTTACTAATATTCAGCACACATCACGGGCTCCCGATAACTATTGTAACTGATAGAGGACCTGAATTCACTAATCAGCTATTCTTAGAATTTGTAAAAATACATAAAATTCAACACCACAAAATTTTAGCTTGCACCCCAAATGAAAATGGTATGGTAGAAAGGTTACATTCCACGTTACTTGAACACTTACGCGTCCTAAAATTAGAACATCGCGGAGAGTCTGTTATAAATTTAATGCCATATGCAATTCTAGGATACAACAGCTCAATACATAATTTTACCAAATGTAGACCTCTGGATATTATTACAGGACATTTGGACCCCCGTGACCCTTTAGACGTCAATTTATCAGAAAATATGCTTCAATTATATACACAAGAACATAAAACTAAAATGAAAGCAGTCTTTGAAATTATTAATAATTCCACTCTTCATGATCGTACACGCATTACCGAGAACATTAATAAAGATAGGGAACCCGAACAAGAATATTCCCCTGATCAGCAAGTTTTCGTGCGAAACCCATTGGCTAGTCGACAAAAATTGGCCCCTAGATTTACGCACGATACTGTCTTAGCCGATTTACCGATCCACATTTATACCAAAAAGAAACGTGGACCTGTAGCCAAATCCCGCCTAAAACGGGTCCCTAATAGCTCCCGCTTGTTACAGAATTGTCCTACTGATCCTGAGCCTGGTACAAGCGGAAGACATAACTCTGAATAGTCTGGACAATGGACCAGGCATCCTGCCCTTTAAGCTAGGAGAGACAAAAATCATAACCCATTATCATTCATTTGTACAACCTGTCAATTTGGAAATAATTCGTAATAATACAGATTTAGTAAAACAGCAGTTAGATAATATTTCTCCTCTATTTTATAATAAAACATTGTCTTTATTTCAGCCTCATATCGAATATTTAAATAATAAAATCGAGAAGTTATCAGATCAATTAGAACTATTTCAGTCCAATCGTGCTAAGAGAGGTCTAATTGACGGATTAGGATCTGTTATTAAAAGCATCTCCGGAAATTTAGATTATACCGATGCCATTCGTTATGACGATGCCATTAAAGCCCTGCAAATAAACGAAAATAAAATGGTCACAGAAATTAATAACCACGTTAGTTTAAATAAGCATTGGATGTCTCAGAACTCAGATATTTTAAATGATTTAGTCCAAAATCAAAATAAAATTAATAAGGCCATAGATGAAATTATGCTTAGTGATTTACGACACGAAACCGATTTTGTTAAGTACGCGCACTTGGGTCAATTTATTATAATGTTAGCAGATAACATTGAATCGTTATCTGACGAGTTACTTAGGTTAGAAAATCTATTAGCCTTTATACGTGCCAAAAGCACCCATTTTCTTATGTTTAAGTTAGACTTATTTCATAGGATGGTAGGACAGTTAAATGCTCTCTATGGTAGAGAACATATACTGAATATTAGTTTTAGAGAATATTTCGATATAATTAAATTAGGTTATTATTACAGCAGCCAGAATCTAGTACTAGTATTCAAGCTCCCGATTGTCCTCCCTACTACATATACCTTATACAAATTATCTATAGTCCCTAACAAAGATAATAAAATCCTAATTCCATCCTTTCCCTTCCTAGCAATTCACGACAAAGATTTTATGTATATAGAGGCTGAATGCCCGAAGTCTGGCCAATACCATCTCTGCGAGGACAACATAAATCACCGATACAGAAGTCAAGGCGACTGCATCTATCGACTGATAACTACGCAGCAAATCGAAGAAACTTGTCAATTTACGTCAGCAGAATTGAAGACAGAAGCTGTGGAAGCACTTGATGATCGACACTACGTGGCGAGTTTTCCAGCATCTACTAAAGTCCGTTTATCCTGTACCGAAACTCAATACAACACGCTGCAAGGAAGCTTCCTGATTACTATACCTCAAGGCTGCGTCATGCAAACACCTGACTTAATTCTAGCCAACAAAGACGACCACCTAAAAGGCCAAGTACTGAAAATAATGAATATTCCGCTCAGCAATGAAGAAAATTATAAACTGGAAACTAGAAAACTAACACTAAAATCAGCAGATCTTCGCAGCCTCCATATCGCAACCAACGAGATATCTATGGAGCCACCGCTAACTTTGAATAAAAGCGACATTTACAGCGTGTATTACACGATTACACCGCTATACTTAGTGCTATTAAGTGCAAGTGCACTGAGTATCGGCATCGCATTACGAAACTACTTGAGAAAACGTTCGCAAGAAACGCCGACACAACCTGCAAGTAATGAATTGGAGCGCGGTCATACTTATGGTGAAGTCCAAAGTCATCCCGCTGCCGCCACTGTCGAGCCCAAATTATCAGCGATATTTTCGAACCTGCAATCTGCAAATAGTCGCTGATCTTCGGGAGGGAGATGTTAAGTACCAACTATCCACGGGATTAGCAAATTAATAGAAATAACGTCATTTCATATAAATATTGCATCAGCCTGGGAACCAGTGTGGAAATGCTGAGTCGACTCTACGTGACGCACGACGGCGACCGAGCGACGGCATCGTATTCAGGAATGTAACTCACTTTTGGTTCTAATATCGAACAATTGTCACATACTTAAACTATAAGAATATTATTGTAATTTTATTTAATAAATCTGTTGCAGTAATTTCGGTTTTTTTTGCAACCTGCCTGCCGGACTGACATAATTAGTATATAAATTACTATTCAAATTGTAATGTTATGTAAAAAGTTGATTACTGCAATATGCCAAATTTAACAAGGCAGGTGGCAAAAGGACTCCGAGTGTATTGACATTTTGTGTTATGTTTTTGTTTCTGTTAAAAACAAACTTTGAAGTTTTAGTCCTTATGTGTCTCTTTGTACTTAACAAACAAGTTGAAAACTAAAGAAACTAACTACGAATTTAGTTTATATTACAAAGCACTTAGTGGTTTAGACATTGTTTTCTTTTGCTGGGTTTTAATAGACACTTCATACGTCTTATAATTTTTGAAATAGAGTATAAAATAATACCTGTTAAATAAAATATTTTATAATTATTTAACATGATTAAGTTCCGTATATGTTACGAAGATCACAATAAAATTAAATTAAATTGCCTACCAATTTAATTGCTCAATTTCAATGCACAATATTGTTTCTGTAAAACTACACAAGGAAGCAATAACTATGTGGAATATACGACAAAAATTGCTGAAACAAATTGTGCCTTCTTTAAAACCATTATTTTTTTATTAACAAGTAGGAATTCCAGAGTTATATTATGTACGTACCTATAGTTTTTTGTTCTTTTTAATGACATTCCTTTCGTATATTTTCTCGTTTTAATAAACAAATTTCCTTAAAAATATACCGGAAAGAATATTCATTTGAATATTTATCGTAAATTTAATCTCCAAAAAGTATACAACCTATAGATGGACAAAATCTAATGTCTTTTAGTAATGATTAGACAAACAATATGTGAGGGAAGTAAGTCGGAATTACTATCGAATACCTTCACACTTAATGTATTTTTAAGGTTTCGAATATAAAGTGTTGTAAAAAACAATAATATGAAGACTTCTAATATTTCGATAAATAGTATATAAATAATCAGTATAGGTCGCTTCTATCTTGAATGCTGAGTTCATTGAAAGCCCTTTAGGCAGATAACTGATTTCCGGAATAATAATCCTGAAAATAGGTTCTGAAAAAACATCAATTACACGAGGAAACTTGTAGCTTTTTTTACCCAAACAACAGACGAAAATTGGCACTTCATTTTATGTAGGTACGTTATTTCATTTTAAGGTTTTAAATTTATATGTTTGTAGTGACCTAGTTATTTATCAACAGGTTGACCACAATACACAGTAAAAATACATGTATGATGTATGTATGTACATGATATTTTATCGAGCTGGCATTTTGCATTTCCAACAATCGTCAGTCACTACGTTATCTGAATAACTGGATTTGCTTCATAAAAAACTGACTATGGCAGTGATTCGATTATCGTCTTTTTTGTGCCCGCATTGGATTTTAGCGCTGCAGTTTTTAATGTTTTAAGTAGTATTCATGTACGTTACTATGTTATTTATTGAGTTTTATTTGCATTACTTTCCATATTATCTTACTTATCTTAAGGTTTACTTCACTTCTCTTGTTATTTTTGCTGAATAGAATTTCTATCTTAATTTTATTGAGCGTTGAATCTATATATAATATATTTTATATCATCAAATTGGCCTAGCAAAGTACAGATTAAAATCAAATTTGACCGCCTTTTGGTTTTACTTTTTAATGTACAATTATTTATTACATTTTATAAATCATCGACGTTTGTCTAATTTACTAGTATATGAATATTATATGCACGTATTTTATGACTTTCAAAATATTTTGTTTAAATTATGATGCTGAATACTTTAAAAGTGCATAGTTAGGTGTAGATAGACTTCGGGCTATTTTAGACTTATTTTATTTAAAAATACCGTAATTAGAGTGCCCGTAACAACATTATGCAGTTACAGCTAAAGGTTTCCTTTCGGAATGTTTTAGTGCCTGGTTCATTACATCGTTCCATTCAAAGCGGTCTTACTTAAACAAATTTAGCAAACATCCTTCGATGGAAACCTAACTTTATCGAAACTTCACCAACACGTGTCTGTGACACAAAAGCTGCCAATTTTTATTTTGTAGAGACTCTTTTAGAGCTTTAGCCTATAACATTATTTGCATCATCCGAATTCCGTTGCCAAGTTACATATACTAGTCAAAATTATAATACAAATGGAATCCCATTGTCTTTTCTGCTTATAAGTAATGTAATACATTGACAGAGATAGTTTGGGTGAAATACCGCCAAATGTCGTACAGACAAATAGAAAAGAGAAGTATATATTTATGTTATCTTAGCAAATACGTCGAAATATCTTATAACAGCCAGTAATATATAGTCTTATTGTTATGTATCAAGATACTAATATAGTAAAAAAGGTTGCATGTATTGTAGTGTAGCGAATTAATGCTATAACCAAATTGGTTACATTTTTATGATAATAAAAGAAAAAGGTTTGGGTATCGAGAAATAAAGAAATGACGAGTGCATATTGACTTTTATTTTTAATTGTATTTTTACTTATTTCTATTATTCTGTAAATTATGATTAAACTGTCTTCAATGGCCGTATTCAATAAAAGTTAACTTCTGTGTGGTGTATTATTATTACCATTCAATATCGGCATTATTAACTTTGACATTTTGATGTGAATTAATTGAATTTGAAAGTTATATAAGGATTTTTTGGTGTAAATGTTGAAATAATTTTATTAATTGTTATTGACCAAACTTCTATCAAAACTTTTCAATTTGTTTTGTATTGTTGAATTTTTGCCACTAAAGTTTAAATGAAGTTTCAACTATAGCGCACCTTCTTTATGCAAACCACTACGCATTAGAATATAAGTTGAGGATATAATTAAAGGGATGATCAGTATCAGAAAAAAGTTATCATACTTAAAACTATTGCTCTACATACATGTAGCTCCATCCTAAGCGGCTAAAAAATAAATGAATCATAATGCAGACAACTAAATTATAATGTTTGTTTAAATCAATGAATGCAATATTGTTTAACAATCAATAAATGTTGAAGGCCGTAGTTCAACGGAGTAATTCCGCGCCAACGACACCACTTATAACACGAGACAATGCAACAATTAACCAAACAACAAACTTTTATCATCCACTAACACAATCGCGAATTTATAGCGATTACACAAAAATCGACCGCGGGAATGACGTCACCTTTTAATGAAGAAAGAAACGAGCACGAATTTATGTGGTCGGGCGACAAACTGACCCGCGATGGGGACAGTCGTTGCCGAACCCATAATCCCTTAATTAGCCCACCGTGTAGGAATTGCACAGGATTTTATTGTGGCACTGCACTGTCGGCGGGGCCCGCTCGGGCGGGAGCGTGGCGCGTGTTTTGAACGCGGGCGCGTGCGGGGCTCGGCGCGAGTGGGGCACGGGGCGCGCGCGGGCGCTGTGTGCGCGGTGTTCGCGCCACGCCGCCTCAGCCTCGACTGCCGGCATGGAAATTCGATTTTTCTGACGTTTCCTCCGCGCCTTGCTTCGCCACGATCGAACTGCACGCCACATGAATAGTCACCCACCGCTGATTTTGCACGTTCATTTTACTGTAACTGTAATAATTCCAGATGTTTTATGACACTTTTGGTCGAAATAGACAGCATGAATGTTGTAAGGGTTTCGATCACGCAAAATTTCGATCTTTGCGATACGACCTCCGCCGGTCTAACCTTGGTATTTTTCGTATTCGCTCATATTTGCTTATCAAAAGACTGTAAATACCTAAAGGCTCTACAGGGTATAATGATACCTACAGAAATTATAGAAAAAAATGTTTGAAATAAAGTATTGCTTTTGTTGAAAGTTTCCAGTCTTGTTAAATACCCTGTTTTATTATTTTTACTTTAGACTATTGGCTGTTGTTTGCTAGACGTCAATATAAGTTGATTTTACTTCAGCGCAAGTTCTAAGTTCTTACAAAGAACTTTTACTTAATGGAAGTGTGTATGGCCATTAGACCAATACTACGGAAGCGTGAAATAATTCGACCCACGCCATCAACACACGAACCATGTAATTCTGGACATAAAAATATTTCAAAAATTACAAATTTAAGATTTCCACGATAAAGGCATTTATGTTTCGTAAAAATAATTGAGTACCTACGTGTTATTTTATTTTTTGTGAACTATTTTTGACTGCTTCAATTTTCTAGCGGTCACATGCACAGTCACTGAGCGGGAGGTCTTAGGTTTGATTCCGATATCGACTTGTGTTTGGATTGGATTGTTGTGTGGTTAGTGGTAACAGCCCTGTACTATGTATAACATGGTACTGAAAAATATACTGGAGACTAGTTGGTGTTCATCAGTACTTATCTGCCTTACCCATTTGCGATGGAGGCGTAATGGTATGTTATATTGTGTAAAACTAGATAAAGCTAATTTGTTTGTGAAGACGATTAAAATAATACCCCAGTTCATTTTTACAGTTGCCTTAAATTTTATTTCTGTTCAAAGATAAGTTCAGGTAGAAATAACCACAAATCGAATTTGAATTGCCATTCTCATTATATACATTCAACACACAATCACACCGATCTCGTAATGAGATAGGCAGTTGTGGATGCTATCACAGTGGAAATAAGAACGGTATTATACCTGTTTGTAGTCAGTTTATTTTCATTATATGATTACCTAAAGCGAATGAATACTTAATAAAGTTAGTTTATTGTATACGGGGCTGTGATTGGTTGAATACCTACGAGTGGACCAATCGCTGCATCGAATACATTAAACGCATCGAACGTGTTTACCACTACCCTGGCTCCACATATTGGGCCCAACGTTGGCCGTCCAACATTTGGATATAGGAAATAGCATTGGCTCCAACATTTACAATTGGCTGAAGCGTGTCAGTTTCGAGACCTCTGACATGTCAGTCCACTGATCACACCACTAGGCCACCACAGCTCCATTAGGCCATCACAGCTCATAATACTTACTTACTTTATAATATTTACTTATTATAATATTTACTCATTATAATACTTACTTACTTTTATATCTCATCGCATTATACACCTAATAACCTTAAGATAAAGCCTCTATTACTTGCTATCGCGTGTCATAACAGTGCCGGTGGATGCCAAGTCCTCGCCACGCCGCTGTTAACATTCCTAGGTTGGCAACACACCACTACTACTTTGGCGGTTAAACGCCATATTAACCTTCCTAGTTTGATTGCTCATCAGCGTTCGAAATTTAATTCGGTGCACTTATGAGGCTTTTCAGATTTTTTGTTTTGTTTTGAAAATTCAAGTACTTGTGTAATATGTTTAAAGAACTATATGCGGAATTTACTGGCCCCTTGCTAGACTCGGGTCTTCTCTCAGGTTGGGTGAGTGGTCCATGACACTTATCTAGTGTGGGAGAGCCGACTTCAAATCCAGTTCAAAAGAATACAAAAGCATTCAGGTTTCCTCAAGATGTTTTCCTTTACCGTTTCAGTGAATATAATTAAATTATTCAGACCTATCCGCTTTCCAAATGATTCGAAAATAACCAGTTCGGACTTAAACCAACAAAACTAATAAATAATTATGACTGATCCTTTTCTAATTTCTCTTTTTTTCGATAAGTTCGGAATATTTGAAATTAAAATTATTATGAATACTGATTTCTTACACTTTCACGAATAATACGACTTTTTACGGATTTTATTGCGGTATGTCGATATTATTTTATGCAGTATTACGATATTTCGGATCGTTTACAGAATCCATGCTCATGGGCAGACTATCCTTAAAAATTAGCTACTATAAATCTAAGATATTATCTGAGTGCGAGAATCGAACCCGTAACTGAACACTATACTTATAAAAAAACTAGCTGTTGCCCGCGACTTCGTCTGCGTAAAATTAGTAATTATATTTCCATCCCTCTTTTCCCCATTTTAAGCGATGATTTCTGGAATGAAAACTATCCTATATCTTTCCCCGTGACTCAAATTATCTCTTTACCAAATTTCATCTAAATCGGTTTATCGGTTATAGCGTGAAGAGGTAACAGACAGACAGACACTCGCATTTATAATATTAGTATAGATAAACTTAATTTATTGTATAAACAGACCCGAAAGCAAATACTTTAATAAAAAATAGTTTCAAATATTCTTTATAAAAGTCTTAAGTAGGAAATATACGTACATTTTATAGAAGTGAATTTGCTACAGGCAATTAGGAGAAGCACGTTACCGTATTAGATTCTAGGAAACTATGTTTGTATAACCTGACATTAATTGGCCACATTCTAGCAAGCAGCCGTCTCTAAATGTACGTTCTGATAAGTAACTCTGTGCAACTATAGACGTTGCTTCCTTTGAAAACTGAATAAGAGTTTTGTTATTCAAATTTAAATTTGAATTTTAAAAGTGTTATTCAGTTTTTTTTTTCGAATCAATAATATCGACACTGTAATGTATCAATGTAACTATTTAGAAATGTTTTTTTATGATTATTACTCATAATTTTTGACAATATACTGATGACAAACTTCACATATTATCGAGAATATCTCGCAGGTTTCCTCGCAATGTTATTTTCTTCACCAATACCTACATAGTCTAAACCTAAATACGCACGTAACTTCGAAGTCAGTAATACGAATCGAATTCGGGATCTTTGACTTCACAGTCCACTAGCCACGTAACCATGATATCGTATTTTTACATTTTAATTAAATGTGATAATGGCTTGATTTAAATAAAATCAATTTAATAGTTAATGATAATAAATACAAATAAGAAAATTGTTCAATGATGACTAGTTACAATAAAACATGAATAGTTTTATTGATATAAATTTATTCAAATTAAATGTGTGATTGATGATTGGGTGTAATTTATTAATTTCGTGCGATAAACAAAATCTTATCGCCACAAAATATCTCACACGTACTCACGTATAGTATAATAAAAATTTAACACAAAGTAACCCACTACTGTATGCATTAGAACCATTTTCAAGCACTAGAAGTCTAGAACACGGTGATTGGTACTTTGCATACAAGTAGCAACAACCATGATTCAAATAATAATACTTCCTTTTACCCCACATTCACAACAACAACAAAAAAATGACTAAAAAAATTCAAAGTGAAAGCTTTTTATTCTAGGAATTAAATTTCCATACTTCTTTTTAGCAAGTCGTTGGCAAGAGAAACCATAATTTCGCCTGATAAAGTCAACGAATTAAAGCGTAATGAACGTGCTCATATATTACATGCAAAATTACAGAGGTTTAAATCTACATAACATTGGTATCATGAAAGTTGAGGTACTTGAACACTAGTAAGCTGGCAAGTTTCCAAGCTGCCATGTACTACAAAACCATTACGCTCCAATACCATTTTTTTACATATACATTTTACTAACTTTCACCTGCGACTCCACCTGCGTGATATTTTGATAAAAAGTAATGAACTATGCCAAATTTTATCCAAACCTGGGCAGCAGTTTCTGCGAACGGTGAAGAAAAACATCGTGAGGAAACCTGTATGCTTGAGTGATTTTCTCGATGGCATGTGAAGTCTGCCAACCAGCAGTAGGCTAGCGTAATCCCTCTCAAATGAGAGGAGACCCGTGCCGTGCCCAGTAGTGGGACAATAATGGGTTGATGATGATGAAGCTTCTGCCCACTGGTCTACCTGCGTGGTATGTCAAGAAAAAGTAGTAGGCCATGTGTTAATCCAGATAATAAACTATCGGTATATCAAATCTCATCTAAATCTGTTCTACCATTTTTGCGTGATCGAGTAACAAACATCCAAACATACAACCTTTCACATTTATAATATTTAAGTAGGATGCATGAAATATTTTAAGGCCATGACTCGATGGCGGAAAATTTAATTGCTAACGAAGTTTTTGACGATAAAATAAAAAGTTTTTTCGGGAAAATATGAAAGGAATTTTTGGTGTGCCTTTTTGTAAGCTCTCATTGAAATGATAAAAACATTGCGTGTACACTGTTTGTTTACGGCGGGTCCCTTGTCAGCCAAAATCGTATATGGAAATGTAATATTATTATCGTCCCTTTTACGATTAAATACTACTTAGAAAGGTATTTTATTTACATATCCTATAATAAGTGAGGTGCATTTATAGAGCAACTATGATTGATAACAATAAAAGTATTTAGCCTTACTTTAAACTTTCCAAGTGCCAAATCTTTTTATCAGGGTTCTTTAAAATCTTTACATCCAAAAGTATGTAGATTCCAAGTAGGTACAGTTTCTTTCAGGTTTAGTCATTGTTACAATTATTTCAATAAAAAAGAATACGATAATTGCCTTTTTAGGTTTGCATCTATACCAAAAGTCAAATTTATGAAAACAATTGGATTAATTGTTCAATCTTCGCAATTCTATTAGCACTATCCCTCCCGGTACACAAACAAAATATCTACACGTTTTGTAATGGAATTGCAAAAAAGCCGGCTATAGCAATTACCCATGCTGTCCATCTGCCTTATTGCAACAGTATAGCAAAGATAAAACGTTGTCCAATGCACGTGTTTCTGTTTACAACATGTTAATTTAAAACTGAATGCGTTCAGAAACGTTTGTACCGCGTTAGACGTCAATACCGCCAAACATTTTGTTTGTTTTTGCTTGAAAACATATTTGTTCTGCTGTCCAACTTTTTACCAAATAACAACGTGCAACAACCAAATGTTGTTATTTGGTGAACAATCGTTTGTAACCTGAATAAAACAAATGTGTGGAAAATGTAATAGAAGGCCAGTTTTATTTAATATCAATATTGAGGGTTTTAACATTGACAAATTAATTAATAGATGCGATTGAGGAAACTAAGTGACGACTAAGACGGTATATATATTTAAGAAGAATATTGGAGTTGCTTATGATAACAAATCAATATAAACCTAGCCTCATCATCGTCATTATTATTATATCAGCTAGATGACGCCCACTGCTGGTCGTTGTGAAAGTCCTTGGGGGAGAGATATATATATATATATATATATATAATATATATATATATATAATATATATATATATATATATAGACTTTCACAACGACCGGTCCTAGGACTCACAACACTGACTCTTGAAAACTTGTCTTATATGTATCTGTTGATAGTCAACTTACTAGGAACGAATTATTGGCTGTCTGTAAATTCGATAACTTTACCGTACACGTGGAAAAGAGATAAATGCGTCACAAGCCGAACGCTTAGGACGATTGCGCCTTTCTATTGCTTGTTCTGCGCTCTCGCTTGCACGCGGCTCGGACGGAACTGTCAAATTTTCGTGCGTAGAACTTTTTAAGAGTTCCTCGATTTATAAGACGTTATCACGTCTAAATAAAAAGCTATTATGGTCGTGCTTTTTTATTTAGATATACTTACAATTGCTAATCCTTAAAGCCATTATATTTGGAATAGATATACTACAGAGCTGGTTTTACCTGGCGCGTTAAGATACCCAAGATTTCTCTCTGCATTCCTCAGGGAAATCCAGTTTCGTAGTGCTATCATATAAATGTGGGTATTGTTTTTACACGGTGTTACTAAGATATGAGGTTCATATTACTCATAACTTGATAAAAACTATGTGAACCGATCGATGTGGCTACCGTAATTCCCGGTAATAGGGTTTACTTTAATCCAGTTTTTTTACCATTTAAGAGCCTGAATGTAAATGGGTGAACTAGGGAACTGAAAAAACAAGCACAGAATTTCGTTTAAAATTCTCAATTGCAGCTCGGAGTTTTGATATTTGCTCGGTTAAATCACCTTCTAATTCATGGGACCTGTTAAAGTACCGGCGGTATTTGAGAGTAAGCTACTGTCAATGTACCGAATTGACAGTTGACAGGCAAAATAGCTGGCGCGATGACGGATACCAATTTACTGTCTTTACTGCTTGGCATAGATCCCCTGCTATTTGGGAGGTATTAGGGTATAGCCGACCAGGCTAGTAAGCAATAGACTACTATTGCTGATGTGAAAAACGTTCAGATATCTCATATGCTTTCTTTCACCATTTAAAGAAAAGAAGAGTTATACATGCTTTAGGATCGAATTTAAGACTTCGCAGTCCACTGGTCACACCAATAAGCTATCACGGTTCAAAAGATAGAATCAAAAGTAGCACTGCGCGTCGTAAATTAAGAAAAACAAAGAAATAATTAAGCATTTCCCAACATGCTTCTCGGGCAGTTGAAATTCACTAAGTAATTCCATTAGTCAGTTTGTGTATCGAAATTCTACGTAGATATATAACCGCTAGGTACTATAAACTGGTTAGAAGCGCCCCAAGTCAATCCGCTGTCACGTTTACACTGGTGCGCCCTGGGATGTTGCAACGCTGCATTGCACTGCGCTATCTGTTCTACAGCACGATACATAGCATGTTGCTGTAACTGTATTTTAATTCGATCGATGTCCCTTTAAATGTTTAAGTCTGGGTCGGTTTTAGTTCTTTCTGTTTGTGTAAGGAATGTAGGAATGCGGAAGTTTTTGTTTTAATGTAGCGTGATAAATACACTTCATAAGGCTAATAAACCTCTTATACATATTTTATTATCGACGACCCAATTAGTCCAGCGGTAGTTAACGCTGCCTTCTCTTCTATGGGTTCAGGGTTCGAATCCCGGTAGGGACAAATGTTTGTGTGAAGAATATAAACATTTGTATCCAAGTCATGGATGTATCTATAATATGTATGTATTTACAAAAAAAAAGTATATACAAGTATAAGTATATATATAGTGTGTGTTTTAGCTTCCGAAAATAAAAACTAATTCGGATTGTCATAAAAAAGCCGTTGAACCAACAATTGACGACGTGGCTCAACGAACGACTTAAGCGTCACGGATATCGGCTTTGATCCCCGCACTGAGCAAAAATTGGTACAATTTAAGGGTAGCTGGTATGTAAAAATCTGTGTTCGTAAAAATGCTCCCATGGCACAGGTGAAAATACTGGTATTTTTTTTTAAACTGTTAATACAAAAATATTCTTTCATAAAAGGTATTCTCTCATAAGTGCCTACTACATTAAAAAATACAAGGTTTGATTAAGCATTATTTTGCTAATACATCTGCAAAAATACTTTGGGCGTTTCACGATACTGACGTAATGACAACACCGTGCTCAGTCGGACACGACATACAACAATTCACCTTGGATAATATAACATTAACGCTCTATAATAAACATTGGGTTATAAACACTTGGTACTAGACCAGAGTATTTTACCGAGCCTAGATTATAGAAACTAACGAATACATATAATATTATACCCCTTGTAAAAAATGACTGGTGGTGTGGATGGATGTTAAAAATAACACAGAGCCAGTATACGTATAGTCGGATATTTTATTTTATATTATCATAAAAAAAATATCTTTGTTAAAATCTACCTCAAAAATATTTCATATTATGATAAATTTAATATTTTTAGTAATTATTTAGTGTTAAATAGTTTTGTTCATCCAGTCGCATTGCAAACCGAGGTAACCTTAGTTTTACTCTAAAAGCTTCAAATAGTTGCACTCGGCTGCAGAGCGATCATAATTACAAAAAAAGTAATAGTCTAGGGCGGGCAAGTTTTGATTGGCACCTCGGCAAAAATAGTTTTCCCCATTTTTAATTATATATAAAAAAAATATTTTGATTACATACTCTATGAACATAGTGATTATGCAGCCGGATCTCGTACTACTATAATTATCTATAATAATAGTATATCAGTATACTGTATTGTTTATTCCGACAATTTAAAATTATACCTATGTATTATGAAAATATTGCTGATATTAATTGATTGCAGAAAGATGTATATAGTTATCTATGTGATTATATATTATAAATATCACATTAAAATCTCTTGTTTGTTTGCGGCTGTACAAATATGTTGTTGACTAAAGTCCTCAACTCATAGTCAGTAGGCTATTCATAGAGTTCAGTTTAGACTAATAACTCAATCATGCCTAAATCATAATTTGCAAATTTAATTATGAAATAAATTGAATTTATAACTTATTTTAGGTTCATTATGCATTTCGGAGTAAACTAGGCGCGTACTGCAGAGGCAAAAGTAGGTAATAACTGTACAGCTTGGGAAAAGCTTATACAATTCATATAAGAAAAAAACAATCAGCTAAAGATATATTAGTGGCCCTTTTTTGCAAATAATCGTTATATATCGTTTTACAGAACAAACGTAGAAAAAGACCCTTCCAAAAAGTTTGGATTCTTTACTATTACAAAAAAAGAAATTAATTAATATATTTAGTACATTTTTTATCAAAATGCCATTTTTTTTTAAATATTCATGTACCATAAATATCTAATAAAAATGCCTCGTACTTATTATATATCATTAACGTTGGCAAACAATAATAAAACAAAACCAATGTCGGCGAAGTTGACGTCATCACCGACATTCGCCGAAATGTCGGCCAATAGTGATGCGACTCTTCACTGACATTTACTCTGTCATTGCTTTTATTTTTTTTATATGATCATTATTTCCGGTATCAAGCAATTATGCCGAATAAAGTATGTAATTAAATAAATGTATATACCAATATTTTTATTAGGAGTTTGTATTATGTTTGTGATACATAATAAAAAAGCATAGACAAGTTTTTTTTAAGAAAAGTGCTTCATTTAAGAAAATTACTTCTTAAAGAACTCCGGTAATATCCCAATCAAATATTTACACCCTTAATAGCAGCTTAGCACTCGCCAGGTACCTCATTAATTAATAATTTGTACAAGCAACGAACCAACGCAATTATTCATGGCCATTTAACATTTTGTTAAATTCTAAATGTCTACTAAATTATTTGACTCAATTTAGTGTTATTTGTTTTTTGAACGGGCTACATTTAACACTTAGATTTTTTTTTAAATGACTTAGGAATACATTAACAAATGAATATTCTTACAAACACCAAATACCGGATCTGATCTAAGGCATAGAAACTGATCATTGAGCCACTGCGTAATCAGGATAACTTTGCATTCTACCCTAATAGTCACTAAATTGGAAGAAAGAAGATTTACGAAAGAAGTGAAGATAGAATAAGACAACTTTTTACAAGTATTCTCATTAAATGCCTCAAGATTTGTTTAAGATTTCATTTTGTATTGAATCTCTACTCACAGGTTATCACGCCGTTAAAATCTAATTTTAAAGTTTTATCTACGGTCTGTTTCGTGAAATAAAAAAGAAGTAAAGAAATCAAAAAGAATGCTGGTTGGAGATCAACAACTTTCAAAAATCGAACTCTTCAATTATTATTAGAGACAAAAACTCATAAGAGTAGCGGAACATAAACTATTACGTCAAAAGCTCATTTGTTTCAGCGTAATAATTCATTAGTCCGATATACGCTATTAGTTTTGAAGATTTGAAATCTTTGTGACAACTTTTAAGACTAGCCAGCCATTTGTCTATGTCTATCATTCTATTTACGACGCATTTAAAAATCTTAACTTCTGCAAACTTTGACGTTGCTGCAGACGGTATTGAGATAAATGTGATCTGCGCTGATACTGTAGAGAAAAATATCATTTGATCTCGTTGAAGAAAATTATATCTAAGACGATTTTCGTGTATTGGATTTTCAAGAGAAACGGTAAAGGTAATTGGAGCTGCCGAGTTGAACGTCCAAGTAGTAACTTTGGGGGAGGACGGCAGCTTAGGCAGGCTGATGAGAAGTAGGATTGCGATGCGCCTCTCTTCTTATGCGATTTCTTCTTCTCGGGTTATGCAGGTGGGAAGGTTTGGGAGAGACGCTTGGGGGCTGACGCACTAGGGAAGGCTCGAGAAGGCCGGATAGCCTTTGGTCCTTAAAGCGGGCACAACAGAGGAAACCTCAGTAGTGGCCTCCGCAGCGGGATCACAGGATCCATTGGTCTCGCTAGCACGTGTTAATTTAGGTAGCTTTACTGACAGCGGTGGTGCTTTTAGTTAGTAAAATAGAAAAGATAATTTCCCTCCATTTTATTTTCAAGATACAATATGAATAAATTCATGATACAATATGGGGTTCTTCAAGTCACGGGTGAAGGTTATCTTCTGAGTAAGCGTGCTTAATCCTACACCACATCGTCACTTATCATCAGTTAAGATTGTGGTCAAACGCTAACCTTTAATTGATAAAAAAATATTGGCATCGGGAACTAACGTTAATAACTATCAGAATCGACCCAGTAATTCTATCTACCTGCAATTTATCGAAATCTGGTAAATTATGATGCCTAAATTTCTTTTTAAGTCCTAAGAAACAGGTTGTATCTATTTACATTAAATATAAATGAAGGTTTCACTTTAAAAAAATGCTGTTGAATGGATCGAGCCTCCGTTTTTCTAATAAATTCCCAGTAGCATTGTGGAATTTTACCATGTTTTTGTACTGTAATATTGCATGTATTTGAATACTATCCAACTCAAGTTTTATACGCCTCCAAGATACATGTATTACTTCACCTTAGTGGATAACTCGCACAACAAAAATGAACAACCAATTCAATAAAAATCCGCCAACGCTGTGATACCCTAGTGGTGTGACGACAGTGAAATTAAAGGCCCTAAGTCGACTCCAAGGCATCACTGATTTTCAAAGCTGTGCGTATTTTATTACATGCTCAATAGTTAAGGAAAACATCGTGACGAAACATGTCTGAGAGATTCTCTCGATGGCATGTGATATCTTCCAACTCGCATTCAGCTAACATGGTGAAGTATATAGTGCCCAGCACTGAAGCAATAAATGGGTATGATGAAGATGATACCAAATCACAACTGCCTAACAATCAATCCCGCTGGTGGTACAAAACATAACATCGCTTCAAACACGCTCAATTAACTTTTTGTTGTTTACAAACTGAGATACAAGATTCAATTAGAAATCGGAAGCGAGCACAAAACAAATTGTAATCTAGTTTACATAATAGGAAGGAGAACTAAGGCCCAATACACGTGTACAAATTGATTTTTCTCGTAGAAAAGATACCAGCAGCAATTACCTAGTAAAATGCAGTGAACTGAAAAACGATTTGTTTATCTATTTTGATAAACGCGTGATCTATGCGTTTATTAGAAATAGGTTAACTTCTTTGCCTCATTTTAGATTACCTATATAGTCAACAATGAAATGCCCAAAATTTTATATCTATACCATTAAGTTATTCAGAGATACAACACAAGAATCTATAAAATATTCAATTTCCCCGTAAGTTGAATAAGAGCTAATTCATACATTTGAAAATAGAACGGAGTCATTATTATCCTAGCCTATTCCTGACTATTTTGGGATTGGCTTCCAGTCTAGCTAGAATTACTTTAGACTAAGTGTTTACGGAGAAAATAGATTACATCAAAGGTTGCAAATATTTCATTAGGATACAAAGCGATTCATAAAACTAGAGTTATTTTAAAAACGTAGTGAAGCGTGGGCAACCCACGTTTTCTTGCAATATAATAATCCCCTCATCTTTAGTGGACTCCTTTTTAGTTTATCATCAAAGCATGCTTTCAAAATATCATTGATTTTATTTTTTTCATTCTCAAAACGAAATCAAAATTAATGATCAAAGTCAAAAACAAAATATTGATCAGTTGCATTTTTTAAAAAACAAATAAGTTTCAGCTGATGTTCTTTTCTTATTTCAATGTTATTAGTATTGTTAATGGTCGTTAAAACTTGTGCCAATTTTCAATCTATTAACTAAAATGTCTTGAAGTTGGTGAAAATTATATTATATATATACTCTTTAAAGATAATTTATGCTAGAATCTTTATATGGCTAACAATTCTTAAAAAAATCCATCAAAACTTTACTGAAATAATATTCAGTACTGCGAAACGATATTCCAACGCGCATCGGTTTCGTGGAAATCGAGTCCGACTCGGATAACTCGATTGCATTTTAAATGCATCCGTGTATCGGACGCGAGCGAAGCGGATGGTAAGGGCTTACAAAATAAATGTATGAACAGAAAACCCACTTGAAATAGCAAACGAAACAAAAAGCACGCTTGCGCACACCACAGAACATTTCATTATTATTATTATTTTAATGTTTTTTGTTAATGTTTGCTCATTGAAATCCGTTTTTTTATTCGATACGATATAATAGTGTACTGAACTAGTGTGCATTACTATAGGTAATTATATAGACTTTGCTTTAATTTCTCGTTTCGTTAATAAATTAGTAGTTTTATTTCAATACTAGCTGACCCACGCAATTTCGTCTGCGTCACCAAAGAGGGAGCGAGAGTGGTTTATGTAATGAATTTCCCTAGTATTTTTGCAACATTTTTATTTATATTTTGCTCCTATTGCTCATAGCGTAATTTTATATAGACTATTAACCTTCCTCGATAAGAGGACTATCCAACACAAAGAGATTTTTTAATTCCAACCAGTAGTGCCTGGGATTAACGCGCTCAAACAAACAAACTCTTCAGGATTCTAATTTTAGTATAAGTATATAGATTCGCGTAAGATATAAATATTTTTTCAAATTAATACATGGAAGACTTACAGGTAATAAAAATAGACAAAACAGAAAACGAAAGCATTGGTACTGAGCAGAAAGCCAATGACAAACCTCGCGGACAGATTTATAATAATAATTAATTAATGGTATAAGCACGACTAAAGTAAAACTTAGTAAGATTCATGATTCGTTTTTGTTAAACGTTCACGGCATTGTGCAATATTAGTAGGGCTTCTGCGTTGTATTTGTGTAGTGAAGTGGTGCGCAGACACGACGCGAGCGTGGGAGGCGCAACGTTAAAAAATTAACGCCATTCACAATCAGCTGTAGTAAAATTCAATATGATTACATTTGGAATATGTCGGGACTTTTATTCCATAAAAGATTTTCAAATTCATTTTACAAAGTTGGGATCCGTGGCTACTTTTCTTTTTTAGTAATCTGATTGTTAATCGTTTAGCTAGCGTGAAGGTTAATCCGAAATCAGAGACATGTCATCAGAAGTACCTACCTAATAGAAATTAATTTCTAAATTACTAGCTTTACTTGGCGTATCACTGTTTGTAAAGAGGCCAGAAGAGGGAGACATCGTTTTTGTATTCATCCAATAAAATACAATAAAAAAATAAATTAAACTTTATTCAACAACTTTCAAATATGTTTCATATATTTTGTTTCATAAAACTTTCTGTAATTACTGAAGCCTAATAAAGTTATTAAACTATGTTTACGAATTTTATCGCGGTATATTGATATTATTCCGTCATTTCACATATTTTAAAGCATCCATATGGATGTTTGTAACACTGTAAAAAATATAACTTTATTTAAAAAGTCTAAATATTTGTATACCATCGATTTACGAAATAAAATTTAAAGAACATATTCGAATGATTTTTTACTTCATTATTGTTGGTAATAATTAATTCGTTAAAAAGTTTTTTCGATATTTTTTCTGTGTATGAAATAAAGAATATTATTATTATTATTATTTAACAGATTAATTATTCCTTCCTTGAATCTCAAAAACCAAACAATAACAATTATTATTAGAACCTTAACGGTATTCCTAATTGTATGTGTACCCTTTGTTTTTAGCTCTAAATAATTAAGTATGAGGTCTGAGAACGGCCATACCACCGCCATCTGTCGGCGAGCGCGCGTATGAATCACAAGTACAGTCGGCCTCAAAGTTTTATGGCGTGTATATGTTATGTACATATGTATGTATAATAATGTATATCCTTACAATGTGTAAACAAACATATTAATTAATTTTATTTTTAATAAAGAAATAGTAAATCAGCCCAAATACAAGAAGATGTTTTCTAATGAATGTTTTACATTGATTACGAAGCACTGCCTTCTATGGTAAGGGTCCTGGGTTCGAATTCCGGTAGGGGCAAACCTTTTTGTGATGAGCATGAACATTTGACCTAAGTCATGTATGTTTCTATGTATAATATTTATGTAATTACTAAAAAAATATCTATGTAGTGTATCAACCATTTATTATCTATAACACAAGCCTCGTTGCTTACCTCAAAACTAGATGGCGCTGTGTCATAATGTCCGGATGTATTTATTTATTTATTTATTTGAGCTAGTATTAATCTAATGCAACTTCGATAAGTATCCCACATACACGGAATAGGTCTGTTTTGTTCTCTGCTTGTAAGTCATTCGTTTATAATAAAAATAACGGAATTTAGGCACTAGGTAAGTTCAGGATTTAATAAAAGTTTCACAATTATGAATTTCAACTAGTATCGACTCACAGGAATCGAGTCCTAGAGTAAACTTTCGACCGAGTGACGAACAAACTTGTGGCATGAGTTTCTTATATAGAAATATAGATTATCAGATATTATCAGATATGAATGGGACAAAAATAACATATATAATTGGTGTCTATGATAAGTTACAAGAGGAGTCATCAGTTTCAAAAATAATTTTCAAATTACCGTAACATTATTATTACGATATTAAAGTTAGCATTTCAATTTACCGAAATTTGATATAACTTGTGACGATCACTGTACAAATATCAACACTCCATAATTACTGGTTCCCGTACGTAGGTACATACTAAGAATTGAGCGCGTTGATTGACAATTTGACAGCTCGGCTGGCTAACTCTATCATTATAATATAGGTACCTTTAGCCATAGAAAAGTAATTGGTTTTAAAACAATAATGTTTGTTGGTCTATTGATGGTAATTGCAACTGTTGAGCAAGAGATCTTGGGTTCGATTCCCAGGTCGAGCAAAGTATTTTTGAGATTTTAGCAGATCGGAATTTGGGTTCATGCCCGGTTGATGGCAATAGGCTCCACCCTGATTACATGGGATCTAAATCATACTGGCAAAATATGGTGTTAATTACATAGTACACCTCTGCTTTACCCTACGAGAACGTCAAGCGTGATGGTATAATATGTATATTTTTAAGCAAAAATATATAATTGTTAATAATAGAAAATGAACGATCTTTCTTCTGTATTAAGTTTTTTAACCGCAGTATTACGCAGATTGTTATTATTGAATTATGTGTTGTTCTTTTAGGAGATCTAAAGTTATGTATAGGTATTTGTTTTCTTCTGCGCCAAGTTCAGAACCCGTAGAATGAGTCAGCTTAATAATAAACTAAACTAACAGGGGTTCAATTATTTCTTTAGAATATCAAAGCAATAGTTGTAATGTAATGTTTTCTTCTCAGCTAAGTTCTAAGACTGCAGAATTACACTTGTACATATGTACGCCCTGTAATTTCTACAGAAAATCAAAAGTGATAATTATATTCCTATAGTTGGTCAGCTCCGAACAAAACCGTATAGTAAGACAGGTCACAGTGTACTAATTGAATATTTCAGATGTTCAGTGCAATTACGTGAACCGACCCAGGCTATGAGAATTATTAAACTTGTAAGTGTGTTTGCCAAGAAAATTGGATTCACCAAGATTAGATTTTGAATGAACCGCAATGTCATTAAAATTGCCTGTCTTAACACAGCATAACATGCCAACACGATCATTACTATATACTGAAGGCTATAGATTTCAGTATGAATGTATACTATAGATGATATACTTAGTCATGTACATTGACAGGCATTGCGGGTGATCCAGTCGTCTTGAAAGGTTTTAAGTTCAGAGAAGAATCTCGAGGGATTTATAACATAGAGGGCATACAGGCGTTATGGTATGTTCATTTGACTATCACGGGATTAAAACTCGTTACCTTTAGCGCAACCAAAGACACGGTTCCTTCAACCTACAGTACAGCAATAACCTAAACTAACAAATACCAATAAATAAAAATTGATTACACTTACGCAAATAAGTATTCGACATTGAAATAAAACTGCTTTTATTACGGATATTATCGTAAATAAAAATTACTCAAACTTATTTACAAGGTAACGACATACCAGCAAGTACATAAATAGATACAAATCAAAAGAAAATTGCTTTGCACTATTGTTAAGATGAGCTAAAACCGAAGTTCATTTTCTTAACAATAGTGTTAGCTAACGCCACCTATCGCGTCGAGCGCGAACTATCGACAAAGTACGGGCACAGAGCGGCAAGCATTTACTTCGGTGCAGATGATTGGCACTCGATTAAGGGTGCAAATACACTACAATGGACTTGAAGCGATATGAAGGTTTGTGTGGTTTTTTGAAAGGAAGTTCGTATTCGTTCGATTAAGGATGTGTGCTGCGTAATACCAACATAATTCGTCGATTTTGTTTTTCACTGTGAAAATATGTATGTTATTCTATAAATTACATGATCATCATCATCATCATAAAAGTCTGGAGTGCGATCTCAAGACACGCTCAGCTGACTTTTCGAAGTTATACGCGTATTATTCAATTGAGGAAACCTGTACACTTGACAGATTCTCTCGATGGCATATTCCAACACGTTCTGGGCTAGCATGGTAGAAGATAACCTGATCCCCCTCAAATGCGAGAATAGAGAGAGAGATATAGGAAGTAGGCCATACCTATTTTTCACCATTCGTAACATAAAATAACTCCACTCAAGCTGCTGTCAAAAAAAACAAAAACATACCTAAGGTTTCTTATGATGTTTTCCTTAAACTTAAACGAAGACATGATTTCGAAAAGTCAGAGGATTTGAACTCAAGACACTTGTCAGTAGACGATTATTCTTCTGCTAGGCTATTCAATACTCTTTGATATGCATCCTACTAATATAATAAATGTGAAAGTTTGTATGGATGTAAAGGTAAAGCCGCGGGAGGCAGTAGTAGTAGTAGTTAGTATTATTTGTTTATTTATGTATTATATACTGGAGAGTAGTGTAATCTACTTATATGGATATAATATATAGAAATAAATATATTTTTACAATTATAGAAAAGTTTGTATTGATTTTAACGTTACATAATTCAATTCAAAAGAACCTGTCCAATATATACTCGTACAAACGTTTTACTCTTTCATTTAAATCCTAACAATTGAAATTTCAAACGAGATGTCACATACCTAAATGTGTACGTATAGATAGGTTCAAGTTAGTTGTACTAGTTAGTAACAGTTTAAACTAGTTAGAATTTCGCTTCAGCGCTTCACGTGTGAAATTTGTGGGGGCCTGTGGTTTGACCGGAAAGTAGGCAAAATCGCCTCTGTCACTCTTGAATTAAATATATTTCACTTTCTGTTTTAAATAGTCAGATGACAAGAAAAACATATAAGGCTGAAATTATTCGGATGGAAATGCATAATAAGTGAAAAATTTAAAGGAATTTCGTATTTAAAAAAACTAGCATATTTATTAAAATAATATTTTTCAGTTGATTATGAAAATTCTTGTCTACATTGAGGTTGGCAGACTTCAAGTTACATGTATCACGATGTTTTCCTTTACCGTTTAATCATATGATAAATACATACGTAATTTGGAAAAGTCAGCTCACCTTCGAGTTGGACTCGAAACCTTTAAATTCACATTCCACTGGTCACATTACATAACAGCTTTATATTGTAAATGTTACCACCCGTATTATTTTATCTTAAAGTATACATCGCACCTTTTTGCGCTTAAAATGGGGAAGTTACACTAATATAAAAACAACAAACAAACTGGCAACATCCAGTAAGCGGAACACTCTCCCCACTATTAGTTGGCTTCGTAAACAATCATGAATCATCAATCAGGGCCGCTGGTGTTAACAGCAATATACGTTCTTATCCACAAACATAAATAAGGCATCGCCAAACAAAACCAGCGTGCGATTTTCAACCTTAATTGTACTGTATACGAGTGTAGGCTCACAAAATAAAATTATATCATCCGAAATTAATGAAAAGTAATCGAACAGCGTATTGTTTGTTAGGCAAGGTATGGCCCACCGGTCCCGTGATGATTTATGAATACGTTGCTAGTTGATTTTTACGTACGAAAACATTGGATTTTCGTATGATTTTGTTGAAAATTGATTGGAATAAAATGCTGTTGAATAAGCAATTACAAAAAAAATACAAAAAAATTATGTGTATTGTCACTTTAATCGTTTTATACACTTTAAACTGAGCGCATCATGTTAGCATTCTGCCTCTTGGTAATTGTATATTTTGTCACTGCAGTGATCTATCTTAACTTTAACTGATGCATTGTGCTGGGCACAGGTCTCCTCCTATTTAAAAGAGATTAGGCTATAGTCGCCCCGTTAGCCTGGTGAGGGTTGGCAGACTTCACACGCAATCAAGAAAATCTCTCAGTCATACTAGTTACCTAACGATGTTTTTCTTCACCGTTTAAGCATGTGATAAATAATATAATATGTATATTATTTATACATACCATATTACTAATGCATGCTTAAACATATAATATATATATATAATAATTATTGACTTTTACTTTGTCATTATTCTTATAGAAATAAAATTCACAGTAAAAATTACAGCGCAGTTAGAAACACAAACAATATTAAATTCACCTTTGTATAGACACGTACATAAAGATAATAAATATTGACTTTAAAACTGTCCACCCACAGAATTGATCGGCTTGTTGTAACATTGCCAAACAATAACGATGTTTGAACAAAAGCGATCAGATCCCTCCGCTATCGACCATCGATCGTGGCCACCCTACCTTGATTGATTGACTAAACTGTTGATTACTCGACACCTGCCAAATGTAACGTGAACTCTTATATCTAAACACCCTCTTGAAGAGAAGTGTCTAGATATTTTGGTGGTACTCTATTGTGTGAATATAGAATCGCAAAATGATGACCAAATGTCTTTTTTTATGAAATACTGTTTAAAGTATGATGAATATTGAAGTAGTAATGCTCTTAATAAAAAAAATACTAGCTGAGGACGAACTTCTAAGAATAATTATAATAATATTATATACTCAACACAAAAAGTAAGTAGTATTTATATATTTTCACAAAAATACTATAACAACTGTAATTAATATTTTATTTTGTTACTGAAACCGACAAACTAAACTTTCAAGTTTTTTACAAATCATATAATGAAACATCTTACAGAAACTGGCTATAATATTGTGTATGCGAAATCTTTTGTTTAGCCTTGCAAGAATATTTCCAAGTAAGTATATAACGTGGCTCCTATTTACCACTCACATAAAATCACCAACACACTATTAAAAATAAGTGCAGCGTACCAGCTCAAACTTGACTCGCGCCAGTTCTACTAAGCTCGTTTTACTAAGCTCATTCCCTTCCCAACGAGGCACAACTCAGTGCGGGTACAACTTTAATTGCATCAGCACTCTAGAAGCCACATGTAGGTTACACTCCCACATTATACAACCTTCACAAATTACAACGAAAGTGATTAAATGTACATTGTTTTATAAATACTTAACTAACGTTCATATGGTCAAAGATTGCCAGCGATGGTTTTTTGCATAATTAGGAACTTAGGAATTAAACTTGAGCCAAAGCGTATACAAATAAATAGTGTCTATGGAGTTTTTATACCCATACTTCTTCATCATGAGGCCTTTACTGTCCCACTGCTGGGCACGGTGCTCCTCTCATTTAAGAGGGATTAAGCTATAGTCGACCACGCTAGCCTAGTGCGGGATGGCCCTATTATATAGAAAAAATATTCTTTCAGGCATAGATGTTTTCTCCTGATGTTTTCCTTCGACATAAATACGCATATAACTTCGAAAAGTGTGTGATGCATGTCTTGAAGTAGAACTTGAGACTATAGACGTCCTGGTTTACTGGTCATACTATTAGTCTATCACAGCATTAGTGTGTTATTAATTTTGTATAATATATTTATAATCATCATAATAATTATTTTAGGTAGTTCCTGTGACTATGTATAGTTTTCATGGTTTAATCAATATAATATAGTGTGTCATCAACTGAATCTTTAGTCTAATGATTGCGGATTCCTCCAGACAGAAATAGAATATGTAATTTTTTACTGTAATCGTAATCGTGTATGCATTTACATCCACCAACACACAGTTGGTATGTATTAATTTGTGGATGTAGCATCTATACCCAGGTCTACCTATCATCCATACCATACCTTGTCCCGTGAAGACGCACCACTCCTAGCTTGAAGGCGACAGCGGCAATCGTACCAAACGTGTATCAAAGTTCATAAATAACTCCAGCAAAACAATACAAAGTTGCAAGTATCATGTCTCGTGTACAAGCTAAGCTAGTAGAGACGCAATAGCTTTTAACAGCTGTCCTTGGCAGTTGGCCAGCTTGCCACGTGTGAGTCTTTAAGACCATATGTTACTTCAGCTTGGGAGCATAGTGAAAACTTTCGTTAATAGTACTTCATTTTACCAAGCGACTGCCACCGAACAAAGAATTGGGGCCTGTCCCGTTTAGTCAATTATGTTATAACGTGTATTTACTTAGTACCAATAGTTATAGAAGATTGTGGAGTATAATAAATAATCTATCAAATGTTCTGTAAAGTTAAGCTACACCGTCGTCTTACTATGCTTTATATGTTATATGTATTACTTATTATGCCTTATATATATTTACGTATACGTAGATACTGTATTTATGTATATATGTAGGTATATATATATATATATATTTATATATTATATTATTGTACATATGTATTATGTAGACATTTATGGACTTATTGTTTTAATTTGTTTTTTTTTTTTTTAATTTTACAACTTTAGTAGATTTAGTTTAGTCGGTTAATTAGTTTAGTATGCCACACCCGTTTTATTTTCACTGTGTTCCTGTCCATCCAAAGGTTGTCTGGAAGAAATCGCTCTTTAGCGATAAGACCGCCATTGTACCCTTATTTTATGAATAATAATATATTATTAATGTAATTCTTTTGATGTACAATAAAGTATATTCTATCTATCTATCTATCTACACCTTGAGATCTGTTTATGGATGACTGGTACCTTCAAGCAGTAATAAGCTAATGGTGTGACCAGTGGACTGTGGTCAATTATTTCGAACTTTTTCGAAGTTACATACGTAGGTAATTATCACATGCTCAAACGGTGAAGGCAAACAAGAAAACCCTCCACGCTTGAGAGACCTCTGCTGATGACTTGTAAAGTCTACTGGCCCGCACAAAGCAAGCGTGTTTGATTATAGCCTAATCCATCTTAAAATGAGAGGAAACTCGTGCCCAACCATGAGACAATAGATGGGTTGATGTCGTTGATGATGAATACTTTGAAATAAAACAATAGAGAAAATATAAGCGACAACCATAACCTAGGGATGCTAGTAAAACCAGGCGCATTACTCACGCGTTGCCACATTGAAACGCCTCTTGTTAACTCCCATTTGCCTCAGTAATTTCACTAGCCTTCCCACCGTAACACAATAATGTTAGCACACTAGCGGTTGTCGGCTGAAATTGTGGATATGCCCTCGACAAATTCAGCAGATGATATAAGTAGCTACCTACTATATCATCGTCGTATATAAAACTGTGTTGTTTAGTGGTCGTATATAGATGTAGAACTATGTTTAACCTACATAGTCAGGCTCACATATTGTAACCAAAATGTTTGGACTTTAAAAGAGACCATTATTCTTTGAGTTTGTTTCGGCATTTCTTCTCAGACGTCGTCAGTTAGGAAATGCCGATGCCAACTAGATACTAAAAAAAAAATAGTGTCTTTAAAAAGATCTATTTACAGAAATAAACAATCATTCAATCAATCATTCAACAGAACAAGAGGTCTTGTATTCCCAGTTCAAGCAAAGTGTTATTGGGTTTATCTATGAAATTTTCAGTAGCAGCTTAGAGTTTGGATTCGTGCCCGGTAGATGGCATTAAGCTTGCCCGCTATTACTAAGGATCTAAAACATACCGGTGAAACGTGAGTGGTTCACCTCTGCCAAAACCTTTGATAAAACATGCGTGATGATGGTATATGTATATCACAAACTATCTGCTGGTTTTCATACACTAACGCGAATATTAGACATGGAAATAAAACTACGTTTTACAGTTTTTATCGCCTTTTATCCTTGGCGTGACCAGGATTCTAAATGTCGGAATTAGAATAATAACAACATATACCGCAATAATACCCGTAAAAAGTTTTATTTCATGTCTAATATTCACGTAGTTAAATTTACTTGGTTTTTACGTCCACACTCATAATTGTACTAAAATAAGAAGACCGATAAAAATCATAGACTGATGAAGAAATAAAACAACAACGGGTACTTCTCATGTTATACACGTAACAAATTGTGTTATGTTATGTGTTTAATATGTTATTACCGACATAGTTCTCTTATACACTAGGCTTACATTTGATTGTTGTTTATAGGGTACTTACGGCGTTTGGTTTTAAGACAGTAATTCCTGGCTTAAGCAACTCTTCAACTTATGTTTTAATGATAAAGTAAATTACGTTGATTGTTTTATTTAAAAGGAACAGGGTGTTGGTAAATAATAATGTGAATTAGAAATTGAATTACATTTCTATTTTTGAGAGCCTTTGAGGAATTAAATTTGGGTCACAAATAAAGAGAGAGAGAGAGACATAATGTTTTGTTATGCCAGCTCCCGCATAATCGCATACAAACGCATTGAATGCATTATACGCGTTGAACGCGTTTAACACATTACCGTGCGACCGCCTGTAAAGTCGTTACAGTTCTTAATACGTTTCTTGCTTAGCGTGTCGTCACGTCGTCTTGAGCTTGCAAATTAGCGCCTTCCGTTTACCTTTAATTACCACGCTTTCAGTTCAATTGTTTACTTAGTAGCATTTCTCGTGATATTATAATAAACCGTTTGTTTCTTTAATTAAAATAGTTTATTCTAGAAGTGAGAGTATTTTGATATACATAATATAACGTAAATTTATCCAACGCGTGTATGCTTTTAGAAGGGCAGAACTATACTGGTGTAGTCACCCGCAGTAGGCTAGCGTGGCGGAATATAGCCTAATCCCTCTCAAATAATGAATAATCACGATAAAATACGTAAAAAAATATACGAAATCAATATCATGCAGTTTATTAAAGATTCTTAAAAGAAAATGATAATACATGGTAAACTCTTATCCCCTTTAGATACAATCCGTACGTAGTGAAAAAACGTCAGACTATACTTCCAATAATAATTATTAATTTCACAAATTACTTCCTAATCAATTTGAGAAATAAATATTATTTTGCCTTAAACGAACGCTGACAAACCAAACGGCCCCGTTGCCAACCCTACCAATCGTAATCAAACATTAAAGTCCAATTTACGAAGGGTTGCCACCAATTAATTTAATCAGAACAAAATAAACATATCAGGAATGACCGCAAGCAGAGTTCAATTCACTTTTGATACGCTAAACGGGCGGCCCGCGCGGCGGCCGGGCGCGTAATAAACCCGGCGCGGCCGTCTATTACTGCCAATTACACGGGCCGCGCGGTTGGCACCCCTGCATTCGTAATGTAGCGGACATAGGGATTAAGCGGAGCGAGCATAACAGCGGATTATTTTGATTTATTTTTAAATGATCATGTTAGTTTTTGTTTTTATAAGAATATTTTTTGATGATGAGACCGCGCAAGATAGTAAAAAGTGGAGAACCAAAAGAGAGTTGACCCCAGATAGTTATGAAATCTTAATTCGAAAAAGGCTGCGGTAGCCTAGCGGTGTGACCAGTGGACTGAGATGTCAAAGGTCTCGAGTTCGAACCCAAGGCACGCACCACTGACTTTTCGGAAGTTATGTGCGTATTTATCACAAATTCAAACGGTGAAGGAAAACATCGTGAGAAAACCTGCATGCTTGAGAGAATTCTCGATGGCATGTCATCATCATTTCAACCGTTAGACGTCCACTGCTGGACATAGGTCTCCCCCAAGGATCGCCACGACGACCGGTCATATGCCGCCCGCATCCAGTGGATTCCAGCGACCTTTACCAAGTCGTCAGTCCACCTTGCCAGGGGCCTGCTCACACTGCGTCTTCCAGTACGTGGTCGCCACTCTAGAACCTTCAAGCCCCATCGGCCATCCGTTCTTCGAGCGATGTGCCCTGCCCACTGCCACTTGAGTTTGGCGATTCTTCGGGCTATGTCAGTGACCCGGGTTCTTCTACGGATCTCCTCATTTCTGATCCTTCGATCACGTAGTGAAACTCCTAACATAGGGCTATTCGCTCTCTGAGTGACAGTGAGCTTCCTTATAAGGCCCATTGTAAACGGCCACGTTTCGGTGCCATAAGTCATCACTGGCAACACACATTGGTCAAAGACTTTCGTCTTGAGACACTGCGCTATTTGGGACGAAAAGATTTGGCATAGCTTCCCGAACGCTGCCCAGCCGAGTTGGATTCGACGATTGACCTCTTTCTCTAGGTTGGACTTACCTAACCGGACGTTTTGTCCCAGGTAAACATAATCGTCGATGGCATATGAAATCTGCCAACCCGCAGTAAGTAGGCTAGCGTGGTGGACTATAGCCTAATCCCTTTCAATTGAGAGGAGACCTGTGCCCAGCAGTGGGACATTAATGGGTTGATGAAGAATTCGAAAAAGAAGAATTATTATTTTTAAGCACTAAATATATTTGAACTCCCAGAAGAATCTTTTAAAATGTAGTTATATTTATACTATAATAAGCTAGCCTAATAGCAACAGACTATATCCACTACGACTATGATTTTTTCTTCTATAATTGATTCTAGAATTGATATTCTATATAGTATATTATAGTAACCTTATCTAACCATTATCACAAATAATTGTTTCAAAATCTAATTCTTATTTGTTAAACAACATTGCTAAATTAAAAGTCAATACTAAATACGTATAGTCAGCAAAAGAGTTAATTAAGCATGTAATTTTTATTGTGCCGTCTATATCCGAACCCAGATGTTATTCGAACTCAAACTCCAAATATCGTTTATCAAAGCATGCCTAATTAATTGGCTTTTATTGATCATTGGCTAAAACGACAGACTCACAAGCCCCAGTTTGCTACCTATTCATTATTTCATTGGGGAAAAGAAGCAGCAGAACAACAGACTCCTGTTGCTGGAGAGTCGCATTTGTGTATATAAATATTATTCTTTGTAATATTATAATCTAATCAATACTAAGAATGATGATTATGTGAGCTAACCGCACATATACTACTTAAAACAGAAAAAAAATGACAATAAAACCAATTGCATGCAAAATAGCAGTCTTGGTATAATCTCATTTTTGTCTCATAAAACTACAACTAACACTGGTACACAACTATTTAGCAGCAGCAGACTCCTACTACTCTAGTTACCTGTGCACCAAAATCTTTTGCCGACAGTACATGTCACGCACCAAGAGACATTGAAACTAGGCAACGTCCCTGATGCAGATGGAAAACAAGGTGCGACGGAGCGTACATGTGAGTTTGCACAGACTTCGTTACTCAATTCGCATACTTCGGGAAACTCTGTGATCTCATGCAGCGAACTTACCTGAATACATACCTGTCTTCACTTTTTTATTTCAAATAAATTCATACAAGCATTTATAAAACCATTAAGACTATGTTGAACAGTTCTTAGAAGTAGGTCCTATTGAGAGACGCAAATAATATAGTCCTATATCATTTTTATCTATCAAGGTAAGTAAATATTATATATCATAAAAAAAACTGTCTCAATACATATTTGCTACGCCAGTGTGCTACGGTGCTACGGCAGTGTACTACGGTGCTACGACAATGTGCTACGATACTACGAGATTGCTGCAGCTTTTTATCACTGCACTAGACCGTAATTTCGTTGAAATAGGTATAATATTTTTGATTTTAGTATAAATTTATTTTCAATGTGAGCCAATAATTTTAACTGGTTTACAAAATAACACATAAATGAGCATTATCAAATTCAAATAAAAATATGTTTTTCTAATATATATATAAATTGAAACAATAATTTACTCATGATAATTGTATTATTTTAAATTTTCTTGAGTATAAAAATATTTAACTACCCGCTCCGCTACACGCTCCGCTACACGCTCCGCCTTCTAACATAACCTCCCCTTTCAACAAGGTCTACGGCCTTAGAGAAGTCTCTCGTGGCCCGGCCGGCCGACAATATGCAATATACTTTCAATTGTGAATGCGGGTAAGCGATAATAATGGCTAATATTGTCAATAAGTTATTTTTCAAGTAAAAATATATTTTTAACAATGCTTTGAATCATATTTGTACCGATTGAAAATGCTTTCGTATATTTGAATAAGTCTGTTATATTGTGAAAATAAATCATTCTAACCAAACAAAAAAGGTACATTCCAATTTTTATTAATAATATATATAATATAATATTTTATTATTTCTTTTATCAATAATTAATTAATAATATATATTATCTCTAAAAAGCGACATGACCATAAAAGTAAAAAGAAAAGTCATGAACACCTGCCTACTCCCCTCACTAACATATGCCTGTCAAACCTGGAAATTTACTAGAAAAATAAAAAACAAGATCATAACATGTCAAAGAAGTATGGAAAGAAGCGTTCTGAAGATTAGAAAGATCGAAAAAAGGCTTTTTTATTTTTTATTATTTATTTATTTATTATCTTTTTAGTAAAATTTATATTACATAATTAATTTACTTCGTCCACAATTTTTATTATGAGAATAATGTAGTTTTAGGTGAAACGAATGAATTGACTTCCAAAAAGAATAATTAAGTCAATATAAGTATCATAAACTCATTCATAAATAAGAAGTCTTGTTTATAACTAGTGTGTGTATTGGTAGTTTCTATTCTATATAGGTTGGCAGATATACAAACAGGCACGAACGAAAATTCATGAATTTTTATTCGTCTATAAAGACATGCGCGCCGGTTAAAGCCCTCAATCCATCCCACATTGAATAAGTTCACTAATAAAATCAAAAACATAATGATTGTGCTTCTATTTTATTCCCTCCTCCATATTTCTTTCTTTGTAATTCATTTATAATATTATAATTAAGTATTTGATCATCTGTATGTATGTTATTGTAGGAGGTAGGGCATAGCGAGAAATTGAGCTGCCCGACTGGGGAAGTACCTCCGCCTTACCGCAGTGAATCAACAATAGTTGTCTTTCTGCGAGTGAGTAAGGTTACCAGAGCTCATTGGGGGAGTGACTATTCTGACAGCATGGGAATTCCGTTTGCTGCCAGTTCAGTAACTCCCCATTTAAGAAACCTGAACGGTTTCTAAAGGGTTTCGCAACGCATTTGCCTCTGGTGTTGCAAATGTCCATGGGCGGCGGTCATCACCATCAAATGAGCCGCTTGATCGTTTGCCCCCTTATGACCATAAATAAAATTAAAAAAAACTTCATGTGCACACGATTTAAGCACAATTACGTATTTCTTTCACTAAGAAATAATCCTACTAGTACATAAGTATACAATGTAATTGCGTATTATTCTAGGCCTAGCTATGCTTTAATAGAAATTTAACTAACCCGCTGTTGTTATCGCTTATCTTAGTACTATGTCCGCACCCGCTGTAAGGTGTTTGTCTAACCCTACGTGTGTGGCCACATGCGACACCTAGCGTGTGAGACTTTCACTTTTACGTGTCTCACTAATAATGCATGGGGCGTGTTACCGCCATTCAAAGTCGTAAACAATGTCTTAGAATAGCGTGTGTGTAATGACTATATTTAGGCTCAGATATTTTAATCTTGATACATATATAAAGAGGTTTTATAAATACGTTGCCTATTTAAAAATAGAAGACTTAGATTATAATTATTATCATCAATTAATTTACTGTTTCTTTCATAGGCCTGTTACCAGTACTGCAAGTTTTCTCTTGTCGCATTCGCTTAGGCTATAGTCCACCATACTAGCCTAGTGTGGGTTAGGAGACTTTACACGGCAACGAAATCTCTCTCTCTCTCAGCCTTGTATGTTTTATCACAATGTTTTCTTTGACCACTTGACTATTTGTATTTATAGGGACATAACATTCGAAAAGTTTATTTAGGTATTGTATATTATGGTGAGAAAATCCGCGTGTAGACGCTAGGGTAAATACTCCAAAAAGCATTATACATTTTAGTTCCTTACGGATCCGCTAGAGGCGCTGCAACACATTTTCAAGCTGTTTCAACTGAGTATCTGTCACAAAAACAATTCCTAATAAATTTACTGATTCCTGTCAATTGTAGCCTGTAAGTGTAGTGTATGTACAGAAAAAAAAAGTAAAAATAGACATTTACAAGCACGTCATAGAATGATTATACACATTTTTTACAAAATATATTATGAGTGATTTAAACCAAATTATCACTTTAACGAATATAAGATTTTTTTTACCGTCATATAAAATGTACGACAAGAATTAAGCTTTTAATAAATTTGACCGTTGAAACATCACACGACAGTCTTGAAAGCGAAATCAAATATGCTACCAGATTTTAACCCTTTTCCGTAAATATTTAATGTTTACGGCGAACACTGACCGTAAACAAAACGTAATTTTAACATGTAGGTTTTCACTTCTCGGCGTTAACGTAAACGTATACGTTAAAACTGAATTGTTTTTATTAAATTACCAATAGAATTGATAACATCATTTTAATTCGGAGAACTACATCTATACTAATATTATAAAACTGAAGAGTTTGTTTGTTTGAACGCGCTAATCTCAGGAACTACTGGTTGGAATATTGAAAAAAAAATGTTTTGTTTAGTCTATTTATCAAGGAAGGTTACAGACTATAAAACATCACGCTACGACCAATAGGAGCGGAGCATAAATGGAGTTTAAAATATAAATGTCCATCTGCGCAAATCTGGGACGGGCCGCTAAATACATTATAAAGTCATTATTAAAATTACACTTCTGACAATAGATAAGTAAACTGTTTTTGTTGTTAAATTACCTAAAACATAACTTGTAGTTGTCCTGCTTAAGTGCCCATTAAGATTTTTCTTTAAATTTAAGTTTGTCGCTAATCGTGAAAACCTGTAATTGGCTTTATGATACACACTTTTTCTATTTTACTCCATTTTAAAGCTGTTGGTTTTTCAAATAAAAATAAATAAATAAAACGTGACCACTGGAGAAAACAGTGACTGTAAAGACAGGTTTCTCGAGTTCGTTCCCAAAGCATGCAACCACCAACCACTGACTTTTCGGAGTCACATGTTCAAACAGCAAAGGAAAAACATCGTGATGAAACCTGTATGGCAGAAAATAATTGCGAAGGAAATATGCCACCCGCACTTGACCACAATGGTAGAATAAATGGTAGAATACGGCACAAAGCTTCATTCTTCAAAAAAAATAAGGGAAGGACGTCTGGCAGAGCAACATTTTAAGTAAATATTTTGTTAAGAAACCTTGCTCCACCGCATACAATTTGCACATACACAAACCCGGAACAACCTGTAGATTGTACAAATAGTTGCTTCGTGCGGGTATCAAACCCGCAACCCGTGGCGCAATGGCTTCGTTACTGCAGCAATCAAGTCGTCAATTAATCGGTCTATGATATTTTATTACAAGGGTGAAGGTATATTCTAAGGGCGCAATTATTAAAAATAATTAGTACAGAAAAAAAATAACGAACACTTTCAACGTTAGAACTGTAAATAACAGAAGATGTAAAAGCAATTAATGTAAAGAGGTTTGGAATGACATCGGGTGTGACGTCATTGGTTAAAATCGAAATGAAAATGAGTCACCACGCGATGGGAGAGCTCAGTTGTCACTCGTTAGTGGCGAGTCACTGCGCAACACTATGCAGTAGGCTCATTTAAATGAACTAAGCTTTTTTTTTAAAACGTCACTATTTCATTTCGGAGTTAGTAGATGTCAGGTACGAATAAATCTATAGATTATATTAGTAGTGTGAGTTTATTTTGAGCTCGGCTTGTATTTGAAAGATTTATCGGCAAAGCTATTTTTGCCGTGCAGGGGTTGATAAAAAAGAAATTGGATTATGACCAATGATATAAAAAACTATAGATACGTTACCCGCTCTCTAAAATGGCAACAAGAAATCAAGGCAATTGCCGGGATCGCGCTTAGTGACGAACCAACCAGCGTTGCGAGGGTACGTCGCGAAAAAATAATTCGTGCTTAATAGTTTTATACTTCCTGAGAACAAGATGCCTTCATGTGTTTACAAATTATACTACAACAGTGAAAGATAAAAATCTGTCCTTCCCTTTCTTTGCACAAATTAGTAGCTGTCGCCATTTTGCATTTTGCATAGCTAATGTTCGTGCATGACGCGTCTATATAATAATATGTCATTGATTATGACAAATAAATTTAAAACTTCAGTGCTGCCATTAACCTGGCCTGAGCTCTTCAGTAATCAAAATGCCGAAAGTGATAGACGAGACAAATATGTTACATTTGGTTTGATTAAAAATACACTTAGACTCGTAAAAAATTTCAGTAATTAATTGTGGGTTTAATAGTAAAAATCCTAATAATGGAGTACTACATATAGAAGAATAATACATACATATAGTTGCCACAAGGAAATTCCAGAGTCCAATTTAAAAAGTTTAGAAAAATCACCAAGATAAGCTTAACAATGCAAACACAGATCGATTAATTGGCGTGTTAAGCCTTCTAACCACAAAACCCATTAAACAAAACACAACGTTCCTATAAACAAAACAAACGTCATTAAATAAATCACTTTTGATTTACTGCTCAACATTTCACTGTGCCGGAATAAGTGAGTTCGGAATCCCTGAAAGCTGTGCAATTAAAGCGCAACGTAGAACTGAATCTTCCACATCTTTTCATTCACTCGAGAGTTTAATTTTCCTTTCGTTATACGCCAATTTTATTTCAAACTAGCGGTCTCTCCTGACTTCGTACTGGTATAGGTATTTAATCACTTATTCTTCTTTTAATAAAATATTATTATAAAAAAAATAATATCCTGATTGTTATAATTTCTACATACATACCATCACGCCTGTCGTCCCCGAAAGGTTAGACACGCCGGTATGCTTTAGGTTCCATGTAATAGGGGGCGAGCCTATTGCCATTAACCGGGCACAAATTCAAACTCCGAGCTGTTACCGAGAATTTCATAGAAAAATTCAATAACAGTTGCTAGACCTGGGAATCGAACCCGAGACCTCCTGCTCGGCAGTCGCACTGTACAACCATTAGACCAACGAGACAGTTCTTAAAGATAATTTCTTACAAACATTTTAATAGATTTCCCTGTATTCTACGCTAGTGTAAACTATTTTTTTAAATAAAAATACTATACGTTCATCACGGTTAATGTCACATTCTAATGGTGAAAAAATTATTCAGATCGGTCTAGTAGTTTCGGAGCCTGTTCAATACAAACAAAAAACAAATCTTACCACTTTATATTACTAGTATAGAAATACAGATTCCATCAGTGGAGTTAGTATTCTTATTATAATGTTAACGTAGGTTGTTATTTTGTTAAACTTTGTAGAAAAGGTCATATTATAGCACTCAGTGTAATTTTAATATTGTGATTTGCATGTGGGTGTACGCTTAACATTTTGTTAATAAATAAACATTGACTTTAGGAATAAAGTAACTATATTCGGAATCTTAATTTAAAATAAACATATTGTTTCATCTAACTTAAGATTTTTTTAAATATAAGGCTTAATCATATAGTTAATATAATAATTAATATAATTTAGTCATAGAATTTTATAGCTGCGGTATATTAGTTTTCTTTAAATTCCGAAATTTTAAAACCCTTACATATGCTGTAAGGGGCCGTCATCACAGGACAAATGACCCAAGCTGTAAAGAGTAAATCCATACCAATAATAATATTATAAATGTCAAAGTATGTCTGTCTGTCTGTTAACTTTTCAAACGTAATTAACTGTAAATTATCCCTTAAAAGCAAAGGAAATAAGCAGATTGCATATTAACTTAATTGTAATTTTATCTTATCTGCTTATTGTAGGTATTATATGCCTGTCGAGGAAGCAAAAGTGGTAGGCAGGGATCGTAATGCGTGGTATTCTATAAATTCTGACAACCCCCGTGGGAAAAAGGCGTGAGTGTATATATGTCTACGTAGACAATGTCGCCAGCAAAGGTCAACACTATATAAAAAGTCAATCAATTTCAAAGAAAATCTCGTGTTATTTTAGAAATCATCGTATGGGTATGTTTTACCTTTAAAAAAAGGAATGTGTTAAATACAGATCGTCAAGTCATGTAGAAATATCACAAGCTTGATTTTGGAGCAACCGACGCCTGTGCACTCATTAACTTGAGAACGATCGGCCTTCTAGTTCAAAGGGATGTAAAAAATAATGGAATATCGTTACAAACATAGAATATACTTTTTTTTTTATATACGTAAATCTATGATCTATAAAAACCTCATTGTCAAAGGATTTTTTTATACAGCACTTAAATTCTTGCCTACTAAAACTATACAATATAAAATTAGGATAATTATTTTGAAATTAATCACTACCACCGTACGTTAAGTAGTTAAGTATTGTAAAAATTACAATGAGATTGATTTGAGATATTTTTGTACTTCTAGATTCACAGACATATTTTACACCAGTAAGGTCTTCATTTTATAGACGTTTTTAAGAACATTTATAATTTACTTTACAATAAAACCCCTACATTTGTAAACACTCGGAACTTATTTCACATACCCATATGGTACTATACATTTGATCACAAGTTTTTACTATGTATCTAGCATGTAATTGCTATCTGCAGGCTAAATATCTAGGTCATTATAAGAGCAGATGTCTTTCTAGGTAGAATTTGGTGCATAATGTGTGTAAAATGTTTCAAATGAAGACTTTATAAATAGTAATTATTTTCATGTTTACCAACTAAACTTTATTCTCACTACGTTTCTTACTAACAAAATCTATTTTAATCCAATCAATAAAAAATCAAAAAGATTAATTTGATGTATTATATTTGTTATTATAATTATGTAGTGTTCAGCTGTATTTAAACATTTGATTCATTAAAAATTCTACCACGCTACACCGATTTAATTTGACATATTTTGTATCCATCAAAGGTTGTCTGGTAATTATCACTATTTTGCGATAAGACCGCCATTGTGCCTTTATTTATCTATAGCTGTTTTAAGGAACAAAACAAAATCATGAAAAATAATAAAGGATATTCCCTCTTTAAAATAAAAAGGATAGTTGCACTGCACAGCAATAAATCAGGGCTTACAGAAGCTAGGCTCCAACATTAGCTAACATTCCTAACTACTTCCACATGTACGTCTCCTTACGTCTCTCCTCTCCTCCTTAATACTATCTAGTGGCTATAAATCCATGTCATTAGGAGAGCGGATGAGTTCCGGGCCAGTCGGCGCGGTCGGGCCGCGTAATCGTCGGACGAATTAATGGGCCGCTGATATACCCAGGTTCACTGCGAACTATGTGAGGTCGGACTCATGTAACTTGTTTGTTATTGTATGCAGTTATCAAGGAAATTAAGTGACAGCATAATTTATCCACAACTAATACCGCAACGTTACCGAATAACACAGATTAAAATAAAATGGAACCGAGGAAATTCCTCATAGTTCAGCGATAGTCACAATAGATATCTAGAATAATATCGATAGCTGATGTATGCGTGCCATTGTCAGGGACAGGACAACTCATAGCAGTTATGGTTTTTTCAAATGGCATTACATACAATGACCTTCATTGTTAGAGTCACTTGTTGTAAACCAAAATGACTGCACCGTAAATATAACTTGTAAATTTATCCTCAAGAGATTAATTTACACTTGTAATTGTCATTTAGACTGGAACGCTCTCAGTAACACTCAAGCCGCTCTGTCACAGTATTTTTTTAAATCTAACTCAATTATGCAACGTTCACAAACGCGGCATCTGATTCCAAGCGTTTGGTTCTAGCTATCATAAACTAACTAACAAAAGAGCCTATTAAACCAGGAAAAATGTTACAGTATACTATAAAACTGTTATGCATATTTAAACGCTATAAATCTTATTTATATTAATAAAGTTAACGCGATAGCTATAAAATGTTACTAACATTATATTTTCCAGTAAACGACTTCAAAAATAACACACGTATATACATTATTAAACGTATATATATAAATTATTACATACACTTTTATAATAAAGCTGTGTAAGAATAAATTTGCAAACTGTAAAAGGTTCACAAATTAAAATTCCAGCATGAATATAGGGTAAAGCCACTTGTTTCTCAATAGGAAGCACGCCTCGTACATAGCCATAACATTATCATACAACAATTTAGCATACTTACGACCTCCTTCAAATGAAACCACGCTTCGTTTCGACTTTTGCAGCTTATCGCTTTAGCGTAGGGTTGCCAGCCAGTCTATTTTCCCTGTTTTTGGGGTATTTGTATCTTATATATCGTTAATCAGGAGGTTATTTCAATTCTATCGAGTATTGAAATAGCCTCTTAAGTATTTAAAGGATAATAATATAAGATATTATTATGTAAAGTCCTTTGACTAAAAATACCACATAGGAACTTACTACTTATAATCTTTGATTTGAAAAAATATTAGTAGTGATTCCTACAACTAGTATAATTAAATTAGTGACTAAAATTAAATATTATTACAAGAAAAAACACACTTTAGTAGTTGAAACAAACAGAACTATATATAGCAAATAAGAAAGAGTGGCGTGCTTTCTACAACATGTTTAACTTACCTCTACATATTGAACCCACGCTAAAAAGTATAAATAAAAGCCTGTAAAGAGAGTACACATAACTTCCTTTTACCTACATAGGTATTGTGTGTTTAATGGTTAAACATTTGTTTATTTTATTTTTTGTAATAATATAAAAAATCTGATTGCCATTGAAAGACTTATTACATTTACCCTGGTATGCCATCTTAAACGTGGGAAACCTAATCTGGGATTCCCTTAATTTAGGTATGGCAACCCTACATTAGCCTCAGTTCAAAATGGCGGTCGATAAGATACTTGTTTAGCGTAGAGATGGGACGTGTCCTCTTGTAAGAGCGGTGACAAAAGAGAATGCAACACACTTGTTTTTTTTGTTTAGAGCATTTTATCGGCCTTTTTATTCGATCTACATTAGGTACTATCGTCATGTTGTTCGGCTAAAGTAATGCTATTATTAATTTCTGTTAACAGTTTTTTTAAGCACACCCTTTTACAAGTTAATGTTTTAATAACTAGATGGCCCAGTGACGACCTCTAAGAAGAAATACCGAAACTCATTAAGAAAATCTCAAAAAGTTTAGTTTAAAGTCCAGCCATGAAAATACACCAGTTTAAAACTATATTAATCCTCTTTTTGAATATTGTTAAAACCACTTTACATTATTACAATTTAGATTTTATAATTCCAAAAAGCTGTAGGCAACTGTTGACATTTTTACTGTAGCCTCTTCTGAATTGTGGCCCGCGGTCGCGTTTCGCTCCAGTATAAAATACATAAACAGCTTGTAAGAAGCCTAGCATCTGTCTTTACATTCAAATGAGTCAGTACTAGTGTTTCACATTGACCTTTTGCTTTGTTTTTATGCTAACAACACTAAAAGCAAGCCAACAATGTTGCCAACCAACACTAAAAAATCACTTCGTATCGTCAACGGGTAAAGATCTTCACTGATGACGTAATGTCAGAACGAATTTGACTGCCTTAAATAAGGTTACATTTTGCGGTCTTTTCTAAAAGTTTTTAAATATAGATTCTCGCCTTATTTACATTTGAACATGCGTATTTATTACATGCTCAACCGGCGAAGGAAAACATCGTAAAGAAATAAGCAAATCTCCAAGAGAGTTTGTTTCTATATCAAGTGAAGTCTGCCAACCCGCAATAGTTTAGCGTGGTGAACTACAACCTAATCCTTCTCGAATGAGAAGGGATTCGTGGCGAGCAGTGGGACAATAAATTCGTTGATTATAAATTAACTATGTATATATATTTTTATTTTATAAAAATAAGTATTTTGCCCTGTAAACCGAACATATTGGTTAGGATGCCCCGGATTAAGGTTTAATGCAATCCATAATATAACTTATATAAATACATATACGTATCAATTTAGAGCAATATCTCAATTAGCGCAGCTCAAACGGGGCCATGTGACATTATCATCGGTAATGGCTCATTTGCTAGAACGCAATCGATCCTGGCTAATTCGTAATCCACAGAACAGGTGCACACCAGCATAATTAATTAACACTAAGAGACACCCGTCTCTTAAGAATACATCTAACATTAATTTAGCTAGGAGCTCACAGGCAGCCCTTGTTTTACATAAGAGATTTTCAATGTAAAAGAATAGGAAGACGGAAAAAAATATTTTACTAGGAACTTTATGGACTTCGGAAAAACTGTAATACATACATTTTATACGGACACAAACTAAACGGTCAAAATATAAAACAAAAGTTTTTTTACGCCACCCGCAATTCCAAAAACTAAGAAATTGTACTTACCGAACCAATATTCAACAATTTATCACAAATATTTAGAATTACACGCTTAAAAACTTACTCAGCCAGCACTTAAAACAATAATACACAACCACAAACAACTCACGAGCCAGAAATCAATCGCGAAACCGAAAAAACACAAATAAAATAGGGAGCTAATTAGACCTTCACTGCACCGCACGGAAGCGCGAAGGGAAGTGAGAATATACCTGTGAGGATATAAATATATAGAAGTGAAATATATACCTATCGATGATTCAGATACAAATAATAATAATAATAATAAATATTCCTGGACATTATGACACACAGCGCCATCTAGTCCCGAGCTAAGCAACGAGGCTTGTGTTACGGATACTAGTTGGTTGATATACTACATATATATTTTTGTTTTTGTAAATACATACATATTATACATAGATACATCCATGACTCGGATACAAATGTTTATGCTCGTCACACAAACATTTGTCTCTACCGGGATTCGAACCCGGGACCCTTAGCACAGAAGGCAGTGTTAACTACCGCTGGACTAACTGGGTCGTCAAAATGACTATGTTTATCATAGAAATACCCGGGACTCTAGTCCCGGATATTTCTATGATAGATTAGATAGATTAGCGGTATTAAAGGCAATGGTCTCGGGTTCTAACCCGAGACCATTGCCTTTAATACCGCTACGCTAATTATACATTTAATACCTGATTAACTAGAATTTATTTAAACAAGTTCACGTTCAAGAACGTTCTACTAAAATAACATAATTATGATTATATTTTTAAGTATCGAGCACGTGTAACCTTTACGTTTAATTGTTTTTTAAATAATTATTGTTTGTTACGCTTTGCTTTGTCGACAAATCTAACGACATAATAATTGCTGGTTTGATTATTTTCTACCAAAAATATGTATGTCATCGATCAATTCAATGTTACTACAGTTATTATATTTACACCGTGTAAGAGCGTAACAATGTTAAGATATTTAGCTGTTTGAATATACATGGTATGTCAAATAATACCATTACGCCTGTCGTTCTCGAATGGCTAGGCAGAGGTGTACGAATGTGGGTGTACCTGCATTTTGCCGGTATGTTTTAGGTGCCATGTAATAAGGGGCAAGCCTATTGTCATCAACTTGGCACGAGTTTTGATTTGTGTGACTCCAAGCAGCTACTGAGAATTGTATAGAAATACCTAACAACACTTTGTTCGACTGGAAACCTCAACATGTAACAAAAAAATCTCACTGAGTAATTTACCTAATAATTTCTTACATTAAACTTTTTACGAAATTTATTGCTCGCGGTCAGTTTGTGAGTGACACTGTTTAACAAATTTTATTAATCTTACCATAATTTTAGGAAAGGAGAGGAAGAGGAAGACCTATACGTAGTTTTGTTGATCAAGTGAAGGATAGAGTGGGAATCGAGTCATATCAAGAACTCAAACAGAAAGCAGGAGATCGAGAACAGTGGCGATTGCTCCACCAACAAGAGCTGAGCTCTTAAATTAATAATAACCATAAATTTACACATATTTTCTGAATAGTGAAGAATTTAGAGCTACGCTCCAAAAACACAAATGCTTTAAGCAACACAAGAATGTGGACTATTTAAGCGCTGCGTAAATACCTTCCTTTAGAAAATAACCACTGCATAGATAAATGCACGTTTTAACACAAAAATGTACCTCTATGTTAAAAACTCCGGGGTAAGTATAAAGTTTACGAAGGCATTTGCTCCCAAAGAACTATACGACTGTGAATGCATCGTTACCGCCCCTTGGGAGCTTAAACTTTATACCTTTTTATCCGAGATTTCGTATGTAATTTCTCTTATTAACGTAACGGCTGGGTACAACGGCAATGGAGGCACTGGAGCGAGCAAACGTTTAATTATGAGAATTCCGCTTGAATGTGTTACATGTTTAAGTGGGAATAATTCTTGTGCTTGTCTGATGCCCGTTTTGGAGCGATTATTCTTCGTCTTAATATTTTTATGGCTGAAATGTTGAATAAAAATTTTTGTTGTGCTCATTAATTGAGAACATCAATACTCGGGAGTGGGAGTAAGTTAATATTTTTAATAATCAACGTTAACATGGTGTAAAGAGGTTAAGTCTGCATTCTAAACAAATTCATAATTCCTTACATCGAAACTGTACCCTAAGTAAAACCACGGAACAGTATAACATTGAATGTAATATTGAAATAGCTGTAGTAGCCTAGTGGTGAGACCAGAGGACTGAGATGTCAAAGGTCTGGAGTTCAAACCCAAAGCACGTACCACTGACTTTTCGGAAGTTATGTGCGTATTTATCACACGTACAAGTGGTGATGGAAAACATCGTCAGGAAACCTTAAAAGATATTCTCGATGACTTGTGAAGTCTGCCAACCCGCAGTAGGCTAGCGTGGTGGTGTTGAAGTGGACCTTCTTGGCAGTCGCTATTAGAATCATAGTGTTTTCTTCTTTAGAATGTGTCGTATATTTGAACTTGGAAAGCCTGTTGTTTTGTTTCAGTCTGTCAACGTGATCGCCAATGGCTATACTTATGTATTTTATATATTGATTTTATTATTCAATATACTCACTGTATACAATCTCTGCCTTTGATTGCATCCACAAAAAGGTTAACAGGTGGACTATAGCGTAATCCCTCTCAAATGAGAGGAAACCCGTGCCCAGCAGTGGGACAATAATGGGTTGATGATGAGTATAACATTATTCGAATTATACCAAATTTACTGAATCGGAAACGTCGGAATCAATTCGCCGCGATAAAATCTGTAAAATGATGAAAATAGTTTTAATTTAAATAAACGTATAAAACAATTTAAAATGTACAAATTCTATGCGGAATAAAAGGGAAGAGCGACCCAGTGTGGCAACTTTTATTAAAAATAGGAACAAATAATGAAATTATGTCATAGAAAGCTACTAAAATTCACGTCGCCCATGCAAATACAGCTGGTGTGCCAGTTGGTTGCCAGACCGCAGTGCTCGATAATATTTGTCACGAAATATTTTACATGTGCAAAATACGATGTGGTTTGTGTTTCAAGTTACCAATAAACAACATGCTTTATAGCATCAACTGTTTAAATTAATATAAAGAATAATTGTTAATAACGTACAGGCCTATAAAACAACAAAAAATAATTGCTAATTGATTTCAATTCGCGCTTAAACTGAATCGTAGCTTTGAATTGGTTTTTAAAAACCCCGTCGTCGTAGGTGTGACTGCATAGCAAGATGTTTTGGTTTCGATTCCCAGGTCGTGCATTATAGGGTTTTTCTATGAAATTCTCAGTAGCAAATCAGAGTTTAGATTCGTTTCTAGCAATAGGCTCGACCTCTATTACATGGGATCTAAAACATATTGGCAAAATATCGGTGTACATTAGTACACCTCTGCCTAATTCTACGTAGGGGACAACAGACCTGATAGTATTTTACGTTAAAAAATAATGGCCTGTTCTATCATAAATGTCTTTCCCGATATTTATATTATATAATTTCATGCTACCAACAAAAAATAACACACTTTTCTTCAGCAAAAACAACAGTATATAACTGATAAACAAGTTTCAAATAAAACTATTCGTTACGTACCGCCCTCGATCAACAAAGAGGTTCATAAAGTCATCGGTAAGCAAATGACAGTTAACTGTCATTATTCACGGCCCGTCCTCGCCACAAGGCCATCAGCACACATAACGTCCAGTATCACTAATTCATCACACCACAAACACAGCCGAATTCTGTATTTGCACTGAAACTAAATGTGTCATAAAACGCGACACGACATATTTTTATTGAACGTGTGTTATGGCGCGACTGTCACTAAATATTTTGTGTTTAATGTGCTTTTGTAATGTCTTTCTATAAAATATATGTAGGTATATAGGTATGTATTAAACGTATTTTTGTCTCGAATATTCGAGATATTTCAATAGCATATAAGGAAGCTACAATAATACAACCCAAAGATATTAAAGATTACAAAGTAAAAGTATCTAGGCACTCGCAATCTTTTTCTTCACCGTTTAAACGAATAATAAGGTTTTTACAGGACCGGTAATGGGCGAGCGACACCTCTGTGGTTGCAAACGTCACTTGGCTACGGTAACCACTTACCATAAGGCGAATCATGAGTTTTTTTGCCACCCGTATGGTATGATTTCAATAAGTCACAGATTTATACGTGAATTACTTAGCAGCTCATTGTCATATCGCTAGACTTCTATTAAAACCTGAGCGGTATTCGCTGCCGATATGGGTAGAAAGAAGTGCATACCGCGTGGTAGTCTAGTCGTGGTACCCACAAGGATAGGAAAATCCGCTATGGTGTGAACAGTAATATTACCGCATTACCACTGGGTGTTCTCTGCCGCAGACGGTAGCGAATGCCTCTTACGTCTGAATAGGCCTTCATATATGAAAAAAAAGACGACGTCTAAAGTGATTGCGCAACTAGTTGCAGAACAAATTTTATATGTTTCTTATACCCCTAGACACTGCATGCGAGAAATAATCGAATTCACCCAGACAGTAACTAAAAATACATTCCTAGTATACAAATATAGCAAAATATGTTGTGGGAATGTTGTCTGAAAATAGAATTTAATCTTTTTCGTGCTATTCCTTGGTGTTTAGGTATAAATGTTGTTGTGTTCGTATGGTAATGTTGCTGAATCCAGATTATTCTAGAAGGATTACGTCCCACAATGGGCTTTAGATGACGTAAAGAGATTATCTGTCTTATCAATACATCGAGTCTGACAGCTGCTAAACGCATATACTAGCGCATTGACTTTAATTGTTGATGTGATCAGTGGACTGTTAATTCAAATATTTTAAGTTCTATTACATAGCACGTATCATCGGTTTTTCAAAAGCTAGAATGTTTAATTTTCAAGAAATCTACTAAGAGTGTTGTAACGGGTTTGAGTTCAACAACTCGGCAAAATTTTATTTTATTTTACTATAAAATTCTAGTAGATGGCAGCACTGACTCACTTTGTGTTGAATAGACTCGTCCTCAAATATCACTTAGTGACAATTTAAACTCCAAATAACTTCTCAGATTTTTTAGGACAATCCAATAGCTTGACCTGGGAATCAAAACTATGATCTCACGGTGAACAAACATACTTTTTTCCTCTATCATACTTTTTAGGAAGTGACACACAGTGCACGGTCTGATATTATTTAGTTTTTTACAGTCAAGACCTAAATTCACTTTATTATACTATGTGTGGACACATCCAGGTGTCCACTATCAGACAAAATGATGGCTACCAATTACCTTCGCGATATTAATTGTTACACAATTAGGTCAACATACTATCATTTCCCTTGAGTATAACGAATGCAAAAGTATTACAGCCCTTATAAAAGAGCTTACATAATTAAATAATGTACTTTGTTTTTGTTTACACCTCGTTAACTAAATACCAACTGATTTGGCGGATTTTAAGAGGATTTGGCTCATAAGGTTTATATTCGTAAATCAAAAAAAAATGTGCTGCATAGAGGCTTATGGTTTATTATTTTTTATATAAATAATGGGAATTAATTACATATTCCTAATAGGGGGCGAACCTACTGAAACGTGTATTATTATTGTTATTAGGTTTTTCTCTGAAATTCTCAATAGCAGCCCAGTTTTTGAATTAATATCCGGTCGAACACTCCCTATACATAACAAACTCTGGACACACACACACACCTCTTACAAGGTGTGTTGATATATCATGTAATGTTTAGTAGCGCTTTGTTGGCAAAACAAATTTAGTTACTTTCACCTAAAAATTAACTAGAGCAAAACCTCCTTGTTCTAATTCAAGTAAACGCAAGTCGCCCAGTATTATGAGCGAACTGAAGTATCATTATCTTAATGTCGCCGAACGGGAAATATTCCGTAACCTAATAGGCTGAAACAGTGAAACTGAATAAATGATGCGCGACACCAACCTCTTAGTGATAAGCGGCGCGATAGCGGAGGCGATTCGCTCGCGAGTTTCAACGAACGCAACTAACTAACTGTACTACACAAACTTTACATTTATAACTATGCAAGATACAAACTCGTACGGCTAAACACTGTTAGTAATTTAGTCGCAGCAAATACGTGTAGTGTGTCGAGGCAAATATCGTACAAAATTCACGATATTAAATATACAGAGTTTACGCTTAAATAAATAAGTGGGTCGCGTAAACATACACGTAGACTAAACACTATTTTTATACGCTTATAATAAGGGTTAATAATGAGGAATATGTAAGTAATGTGTATTTTAATACCGCTTTTTCTCATGAAACGAATATCGTATTAATTGATGTCCCGATTAGCCCAGCGGTAGTTAACGGTAGGGGCAAACGTTTGTGTGATGAGCATACACGTTTGTATGCTCATAAAAACACAAGCTTCGTTGCTTAGCTTGAAACTAGATGGCTTTGTGTCATAATGTCCAGGAATTTTTATTTATTATATTATTATTTTTTATGTGATGAAGTTGTATAAAAAAATATTTGAGACAGTTTGTGTAGTTGTTTAGCCATTTCAAGCGGATTTGCTCCCAGCTTGGAACAAGTGTCTTAATATGTTACAAGCAGATAGTGCGGATCTAAGCGAAGTTAAATGTGGAATTCAAAAAAACGTATTCTAACCGACATTTCTTTAAATGCATTCATAATTAAAAATCGCACTATATTCGCGTAATTTTTTGGAGGTTTAAAGTATTAAATTAATAGTTAAGTAATTAATGTCAATAAATTAATAGATCTGATATTAATTTATCAACGTTCACAAATAATGACAGCCCTCTCAATCCCTCAACCTGTCCTCAGCCGAAATCAATGGTGTCACCGCTGCGCGATGATCGACCACATCATGTTTAATGCCGCCTGTTAGGATAATGTCATGAATTATACCGCTTGTTTTCATATTCCGCTGATATTTCGGTATAACGCCCCTGTATTAATCCCGAGTGACGCAAAATGTCACGAGTATATACCAAGCTTAATTCCATAATGGACCCACAAAGAAACACCTGATTTGATTAACTGGAACGCGAAGTCGAAAAGGAATCTTGTGACTTTCGACTTACTTTACGACTTTCCGTCGATACTTTGTACTTTATTGAGGAGATTACCATAAGCAATCTGATTAGAAGTTGAAAAAATATTTGCACGCGAACTATTACGTAAAAGGTTCGTTCAACTGAAATATCCAGTTTCACAAAAAAGTATGGTAGCAACCTGGCCTGATTCCTGTGACCTGTTTGTACGATCTCCGTCGAAGGACTGGCAGTAAATAAGAGGAATTTGTCAGTGCCATCAACATGTTATTTGATTACGTAATCTTACCCCGGGAGCTCGCGAGATGCTTTCGCTCGGAGAATCGTCTACAACTATTTCTTTCTAAGTTATTCGATTATTTTCTTTTGTAATACAACCAATATTTGGTGTATCTGTCAATGATGTAACTATCACAAATCATAGTAAATTATAGTTTCTTTATACTTTTTAACTAAAGTGCCTTTTGAACGACAGGCCCTCAAAACCCTGCCCTTCACAACTTCAAGATTTTTTTCAATATATAAAGACAATAGGCTGGTCAATACGTGCTTCTGTGTTAAGATGTAGGCGCTTAACATTGACCCCATTCGCAGGCTTATCGCCAATTCAATGCATTATTCATTTTGGACCTAGCTACATATTATTTAAAGTCAATTTATTAGACAACTTAAGGCAACGTTTATTTTATTTAGTATGTGATAATAATAGAGGGAAAATACAATACAATATTTATATACAATAATAATAATACAATATATATTGTCCTAGTGAAACACCACCATTCTTCCCACCCTTCGATTCCCTGTGCTGTGAATCGTCTTTCAGTATTAAAGACACAGTTCTAACTTAAACTGATTTTTAAGGTAAACAATAATACCTATCTTGTCTGTGTATGTGAGGTGTGTGGGTGTGTCTGCTAAGCTATTTATATATTTTACTTTCATCACCTTTTTTCTATATAACTACGCGTATTGTACTACTATTTAATATGCAACATTAAGCATCATATCACCTAGTAGGCGTCACAACACCCGATCATCAGTACTCCACATCCAAACATTTACAACCTCCTTATTCAAGTCGAAAAAAGTTTTAAGTTTTTAAATTAAGATTCGACAACAATTCGAAACAGAAGGTTTTAATGTTTTTAAGGTTTCACGATTTTTATACATTTGAATTATTATAGACTCAATAAAACTACATGATCTAGACCTGTTGTCTATAATAATTCAGAATGTCCGTACATTTAAAACGTCAATATTATTCCCGTGAATGACATACATCTACGATACTTCGGGCGTTCACAAATATTATTTTAATGCATATGTTTTTTCGTGTTTTGTGTTCTAAATTTAAAATTGCAACTTAGCTATGGACGTTACTTATACATCGATTTGGATAATTAGCGCCCTACACAAATTTTTTCTGTCTCACTTCACTTTACTTTACTATTGTACGTTAATCTAAATTCTGCCAACATAAGCTTACAAGAAAATTAATAATGCAGCGCTCTCACAGTATTTGCTAAGAAAGCATCTTGAGTATGCTACAGGATGGTACCACTTGGTTGCCGTCTTAAGTTCGCGAGCGGTTCAAATGCAAGCGACTGCACTCGGCTATAATAAAGTCGTGTGCGCTAGTGTTACCATGTCGCTCCATAGATTTACACACTATGAATAGTGATGTGGCAGGTAGACTTGCATTGATAATACCTCGTAGGATAGTTGCACGAATCCTATTATCCCATTTGTGATGCAACAATTTAAACAGAGATTTCGATTACACTGCTACTAAAATTCCATCAGAATGTAATTCATCATCAACTTATTTACTCTCCCACTGCTGGTCGCGGTTCTTCACTCACTGGAGAGGGAATAAGTATATAGTTTATCACGTTATTCTAGTGTGGGTTGGAAGCCTTCATACACCATCGCCAAAATCTCTCAGGACTTCCCTCACGAGGTTTTCCTTCACGATTTGAGCATCTGATAAATACTCAATATAACTTCGAAAAGTTGGTGGTACGTTCCTTAGAATTGAATCAGCAGTGAGCCAATCATTTAACCAAAGATTTAAAAAATAATATTAAGTACAGGGTATGATATCATAATGTCCAGGAATATTTATTTATTTAATTACCTTGAATCTTCCATTTCAGTATACTCTGAACGGTTTAGCTAATAATGCTACCAAGACACTGCCGAGAAAATTTAATATCTCCTCCACATTGCATTGAAGGTGCTTTTTCTAGCTTCAGTTTAACATGTAACAATTTATGTAATTTAGATTCACAATTACACAGTCGTTTGTTTAGTTAGTCGCGTTATAAGTCTTTAAATATTTCTAACTAATTAAAATACTGTTGACACTCTAAAAACTGATTGAGGCATGCTTTACTTAATTAAAAGACTAATCTCGACATATTTATGCTACATACTCTGCATTTTCAAGACCTCGGTTTGTTTAATAATACGCAAAATTTTAATTAGAAAATTCCATTTACCAAAAAAGCGGTCAGCTTGAAAGCAGAATGCCGTTGGTACGTTTGCATCACTAATTAAAAAAGCAAAGAACCCCGAAAGAACAACAAAACCTAAAAGGAGAATGCCGTTGACACGTTGGCATCCTTAATTAAAAAAGCAAAGAGTCCCAAAAGAATCTCTGGATCTCCCGCCGTGTGGTCACTACAGCTGCATGTAATTCCGAATAAGGACACTGACCTACATAGCAGCACTACGGATGTGAACTAGACGTTCATCCCCGGTCCACGATATACCTGATATTTCGTGGACACAGTTTTGGCAATGGTCTTGCCGACACAAATCGCCATTTGTTGCCGGCTCGGCTTTGTCGAGCCATACATCAGATATAAGCTTTCGAATATATTTATTGGTTTGGTTCCTCTAGTTCGTGTGTTAGCACTAGTTTGGAGAATAGTAATTGGTACTGGCGTCATAGTTTTGTTTGTAACAGTAGACAAATCTATCGCAAAACCGAAGAAAGTCCCTATACCCCCTCTCTCTCTATCTGACACTGTTTCTCTCTCTAGAGACAGAATATAAGATTTTTATTACTTACGCAATAGTCATATGTATGTTACGACAGCTTATGAAGGACTTACAATAATGAGGAACACAATATGTCAACCTCATTACTGTTGAGAACGGCCTCAACAAGACAGTTTAATTCTGCAAAAAATTAAAACACCTGATATGAGACCTCAAAACCTTAAACTTTTTTGGTTCTTTTTCGTTGTATTTTGATATAATTATATCCTTGATAATGTTATGTTTTTTATTATTAAAAAACGGTATGATTCTCCTAACTGTTCAGAATTAATTTAATGACCCATATTTTAGCGAAATGTGTCCGGAACGAAGTTGAAAAAAGTATTACCGTGGTAGAAAATAGTTTTGATTCACGTAATGTTGGCGTATTTAATAGTTATTTTCTAGAAGAAAATGGTATATAGTATGGTTAAGGTATTAAGCAGTAATAATAGTAGTAAATTTTTATAGCAGTAAGCGGCTTTACAAGATTTATACATTATTATTAAAAAATGTATTAGGCAGGTTTTCGTTTTACTCAAAATGGTCAAATTATTTCTTGAAAAAAACAATAATGATTAATATTTTTTATAGTGTAGTATCATTAGTTCAGTTCATATATATTTCTGTCACTACTAAAATTTACTTTTAAATCAATGACTTTCGATATCTATGTAGATGTGAGAAAAAAAATTAAAAGCTGTTTTTACAGCTTTTGTAGATATCAGGTATGTTAAAAGAAAGTTATGAATTTTCCTTCACAAATAAAAAATATTTGAAAGAGAGAAGAAAGTTTGAGCTTTCTTATTTCTTTCTAATATTTTTTTTATTAAAGAGATAACAACTATGTTATCTCTTAAAGTATCCATACTTTGAGACGGAAGCTAGCTTGAAATCAATACCACTTATGAATTTTGTGCCGAGTCATAAACGTTATTACATTAATAAGCTGAAATATCGCTGAAAAACATTGCACATATAGCATAAGACATAGTATGAACTGGGTTTTTCTATGATTCATTAATGATGTTTTAATAAATACTAGCTTCCTCCCGTAGCTTCGCCCGCGTGGTATGTTGATAAATGCTGGCAAACAACTTCATATGCAAAAATATTACTTCCTTGTATAATTATTGACGTTGGCATGGCAAGTTATAGCATTTGCTGAATAAATACTACTTAATTATTCACTTACTTATCTTCACCTATCTTCCTAAAAGTAAATTTACATATACGTTTCATATATTGATTGAGTCACGTATATTGAAAGCCACATACGATTGTTTCAATACAATTCTATAGTACTCAGAACAAAGCAGTCAAATCTGATCCTACTGTATAATTAATATAGTAAGAGAGCTAGCCGCTATTGTCTAGGCGAGATAGTAGCGCCTATGACAGGTGGGGCTGATGTATAGTACAGTCCTCAAAACGCCACACCACAATACAAATGAGGCGGCATTTGGCCGGCTATGTTAGTAGTCTTTATACCACTGCATTTTGTTGGTGGAAGATTAAATCTTGAATTTAAATTAGGTGTGGATTTCGTACTCATGCAGTACTATATTTAATCTGGATAAAATTCAAAAAAGTTTATGCTAAGTTGGATTACGATAGGTTTTAAATATTAAGTAGTGCACCCGTTTGACGGTGTTTCGTTTAATTTAATAAAGCAACTCTACTCAACTGCTTCTAACCTATTAGATTCAAACCCCGAGCTGTAACTCCATATGCCCAATGAGGATGATATAGTAGGCCAAGTTATTATATAAAGAATAGTAAGAAAAAGAAAAGAGGCTTTCAAAAACAAATCTGCTGTCAAACTCGTCCCCAAGGACCGCGGTTGCGTGACAGTAAACACTGCATGGATGAATAAAAACGCTCAACCAATATCAATATATCATTGTCATTGCTACAAGCCAACGTAATTAAGGTGCAATCGAGAAAATTCAAATTTAAGGTAATGGCAAGAGATCACATTCGAAAAACATTGGCAGATTCATCATAATTGGTATATTATTAAATTAGATTTTCACCATCGCCTTTTATCTTTCCTGACTTCCTTTGTTTTTATTTATTATATTATGTATGTATCTATGTATTTATTTTTGTATTTTGGTTAAATTAATATTATTCTTTACTTTATTTTCCCTTTCTTGGTTGCACCTACCGTTTTGTCTCTGCACCACTCTAAGGTTGACTGGTAGAAAATGCCTAAGGCATTAAGTCCGCCTTTGTACGCTTTTTTGTGCATAAAGTTTTAATAAATAAAAAAAAATAAAAAAGCAAATTGATTATGGAACAATCCTTATGACGAAGGTATTATGGCCCGTCACACGGTCAGAACTTAATAACTAGGTACCTACTACTGTGAGGCAGCACCGGCTCAATTACACGTATGTTCGCCAAACAGCTCAATACCAATTTAGCGCGTGTTGAACAAAGAACTCTGTTTGTCTCGTCACCGTGTTATGATATTTCTGTACTCACACTAATGAAACGGGAGGGCGATTCGATGAGATTGGCTTATATCGCGAGTTTTCGCGAGTTTCTGCGAGTCGGCAAGATAACGAGCGGAGCCACCGAATACGCCATGATGGATGGGCTGCGGTGCCTCGACATTGTCCGAGTGGACTGTTCCACTTAACTGATTTGTGATACGACTCGCCTCTCAGATAACGAATGAACAAGCGGTTTTTGTGGGACCATCTTTCACACACATAAGATGCGTAGTATGTCATATAAAATACCAAAACAGGACATGTTTTTTAACCTCTAAAAAAGCCAGGTATACAGTAACCAGTGTGCAAGTATTATAGAACTTTTCACAAAAGAAGTATTATCCAACTATCAAGTGACTGTCCCCATAAGGAAACGCATAATATTGACAGATAGTGTGTCTGCCACTTTTATCATTGCTACCCGAAGAGTCAAAAAGATTATCAAATACACCTACTTATATGTATGTATTTATTATATATAATTATCACTGGCCTTAAATTTGTTAAAAAAAACAATTATAAATTATCATCATTCAATATATGTACCTACTTCAATTCAAGATCCCTTCTAAATTAACTCTTGTAGACAATGCAATAGTTATATGATTGAACCAAATTTTGGGCAAAAATATTGAATCATATTCATAAAACACTTTGCTTGACCTAGAAATCGAACTGAGGGCCTAACACTCAGGTCTACACAATATATTTTACAGTTCCATGTATGTATTAAATGTATTTGTAAAGCTACATTACATTGCGTGGGTGTGCACTTGGTCTTAAGTCTCTTACAGTAAATCCGTACGATATGAAGATACAAACGCCATGCCGCCGCCTCCGCCGGTCGCAAATCCCCGCCTTAAGGATCGTATGTGACGTATCTGAATGCGAACATTTTATTTGAATATTTTATTCAATCAAATGCACACGTGTGCGAATTTATCTGTGTCATTCTAAATCTATTTTAAACCATACTCAAGATGTTTATGGAGGTAAGACTTACTATAGGGAAAATATGCAGAATTGCCATACGATATGCCTATGTGATACTTGACAAAAAGAAGGTTCTTTTGTGAGCTAACCTGTTAAAAATCGTCGCACCTCTACACATGTTTTTTTCACCCCTACTACATTGACACAAGATAGTTTAAATAAGTACTCTACGCGACAGAACAGTTATCGTAAAGATAGGTATCTAACCAACAAATTTATGAATGAAAATATGTGAAAATGTATAAAAAATCAGGCAAAAAAATATGGCTAGTATTTTTAAAATAGTAAGTAATAAGTTTGATATTATTTAATCCCAATGTTTCAGATCCTTTACAGCATCTATGATCACCGGCAGTTAATATCAACATAAAATATTAATACATCGTGATACGCGTATCTGTAAAACACAACACTAACATTAAGAGATGAAATAAACATAACAAATCATAACATCTTTTTCTGTAGATAAACTGTATCTAGTTAAGACATTTCTGAACGTAGTATAATCTTACACAATAAGACTAGCAGTTTTACATGAACTGGTATTACAAAAGTTATCTCGTTATACAGTTTGCCTGATTTCCGCCAGCCTCACGGTTCCAAACTATTTTATACATGCTAATAGGGCTGTAACCATTACAATTCTTAAGGCAACATTAACAGGGCTATCGCGCCATGCTTGCTGGGATTAGCATTAAACATCTTTTAAGCCTAGTGATTACCATGTAGGACAATGGATTACATAATGTGCTAGTTTAGATAATGTACATTTTAGTATCAGGATTAGTAAAGTTAAATTAATGACCATTCGTTCAACGACTAAGGAAAGAAAAGCGTTAACGGTGCACGGTGAAGTCTGCCAATCCTATAAGTACAAGACCTTATGCTCTGTCATTCTAGGAGAATAGGTCCATCACGCCTAGGTACTGATTGCAACCTTCCTGACAAGTTCTTGAAGAAGACCCGATATCAGTAGTGGAACAAAATAGTAACTACAATAATAATTGTAAAACCCTTAGCATTATAAGAGCCTGGGAAGACCTATTTTGTCAACGACATTGGATTCAGCAAACTTTTCTTTACAAGAATCGAGCAAATAAGTATAAAAATTTATCGATGTTTATGTAAAGACTTAATAACTAATAATTACCTATAAAGGGACAGCGTATTAGTACACGTTATAAAACTAAGTATCCGCTTTACACGCAGGCCGAGTATGAACCGAATATCTGGATATACATATATTAGGTCCTGCTTGTAAAACTTTTGAGTCTGTACAAGTGAGTAGTCTATATTGTACGCGCTACCGTCGACCGGCCGCGTCGCTTTACCGAAAGTTCCCGAAGGGCCCCGGTGGGACCAGAAATGAATCGTATTTGTATGGTTGGGGCATTCAACACAATATAGGTACATATAGGTATCTAATTCGTTTGGACCTTTCGACACTTTCTATCCTCACTTGGATTTGGAAACTGGGACTTCAAACATAGCACAGTATAGTATAATATTAGTTAAGCTCTTTTAGCCAGCTTTATAAGGGGCCCTTAATCATCTAAATAAACGCAAAAGTTTACAGCCTCCAATAAAATCAACATAAAACTGAATTGCTCTAACGCAAAGGAAAAAATGCGGTACATGCTGACCTACATAATTCAAAATTGTGAGGAAGCGAGGAACGGTTTTAACTAATTTTAAACTTAGGCCTGTTTCGCAATAGCCGCGTCATTTTTAAATCGACTCTAAAAAACATGAGTTTGTCTGGGATTGACAAACTCCTGTTTTTAGAGTCGATAACTTTCTTATTTTAAAGCTGAATTTCATTTATTTTTTACCCGACATTGTTTTACTCAAAATTTTACGGTTTTTAATTTCAGTTTTTTTATGAACAATCATCGACTTACCATTTGTTTTGATTAAGTTAATAATGTATTTTCTATAATAAAAATCACCACATTCCTTATTTTTACTACTTATCATTGTATATAAACTTTTGTTGTGATATTATAAATTATTCCAAATATTTTAGATGCTAGTTCTTATGATTTTAATCCCGTGAGTTTTAATGAGTTGCATTCATATTACATAAATACATTCTAATTATTTATTTAAAGTAAATATAATTTTTACTCACGCAAATAATACAAATTAAATATAAAATATTTATTTAATTATTTATTGACTACACTTAAAAATACCGACCCTAAATAAATTTAGTTTTTTTTTTACTTCGAATAAAAACCTAAGCACATTATATTACTACATTGAAGACAAGCAGCGCTCTATACATTCAATATAATACCGATTTCAGGATGCTGGTGCGTCTATCACGTGTCTGCAGTGCAGGAACATGTCAATGGTTTCCAAGCCTACAAAAGACAGAAATCTACCTCGTTACTCTGTTAACTTTGGACCCTTCTGAAGATTATGACTAAGAGGTACGACTTTCTATATTAATTGTCAATACAATGATATTCATAAGTTTTTCGTAATGCATTAGACAATTCTAAGGCATTACAAAAACCTCAATTAAATATAAGGCTTTTACTTTTATAGTGTCCCTCCCGGGCTAGAATAACGGTAGGGACAAATGTTTGTGTGATGACCATGGACATTTGTACCTAAGTAATAGATGTCTTTATGTATAATATCTATTTCCATTCCCAAAAATATTTATCTATTTACAAAAAAAATATCACATGCTCTAACGGTGAAGGAAAACGTCGTGAGGAAACCTGCATGCTTGAGAGATTTTCTCGATGGCATGTAATGTCTGCCAACCCGCAGTAGGCTAGTGTGGTGGACTAAAGCCTAAATCCCTCTCAATAAATGAGAGAAAACCCGTGCCCAGCAGCGGGACATTAATGGGTTAATGATGATGATGATGACAAAAAAAAAATTTGTGTATCAACTATCCGCAAGACAAGCCTCATAGCTTAGCTCGGAACTAGTGCTGTATTCTATCTAAGGTCAAGATATATTATTATCATGTAACCTTTTTAATACAGCTTGTTATTTTTCTAACATTGTAACCCAACAGCAGGCTATACGGAACGAGCGCAAGAAAAAGCTCGCGGCTCTTTAAGAGGGGAATTAAAGCGTTCCCTTTGACACCGAGAGAGATTGGAAGCGGTTGCATTCGTTTGTGGACCCGCCTCGTAAATAGGGGACTGTATAAACAGCTACAAAGGCGTCCTGTTCGGCGATGTACATACATATGTATATACATATATACATACACACAGTTACAATGTACATGGTTAAGCGAAATAAGTTTTAAAAGAGATTCAAATACTTGTTTGTTGTTTTATATTTTTTCGAACTGTTATTCGACTCTCTGTGTGCTCTTTATTGCTGACTCTAGCTATTATTTCCTTGCAAGCTTTCTAAGGAGCTCGCAAGGAAAGGCTTGCTCCTCTAATCACCAGTCTTCATCCATATTTTAATCAGACGGTTGCCTTACTAAGTCCATATTTAAATTAGTTTGTTTTCTTAAATGTTAAAAGACTATTTCCTATATTATTGTACAATTTAAACCTTGTTAGTAATATTTTTTTATGATAATATCATATTATATTATTATCATCTCCTTCATTGTCTTAGTGGTTGACAGTGATATGGGCTCGGGGAAATACCGTGTTCTCAGGAATAAGATGGTAGACTATGGTCTACTGTGCTAGCCTAGACTTAGGTCTACAGACTTCAAGCAACAGAAATATAATAAAAATATTTCGATAGAATGGCAGCTATCATAGAGTCATATAAATTATAATAAATGTATACAGAAGTAATAATGAAACAGTTCAATAAAAAAATTAAGCTTCTGTTATTTTCTATACAAAAAAATTAATAATCTACTACCTCATAAATATAACCACCGGATAAATACATTAAAATATGTTAAACTATTGCTATGTGTACTATAAGAAATATGAGACTCGTACGTGTACAATACAACCCCTCTTTGATTGACAGGCACTACGAGGCTTTGGTCAAGGTTACAACGCTTTGAGAAGGTAATTATAGTATTTTTTAATTTAATTATTCAATTTTAATTTATAATTATTAAATATCCAGACTATATACACCTTTAATTTCACAATTACTTTAAAATGAATCGTAAATATGTCGTAGCAATTTCGTAGCACCGCGTAGCGCTGAGTCTACGTTGACAGGCTACGAGCTGTTTGATACGTGCTACGACGTCCGCAGTAGATCTGCAGGTTGTTGCAAAGATTTAGATGCATCTCGAAAGTATTCCCAGTAGTGGGATTCAAATTGGTTTTATCTTTTAAAGCTGAAGTGATTTTATGTGAGCGAATTTGTTTGTTGCTTGAATATTTGGTAGTAATAATTGCGCAAGTGCTATATTGTTACTATCATGCTTTTATAGGTTAACGTACATACGTATGGTCTATTTTTGTTCAAATTGAAATGAATTAATATTTCTATTAAATGAAGTAGATGAAAATATATTTTCATTTAAATGTTAGCACACGTAAATGCAAATGTAGTTGGAGTGACAGTTCCATCCACATCTTCATAAATTTTATAATTAAATAAAGTGGAATTTATATTTGAAAATTATAAAGTGATAAACTTAATAAATGTTTAATGTTAATGTTAACGTATTTAATAATATTGTTTGTACTCTAACCACCTTTTTAGCAAATTATGATGTTATTGCTCAAAGTAAATATGTCATCAATCAATTAAAACGAAGTCTTAAAGCATCGAGCCAGGTAAGTATATTAAAGTAATACGTATCGATAGACTTTGTTCGATAAAGGGATGGAAAGTTGTAACATTGTGTAATATATTCGAGTTGCTGTTACGACGTGACTGACAGTTTGTTGGCAGCCCCCCGACTGTAACACAAGCTGGCAATATGCTTATGAACAAATTGAACGCTGTGTATTAACCACTTCATTATGACTTGTTGCGAAGTAAATATTGGCAATACTGTTATGTTACACGTTTTAACTTGATACCAGAACATATTGACAGGTTGTTATGATTATATTTTATGCAAATGTAGGCCATTGAAAAATGTTATTTTGAGTTCGGAGTAAAAAGGTACCTATTGGTATTCTATCTTTCACGTTAATAAGAAAACATAGAGATAGCGACGGAGAGATAACGCATAGGGAGGTCGATAGAACCCTATTGGAAAGTTTTATGTAATTCTCCGGGTGCGTGCTCCCCACACACGTCGCTCCAGATATCCTCTGCTCTCAATAACAAGCGGCCACACTGTCCTTCAGTAACGTTAACCGATAGGGAGGTTTACAACTTACGAGTTTTACTTCTAGCGAACGAAATTTAGAACGATCGATAAGAAAAACGCTTCAATATAGAAAATTTCCGCCGCTAATGTAATGAGAAGGTGGCTCAAGGAACGGGTCGCAGTAAACATCACGCGCAGTCGCATAAATTGTCTCCGGGTATTAATGCTATCGGAAAAACCATTATTTACTAACGGATTGGGGTGGCCGTGCGTGTTTACGCGTGGAGCGGCGTCGAGCGTGGTGGTGCGGCGGTACTTACGCGACGGGCGGTCGGGTCGCGCGGTCCGCGGGCTCCGGGGGCCGGTCAGCTCGGGCACTCCATTGATGAGCTGAGGCGGCAAGCAGCGCGGGCGAGGTCGCATAGGTGCAGGCGCGCGCGCGGGCCGGCGAGCGCGGCGGGACTGGCGGCCGGCGCCCGCCGCACGTGGCCGCTCAGGTATCAATCAATCGATGCGCGGCGTCGGCGCGGGCGCGTCGCGGGCGCGGCACATTCATGTCGCGCGAACAGCTGACGGCCGAGCCCCGTAAACATGAATCGGGCTCCCCGCCTTCCCCCGCACCCCGCCGCCCTGCGCCGTACACCCCGCGTTCCCCCGTCCTGACCTACTCTGCGCAGGGCGCTGCCGAACATCATACAACGTTCAACAAAACATGGTGAAGTCTTTCATTTCAGCGATTGCGTCTTCATACATAAAAATATGAATTAAATTGACAAAAATGCTACTGTTTACTACATTTCTTAATCTTTAATCTTTATTTTTGCCTATTAACTATCATTTACTTTACAATATTATAAGCTATAAATGAGTAGCCGAAGTATCAAACCTCTGGCATATCCTACTAATATTACTTACGCGAAAGTTTGTATGGATGTTTGTTACTCCTTCACGCAAAAACCGCCAAACGGATTTGCATGAAATTTCGCATACAGATATTTTATTACCTGGATTAACATATAGGTTAATTTTTATGTATATACCAAACGGGCAATGTCGCTGGAGGCAGCAAGTCATTTATAAATTACTCCAAATAAAACGAGTTTAAATCCTATCAACGCAGGATTTCAAATCGTCTCACATGAATGCGATGAACATCCTAATATTATCGAGAAGGGGCGGGCGGCGTGCACCGCGCGTGCGTGCAGGATATCGTCCTGTACCGCTGCGTCCACATCCCGACTACCGACAGTCCACCGACGAACACTGGGAGGACAGAATGACACCGACTTCAAAGTACAATTATGTATATAGCACGCTTAGGATGAAAACGGGATGGATGAAACTTTTCAGTAATTTGATTCCTTGCAAATTGAATGCGAAAGTTTCCATGTTTCCATGTTTCAAAGGCTGATCGGTATCCATAAATTACCATAAAGGGTACATTCTGGTGACAAACAAGAACTGGGCTGAATGTTGTTTTTGTTTAATTTTGCTAAAGCTCCACGCGTTATGCACGTTGATAGGACAAAGAACAGTAAAACTCAAGTAAAGGGACCGCTACATATAAACATACAATAAAATAATAAATATGATTTATACCTACTAAAATATAAATATTTTTCTCACGCTGTGGTTATTTAATATATTCTTATAAGCCCATAACAACTTCTTGTAGGCGAAATATTTGTTATTTGCAACGATCATGGCCCAAAACAAATGAAAGGGTTAATATACCCTAAATAGGGTTGGAAGGTTAAATAGTATAAGTACTACATCGTAGAGACTTAGTACGACCTATAAAATACCGTACCAGATTAAGCTAGTTAATTGTAAAATTGAATATCTAAGTTTAATAACTAAATTTTGATTAGTTTACATTTTATCACTTTAAAAGATTACACATCATTCTCTGAGTTTTGTTTACGTTTCTTCTTAGACGTCGACAGTTAAGACACACCGTCGCCAACTAGTAATTAAGATTTTGACTTGATCTATTGACAGAAACAAATCATCATTACATAAACTCAAATACTGAATTTCAAGTAAACCAATATGACAGGTGCTTTTAAATTGTCAAAAGTAGTTCCATGATTCCAAAAAAATGTTCTTAAGAAGAAAGCCGATAAGAAACTTCATAATTCAAATTAATAATAATAATATACTAGAAAGTGCCACATAGAATACAAATAAAACTTGAAAATAAATCGCCGCTCCATCCACTTATTTCAATGCCAAATCTCAATAGCAGAGTACATTCATCATGTAAGATAAACTAGAGTTTTATTTAATGTGTAATTGAATGGTAGCACCTAACCGTCGCTAGTCCTGGCCGGCAGCCAGGAGCAACAGTTCTTTACGAGGCTTCGATGCAATTGTAACAATATACTCTTTCTTTCAACGGATACTTTGGCAGGAGATCTTTGTAAGGCCTCCGCTATATAGCGAGCGGGCGTAGAAGCGGTATATAAGCGGCGAGTCCTTTGAGAATTTCCGATGTAGGAAATTACATATTTTTATATCGATAATGTGCGTGAACGATATACATATGTAATCTTCACTGAGCAGCCGTAATTTACAAGTCAGTGTAACAGTTATGATTCTCTGATTAGGATTCGACACAATAACAGTTAATAAACTATTACAGCTATAAATACATAAAGGTATATTGATTGTACACTTATAATTCCCTGATGATTTAAGGTCCCACCGAGAACAAATTAAATTACATACAGAATATCTTATAACCCTACTCGACATGGGTACAGAAACCTTATGCTCAGCAGTCACATTTGCAAAACACTAAACCAATCAGGCAAACAAAAAGCTATAAAACATAATAATAAAATCGTGATTAGCACCAAGTTTGATTGTTATTTACATAGAATAAGACACAATATTAATTGACAGCTCAGCTTAGCACAGTAATCACATGACGCTTATCCCGAACCGCTTTCTATGGGGCAGAGGTTCAACTCTTTAAATCGCTGTTTTATTAGAACACGGTCTATTTGGTTAGCGACGCTCGTTTCCAAGTCAACTGCAGAATGAAAGCGATACGCGGCATGACATCGCGATTTATGTAGTTACGAGAACTTATAAAGTGATTTTCGTTTCAGTTTAGGCGAAAATTTGGGCGATTTAGTCAATTGTTTAATGCTAGTGGGGATCGCGAGTTGAAAAAGAACCCCGTCATGATCACAAAGTTTGATATTTATTTGATAAAGGTTCCCATTTACCTAATCCTTACTGTTAGAAAGTTATATTAGTATTCAATTTATTTGTATTTCAAGTTTTATATTCTCCTTTTCCGCGGAGGACAGTATTACAGTTAACAAACCAGCGATACTTATATATTACACATGCATAGGCACATATGTCATGTAGGTAAAATAACTTAAATGGTGACGGTCAACATCGTGAGGGATTTTCTTTGGTAACGTCAACGAGTATTTTATAGTCTTTGGGTAACGTGCACTAGATCAGCATGGTAGTTAGTTTCTAGCTCTTCTCAATCTGATTTTAAACACACATTGTCACAGATCTTCTTATGCTAAGTGCATAAGAGAATTTTTCACAATTTTATTTCAGTTAGCACAATATAACTAACATAATTTCATATGATGAGGTGTAATTATTAAAATAATTGTTGTTTATTTAATTGCTATTATTTAGTTGGAATTTAACAACAAAAATATTAATGTTCTTTATTCTCAATACCTAAGTTTGTAATCCAATATACATATGTATATTTATATATTACACTCCACGCCAAACTTAGCTTTACGTTTTGTTCAGCAAATCGTTTTTTTCAAGCTAAGCTTCGTCAGCAAAATGCATTCATGTGTGTTATTTTATCGGAACTAATGACATAGAATGATAACTCCTCTATCCTCGCTTGATACCTTAAGTTTTTCTAGGATAGGCAAGCAATTAAGTAAGTAACTTTTCTTATGTATGCTCAATCTCCTCTCTCTTTGAGGTAATCACCTCAAGAGACTAAGTACCTGATACTGACTAATACATTGGAGGCATATGATAGCTTAATGGTGTGACCAGTGAATTGTCGTTCCTTTCAAAAAGATACCCGCAGTTCTGTCATGGGAAATCACTATTCCCAGTATATCTGTCACAGAGTTGGGGGGCTAATCCTTCTCATAAAGAGAGGACAGTGGGATGCATAAAGGCAGTTGTATTTTAGGTACATGAAACGATTTTTTAAGCTATGGTAGCCTAGCGGTGTGACCAGTGGACTGAGATTTCAGAGGTCACGAGTTCAAACCCAAGGCACGCACCACTGACTTTTCGGAAGTTATGCGCGTATTTATCACATGCTCAAACGGTGAAGGAAAACATCGTGAGGAAACCTGCATGCATGAGAGAATTCTCGAAGGCGTGTGAAGTCTGCCAACCCGTAGTAGGCTAGCGTGGTGGACTATAGCCTGATCCCTCTGAATTGAGAGGGGACCCGTGCCCAACAGTTTGACATTAATGGGTTTATGATGCAACGATTCTTTACCAGCAGGTCCCCAGTAGCAACAACAGAATCTCATTCTAATTAACACTAAATAGTTTAGTTATTTTAAGTGTTTTCTTCGCCGGTTGTAACTGGCAGCAATTATTAAATGTATGTGCTCATTAACAAGCGGGCATTCCTTCATTCATGGGGTGGCATGTTTGTCATTTCAAACGCGACAAAATTTTGACCTGCATAGCCGCGGGCAGGTTATACATAACATCACGCTTGTATCCCCGAAGGGTTATACAGAGCCACGCTGTCACCCACATACCTACTATGTTTTAGTTAATTTAGCCTCCTGATACAGATATAAATATATATTATATCAGGAGACTAAATTGAGACTGATATTAATATGTTTAAGTCAAATAGTAATCAATAAATAAACCAGGCACAAATCTAACCTTTGAAGAAATCCTGAGTAATTTTTAACTAAACTCATGCTCTGGTATTCTCCCACACTTTTAGCGTTCCGAGAATCAAACTTAAAACCTGAAGAAGATAGTAATTGCCCCTTTTAAGTGCCCCGACAGAGAGAGAGAGAGTATAATTATCATTTAAAAATTACTTAATTTTATTTGTCGCGTTATATTTATATAAATTCTAATCCCGATTTTTCGGATTATTTACAGTACAGATGGTTACAGATAAACCCGTCTAAAAATCTGTAAAAAGTAGTTTTTTGTCATTGCGTAGGTAATATTTGCGTAAATTGAAAAAAAAACATTATTTAAATTTGTCTATACATATGAATAAGTAGGTATATAAAAAATCGTGTGATTATATTTTTCAAGTATATTCTGAGTAGGTTTATAATAAGCACTAATAATGATTTTCAACATTGGGAAATAAAACTATCGAGATCTTAATTAATTTGTCCAAGTTTTGACCTACAATTAATTTTAGGTGAAAAAAGTGGGCACTGGCTTTGACACAATTATCTTTATTATTAATACAATATCTATTAATAATAAATACACCAACATAATTATTATCTATGTATCTTATAAACCTAAATACATGTATAATATAATACATCAGATAGTCTCTTTTCAATCACGTTTTCCCTTAAATGCTTGAGAGATTTTCTTGATGGCATGTGAAGTCTGCCAACCCGCAGTAGGCTAGCGTGGTGGACTATAGCCTAACCTCTCTCAAATGAGAGGAGACTCGTGCCCAGCAGTGGGACAATAATAGGTTGAGGATGAAAGGGTAACGATCAATCATACTTCTTGTAGGTTTGGTAGGTTTCCTCACGGTGTTTTCGTTCACCGATTGAGCATGTGATAAAACTTCACTATATTTTGTATTTTTTTATATCCTCATAAATTAGAACTTGTAAGTAATAGTGTATCAAACATCTAGACAGTATCCGTACCACAAGCCTCGTTGCTTAGCTCGGGACTAGATGACGCTGTGTCATTACGGGCTTGCGTGGCGAGTCTTACATTAGCACGGCGCAACAGGTCGCCGTGACGTGCCGGCTTTCAATAAACTACGTTGTAGTGCACCGCAACAGCTCGCCACCCTGTCGGCGTCATACCCAACGGACTAATAAGCGAACACTCATTAGCATTCGTTTACAGTAGGCACATATTATGTAAACCAAGTATCAAGACCTTTAGTTGATGATTATATTTATACAATAAACAAATTCGCCACGTCATGTGTGTATGTCGACTACCGACTTTGCAAAGCGGTACAACTAAATAAAAAAAAATATAAAAATCCGAACATTAAGTCAAGCGCCATCTAGTATCGAGCTTAACAACGACGCATAAATTACAGATAGTTACTAGATGGTTCTGTGTGGAGGAGGCTTTTACCCGAACGGGGTCCATATAAGCCACGACAAAACAAAACAAAAACCAATCAATTAATTAATTAAATCAGATTTAGAATTTAAATTATATTTATTAAATTAAGGTTAAATGGCATTAAATAAAGCTTATTATTATTATTGACGACCTGTTTAGCTCAGCGGTAGTTAACGCTGCTTGCTGTGTTATGGGTCCCGGGTTTGAATCCCAGTAGGGACAAATATTTGTGTGATGAGCATCAAAATTTGTATCCGAGTCATAGATGTATCTATGTATAATAAGTATATATTTACAAAAAAATAGTATATTATGTAGTTTATCAACCATCTAATTTCCGTAACACAAGCCTCGTTGGTGACCACGGAACTAGATGGCGCTGTGTCCTAATGTCCGGAAATAATTATTTTATTTATTACGACTAGATGGTTCATGCACTAGGTACGTATGTCTTTTTTGGCTAGCTATAGCTTGCGCCCCCACCACAGAAGGCAGCTTTTAATACCTCTGGTCCAATTCTAGGCATGTTTAATTTTGGCCTAATAAGTAAAGCTTCTTAATGTCCAAACATTATAAATATACCAGACAAATTATATAATCTCATACAAAAGAGACCTTTAATTTTAAGGAAGGAAAGAGTTCAATTTTTAAGAGGATTTTAAAAATTTTAGTTTTTTTTACCTACCTGTGGATATGTAATGGGCAGTGGATGACTTTCCATAATAATACAAGGTGTTGATTTGCATCCTCGTCAAATTCAAGGACGTAATTATGCTAATGATTCTCGACCCAAAGCAACAATAAAATGAGTAGGTTTTTTTATTTTTATTTTGCTTGAATACGGAAATCCGTAAGTGTGAACCAGCCGTATTTAAACGCGGCCCGTCTGTTACTAGCCCTATAACCGCGCTTTCACACACAAACAAACGCAAACAACACATACACAACGCATACGCAACTATCATTCATCGATCGATTCGTAGGTACAAATCCCTAGCCACGCCGCCACGACCCCGGAACTAACAGTCTGTTTGATGTCGCCGACGCGTGCGCGCGCTTTGCGAATTTCACTTCTCGGTACATCGTTGAGACGTAGGTACGAAGTGCAAGATGACGGACAACTATCCGAATGTCGAGTTGGTAGAGATGGTCCGCCTGTATGCCATCAGTGGAGCCATCCGGATGTTCACCGAAATGTTTCCCGATCGGGAACCCCCATCACAGAGCTGGAATACTTCCAGCGAGACCCACGGGCAAGCACGCGGCAGGCTGGTCAACACTTTAGAGTGCACCACACTACAGTGTTTCGCCTACTGAAGCGTGAATTGCAACACCCAAAAACTGGAGCTGTTGCGTCACGTTGTCGAGGAGATGTTGGAGGATGTACCCTGGCACTCCATCGCAACTTGTACTACCAGCAGGACGGTGCCCCCCCTCACTATGGTCGGCAAGTACGCGAGTACTTGACCGAAAGTTTTGGTGACCACTGGATCGGTCGCGGAGGACCTGTGGCCTGGCCTCCGCGTTCTCCGCACCTGACGCCTCTAGACTTTTATGTGCGGGGAGACGTTAAAAGGTTAGTTTACACGGAGGAAGTGACCAGTGTAACAGAATTACGTGCAAGGATCATTAGTGCTTTTGACACTGTAAAAACTAATGTGTTAGTGTTACGTAAGCTGAAGGAAAACCAGCTACGTCGTGCTCAATTGTGCGAAGAGTGTGATGGAGGCCACTTTGAACAATACCTCCGGGTAACTTAAGTAGGTAATTTATTTATTTGTACATTTTGTAAATACGTTGTTAGCTTAATCAATTTGATTAGTGTAAATAAGTTGATTTCAAATTTGTAACTACGCTAATAAAACCTAAGAGTCGAAAGTATCACCACGTACTTACATTTAACTAGCACGTCTTTCCATTTCCATCATAAGTAGATCGGTACACCAACTAAGGTAGGTATTATTGCCGGTCCTAAGCCCGTTAAGTAGGAAGGAAAATTTCAAATCAATCAATTTAATCCACAAATCAAAACAAAATCACTACGAAAACTTTAGGTGGAAGGATAAAGCAAAACTAACATTTTATTAATAATCTGATAACAGGTCAATGAACTTTTCTTTGGCGCACTAGTATTACTGCCATTAGTAAGATTTCCGCATTCCAATGATGCTCAACAATGAGTTCATTATCAAGCAAAATTTATGACAATAATGTAGGTGATTTTCGAAATAAAATTAGGTAAATTATTGCTACCGATCATTCGTTCGCCCGCGCTTGCATTTCGTAGGAAGACGTCGACACTCACGCACACAGCTGCATTGTCGCTGTGTGCGTAGTCGGGTGATTCTGTTTAATTTGTATTGAATTAAGGGTTTAATTCTGAAACACTGTTAAAATTCAACAACAAATAAAAGCAGCACTTTTTAGTTATTGCCCACTACCGTACTTTCAATTGATTATTTATGTATTTTATGACAACCTCCTGAAATTTGACGAGGATGCAAAACAACACCTTGTATAAGCTCTAATAACTTGAAAATTATCTTCAAATAAGGGCAGTTATTATAAGGGTGTTAAATAAAAAGCACGTTTACAAAATAACATTTACTTAAACGTAACTTAACATTTACTTACAAGTGTCAGGTTACAATATAGGTAATAATGAATCTGTTCGTCTTACAAATCTTCTGTATCACTCTCACAGTTCATAGAGATACAAATAATAGTTAGCTTAGCGATGGTCGCATTAAATTCTATTAGTGAGCAGAATTGCCATAGAAAAAAATCCAGACAGAAAAATGCTTGCTATTAATATTAAAAAAAAAAATTTTCTTATTATCGCTTTATTATTTATTATTTTTTTATTAATAACCAATACTAGCGTACTTGGTACGTGGGCAAAGCAATAGGGTTAAAAACACACACACGCCAATTTGTAGGTACATGAGTGTATAAATACTGCACTAAACTCAAATTTTATTGTAATCACATTGCGATACGGTTATGGTCAGTACCGAAAATGAATATAATTATCGGTTATAGTCACTTTTCGAAAGTCTGTAGCGGCGATTGTACTTTTAACATTTCAACGCTAATTCAGGCAGATGATAACCGCGTTTCAACAGCTTTGTTGAATATCAATGTTATTATAATATAGCAGTTGCTATAGTAAATATTAGACATTGAAATAAAACTACCTTCTACGGATTTGAATATTATTTTATTTATTGCGGCATAAGAAACATACAGTAGGTACTATCATTACAATAGGAAAAGAAATAATAACGTACGCAATTTCACCAATTAAATTTCTTCGCGATTAAATCCGTAAATACTGTTTTATTTCAGTATCTAGGTAGGTAGTGGTGCGTGCGTAATATTTGAGTTATTGCAATGTATTTGAATAAATTGAGTTCCTATACACATAGGTACTGCTTTTGCTCTTTTGCAACATTCGATGTAGCCCAGTATTAGACCATTATTCTAGAACTCTAGCTATTATTGATTTTGTGACATATTTGTATGAAAAAGTATCAGTTCTATACTCAAATACTAGCAAACCAAGACTAAGTCTTAAAACATAAATTCATTTATTTATTGGCATAGATGGCGTATTGTACCACTTCTCTTAAGATCACCTTTAAAAAAATCACGCCCAAAAATGAACTCATAGTCACATCATCTTTAAAAATGAAAAAGACAATAATGACTAAAATATGCTGTGTCAAAGAATCCTTTGTTGAACAATCCAACAATACAATCCATTTTGAAAATACTTATAAGTACCAAATACGTGTAACATTATATTAAATTTAGACAAGTCCGACATTTACTTAATTTTAAACACTTAGGTAATGCTTTACATTCATATTACCTATTAAAAAATCACACAAACTATTATTCGCAAAATCTGAAGTAATAAGCGTGCGCCCGCATCGATCGATCAAACTAATTCGGCAAACGAACTTTATTTCCTTTAAACTACAACATTTTATCACATTTAGAAAAAAATCTTTTAATAATAAACTAATTCATCATCGATACAGGGACTCTCCTACACTCTTTACTTTTTAAAAAAAGCTTAATTTCGACGGTATAAGTGTCAATTTCAGTTTCCCCGTCGGTCAACATTGGAACACGTTATCCGTGTAGGACCTATACAAATTACGCCATTTACACTCTTATTCCACAGACATAAAGCTTTTTATAAGCCGAGTCCACGTCGATAAAAGCACAGACGGAAAACTCGACCGTATGCATACACTTCTGACCCATTTCTTTATCTTCATTTAAAAAATGCCTAATGGTTCGATTTACGGACAAGAATACATTCATAATATTTAATTTTCATACCATTTTTTATGACACTGAGATCTTACACCAATCACATACAAATGAGTAAGACACCGACCAAAATATACAGATGAAAATGATTTCATACAACATACAGTACCATACACAGCATTATTTATAGATTTATTAACGTTTGTACATAATAGTATTAATTTTTGTTTGTGAAATATGTAGTTTACTAACAGTATTTTTAATATAATCATTAAAATACTGTACTGAAAAGTCTAGTGTAACTTTATTTTCACATGTTCGGCATTTAAATGCGTCCGGCGCTCTGATTGGTCGAGGGGCTCGAAGAGGGCCAATAGCTGCACCGCATGCGATAGACTCAACGGTTGCGTACCAATCAGACAGCGAGACGTAGCAAGTCCATATAAATGGTACACGCCATTATTCTCATTAGTACATATTTTTCAGCGTATTGCAATACGTGATTATTGCCATTTACACCAACGTACGACTTTAAAGGAATATTTGGACTATAGAATATACAGGGAACCCAAAAAAAGGCCATCGCAACTATTGATTTATTGCAAAATTAACTTTCCACTTTGCATCGTTACCAAACAGTCAGTAACTGATTTATTGAATTAGAAAAATCATATACATACTTCATTAGTAGGAAAAAGAAATGTCATTCCTGTTACAGCCTGTAAAATAACTTGAGGCATACAAACCAATGATTTTCTAAATTAAATTACTGCAATAAAAGTATTTTGGATTTTATCACGATATGTTGATACTTTTTAATTCCAACGTTTCGAATCCTTTACAGCGTTTTTGATTACCTACAGGCAGCCTGAAAAGACTGAACTACCTATGTGTACTAAATCAACGATATTCTGACATCATCAGTGATCATTGACTGAAGACGAAGATAACAAAATACAAGATAGGCAAACGAAATTATATCGAAAAAAAAAACAGATTAAATCCAAAAGAGACACGTAAGAACTACCAAATGTTGATAATAATTATTACGCGTCTTTTCCGTTTGCTAGAATTGAATAATTTATGAACACGTCCTTGCTGCACATGTGATATAATCCAACATCAAACCATCATTTTGATCAAATATTAAAATTGGCAAACTTCAGCAATTCAGAGCACTATATTTGAGTAGGTATCTTAAACTATGAATTTATTACTATTTTATAGAAGGCAAGATTAATAATGTTAGTATTGTGCATCGTGGCTGCATTTGTGAGAGAACAACGTACAAATAATTTTAATAGCAACCATTATAGTCCAGTCAATGAAGCATTTAATTTGTTCGTTTGAGAAAGCCAGCTCTCATCACGATTTGTTTTTTTTTGTATATTTTCATTTCTATGTGATATTCAAGACCAGAATTTTTTTACGGTTTTTACAGGGTTGGCGAGGCGAGAGCGATACTTCTGGTGAAGCAAACGCCATTAAATTATTTGCCATCATTGTGGAATAAAAAATATTTGGAGATTTTTTATTTGTACACTTCTATCTGTACAAACTTCTCTTCGCGTATTTTTAAATAGAAAATACTTATATAATTTAAATGACAACACTTTTATGTATGTGTCATCAGTGTACACTTGTACAGTATTGTAAGACACAAATATAATAAAATGTATTGTCACTTAAATTAAAATAGTTCCTTAAAATATATTTTCCCTCACTTAAATTTTTCGGATATTGAATAACACATTCTAAAATGAAAAAAAATATCCAATTGAAGCTGCTTTTGACGAATTATTAGCTCCATTGACTAGACTACTGATAATCAGGGGCGTATCCAGACTTCCCCTTCAGGGGGGCTTCTTGGGGTGGGCACATTCCACCATGTGAGAATTTCTAATCGGTACGCCCATGCTAATAACAGGCGGCAAATATTGCAAATCTAACTCAGCTAGTTTTTAAACAATACCTTTGACTTGGTGGAAGAAAGTCTAGCTGAATGGAATTACATTAAAGTAAAAAATTTAGGTATAGCTATTTATATAAGAAAGACAGAGTAGAAGACTGAAAATCCTATGTACGTGGGATCTATGAGTTACGTTTACAAGCTCGAGATTTTTATATTAAGGTCATATTTTTAAACCGATCACATTTAGATTATTTCTACTTAAAGGTTCACACAAAAAAGTAAATTCACGGTTCATTAGGAAGAAGGCTTAAAACACAAGGAGATGGTAGCTATCGATAGTGAAGCGGCGAGCACCTGAACATCAAATTTGAACTTTATTTTTATTAAATTAGAATTATTCGGTCTAACCTAAACTTTGTAATGGTAAAACATGGTATTCCATTATCCTTACACGAAAGACAAGTGAGACATGACTAGCCAGTTGTCCATCGCTACCATCTCAACGCAAATTAAGCCTAAATCTACTATAAATATGGAAGCATGGAAGGAAGGAGTGATATTACAACTAGCACTGCTCATAAAAATCCTTTACAATCTTTAACACACTCACTTAAATAGTGATGTGTAAAGATATGTACAATCAAACAACCTTATTGGTTTACATGCACATATGGATAGCTTCCGTTGTTATTATATGCATAAACTTGAATTGACAATGCTCGCTTGAGCGTGTGCCTAATACGCACTGTACCTATATACACACACAATTAACATGACAACTGTACTCCAGTTGCCTGTACCATCCGCTAGGGTTGCTAGTTGCATGCATACTAAATAGGTTGTTCGACTGTACGAGGAAAACAAACGTTTCTGAATGTACCAGTGACAAACCGCAATGACCACTCCATTTCTTATTGCTCCATGACGGTAAGCGACATAACTTCGATGGATACGCACTTGTTACAGCATGATAGCCCTGAAATTGGCTCATTATTCTACCTACAATAACATACCTAATGCATACCACTTCCAATTTCGTACCGTTATACCCCGACTAAGGCTTAAGGCCTAATTTCGCCTGATTCTGATATCTCGATTCTTAGAGCGTATACCGATTCGAATACTGCTTTAGTGAGCAGGACTTTTTTGTATACCATCCAGTTCGAGTATTGAAATAATATAACATTATACGAATTTTATTGCGATATATTGATATTATTTTAGTACCAACTTTATAAAACGCTTGGACCCTTTACAGGATTCATGGTCAACGACAAACTGAGGTATTGGGTGTCTTGGTTGGCTTGGCTTGAAATTCTAGCAATTCGGAGTTTGGATCCAGATTCGGCCCGGTTGATGGCAATATGCGAAATGTGGGTCCGCCTTACCTTTTTAGGGCAACAAGCGTGATGGTATGCATCAATCAATACTAATATTATAAATGCGAAAGTGTGGCTGTCTGTCTGTCTGTTACCTCTTCACGCTTTAACCGCTGAACCGATTTACATGAAATTTGGTATAAAGATAGTTTGAGTCCCGGGGAAGGACATAGGTTTTCATCCCAAAAATCATACCTAAAAGTGAGAAAAAGCGGTTGGAAGTCTGTATGCGGATAAAATTTCTCATTTTACGCAGAAAAAGTCGCGGGCAAAAGCAAGTATTCTATATATTCCACAAAACCACGTTCTTAATCTTGTACTATCTTCAGTCGGGGTATGACTGTACTCCACATTAACAACACCGTGACTACAATGAAGGAACACTAAGTTGAGCTTTGGGTACGCTCAGTAGTCGAGTGCCCACTCGTTGTCCTGCAGAAATGCATCCACTACCTCCTTCATTGTGAAGTTAGGGATCAACTGGTCCGCTGTCAACTTCACGCGGGTCACCGGATCGAAGTGGCCGACACGCTGTGGAATAAGAGATAGATGGTGATAATGAGTGGTAGAGATGCTAAATATACTGTTTTATTTTGTTTCATTATTACCACTTAGCAAATTAAATATAAACTGAAATTTGGTTCTGTTGATCAAATCAACTAATTTCTTTGTTCGTCAACAGATCGCCTAAACTACCATCGCAACGTTAATTCATAAATATGTAATTATAATAATATAATTATTCTTATTGTATGGTACATAAGGCATTTATCCAATTTGATCTGTTTCTAGAAAATCTTGAGACTAAGATAGAAGAAATGTAATACTGAAATTTTTTGTCAAATTAGTCTTTTCCTTCGAAATAAGTCTCGACAATATCAATCGTATTTTACATACATCAACCTCGTTATTGTCCTAATGCTGGGCGCGGGTCTCCTCTCATTTAAAAGGAATTAGGCTATAGTCCCGCGCCACACGCCATAGAGAAAGTCTCTCAAGCATGCAGATTTCCTCACGATGTTTTCCTTCCCCGTTTTGAGCATGTGATAAACACACAACAAGTCAGTGGTGCGGGCTTAGGGTTTGAACTAAAGACCTTTGATTTGTCTCTCAACTGGTCATACCGTTAGGCAATAACAGATCACAGCTCTCAATAACATATTTTATTTCATATACTAACTAGTTATGTTCAGACAAGAGTGTTAATTTTGTTAACCACCTAAACTCATTTAGTCTCCATATCTTTAATAAGAATCTAAGAAAAGGAAAGAGGAATTCTAAACCTGTCAAATGACACCATCGAAGTCTCTGCAATGACAGTTGCTAATCTAATTTGACAGCATATTTTCTGTCCCATACATTGTAGTTTCTGCATACCCCTTTGGGGTATATTTATGCATGCATGTATAATGAGTGTTACCTCCAGATGTTCCTCAATATCTTTCTTCTCATAAGTGATGCCACTTGGCGTGATCACCGGTTCATTCAATATCTCGAAGCTTATCTTCCCACATAAGTAGTCAGGCACGTCCCGTTTCTGCATATAAAAAACAATAATCAGCTGAGTATCCATCGCACAAACCTATATTATAATTGATAAAGTATAATAAAAGATACATACCCGTCTTCTTTCGTCCATTTTGGAAAATAAACTATTCAATTCACTACTGTAGTTATTCTGAAAATTTTAAAAAGAAATATTAAAAATTGTAGAATAATTTATTACACATTTAGTTATTTTTTTAATAAATATGATATTTAAGAATTTTCTGGACCTTGGATAAACACGTCTAACCAAAATACTGTTAAACATATATTTTGATGAGATAGCCTTCCGTGGATACAAACTGGATGGTACGTAAACAACATAAAATCAATTTGCTTACACATTCGTCTTCAATTTTGGACGCTTTAGCGGTCACATCCTCTTCATTACTATTATCTAATTTCAATGATTCTATTCTACGCTGCATATCTTCAGTTATTAACCTGTAAACAACAAAATAGAAAAAGAATTTTAAAAAAATCACTGTGCGCATATGCACCATATCATATGAATGGATGAAGTAAAAGTGGTACGCTGAAATTGTAGCTATCTATCAAGAAAAACTTTACAATAATCATATTATTTTCTAGTTTCTTCCTTCCACCATTGGAAAAACGTGTTAGGATTATATTTATGTAAAGAAGAAACAACTACGTGTTTCGTTTCTCCTTGTCCTTTGACAAACTTATGCGTTCAACCTTGACTTGGGCAGTCACCGTCAGACAAATGTTCAATATTGTAATTTTGGTATTACTTTACACATCAATGTCAATAATCTACATTCACAAGAGAAAAGGTGGCAGACAATGGCTGTATGTGGACATAAATATTTAAAATATTTTTTTGATGTTTTTGTAGAAAAAAATCCGATAACATTACAAGAAAGTACATCTTTGATATCTCAACTGCCGAATAAATAATTTGCCACTGGCCAGACTTTTTATTAACTAGAAACTAAACCATACTTTGGACGGCTGCAGAATGTTTTTTCATTACCAGGAACACAGGATCTCACAATCAATGTAGCCATTAACTACAGCACTAATAGGGTAGATATTATTATAGGTATTAATGCATGGCTAGAATAGCAGATTATTTACCTATTCAAATATGACTGCAGTTCGATCTCCTGTGATATTCTTTTCTCTTCTTGTACGTTCCATCGTTTTTTTCTGGCTATACGGATCTGTGCTGCAATGTCGTCGCCGAAATTCAACTTCTGTTCACGGGCCAAATCATTTGCTTAAAAAAATATAATAAATACATATTAAAATATCAGTTAAATTGCCATTACTCACAAATAAGTCTAAGCTTGGTGACCGCTACCATTTTTAGACCGTCAATTTATTTAGGGGTGTCCTACACTATATTACTGAGTACGAGTGTTAGGGCGCGCTTTGGGAGTAGCCTATATCCAGCAGTGGACTGCAATAGAGTTGAATCAAACTTTTTTGTAGGTTTAGATTTTTTATTGGTTACTGATTTGCTTTTCACAGCCATAGTAATACAATTTAATAATAGAACACCAACATACTATTTCCAAATAATATTCTCCGTAACACATTATTTCTAACCAAGCTTCGAATCACTTACCAAAATTAATATAAATCACATAGACAAGAGTGATAAAATCTATTTAATAATCATTCACAGGAAATGCATTCTAACTAATTAGTGGCGTGTGACCTACTGTTGCATTACTATGACTATTCATTGCAACCTTCATAGATTAATGAATTTCTACAATGTGCTTACGCGAATATTAGACATTGAAATAAATATACATATAATGTAGGTATATTATTTGTCTGTCAGTTCGTATTCAGCAAAGTTCGCTTAGTTAATAGGTACCCCCTTTTTGAGATATCCAGAAAGCCTTTCATAAAACCTCACTTACAAAAAAGAAAGTTTACACTAAGACGGTTCAAATCTACAGACAGAATCTATCAAAGAGGTATATACAGGGTGTCCGATAATTTAATGGATAACCTTGAAATGGGTCTTGGTATAGCTAACGGCCATTCAGAAACAAAAATACAAAAAATAAAGAAGACATAGTTCTAGCAAGGCTCATTTCAAGGTTATCCATTAATTACCGGATACCCTGTATATACATATAGTATATATATGTATATTGGTTTTCAAGCCTGGGTATAGACTATTGTGTCAACCTGTTTGATCTAGGTTTACAAGCTTTGTCAATATATTTGTGTTTCTGAAGCGGCAAATTGATTTAATTGTATGTGGTTTAACCTTGAATTATTTATACTTATGATAATTGGATTAACATTTGAACTGAATCCTAAATGTGAACGTATTTCACAAATAAGACTAGGTGACGCAAAGTTATTTATATCAGAATAGTTATATGATGCCTAAACTATCTAGAAATAGCTTATTGAATTATCGTCGGAAAAGGCTGTATTGGGATGTATAGAAGCTGTAATTTTCCATAAGCTCATATTTTACGATGTCTTTATTAATGTTCTTGGAAGTATGGCAAAATACCAAAAAAAAATTATAATCTAGATGTATCATTAATTAATGTACTATTTACCCCGGTGCAGATGCTTGATAGCTTCATCATAACAGTCCAGCTCTACCAATGCCTGTCCTAGGAAGAAGTGTCCTTTGACTTGGTTTGTGTCGATGTCGAGAGCACGGCGACAGTCTTGGCATGTTGCCTCCCATCGTTTCATCTTCAGGTGACATAGTGCACGGTTTGTAAAGTATGTCGCTACTGAGGGGTTTTTTATCTGGAATTTAACCACAAAAATATAAATATAAAACTTGTAATTATTACAATACATATGACCTCACTTATCCAACTATGTTTACATGTACCTTATATTAAGACAATACCTACCACTGATGATACATGGGACACCACAAATCTTAATATATTTATTAAAACTAAACTGATCCAATTCCTAACATAAAATCGCAAAACACAATATAGATAGAAAAGAAGTATTTCTAGGCATTACTATCAACAAATATGGTATCAGAAGCAACACATGTATGAAATAGTTCATAACTAGAGTTGTGTGAGGGGAATGATAGAAATGGAAAAAAATCCATGTTTTCAAATAAAGTCTTGAAATAATGTTGTATCCATTAAAAGGTTATTTTAGTTATATTGGATTTATTTTATTGTTGTATATTAATTAATATAAAAACCAATAGAAATACTCGTCCAGTTTTATAATATGACTATGAATATGTCATTGATTTATAATATTATTTTAGCATTGTTTTTTAAAATTAAACCTGTTACGCTTGGAGGCGTTGGTGTATATAATATACTTAATTCTAATCGAAAAGACTTAAAATCATGTAATTTATAATTCCTTCCAGCACGAAATATTTTTGCCTGGGAGTAAATGGGAAAAAATTGAACTTTATTGCCACACTGGTATGGCGCCCAACTATAACCATAACAGTATATGTATAATAATTAAAATAACTTTATGGACAATACAAAAAAATATATGTATTACTGACTGTGGAGTGCACAGGTAATAGACATAGGACATTATCAAAATACACACCAAAACCAGTGATATATCCTCATATTCAGTATTTAAATTATAGAGTTGATTCTCTATTCCATAAAAAATACTAATTAATCTATTTTTTTTTGGATATGTAATTTGCCTTTTTATGCCACTTACTTTAAAAGTGAAAAGAATTTCAACCATATACAAAGACAATGACTTGCAGAAGGCAGTCGGCAGCAACTGGACAAGAAGATTGAGATCTATGGTGCTCACTAGGGGAGGCCTACATTTAGCAGTGGATGAATATAGGCTGATGATGATGATGATGAATAAATAGATTTGTACATCTGAATATGAAGTACCTATGCAAAATATATAACAAAAATGCAGTATTACAAAAGTACCTACTTAATATAAATTATATAGATATTACCATTATAATTTATAACATTGATTGCTTTTTAATCACTCATTTTATTTTTGTGAGATTGCATTGATATAAAGTAACTAGTTACAATAAAATAATTAGTATCAAGTGAACACTGAACTGGAATTAAATTGCTGTAACAAATTACCTTTACAGAAGTATTTTGAGTGTCTAGAAAATATCAGAGCTCAAATTCTGAGTTTATACAGACAGGAGAGTTTACTTAAGTGTTTCTAAAACTAACCCATGCAATAATTGGCTGAAAGGTTTTATTAATAAAGTTTCCTTGAGACATATCAAATTTAAAAAAAAAAGTACTTTTTATGGGCCATTATCAGAGGATTGCAGTGGCCCTTAATATGTACATTTTTTTTCTAAATGTCTAATCTAACCTTGACAGCAAACCAACTAAGAACTCTATGATCCTGCAGCACTTGTGTACAGTTTTTTTTACCGATATTATAAATCAGAACAATCAGCTGTATTTAAAAAAAGCTATCTAATGGTAATGTATCTAAAATCTACTTTTCTGATTTACCTATTGTGTTGTAGTTCAAAAATACTAAAGTATTACTCACAATAGCCTTTGTGTAGCAGTTCATAGCATCTTCGAATCGTCTCAAGCTGAATAGTCTGTTTCCCTGCTCCTTCAATTCTTTATCAGAGAGGTTCGCCGTAGAATACATATGTTTACTCATTGTATATGCTGTAATCTCACTACGTTCAAGTCAACTTGGTCATATATATCATTATTTAACTCTGAAGTTGCTAAAATACTTTACGCAACTATTCAGCCTCTACACGATTAAAATTATTATGATTATTTTTCTTCTAGAAAATTGTGTTTGTCACTTTTTGGTATTGTTTGTCAGCTTTTGACAACGACATGTTGACATTTGCGTATTTTGTAAGACGATGACGTTTCGCTTCGGCTCAGTTACCATATCAAAAAAAAGAAGCCTTTTTGGAACTGGCAACATTTGCAAACATTATTTAGCAGAATTAGATACAATAAATCAAAATTATTTTTATAATATTTTTAAAAAGAACAACGATCTCTTCTCTCATCAAAAGAGGCTTGTTGAAATCACTCATTGTTTAGTTACAACAACGCGACCCTGGGCACCCAAAAGTTCCCTCTGAAGTTTTTACAAGTTTGTAGACTATGAATAAAATAAAATAATATATCTCAATGCTTTCTTATTTTTTCGCACTGCATTATGTATCACATTTTATTATAATATAGCAAATTTATTTACTTTCTAGCATGCACTCCAAATAAGCAATCCACTCTGCAGGTGACCGGGCTGGATGCAAACCATACTGACATAAACACATAGTAGTCACGATCCTCATCATTGAGAGATTGAAGAGATGGATGGATGGAGATACTAGAAAACTGGAGTATGTTGTTATTTTTCTATACTATTAATAATAAACACCATTATTATTACACATTTAGTATATTAATTTAATACAACCAACAAATTTCGACTTTCATATAAATTAAGAGGTCGATAAAACGCGTTTATGGCGGCCCTGGATTTATATAAGAGGGTATTTTGAAAACATGGTAGAGCGTTGAAAGGTCGCGGGTCCAGAGGCTGTAGCGTTTAGTAACTTCTTTAGGAACATGTACGAAGTTACTTTCCGATACTTTCCTTCTTGGCTTCGCAGAAGTACTGAAAATAACATGACTCATTAACCTATCTTAAGATTTTGGCTTTGCCTTTATCAAAGCTCTAAGATAAGTTTATCAGTTCTCTATATAAAGGAACTGCGAATGCGGGTGGTGCACTAAGTTACAACTTTAGATCCGGTATCCACCAGTGCGGAGAGAAGAGATGTGAAGAGATGTGTTTTGAATAACCAATCAGATATTGTTGTGGAGGCGTGAAAATAACTAAATCTGATTGGTTATTTAAAACACATCTCTTGTCACGTCTCCTCTTCACTTTGGCCTCACTGTTACCTACAACTTAACCGATACAAAGGTGTAACATTTAGTTCTACCTTTGTATCGGTTAAGTTGTAGGTAATAAAATTAGTATATAAATCTAGATAGACACCAAGACAGTATGTTAACAATTTTTTTTTTATTTAATTATAATGTCTACGACTTCAATCAGATACCTCTACGCTTCTACCTCTATACTCGTACCTTTATTATCTACTAGCTTTTGCCCGCGACTTCATCTACGTAAAATTAGTAATTTTATTTTCACCCCGTTTTAAGTTTTAAGGGATGATTTCCGGGACAAAAAATATCATATGTCCTTCTCTGGGACTCAAACTATCTCTATACTAAATTTCATCTAAATCGGTTCAGCGGTTGTAGCGTGAAGAGATAACAGACAGACAGATAGACACACTTTCGAATTTATAATATTAGTATGTATTACTTTTACAAGTAATTTTAGTAAGTAGAGTTCTTGGTATTTGTAGAGCATAGTAATTTGCACTAACCTCATAATTGGATCTTTGTACAGTGGAGGAATAAGAGGAATATCCATGCTGACTTTCATTAGAGGACAAGGAAAGTGCACGTTACCTAAAGATAGCACCCCGCCATCATCGTCCCTTCTCTGGAAAATAACTATAATATTAATAAATAACTAACTAAAATCTGTGGTCCCAGAGTCAATCAATGTACAATTGTACACTATCCTTATGATAGTGTACATTACTATGTAGACTATCATAAGGATCCTAATCCTATTAACCTAATATTTTGTTGTCAATATTTAATTTCTAACCTAAGTATACATAAGTTTTATATCCGTGGCATGGTGAATATCCACAAGTAGAAGGGGAGAAACATAATTTAATATGAATGAAAATACTCTACTCTTCAATAGATATAAAACTACATACTTTTACCCCATAATTTTATGTACACACATTTTTTTTATGTCATATGGGTGGCAACCTTTGAAATGGACGGTATTTGGCTGATAGAATACTGATGATACTTACTTCTGTGCATTTATGAATTCTCTTGGCATGCGCCAGGATACAGTCGCACCACTTCCAAATGTTCTCGTCAGCCGCTCCACGTTTTTCTAGCCTCTCTCCTAGGTCTAACATGTTGCGTATCGGTTTTTGAATCTATTAAGGTAGAGTTGTTTTAGTACTTGGTCAACGTAAAGAGAACACATGCTTATTATCACTAGGTACGTACCTACTTGAAATAAAAAGTATACAACCAACACAATTTCCAAATATTATGAACACATTCAGAATGTATAACGTATCTAGTGATTTATAATTGGATATCTAAATATAGATGCTTAATTAAGTATTGTTAATTTCTAATGAAACACTAGCAAAAATTACAGAGATAACGTATCCTTTTCATCTCTCGATTAATTAACATGGTTAATTCAATTTTATTGTGACTTGTACCCATGAGACTGGTAAAAGATATATAACTAATAAGTACATAAATATATGAAGAAAGTAACTACTTAGTACCTAACAACTAAACTAAATAGTAAAACGGATTTATGTGTTAGGAATGTGTGCAGCACGCATTATAAGTAGCCGCATTCAATGTGCATTTAAATTAATCGAATGATCTAAACTTCACCACTGAATCTATGAACACTATGAACAAAATATATAAAAAGAAACAAACGTACGATCATCGGCTTATTCAGTTTTCCATTCATGAAATGCCGCAAGGAGTACATACCGCAGGATTTCTCACTGGCTTTCATGCTGGGTAAGGGCTGGTGGCCTTTTAATGATGGCAACGTGCTCATATCTAACGAGCTCAGTTGGACCACTTGGCCGTTGGGTTGGATGAACATTTCTAAGCTTGTGTCGTGACGGAGCAGTATCTCCTGTAAGTTTATAAAACTACGTTGCTACTTTCCTAAAGGAAATTTGCTCAGTATTTTAGATCCTGAGCACTGAGAAAAAGACAATGTATGTCAGGTTATTACCACATTTCAATGTCGAAATCTATGAATTTAATATATTCCAGAGTCCAGAGGTAGCCAGAGTTATACGTCACATAATATCACCGTATGAAAGTTTTTGTGGCCCAGGTGATGCCTAAATTTAGATGAAAATACTGGTAAAGATAGGATAAATTCGTAATAGACTGTTCGATTCGTTATATAACTATTCATACGGTGGCTTATAAAATACCAACAAAAAGTCACTTTACACGAGCTGAATTATATATATTTATTTATATCGCAAGGGCAGAAATCAAGTCCAAGGCCCGGTAAAGGCCGTTTGAGGTTTCTTAAAATACAGTGGTTACTAAACTGATAACAAATGGAATTCCCATACAGTCAGAATAGTTACTCTCTTACGAGCTCTGGCAAACTTACTCACTCGCAGAAACAAAAAAATAGTTATTTCACTGCGGTCTTCTGTAAGGTGAAGGTACATCCCCAGTCTGGCAGCTCAATTTGATTAAAAAACTCGCATTTATTATACTTCTCGAAATAATTATACACTTATTCCTTACATTCAATTTTTCATAGTCAGCATTTATTTTAATCCTGGCTGCCAATTCGGCACGAAACTCATCGACAAGGTATGCCCAATACTTGTTTACCCGGGCATAATCCATGAGCAGCGCACGGGGCAGGTACGATAAGATCTTCTTGCCGACAGATGATGGTAAAAGTTGCACCTGAAGGTACACAGTACAATATTAAAGCATCCTTAAATAGTTATCCATAGGAAAACCTAGCTACTACATCTATTATATTATATTTTATTAAATCAATGCTAAGAATATAATACCAACCCAATTATCATAAAATACCAGTTGAGAAACTCCTTTTTGAAATCGGTTAAATACTTATTCCACGTAGTAAAAAATCAACGGCTGTGTTTTGTAAATAAGCTCTTAAGCAATAACACCCTCATATAGAGGCAAACTTTTCTTAAGCCGACTAGGCTCCGGCTTAGGGCGGCCATATAGGTATAAGGGGCCGTAGAACAGGTAACTTGATGCCGTGGTATGGACTGATACAGCGGGGGCTACATGTTACATATGCTCTGAATGCCCTCGAAACTTCGAATACCAGATTCTAAAAGGTGACAAGGTAACGCAAAAGTGGTTATTAATTTATTCCGAGAGCGAGAGTGTGTGTTGGAACGAGCTTGTCATATTTTGCAGTCGATATTCTTTAATAAATAATACATATGTAACTTCAAAATCAGCGCTCATAAACTCGTGTTCATGCGTTATATCAAATATGTACGTAAAATACTAGTGAAAAACGCCACTATTTTTACGTTAATTTAGGGTTCCGCTAAGCCTCTGCTGTCCGTCCGTCTGTTTATCTGTCACTTGGCTGTATGTAACCGTGATAGATATACAGTCGAAATATTCACGGATAATGTATTTCTCTTGCCGTTATAACAAAAAAAATATATTCAAGGGGGCTCAAATACGAGAAACGTGATTTTTTGTAGTTTTTTACTCTAAATTTATAAAGGTGAACCCAACGTGAGCGAGTCCAACTTCCATTTGGCCAGTTTCTTAAACCCGGACGATATTTTTCACAAGAACCTTTTTTGTCTAATAGCTGATAGACTTACAAAGTCCACGGTTTCAACAACCTCCGGTTTGGTTCGGTTAACCTTCCAAATCTTTTTCTTAGTGCCATCATTAAAAATCATCTCTATTTCTTCTAGTTTTAAGCTGTCGCGCATCCCTTTAATTGTTGCATTCCACGCAGCCAAATTGTCATCCAACTATAAACAGAAAATGTTACAGTACATATTATAAGACATATTTAAGTTTCTTTCTTCAGTGCAATTAGTTTGTATGAAGCTGTGTCTGATATTGTACGGCTCTCCTATTTTCTTAGATTATAAATGTATATCTTATACATATATATGTATAAAAATCTCGTGTCACGGTGTTTGTCGCTGAAGTCCTCGGAAACGGCTAGACGGATTATTGTGAAATTTCGTATGTATATTTGGTAGGTCTGAAAAATGGTCGTAGACAATTTTTTTATAGGTACCCCTAGCTGATAAGGATGTCCCTCACTAGATTTTTTTCTTTTTTTTGACAAAATATTTTTTGTATTTTTTTTTATGATTTGTCATTAAAAATCCCTAAATTTTCACTCTTCTACCACCATCTCCTAAAATGTGGCAAAACAAAGCTGGGTCAGCTTATGTATAAAAATATAAAATACATACAAATAAATAGTAGGTATACTTAATGGTCACAGTGTCGCATTAGGTTTACGTGGCCCCAAACTGCTACTGAGAATTTCATAGAAAAACAAAAAAAAACTACTCGATCTGGGAATCGAACCCAAGACGACTTGCTCAGTAGTCTACTGACTAACGAGGCACTTTGTATTGTTTTAATGATGTCTGATTTAATTAAAAATATAATTCAAGTATGTTAAGTTGTTATGTTTCATTATCATCATCATGATGATGATGTGCGTTTATCAACTAACCGCTTTTTGTGCCTCTCCAGGTGATGAGGCGGGTTTAGCTGACTCAGGTGAACCGGCGGCATGTGAAGAATCTTTTTTGACCTAATTTCAACACAAAAATGTGAAGTTAAGATTGAAAACGTTTTAAGATTAAAGTACTTATGAAAAGGTATATATGTACATATATATATAATTTGCCTCACTAGGATTTGTCTTGTGTCGTGGGCGCGTTTACAAACACGAATTTGCACATACGCACACGCTCAGAGGCGAAACAACTATCCGTATATTTGCTCCATGCAGGGATTGAACCCGCAACCCGTAACGCACAAGCCAATTGCTCTGTCACTTCGCCAATCCAGATGTCAAATGACATTTTGAAGAGGCCAGGTTAATTGTTTAATAATTTAATCAATCCAAAAAAATGCTAAACTGTGATAAAGAGTAGAGACTAGGAAAGACTGCTCTCATATTGTAAAGCCACCAGCATTTTTAGGCAACGAGCTTTTGTTTTCAAGATCTATAACACCACATACCACCCCGCGTGTCTTTGAAGAGTTCTGCAGAGATGTACTTAATGTACACCTACACTTTGCTGGTTTTCGATCCCATGTAATAGGAGACGAGCCAATTGCCGTTAACTGTATCCGAACTATGGCATTTTATCGCAACGGGCTTTTGTTTTTAAGATCTATAACACCACAAACCACCCCGCGTGTCCTTGAAGGGTTCAGCAGAGATGTACTTAATGAACACCTACATTTCGCAGGTTTTCGATCCCATGTAATAAGAGACGAGCCAATTGCCGTTAACTGAACGCGAACCATGAGCTACTACTGAGAATTCCATAGAAAACGAACCCGAGAATGGGCATATCTAGGGGGCGCATTTTATCGCAGTAAAAAAAAAGGTCATCACATTCAGTTGACTTGTCGGCGAAGTTATATTTTGCGGTAATTTGGGTGGGTTGATTTTTTTTATCTCCAGTGCTTCGATCACCTAGCGCACTGACGACAACTAGACCAACGAGGCAGTTCTACTTCGAGGGAATTTAACAGCCAGTTTTAAAATTACGTGTTCGTTGTTATTGACGACGACGCATTCCTGCAAGTTTCTCATCATGTGGCCTCGGTAGCGGTCGTACAAATGGCGCGCACGTTCAAGCACCTCCCACATCACAGGACCGCCTGCCACCGTCAGCAACTCGGACAGCACTAAAGCTTGGGACTCCTTTAAGATAGGAATAAATATGTTGAAATGTAACAACATTAAAAAAGCAAGAATACAATTATTTTGTAATATAAATGTAACTAATATAAATGATGTGGCTTTTCAAACACAATGTCAGTATCTAACATATTATCTTATAAAAACTGGTACTACTATATACATTGATGATATATAAGTGTGTTGTAGCGTGTGTCAAGCACCTGGACTGTACTTTCGTCAACTTGGACGATACACTACTAGAGTTAGTACGTACACGTAATTTACTAGCGAATAATAATAGATGTTACCTACTAACCGGATCAAGTGATAGAAACCAAGTACGATCGTTTTTCATGACATGCTCAAGAGTTGAAACTGGCAGAGCGGTTCTATTGTGATCCATAGGCACTTGGTCGTAGCTCGAATATGATACTCGTCTGCCGGGAAATAATTTAAATTATATACATTTACTAACCTATTTATCTTATTGGTCTATCCATCTTTTTAACTAGTTCCACATAGCGAAATACGTTTTACGTGTTTCTTCGCTCTTTTATGCCTCATATAATCTTAAACTGGCTTCTAGAGTGGCTAGTAAGGAGCTAGAAGTACGTGGTCGCCAATCTAGAGAGTGGCGACCACGTACTGGAAGACGCAGCGTGGGTAGACCCCGGCAAGGTGGATTGACGACCTGGTAAAGGCCGCTGAAATCCGCTGTATTCGGGCAGAGCATGACCGGTCGTCGTGGCGATCCTTGGGGGAGACCTATGTCCAGCTGTGGACGTCTAACGGTTGATATGATGAATCGTAAACAGTTGGTATGATCAGACTTACTCGCTGACAGAAAGAACAGCATCTTTAGGACGGCAGTTCCACATGGACTTGAGCAGAAGAGACAGCGCCCACGCACTGCGCAAATCTTGGAGCAAGGCAAGTAAGTATCGCTTCTTATTGGCGCATGATATCCGCGCGAACCAGTATTTGGTGGCCAGGAGATGCTTGCTGAAGGTCACAGCCTGTTTTGACATATCAACGTCCTCTATAACAATCAGAGATATTTTATCACATTAATAATGTTCGCAGGCACCAGCCTAAACCATTTCTAGGCAGTGCATTTATTATAAACACAAATTCTCCCGTCTCTGGTCCAACCTTCTCCCATGTATGTGGAGTTGGGTTCCACTCCACAACCCAATTACTGACCAATACCGATACCCTATAAGTAAAGGGTCGGCAACGCGCGAGGCGACCATAGGCAATAACCGCTTATTATCGACGACCCAATTAGTCCAGCGGTAGTTAACACTGCCTTCTGTGCTATGGGTGCCGGGTTCGAATCCCGGTAGGGACAAATGTTTGTGTGATGTGCATGAACATTTGTATCCGAGGCATGGATGTTTCTATGTATTTTACAAAAAATAAAGTATATATGTAGTATATCAACCAACTAGTATCCGTTGCTTAGCTCGGAACTAGATGGCGCTGTGTCATTATGTCCAGAAATATTTATTTATTATCAGGGGGGCCGTAAAATTATTTCCCACCTATAGTGGTGAAAAAAAAACTTTGAGATTTCTGACTACTGCTAGCGATTGACAAGTTTTTCGTATGATAACCGGGACCGGCGCGGCGACGCATTAACATGTTGTTTGAAGCATGGAAGGATATCGGTGTATGATATGATATGCTAGTTACCATTCATAGACAGAACGTGATTGTCGTTGCTCAAAATTAGAGACCGTATTATTACGCCACCAGCCGCTTAAGCTGATTTTCATACTCACAAATCAAACTTCTAGCGCGGGCATTGAAGCCGGCCGCACAACCACTGTAGCAATCAGGCTGTTGAATGGCTGTTGAGTTGAATTTTGTATGAAGAATTCAGTACAAAAGCTGTGAAGGGTACATTGCAATATTTATCTAGCAGTTTTTCATAATAAACTTACCACAAATCATATCAGACAATATCAAATCATTGATTAAATGAACTTGTTTCGTCAACTCCGCAAAGGAAGTCATTTTAGGTACCTTGTTATGTTCAAACATTATTGAAAAGTTTTATAATTTCCATAAATTATAAAAAATACCGATGTAAATATTGAAAGCTTGTCACTGTCATAAAATTATTTTTCTTTTAGATATAAGTGTTTAATTGCGCATTGCCAGTATATTCAGCGTTTATCCATGAAATAATAAATCTCGAGATAAATAGGACAAGCTTACATAGTTGACGTACATAAATTACATTGCTGATTGTTGGCAATTTACTTGCCGGTTGTAACAACAGGGTCAAGATTACGAGCACAGCGCAGTTTGTATGCCTATTTATGATGTTCCAGTTACGAATCTCCGGCGTTGCTCTGTCAGTCAGAAGCTGCCATGACGCGCGTGGACACGCGGATTCCAACACAAACCGTATCAATCAAATCGCGTCCGAAAAGTGCCAATTTCTGTAGATTCTTCTCCGTCGTAGCGTTTGCGGCGTTCGTTGCTGTTACATACTTTATTATCAGAAGACCTGGTGATTCGTTAGGCGATCCATCTGATCAATATACTGTTAAGAATATTCCGAGACTTTATACCAGGTTAGAAGGCGTTGATCCTGATGAAAGAGATGTGTTTCAAGGGTTTCGTACGTCTTTCCTACCGCCTGAGGAGATAGTACTTGCTCGTAAAAATTCGAAATCAAAACGGGAAGTTTATGAGGGTAATGTAACAAGTGATATCCTTATATGGGGTACTTCGGATAAGGAACATGAAACACCCACTAGGGTGAAGCGAATGAGTCATTTTACATTTACCTCGCAAGACTACGAGTAAGTTTTTAAACAAGTATTAAAACTCCCACTTAAACGGGTAACTTAAACTAAAGTCTTAGTAAAAGTATAAGTACTTATTAATATTTATAAATAATAATATGTTGAAATTATGGATGTATAAATAGAATCTCATTTTAAATTATGTTTTAAAGGCCACTGGATAGTTTTAGTTACTATTGTATTTTTTAAGTTAACACTATTCTCTTGAATAAATAAAGATTATTTAAACCAAAAAGCCCAAAGTCTTACAACAGGTGGTTTGGTTGGTAGATTGTCCGAAAATTTCCAGTGAATTTTAGAGAGATATAACATGACCAGTATCTATTTTTAGTCAAGAAAGACGCCATCGACATTATAATGGTGAGGGTGGTGAAAATAATGATGAATCTAATGAGAGTGAGAGTGAAGCTGAGGAGGAATACGAAGTCTCAGACTCACGAGATCATTATGATGATGAAGATAATGAAGATAATATTGAAAGGTAACCCCGGATTTATATATCATGACTAGCTGGCCCAGCAAACGTTGTTTTGCTACATTATAGGGGTTGTTGGTAGATGAGTGAAAATTTAGAATTAGAAGTACTTTTTGATGCTAAATCATAAAAAATATACAAAACAATATTTGTCAACAAAAAAAGAAAAAAGTCTAGTAAGAGACATCCTTATCGATGATATCGATGACGACCCAGATAGTCCAGCGGTAGTTAACACTGCCTTCTGTGCTAAGGGTCCCGGGTTCGAATCCCGGTAGGGACAAATGTTTGTGTGATGAGCATAAACATTTGTATCCGAGTCATGGATGTATCTATGTATAATATGTATGTATTTACAACAAAAAAAAAGTATATATGTAGTATATCAACCAACTAGTATCCGTAACACAAGCCTCGTTGCTTAGCTCGGGACTAGATGGCACTGTGTGTCATAATGTCCAGGAATATTTATTTATTTATTTTTTTGAGAGATAGAATAGATTTATCAAATTTTTTAATCACATTCTTTTTATTGCAAATATAATTATAACTTGGACGGACACTTTAATACCAAGCATCGATTTCTACTCGTAAATTAAGTGTATAAAATTGTGTCTTACTTTTCTACTCTCACAGCATAGTCCGTCCCGAGTTCCACGTGGATAGAGGGCCATTAGATGATGTAATGGAACAAGTTCGTGGCCAGCCCGAACTGGAAGAAGGCGAGATGATATCCTCCGCACATCTATACAAACCCTCTAAGTCTTACGCAGGTAGGTATAAACTTTCTTTCATAAGTTTAGCAATTCAGTTGAGTATTTCATTTGATAGAAATATACCTACTGTTGATCGTTTACATCGTTGTATCATGTTATCCAAAGATATTTTTTTAAAAATCTGATATATTTGTTGCCTAAATATCTGTTTTAATTACACTATGTCTAATTCCATTCATATTATTTGATTTCACTCCGGGTGAACCTCTTATCCCGTTTTTCATTCAACAATCATCCATCAAACCACTTATTACTAATAAAAGTGCAATTAAATCCGGCTTAACTATGCTAGACTTTATGAAAGAGAGTTCAAATCAATTCGATAATGGTTTGTAGGTACATTGTGTCACGAATTATTCAATTGACTGCTATCCCAAATGAACCAAGGTTACTCGACAAACAGTATGCAATGCATATTGATTCTTCAGAACTCAAGCTTAACATTGATTATAGTCAAACGACTGAACAAAGAATAAAACTTGCGATTTGAGATTGTACAATTTTCGTCATTATTTTGTCTACAATAATAAAAAGAATAAAATACCCAAGACACAATGGCACCAACGAAGTTTATAAATTACTTATAAAAGTGTTAAATAATTCAAGATTCAAGATTCTTTATTTGTATAAACATGTGTGTACATAATAAATCATGCAGGTTGTTAAATAATAATTACAAAGTTCAGTCATGTTTTTGCCTTTTCGGCGTACAAATGTTCATCAAATGTTCATCATTTCAAATTACATCATTCAATGTCAACTTACAAAATAATTGTTACAATAATCAATTCAATAGTAATAATATAAGTAGGTATACTCTTCTATAGCTTCTTACATTCTTAGTTTCGGACTTAAATAGATTTTTAGAACCTGCAATAATCACTCGTAAATGAAGATATTAGTATAACACTACAACACCGAATTTTTAGGAGTTTATATAAATGCCCTACTAAACTGGAAGAAAGAGCTTACCACCATCGATTACTCAATATCTTCAGCTTGTGACGCGCTAAGTAGCCTCAGGGACGATATTGATCCCATCAAAAACATAAATTTAAAATGAGAACCAAGTTCAATCTTATGAGATGCCTTGGTTGTTGACTTTAACGACAAAAGAAGTGAGATCTAAATGGGTGCTAAGTTCTATGGTCAGTCCTGAAATTAATATACGAATTATTATTAAGTACCTACTAAAACAGTTATGGAACAGCCTTAAGTTCGGCTAGTTTCTACCAGTAAGAAAATTTTCCGGAAAATTAAAAAAGGGACTTACGGCTTTAGAACTTGCATAGGCTATAATATAATTCATATATGAAAACTAGCTAAGTCAGACCTTAGGTTTCAATATAATATTATCCTAAGTTATAAGAAGAAATTATATTTTAAGTTATTTTAAAATATTCTAAGTTATTGATTTCGTACACTTACGCGAATATTAGACATTGAAATAAAACTACTTTTTACGTATTTTATCGCGGTATATTTGATATTATTTTAACCCGACGTTTCGGGTCCTTTACAGCATCCATGGTCACAGGCAGACTGCGGTGTTGGTCGTCTTGAAGTAATAATTACTAACAGCTACCTTACATTTTTAATTATTATTGACAATCCGATTTACACATAACGACCTTCTGGCGATAGATGTGCGCCAGATATTAAAATAATAATGAATACTTACTCCCAGTTTATAACGTAATAAATACGAAAATTAACAATACTCTTAGTTATAAGTACAAAACCTGATGGTTGATTAAAAAAAAAAATTAAGAGTGGTATTACTCGCTTTATATTGGCATGAAGACCTTTAAATTCACATAAAAACCAGCTATCATCAATTTTGATTGCTAATTATTATATTACAGGCACTTTTAAGTAAGTGTTCCTAATAAAATTGAAAAAATAAAATAATAAAAATTTACTAGTTTCTGATTTTTAGGGTTCCGTAAATGGCAAAAAACGGAACCCTTATAGATTCGTCATGTCTGTCCGTCCGTAAGTCACAGCCAGTTTTTTCCGAAACTATAAGAACTATTCTGTTGAAACTTGGTAAGTAGATGTATTCTGTGAACTGCATTAAAATTTTCACACAAAAATAGAAAAAAATCCCCATACTTAGAACTGAAACTCAAAATATTTTTTCATCATACCCATACCTGTGAGATATCTATGGATAGGACTTCAAAAATAATATTGATGTTTCTAATATCATTTTGCCCCTCTGTAACTTGAGAATGATAAAACTAAAAAAAAACATGATTTACATTACCATGCAAACTTGCACCGAAAATTGGTTTGAACGAGATCTAGTCAGTAGTTTTTTTAATACGTTTTGTTATTTAGTAGCCAAATTTGACATGTTTATGTGAAATAGTTTTTGAGTTATGAGGGAGTCAAAAGTGGCTCCAAATGGTTCGTGTAATATTACACACGGTGCTGCTTGCCAGTTCTGCTTGAACTTGGCTTGACACGCTACCAGATGTCTGAACTAAAGCAGCTAAAAGCAGAATATTATGCAGTAGTAGAGTCCAGGTTACGATACAGTATTATGTTTTGGGGGAACAGTTACGGGTATAATTGCCAAAGAGCAGTCATACTACAGAACCGTGCCTTAAGAACGATTGTCAGAATCGACGACAGTCATGTAAGGAATATTTAAAATAAATACGTACAATAACAGTACCAAGTTTATATGTTTTAGTTCTACTCAGCCACTTTGCAAAATACATACACGAGTACGAATCACAAGAAGAACGTGAACTTAGAGAGAACACTAGAAGAAACGTTATAAAAAACAAAATTGCACCTAAACTCGATATTGCTAAACATTGCTCCAATTATAAAGCAGTAGAGATATTTAATAGATTGCCGACTGATTTGAGATCATTGATTTACAAAGGTACTCTATTCAAAGCTAAACTGAAAGCATTCCTATTAACTCAATGCTTATATTGTAAGTATATCTGAATTGTAGACAGGTGATGGTGACCAGATTTTAAATTTAATAATTTACCTTTTTGTACGTAACATTTACTTTTCAACGCATAGGCTATTTAATTTTTGGAGAGTATATTCATATTTATTTGATATGATAATATTTACAATAATTTATATAATAACTATTTATTCATTTATATACAATCTATTGACATAATATGTATTATAGTTTGATTACCTATTTATGGAAATTTTACTGTTTTTATTTTACGGAATGATTTTTTTGTTGTAATCAATTGATCAATGTAGTAAATATTTCAACATTAATGACAATCGTTATATGAATAAATAAATAAACACACCCTTGTTTTCTATACATCCTAGTATTCAAAGGCTTACTTGATACTACATATCTTTCAAAAGTAAACAATTTATAACTCGTAGATGTGTAAAAAAAATGTGTAAAATTACACTCAATTTGTATTCAAACTTTTGTAGAATGCATATTATCTTAAGACTTTAAACAAGGCTATAATTATAATATACTTATCATCCATTTTTGTCCTAGGTATTCATGCGTTCTGGAAGGGTCAAGGTGATCGAAGTCAGATCAGAAGTACACAGGCAAACATAATGAAACAGTACATGGATGCGGAGGCAGACCCATGCCACGATTTTTATCAGTATGCCTGTGGGAACTGGGCCGCACTGAATCCTATACCAGCTGATAAAGCAGGGTTCGTATTTGTAATGCACTTCATCATAATTTATTGTCACATTACAGTAACGATAAGAAAATACAAGATACATTGTCATTTATGTTCTAGATACGACACATTTGAAATGCTCAGAGAAAATTTGGATACTGTATTAAAGGATTTATTAGAATTTAAAAAATCCGATAAAATTCCCTGCAAATATCCGGGGTCTAGATTAGATTTAGAAGATAATTTCTTACGGAACATAAGACTTCCTGACAAGACATCAGAAGTGCGGTTACATAATGAACATGTGGACAGAATGGAATCATATTCTAAGGATCTATTTAATAATACAGCACCAGAAGAATATCTTTACGATATAAACAAAGACAAAGAGCACATTGTAAGTCGTATTCGTAGATACCTAGATAAAAAATCAAAAGAAATGATGAAACCCTTTTCAAAAATGAAATTTAAATTTCGAAAGTATATATCTCATAATCCTAAATTTAGAAAACAAAGATCAAAAAGACTTTTAAAGAAATCCGATAGAGAGTTGAAAACGAAAGTGTTTAAAAGAAAGTTTTTTATTAAATCTAAACAAATAAGGCTTGGACGAAGTTTAATGTCTTATAATGAAAGACACAAGCGAAAACGACAAAGAAACATCAATTTAACTACGAAAAGACCCACAACTTTAGCACGAACAACAAGAAACAACCCTGTAACGAATGATCCAGTGAATGGTGATGCTGCTATGAAAGCAAGATACCTCTTTAAGTCTTGTATGAACTATGGAATTTTAAAAAAGCGAGGACATCAACCACTGTTGGATTTACTAAACCTTCTCGGAGGCTGGCCCATACTGAATCCTAATTGGAATGCAAGCAAATTTGACTGGCTAGAGTTGATGGCGAAACTCAGGTTATATAATAACGATATTCTCATATCAGAGTGGGTTGGACCTGACATTAAAAATTCTGACGAATTTGTCATACAGTTTGACCAAACAAGTTTAGGTAAATATATTTCAGTGTGTTTTTTAATGGTTTATCCCTCATTTATTTATTTTTTATACGGTTTTTGCAGGATTACCAACAAGAGATTATTTTCTGCAAGATTCCAATAAAGTATATTTGGAAGCTTACAAAAATTACTTGAAAAAAATTGCAATATTACTCGGAGGGGATCCTTCCCACGTCAATATGAGTGCAGATCAACTGATAGAATTTGAGATTAAGTAAGATTTGATTCATATTGTTGCAAATTTACCGATCTTCAAAAAAAGGTGACCCAATTTTCCGTGGGGTATTTATGAGTACCTATACTTTCATAAATGAATATCTTTAGTTTATTTAACTCTTACAATTTAGTAGTAGCCATTGTTATTTTCTATATTATTCTCCTACATTCCAAGGTATTAAAACAATTTTCTCTTGTTGGTTTGTAATTTTAAAAGACAAACAAAGTGAAAGTACCTCATACACAAACCGCTTATCATGTTTTTATCATTTTAGGTTAGCAAAGATCACTTCAGCCCCGGAGGATAGGAGGAATGTGTCAGAGCTGTACCGAAGGATGCCACTGCACAAGCTTGAGGAACTGGTTCCCGAAGTCAAGTGGAGAAGATATCTCTGTGTTGTGATGAACAGGACCGTTCAATCCGAAGAAACTGTTGTACTGTTTGCCCTGTGTTATGTCAGAGTAAGTATATTTTCACTTTATAAAATTTTTCAACAAAAAATAAACTGACGAAAACTTAAATTTTGAGGCACTGCCAAGTAATTATTTAATTTCGTTTTTGTACTGACAAGCATAGCAGAAGAACATGCTCATGTCACATGACAAGAGTATAAATGTTCTGCTTATCGTCTTATTTTTCATTACAGCACTTAGTTCAATTAATACATAATACTGACCCGAGCATTTTGGCAAATTACCTTTTGTGGAGATTTGTGAGGCATCGCGTCAACAACCTTGATGATAGATTTCAATCTGCGAAGCAACAGTGAGTGAGATTGATTATTAATAATATTTTTCTTCTGTAAAAAATATGTCTATGTAACGTCTGCATATTATGGACGACTTGAATAGTGCAGCAGTTTGTATTTAAGGTTGCCTTCTTTAGTATAGTACAAAATAGTAGAAGCAAATATTTTAAGCATGGTTATTTGTACCTGAGTCACGGATGTTGATATTTATCATCATCATCATCATCATTATCAGCCTATATTCGTCCACTACTGGACGTAGGCCTTCCCTAGTGAATGCCACTGAGCTCGATCTTCGGCTCTTTTCCTCCTGTCACTGCCAGCTGCCAGTTGCTATTTATAATATGTGTAAATTACAAATTCCAGATTCTATTTCATCCTTTTTGGCCGAGAGCAAGCGCCACCAAGATGGAAGAATTGCGTGTCCCAGGTCAACTCCAATATGGGGATGGCTTTAGGTTCCATGTTCGTAAGAAAATACTTCGATGAAATGAGCAAGAACGACACATTGTACATGACAAGGGAAATACAGCAATCGTTTAGAGAACTCCTTCACATAACCGATTGGATTGATGACAAAACAAAGAAGCTAGCAGCACATAAAGTAGATGCGATGATGTTGAGAATAGGGTACCCAGACTTCATTCTCAACAAACAAGAACTCGACGACAGATATAAAGAAGTGAAAATCCACCCGGATAAATATTTTGAGAATATTCTAAATATTCTGCAACATCTTACGAAAATGGAGCAATCGCGGTAAGTTGATAACCCTTTGGTCTATTGCACAAGATATGCTGCAATTTGGTATTGGTGCTGGTTCAATGAACCACGTCTAACTAGTGTAACAGGTATTAGAGAAGGGTTTGCGTAAATAATACGACATATCATATATCTCTAGAATTTCCGATTTGTATTAATGGGTCAATGGCAATAGGACAAGACCTTTAAAAATAGTCTCCTTGTCTAGATTATAATTATCACCATCTACCTATCCTATTGCTAGGTACGGGACTCCATCTGATCCGATTAGGCTATAGTAGTCTATGCTAAGCTGTGATAGTCTAATGATGTGTCAAGTGGACTGTAAAGTCAATAATCACTAGTTCGACCCCCACGCACTATGACTTTCTGAAGTTACATGCGAATTTATCACTTTCTCTCAAACGGTGAAAGAAAACATCTTAAAGAAACCTGCATGCCTGAGAGAATTTCTTGATAGCTTGAAGTCTGGTAATCCACACTAGGCTAGCGTTGTGGATACTGATGATACTGATGATTAAGGCTATAAGGCTATAGTCCAGCCCATTGGTGTATAATTATAAAAGTATAATATAATCTCTTTACTTTTCAGTATCGGTCAACCAGTGAACAAGACGCTATGGAACACAGCTCCTGCAGTGGTCAATGCCTACTACAGTCGAAACAAGAACCAGATTATGTTCCCAGCAGGCATCCTGCAGCCGCCCTTCTACCACAGACACTTCCCAAGGTCACTGAACTATGGAGGCATTGGTGTTGTTATAGGTGAAGTACAGTCATATTCATAATAACAGTCGGCACTTACTGAGCTGCCTGACTGCTCTTTCTTGAATGGTTAATATTTATTGTTGCCAATTTGAAAGCACTTAATATAAGTCTATGTTTTAGGTTATTGTTGTTTGTTGATTGCACTGTCGTCCCTCTGAGAAGAAACTACTAACAATACTCAGAGAATCTCTCTTCTCGAGTTCAGATATAAGTCAATGTGTGGAATGGTATTTAAAAGAAAGTGCCATAACAGCTTTGAGTTGATGTGTAGATACTCATATGATCCTGTAACTCAAAAATAAATAAGGGAGATGAATGATCCAACGCGGTGGGATATTTGCGATTCCCAAGCAGAAAAAATCAAATATAAGAACGTATACCTACCTACCTACTTTGTATTTTTTGCCAATCCCTTCGACGACCCATTTAGTCGGCGGTAGTTAACTTAGTGCTTGCCTTCTATGGTATGGGACAAATGTGTGTGATGAGCATAAACATTCGTATCCGAGTCATGGATGTATCTATGTATAATATGCATGTATTTACAAAAAAAAGTATATATTTTGTAGTATATCAACGAACTAATATCCATAACACAAGCCTCATCGCTTAGCTCGGAACTAGCTGGTGTTGTGTCAGAATGTCCAGAAATGTTTATTTTATTTATTTATTTTTTATTGGGTCTAGGTCATGAAATCACCCACGGGTTCGATGACAAAGGCCGTCTCTTCGACTGTGACGGAAATCTACACCGTTGGTGGTCTGACAGCGCCATAGAGGCGTTCCATCGTCGAGCGCAGTGCCTGATCGATCAATACGGAAGATACGTCGTGCCGGAAGTTAATATGAAACTGGATGGTCTTAATACTCAGGTGTGTCACAAACATCCATACAAACTTTCGCATTCATAATAGGTATTAGTAGGATTTTCTTTTTTCTTCGCCTAGACCTAGAACAATAAGTTATTATATTATTAGTTTTATGCTTAAAAATACTTCTCTATCAGCTTAAAGGATCAGCTGACTTCCTTGAAGGATCCGTTAAATGATTCACTTATGTGCAGTAACTTTCGACTTATATAGACTATAGACTTTATATACTTTACTAGATATTATTGAATATGTAATTACTCTTTCATAAGCGATTCTAGATATTAGATATGATTATTTCAGAAGATCATTTTTGATAATAGATAGGTGTATTATTATTATATTTTTGACGACCCAGTTAGTCCAGCGGTAGTTAACACTGCCTTCTATGTTATGGGTCCCGGGTTCGAATCCCGGTAGGGACAAATGTTTGTGTGATGAGCATAAATATTTGTATCCGAGTCATGGATGTATCTATCTATAATATGTATGTATTTACAAAAAAAAAGTATCTATGTAGTATATCAACCAACTAGTATCCGTAAAACAAGCCTCGTTGCTTAGCTCGGAACTAGATGGCGCTGTGTGCCATAATGTCCAGGAATATTTATTTATTTATTAAGTAATTAAGTAAGTAATTTTATTTCTCTCCACAATATAAAAATACATACATCGCCAACTTTGATGCTGATGCTATATATTCTAGGAGACTGGTGCCTAAACTAAGCGAAAGCCTGTATTTCAGGTTACCAGGTCTCCACACCAAGATACAATATGCCACTAAACAATATTTTCAATGCAGATCAATTAAATTAAGTGGGAAAACAATTATTGGAATATCTAATAAGTATGTGTCTGTGTTATTAATATATTTATTTATTGACCATAATAACAATAATATTCTAGGGCGAGAACATAGCTGACAACGGTGGCGTGAAGCAGGCATTCCGCGCTTACTTGCACTGGGTGCAACGACACGGCGTCGAAGGCGAGACGTTACCCGGGCTCAACCATACGCACACCCAACTGTTCTTCCTAAACTTTGCTCAGGTAACCTAACTTTCACAGATTAAAATTTAGGACACACACTCGTAAGTCTTATCTACATTAAATAAGGAAATTTTATTGAGAACAAGATAAAAGCAGAGAATGAGATGTATTCATTCTGCGTAATGAATATTAATCTCTTCTTTAGATATTTTCTGTTCACGAATTTATTCACATTTATTCTATTGCGTGTAGCGATAGTCTAGTGATATGAGAATGGACGACTAAGTTATAAACAAGACTCTAGGATGATACCCTGACTTTTACAACTTTTCAAAACCATGTGCGTGATTAATTACACTCTAAAACAGTAAAGAAAAACATTGTGAGAACTGCGCGCAGAAGGGATATTCTCTCCGGAATTTTAATCACACACTACCTATGCCAGTATGGTGGACTTTAGCCAAACCTAGTCCCCCACCCCTCTCCATCTGACAAGAGATCTGTGCCTAGTAGTAATTTAGTAAATGTAGTGTTGATTTCTTTTTTTTCTTTGAAACCACCACTCGTGTAAGGTTGGATAAAGTAGGTTTTACCTATCATCATCAGGTATGGTGCGGCGCGATGCGACCAGAAGCGATGCGCAACAAGCTCAAGACGGCTGTGCACTCCCCAGGCCGGTTTCGTGTCATCGGTACACTGTCAAACTCACACGACTTCGCCCGCGAGTTCCGTTGTCCACCCGGCTCACCAATGAACCCCACCCACAAATGCACCGTCTGGTGACACATGACAGACGAGCTAATTGTTTGTAGTATAGAAATTACCGGGCAAATAAGACTTTGAAGTGTCAGTGCTGTTACAGGCGAATGATTTCGTGTCTTTAGGCTGTGGTAACTGCTCATTATCTATCCGATGATTGTGTGTTTGTTTTAAGTTGCCTTAGCATCAAGCAGGATATAAACGTAGTCTTACCTTAACCATAGTCATTCCCGTTTATTCAACAATATCCTTTTAAATATGTTTATATTAGTAAAGTCGATACACATTAGAATAGGATGCCCACGCATTTCAGTTCGATGCGCGAAAAGAACACAGAAATAAAAAAATAATACTATCAATAGATTTAAGAATCTTAAAGCAGTATTAAATGAATCTTACGTTTGACATCAAATTGGAGGTAGGTTATATTTGTAAGTAGGTTTTTATAAGATCTATAGCCGACAGGTAGCAAACAATATAATTTTAGAGATCATGAATGTTAGCGTACTATCAAGGTCAATTGTGATACCTATTAATGTTTTTAGCAATTTGTATTTTGCTACTCCAATTTAGGTTTATTAGTGGTTGTACATTTTATTTATATCTTATTTGTAAGTACTTTTGAGTATAGGTATTGTTTAAATAAATTGATTTATGTACCTATGTAAGTTGTTTGTATTTGTTTATATATAAAGTATGTACTTGTTTTGCCCGCGATTTCAATCTGAATTTTCGACAAACTGCTAATTTATTCTTACCCACAAACAATACTGAAAGCTTCGAAATTAAACTATCTCAACATGCCAAACTTCTTCTAAATCGGTTCAGCGGTTAAAGCGTGAAGAGTTAGCAGGCAGACAGACATACTTTCGCGTCTATAAGGATAAACCTCAGTTTAATTCCACCCCCTAGTCCACGTCATAGAGCTCTACTATCGGCTCTTTGTGTCTAATCCCTACCAGCATGAAATAAACTATGTAATAATAATAGCAATACACTGTGAAAAAAACACGTTAATTTGTTGTTTCTTAAATAATTTACATGGACATTAATTTATAAGGCATTGTTGACAACACGGGGAACAACCAGATAACATTAAAAAAGCATATTTTGAAGAACCAGCGACTGAAAGTTTCAGCAAGCGACTTAAAAGTTTCTAATTTCTCAGTCGCTTGTCTGAATACCAGACATCGCCTAATACATAAATTGTTGAAACAGAAACATAAGATGTTTGTTACTAACTAAATATTTATATATGTTACCGTAAAATTGTAAATACCGTTAGATTATAATCTATCTCGCGAGATTGTGAACTGTCGAATGATTGTTTCCCGTAACATACTGCTTACAATTAAACGTATTATTATTCGTCAGATTGTAATATAACGAAGTGAAATTATTAAATCACAATCTTACAATTGTCAAATTGTCAACTGTCCGAAGGCTGTCCCTGATTGGTCGGCCTTACAGTAGACCGTTCTCGGTCCATAGAGACAAACAAATATGGCGTCGACAGTTCACAATCTCGCCAGATAGAGTGTAATCTAACGGTATTTACAATTTTACGGTAACATATATATTTGTACTAATAAATATAATTGCGCATTTCAACGCTCTGGACGTCGTCATTGCTCCACAGCGTTTCGACTTCGTACTCAGAGTCGTGGGAGGCGATGACGTGTTCACGTCGCTCCCATCGCGCCCGCACCAGACGGGCGATCTCGAGCCACAGTCGTGCTTCTAACACTGTTGGAACACAATCAAATTATTCAGATACAGGCCTTCATAATGAGACATTCATGGTGCTCCATTGGTGAATTAGTACAATCATCATCTTCGTCTTTCTCTCAGAATGTGAGTAATTGGGCCACAGTGACTGTAGTATATAAACCAAGCCGTTTGAGTATACCCTCAACCATAATAAATGATATCGAAAATTGTATGCCCTTGGATAATAGCTGTGGTAGCCTAGTGGTGTGACCAGTGGACTGACATGTCAAAGGTCTCGAGCTCGAACCCAAGGCACGCACCACTGACTTTTCGGAAGTTATGTGCGAACGGTGAAGGAAAACATCGTGAGGAAACCTGCTTGCTTGAGAGATTTTCTCGATGACATGTGAAGTCTGCCAACCCGCAGTAGGCTAGCGTGGTGGACTATAGCCTAATCCCTCTCAAGTGATGATGCCCTTGGATACGCACTCGAGACCTGTTATTTGACAATACTAGAAGCAAACTATGATTATTTTGACAGAATAGCACAGAACAGAAGAACATTGAGAACAAGAAAAAGAAACGAAATTGGCTAGTGAACTATATAATATAAATCTTTTACGCTGTATTCTCATCAAGCGCAGTGTAATTTTATTACAAAGAGATAAAAAAAGATGAGAATCCAGTCTCTGATATCATCGCTGTCATTTCAGCCAGTCGACGCGACGATTAGCAAATTTCTCAGTATGAAATATAGTAGTTATACAATATAATATACAGTACAATACTTACGGAACAGAAATGAGAATGCTGTGAGGAATAGCGGGTTGATATTACCGTTGATCACAGCCATCGTATAAAGAAGTGCGCCGGCTGTTGGAGCCTGCCGCAGGAACAGACCACGCAGCGTCGCTCCTAGCCACGGCAGGAACAAGTACTCGCTCAAAGGCGACCGCTGAAGTAAAAACAATATATACCTACTGTAATGCATGTGTATGCGTAAGTATAAGAAATCAATATATACCTACCTACTTATTAAAATTCTGTTCATGAAAATCATCCAGTCAACTAACAACCTCAGCCTGCCCGTGACTATATCTTAAAAAAAGCTTTTAAAACTACTTTTTACGGTTGTGGTACATACCACAACCGTAAGAATCTTATGGGTACGAATATTATCTGGTTCAAAAATTCTAGTAACATTCTACCATAAAATAAAATAAACCCATCCTTAATTTTTTAATTATAAAATATTAATTAGTTATTTTTTAATTTTGCCGTTATATTGAATTACCGTTAAAAAATATACCTACATAATTATATTTCTTATCAAGCAAGATTTTATCAAAGGACATAAACGAATACATAATGGCCAATTATTATTTAAAAGTACACTGAAGTAGCAACAAATAATACAATCACCGAATAGCTACAATCAACTTATAATACCTATTTGTTAATATCTGTATGTTTATTTGAGTTTTGATTCCTTTTGATTTCAGTTTTATTTATACTAATAAGCGCTAAAATCGAAGCCATTTGTTCAATTAGATACACAAAGAGCTGTGGTAGCCCAGTGGACTGAGATGTCAGAGGTCTCGAGTTCAAACCTGGGGACGCACTGACTTTTTGGAAGTTATGTGCGTATTTATCACATGCCCAAACGGTCAAGGAAAACATCGTGAAGAAACCTGGATGCTTGAGAGATTTTCTCAATGGCGTGTAGACTTACACATCAATTGATCAGCTTGGTTATTAGCTAAGCTACAATCCTTTCCTCAATTTTCCTAAAGCTTGCTGGTTCTCCATAAGACACATTTTTTGAAACAGACCACCTATATTTCGTCAGTTTTTAACTCGCTGTAATATTTTTCTCTTAAAGTATATATTATAATTACATGAAACATAACACATCAAAACTTTTGGGTAGATAGGAGGTCCTTGGAAACCAAGAAACCCACCATAATTTTCCGCTAAGAGGTTTTATTTTTATGACCCAAGCAAAACCACAGTATCTAGCATATCTCAGTATTGGTACTTGTTATGAATGAACCAAGCCAATCTATAAACGTTATAAGTGAAAGTTAATACGGCGCGTGCGCAGATAACACACAACAACCGAACACACTCATTGTATGGGTAAGTGTCTATTGTACACACCACAGCGATTCTGGAAAAGAATAAAGAGGACTGATTATATTCACCGACTACGATGGATCATCATCATCATATCAACTACTAAACGTCCACTGCAGGATATATGTTGGTCTCCTTCCTCGCCATCACGATTTAAAGGTATATAATTTCAATCCGATAATTTCAAAGGGCACAGAAGGTAATGAAATCAGAGAAAGCACGAGGTTCCCAAAATATTGTCAGAATTGGTGACTATAATGAAAGTTCATCAAATTAATTCATGTTTAAATAAATAAATAAATAAATATTCCTGGAAATTATGACACAGCACCATCTCGTTCCGTGGTAAGCAACGAGGCTTGTGTTACGGATACTAGTTGGTTGATAAACTACATATATACTTTTTTTTTTGTAAATACATACATATTATACATAGATACATCTATGACTCGGAAACAAATGTTGATGCTCATCACACAAACATTTGTCCCTACCGGGATTCGAACCCGGGACCCATAGCACAGCAGGCAGCGTTAACTACCGCTGAGCTAAATGGGTCGTATTGCTCTTACAATGTTTGCTGTTGTTTGTGCCTTAATTAAATTTTATGATCCGTAGTGTACCTATTTAAATTAATTAGTTCGTGACCAAACTAGGTATCTTAGATCATCTTAGGCTAGTGTCATGACTGACTAGTTAAAAGTCTCGAGTTCGAATGCTCTAACTTTCCGAAATCATGTCGGTTAGGTACTTAATTACTATCACTCGCTGAAACGGGGAATAAAAACTACATGTCCGAGGGTTGGAAATGGTTTGATTGGGGTTTGACATCCTGTTAGTCGTTGTTTGACGTGACGCCAGCATACTAGGCGGACGTGTTGGCTTTTAGTCTGAACCTATCATTGTAAGAACTTATGCTCAGCAGTAGGTACAGAAAATAGGTTGATGGTGAACAGACCTCGTATCAAAAACAACGTTTCTGCAAGGTAAATTTATTTTACATTGTTATTTTCAGCCAAACAGCACTACAGTCATGGTGAAAGCTCGCAAATATGTCGTGATCAAACGTTTCGAAGGAAACCCGAAAAAGGATGACTTTGAGATAGTGGAATATGAGCTTCCTCCCTTAAAAGACCAGCAGATTCTCGTCAAAGTAGAATGGATCAGCGTCGATCCCTATCTGTGGACATACTCTGTACATTATAAAATACCTTACGATCAATTCGGTTACCAAATAGGGCTTGTAGTAGAGTCAAAGGATAAGAAATATCCTGTCGGTACTCGGGTGGTATCGCACAACGGTTGGTGTGACTACTGTATTCTGAACACTAACACACAAGTAAGTGGCATAAATTTTGCAGTTTTGGATTTTGGTGTCTACAAATTGCCTGATTTACAAGGCTTATCTACGTCTCTGGGTATTGGCATCGTTGGCATGCCGGGAGCTTCTGCTTACTTCGGTTTCCTTGAAATTTGTAAGCCAAAACCTGGCGAGACAGTTGTTGTCACCACTGCAGCTGGTGCTGTTGGCTCGATAGTTGGGCAAATAGCGAAGATCAAAGGCTGTAAGGTGATCGGTTTTACCGGCAGCAACGACAAAGCGCTATGGTTGAAAAACGACCTTGGCTTTGACAATGCTTTCAACTACAAAACTGTAGACGTCACTGCAGCCTTGCTGGAAGCTGCGCCAAATGGAGTCGACTGTTATTTTGATAATGTTGGTGGAGAGTTGAGCTATCTGATTATGAAGCAGATGAATACATACGGAAGAATGTCTATCTGCGGCAGTATTGGTGCATTTAATGAAAGCCCTCCCCATTCTTTAAATCTTCAACCAATCATTCTCGTAAAGCAGCTCAAAGTTGAAGGTTTCATTGTGTTTCGATGGATGGATCGTTGGCCAGAAGCATTCGATGAATTAACGAAATGGATCAAACGTGGACAATTGAAGGTCCGAGAACACGTCACTGAAGGTTTCGATAAAGTGGTCGATGCATTTGTTGGAATGCTCTCAGGTGACAATTATGGGAAAGCTGTAGTCAAGGTATCTTAAATAAATATTTGAAAGAAATAAATTTATAACTATTGCGGCCGCTCATTTAAATTTCAAATAGTTGTATAATACCTCCAGAAAGATGTAAAAAGTATTGAATTGACAGCGTAACTGACTCACACTAAAGTTAATTACACATAATCATCATCACATCAACCGTTAGACATCCACTGCTGGACATAGGTCGCCCCAAAGGATCGCCACGACAACCGGTCATGCGGTCAAGTTGATTACTTACTATAATGTTTTAGTAAAACATCTGGAAATTATACATCTAGGTACTATTAGATACTTAATCTAAAATGTTAATAGGAATGTTACCACGTTTGATGAGTTCCATATCAGCAGACTGCTTATTAATATGACAAGTCCGTCGGATGCCTCAACACACCACATAACTCCTGAAATAATTAGTTATTCATATATATTTACCCAAACTAAAAATACCACAATAATGTTATCACTCATCAATAACTTATTAGGGGCAAAATATATAACTCTCCCTTACAACCATGGTATAATTTGGCAAGTTTCTTAATACTGAGATACTTAAATCTGTGAATTTACAACCAAACACTATTAAATAACACTATTTGATCTATAGGTACTAAAGCTCAAATCGTTATGGATAGAATCAGGCTAATATTACAGTTATCAATACGCACTCGATACATCGATATCATCAATGTAAAGCTTGTCATCTTTGCTCATTAGCATAAAATGTAGGTCATTAGGCAGAGGTTCATCGTCTATAGTGACCACTTCGAACTTGACGTTGCAAGCAAACCCCAGCATGAGACACACGGTGGCGAGGAAGGTAGCCGATAGGGTAGCCCTAGATGCCTTTGCATGGAGTTTCTCTGCTTGCGCGAAAGTCTTCCTCCTCAAGTACTGAATGCTAGTATTCACATAATCAATCAACGCCCCTAAAATTGGCACTTTAGAGTTCGAATAAGTTAGATGCTTCGGTAAGATGGTCGGCGCATCCCCACTGCTAGCCATGCCTTATAAATGAATTAAAATTGTACTAAACAAAAATTTCTAAATACTTTGTTTGTATGATACTGCTCAATTTGACATTGCTGATTTATTTTTCTTTTTTTAAACTGCAAATGATGAAGGTAAGTTTCAAGTTTTTAATGTTTGGTTTTTGGTCTTTCTATTCAATTTATACATAAAAATACTCTATCTACTGATTCAGTATGATAAGTGAGATAACAAACTGTTATTACAAAATGATGATAACCAAAAATCACTTGTTTTTTATTGAAAATAGCGTGTTGTGAATAGACGTTCGTCATGGTTAAGGCACGGAAATACGTCCTTAAAAAGCCATTCGAGGGTTTACCCAATCGGGATGACTACGAAATTGTGGAGTACGAGCTACCAACACTCAAGAATGGGCAGATTTTTATGAAAACTGAGTGGGTGAGTGTAGACCCCTACATGCGCATCCACGGTTCGCGACGACCAACTCCGTATGACCAATTTGGCTTTCAAGTGGGATTAGTAGAAGATTCAAAAGACCCCAGATTCCCAGTTGGCACCAGAGTTGTCTCACACAAGGGCTGGTGTGACTACTGCATCATTGACACAAATGACGAAAATATCCCTTACGGTAAGGTCTACAAGTTACCGAATCTAAAGGGGTTATCAAATTCTTTGGGAGTTGGTATTGTAGGTATGCCAGGAGCGAGCGCGTACTATGGATTCCTGGAAATTTGCAAGCCTAAAGCTGGCGAGACAGTTGTTGTGTCTGGCGCTGCAGGAGCTGTCGGCTCACTAGTCGGGCAGATTGCGAAGATTAAGGGCTGCACGGTCATCGGATTCGCTGGATCCGACGAAAAAGTACAATGGCTCGAAGATATCGGCTTCGATAAGGCAATCAACTACAAGACGGCAGACATCTCTGCGGCGCTCAAGGAGGCTGCTCCCAACGGTGTGGACTGTTATTTTGACAACGTTGGAGGAGAGCTCAGTAGTCAGATCATGTTTCAAATGAATGACTACGGCAGGGTCTCTGTCTGCGGCAGCATCAGTGCGTATAATGATCCTCAAAATTTACCTAAAGCAACCATCTTGCAATTTGCTATTGTGTCCAAGCAATTGAAAATTGAGAGTGTGTATGTGGCGTTGGCTCCCCAAGTGCCATCAAGAAGCATTCCCTGAAATCATCAAGTGGATCCACAATGGACAGTTGCAGCCCAGAGAACATATCACTGAAGGTTTTGAAAATATATTTGACGCCTTTGTTGGTATGTTAAAAGGTGAAAATTTCGGTAAAGCGGTCGTGAAATTGTAATACATAGTTTCACTGTAAAAATCTTATTAAAATTTTCTATAGAGGAAATAAAGAGTCAATATATATTACCTACTTTGAATGTAGGGTTTTTGTTTTGTAATGTATTTATTTAATTATTGTAATTAGTTTATGCCATTTTAATTAAAGTAAAATAATACACAATAAACCGTTTCCACTTTTCATTTACATATTTTTATACTTAATTGACTTGAATGTGGTTATGTTTTTATTTAATGGTGATTATCACCATTTTTTATTTATTATCTACATATAAACACATTATCCACGACCTCTTCCCTACGCTGTTACACAACGCTCATCATCAACTCCTTTATTGTACCCACAGTTGGCCACGGGTCTCATCTCATTGAAGAGGCATTCTATGTTCTAACACTCTAGCTTTGTGCAAAGATTCTCCTTCACCGTTTGAGTCTTGATCTATGTGATAAATACGCACGTAACTTCGATAAGAAGATCAATCTTAGGACCGACCTCAAGACCTTTGACTTTATGGTCATATCAATAGGCTATCAAAGAGATAGCTTACTTCTTATGGCAAAAATCCCTGGCACTAAATTTTGAGACGTTACGTACGCACAGCTCTAGCTAGATTGGTAGATGATTTGCACCTTACACGCGTGAGGCATTCGATAAATTGTTGCTTATCATTGTGATAACATTTATCAATAAAAAAAATGAACAGTCATGCTTGTAAAATATAATGTCAAGTGCAAGTTCATGTACTGTAACATTTGTACTAAAACTTCACCATCTAATCTGAGTAAAATAGTTAGAAAGACAAATATACTTGTGAGTATTTACAATATAATGATTGATTTCATAATAATATAATAATACAGTAGGTATTGAACATTGATATAATTATGTAGTTATACGGTATAATAGACAATTTGTGGGAACTGGAAATTGTATTTCTTCATAGACTTTCTTCAATCAGAATAATCAAATATTCAATTAAAATTATCAGTGACTTTTCAAAATAGTGTGAAGCCTAGCCTCGCACTTTCGTCGGAGTCACAAAACTCACAAACCCAATCATTTTAACTCCAATATGCCTTCTAACACGTAATCTTTAAAACGCGTACCGCACATTTAATGGTGTGTGTATACGATTGTGCAGTATAATTATGAAGATAATGGTTTTGACCGATTTATCTATATAGATATAAACAATTTGAGACATGTTATTAAATTAGTCGCTAGTGGTGTGTTGTGTACGAGCGGTCATCATGGTGAAAGCACGAAAATATGTCGTGAAAAAGATCTTCGAAGGCGTACCCAAACGTGACGATTTCGAAATCGTGGAGTACGAGCTACCGGCACTCAAGAATGGAGAATTCCTCGCCAAAGCCGAATGGATAAGTGTCGACCCTTACATGCGTGCCTACAATTCGCATAACACAACTCCGTACGATCAATTTGGTTTCCAAGTGGCAGTAGTAGAAGATTCCAAGAACCCCAAATTCCCGGTTGGTACGAGGGTGGTCTCACACAAAGGCTGGTGCGACTACACAATCATCAATGCCAATGGCGAAAATGCCGCTCACGAAAATGTTTACAAGTTACCAAATCTAAAAGGGTTGTCGAATTCTTTGGGAGTCGGTACTGTGGGAATGCCTGGTGCAACGGCATATTATGGATTTCTGGAAATATGCAAGCCTAAAGCTGGCGAGACAGTTGTTGTGACTGGCGCTGCAGGAGCTGTCGGTTCACTAGTGGGGCAGATTGCGAAGATTAAGGGCTGCAAGGTCATCGGATTCGCTGGGTCCGATGACAAAGTGCAGTGGCTCGAGGAAATCGGTTTCGATAAGGCAATCAACTACAAGACGGCTGACGTCTCGGCGGCGCTCAAGGAAGCAGCTCCCAACGGTGTAGACTGTTACTTTGACAACGTTGGAGGAGAGCTCAGTAGCCAGATTATGTATCAAATGAACGACTTCGGAAGGGTCTCAGTCTGCGGCAGCATCAGCGCATACAATGACTATCCTAATAATTTGCCGAAAGCGTCCATCATACAATTTGCTACAGTAGCCAAGCAATTGAAAATTGAAGGCTTCCATGTATGGCGCTGGGTCAGTTGCCAACACGAAGCATTTGCTGAAATTATCAAGTGGATCCACAGCGGGCAGCTGAAGCCTAGAGAACATATAACTGAAGGTTTTGAAAACCTCTACGACGCGTTTATCGGTATGTTAAATGGGGAAAATTTCGGAAAAGCTGTCGTTAAATTGTAATGGACTTGACACTTAACTAATAAATAATTTCAATGTCTTAAATAAGTTGTGATTGAAATAAGTAACGTATTCCAAAGCTGAAGTGACAATTTTTAATCAAACAGCCTTAACACGGAACTGTATTTGTTTAATAAAACCTTACGATACCTTCTCATTATATGTATAATATACATACATGTAACAAATATCTGGTTTATTTTTCACTGACAGGTCGAGCAAAGTGTTATTGGGTTTTTTTGTGTAAAAATCAGTAGCAGCTCGGAGTTTAGATTCGTGCCTAATTGATGGCAGATGGCAGATGGTCCCCTATTCGGTATATCAGACCTAAAACATAACATTCCGCAGAAATGTGGGTAAGAGGTCCTTAATGTACCTCTGCCTAGCCCTTTGCAGTCAACAGGCATGATGGTATTTTATGTATGTATTGTACTTTATCCTTCCCTTTACTATATAAAAACAGTACCTAGTGTACGAATATATGGCAGACTCTTCTGACAGAACAGATCGTAATAAAATACATAAAGACATCAAAACTAACTAGAAACTAGGTATTTATATAATTATATTTTACCTAAATTATATTATCTACTATCTTAATCTTCCTGTCAATATATAACAAATTAATTTATAGATTATATCAACTAAGGAATTCTAAATTAATATCTACAATGGTAAGATATCCTCTCGAAAATTAAATAGAGATAAAATATTATCACGTCTATTACCAAATAACAAAAAACTTACGTCAGCCTTAGCGTTGGGGCCATGGGATTCGCAAGAGCATTCACCAGGACCCTGACGGTCTTCAGACCAGCTATGATCACTGAACCCAGCCTAAGAGGAAGTGGCATACCAACCTATTAAATTCTAAAACTCGTATTAATAAAATTCTGAAAAAAATAACCTTGAGAAATATTGTTGTACCTATAAATATGCAAAATAGTCTTTATTGTATACCTACACAGTACACACATAAAATTAAAGAACAGAAATTTAAGAACAGGTACATCTAAAATGTGCACAAAGAAGAATTTAATTTTCTTATTCTTTTATAAGAAAAGAAATAATTTAGTTAAACATAATTAAGTCCCTGAATTTTATGTGTGATAATAATATGGACTGCAGCAAGGAATCACAAAGGTAAAGAATCAGCGACCTGGAAATTTGAGCACTCAGCAAATAGAATCAATAGATTAATTCTGTGTCGCACCGTTTTTTTTTATTGAAATAAGGGGACAAACGGGCAGGAGGCTAACCTGATGGTAAGTGATTACCGCCGCCCATGGACATCTACAACACAAGACGACGTGCAAATGCAATAATGCATTGACGCCTATTTTCCTGGAAAGGTTAGGTAGAGGTGTACTAATATACACCCACGTTTCGCCGGTATGTTTTAGGTCGCGTTAGACCTATGACGGCTGGGAATCGAACCCATCTCTGATGAACTCATATCTGAATAGATACGAATAAATGTATTTTATTGTATTTGTTGCATTTATATTTATTTTTTAAACTACATTCACAACTTCAACTACGGAATAATATTCCTAATGCGGTGGGGTGAATGTCCCTTTTTGTACCGATATAGACCAATAATTCAATTAAACGCATGAGTTTGTGTGTGTATGATAAGTAATGATGACGATAACGGCATTGACCGCGTACATACCTATGTTACGTAGGTACGTATACATTGTGTGAGACTTGTTTATCAATTCAGTCGCCAGTAGCGTGCTACAAGCACTGACAAGCAGTATAATTATGACGATAACGGTGTCGACCGAGTATCTGCGTTAATATAAACTATTTGAGACTTTTTTTTAATTCAGTCGCTTGTTGTGTGTCGAGCACGAGCGGTCATCATGGTGAAGGCACAAAAATACGTTGTCAAAAGGACGTTCGAGGGCGTCCCCAAACGTGATGATTTCGAAATCATAGAGTACGAGCTACCGGCACTCAAGAATGGACAAATCCTCGTGAAAGCCGAATGGATTAGTGTGGATCCTTACATGCGTGCCTACAATCCGCGTTACCCAACTCCCTACGACCAATTCGGCTACCAAGTGGCAGTAGTAGAAGACTCCAAGGACCCCAGATATCCGGTCGGCGTTAGAGTCGTCTCACACAAGGGCTGGTGCGATTACTGCATCATTGATACAAATGACACGACTCAAGGGCAAGTTTACAAGTTACCCAACCTGAAAGGTCTGTCGAATTCCTTGGGGGTCGGTGCTGTGGGTATGCCGGGTACAACGGCGTATTTCGGTTTCCTAGAAATATGCAATCCTAAAGCTGGCGACACGGTCGTTGTGTCTGGCGCTGCCGGAGCTGTCGGCTCACTAGTGGGACAGATTGCGAAGATTAAGTGCTGCACGGTCATCGGATTCGCTGGGTCTGACGACAAAGTGAAGTGGCTTGAGGAGATCGGCTTCGATAAAGCGATCAATTACAAGACGGCTGACGTCGCGGCGGCGCTCAAGGAAGCTGCTCCCAAGGGTGTGGACTGTTACTTTGACAACGTTGGAGGAGAGCTGAGCAGTGTGATCATAAATCAAATGAACGAGTACGGCAGAGTCTCAGTCTGCGGCAGCATCAGCGCGTACAACGACAACCCTAAAAATTTGCCTAAAGCGACCATCTTACAACCTGCTATAGTTTTTAAGCAATTGAAAATTGAAGGTTTCCTTGTGTGGCGTTGGTTGGACCGACAACAGGAGTCGTTCGCTGAACTGATCAAGTGGATCCATAGTGGACAGTTGAAGCCCAGAGAACATGTCACGGAAGGTTTCGAGAACCTATACGATGCTTTTATTGGTATGTTAAATGGTGAGAATGTTGGAAAAGCGGTTGTAAAATTGTAAGTCTTTAATATTACAAGTTTTAGTATATACCTACTAGTCTTTATATAACATGACTGACAATAAAGTTAACTTGGGTTCATTTTGTATTTAATTTAGTGTTATTAAAATATCTACTGGATAATAAATGGAATATTAGCTACTATGTATAATACCCACCTCACAAATAGGTATTCCTAATAAGTACAGTAATGAGTATATGACACGGAACAGAAATACGATAATAAATACTTGAACAGGCTATATGTATATATAGTTAACACATACAAAAACATCGTGACATATAAAGATATTACGATATCCCTTCATGACATTGCATAAACATATTACTTTATTTTGCTATAGGTAAAAAATAGATGATATCAAGAGATATAAATAGCTTATTACATAGTTGAGAATTAAACTTCTTAAAACTTGTTTTGTATGTAATAGGTAACAATTTTGTAGTTCTTTTTGTGTATTGTTTTTATGCTAATCCACGTTTTGATCAAACTAATGCAAACTACTTTGGTAAATGGACGTAGGTACCTATGGCTGTCTTTGTATGCCGCCAGAGGTGCAAGGATTCGGGACTTTAGGAGATCGATTTGTTTACCATTTGAACGTACTTTTCGAACTACCATTATCATATCTATAAAAATATAGGCTTTCGGCTTTTCTCTCTAATTATGTAATGATCGGAAGTAAGAAGTAAGGATAGGACTTACAAGTTACAAGTATTTCTAACTATAAAACGCGTTACCTAATTTATAACAACCTATCTGTTAGGTATAAGTAGCGACGGACGGACGTACGAAGTCAATTCTGAGAAAGTTAACATACCATTGTGGTAGGCAATTTACTATACCTACTATAATAGACGAGTTAACAAGGATGTAAAAATATATGTATAAAATGCAGCGGTGGTACATACATGTCAATGACGTTAGAGTTTAATAAAATACCTACCTTATTACATTATTCTAAGGGCTTATATAAACGTAGATTAGATAAGATCAAAATAACTTGTACCTACATTAAGCGTAACCTGACAGTTGTTGTTTATCTTCGTTAGTTCATAATAACAAATAGGTACGTGATACAACGAATTAATTTAATGTCTAATCATGCTGAGGATAAGATAAATAGGTACTTAGTATGATTCTAAATCGTCAAAAGTGCGAGTCGTCAGGTTCTTCTATCAAACGTATTAATTCTCTTTCCTCGACCTGAACTTAAGTTGTCAAACTGTGTAAAATGGAACGGATTTTAACATAATTATTCACGTCCTTGTAACTATAATAAATTGCCTAACAAAATATTATGTTAACTTTCTCAGAATTCACCTACGTGTCAATTTATTTAATTAAAATCACTAGGACTAGCATTTTCTGTCCATTTTGTTAATAACTTGCAGCTTATAACATAATATATATAATAATTATAAAATAATACCTCGACTGAAATCAGCACCTCGCACTGTGACCAAACCTAGGTCACCGCCCTCGTTGCTTATCTCATAATTTTAATTATATTATCAGAAGATATGTGGTAAAAAAAATACACAATATGTTGTCTGCCACATCTAGCCTGATAAAATACTTAAAAATTATTGTTTTCTTTTGCATTATTTAAAAAAATAGCGTTCTCCTTCTCTATGTAAACTAAAAATGTGGGATATTTCAAACTCCTCCGTCCGCGCCATTATCGTAAAAAGGGGTACAAAGTTTTTGCTTTATGTATTAATATACAGACATATTCCTCCGTCCGCGCCATTTTCATAAAAAGAGGTACAAAGTTTTTGTTTCACTCATTAAATATAGGTGTAGATAACAATTTGCCATGAGAGAGGCCACTCGCCTCACCCGCATTACGGGAACGGATCGCAGGAACAAAAAGGTATTTGTATGGTTTACGGGTATTTGTCCCGGATCGATTTGTGTACATCATATTTGTACTTTAAACGCACCCATGATACATGAGTAGGGCATAAGGCCTCGTAGGGCATAAGGCCTCATAGGGCAAATATAGGGGAACTTACTTATTTAAATAATAAAATACAGGATATATCAAAATTATATATATTTTTATTCTAAATCAAGTCTGAAATGACATTTTTATTACAACGTAAATTAGTAATAACTAAATAGCCTTATCGTTATTATTTGCAACTTATCTACTTTACCTTATTCATAATCCTTCTATGGACAAAACATTCAATTTCATAATGTATTTATCACTGTTGATGAACACACACAAAATGACCTAATTAATTTGATTCCTTTTGTGTCACAATAGCTTGAAATGTATGCTGTGCTGAAACTAAAGCGAATGTCATAAACGATTCAATCGTTCGTGAAGGTAATCAGTTCTAAGCTTTTGAATTTTACTAATTCGCGTTGCGTTACTTCTTAAGATCATACATATAAAGTTTTAATTCGCACTGTAGGAAATTTTTGATCACGTCTGGATAGGTTTTTTTAAGGACATTTACAATATTTTTAAATTTTTATCATTGTGATGATGATATGAATATTTGAATTTAAATCTTCAAAACATGACGATTGCGAAAACCCTTATTAATTGATTAAGTAATAACAGTTTGCGCATGTTTATGTATATTTTTCACCGTTCCATTGATATTATCAAACAACAATTTAGGTTCAAATTAACGGTTACAAACAAGCTTAGATATCTGTTTTTTTAAACATTATATAATCTAAGTAACTGATTCAGTCCGTCAGAGTTTATAAACTTAATCTACTAATCTTCATCAAATAATATCGGTCTCTTTGTTCGTGAAAATAAAAGCTGAAGTATCTAAGAGTAAATGAGCGTATTCTAATCCTGCCAATCTTCCCAATACTAATTTAGCAAGGTTATCTAAATACAAAGTATATTCTGTACTAATTTTCAAGATTTAGAGTTGAGACTCATTGGTCATCATCATTCTCAATAAACGATCGAATTGTTTGTGACAGGCGGAAGTACAGAATATTGCTTTAAAGATGAGTTTTGGTACCCTAACGTACATAACCTTACTGAACAAACACAACAAGACTCATATAATTATGTGTTTTGTGTCTTTACAATGATAAGCACCCTCTTACATAAATTATATTACTCAATACATTTGACGAAATTTTTGAGTAATATAATTATTGCTTTCTACACAAGTTTATATGCTTGGGACAGAGCGAAATATTATTAATCCAATAATCTTTGAGCCACATAGGCCAACTTTAGAGTGAAAAATACTGTTAAATCGAATTAACAGTTTCTCAAACGATTTAAAAATGAATACGTCAGATCAATTTTAGGATAAATGGACTGGAATCTGAACACTTTTGATTTCGTATTTAATAAATAATATACCCACTATGTTTATGATTAAAAACAACAGTTATTTAAACTAAACTAAGTAACTTCTCTAACACTATTACTACAGGCTCAAAGAATGCTTCATGCCATTTTAAGTCGATTTTAAATAATTTAGACTAACGCTAAGTCCCTTACAGATAAGTAAAAGTGTGTTACGGTATATTCACGTGTTGACCCTTTTCGCGGCGGAGAAATCTGCTTCCCCTTCGCTAGCTTTCCTCTTCCTCTTGATCAGGTGGGAGATATCAGAGGCAGCAGGCTTAGGGGCTGAAGAACTGGAACTTGAGCTTGAACTGGAACCGGCGCCGTTAAATGCTGAAGAGCCCTCGCCATTTGAAGGGCAGAGCGTCTCACGTACTCTTTTTATCGTCTGTGGAAAATTTACCAATGAGATCAGTGATGCACCTGTTATGTGAATTCTTGATTGAAAAGAAATTCCAGGTGTTTTATTCAACTAGGGAATAAACACACATCACAAAAAATAACAATCAACACTCCATTGAAGTTTATTTAATAATTTAGCAAATCCTGGTATCTCGTTGTGCCGTGTTATAGGGATTTTTTGTGTTACAAGTCGGAGATAGGATTTGCTACCTGTTCGGTGCAAATATGGGTTATAACCATCCACCTATATTCACCTGTCTCAATACACCTCTTGCTTCAATATTTTTAACGAAAACGTTTCTTAGTTATTCTTTAGTATATTTAATTAATCACAGCAATGTACAATTTGCATTTTTTTCCCTAAAAGTATGATTTATTATGCAAAAGACATGTAAAACTAAAGCTCTTTTTTAGATATGATACTGAATATAGTGTTTTCATTGTGTCTTTACTAATTTAGACTTCTTAGTTGCATAATTTATTCAAACGCATAATTTCAGCTGATTAAATATAGCATTATAGTTTTCATCAAATAGTCCCAATGAACTATGAGGTACAATTTCAAGAATCTGTAAAATCCAGAAGTCTAACATAGTGGCTGTTGTTTATTGTGACTAGTGACCGTTGACCATAAGAGGTTTTGTATATTACTTTTTTTATTTCCCTTATATTTGCCACAGTATACAAAACATATGTTGTGTAACATCAATGGCCATGATCATAAAATAAATAAACAACAATTAAACCACATGGCCATTAATGTATTGGGTTTAATCTGAAATAATACACAGAGAGTAATGTTTTGAAGAAATTTATTTCAATGTTGATAAACACAATAGAAAAATGGCCTTGTGGTAAAATGTTAGCTTATAATTAAATGATTCAGATCTAATAAAATCAGTACATTGAGCTTAAAAACTACGAGTATTATTTATATATAAATGCTGCTTGAAATAGCTACCAGTCATAAATAGTACAGAGCCCATATTAGGATGATTTTGCGCTCCAATGATCGTCCATTACATTACATTATCACATTCTAAATAAATACAATTGTTAACATTACAATGACGTATATAATTAACCATTTTCAGTCCTCATATTTAATCAAAACATGGCAAGTCTCTCTCAAAAATTACATTTTTCAACAATACTCAAAGTATACATGTAAGGCACACACATTCACTCCCAAAAGTTCCAAATAATAATACTGAATAGAACAGTCAAACATTAAATTAAAAATTATAATACTTTATCACAAACACTGGGCGAAAATTATCAATTTGGCACATCAATACTTAGGAACAAAATATTTTTTTCTCAAATATCACAATGTCATGGAATGTCAACATACTACCTAAATTATTACAAAGGCTGATATAATGCCATATGATTATTTATAAAAGATTGTTTATAAAACCTGTTGCAAAGTTAATTAAAACGAAGATGCATGTACTGTGTAAAATTGACACAGATAAAACATAATTACAGAAACTGCAGCAGTTAAAACTTTACTTGTGTATAAATTCGTTTATGAAATTGCACGCCCTTCCACTATACATTCATGCACATTTTTGTTTAATATCTTCCATAGACTATTCAAGCTCCTGTCTGGCCTCACTTAGCGCGTCATATCTAATTTCATGTTTTTAGTAAATCATAAATGAATAACACGGAAATTCTTAGGAACACAATGTTATTTTCTACAATCACCTTATCTCTATCATCACATTCGGCTCAAGTCATCACAGCTGCAATGCAATTACATTTCCTGGCTTATATTTAAATATAGAAGTACACATAAAAAGAGCATCAACGTAGAGGGAAGCGCGAGTTTTAAGAAAGTTAACACATTCAGTCTTAAGATTGACATTCAATCTGGCAACGGGTCTTCTCCTTAATTATCAAGTTGCGTAACATTTTTCTAGTATCCTCAATGCAATCGCAAGGTCTTACCTCAGCCTTATAGTCCATCATGTCTTGGATCTTCTCCTGAATTTCTGGAAGCAGTTCTTTCAACTCCTTAATTTCACCTTCCACAGAATAGAATGGGTCAGCTGTTGTGAATTTCCTGACAGTAGCATCCTCGGCAACTGCTGCAGGGTTCTCCAAAGTCTTGATCCTAGTTTCCAGAATGTTCGCTGCATTCTTGAAGTGAGTGATGGCATCTTCGAAGTTAGATGCGAGGGAATTAGCTAGACCTGTAAGAATACAAGCAATTCATTGAGAAACTGTCCTGTTTCAAATGCATAATATTGTTTTATTAATATGACTTTAGAGAATGAAATGTTTAGGGTAGGGCAAATGCATTAAAGAACTTTAACCAACGAGAATAATATGTCAATTGTGATTGCTGCACATTTATAATAGCGATTCTTGAATGAAATTCAGCTGGGAATTTTAGAATAGTAGCTCGTCAATATCCCCTTTTATAGTAACTAAACGAAGTTGGCAGTAAGTATTCTTACCAATTTGATAGTGTGTCTCTGCAATACGCCTGTCGTCACTACGGTATAATTCCTTCTGGAGATCCAAGCAGCTTTCTGTAAACATAAAGCCACATTTAGTACTCTAACAGCTACATATACACGTGAACATTAGTACGCCTTGTAGTCAACCCACACAATAATTTCAGAACTAACATGGCCCATTACATTTTATTGTCGTTATTATCCAATTACATAGAAGGGGGAGATCACTGATAAATAATAACGTCAAAACACGAATCATAAAATAAACTAAACATTTCTTTACATCATTATTATTTAAGGCTTAAGGTCGAAATTATTGCTAATTGCTGTTATAACAGGTATCAAAAGGTCTACGCTGTGATGTTGATTATATAACTTTTTTGCCGACCGTAATTTTTTTATACCACAGAGTGACAAACTAGCTAACGGCCCGCCCGATGGTAAGCGGTCACCGTAACTTATAGACGTTTGCAAAATGTGAGAAGAGATAGCGCTCGCGCGTTGCCGACCCTGTAGGAACCAGTTACTTAACTTCAAGAACCTCAAAAAAATAGGGATCGTTTAAGATTTCTGAAAATAGGGGAGTTTATCCACTGATAGGTAACGGAATTCCCATGCTATCAGAATTCTAATAGCCACTAACTGGAACTAGGCTAGTGGTTTTGGACTTCTACGCCTATGAACGTTTGCAACACCAGGGGTGAAACTGGCGCATAAAAATCTTTAAAATATCGTATCGTGATTGTACGTTTTGGTCTAGAGTATTGTAAATACATACGCATGTCAGTGACAGCCTTGTCATATGTCTCGCTCTCGAGCGCGACCTCTCCCAGTGCGAGGTGCACGTCGGCCAGCAGCGCTCGCGCCGCGTCGCCGCCGCCATCTTGTACACGCCGGAACAAGATACTGCGCGCTAAATCTGAACAGAGAACGTTATACATTTCGAAACGTCAGACTTATAATTTCGTAGCTAAATAATTATAGATTTGTTGTAACGGACAATTTGCAACGCAAGACATTTACATACATACACACTCTCACGACTGTCGTCCCCGAAGGATTAGGCAGCGATGTACTAATGTACACCCACATTACGCAGGTATTTTTTAGGTCCATATAATAGAGGGTTCGCCTAGTGCCATCAAATGGGCAGGAATCTAAACTCCAAGCTGCTATTGAGAATTTCATAGAAAAATAACACTGCCCAACCTGGGCTATTCAGCAGACGTACTGTACGTCTACGACCAACGAGGCGATTAAGTTAAGTTATTTAACAGAATGCAATATCTTGATTGACTGATTAAATAAGATATACATATATACACACCAAGCATTTCCCATGCTAGCTGCAAGTTGTCAACGTCATCCTCCCCATCAACATTCATAGCAGATTCATCATGGGCGTCACCATTCGTGGTTTCCTGTTGAAAAAGTCAAAATAAAATCTAAGCTACACTTACTTTTAATGGAAAACTGGAAATGACCCACCCTATACATATAATTAAAAGAACTTTGCTTACAACAATATTAACGGAGACAATAATTTTAATAAGAATGAGCTTAATAAATACTGAGTTAATAAATTTTCTTAGCATCCAATCAGATAACAGTACTTCAGATATCTTAACGATCTGCATGTAAGTTAATAATACAAAGAGATTATACATAATCTGTCTTTCACCGGCAATATTAACAGATGACATTCAACTCACAGGTTCCTCAGTGTCTTCAGCAGCAGTACTGCTTCCTGGCTCATCTTCCTTAGTAGTGGACTGTGCCTCACTCTTCTCTACCTCACCATTTTCTTTCTCTTTCTCTGGTTCAGTTTCTGCTGCTGCCTCTGCTTCACCATTCTCTCCGTTCTCCTCTTGTTCTAAAAAAGTTTACTTGTAAATTAACAAAAGTTAAGTATGTTTTATTGACTATACAAGACTAAAGTCTTCAAAGCATGTATCCTACCAGTTATGGAAGAGCCGAAGATCGAGCTCTGCGGCATTCACTATGGGAGGCCTACATCCAGCAGTGGTTGAATATGGGCTGATGATGATGATGATGATGAGAAGACTTTAATAATAAACTTTACTTTAAAACGAAAGTATTATTAAAGTATTTTAGTTCAGTATACCAATTCTATCATACCTTCATTGTCTTCCTCTTCCTCATCAGCATTCCCTGATCCAGGCATGCCATCACCAAGGACACCACTCTCTTCCCGTGATAGACCTAATAGGGCCTTACCATACCTGTAGGATGGAACCAAATAAAAAATATACTATCACAATTTTCTGGTAAAATTATCAGTGTTTTATGTTCTTAGTTGCTATTTAAGTTCTACCAGAATATTTTTATCTTCATCGTGACATCAGACGTAAATGTCTGAATTGACCAATAATTTCTGGATTACAATAGGCCAGGTTCATTGATAAGTTTTTTAAATTTATATAAATACTTCATCATGTTAAATATAGTCCTTTACAACTGAGTCATACTTAAGTGAGCATTTAAGTTTGAAAATTGAGTGCTTCCCATGACTTGTTGTTACTCCGAATGTTACTGACAAGGATAGCTCTTGCATGATCAAATCCTACCAAAATACAGTATTTTTCCTAGGGATCCTACCAACATCATAAATAACACAAATCCTAAACTTTTTTGTCTGGTTGAAGAGGTTAAACAATAGTAACTAACCACAAGTAAGCCTCAGCACACTGATCAGCTGTATCCCCATGATCTCTGGCAAGACCCTCACAGGCCTCAGCAAGGGTACTGGCTGCTGCACTAAAGTCCCTCACAGCTAAGTGCCTGCGACCAGCAGCCAGCAGCTCTGATGGTGAGGATGTGGACACTTCTGATGCTTCAGTCATCTAAATGAAAATAAAATTAGTTAAATATGATTAGAGGTATGCCTCGTTGTTGTAGTACTTGTATAGTGTGACTACCGAAAAAGAGGACTGAGATCCTTCAGGTGTGATGGTATGTTATTTAATAGCAGGTAGGGTCGTCTATGTTGCTAACCTATGTAAGACCACATAGATGTTGGGTTACTTTGAAGAAATCAATAACATTATATTGCACAAAATGGCTGGAATCTATGTTCCAAGCCCAGTAAACTTGTCAAAAAAATATTATTTGCTAATTTACTACATATTCACACCACAACATATAAACGGGGTATGTGAATGGTTCTTATAAATTTGAGTTAAGTGGCATCATGTGTGTGCATTAAATAAAGATTGATATCCTAATGAAACATAATAATATATCTGTGATTAAAGAACACACAAATTGGAAATTATGGCATTACCAGCGAATCACCCTACTTATTTTGATAAGAGAATATACAAATATATCCATATAATTGTTTCAATATAAAACAACAAACCCACTATCACTGTCTGAGGATTTTTAGCACTCAAACAGACGATAGAATACACTAGAAATTAAGCAGACCAAAAAATATAGAAATTTTATTACTTAAATAAATGATTTTGACAATTTAAACTGCTACCGGTTGATTAGCATTTAAATATGTTCAATGTTGTAAAATCCGATTCTTACAATGAATAGCTATTTAAAAACGGTACACCATACAAAATTACACCAAAGTATCTCAAGAAGTAGGTACTCAAGATATACTAACGGTACAATAGGTTATAATAACTTTCTTTTCTTTATTTCAACGATGCAACATGCAACGGTCGTCGTGTCGGTATTAACTATAAGTACACATACAAATAATACACAATAGGCAACCGAGAGCCCCACGTGGCAGGGCTCAATATATTTTACCGTTTCTCAGCTATAATATTGTAAGGAAATAGTTAAGACAGTAGGCTTTAATGGTTATGACTAACAATTTTATAAAACCGACAATCGTTAGAGAAAGAACCCCGCCAAAATTGTCGCTTCTAAACTCAAGGATTATGTACGAATCAAAAGCAATAAACAGTCCAACGCAACAAATACTTACTTTGATGGTTTTTTTCAAAGTGATTATGCGTTACAATATGAAACTATGTAGTGGATTATCAGTTAAATTCAATAAACTTGGATTATTTGTACGCGTGTCGGACGATTCCGTTTGCTTGCTTGCCGTTTTGGACTTTTGGCGTTTTCGTTTTAATTTGAACAGATAAAAAATAATAACCAAAACCAAGAAATGACAGAAATGTCAATGATAAAACCACAGAATATACTGGACACTTGGACAGATATCTAGTCATCACAGTTTAATATAGTAGTCTATGAATCTTGCTTTTATTTACCTCTATGATGTGTGTGGACTTGCTCTGTTGATACCTTCCCGCGAGAATTTAAATGGAATCAAAAATTTCAAAAGCTTGGTCAATTACCAATAACCAATGTGCTCACAAAATAAAGAGCCATTTAAGTAGGGGGTAATAAGAAATACATAAAAGTGATACATAAGCGATTTTTTTTCTTATTATGGAAGTAAGTTGAATAGTGTAATGAAAGAACGTTTGTATACTGTTGTATACTGTAACATATTTTTATCAGTGCAATAAATTCAGTTACTTAAATTCGGTATAAAAAATCCTGGACAAAATGGCGTAAAACAACTTACAGAGTTTGAAGCCTACTCTGATTACGAAAGACTTTAAATTAATACCAAAGTAGCGTCGATGCTAAATTACGGTAGACATGCGAAACATTACCAAAGAAATCATAATTTTTTGTCCGTTTTTGAACTGAAGGAGTATGTTGGTATGTTTTACTGTTTTAATAATTAGTAACATAGATTACCTATCATATAATTAACGGTGCAGCTTGCACCGTGTAATGACACAGGGTATCTGTAGTAGTGTGGGTAGCTATCGACTTTTCCCCCGCGCCCCACCCTAAGTGACCACCCACCCTGCCAAACTTTAGTAAAGTCTACGTATTACATATCGATAATGATTTACTTAAGCATTTTAGTTAAAATAGTAAAAATGTATCTAGCTTTTGGCTATTGTGTTTATAAGCAAAATTCGTCAAAAAATTACAACTCTAAATAAACTCTGATATTTATAAGCTAAGTTATAACATAAAAATCATTTTCTTCATAGCTATAAGCTTAAACCCACATTGAACGATTTTTATTCAGATCAATACACAATAAAAATCTGTAATAAAATTACCGTTATATTTTGACAATTAGGCATAGGAATCTCATTGAGATTCCTATGCCTAATTGTCTAAATTAATCTTCTACGCGCCTAAGTACCGCCTAGATATAAGCCTGTTCACAGCTTTATCGATAAAACAGTTTCCCCAACACCAGTAAGCACTACGTACGGCTAAATTTTCCCACTTTCCCTCAGTTTGTCTGCAACGGGTGGACCGGTAACTCGTCTCCACACACCGACCTCTTCGTAGTACAATTATAATCCTTTATATGCATACCTACACGCGAAATCTAAATAAAAAGTTTTAATACGTATTTAGGTGCATATTAAAAAATGTGACGAAACACTGTTTTTTATGCAAGGAGGTGCGGCGCCTAAGCAGTAAGTTTTAAGTATTGTTTATAATCAACATATCGTACATTACTTTATCTTATGACTGGTATTATCTTTTGATGGTATCTATCTATTTGTATCAAAGGGAAAAAGCTTGCAAATATATACCCGAATTATTACAAATAGGCACAAGTATTTTTTTATAACGCCTAGATAGATTAACTTGCCTAAATAAATTAAGGTCATTCACTAAACGCGTACGATTTTTATAGTTAAAGTTCAATTACCATCAAATGAATCGCTCAAACTAAGTAGGTGGGTGAAATACCATATACAGAACTACTTTTTTTTTATCTATAGTACTTGATTTAAAAAAGAGCTCATTGTCCCTTTACTAACACAATATATAAGTTATTCTTAAATAAAGGCCAAGGAGCCATGCCATAAAATTTATCAACAAAATAAAATTATTCTTAAATTAATATTTTTTTTAAAGATTCCGACGAATTGAGAACCTTATTTTTGAAGTCGGTTAAAAAACAACTGACATATTAGATTTTCTTGATATAATTAGATGCCAGTTTTGCCATGCCAGTCAAGCAATATTGAGATTTATATAAGTTATTTAACGCTTTATGTTTTAATGCCAGTGCTTAGGTACTAAAGACCTATAGATCGGTGGAGGCTTCATAGATTATTTTTTTATTTGAGTAGGTAAATTTATTAATTACCTTCGTTTTGCCAGCAATATATCTGAAGGGTAAAGAATCTGGGCGATAGGATCTTAACTCGTTGAAATTGATCTGCCCGACAAATGGGAAGTATCTCTGCCTTACAGAAGACCGCAGTGAATCAACAATAGTTGTATTTCTGCAAGTTGAAGGTTACCAGAGCTCGTTGGGGGAGTAACTTTTCTGACAGCACGGGTATTCCACTTGCTGTCAGTTTATTAACTCCATAAGAAACCTAAACCTTTCTGCAGGGGTTGGCAACGCATAATGCAATCCTTCTGGTGTTGCATAGGCGGCGGTGATCACTTACCATCAGGTGGGCCGCCTGTTTGTTTGCCAGTGGAGATAGTGTTACGAATGACGAAGAGGCTAACCCATTACTTTAGAAAAAAGTTAATAACAATGGACTTTATGAAACCCCACCTCTAAGTCCAAATTCATCCATAAATGACACGACACAAGGTCTGCGCTGTATTGTATTGATTGATAAGATAGTATGCTTTTTTGTAATATTATCATTGAACGATATAACCTCTCGAGTCCGATACACAGCATTACAGAGATTATCCCCGCTGCTTTGCCCGCGTGGTATATTGATTAAAAGTAGTCTGTTATTCTGATATATTGAGTATATCTACATATTAATACGTGGAGTAAAAACTTTGTACCCCTTTCTACGAAAATTGCGCGAACGGGGTATAAAATTTCCCACACTTAAGTATAATTTATATAGAGAAAGGGTGCAAAATACTAATTTATTTTTTAACCTGTAATTAAAATTAATTATGGTCAAATTTCGACCATAATTAATTTAAAACAGTACTGTGAATTTACCTACTTAAAAATGTGTTTGGTAAATGTGTAATTAAACTTCTTCACATTTACACTAATAGAAAGATTGAGCCATGTTACGCTACTTGCGTTATAATTGCAGCACTTTGTAAGATAACCAATACGAAATGTCATCATCATTCCATTTATTGCCCCACGATTGGGCACGAGTCTCCTCTCGTTTAAAAGTGATAGAAAAATATTGTATGAACTCATAATTACATAAATATTTAGTCAAGCATTCAATTTTCCGGTGCCTAAATGTATATCTACATATCTCTTCTATTCTAGCTTACGTAGATAATGAGTAGCATACACAGCATCCTCCCTACTTTGAATGATAAAAGGCACTTCTGAAAGTTATCCGTTACCATTTTTGTCTTCCATAACGCGTTTTCGCCTTAGAAAGAAAATATCTCATGAACGTGCCAAGAATACCAAAATGGGTTATGCATGTAACAGATTAATTTATGTTACTTTATACCGAAAATAAAACGTGGTTGCCTCTAAAAAGTAAAGTTCAACCAATTTATCAGACTTATTTTTGTGTGTCTGACCTAAATAAAAGTCTCATTATAATATAATTTTGTCTACACTATTATAAAATAAATAAAAGCATAAAATACTCGGCGCACCTCTACCCTTAAAAAATCATACAGGCCTACATATAAGTAATATAAAAACTTTTCTGAAGTGTTAACGTATTTGTAACACGAAAAGAATTAAATATTTAACACGCAGTTTCAGAATAATCGTAGACAACACTTTAGTTTTTTATTAGATACGTATATTTGAGTTGAAATATTAATATTTTTTTCATGTAGTAAGAAATGTTGTATAACAAAATGAAAATAATTGAAATGTTTCTCCTATTTCGTAGAACGTAGTCTCCGTCAGGGCCGTGTCTGCCCGTAGGCTGGATCGTGTTTCTATCTAATATCATAATCTTTTATTGAAATAAAACTTCTTTTACAATTGTTATAGCAGTATATTATAGGAATGCAAAGAATAATATGTAGTAGGTATATATATGTATAACAGAATGAAAAGTATAATTTAGGTAGGTATAGCAGGTATAGCTGGTACTAGCTTATTATTATATTGGTAGTTACTAACTTTTGTAAAAAAGGATACCTGTATTATTAAAAAAATAACAAATTAGTAATTATCAACCAATTTGTCATCCAATTGTATATTCTGTGTTTATGAATGCTGTGTTTGCCGATTGTAACTGTCCACAACGGATGTTTAACTATTGTTTATGTAACCTTATCATGAAAATGTGTAACAATTGCAGACGAATCAATAAATATTGATGATATTATATTTTCACGTTTCGGATGCTTTACACGGTTCATAGCCACGAGCAGAGTTGCAATAAAAAATCGTAAAAAAATAGTTATTCAAAGTACGAAATCAGCAAGTATATATACCTTAATTTCTTAGGCTGGGGGACCACCCGAGTTTGTTTAGCGTGTTAAGAAAAATCTTTCTGTATTGTAGTCTTCGTTAACCCTCCTAAACTAGCGACATCCGACTCTCGGACTGTTTATGACTACAATTCTGACCTTTATCCCTCACCCTACGTAAACATCTCACTCGGAACGATAATAAACGATACAGCCAGTTTATTGCGCGTATTTCCTTTGGACACAATGACATGAGTAAATGTAGACATAAGTTTTGCTTTATATCTGAAAGTAGATTAAACAGACGCAGCTTATCCGAGTAGATAAGCACCCGTTAAAGTAAAGTATTTCAAGGAACGGATCAACTTAATTGTGGTGTTTCTTTACAGGTGAGGAGTGTAGTCTCCTCGGCGACCAGATGATCAATTTCAGTGTTATCGGGAGCAAGAGAAGGCCACGAAAATTGCTCCCCACGGCAGTCCAGCGCGTGCGTACATCGCCTACCACAAACTCGGGGCGCCATCGCCAGGCATGGAGGCCCAGACCGCCACGCCGCAAAACGAGTGCGAATGTGGTGTTCACCCTTCAGTTTTCTACCTGCTGGCCACCTTGCTGCTTACCAGGTCTGTATCCCTTTGGCTACAGGTATATCATACCACACACACATAGTACATACTAACAATACCCCCTTGAACTTCAGCGGTTTAGGCAAAAGAATACGGATATAGGTATATCCATTTTAAGTCCCTTGTAATAGAGGCGAGGTTATTGCTATTTAATTGCCACGAAACCAGACTCGAGCAGAAATAAAAGTTAACACTTTGGACGGATTTAAACTTGTAGGAACGTAAATATAATAATATTTTACATATATTTAATTCTACCCAAGGACATTTAATAGGATCTCTAAAATCTTTAGGAATTTTAGAAGAAAAAAATAGGAGAGTAGCGATGTAGGGAAAGACCTAGCCGACGTTATATGCAATAACTGAAAAAGAAATTAGGAAATGAGTCGTATCAAGACACAAAAGAATAATGGCGATTATTCTACCAACAAGAGGAGAGAAAAAACAAATCTTAAATTAAAGAAGAAACAAATTGCGTTCATTTCGCGGAATTATTTATCGTCAAAGAACCACAAATAAAGCTTAGCCTTATTTTGCTTAGCCGCCAACCTGCTTTACATAGATACCTTATTAGCTCGCAATAAAATAACTATAAGTTCTTAGTGGAAATTCAACTTTAAAATTACGAACACATTAATAGGCGAGTGGAATGCTTCCTTCGTTTATTTTGCTGTCAACGCTAGACTAATTTCGTCGAAAATACAAATGTTTTTACTTAAATTTTCCCAACACACAGCCGTATCTTATTCCACGTAACTACGATAAATGTTTTGGTTTGTTTTCATAAACAACACATATTCATTGAGTACAAACCGAGTACCGAACCTTCAAAACCTCATATTACAATATTTTGAATGTAAAGTCGGTCGCATGACACGAACCAATTTGATGTAGATATCCATCGGATTGGCCCATAAAAATGTGTTTATAGAATATCAACATCATTTAGAAGACATTTATTAGTTTGGCTACCATTGCACAATTATGTGGATAGACTATAAACAATGTCTGCAACACGAGTTAATTGCGAAATATGACTTAAGAGACAATATCCATCTTGTGACAAGCATCTCGTTAAATTGCCACTCACCCGACTCCGCTTTCTCTTGAAATTTAATATTTTTCTTAAAACTTGAGACGATAAAGAAAAACGACGAGTTTTTTGTTTGTTAGAAAAAAAGTTCAGTCTTTGGTAACAGCGAATGCTTTCGACTTAGATAAAATTTCAGCTTAAAAAGAATACTCTATCTATCTTATAAATAAGCTTACCCTCTTCGCTTTTCCTGAAAGCGGATTTCACGTGAACGACCGAAAGCTCTTCGTAAAGACTGGAATTGATTGAAACGATTGTTTCGATTCAATATCCAATAATACCGCTCGAACCGATCTTGTTTCTCTGATAGTCATGTAAATTACTCTAAGATGTCTAATATAAGCACGTAACTTAACGAAAAGGCGTGAAAGTAGAATGCTTGTATTAAAGTTATATAAGTTCAAAAAAAGTATATTTAATTACTTCCAACGTCTGGGCAAAGGCCTCTTCCTTAAAACGTATTAAGCATAATAACAAATTAATTATAAACGGAACCCTTATAGGATTACTTCATAGTTGGACCGTCGCGTCGCCATCTGTCGAGTCAGTCAAGACAAGACCCTTTTTCAGGAACGCGTGGAGGTGTCATGTTGAAATTAATATAAAATACTTAAGTGTGTGCGCGCACACAATATGGTTTATGATGGAATATATTCTAAGAGAAAGTGTTGTGTATAAAGAGAGGCCTAAAACTGCTAATTGCCAAAAATTGTCTACACATAATAACGTATTGCGATTTTTTTACGCTTATTAAAGATGCTTAAAGTTAAAATGCTCCTTATGTATCTAACAGCTTCTAATAATTTAATTGTCATTCGTTGACAACGCAAAGCACATAAAACGCTGGGGTTTAAAAATATCACTTTATACAAGCGAAATATACGCACCAACGACGATGAGATAATTCTTCAAACAAATATTACGTAAGAATATAAAACGCATTGAGCCGTTTGTACGTATCCTACCCATGTTCATGATACCTACGTTTTATTATTTTTAATTTAAGTATTATGATTCTTCTAAAAAAGTTTTTTTTAAACAAAAACGGTCGGACATTGTTCCCAGCCAGTGTCATTTCATAAAACACCTAGAATATCCACTTCTATTTATTTTGATTTCGGTACGTGTACTACAGTTCAGAGGAAATTAATGAAATATATTTATATTGGCTCCTAAGTAATTAAACCATTTTTGAACTATACATATAGGCATAGTCTTAAACATAACTATATTAAAGGCTATTTTATTATTTAATTCATTTGACGCATTGTTTGCTAAAGCTAAGATAACTTTAGAATAGACCTTATTGTCTGTATCATTCCTCCAGCTATTGAGAATCGCTTACAATATATCCATATTCAAACTACTTTCGTTTAAAATTTAAATTTGTAAGCAATAAAATCGTTTATTTACGCAGGATAGCTCAGAATGTTCACATCAACACAAACCTTTTTACGCACCTAAAGACAAACATTTCACCAAAAAAAATTGTGAACAAAAGATTTTCCTTTTACTTTTCTCCTAGCAATGCCTATTTAGGTCTATAAAGACTTTGTGCATCGTTCTCCATAAAATATACGTAAGCTTCAAAGAGGTTGGACGAAAGACATCTATTTTGACATAAAAGAACGGAATATGGAATTGGATAGTAAAGAATCCGGTGAACAATAAAACAGAAAGATAATTGCCTTGTTGATCTAATAGGCGTAAGTGCGACTGCTGAGCCAGAGGTCAGGAGTTCGATTCCCAGGTCGGGAAATGTGTCGGTTTTCTATGAAATACTCAGTACCAACTTGGAATTTAGATTCGTGCCCGGTTGACGGCAATAGGCCCGCCCCCCATTACATACCAGCGAACCAAAAACATACTGGCAAAACGTTATAATCTCGTTTACGCCTTAATACATATTTCTCTTTAGAAACAAAAGACACAATGTGTTGTACCTAACTACCTATTTATACCTATATTGAAAGGTCACGCATTTATAATAGCTTACCCAAAGTATATTAATATTTAATTTTATAATTGCTTTACATTTTGCCCTGAAAATGGTCCCCAGAGGGTCCTAGTCAGCGCAATTTCGAGCTTTTAATACGCCGCATTTTCGGATACATGACTTGCCATGACATAACGATACAAATTGGAATACTAAACTAATATGCTAAGGAGTATTGTTAAAAAACAACGTTAATAGATATTTTTATGTTCGAACTTTTATTAAAATGATTAAATATTACATTTAAATCTATAATTTATAATATAGTTGGCAAAACTGGTGGTTTTCAACTATTACATGATAGAGGACGTTACTCCTGGCTACGAACCTCTTATTCTAAACGATTATACAAAATATAATAAACTTAAAGGTAAGGTAAAAGCTGGTGGACACATATTTTTGCAAACGTCTAATCACAAAATAAAAACATTTCCACAAAAGAAAATACAAAGTAATGATTCAAATCCTTCTGTCAGAGATAGGACATCTACGCACGCGTAAGTAGGTACTCGGTACATAAAACCATATATATAGTACATATGTATTGCCTAGTAAAATAACGCTTTGTTTGGCAACACGATGGGACTGAATCAACAAGAACACAATGCAAACAGGATAGAACAAAAGACGTGGCACTAACGCGAAAACCAAATTGACAGCGGAAACTTATTGACCGAGCGGTAGCTACTAACAAAACTCGACTTGAAATTATGTGTATGTAATACAATGTCGAAACTAGTTAAGTGAAAGTGAAGTTAGTTGACAGTTGATCAACTGGGAACCAACTTCTGTGGGGCCATTATCACCTCTCGCAGAGACTTTGTGAGGGTGCTTTTCATCAATGAATCACATTCTGTCCACTGCTTTGATATAGGCCTCTTTAGTCTAACACCAAAACACAAGATTTGATCAGGCAATTTTTTCTGCGCGATATCGATCGTCGCATCGCCGGGGTGGCGACGAAATTTATGATAAATATTCAAATTATACATGAATCTTAATAGGTAAATTTATTCATAAATAAATTACATAACAGATTTTGATGGTAGTTGTATATGAAATCGATACATTACATATTATACGAGTATGTATAAACTCGTATAATATATAATTGAATCTGAAAGTCGTCAGCTGTATATTCCCACCCTGTTTTTCTTTGAGTGAACGATAAATTGACTCATTTCCTTCAATTGACTTGCACAAATTGCGTAGAAAGATAAGTGGCAGAAACGTGTCGGGGTTTTCTTCCAAAATTATCATAGAAATAAGATCTTTTATTCTCTTACATTTCTATTATAATGAAATTTGTAAGTACCTAATATTAAAGCCCTCTAGCCTCTATCTTTCGTGTCTCTATTCATTATTCAGGCAATGAAAAGTTTGTAACAGTATCTGCGCACAACAATAGCTTAACAAATAATACCTAATTTATTACTGTTGCTAATGAACGTAATTTGCCCACAGAATTTACAATTAGGTACTACTCAGTAAATATTCCAAATGATAATCTTGAATATTAGGTACGATAAATTGTATTTGTATTTATTAATGTAACCGCCGCCGCTTGGCTGAGATATTTGATACCGTTTGGGAAAGGTAGATAGGTTTACCTAATTGGTCCCAATTGACTTAATTTCGTATCATACCCTAATAAAATAAATCTATCCAGATATTATAACAGAACGCCTTCTAGTTCCGATCTATGCATAGAGGCTGGTATTGCATAGATTTTGTCTTATAAATACACACATAGATACATATTATACAATAACATATAAATCCTCTGACTAATATGAATCACATAGGTTCCAATAGCCATAGACAATCAACACGCAATGGTGCCTCGAAATAAGTTTTTACATGGAGTTTGGTAAAATTAAACTTTAATTAACTATAAATAATCGAAGAATTGGTCATGTTTGTTCGACATGAAAAAACAATTGTTTTAGTATATATGCAACAGCCCTCAAAGCAGACCCACATATTTCATTCGATACATTTCCTTTATCGATTACGGCACATAATCGAATCGCATGTACCTTACAGTGGACCGCCCCAAAAATTGACATCGATAGCGGGCATCAATTTACAAACAAAATGGTCACTCGTAAACAAACAAAGTTCAGCCGAAACACACCATTTGCGTATTGGATACATTAAACATTATGAGTCCTAGAGCAAAGCAATTGAAATTCATCGACTCATAGTGACAATTCATTATCATACTTTTTGGCCCCTTTCTCCTGAGAATTGTCAGAGAACATGAACCCTTTCCTTACTTGCGCGTATTAGGTACTTTACATTTAAATAGGTGAATCAAAATGAAATTTATTTTTCTCTTTGTTCGCTGAAAAAATGTACCTATAACTAGCGTACCTCATTTTAGCTAACATTATATGAAACTTATCATCGTCAACCCATTATTGTCCCACTGCTGGCACGGCTCGCCTCACATTTGAGAGGAATTAGGCTATAGCCTACTGCAGGTTGGCAGACATTACATGCCATTGAGAAAATCTCTCAAGCAGGTTTCCTCACGATGTTTTCCTTCACCGTTTGAGCATGTGATAAATACGCACATAGCTTCCGAAAAGTCAGTGGTTTGGGTTTGAACTCGAGGCCTGTGACACCTCAGTCCACTGGCCACACCGCTAGGCTACCACAGCAATGAAACTTATCCTGCTTATTTATTTAATACAACCCTTAATTAAATGTCCTGTTCCTGATATAGAAATCCCAATCACATTTTGCTCGACCTGATTATCAAACCTAGAATCTGACGCTCAGCAGTCGTTAGACCACTCCTGGTTGTGCTCGTAAATTCTGTTTTATGACTAAAACCTTTTGGAACGCTCTCGGCGTAAAACTTTAGTGAATTTATTTGTAAGGTGTGATACGGTCTAATATTTTATACAAGCGTATGTAGTAAACAACTATTCCGTGCTGAATTTGTTGTAGACCGTATTTACGGAGACTTTTCCCAAACCCAAATTTCTGGGACTCTATGCCTGGGCTTTGTTGTGGAGTTACAAAGAGAAAGTTGTAAAAGCTAGGTACAGTTTAAAACAAAGCCTCTGTTTTTTGGTGAACAATTTAGCGTTTGTGTAGCAACACTAAAATTATAAAAAACTAGTAGTTACCCTTTTTTCATCGAACCTATTTTTACAATGACAATACAAAGATATTGAAAGTATCTGATACAAATGACTCTAATTCTTTTCCTTTTTCTTCTATGTGCCTTGTTTTATTCTATCTTCCACTTCCACTATGGTATAATCATGTCAGGTGTAGGGCTTGTCTCAAATGTGCTTCGGATGAGATAAGCAAGAGCCAATAGACTAACTATGGAGGCCCTATTAAAGGCAGCGTTCGACATCTGTGGATTTTGTGATAAAAGACCATAAAATAAATAAATGGTACTTATTTAAAAAAAACAGAATGATAAATTAATGAATCTTGTGCTTAATATTGTGTATAGGCGATTAGTAGGTGTTGAGAAAATTTCACATAATTACATAGGTAGCAAATGCTTTTGAATAACAGCAATACATTGAATACATTGTAAAAGGTTTAAACTACCATCACTCGTTTATTTGAGTTTTAAAATACAAGCTCATAAATGTAATAGATGTCTAGACGGTTCCAGACGATTTGTCCTTTTGTATTTGAATTTCAAATGAAAAACATTTGCTTCATGAGGTGTAACAATATGTTTTGGGCAAGATTAACACATCTAGTCTAATGATAGAGATTACCTAATCTTCATTCACAACCCAAGATAAATGCTGTTTCAAAAGAAAGAAAGATAGAAAAGAACACATTTATTAAGCCCCCACAAAAGAAAACTAACAAGTATAAAGTTTGAAGAACATATAAAACAAAGGAATAATAATAAGTAGGTATAGAATAAATATGGTGATTTATACAAATATACCATCACGCCTGTCGTCCCCGAAGGGTTAGGCAGAGGCCTACCTCTGCCTAACCCTTCGGGGACGACGGTCGTAATGAACACCCACATTTCGCCGGTATGTTTTAGGTCCCTAGTAATAGGGACGAGCCCATTGCCATCAACCGGGCACGAATCCAAACTCCGAGCTGCTACTGAGAATTTCATAGAAAAACCCAATAAAACTTTGTTCGACCTGGGAATCTAACCCAGGACCTATTGCTCAGCAGTCGCACTGTAAGACCACTTGACTAAAGAGGCAGTGATTTATAAGAAAATAAAATGACCATACGTCTGTATGGTCATTTTATTATACTATATTATACTATATTTTATTGTTGTACATACGTGAAATGACTTCGTATTTTCGGTTAGATCTTTTCAGAAATAACAGATAAATAAAAAATAATAACTACTTAAGTTCAGTACGATAATATTTTTTTATTGTACACGTTATAGTAATACCCGTAAAGATAATTTTATAAATATTCTTAGCGCGTTTACACTAGACTATTAATTATCATCCATGCTTGTCTATTACAACACAAAGAGCGCGCGAGGGCTTCTCATCTCATTCTTTTTAATGAATGCTTTTATTGGAATTCTTGAAAAAGCAATGCAGCAATCTTCTTGAATTTTAAGATTTTACGGAAAGCAATCCGCAAGTCGATTACTGACCTAGTAATAAACTAGTCGTCAGGTTTATTGAGTTTCTGACTATCACTATCGATTGCATTCGTATGACAACAGAACCGAATTAACGTACGCTCCGTAACGAATAGGGTATCTCCACGAAGACACAACATTTTAAGAGTGATGGACACCCATCTATAAACTTAGCTATGCAGGTGCAGTAGATAGAGCGATTGATGAGCATAGTGGCAAAGAGCTCCGCATTTATTTTGTTTGTTTAGGCCACTGTTATTATTTTGAGAGGTAGGGCATAGCAAGATTCGCTCAAATTGAGCTGCCCGCAATGGGAAAGGACTCCGCCTTACAGAAGACCGCAGTGAAATAACAATAGTTGTGTTCCTGCGAGTGAGTAAGGTTGCCAGAGCTCGTTGGGGGAGTGACTATTCTGACAGCATGGAAATTCCGTTTGTTGTCAGTTCAGTAACTCCTTTATTTTAAGAACCTAGTCGATTTCTATAGAGTCGGCAACGCGTGAGCGACACCTCCGGTATTGCAACATCTAATAGGTTACGGTAACCGCTTACCATCAGGCAGTTGGACGTATGGGCGGGCTTGTAACATAATAAAAGTGTTCTGAGATCGATGCAGTCGATATTGTACAGAACCAAGTGTCTGTCGAGTTGAGCCGTAGCCGAACTATTCATCATAGAGAAATAGTCCTGCTGACAATGTTTCCAATACTACTCCTTGCTATGTAAACCATATTATGACTAGCCAGATTTTCCAGTGCTGAATATACGTGGAAATACAATTTCAGATATTTTTTCTTTCTTCATTATTCTTTGTTGAAACAACAACCATTATTTATTTGAAGGCATTTCAGATTCCGATATAGTATTAACCTGAACGACATTTTCTAAGACCTTTTTGCTGTAGGTCTGAATATAAGGTCACGAGCTCATTAGTGCGGTGGGTCACGTAACCATTAAGGTAAGGATTTGGGGGGTTTTATTATTCGCCCTAACGCCCCTGACCAACACCACCTTAGTTATGCCGCCAATACCTTCATGTTTGAAAGGATTCTATATCAGATTGATCTGGTATAATATTCTGAAATGTTCAAAACAAAGTAAGTTATTGGTAAACTGTAATAAAGCTTATTATATAAAAAAAAATATTGGGTTTTTCTATGAAATTCTCAGTAGCAGCTCGGAGTTTGGGTTTGTGCCCGGTTAATGGCAGTAGGCTCGCCCCATATTACATCGGACCTAAAACATACCGGCGAAACGTGGGTGTACATTAGTACACCTCTGCCTAACCCTTCGGGGATGACAGGCGTGAAGATATGTGTGCAATGAAGCTCAATATTTAGTATTTAGATTTGTGGATAAACTATAATAAAAATAAATATAGCCGATGTACCTACTCAGAGATAACGTGGGATTCTAATGGTGACAGAATTTTTGAAATCGCATCAGTAGTTATTGAGTTTAGTCGTTACATACATAGAAATATTTCCTCTTTATAATATTTGTATAAATTACAAATGTTAATAATTGCATTAACTTACTCTTGACACTTAATGGTAGGTATTTTAATAGAATAAATAAAGTGAGATGAATTTACTATAGGTTATATTCTGCCTGGGTGATATTCCCCTAAGAATTCCACGCTCTGTTCGAAAGTTTTCTTCTTATAGCGCCACATATAGCGTCATTAGCGTTCTTACAAGTGCGAAGCCCCAAAGTTAAAGACATTTGGCCCATTTGTCCCACCCACGTATGAAATTGGCAACAATAACATAACGCTGAGAATAATCGCGGTGTAAAGAGGCAGGACTCCGGACCAGACGATTTGGCGCCTCGCCCGACAATCGATGGAGCACCCATTCCACCATCCCCACTAAGTTAATGGAATAATAAGTCAAATGTCACGATAGTCTAGTTGTTGTAAGTGTGATTACTGAACTTGTAGTGCTGTTTTTGATTCCTAGGTCGAGCAAAGTGTTATTATTAGGCTTTTTATTTATATTAGATTAGTTGACTGATTAATATCTATAGCCTCGTTCCCATTGTTTACATCATGATTACTATAGGGTACCTATATAATTAGTACCCTCTGCTTAACGATCTAGCTTTTTCATATCATCACGCTCTTCACTGGGTCGTCTAAATTAACACACTTAGGATATATTCCAAGTAACTTTAATCCATATTCATCTAAAAGCAAGCTGTAGAGTGTCATCGTAATTTTTTGTGCCTACTTAAATCATCTATTGGTAGGAACAGTATTTTCAACATCCTATCAAACATAATGTTAATATAAGAAATCCGACATTTATGATCCGTCGGAGAAAAAGCCCATTTACATAATCGAACCCTGCAGCAAAAATATTGAAATATGAATATCAAATGTACAAAAAACGTTTCGAATTGAATGTAGGGGTGAAATGGAAAAATATTATTCAAATCTAGAGGATGAAATCGCTGGGCCCCAGTGATTTCTGTTTACGTAGCATTAAATTGGCTGTCAGGACGGCGTAGGTAATGCTGGAGAGAAAGGTTAGGTTCACTTTGGTTTTACGGCTATAGTTCACCTGCATAAATCAAGTAGACGGGAAACTTTGAAAACAAAAGCGCTGGCAACATTGAGTTACGAATAACTTTGCTTTCATTTGTACTTCTGTTTCAGAGTAACAAATCCAAATAGAAATCTTTTCACGTAACGAATGCTATTTTCAAGTATTACTTGAAATCATGTCTTTCGAAAACAATTTCACCTTAGTTTTATTTGAATAGGCGGAATTACGGATATGTGTGAGTAAAATTAGGTTTTAGACCTCAAATATCTCTTAATTCCGTGGAGTTGACACATGAGTTCTCGAAGGACACTTGTATAGTATGTAAGCGAGATTAAAAATTTGACAACTAATTTCTCCCGTTGCGGCAGTTATTATTAATATAAATATATTTGTTATCCTGTGTAAAATACATCACAACTGCTATTAAGGCTTTAGGAAGGAAGAACATTTTCATCTGTAAATGAGAAATTTAGAACATAGCAATATATTTCTTTAGTTTTTCGTAAAGGTCCTGTAGATCAACTACATGACTTTTACAACCCTCTAAGGGCCTAAAGGGCTATAATATTTGCGTGACTAGTTTTGTAACTTTTTGTACGTTTTTTGAAGGAAAATAACAACCTCATTAATAAATCAAATATAGTTCCACGATCAAATTCTATTCCGTGAATACACTCTTCAGTCTTCAGGAAATGGCTACAATATTTCACCTACGAATATTAATGAATGCGTCGTTTACGTATTTCAAGGAGCCGTGAAAAATAAAATAGGGTATCAAATCACTTCTGTGGTTTACCCTGAGTCACGATATACAGCACGATGCTTATTAAGATATGGCATTTTTCATTGCCAACGGCAAAAACAAGGCTCATAGCATGTCCCTTTAGTCGTAAAAATATAATCTCTCTTGTTTGTTTTATCTTTTAGACGAATAAAGTTTCAACCCACCTGAGGGAGGTATGCGGTAGGTTCACTCCGAGATATGTATCTTGTAATAACCGCCCCCAAGGACCCACTTGCCACTTACGAAACGTAATAGATTTTCTACACCATCCTTTTACCAAAGCATAAAAATATTAGGCTCCTAAACTTTACTTCTAATCTCTACAAAAAACTGTGGTAAAAAGATTTTTTACGGAATTTATCACGAAACGTCGTTTAGATTTTGTTTTAATGTCTTATAATCCCGTAAACGTCAGAAGAAGCTTTGGAAAATGTAACAAAATTTGCCGGTACCTTAAATTCTTATTTAATTATTTTCTTTTCTGTATAAGATTTGAACATCATCCGAAATATAGTCTCGTTACGTGCTTCAGCAACAAAGCCAAATAATATTTTATTCTTTATAAGATCATGGACCTTTTTTACCCGCAAGTATGACCTACATAGCATTGGTGAAAAGAAACTACTTTTCACGAATTTATGGCTACTTACTTTGTAACACCACCTTCAGGTAACTTATTAAAGGAAAAGGCTTTTATTTAAACACAAGCACTTTCAAGGATTTTTAAAACTTTAATTCACTCTAGCTGTAGTGCCAAAAGTACCTACATATTATGAAGAAATGTATCCGTAAAGAAACTCCATAGAGACTCTTTTAAAATAAAAGACGTAATACTACTTTTCTAACAAGTTCAATTAAGGTGAAATTACATTTAAAGCAAGGTGTTAATTAAATGTGCCATGACCATTAGAAAAGCCTGTCTCAATCAACTTGTGGGAATACGACTATGTGTAGAATGATCGTCATTCTAAAGGCTATAAAACCCGGATAAAAACAAATGATATTACCCAGCACTTTTTCTGGTATAATTTTGTCATTATTAATTCGTAGGACTTAGTCCCCAACCAACTTTCATACGAATATTTATGATAATAATATTTAAAAACATCACATTATTCCGTCTAGGTTTTTCAGCAACGCTTCTCAAAACTCAAAATTATAACAGCAGTTTCCATTTTCCTTTGCGATACAGCGGGCACGTCGTAATGTTGAAAATTTCATATTATATAACTTCTGTGGTTCGGTGCCAACAAAGTTTAAAGAGAGTCTCGCGCAGAAGGAAGTTCGATACGGCATTTATGACGAAGTAGCGTTATCGGTTTTAGTATCTTTGCATATGGTTCTAGATACTACTTTGTATTGCACCTACTTTGCATTTTGACATTTTCTCCCTCCCTTACCTTCCTACATTTGTTGCTATTTTTCTTATTCAATTCCATTTTTCTTTATATTTAACATCCTTTTCGGAATAATATCCATGTATCCTTTCTTCTTGGACCAAATATTGTTATTGTCATGTTGCATTATAATCTGTTTTGATGTTTTGTGTAGAAAATTAAAACTATCTACAGATTCTTATTCCTATTTTTCTTCACTGCGAAAATTCTACCTGTCAATTTGCGAATTCTTAATTGCTTACATAGCGATGTATGTGATAAGATCTCCTTTGGCAGATTAGTAATTTGGGACACGTCTGAGCCTGTTTCACAGCAAGGCTTTACGACCTAGTGAGGTGTCAGTGAGAATTAAGATGTAATCTATGAAACATGTATTATGTATAGCCAAGTAATTTTATATAAGGTGAACCGTAGTGATTTGAGTATGCCAGTGATGTATTTACGTAAATGATCACTAATTGAAACCTGAATAGCAAAATCGTACTTTTCATCAAAACCCACAGATGTTACAAAGTACTTGTAATTATTAACTACCCTTTTTTATAAAGCTTTACCAAGATATGTAGAGAGATATCTCGCAACATATTTTTGTAAGGGAGCTTTTGAACAAGCTTTGCTTTGCTTTGCTCATGACACACAACAAATTACCCTAAGTACCTATTACACTTCGATCGAACCAAGTAATCATAGAAAAGTCAATAGCTATAGAAATTAGGAGAGCGATAATATCACCGTCATTAGTATCGTAATTGAGGTCTTCATGAATAAAAAAACAACTAAACACACTCGAACACAAATCGAACTATCACTTATCATAGTAGTCAATGTCTACTGATTTATTATACTTACACGAATATTAGACATAGAATTAAAACTACTTTTTATGAATTTGACTCGGTATATTGGACATTATTTAATCACAAACTTTTGGATCGGAGAATATACACATCTAACTAAAAGATACATATTTATTTTTAAAATAAAAGGACACATATTTCAAAATAATATTGAATTATATAATGTCAGTACGTTTAACATATTTACTGAACAGTGAAAGATTATTATCGTCCCACTGCTCTAAACCCGAATCCTCACGGCACGTTCTTTGCTTCAATTCATCCCCGTCAAGCGTCAACCCAACATCAACTCCCGTTTTCATTCATATCAAGCCTGACATAATCCGTTTATCTTTATACAATATGATATAACTAAGATACATTTTTATCTTCATCATTAAACTACATATTACATTTGGTATTATAGTGATAATTTTAATTCGTCGATCTCTCTTAATTTCTTGTTAAATTTAAAACGAAGGTTTTAAAAAATATGTATTTGAATTTTGAGACATTTATGTGTTTCGCGCTTCACGGTAATTTTTGTTATTCTTTCGGTAATTTCTGTTATCACTGTTTTTTTTAGTCTCCCATAGTGTGAAATCGAACAGATGAACATAGGTTATGTATTGTATTTCTGTCAAAAAAATAATATACATATAATACGGGCTGGACAATTCTTATAGTACATATGTTAAATCATTCTTATATGTGTACTATAAGAATTGTTCAACCCGTGGCAGAGTTACAGTGGAAGGTTAGTCGACAGTAAAATCTTACGTTAATGAAACAGAAAAAAATACTATAGTGGATTACCACTAGAAGAGAACTCCCAAACAAAGTATAAAACCACTTAATAAGAACGCTTCAAAAAACATGTTATAAATATTATTAAATCGAACTAACTCTGTGTGTGTCCATGTATTTTCAAAGTATCGATTCACCTGCATAACTTGCTAACTCATAACTTTGACAGAGAAACAACAATAGCTGAGATAAAATGCCATCAGCTTTTACATGTATTTAACTTGTTACGCGCTGAAGAATTTATGACTTCGAGCCTTTTATAAACAATCTTTATAAACTAGCTTTAGGAATATCGACTGTATAGACAGGATATATTTCCGTGATATATTTGATCTATCGTATACGTTTTCCTAGATCTCACACTGTTTAATTATTCGCTACTGCGGCGCTTATACTGTCACCGGGCCTAATTGTTACGCCTTGCTGTATTTAGTATTTCACTCACGTCTTCGGTGTTAGGGCGCAATGTTCTAACGATCGCCTAGCAGCCACGTAGCTTTAGCAAGTCACTATCTTGATTCTCGCCATAAAACAGAATGGATCTTTAAGCTCAAGATGTTTGAGAGCTCTTTGGCTTCTAGAGCAATAAAATATACTCACAACGCCGCTTTAAACTTTGTTGAATAAGAAAGTTAACTGAATTCCCACTACGAAACATCTTTTGAAAGTTCGGCAACTGTTTCGGCTTATGTTTTGATCAAATTTTTATGTTTCTTTTGCGTCAAAAGAATTTCTCGCCTGAGAACTACTCCAACTTTTTGGGTCACATTTGTTTCTCTCAAGGGAAAGGCAGGCTCTGTATATAACACTAGCTTTTGCCCGCGGCTTCGCTCGCGTTAAGAAGTATTATTATTAATTAGGTATAGTTTTCGTACAAACTTTTATCCCCTAGTTTACCCCCTTGGGGGTAGAATTAATCAAAACCCTTTCTTAGCGGATGCTTACGTCATAACATCTACCTGCAAGCCAAATTTCAGCCCGATCCGTCCAGTGGTTTGGGCTGTGCGTTGATAGATCACTATGTCAGACAGTCAGTCACCTTTGAGTTATATATATTTAGATTTGACTTGACATTCATAGTAGGATTCAAAATCAAAGTATCCACGTCTTAGCCTTTCTCCCAACTATATGGGGATCTGGAATGTGATCATTATTTATTACTGAACTGAAGCTACTACACACAAAGCAACTGCTCTTAGCAAACATTAAGATGTAAAGAATGGTTACCATTCGTAACTTATTAAATATTTTTTTGCCGCATTGTTTTCAAATGATAATATTTAATTTTTGAGAGTTAAAAAAAATGTTTGAATGACAGACCATTTTCGACAAAAACTTCAGTTTGCACGTTGAGAAATTATAGCATTTTCGTATCATTTATCTTCTCGACATGTAGCCAGCTGGACTTGAAAGCTTACAATCTTTTTGCAAGATGCTAGTGACTGAAGACGTGCCGTGCATGTTGCATAAGCGATTCTTAAGCGATGCAATAAAAGGAATAATTTATCGAACGTTCATCCAATGCAATTTTACAAAACAGTTCCACGATTTCAATACATCTTAGTATAGCTAAGCATTTAATATATGGTTGCTGGCCACAGACTTGTCAGTTTTGTTTGATTAAAACCCAATCTTGCCATACTTAGACTTTTACGTTGTTAAATGTTAAAGGTCACCGCTGAACCTTGCAGCCTGAGAAAAACAGCAGGATTGCCCAGCAATAAACTCTTATTTCATACAAGCCTAATTGTATGATTTGTAATTCCAGAAATATGCAGTTCTCAAAACTTGCTTAGAATTACGAAATAATCGCAAAAAATAATAATAAAGAATTCTAAAGATTTTGCGATTATTTCGTAATCTCTCGTAATTCTTAGGAATTCTCTCTTCGTTTCGTTCTATCGATTTACAATGGAACTATATTTTTTTTTTTTGTTGGGACTTGCCCACCACCCAAATCCCTACTACTGCAACTCCTGTAAACCAGGATCAACAATAGTAACTATCCAGAAAATCGTCGAGACAATGAAGTCCGACGTGTCCCAGGGGAATGATTTTAACTGTCTTGGAACCCGCAGCGAAATTAATCATGAAGTTATATAGGAGGAGTAAGAAAAATATCAGTTTTTTCACTTCCCTCCTTATCAAGCGAGAGACAGAATAGAATTTACATGTCATTGATATGAGAACAGATGTTTACAACTGAGTTAAGCCCAGTTGCCAGGCACCACGGATGATAAATTAATAAGTTATGGGTCCTAATAATGTGAGCTATTATATCTGATTCCAATAATAGGTATGGCAAAAACGCTTAAACGCACGGAAATTCATCCTAGTCGCAACAAGGTCCGAGTAATAAATCACCCCAGATATAATTTGCAAACTATCGAGCATAATATTGCGTTCACTTTGCCATAGACTACACTCCCACAGGATATGATGTGCAGATTGCTCGTATTCACAGTTCGTTGAACAAGGGCACAATGGTGAGGAGACAAGCTTAAATGAAAACAATTTACTTTTAAAGTTACCGTGTCCTGTAAGGAATTGGGCAACACAGTGGTCCACCTCCAACCAAGTCCTCTCCAGCCGCTCACGAACGGATGGAAAGAATTGGTGGAGATGGCGGCCCTTAGTAGAAGAATCCCACCTTATCTGCCATTCGTCTAAGAGTTCCTCCCAAACGTCGGCCTGGGGTTTAAACAATCTAATAATCTTAGCCCGGTCACGTTCTAAAAGGAATTCATTTTTCAAGTACACTCTTGAAGCGAAATACATTGCAGCACGTCGTTGTGCCTCGAGATCGACTGGCAGCACTCCCGCGAGTACTGGTAGTGCTTCCGTACTAACAGTCCTATATGCTTTACATAAAAATATCAATGCTAGACGCTGACTTTGAAGTAACTTACGTCGTACCGCACCTATGGTGGCCCTATCGGCCCAAACAGGTGCTCCGTAGCACATACAGCCTAGGTAAGTAGCCCCATAGATGGTTTTTAATGTATGAAAAGATAAACCCCATGTAGCCGTAGATATTCTAGTCAAAGCATAAAAGTTACGTTTAGCTTTTTCACCCACAGTTTTAATGTGTTCAATAAATGAAAAATTTTTTTCAAGTACGAGACCGAGGTAACACACTGACTCCTTTCTTTTTACGGTGACGTTATCGAACTTGATGCTAGGCGAGGATTTAAGACTACCTTTCAAGATTAGTTGAAAGGTTTTTTGCGGCGCGAATGTTAAGCGGTTCCGTTCGCCCCACGCGGATATTAAATGTAAACACGAGTGGGCTAAGTTTTCGAGACCAGACCGCGTATTTGACTGAATGAGCAGAAGGCCATCGTCCGCGTAACCAGTCAATGAACAGCCGTGCGGGAGCGGTATCGCGAGAAAATCATCAAATCCCAGATTCCAAAGGTACGGCCCGATTACAGAACCTTGAGGACATCCCATAGTCAGTGCCTTCGACACAGAATGGTGCCCAAGTGTCAGTTTAACGGTTCCGTGTAAGAAGTACGAGTATATAAGAGTGTAGATATTTCTAAAGCAACCACGACTTTTTAATTTAAGCAGTAACATCGGCCACCAAGCGTTGTCGAAAGCACCAGAGATGTCAAGGAAAATGCCGACGACGTATTTACAATTCGAATTATTTACTATCGTTCTAACAGAGAGTGCGGCGTCAGTTGTTGATTTGCCTATGGTAAACCCGAATTGGTTATTATGAAATTTAGGCCCGTCCGGTAACAAACGTGGAACAATTAAACGTTCGAGGAGTTTCCCCAATGAAGGCAGTAATGTTATGGGGCGGTAAGACTTAGGGTCGTCCGGGGGCTTGTCGCCACTTTTTGGTACAATGGAACTATAGTTAAAGCTGTGTCAACTATATATAAATTAGCATCAGGGGATGCGGGTGATAACTTAAAGTAATATCTTCAGGTGGGCACTCACACCTGTCCTATTCCAGTTTTTTTCTGTTTCGTTTGTTTCACGTCGAGCTCAATCGATCGGCCGGCAAAAAATGTAGGCAGGTTAATGTTTTCTTTAGATTTCTTTAGCAACGGACGGATGAAACTACAGATAGCATTTTAAGTTTCAGGCACATAAGTTAGATATTTTCTCTCTGCGACGTGCCTATGCTCAACCATGTCCTGCAATTTACTGTCATCATTATCAACCCATTTAATGTCCCACTGCTGGGCAGGGGTCTAGCCTAGAACGGGTTTGCAGATTTCAGGCGCCATGTAAAATCCAGGTGTTTTCCTTTACCGATTTGAGTATGTGATAATTACGCACATCACTTTGAAAAGTAAGCAGTACGTGCCTTGTCAGTCCACTGGTATACAACTAGGCTACCACAAATTTACTGTATGTACGTATGTTTATTTATTTTGTGTGTTTTTTTGTCGTAGCTGCTCGACGGCGATGCTATGCGCAGCCATCATGACAGAGCATTGGGAGCACGTGGTATGGGAGCACGCTGCGCTGGCCGCGCTCGCCAACGCCTCCAACACGGCGCTGCAGTGGCTACTGGATGAGAAAGTCGCCAAGGTAACATAGAATAAAGTAATACATTTAAATTCTCTACAATAGCTTGGCGACCAAATACGTCAGGGTTGCGATCAATAGGCTGTTGCAAAGTCCGGGGGTTGCTCGGAGAATAGCGTTAAGTCAGGGCCAATTCGTCTCGGCTTCGACGGAATGGGCAAAGCTGTAGTAAGCTGTCCCGTAGAAGCAGTCCGCCGAGTCCTCGATGGCCGCCGATTGCTGGTGGGGTGGGTTTCGGCGCAGGTCAGGCTGCTCAAGGCCCGGCCCATGAGGTGCTACCGGTGCCATGTGAATGGCCACGTTGGCGTCAAATGCACCTCAGAGGTTGACTGCAGCGGGTGCTGCTTCCGCTGTGGTGAGCCCGGTCACACGGCTGGTTTCTGTGAGGCCACGCCGCACTGTCGAGTTTGCGCGGCGGTTAGCAAGCCAGCCGACCATCTTGCGGGCAGTAAAGTCTGCGCTCCGCCGGCTAAACCGAAAGGGAGCCTGGCCAGCAAACCGGGCACCGCCAAAGCGGCCGCAATCGTAGCGCGACGCAAGGAGCAGGAGGAAGCAACTATGGACACCCAATAATGGATCCAGAGCTTCGCTTCCTTCAAGCCAACATCAACCACTGCGCTAGGGCTCAGGATCTCTTGATGCAGAGCCTGGCGCAGTGGTCCATCAACGTGGCAGTGGTCGCTGAGCCGCTTTTCATCCCGCCCAGGGATGATTGGATCGCCGACATTAATGGTTTGGTGGCCATCATCATCTCGAGGGCCGCCGCCAGTTCCCCGCTCGTCGGAGTTGTCTCGAGAGGACATGGATACGTGGCGGCGGAGTTCGAGGATTTTGTCGTGCTTGGGGTTTATTTTTCCCCCAACAAAACTCTCGCTGAGTTCGAGGTATTTTTGGTGGAATTGGGCACAATCGTCGGTCGCAGCCATCCTCGCCCGGTACTGGCTCTCGGGGACTTCAATGCCAAGTCCGCGGCTTGGGGTTCCCCAGTTACAAATGCCAAGGGCAGGGTGCTCGAAGAGTGGGCCCTCTCTACAGGCCTACTCATCCTCAACCGAGGTTCCGTCCTCACGTGCGTGCGACAGCGGGGTGGTTCAATAGTGGACATAACGTTCGCCAGCCCCGCACTAGCGCATCGAGTTCGGAACTGGCGCGTCGCTGAGGGGGTGGAGACTCTATCGGATCATCGCTATATCCGATTTGAGATCTCCGCCCAGACCTCTGATGCGCCCCGACCGGTACTAGCGATCCCGGCTGGGGTCGGTCCGCGCTGGGCGCTTAAACGGCTGGACAGAGATGCCCTGCTGGAAGCCTCCATCGTACAGGCCTGGTTGACAGCACCGGACAGGCCTGTCGACATCGATGAGGAGGCCGAATGGTTCCAGCGGGCCCTGATGTTAGTCTGCGATGCGGCTATGCCCCGGGCTCGACCCGGATCCGCAAAGCGTCAGGTGTACTGGTGGTCGCGAGACATAGAGATGCTGCGCAGCGCTTGTGTCGCAGCGCGACGCCAGCACGCCAGACACCGCAGGAGGCGCATCCGCACGCAGGGTGCGGCAGCCGTGGAGGAGGAGCTATATGAGGGCTACAGAGCTGCAAAGCTCGCTCTTGTGGAGGCAATAGAGGGAGCCAAAATTTCGGCTCGTGAGGCACTGGTGGCGTCTCTGGACCAAGATCCGTGGGGGCGTCCGTACCTAATGGTACGGGGCAAACTTCGCCCGTGGGCCCCCCCGCTGTCCCAGAGTCTCCGACCACAGCTTCTCGAGAATGTGGTGAGCGCTCTCTTTCCCTCACGGGAAGAGCACACCCCCCCCGCCTATGGCTCCGCCTTCTGCGCTCGGCGCGGAAGAGGATGACGACGTGCCCGAAGTGACCCGGGTAGATATGAGAGTGGCGGTGAAGAGACTTCAGGAGAAGAACACCGCGCCAGGACCCGACGGCATTCCAGGCCGCGCATGGGTCTTGGCGTTGAGGACTCTCGAGCCCCGACTGGCCAGGCTCTTCAGCGCATGCCTCGAGCGGGGCCAGTTTCCAAGTCGATGGAAGACCGGAAAGCTGGTCTTGCTGAGAAAGGAGGGGCGCCTTGCGGACAGTCCATCCGCATACCGGCCCATCGTGTTGCTAGACGAGGCGGGCAAGCTCTTCGAGAGAGTGATTGCCGACCGCCTCGTCGCACACCTCACTTGTATCGGGCCGGATCTGGCGCACAACCAGTTCGGCTTTCGCCGTGGGCGCTCCACAATTGACGCAATCATGCGCGTGAGAGCCGAGTCGGAGGATACAGCATCCTCCTAGGGGTGAGGTGGTCTTGGCGGTGTCGCTCGACATCGCTAATGCCTTTAACACCTTGCCATGGAGCTGCATCAGGGCGGCACTCGTGTACCATCGTGTGCCGACCTATCTCCGCCGCATAGTCGGGGCGTATTTGACGGATAGATCCGTCATCTACCCGGGTCGGGAAGGTTGGAGTCGTCGAGAAATGTCGTGCGGTGTTCCGCAGGGTTTGGTCCTGGGGCCGCTCCTGTGGAACATCGGTTACGACTGGGTGCTGCGCGGTGCGCTTCTTCCTGGCATCGGCGTGACTTGCTACGCCGATGATACGCTTGTCACAGCGAGGGGAGAGACACACCGGCAGGCGGCCATTCTGGCCACAGCAGGAGTTGCGCAGGTCGTTAGAAGGATCCGGCAGTTGGGTCTCGAAGTGGCCCTATCCAAGTCCGAGGCCTTGTTTTTTCATGGGCCCCGGAATGGGCCACCTCCGGGATCCCATATCGTGGTGGGGGGTGTCCGCATCGGCGTCGAGTCGACGATGAAGTATCTCGGACTCGTGCTCGACGGCCGATGGGACTTCGGACACCACTTCCGAAGGCTGGGCCCCAAATTAATGGGCACCGCGTCAGCTTTATCGCGGCTGCTGCCCAATCTGGGCGGGCCCAACGCCTCCTGCCGGAGGCTATATATGGCGATCGTGCGATCCATGGCGCTCTATGGAGCGCCAATATGGGGAGGAAACCTGGCGGCCCGTAACGCCGTGTTGCTGCGCAGACCGCAACGGGCGATGGCCGTCAGAGTTATAAGGGGATATCGCACGATCTCCTTCGAGGCGGCGAGCCTCCTTGCCGGATCCCCACCCTGGGACCTCGAAGCGAGGGCCCTCGCGTCACTATACAAGTGGCGCGAGGAGGCGCTGAGGCGGGGCGAGCTACCGTTGCCTCGCGAGACTGAGGCACGACGCTCTGAGCTCCACCGGGTCCTAGTGGCGGATTGGAGGATGCGACTTGCGCAACCCAGCGCAGGGCACGCCACGATAGTGGCGGTAAGACCCATCATGGAGGATTGGCTTGAGAGGCGCCACGGCGCCCTCAGCTTCCGGCTGACGCAGGTCTTGTCGGGGCATGGGTGCTTCGGCAAGTACCTGTGTCGCATAGGCCGGGAGCCATCGCCCGGTTGTCACCACTGCGTGGGTTGCCCTGAGGACACGGCGCAGCACACACTCCAGGCCTGCCCGGCTTGGGCAGAGCAGCGCCGTGAACTCATAGCGGCAGTCGGCGGTGACCTCTCGCTTCCGGCCGTGATCCTATCCATGGTCGGGAGCGGGAACGCGTGGGATGCCGCCGCCTCTTACTGCGAGCAAGTTATGCGTGCAAAAGAGGCGGCGGAAAGGGAGAGAGAAATCACAACCTCTCTCCCGATCCGCAGTAGACGCACCGGGCGCCGGAGGGCGCATACAGACCTCCGGCCTCCATGAGCTGTGGCCAGCGGGTGGGCGCGACTAGGGGAGTCCGCCGCCCGACCTGAAAATGGCCCCAAGTAGGCGGCGCGCGTGTTCGTCACACGTGCGCCCGCGTGGAGGATGCGAGGCGAGCGATGCCTCGCTCCTAGCCGGGGTCCAGCGACCAGAGCTGGACCGAAGCCCGCCGGGGTTGTGGTGCATGCTTTTGCGAATCCCATGGCCCCGGCAATTGGGTTGGTGGCGTTGACGGGTGCGGTTTTTTAGTCGGTAAACGCTCATGCGGAGTCCGACACACCCTGTCGCCTCCCCAGGCGACGGGAAGGTCCGTAAAGGATTTTTACGCACTTAAAAAAAAAAAAAAAAAAAAAAAAAAAAAAGGGTTGCGATCAATATCTTTACGAGATAATTGTTATCCATTTCTAAAATATTATTGAGATACAAGTATCACACAAATCGCCATCCGCTGCTGCTCTACATTTATCTAATTAGCTCAAATAACACTATATGAAAAAATCGCAACTACGTAATCGTAGCTGTGCTACGAAATACTCGAATGTAGCACGTAGCAGTCTACGAAAAGATACTCGTAGCAACCTGTATAATAAGTTACGAGATCATTTAGTGTAGGATGGTATTTTCTAAATAAATTTCAAGAAAACTTGTGATTTGATCTTTAGAATTACGCAGAATGAGCCCATTTTGTGTGAATTGGGGCAATTACGAAGATAATCCAACGTTATGTTTCTGAGTGAATGCTTTAAATATTATAATCGCATTAAATATTCATTTCGTTCGATTTAAGCCCACATTAGTCATACGTTAATCCCTCAACAACGGTTCTACTGTAATAGATTCATTCGAACACTAGTACCTACTATGTTTTCTGCTATATAATTTTTTGCTTTGCATAAATAAATAAAAAATAAATATTGTGCTCGATATAAAAGTGAATAAAAATTCGCACAATCACGATCATAATGGAAGGGTTGCATGACAAACACGTTTCAGAGTTCGTGAAGGTCACAAAACTTGTAACGAGGTCGGTAAAGTTCGAATTGATGTTTTGCTCCTTACAAGTCGGCAATACGAAGTTGCATTATTAATTGACATGCCAGTTGTCGATGGCGGAAACTTTCAGTATCAGGCGATACCTCGCAACACTGCTGTTATTTCCCACGTCATACAGTATGTGGTAATTGGAATTGCCTGTAGGTACGAACGTAGAAACAGCCAACGGTAGGAAAGAAAAGTTCTAGTCGAGGGTTGCCCCGCTCCCCATGTGATTACACCCATTTTGAAAAAAGAGGTTTACTTACAATTATAGTAAGTAGTCTTTAATAAACCTCTTTTTTCAAAACGGGTCTAATGCCATGAGGGGAGTGGGGTGCAACCCACAGCCTTTATACGATAGTAAAGGCTGAGGGTTGCTCAGTAGCAATTTCACTTAATTATAATATAAATAGGTGGTAGGCTGTGGTGAAATCGTAACGTCCATATGTTATATCTTGTCTGACTAAATAATGAATTGCTGGTCACTACGTTAAGTTTGAAGCAACATTTCTATCCTTGAAATTGGTATTTAAGAACTATCCAAAACTTAATAATAATATTTACCAAAAAAATCCGCAAATGGTTTATTAACTATAGTGAAATGTTGTGAAAAGTTAGCCAAAGAAATATTTTTCAAGCCCATCCATCTACATAAAAAGCTACTGAATGACTTTTATCTTTAGACTGAATTCTAATCTGGTTTAGGTAAGAAGCACGTTCTCTTCTACTTATACCAAGTATTTCTGAGTACTTCGTTATACAAATAACAAACAATCAAGCTACTTTCGAAATAAATGTTGAAAACTAAGTCTGAAGAAACTAAGGCATCTGGAGGAATTAATTGTATTTTTCTCCTACATAATTCAAAAAGTTTTTATTGAAGATAATTCCAATTTTCCCCATCTTTTTGTTTTCCGTTCTAGAATTTATGGGTTCAAGGAAAATTAATGGACGTTCTAATGAAATTCTTCTGTTTTGAAACACTACTTATTAAGTTCGCCCATTTTTATCGTTAGCTAGAAAAAACAATTGCTCTCAGTTTAGCCTTGCTATTAATATTAAATTTTATTTCTGAGCGGTTTTTTGATTGGCAAGCATAATTACTTTGTTGATACACTAGGTAATAATGTTTCGCTACAATACTAGTCATACTCACGATATTCTTGTACTATAAGTGACTGGGACAAGGTCATCTACATCTTGTCATACCTATGGGGTTGCGAATGTCCATAGGAAATCACTTAACATCAGGCGAGCCGTATTAAGATTTCCTTACCAACTTTAGTATAAAAAAGACAAAATTCTTTTGTTATATTACAAATTGATGAAACATCGGAATATTACTCGTGCGTTACAGTAAGCCTTATTTGTCCAGTAATTTCACTTACAATCCGAACGTAACCTAAACTATACTATGCTAGCGTGGTTGACTATATCTTGTAATACCTCTCAAAAAAATGAAGGAGATCCTGGCCTGGCATAATAATAAATGTTCGGAATGTAATTATAAATGATTCAAACTGAAACAGAATGCCTGCAGGATATATGGCATTGTGGTGATACTCAGAACAGTAAGGTTCTACTTAAAAATAAAAAATAAAAATATTAAAAATACTTTGTAAATATAATTATGATCACATAATAAAAATAATTCAACGGTACTTCGTACAAAACGGCCACGCTTCGCCCCACCCTCTTCAAATATCTTATTGCCCCGCAGTTTGTTGTTGTCTAGTAAACAAGCTTATAGGTAACCGCACGCACACGTACACACATGTTTGCGGAACTGCGCGTGTGTAATCACGTCATCTTAGAACAATTTTTACGGCATAGCCGGGGTTGATATAAATCATAACTACAAAGAGCTCAAGAGGCTATGATAGCCTAGTAAGGTAAGTAAAGGTTCTCCTACCTGGTAAAGGTTCTTGATTAACGTCAGTCTTCAATCAAAAACCTTTCTGTACCAGCGTGCAGCGGTTAGCAGTTCTACGAACTGTATTTGGTGGTTGATACACTACATAGCTTTTATTGTGAGAGGTTACATCCATGACTCAGTTAAAAATCTCCATGCTCATTACACCGCCATGCGAACCCCAGGATGCGACCCATCAGAAATTTGTCTGTTCTCTGTACAAATCAGGTAGGTATTGTTCTACGAAAATAAAACCTCTTTATCGTAACATGTTATAATTAAGGCATTTTTGCAACCCCTGAGTAAAACTCTTTACAGCAGTCACCTTGACGTATATTTATTTGTCACGCGATGTTTCGAGTTAAATTTGACAAAAAATATTTTGCAAATGAATGTATTTGCAAAATACGTTTTGTCAAATTATATACGTCGATTTGTTTGGGAATAAAATACAAATACAATCAAATACATTTGAAGCTTTTAAATAAACCTATTCGGAATTAAATTATGCAAATACAAGTTACGATTTTTTACAGATATTTTTTTTGTTTTATCTTCATGATAATATACAAAATTTAAAAGGAATTTTTCGTCGCACATTGAAATAAATGTTTGAGACAGAGATGGATAAAGCGTTTGTAACTTGTTTTACCTACCATAACTTACTTAATATCTTCTGGTCCACTTAATATTAATGTAGGTATTTCCCCTGAGCCGTCCAAGGCGTGTACAATGAGGATTACTTACACCGTAATAAATTCGCCGACTTTCATTATCTTAGCCTCTAATTACAGCGCACAAAGCTCGTATTGTGTTATGGGAGTAGGCTTCTTTCTTGTAAATTATACTTCTAAGTTCTAAGCTGTTAATTCCATCGTTCCTGTGAATAAATAAATATAAATATGTTATCCGGCCGTTATTACACAGTGCCATCTCATCATTTCAACCGTTAGACGTCCACTGCTGGACATAGGTCTCCCCCAAGGATATCCACGACGACCGGTCGTATGCCGCCCGCATCCAGTTGATTCCAGTGACCTTTACCAAGTCGTCAGTCCACCTTGCCGGGGGCCTGCCCACACTGCGTCTTCCAGTACGTGGTCGCCACTCTAGAACCTTCAGGCCCCATCGGCCGTCCGTTCTTCGACCGATGTGCCCTGCCCACTGCCACTTGAGTTTGGCGATTCTTCGGGCTATGTCAGTGCCATCTAGTTCCGAGCGAAACAACGAGAGACAATCGTTACGGATACTAGATGGTTAAAACACTACCTACACTTATTTTTTTATCCATTCTAGTATTTCAGTTTACTCTAATGTACTAGTGCGGTTAAGAAAAGCAAAGCGTAATCTTAGTGATAGTACGGAGTTTAATTTTATACTTATGCCCAGTTAATATCAATAAACTCAACCCTTTTCTATGAAAACTAAAACATCACAACAATAAAAAAATAAAAAACATTTTCTTTTTTTTTCATTAGATTTAACCCCTGTCAAAACCTTATTAGATACCTACTTGTCCCTACGGTAGGTATGCTATGTCAAATCATAAATAATTATAATTTCTGAAAGAAAAAAGTGGTTAAAATGTCAACACTATACGACTTTTGAACTAAATTGGTTGAGTCACCTTGAATGCACCCACATTCAAGGTGACTCAACCAATTTTTAGACCAAGGTTTAGACCAAGCGGGCGCGACCGCTGACTAATTTCGCGGACAGATCGATCATTAACGGTTTACATCGCATCGATTCTAACTCGATAAACATCGTCTAGTTACGAATTACGCGTAATTTACTTCTTAGCATACCACAAAGTTTTTTTTAACGCAGAGTATTTCAAAGAGAAAATGAGTAATCAATAAAACGAGTAATAAAATTATTACCTATTGAATAATCAATCTCAATTTATAATATAATTTGTTGATGCTTAATCGGCAGTTTTAGTAAAATCACATCTGAAATATTTTGTAATCAAATCCGATAACATATTGACTCAAATGATTCCCATTTTATATTCTGTGTGTATTACGTTCAATCGACAAAATGGCACCCAACTGGGACTCCGAATTTAGGTTATAAATACTAAAGTGAATATTTGTTCAAAGATTTACAGTATGTTTGTAGATTTCTCACTCACGTCATCGTATTACGTCAGGCGAAGTTCAACGTACGTTCGTGATTACCCAAGTTACTGCGTAATCAGAGCAAGGGGACCCGGTTTAGTTCTCTAACTTAAACTAAATCTTCCTTTTATTTTACTACAATATTAAGAGGAGAATGTACAAGTTAGTTTTACGATGCTATATATTAAACTTAATGTAGTGGAGCGCTAGTAGTTTCAACACTGTACGTAAAATTGGGTCAGGTATTGTTAGAAACTAAACAAAAGAATGCTTAAATTACATTACTTGCAATTTAATATCGTGCTTTATGGTTAAAATAAATATTAATTTTACCATAAAAGGAAAAACGAGTGCAGGAAATTCATAAACTTCCACTTAACATATTCACATCATAAAGATAAAAAAAGACAATAATTAAAAATACTTTGAAAAAAGTCAAGCATATTTTAGATTATTATTAGGATATTAATTACTAAATAAAAGTACCGCACACATGCATACAGACACATACCTGGTTACCTATACGATGATTCAATCTCTGTCACCTGTGTACAATCGTATAATAGTATACAAAAGAAGCAATAGCTTCAACGTACTACCGTACACTTTGTAAATATATTATCAGATATTATTAAGAAACTCACCGTAATACCAACCCTAAATGAAACCCTAAACGTTTTCATTTATAATTCTATGGTACCGTAAATAAAAAGTTATGACTACCCCCAGTGGAGCCCAGCGATTTCGTTTACTTTGCAGACCGTCTTATATAACTTTACTCACATAGCTAAAATACGCTTATTAACATTATATCGACAATGAGTGCAGGTTGTTTTCGTTCGTAAGTGTACTGAGCTCCAATCCCGGTGGGAGCAAATGTTTTGGAGATTATATTTATACCTATGTGTACCTCATGGATGTTTCAATGTATAATAAGTATTATAATTCATCATACCATCACGCCTGTCGCGAAGGGTTAAGCAGAGATTTACGAATGTACTTACGCCCATATTTCGCCAATATGGTGTAGGTCCCATGTAATAGAGGGCTAGCATATTGCCATCAACCGAGCACGAATCGTAACTCCGAGCTGCTACTGGAAATTTCATTGAAAAACCCAATGACAGTTTGCTCCACCTGGGAAACGAATGTTATTAATAAAATGTATGAAACAAGCAATATATAATATACAGTTATTAAGCATTTAGAAAAAACGGATCAGTAGACAATATATCTCTTTTTAATACGCGTAGCTGTTTGTTACCAAAAAATAAAGGCTGTGATAGAATTTTATTAATTCAATAAACTTTTTAACAGCCCGCAAGAAATCTGTCTTGTAGTGATCGTAAATGAAAGCTTATCCATCATCATCAAATGTCAATTTATCAATAGCCGAAAACTATCAAACTTTTCAGAGATTTTATAAAATTCACTTATTTTATTGAAGGACTTCTTTTAAAACAAATATATTCGTAAAAATACTTTAATACACTCGTATAAAGGCACGGTTTAATAAAAAAAACATATCTTACGTTATCTAAGAATAAACTTGAATTTGTAGATTTATAATACCTTCTTACCCCATCTTAATTTTCTGTTCAACCTAATAAAACTACCCGGACAATTCATTTCTTCTATAATACAACAAAGTCTCTGAGTTGCATGTTTTATTGCAGCTCGTATTAAACGACTTACACGCGGTGGCATGCTGCGCGTGTACCCAACATTCTCGTTGAGTGCGCTCAAGAGCCTGTAATGTAGAATAGTGATAGTACAGCTGAATACAAAGTACCGCTGACGTGTCCATATAAATGTAAAGCTTCATTGTTATAAATGGATTCATGTTTCGTGTCTGCACAGCTAAAACTGTAGAAACCATTAGTACTATTGCAATGTTTGGTTTTTCAAACGATCATACCTAACATTTAAGTTTACGTAATATAAAATATATTATATAAAGTAGGTATATCACCTAAGTCTTAGACAGAAATATATTGATGTACATCCACTGTTCACCGATAAATTATTATTATCTGAAGTTTTGCGAGATGAATGGGTGAAAAAATCGTATTTTTGTGTTGTATTTGTAAGGTATCATTAAATAGTGTAGTTGGCTTCGGCCGTTTTATTTAATGAAAAAATTGATTATATTTTGTCTAGAAATCCAGTGTATTGGCATGTCATTCGCGCAGCAAACCTCCAAGTTTTAAATCCACTTCAAACGACCACGAATATGTATCTGATAATGATGCAAAAAATAACTAACCTCTAAAGATGGGTAGATAGCTACCATGGCATGGGTACAGCCAGGTCATGGCTTATGCAACCCTTAACAATTACGTCGCCTTGACCGAACCATTAGCATGCAACTTGGACTAACCATTCCGCCATTGATTTCATTCCGCCTTTCCACCCCTTCGCCCCTAAGTGATTAGATACATAAATAATTGGAAAAAGCAATGGGAAACAACTACCGTGGACTCATTATTGTTAATGGCTATTGTGAATAAATTATTGGTCTGCCTTTAAAGGGATTGAGTCCCGGTATTCATTAGCAAAGTAGGATGGATTAATAGGTACAAATTGAGTTTATAGAAGAGTTGTTTCCAGCCAATGAATTTCTAGAAAAACATTGAAGATACATCAGGTATGATTTTGGCGTCTTGTTTGTGCCTCCTTATAGTAGGTAGGTACCGTGAAAATCATCCCAAGTATACATAATACTTATTGAATCATCATCATCATCAACCCATTTTTGTCCCACTTCTGGGTACGGGTCTCCTCTCATTTGAGAGGGTTTAGGCTATAGTCCATCACGCTAGCCTACTGCGGGTTGGCAGACATTACATGCCATCGAGAAAATCTCTCAAGCATGCAGGATTCCTCACGATGTTATCCTTCACCATTTGAGCATGTGATAATGAATAAAATATTTAATAAAATTTGCAAAATGTTAGAAGATTATTTAAGAACAGGCGTTTTTATCTTACGCTTTCATAGTACTATACATAGTTTAAAGAGATAGACGGCACAAACCTTATTTTTCTTTACAGCAATATAAAAGCATCAAACCACAATTTATGCTCTTATAGGCTATTAGACCCCAAATAAGTTGTCTGACTTCATAGTCCACAAAGGTCTTAAATTTGATCCCAAAGTACGTGCCACTGAATTTTAGAAGTTATGTGCGTACTTATCACAAGCTCAAACGGCAAATACATCGCGACTGACCAACCCGCACTAGCGTGGTTCGACTATTGAATGGTATGGAGTAAATGGATCGATGAGACAATTATTTTTATATGATCTATGGAGAGGCTTAACTACTTAATTTTGTGCTAAACCATAATTAATTAACCACCATTATTAACCATATAAACCATAATTAAAACCATTTATAAAAGAATATCGTTTTAGTAGCTGTATGTACGCTTATATAGCTCCCTCTCAATTTAAAATTAATATTATAACAATATTAACAATGCCTGTAACACGGTTTAATTTACAAGCTTCAAATATGAATATTTTAAGGTTTTAATCCAGTTATAACACGTTACATGGCTGAGGATTAATTAGTTTTCAGCACGTAAAATTGAGCTTTATTTTAATAACATACGATTTAAAATCACACGGGATATACTGTTCATAATTAGACACTCTGTAGGCACCCTTTGGCAATTATGTATCGAGTTTTTTTTTCTATATTAACTGTGATATTTCTTTGTATATGATAGATACTATATTTTTAACGGCTTAGCCTATATGAAGTACTTACTACTTGATAAGATACACCAGTAAATTAGGTTTTTAACACTATTAAACATTTTAGTATAAACGTAGCTCTGATAGCTTGGTGGTGTGACAATTTTTTATGAGAAAGATTTTAGAATTAAATATTTTGAAATAAAAAAATATTCTACAGATTCGCGGTATATTAATATTATTGAATCTCTTTGTTGCTCCGCTCGACATTTTAAAAGCAGCTGTCTGCGCCCAAATGGGGTTCGGACCTCGGGTTAGGGCGTTGCTGAAAGAACAGCTAAGAATGGTTACATGTGCATTTAGATTTTAGATATGAGAAATAAGGTGGCAATAAAATTTTTCTAAGTGAACCACCTCGATATTAACAAATAGAACCGGACTGTGAGTTACCTCAGATTAATCTGGTAACCATTACGACCACGGACTGAAATAATAAATCATTCAAATTATGATAAGAAATGTAATAAATTATAATATGAAATATTATAAAACTTCCCATTAACTACTAAACAATAGAACTGTACCAAATTACTATGTGACGTGGATCACACAATAACCAAACTGCATTAATGTATACGACTAGGGATTACACATAATACATGTGGATTACAAGAGAGCTACCGTCAGAAACACACACGGGTGTACAATTAGATACAAACAATGATACAATTAGACACGGGACGAGCTTATGAAGCCACTAATTTAATTAGCTATACCCATTTGGTAATTGGTTTTACTTTGGCCGTTGTTATTATAATTCAATTGGGTGGGGTACACGATATTTTGCTGCCAAAATAGGACCATTGTTACAAACGATTAAAGTTTCAATTTCAACTAATGCTTGCATGAAAATTTACCTACGTAAGAGTATGTTACAATATGATACCCAAAGGTAATTGTTAGTAATTATAAGTACCAATTCCACTGTTGTCCCTTTTAAGACTATTATATATTGACCGGCAACACCTACTTGTTGAAATGTTAATATCATATTTGTACCTATTTGAATTCCCTGAATAGTAAAGCAGCTAATCCGTTTCTGCCCATGTCCAAATCAGACTCATTCTTTCCACGTCCTTACTGACTAATAAATAAGGTCGTAAATATGTGATAAGCATTATATTTATCTATTGACCTACCTTCATTATGTACGAGCAATGTTATCCAAGCAATTTCCATTAATTTTATTCAATAACGTTTCCGCCCTTATTGTTTCACCTCGGTTTAACTTCTAACTCAGCAACCATCAATCAAATCAAGTACGCGGCGTTTTAGTGGGAATCGATAGTAATGACTAGGTTCTATGCGGTTTACCAGACTAATTTCCCTTTGCCCTAAAACTCTTGAAAGGATCAGAGATTATTAATGTACTCATAACATATAAATATGTATTTATAATAACGGCTTGATTTATGAATACCTACAATAGTCATTCGTCTGAAAATCTAACATCACTGAATTTTTGAAATAATTTGTGCATAACTTATTTATCTCTCACGTAAACGAATCACAAGGCTCGTATACGAATATGTCTACTTATATATATTATATAACACGTACATAAGGTATTTTAGCCAAGTTCGCGACCAACTCGTTAACATCTTTTAGATTACGCTGTTAATTTCCTCGTGCCTTGATACTTGGCAGTCGGCAGTCGGCAGTCGGCAGCCGGGTCAAGGGTGTCAATACAAATAAAACAATGTTGTAATCAGGTGAGCACTACCTTGGGGACTGCACCTAAAGTTTGCACGCGACGCAACCCCCAAGTCGATGCGATGCAGAGATTAGGAATCGAATATCCAGTAGTACCTATTATATACCTACAGTATTTTTTTAAAGTTCTTTGCACAGAAAAAGTCACAATACTTTTTTTCGTTATAATAATAAAATGTAGGTCATAAATAACATAAAGCATATACGCTATGGTCGAAATTTTTAACGCTATTTATTTCCTAAAAAGGGGATTTTTAGCATAAATCATGTATTATTTTAATATACTTAAAGCAACTTGTATGAAACCACTCTACAGTAGAACAGCAATTTAATGGGTAAGAAAGAAAATAAGAAAAACTTTGTATGGGATATCATTATCGCCCTCCAACGTAGCGTATGGCATCCGAGAACCATTAAAGATCAATCTACATGTTTTGGAACCCTAACAAAATTAATCATAAGATTAGGAAACATATAACATAGTGATATATCACTAAGCTTACTGCTTATATATAAACATTTACAAAGAAAACATAATATTTCACTCAGAGCTTAACTATTTTTTGGTCCGTTAATCCTTAGGAGTTTCATTCTCAGTCTTATGCTGTTGGGGAAAATATTAAGCAAGCGGATTCCAGCTTACTTAAAACTTTCTCATATCGTGATTAGTATTCTATTGGCCACGTTATTTTACGTTCTTAGATATTGATTGAGTTGTCTTGAATAGGATTGTAGGAATTTAAAGGATTATAGAAAATGCTAAAAACGGTTTTATTCGGTATACTATCTACGTTTTGTCTTATTTTTATTATTATTTTCTCTATACAGATCGAAGACACAAGCCATAGGAAAGGCGGAGGAACATTTCTAGTGCCGATGAATGGTGGTATTTGGACAATGTGCGTGTCTCTAGAAGGTATTTTTCCATATAAATAAACATCTACTAATCGAATAAAACTTTTTATTGCATTTTAATGATAATATTGGTTTAATTTCAGAGGAAGAGGTGTCGATATTGTCCAGGGCTGGTTTCCCATCGCAGCCGGTATGCACAAATTATTTAGCAAACAGTGACGATGAGGAACCTAGAGCTGATTGGCAACATCGTAAGTTTACTTAACATTTTATATTAGGGTCGTCAACTCTCGAGCAGCACCTTTGGTGTTAGAAACGTTCATAGGCTACAGTAACTGCTTGCCATCAGGTGGGATGAAGAGAGTTTGTCAGCTCTGTGGTATAAAAAAATATTAATAATATGTAGTAGGTACCCACGTACACGTAAATATAGCCTTATTTTCCTCCATTTTACATATATACATACCATTTTGTAACTATTGCTTCTTTACAGACGTTCTAAACAAGACTTAATATAAAGACCACATCCCTGAACTCCAATGCGATTAGAAACAGTTAATCTCTCTTATCGGAAAAGCCAAAGACATCTATGTCGTTTTAAAAAACAGCTTTTACTAAAAAGGTTACCATCGTTTTGTTCAAGGACACTTCGGTAGGTAACTATAATAGGGAAAATATTAAAATGTAAGCACTTAACGTAAATATTGCTGAAATTTATGTGGAAGAGTGCGCAATTTTAGATAAGACAATCTCTTCACCGCTATTAGCGGGTACACACCAAAGTTTCAGACGTTAGTCTAGTTATCTAGTTTTAACTCCAAACTTTGTACCGGTTGTGTTGGCAAAAGTTAATCTGCAAATGTTAAATGGAGGTCTTATTCTGGAAGTTTCCACAACCCTGTCCCCGCAGGATGAAAAGTTTAAATTTCATATAATTCACCGAATTTCAAACAGTCTAGTGCGGTTTTTTTTCGAAATCCGTACAATAGGCCAGGCGTAAAGACGTGGCTGATAAACGAAGTACAAGAAAGAAGTAAATTATTATATTCAACGTGAAAGTAACGCACATACCTATATAAGGTAATTTTCAAAGGACTTGTTGCCAGTGCGTTTAAGACCTATTAGAACTCGTAGAGGCAGAGAACCGATGTTTAGCGCCGCACTGGCTGAAAGTCTCGTAAGAGATCTCTTAGGTCGCCTTACGCACTCAACGTGTTAAGAAGTTTACATACAAAAGGGACGCACTTCATAATAATAATATAACTCAAACTCAAACTCAAATCATTTATTTCAATTAGACCAATACAGGTGCTTTTGAATTGTCGAATTTAATTGAATTTAGTTGCACGGTTCCAAAAGGTAGGTCTTATGGAGAAGAACCGGCAAGAAACTCCATAGATACTCTTTTAAACTATATAAAAATTACAAAATTTTTTGCTTTCGTTTACAATGGTTTAGGTATGGATATAATAACAATATGAGAATGGTGCAGATTGATGTGAAACGTACGTATTACATACAAAGGCAATTAGACTAATAATAACCACTTTAGATTGCCATAACATGTATGAGCCGACCAGCCCCAACTGACAGCACCCGTTCACGAGCATGACGTGTGTATCGGCGTCGCTCTACTCAACCATGTTGTAGGGAATAAAAAGACCCGACACACAACGCCACCATCAGCAGGACATTTGAGTGAGCATGACAAGCTCAGACTGCCTGGCAATGGGTAGGCATTTCTACATTTTACAAAGACAGCATCAGAGCCAACATCACTCTCATATTTTACAAACTAATTTATTAATTTAATACATGTCAGTTTGTAAAAGTGTATAATCAAACATGTCAAATTGTAAACGTGTATAATTAGTAAAAATGTCAATATAAAAAAGAGAAAAATATAAAATAACAATATATTTTAAAAAATGTATGTAAGTATATAATTTTCATGAGGCTAGTGAGCCTGTGGAGCTGGACTAGCATTATGCCAAATGTTTTTATCTAGAAGATAATCCTCTAATTTGTAATATGCTTTCTTGCATAGGGTCGACTTAACAACTGATTTAAATTTGTTTTCTGGGAGGTTTAAAATTATTTCTGGAATTTTATTATAAAACCTAACACTATATCCCACGAAAGAGGTATGGACTTTAGCGAGACGAAGCTGTGGCTGCATTAATTTTGACTTATATCTACTATTATACTACCTAGCCAGAAATATGCGTCTTTACTGCGCGTGACGCCTAAAACGGTCAGCATAATGTTGTGGCTTGTGCACGAAATCGAATAAATAAACGAATACACTCATGTTGAAATTTACAAAATATGGAAAACAATATGTTGTATAGCTTGTTGTTTTCTCAGAAATAATGCGTCACCTAGTACTCGCTAACCATTAAAAAACTCATTAACATTTAAAACGAGCTGTAAATTGTTTCAAGAATCCGTCATAATTATCTTGTCACCATAATAAAACGTCTGTTTATTATGAAAACTAGATGTTAAATTATTCAACAACGATAAGTCAAGGTATGCATAAACAACGCCCTTTTCATCCCTCGGTAAGTTACCCTTGGAGAACCATTTGCTTACGGCTGAATTTATTTATTAAACTGTTTTGATACAAGTACTTTTGAGTAAATTTTGTAACATAAAACTATGTAGTAGGTATAGCAATATATACATTTTTCAAGGCATATTTAAAAGTATATTATGTTATAATATAATAATATTTATGTTACCAGCAATCTGTATAATACAGGTATTCTATAGGTATAGAATACCTGGGGCGTTCAGGCATTGTATGTAATATTATGAATAGGTATTATTTCCCTTAACATACATTCATTGTAATGTATGAAATATATTACTATAATACTACACAAATTCAAATTCAAATTCAAATTCAAATATTTTTATTTCAAGTAGACCAATATTACAGGTTCTTTCGAAATGTCAACACTAGTTGCACGGTTCCAAAAAGTAGGTCTTATGGAGAAGAACCGGCAAGAAACTCCATAGATACTCTTTTAAATAATTCGTTATATTTACAATTTTCGTTTTTAATATTAATATGAGAATAATGCAGTCTGATGTGAAACGCATGAGTTATTCACTAGCACTAAAAAAATCAAATAAAATAATTATAATATAAAACCCGGATGCCATGACATGTATAAGCCGACCAACCCCAACTGACAGCACCCGTTCACGAGCATGACGTGTGTATCAGCGTCGCTCTACTCAACCATGATATAGGGAATAAAGGGACCCGACACACAACGCCACACGTTTTGGTATTCTACACATTGCCTAGCTTTTGTATAGAATACCGGATTATACAGATTGCTGGTAACTTATACGTGAATGAAAAACTTTGTACACCTTTTTACGAAAATTGCGCGGACGGAGGAGTATGAAATTGCCCGCATTTACAGTTTATAGGTATAGAGAAGGAGTGCAGAATGCTAATATTTTTATTGATTATGAAATTTACAAAGCAAGCGTTAATTATACAAGTAAAACTCTAGATTTCAAGACAATAAATCACCTAAAAATACTCTTTTAACTTTCACCTCAAACGTTACAGCTAAAAGAAAACTGCGTTTAGAAAAACCGGCTTCAAAACTTAAAAGTTAAAAATAACCTAATACAGTTTTAACTTCTTTTTAGTTTTAAAGGTATGAAGCACCTTTAAAACTAATAACAAACATTTTAAAAAAAATACAGTCGAATTGATAACCTCCTCCTTTTAGAAGTCGGTTGAAAATAAACAGCGATTATGAAAGTCAAAACATGCGGGGCAGTCTTTGGGGACTGCCGATAGAAGTGAAAACACATGGAGTTATATATGTTATGTATGTGGTTATGTACACGGCGTGAGTTTCACGCATTTTGTTCACCCAATAAGATCAACGTGTCTACAAAAGTTTTCACTTCAAAAAGTCTTAACCTAATTCCTTTTTTGTACTAAAATATTTAGCTCAGAAATCCGCCGATAAAGGTACATTTCTCGTCATTATTCTACGTAAAATTTAATGAACGCGGTATATTTTTAAGTAGGTAGTTGGAAACACATATTTGCTTTAATTTTCTGCACCAACCTTCATCGTCTCTCTACCCCTTTACATGTTTAAAGAGGTCGAGTAAGTAATCGGGCCTTTGACGTGGGCCCAAGTATTTAAATTATTACGAACCACTAGGTACTTATGCATACCTCTACAGGATTAATTTCACAAGTTTATACCTATTTGGAATATTGAACGGCTTAATTTCGAGATACGAAACTCTACATACGTAGTCCTTGTAGTTATGCTATCAACCTACTTCGTACCTTAATATAGCTTTTTTATTTATACGGATTATTTGGTGTTCTGATCAGAACTATGGATCTGATCAGAACACCAAGGTTCAAAATGACAAGCGAAGTCCCGTTTACATCCGACTTAGCAAAAAAGGATTTATCTATGTATTTACTTGTTCCTTAATAAATAAATGAAACTTCAACGACCCAGAACGTGCGGTTCGAGCCTAGCTGTAGAAGCCTAGTGGTATGACCAGTGGACTGAGATGTCTAAGGTCTCGAGTTCGAACCCAAGGCACACTCCACTGAATTTTCAAGGTTATGTGCGTATTTATCACAAGCTTAAACGGTGAGGGAAAGCACCGTGAGGACCTGCATGCTCGAGAGATTTTCTAGATGGCATGTCAAGTCTGCCAACCCGCAGTAGGCTAGCGTAGTGAAATATAGCCTAATCCCTCTCAAATGAGAGGAGACCCGTGCCAAACAGTGGGACGTTAATGTGTAGATGATGATGATGATGATGTTTGTAATTGTTACCTATTTACTATCGGTAACTGGTAACCAGTTAGTTTGTTAGCCTATATCTGTAGAGGTAAAATTATAATTTCAGGTATGCAGAATCTATCCATATCATGTGCTCTGGTCTGCCTGATTGTGCTCGGCAGCGCAGCGCTGGTGGGAGCGTTCGGTATCTGCAAGCATCAGATCAGCGCAGTGCTCATAACTGGCGTAATGTACCTTTTAGCTGGTACGTATTATATTCAATTTTCTCGGTAATCCGAGAACTTAATACCGACTAATCCCAACAGGTTGTTAGGTACCTAATAGGTACCTAGTTGAAAAACTTGATTGCTCAGTGTGGGTATTTAAATAGGATAAATGTGGGTATTCATATATGTTGAATGTGGGTATTCCAATAAGTTCAATTTGGGTATTTAAATGAGTTCAATGTGGGTATTTAGATATGTTCAATGTTGGGTAGGTATTTAAATGGTTTCAATGAGGATAATCAAATGTTTCCAATGTGTGGTGTGGGTTCAATGTGGGTAATTGGGTATGGAAATGGGTTTAATGTGGGTACGGAAATGGGTTTAATGTGGGTGGGTATTCAAATAAAATACTAAAACGGTTCAATAATTCGTCCACAGGACTGTTCGCGATGTTCACTCTAATGATAATACACTTCAAGCGCGTGCAGCGCGTGTCGGCGCGCGGCAGCTCGCACGCGGACGGCACGGGGGACGGCGTGGTGGGCGCGCGCGGCGCCGCGCTGCCGCTGCTGGCCGCGCGGGAGTTCTCCACCGCCTGGTCGCTCGACCTCGGCTGGGGGGGCGTCGCCCTCGCCACCACCACCTCCCTCCTCTGGATCCTACTGTCTAAAATCATGAGATACAACCCTATATCCGCTATGCTCCTGTAAGTCTATATAACGTATTCTTAAATCTTCCCTAGAATTTCATTTGTAACTAATTACTAGTCAATTACCGTTTTTAAGGTTTCGAATTGTTGGTTAGCGAGTGTAGCCGAGAAGGGAAGATCTTAGTTGGGGGTTAATTTTATAAATAGCTAGATAAAATAATAATAGGAATAAAAAAATAACAATTCACAGATATATTATTTGCTACATACTCCAACGCTTTGTAGAAAAAAATTGTCGGCGTTCCCGTGTCATAGCATTTTATATTCAAATTACGAATTTTACTTTTTCTCTAACGTTATGTTTTGAATTTGAATAAGCTTTAGATAATCGCCGAGCTTGCAGCCGTCCATTGCTATAAATGTTATTGTAATACTTCTTCTTCTTGAAAATTATACTTTACGTATTTTCACGATACCTACATTATAATTGCTATGAACTTTAAAACTATACAATGTTACATTACTTATAAATAAAGCGTTTAAAATATTTTAAGTATTCGCTCTACCTACTTATTCAACAGAGATACGAAATAATATTATGTACGTAGTTGCTTATGTAGTCAGTAAAATTCTCTAGGTACAGTTAAATTCAATTTATATTGTTCAAGATAATAATATTAGCTCCCGGCCTAATATTTAAATAACTTTTTAATATTTAAATATCTCACTGTTTGTAGTTGTAGACACGCAAGGCTATACAGTAATAAAGATACAGATAATAAAATACAGATTAACAATTAACGTATCATTTTAAGCGTAAGAGTTATGATGCTATAAGCGTCAATAATAATAATAAATAATATTTATTATCGATTTGAGAGAAACATAAGTTTTCAATATTTCTGTTACCATTTAAGCACAAACCCACGTAACGACTTACTAAGAACGAATGGGTATTTAGACTACCAATCATTCAATTTATGTACATGGCTTGCTAAAACTCTTCAGAAAAATATTCTTACAAATATTCACGCACATTTCTTTGTAAGATTTTTAATTTGTTTATTTATTATAAATATATATTAGTAACGCTAAGAAAAATTAGTGCATAAGTATCTTTCTAGTACCTATCGTTTGCAATGAGAATATGTATCAAACGAAATTTAAGACCGTAATGTAAGATTAAGTATGATAGTGTTCTAACTAGTCCAATACAAACGAAAACTACTTCACTGTTTGGAGTGACCGGACTGAAGTGAGTGAATAATTAGAGAACCGGTTATGAAAAAAAACTTGTCATCATTATCAGCCAGCATTTTCCTACACGGAGCTCAGTCTTCGGCTCTCTCACCCATACATTGCCAGCCGTCTTTTACAAGTCGTCGATCCAAGAGTGGTTAGGCGGCATAAACAAGTTTCCTGTATAAAAAAGTATTCTGTGACACAACGCAATTTCTGGGTTTTATGGAAGGGACGGTTCATTCAACCTGTAAAGCGCCATCCCACTGCTATCGTCCTAACAACAAAAAACTTTATGAAAATGGAATAAGAACGTTAATGACGTCATTCGTACAGAACCGGCACAGATGGCGCGAGCCGAAGTTGAACGACGGAAAACGAATAACTACATAAGCCATAGACTCAAAATGTAGCTTTTCTGACTGACTCAAGACTGTGTGTCGGGTCACTCCTTTAATAATCATACACGGAGTATTATAATTATAACACATAGGTAAATGAAATTATTTAAAGGCGAACGAGAACAGGTTTCTAGCTGATACGGATAAAATAAAATAAAATCGAATCACCTAAAATAGGAATGTACAAATTGTATGAAATAATGGCTGGATGGTATTTGTATTATACTTTATTTTTAAGCTAACTGTACGTCTTATGTATAAGCAACACAGTTGCTTCAACAATAATAAAAATATGCTTATAAGCACATTATGTAAAGCATCGGTCTCATTGTAATGTTATTTCATTTCAATGAGTGTTGTTCGTTCGATGTTTTTGTTAATTGTTCTTTTATACTTTGAATGCATAAAGCAATATATTTATTTTGTTTATAAAGTGTTGTTTTATTTTATTACCTGTTTAAAAAAATCTAACAGAAAAATAATCACATGCTTAAATGGCTTCCTCAGTGGCGTATGAAGTCTGCCAACCCGCAATAGGCTAGTGTGGTGGACTTTAGCCTCATCCCTCTCATATAAGTGAAGATCTGTGCCCTCCAGAAGGACAGTACTTAAGCTGATGATGATGATAATTAAAAGAATAAAGATAAAAGGGAATAGTATTTGTTTATTAAATAACAGCTTAACTTATATTTACAAATGTTATTATATATAACATCGACCAAATCATGACTAAGTCACACGATTGTATCACTAGACAAAATGAATGCAGTATCCACTTTACTTATTTTTAGTATTTATTCAATTAGGTATAACATATGCACAAGGCATTTGATCATTAAGTGCACTCAATTACATAATTTAAACCGTAAAAGTAAAGCAATTGAGCATAATTTTACTTGATTAAGTAAAATTATGGACGACCTGCGACACGATGGACCGACGATTTGAAGAAGGTGGCTGGTAGCGGATGGATGCGAGCTGCCCAAGACCGGGATGGTTGGCGCTCTTTGGGGGAGGCCTACGTTCAGCAGTGGACGGCTATAGGCTGATAATGATGATGATGATGAAGTAAAAATATGCTCAATTGCTTTGAATATACTACACTCAATGACGTAATTTGAACGTAAATAATTAGATGATTCAGTATAATTTTGCTTTATATAAATATCTACAGCAGTGAAGGCCTAATCGTCGTCCCTTAATAGTTGGTCTTCCATATCAAAGTCCTCGGCTTTCCGTTTCTTCGGCCGCGGCCTCTTACCCTGTAACATTTCTATTTTGACCTTCTTCGACTGCTTTTTCTTTTCTTTTAAGTTCAGTTTTCTCTTGGCTGCCTTTTCTGGATTGGTTACTTTCTCTTGTAGTAGTAACTGAAAAATAAAAACGTTGAATTAAAACGTCAATTATTCAAAATATAGATCTTCATATCTATCATATATTCAAAAACTCACTTTTCCAAATTGGAAAAGTTTATATCTTTACGGCTTCTAGCAATTACTACACAGAGGGTATATCCTACTAATATTAAACACGCGAAAGTTTGTAAGTAGGGATGTATGGATGGATGTTCGGTACTCTTTCACGCAAAAACCGCTTAACAGATTTGAATGAAATTTAGCATACGTATAGTTTATTACCTGGATTAACACATAGGCTACTTTTTATATATATACCATGCGGGCAAAGCCGTGGGAGGCAGCTAGTCAATCATAATTGCATAGTTTATACTAATGCTTTTACTTCAAGCAAGCAGTATTTACAAGGCGTAGCAATTTTTTTATAACACGTGTAACGCCCTTCAGAAACCAAGTTAAAATTCCATATACAATACAGACCTAATTAATAAATGTTCGACGGAAAACATAAGTGTTGAGTACACCTTCATTTTTTTTCTGATTTTTCCACGAGACTAGTTTAAAAGGAATAATACTATCTACAAAACTTTTATACTTGTATCCATAAAAAAATTAAAAGGCAAAAAATAACACGAACCTTTTTCCTCTCAGCCCTCTTAATGTTCAGCTTCATCTGCGCTTCAGCAACAAGTTTGCTATACTCAATGTCTCCTATCTTCCTGCGAAGCTTTTTGCCGAGTCTCCCGGCCAGTTGCTTGGCGACAGTAGCCGGTGTCGCTGCGTCTCCCGTAGACAACTCGCGGACTATCGGTGGAAGAATCACGTCAACTATTCTATTGACGTCGTCGCTTTCCAAGGAACTGATCACGTGGGTCCACATTGTGAATATTGATGTTCTCTGTGGAATGGGCAAGTATTAATTTAAATAACTGTTAATAGTGATATCGAATTTCCTTAATACATCTACATCTAATATATAAAATTCTCGTGTCACAGTTTTCGTTGCCATACTCCTCCGAAACGGCTTGACCGATTCTCATGAAATTTTGTGAGCATATTGAGTAGGTCTGAGAATCGGCCAACATCTATTTTTCATCCCCCTAAAAGTTAGGGGTAGTCCACCAACCCCTATAATGTGGCAAAACAACGTTTGCTGGGTCAGCTAGTATTACATAAATATTCACTTCTATAACTGATGTATTTGTATCCACAATAATAAGAGACTCTTTCAATTATGAAAAATCGCTCGTTACTTAATTCCAATCAAATGAAGCCTGCACAGTAGACAGATCCTCCCTAAGATAAGCGTTTATTGATAATTGGTTTGAACACCTTTAGACATAGTCTAGCGTGATGGATAGTAGAAACTCTTAGATGAAGCATGCAAGTCGTTTCAGATATTGGCTATCAGAATAGATTACAGTATAAATTGAATATCGGCTAACGCTGAAAACCAGCGCCGAGGTTTCGTGCCTGCGCGCACAAGCCACGGCTATAAGCTGAGCGTTGAGCCGTTTCGCGTGGGTTGTGGCGCATACATTTTATAAATTATTTATTTGTTATTTATTTTTTATTTTTTTATTTTTTTTGTGTACTTGTTTTTTGTGTGCATATGTGCGTCACGTTTCACGCGAATAAACTCTTTTTCTTTCTTCTTTCTTTCATAACTGAATATGAGAGTGGTAGTCAGGTTGACTGATAATAACAAAAAACTAAGGTCTGACGACTTATAGAACACGAGTTTGTGCCATACTAATGGCAATGAATCGTCATCTACTTATACTGGGACCTAAAATACAGCAGGACAGGCAAAATGTGGGTGTACCTTCTCCCCAACCCTCGGGAAATACAGACATATCACATTCAAAGAATATTTTGGCTGTGCATTGATAGATCAGCTTTTCAGAACAATTTAATATATAAGTTTAGATGATATACTTCCAAAATTAGTCGTTTTTATTTACTTACAATCGTCATAGCGTTAGGTGCTCTAGCCACTTCTACGTTAACAGCTCGTCTAAGTTTCCACAGGATCCAGCGTATATTCAAATTGCTTCCACCTTCAGCATCTTCACTATCCGCTTGAGACTTCTTTTCCAACTTAAAACTCGGCATAGAATGTACCAATTTTAATATTAGGAATAACACTGCGGTTACCTGTAAACAATGATGGAATATAATAACAGTTAATCTCTTATGATACTTCTAAAATTCTCCTCCAAATCTCCTGAGTGAATTGCTTACAACACGAAACTCATCAATTGCAAAAAAAAAGTTTTAATTAGTATGCTGAATGGTAGTGCAGCAAATTTAAAGATTATTTTCATTTAGTACTCACCTGCTCAACTATTTCACTGGAAGCTCCAGTAGTATACTGCGCACACAAATCCAACACTAAACTTCGTAGCGTTTCTTCTGTATCATCATAAATAAAACCTCTTTCAGTGTCGACCTTCTTCTTCACAATCCCATCCAACTCCTCAACGTCTACTGCTGATAACAACTGCCCCAATATCTTAGCCGACTTTAATCTCACCCACGCGTGAGGGTAGGCAAGCAACGCTTTGCATTGCTGGCCTATCTCGTCGTATTCATTTACATACTTGATATTCGTCAAACTAGACGAGCAATGGACCGTAATATTTTCTATAAGGTTCAATATTTGAATTAAACTATGGTCTTTTTCCTTTTGTTTGTCTTCATCAGTCTTTTCCTCGGGTTGTTCTAGTTGTATTTTGACGAATCTACCTTCGGTGATGTCATTGCTCAGTAATAATATTTTGCCGCTAACTATTGATAAAATTGTATTCAGTCGATTCTTGAAATCGTCCTGTTCTACGTTGACAAAGCGTGTGCTGAGTTGAGCTGCTAATTCAAAATGAACAGGCTGTGAAAACATAAAAAAAATATTATTATTATGAACCTGAGTATTATATCTCAGTCCTAAAATCAAAGAAACGGGCCTCGACGACGCTTGCAAGTCTACGCAAGGCGTCCATTCAAAAAAATCCGTTTTTCTTTGACATAATAATCCAATATGTACCTGATTGTCCTGAAAAAAGGTCATCACGAGATCAAAGAGCTTATTCCTCTCTTGTAGGGAGAATCTCTTGAGCATTGCTTCTATACAGTTGGCGGCGGAGGCACGGCATTCAGGAGCGCTGTCGTTCAACATGCACGCACCTAATGCCAGCAATAAGTGCGCTCCTTGTTTTGATAGTTGTACCTGTGAATATTACATTTATTTATTCCGATCATAGTACAGAATTGTGTTTTTTTAAGACAACAGTTTTGCCATGTACAATTAATGTTTTTGAAGGCTGTGTGAAATGATTAATAAAAATTACTAGTAATCTGGATTAAATAAATGAGTAAAAAGTAATTGTACTTCCGTTTCTCAAATAAAATTAATAGAAATAAATATAAAAATTACCACAAGAAGTTTGTTGATGATCATTTCAAGGAACTTGAGTGATGATTCCCTGCCATGTTGCAGCTCGTAATTGAGCTGAGAGACGAAGAAATCTATGTACTTCTCCAAGCGCTTCCCGGGAGAATAGTGCGTTAAATAGTTGACGAATATCACGCGGGCTTCCTCCCTGAAATAATAAACAGTGAATTTGTATTAGATAGAGGAATTCGTCAAAGATAGCCACAAGTATACGAAAATAAAACAGCAATAGCTGGTTATTATGGCCAAGTGAGTAAAGAAAATCTCACCTAGACCTAGCAGACTCGCTAAGAATACAAATCTTGGACACTTTCTCCATAACTTCGTGCAGTTCCGTTGATACTAGTCTAGCCTCCAGTATAGCCTTCAGCAAAGAGAACGAGTTGGCTTGTTTCTCATCGTTTTGGCAATCTTCCTCCGCGTACAGAAGTAGGGTTTTTAACTGATCCGCTTCAAGCTTATAGTATTTTACGTTGCGAACTAGAACTGTCACTGCCTGGAAATAGATAAATTTATTACTATATTGGTAAAGTCATATCGGTTGAGGCATACAGAAATGTATCATCAATATATGTCATGCCGATGTCACCTTAGGATGTAGTGTTGAAGAGAAAATTTAACAATTATCTTTAACTTCACAATAAGACAACAAGAAAGATTTTCAAGTCGAAATTTTAGAGGGCCCATTTCCATTCCTATTATCCAAGCACTCTCATGGTTAGCTTTAAGTAAGAATTAATTACTATATGGCCTCTTTTTTATTTCAGGATATTTATGGTGTATTGTCTGAGAGACGGTTTTCGTTGTTATAAACCGATGCGAGAGCTACATATTTGTGAATGAACAAAATGAATGAATTAAAGACAAATTTGAAATAGAAAATATTTTTAGGGTGCATAAAAATAGTTAATTAATAGCTCACTCACCTTAAAAGCAGTCCTAACCAAATTAAAGTTATCATTTTGTTTACTTATTTCGAATGTCGCGTATTTGTGCAATGTTAGGAATATTGTCTTTACAACATCTTGAACCATTTCCTCTAATGTTGGCGTGCTCACTCGGATCGTCCACAAAGTCGCGATACACTTCATAGCAACTGTCGTCACTTTGACATGATCACTTTTTAAAGCATCCACTAATAAAGGAACTAGAGGGTCAACAAACGCTCGACAATCAACCCTCGGCACTTTCTCTCTCTTCAGAATGACATACAAAATATTCAAACTGAATTCTACTAAAACATGAGCATTAGCTTTGCCAGATGTCTTGACATGCTTAGCCTGTGACTCTTTGTTACGTTTTGGAGTTTCGGGAATAATAAAGCAGTCAGGTTTCGCTCTAAGCATTTTCTCTCTCTGCTTTTCGGTTATATCCCTCTTAGGTGCCCCTAATACAAATTCTGGTATACTCTCAGACGCGACTCCATGTAAGAATATGAATAGAGATTCGATATCGATAAACTTGTTAGTTACTAATCCACTTGTTACGTGCATCAGGGCTTCCTGGACCTTTAAAACTATCTTCTTCGAATGATGCTTCTGTAGAATTTCTTTGAAAGGTAAGATTAGATTGATAAGGCATTGCTCCGTAATATTCTGCGACACTATCATAAGTGTGACGTAGCTTTTCTTGCTGGGTTTCGCTTCTGGCGTTTTGTAATGCAGTTTGTCGACTTCTTTCTCTTCAGATAATGCTCCAAATAGATCGTTAGTACAAACATCAAGTATATAGTGAAGATTTTCGTTTAATTCTCCAGGTTTAAAGTCCGATTTTAGAGCGTCTAGAACTGTATGTATTGTAGCCACTAACACATGGACTTGAAATCCTCTAGTTAGCAACAGAGTAAGATGTTCCAACAGTACGCCGAGATATGTTGTGCCAACGGTAATCATAATTTTCTTGACGATATCGCGAGCGGTTATTCTAACTTGCTTCAAAGGCGACTTAAGAAAAGAGCAGAGCTTTATGATGATTCTAAAAATAATAAACTATATTTAAGATCCCGTTCCAGTAGTAAATAATGAAGATAATAATCAAAATCTTTAAAAGAGACAGAATATAGTTTAAGATAAGAATATAATTACTTAAATGATCTAAGACTAATGAACTCACCCAGGCAGCTGATGTTTCAGTAGATTTCCGGGTAGCCTCTGGAGTAGTTTGACAAGAGCAAGAGCAATCGGGACTCGCAACATGTCTTCTTCCTGACGATCGAATCCGGTCTTACGACGGTTCACCTTATGAGATTCTTCATGTTCTGTCATTTTTCCGATGGCACTAGAAAAAAGAGGTACTAATTTTTTAGATCCTATGTATATGGGGGCAAGGCTATTGCCGTAAACCAGGCACAAATCTAATTTCGGCGCTGCTACCAAAAGTGTTATAGAAAAACAAATTTTTCAATTAAGGAAAAATGGATGATATTGGAATGTTTTTGTAATTTATAAAATATTGTGTGAGGTAGTTTAACTCACCGATTAAGTTGCGGCAACAACCCTGCTGTCAACGATTTAATTATTCTTTTAGCCACGGAGGGCGAAACATGTGTTATCCTTTCAAATGCAGGAATATTTGCAACTTCTTTACTTGATTCTTCATCATCAATCGTTTCGACAGCTTCATCATCTGCTGCCTTTAATTCACTTTCTTCATCTAAATCAACATTTTCTTTAAGTTCCGATTCATTGTCTGCGTTACCATCTTCAATAATCTCTTTATTATTTTCTAAATTTTCTTTATTTTCAGATTGTGCATTATTCATTTTAAATTTATGCACATTTGTTATAAGTGCTTTGGGCAGTTCTATATTTTTCACTTTCGAGAAATCAAAATGAAAAGCGTCTATGATTCCGACCAAAATTCGAGTCAACTGTTTTTGGTGTTCTGAAGAATGCCGCATTTTATTCAAATACAGTTTTAGTATAACTTCATAGTGGTACCAAGGGAGTAATCTGCAGCACGTAGATACAACTTCTATACATGCGTCTATCAAAGAATTTTTATCTGTATACTTATCATCACAAATATAAGTTGATGCTAATGGTAGAATGAAATTAGTCAAAGTTCTCGGAGTAGGACACTTCGTCATCTTTTTCGCAACTTTACAGAATTTCAAAAGTGCTCTAACACGTCGGTGCATTTGGAGATGGCACATGTTATCAAAGAAATCAACTTCTCTATCTTCTTTGTTAACGAAATGGGCAAGATCCGATATCACTACGTCAGCCTCAGGGCATTCCCTCGCCAATTCTCCTAGCAAATTAATGCATTCATTTCTCAACAATTCGTTTTTATTATCTCTTATACCAGTAGAGATTAGTGATAAAACAGTATCTCTAACAAGAAATTGTCCGTCATTTGTTGATCTGTACTTTATAAGAAGTTTGGGAAGAATACGTTTTAAACAAAGTCCAGCACTGTCTCGCAAACCAATGTCCTTCTCAGTGCGGATAAAGTAGAAGCAATTGTTAACAATGAGAATCGCAAGATCGACATCAATCTCATCTTTTTCTAACATTTGGTATATTTTCTTGTATGCATCTATTCGTCGATCGAAATCAGGCTGTTCAATCCATCTTTTATTGAAAGCGTTCATTTCTTCGACTGTGTCAGCCATTCTAGAGAGCATATCTTTATTTTTAGGAGCGCTCTCGGCAATCGATCGCAGTAATTTGATGAGCAACTTCCTTACATCTACGGGTCCGACTTTGTTGAACAAAACGGCAATGTTCTTTATATAAACTTGTGGATTTGTGCTGTGTCCTAGCAAGTTTATGATTGTATTTACAGCATACTCCATATTTTCTTCCGCCATATTCATGCAAACTTTTTTAACTAATATCGGCAAAAGCAAAGTCAGTAGTTCATCACATAGCTCCGGTGAAGCAACTAATTCCGTAACTCTTGAGAGAATCAGTAAATCTCTCTTGTTTACCGTGTTCGATTTTGCCGAATTGGCCATACGTCTTTTCATTACTTCTAAAATGCTTGGAATATGAGGAATCAAGATCTTGCTTCCAAAATTTATATTGGTTACGTTCTGGGGCGAATTAACTGGTAGAGTGTTAAAAGATTCTATTCGAGGGATCTCTTTATCTTCTTCATCTTCAGTGAGGGTTATTAATTTTTCTATCATATCTAAGATCATATTTACCACACCAGGACTTGTTTTTGGTGCTAGTAAAAGTTTGAAAATGGCAGGTAGTGCACTGATAGCATCTTTCTCTGAGCAGGTGATTAACAAAATATAGTATCGGGGATTTTGACACCAGGCATTCATAAGTCTTAAAAGTGCTGTTGGGCTATGGATACCTTCAATGTGTAGTTTAGGAATCAGTGGCCAAATTAGTGTCTCATACACAACAAAAAGTTCATCCTTATTCCATGGATATCTGTGAAATTGTTCAAATATTTTCCTAGTTGTACCCAAAGCGAGTGTTCTGAGATTTTTCATAACTTTTACGTATCCAACATGTACCTTATCACCTTGAGTTAAGACAGCTCCTATGGTTGAGCAGATAGCAAAATATATGCTTAAGAGCTGAGATAATAACTCCTCTTGCATATATCCGCCAAAATATTCTCGTACAACTTCAAATAAATTGAGGATACTGTGTAGTTTTCCAGGACTGGTGACAGATTTAAGGTCTAAATTAGATATAATTTTGTCATATATTTCACGAGGTTTCATATCCAAATATTGTTTGTAATACGAGAACGCCATTTCGATGAAAGTTTTAAGTTCATTTTCGTTACAACCGGCCAGGTATCGCATTACAAGCGACCTTCTTGTCTGACCACCTCCTTTTTTCTCTGCTGCTAGCTTTGAGGTCATTTTACCATAAAGTATTCTAAGAATTATTGGCACTACATGTTCTCTATCCTCAGGTTGAATGCTCTTGGCATCTTCAGTGATTTTGAACAAAGTCAATTCATCTTTAAATTTTTTTTCGTCCACTAGATTGGATAAATTGTTTTTGTAGGGGGTAACACTCTTATTTTTGTAATTCAGTACACAATCCAAGGCATATTTCTGGAGCCCTGGATTCTTGTGCTTCAAAAATTCCATGTAGAGTTCCCAAAAAACTGGTTCCTTATGCAAAGCTCTTGGGTTCTTAAACTGAGCCAGGACTTGCATAATATTGATGAGTGTTTTAAATACTATCTTACCAGAAACTGTTTCTTTCGCATCATCAATCTCTTCAATAATTTCCTCAATATTTTCTGTATTCTCTTCAGGCTTTTCGTCATCTATTTCCATTTTATTATCACGTACTGCCATATCAATTTTTAGAGCATTCATACTATCATTTCTTCTGTACTCTTCATCAATGAAATTTAAAAACAAGACAACCACATCGCGATTCCTAGCTTCGCACACTTGTATGCAATTTAACATAACTTTCAATATCAAATTCCTGTAATTGTATAAATCTGGTCTCTCAGTTATACTATTATAATCAGAGTATAATTGCTGAAGGATTTCAAAATTTGTATCAATTTCCTCATCAAATTGGAACTGTTTCAGGTTTTTCTTTGCGTTGAAAAATGAGGATTCAAGAGCGCTATGGAAAGTGGGCCAAAAATCGTCGACATTTAGGGCATTTCCGTAACCTGCTATGAATTCAGTTACTGGTTCCCAAAGTAACTTGAAATTTATATACAAAACCCCTAACATATAGTTTAATGGAAAAAGATGGAAGTCAGTATCCTTAGCTAAGGCATACTGAGTCGTGTTAAATGCCATTTTCTGTAACGCATTAAGCTGCGATCTGTATTCCTGGATAGAAGGTGATATAGACTCAACTGAGTAGCATCTGCTGAATATTGAGAATTTTTCTACAGTCCCTCCTACTTCAACCGTTTTGTTTAACTCGTCAACATTTTCAAATAACTTGTAAATATGTGTCGTTAGCAGGCGAACCTGAAAAAAATATGAATAAATATTATTAAAATTAAGTACACTAATCTTTATTTTAGACTATAAATGTAAAGGCTACTAACCACATGGAAAGGTGAGGACACATTTGTTTTCAAGTACGAATCAACCAGCGATAAGTATTGAAATGTCAATCCGTTCTCCTGTTCATAAGCTGTCAAAAATAGATCAAGAAGATGCAGTGAGCAAAGGTAATTAGGATCTGATGCGCATGGAAGGATCACAGGCAGCAATGTGTCTATATCACATATCTCTTTGAGTTTCTTACAACTTGATATGTGAATTGCACTTTCCATTGCCACAGACAGTATAAACAAAACTTTTCTAGCGCATCTTGATAGTGCAGTCGTATCACAATGATATTTATTCTCTTTAAGTTGGTTCTCAAGGTTGTAACTCATTAAAATATTCAACAATTTGGTTATAAGCTGCCCTAACATTTTAACACTGTAATCTACATCAATCTTCTCCACATGAGGTAAGCAGAACAGCACATTAGTAAGCTTCACTGGGTCTTCAACATACTTCTCTATATCTTCTGATAAAACACTCTTGAAATGTTCCATAAAGTTTGGTAGATTTTTACCAAAGTCTATAGGATACTTTACCCATTCAAATAACTTTATACCATTCATGGATAAAGGTGATTTCTTAAGGCATATTTTAGTTAGTGTGCCTAAAGCCTCACTTTCAAAATTAGATTGTATAACAAACTTGATGAAAGGAGGCAATATATGCATATCGAATTGGGAATACTCAACAACATTTTGCACGAAGTTTATGAGTATATTTGGGAATGGTAGTGGCAGTAGAACTTTTACAATAATTCCAGCATGTTCCTGAGATAGTGACACATTCGGCGATAGCAGTAACACAGCTCCTATCTGTGAGCAAACTTCTAGAACACTCTCTGAAGACTGTTGACAGATAACTTTTATCAATAAAAGAACAAACTGTGGAGGATTTGACAAGTATTTTCCTTGTTGATGCTCGATGACTTGGCCGGCAATTCTCAAAATGTATTCCAGTCCTTTACTCTCTTCATCATCTTCATTTAAGATTTCTTCAGTGAATTTTATGATGCTTGTCCAAAAGATACCATATTCTTTATGTGAGATACTATGTAAACTGTCTTCTACAGTTTGTGTCATCACTTTGAACAGAATTTCTTGACATTCCTTGTTATCTTTGAGATATTGAAGTAGGAGAGGTAAGAATGTCTCTATGCAGCTGTGGAACTTACCGGTCACACCTCTGAGTATTTCAAATATTAAATGTCCACAACCGGTAATGGCCTGTAAAAGATAAGAAAATATACATATAACTGATTCTATTTAGTATTTACTATTATCCAATAATTAATAGGACTTCTTTTGTGGATTAGAAATTAATGAAAATAGCAATACTGTGGCACTTATTAAATTAATTGCATAAAAGTACATTTAGTTTTACATAACTTATTGGTTTCCTCTATTTATTAAGACATTCTTAGTAGCAGGTTATTTAGATATGTCTCTGGCTAATATACTACTATGTCATATTGTTAAAATATTTAATTATTTTTTGATAAAATAAAAATAATTCTTGCATACTTACATCTTCATTAGTCTGCAAATAATTTAAAAGAAGTCCCACAAACTTCTTCTTGTCTCTTATATCTCTAGCAACAAATGCAAAGCTTTCCGCTGCAAAGTTATTGATGTACTGTGGTCGTGATTCACTTAACAGAGGCACAATACTTTTCAGCACCACTGCAATATCTTTTTTCAGGTATGGTTTAAGAACTTTGAACAGAAATGCTAAGCAAACTAGAGTCCACTCCAACCTTTCAGCATCTTTTGTGTTCAATAATTTTATGAGAATGTCTAAAAATTTAGGGAAGTATGGGTAAAAGTCTTCTCTTAGATCCTTGGCTACTGAAACTAAAATTCTGGAACATACAAAATTAAGTATTAGATAAGAGAATTAATCACGTGAACACAGTACACGACAGAATTCAGTTGTTATTTATAGGGGGTCAAATATCACAGAAAGATTAATAGAGACTAATAACTGTCATTATTTAGTTAATTTTTTTTTTGCATACAGCCATGATTGTGATCAAAATTCTTTTAATTGATTGGTTAAAGCATTTTATATATAGCATTATTTTAGCATCAATTTAACTCATTACCATTTTTTATTCAAACTCTCAAATCATTGATCAATCAATCATTTTGATTTGATTTAATATGACTAAATACAAATAATTATATATTGTGAATGTAAATAATAAGTATAACTTACTCAAGTAAAGGCTGTAAACACAGTGAGTCCTCAAGCTTCAAATATCTCTCCAATATCTCAGCGACATCATCTTTTTTATGAACAAGCTGTGGCACAGTTATAATACCAAACACTTCTTTTCTAAACTTTTTAAAGTTTTCAGTCAAGTTGAGCACATGCCATTTTTGTAGAGCCACAAAGAAATGAGTTTCATTCTCGTCAGGCTGTTGTGCATTAGCATGTTCAATGTGGTAGAGGGCTGCATGGCGGATGTCTATGGAATTTATCCGCTCAGCAAAAGGTATGAACTGTTAACAAAACATGTTTAAAATAATCATCTTCCTAAATAAGAATATTACAGGCTACTATTTTATTTTAAATAGCTTATGTGACAAAATATTGATACTAAGCAGAAAACTATTTCGTTTCATTCACTACACCTTTATAAATTATGAGTCTAGTAACAATTTCCTGATAGTATCTTTGCCAAAAACTTGTACATAGCAGAGTGAACAGAGTGAGTAAATTAACCAGTTAATGTAATTAGCTTTATCGATTCCGTAATAGTACTTAAAGTATAAATAAATACTAACCGCACTTAACCTAAAACTATCATAAATATAAACTTGTTTCAATTAACTTACCCGAAAAGTATTTGTCGACTTGTGTTTTACAGGTTTGCACTTCATCTTGTCTGCACTGTATGAGTTTACACTAATTCATTAAGTTCAACCACGCTTGAAAACTTTTGTAAATAAACCCACATGCCGCTGCGATGTTTCAAATCGATTGCACATGACGTTTCTCAATTGACATTGCATAAATCAGTAAATGTCGTCCTGACAGTGACAGTGGAACATAGACTAAGAAGTTTTAATATATTTTATGTGTTATGGTGCGTACACACTAGGTATTACGACTGTAATAAAAGCGCTGAATGACTAAGAAAAATATTCGTATACGATTATGACTGATTATGACCCATTCCGCTGGAATCCACTGGATGCGGGCGGCATATGACCGGTCGTCGTGGCGATCCTTGGGGGAGACCTATGTCCAGCAGTGGACGTCTAACGGTTGAAATGATGATGATGATGATGATGACCCATTCAAGTATTCGTTTTATTTCTGTCAATAATCAATATTGGTCTTTTAAACGCAGATGTGTGTCTTATTGTTGCGAGCAGATTAGATTTCGATAGTCTTGAAAATATAAAACATTTATTGTTATATATTAATACATTTATTATAGTTGAAATTACTATTGACATAACATGATCTTACCATACACTATCCGTGTGTAGGTCTACTGCTTTTTTCGTTTTTTCTCAAAAAGCTGTCAAAGCTGTCAAAACGCCAGCTGATTATAAGGTATTTTGTTTTTCCATGTTTTTGTAACAAATAGTGAAATATCCAAAAAAAATTACAAGAAATTCTCTGTATTACATTTTTTTGAGCTAAGAAAAAATAATCCAATGCCATGCTCGCCAGGCTTGTAAATTCTTTGCCTTTCGGCTTATCACAAAAAATAACGAAGCTTTATTTCCAAGGTATTTCTTTCGATATATTATGACAATTGTGTTTTTTATTGAGAAACTCTCGATGATTGATAATAAAAAAGTAAATTAAAAATAGAAGTCACCGTACGCCGCAACGTAATGAAAATTATTCAACTGTTTTTTATCACATTTTGGCTTGAAATTACAGTATCAGCAAACATGAACCGAATCAAAACTTTGAAAGGAAAAAAAACGCGAAAAAATAGTAAACAGATAGTTCAAATCTATTACCCCACATTCATAACTTTCAATATTTAAATTCAAATAAATTATTTAGCACATCCTGAACAGTCTTGTTATTGCTCTCATGCTAATCATTTGAACAAAATTATATTCATTATTAATAAATATACATGTGTTATGAGAAATCCCTATTAATGAAATTAGATTTGTGATTTAGTTGTCTTCCAACCATGTTAATTTCCAATTTATATACCAACAAGTAACATACACAACAATAACAACAAAGTTTTTGTTTATATTTCAGCTCTAGTTAGAAACCAGCGTCAAGCTCACAGTTGTTCAGAACATAATAATTATTCAAACATGGATGTGAAGATACTACCTGCTTTACAAGACAACTACATGTACCTGATTGTGGATAAAGCCACTCGTGAAGCTGCTATTGTTGACCCAGTGGAACCTAACACGGTGTTGAAAGCTGTAGATGAGACTGACGCCAAGCTCACCACAGTTTTAACTACTCATCATCATTGGTAAGTATTAGTTTTGATTTATTTAATAATTACAGAAAATCCTGCATTTTAAATTCTAATTTTGGATTACAATAGGATCTACTCAGCTTCATCAGCCCAATTATAATTGCAGCAAAACTTCATCATGGTCATGCCTATTTATATGTTTATTTAATGTACTAAATAAACATGTAAATCGGCAAAATTAATTATATACAAATTCCTCATTAACACGTCTTCACTTCTAGGGATCATGCTGGTGGTAACGAAGAATTAGCAAAACAAGTTCCTAATCTTCAAATTTATGGTGGAGATGACCGCATTGGGGCCCTGACAAGAAAAGTTGAGCACAACTCGATATTTAATGTGGGCAATTTGTTGGTACAATGCTTGTTCACCCCTTGTCACACTGCTGGCCATATGTGTTACTTTGTGACAACACCAGAAGAGGGGTGTGATGCTGTAGTTTTCACAGGTATTATAAGTTAATGTTAGATAATAGAAGAAGAAAGTATAATAATGTTAATATTCAGAAAGCTAAAGATATTTTATTATTAAACCTGTAATTCTTGTAGTATTTTGAATTTCACTAACCTGCACTCTTCAAATACATTAATAGTTTTTATATATTAAAGAAGAAATAGACTAGCTGCTAATTAATTTAATAAACAATTACAGGTGATACTTTATTTTTGGCGGGCTGCGGACGATTCTTTGAAGGCAGTGCTGAACAAATGTTTAATGCACTGTCAGTCTTGGGCAGCTTACCAGATACTACAAGGGTGTATTGTGGCCATGAATACACACTGCAAAATCTTCGATTTGCTGCACATGTTGAACCGGAAAATGAAGAAATAAGTAGGAAAATAGCTTGGGCACAGCAGAAACGTGATGAGGGGATGCCTACGGTATGTAGCAGTTAGTCATGTTACTGTTTAATTATCTAGATGGCTAAAAAACCTCATTTAGCATTTACTCTCAAATTAAATTATTTTCCAGAATGTAATTTCAAGAAGAAAGTGTCTCTACTTCTTAATTTCATAATATGAATAAAATTTTAAGATTTTAATAATAATAATAATTCGGCAAATCACTTGTCCACTTTAATTCCTATTGTAATAAACTAATCAATTTTAGCAGTAAAAATACACAAAAAAAATGTTTTTCAATTTAATCTAACAAAACATTTTTATAGGTGCCATCGACTATAGGCGAAGAGAAGAAATATAATCCTTTTATGAGAGTGTATGAGCCAACTGTAATGCTACACGCGAAATCACAGAATGCCATTGAGACTATGAAGAACATTCGCCTTGAGAAAGATAGCTTCCAGTAATATTATAGTAATTTTGCATGACTATGTTACAGTTATGCCTACGGTGATTGTTAGGGGTTTTTTATTTGTTTTTATATATAATCTATATTATTATAGGTAATAAATTATTGCATAACCAATGTTTTTTGTTTTTTTTTTTTTGTTCAAAGAAATTAAAAAATACATTTTTGGTTGATTTTATGTCTTAACAAAGCAGGAGTAATCATGGCGTTATACCTTGATTCCCTACCTGTGTTGAACCAGAGACCTTTATTAGATCTAGCAACATTTTATAAAATCTAGATGTATTTTAATTCTTGATTAGGTAATATTAGTTGTATTGAAAAAGGTAAACAGAGCATTACTATATTGACACTATAACCTACTCTGTGAGATTAGTTTGATAACCAACATAAATTCAAGGATTGATTCCTTGAATTTATGTTTAGCTAACTGAACCTTGTAATCAACAGTAAATGAAATGGCAATGCTATCTTCACATTCATGGTTCATGTATGTAGCCCTTGTTCAGTCATACTACAAACTACGACTTGTACGTAGAAGTTTAATGTACATTATAAACAAGGGACTGACTAAATTTTTGTTATGAAGAAGTGTTTAGTTAAATTAATGATTTAATTTTTATTATATCAACCTAAACCCAATATCCGATACTAGAACCACCCAAAATTGAGACAGCAAACGATGATGGATAGACTATTTGATGCATTCTAAAGAGTATAAATCTTAAAAATAAGAAGCGGAGTTCTTACAAAATACTGTTTAATAGTAAACCTAATCTTAAAGCTGATGATCACAAGAAAATTAAGTGCTATTCTTGGCTGTTGTTGGTGAATGTCATTGTTCCTTCTTAATATAGGCTGACATTTGTTCTGCATATTTTTCCTTTGATCGCTCAAACATTGCCACATACACCTAAAAAGAAAGATACATTGGTAAATAACTTCAGTATTAGTATTTTTTTATTAGAAATAAGTAAACTGTTATCAATACTATAAGACTCTTATCTCAATAAACATGACATATTTATGAGTACCTGTTAATTTTCATCAATAAATTATATTATATTAACTTAACCTTCTTCCACTCTCAACATTCTTGTGAAGCATAAGCTAATCATTATATTTATTTATTTATCTCTTCACAAAAGGTTACATCATTTACATTGATTACTTATACTATACTATATTAAAGTGAGCGCAACCTGTATATATCATCAATAAAATATTAGAATACTGTATATAATTATTATGGCTTTCCTACACCCACCCATGATTTATTTTATGTCAAATCTATGAAGGTATACTAAATGTGTGCATTATGTGAGTGGAGTTATATAAAATCTCCTTAATTTTGTCTATTTGATAATAAGTCAATATATGTATACCTATAACAGCTTGTATGCAGGGTTCATGGCATGCGGCATTCTGAAGTTTCTGCCTACCCTCATGGGAAAAAGGCGTGAGTGTATGTATGTATATAAAAGCTTTATTTTTTTATCTTAGACTAGTATATTCAACTGGGATCTAATTTCACAACATCTGGGTATTTATTTCTAAAGTATAGGATATTTTCTTACCCTTTTCTCTTCATTATTAAGAGCTCTCCATCGTGAAGCCAGTTGTCTAGTGACTTCTTGCTTAGTTTGCTCTGTTCCTAGGTCAGAATTAGCTTCAGCTACTACAAGAGGCCGCTGCTCTTGGCAGAATTGGAAAAATGCATTGCAAGGTTTTTTAGGAGCATTGGGATCTCTTTCAGGCTAGAAATTAAAATAAATCCAATTAGAAATGGGTGCAGTACGACTTATTACATGTTTACAAAGTTGATCCCTATATAATAGTGTAAATAAATATGCTTAAAGTTATATTGAACTATTGGATCAGTGCACCTCTCAAAATCATAGGTCGTATGGACTAGTACCTTATCTGCTTTACTTTTCCTCTTAGGTCCAGGTTTTTTGGTGCCAGTAGCATTCTGTTTGTCTGTCTGTTTGGAAACAGCTTGCGCTTTACCGCTAGCACGGGGTGGTCGAACAACCACCTCCGGTTTCGTCTCGACTTCCAAACACGCCGTTCGGAACTGATCACCATGCCTATCTAATCTGTTCACCAGGAGTTTAATGTCCTTCCGGTAGCGCTTAGTTATTTTCTTTGCTTCATGTATTCTGCAACGATATATATACACGCTAGCTCACTTACAAATAGCATTCATCGACATAAATTACGTTCAAAACACAAACCTATTGATAATTCTTTCGTTATCCTGTTGTAAGACTTCACATCGCTCCAGCAACAATTGATATTTTCGCCTATAAATTTCTTCTTCGGATGGTAAACTAACCATATCATCTGAGTCGTCAGAAATATTCGAGTTAATCTGTTGGACTGTCATTTTAATTTATTTCACAGCTTCAAAGTTCAACGCGATCAAATTTCTTTTTATTTAGCTGTGTGTCGTCTGTCAAACTGGTTTGTATTCATTTTTATTATGTTGGTATTACCGCCAAACTGCCGAAGTTATTCGGTACGGTATTCACAAGTATTGCCGAAATATCAAAGTACTCTGTGGATGACCGTTTTTACACATTCATGATTCATAACTAAAAGTCGCAGTCCCAGAGACGGGCTTTACGCATCACGCACGACCACACCAGTGCGTAGATATGTTGTACACTTGAACAGGTCTGTGTTCTCTGTGGCGCGCGACGGTAGGTACTGTGCCGCACACTCACGTAGACACTGAATATTAAAATAATTATTATTCTTATTTATGCTTACAATGTCCACACAACTGATCTCTTACGCGGGCCATAATCATGACCCGATCATTTGGTCATTTTTATGGCCCGCGTACGAGACCTTGGTAAGACGGCCAACGCCCCGATGCCGGACCAAGAGAAGGCTTCAAGCCTGGTAAGTTACCTGTTCCTTTTATGTGCCGTTAAACGACTATTACTTAATCGGTAACCAGTAAAGCCCACTTGGCATATAATTAGCTTATATTATGAGAAAGTTTAGTTTTTAGTGGGAGGAAACATTTACAACGCAACTAGAAAAATCGTTGCGACTAAGCCTCCTCCTCCTCTTGCCTCCAATGAATAAATAAATTAAAGACAATTTAACTTAATAAACATCGGAACTGCCTCCTTTTTAAGTCGGTTAAAAAATAAGCAACAACAGCATAGGCTATTGCTATTAGAGGCGGCTATACTTAGGGCAGTAGTATACAGTATTTTTTTTTAGGTAATTATATGCCTAGTCGAAAGACACAGCGTTTATGTGAAGAAGCTGTCTATGATCTTGCCATCAAGGAGCATATTTAGTTAAAAACATACCTGTTTGTCTCTGTTTACTGAAGTTACCATGAATTTCCGGCAGGGGTCGAGCGTCCTTCCCGCGCGTCCGTTGATTCACTTCATAGCGTTTGTGATTTTCGTCGCGTAAGGAGCGAAAATTTTCCAAAGTTGTAAAAGTGAGAACTAAGTGTTCCTACTTTGATTTTTTATTTATTTAGCTGAAATAAGTGCTTTATCGCATAAGTTTAATGTAGTGTGTGTGGGTGTCGTCGTTAGCGGCAGTTAGGTGAGTACCTACTTATACTTATGAATCAGTCGGAGGCTTCCGATGCGCAAGTCGTCGCTCCCGAGGGAGGGCGAAGTGCTAGGAGCTCTAGCTCAATAGAAAGCAGCAGCTCTTCCTCATCTTCAGAAGATGAGGAGGGTTTTGCGGACCCACCACCAAACAATAGATCCAGGCGGATGTCGAAGCAGGTCGAATCCTGTTAAGACTCGCCAATAAATCAAGTCGATTTCCTTTCAGAGTGCGTAGCTCAGATTCCATCATACCTAAATGCATTAAATAGTAACAAAACTCATAATAGTTCAGATAATGCCGGCCATTCCAAGATGTCCGAAACAATTTTTTCTTTTATACCTACTACTAATATGTCATTAGGAAAGTTAATAATAACTTTATACCTAGTGCTGACCCAAGTAAATTAGCGGAAATCAGTAATTTACAACAGTCTAACTCGCAAGCTTGGAAAGGCATAAGATATAAAAAAGCATTACAGGCTCACTTCGCTACCCGGAGTAGCGATGTGATTGTGAGATTTACAGGTCTGAAATTAGATGAGGAGCTCTGTCATTTAAATAAGGGAACAGATTATTAACTAATACTGAACATTTACTAGCGGGATTATCGAATGCAGTCTTACATAGTCGACAACTATTTAAGTAAATGGTTTACAGGACGTCATAGATTAGGCTTCTAATGCAGGTACGGAACTTAATGCAAACTCGGGTAAATTTACAGAAATATTTGGTCTGTTATCTCCATCATATAAAAATATGAAGTCATGTATGCAGGTTAATTGCGCAAAATAGGCAGAATGTATTGAGGTTATATGTGACCGTATTCTAAAAGAAATAAACAATGTCAATTTAAAAATTGCGTTTCAAAACATTCCACCCAGTTTGAAACACCTAATTAATAGGGATGCTCGTATTCCGCTGGTATACTCTTTGGGGAGATCCCAGGTGTGGCTAAACATGCCAAGTTATTTAAAGAATAAAAATAAATTTAGTGACAGTAATAATACTAACTTAAATAAAAAAAAAAAAAAATTAAATAGTCCTCTAAATCAAGAATATTTGATAAGGAAAATAAATCAAAAGTTGAGAAAAATTACTATAATAACTATCATATAAAATATTCCCCTGTCTCACAGACTCCCATGACAACTCCAACATTAATAAAGACAAGTGACTATCAAAGCAGGATATTCAAGGGGGGTACCATGTTCAGATATGAGCACAGCTGAGGGCGAGCAAATATGTTCAAAATTTTATAGCCAGGGGCTGTATACCCTTTTTTAACAAAACCTCCCGTGCAATATCCTTGCAAGAAAATAATAACCAGATTTGCTACAAAGCAATCAGCAAAAAATGACACAAGTCATAAGCGAACTCAAGGAAGTGGGCATTTTAGAGAAACTAAAATTAACCGCACCGGGTTTTCATTCAAAGATGATTTTGATAAAAACCCAGACGAGAAGTACAACTCATATTCAATTTAAGAAAACTGAATATGCATGTCTCAACTCGTCATTTCCAACTCATTTCTCGAGTGGATATTATTCTGTTACTTCAAGATCAGGACTGGATGATAAAAATCGACCTCTACCAAGCCTACTTCCATTTATGCATAAAGGAAACCCACAGGTGTTTTCTACGTATAATATATGGAGGCGAGATATTGCAGTAAACAGCCCTAACCTTCGGTCTTTCATCAGCCCCTCACTCTTTCGCTTCTGTTACCAATTGGATTGCGGAAATCCTTCAGAGACAGGGCATAAGGATAAAAATTAATTTTCATTTATTAATTATTAATAGTTTATTTAACCAATCAAAACCAAGCAAAGCTTGTAGAACCCTGATAAAGTTGGGTTGGCAAGTGAATTATCAATAATCACTTTTCACCCCAACTCAGTAACTAGAATACTTAGGCATGACATGGAACACAAAATCCAATTTAATATCTCTTCCTGTCAAAAAAGTACTGAATATAACAGAAATGTCAACCAATTTATTGTAAAAGAAAATGGCCTGTCTCCGGAAGGTACAGAAATGGCTGGGTATAATAAACTTTACCAATTTAGCGACACTGAATGGTCACCTGCACTATCGCAGAACACCGATTTTACTAAAATCATTCAGAGGAGGCAGACCAAGGCAAGAGAGGATGTTACCTCCTCTAGTAGACTCTTGAGTAGAGTTACTAAAGTGGCTAAAAAATGCAAGGTTAAAAGTGCAACCACAGACGCGGTGGACGCGGGCTGGGGAGCACACCTGAACAACACAATGTTGTCGGGCAATTGGAGTCCTCGCCAGCTAAAGTGGCACTCCAATGTGAAGGAGATGTATGCCGTGTATGCAGCCTTATCACAACAAGGTGCAGACATGAGGGGTGCACACGTACTGGTACACTCAGACAATCGCACCCTGATAGCCTACATAAGGAACGAAGGGAGTACCCGTTCCTTACCCCTGTTGGGCCTAACAGACAAACTCCTTCACTTGACCGAGCAGCTCAACGCTGTCGGCTTCTTACCTCTTAGGGAGGTTAAACAGGATTGCAGACCACCTCTCAAGAGGAAAGCCTGTGCCCAAGTGGCATCTGCAAATCCAAGCCAGGGTGGCAATATTCAAAAAATAGGGCGTGCCAGACATATACTTGTTTGCATCAAAAGAAACCGCAGTCGTCCCGCGGTACGTAACCTGGGACTCGACAGATGGGTCAGCAGTTTTCTGCGACGCCTCCAGTCAAAATTGGAACTGTCAGTTGGGCTGGGTTTTCCCCCACCCAATCTAGTCCCTTGGGTACTGGCACATTTGAACAAAGCCAAGGGAATGTTCACCTTAATAGTCCCACATTGGGACCAGTACTTTGGGTTAACCGACCTCAAAGCCAGAGCCCTAGCAGATCCATTGCCAACATTGGATCTGCAGCAGAATCTAATCGATCAAACAACAGGTCTAGGTCCCCCACAGGTGGACAAATTGTCCTTCCAAACCGGAATCAAACCTCCCAAAATTGGGGGGGGGGGATCAGCTCTCAAACTGGAATAGAGAGGAAATACAATTATTGAGTAGCAGTTGGCGAACTAGCACTCTAAACACATACAAAACCCCTATAAACAGGTGGTTAGCATTTTCCACCACAAATAATGTTAATAATAAAAATCCAGATGGCAGAGATGTTGCAAGGTTTTGTAACAAATCTTTATTTAGAACTATTTTATAGTGTATATGTATATATAATATACAATATACACTATATACAATAATATTGTGTTACATATACTATAACACAATATTATTACATAAATCTGCTATTTCTACTTATTGTGTTTCAACAGTAGAAAACCTTTCCAAAAAATTTCCTTTGTTAAAAAGTAATAAAAGCCATTGCATTGATTAAACTCAAACCTACAAAATCGCCTTTATGGCATATCCCTTTATTATTTAATTGGTTAGAAACCACTGTTTATAGCACCAATTCGCTTTTTGATATATACATATAGAAGAACTGCATTAATTTTGCTCTTAGCATCAGGTCCAAGAATACATGACCTTACCTTACTAGACATATCTCAAAACAACTGCATAGAAGAAGAGGACATCATTGTGCTGTGGTCCAGGTTTGGATAATAACAGATTCAAGCCATTACAGGCAGTCAGGATGGTCATTGGTGAAACACCCAAATGCCCTGTACATATATGTCCTGTAAGACATATCAAACAATTAATTTAGACTTCGCAGCATAGTCGGGTAAATAGTAATATATCCAGTTTATTTATTTATTCCTCTTAAAGGGTAAGTTAAGCCAACTACTAGAACCCTAATTGCAGGATGGGTTAAATTTGTTTTTAAAGCAGTGGACATAAGTGCACCACCAGGGAGTATTAGAGCTGCAGTAGCATTCAAAGGCTGGTGGAAAAATGTACATTGTAATTGAAGAAAGGCTAAAAACAGGCAATTGGAAAAGTGATAAAACTTTAAGATTTTATTTCATTGCAGGGAAATCATTCAGAAAGATAAAAATGAGGATTTACTTAGATCAAATTTCTCAAGTGTCTAGAGTTTATATTTTAATTGATAATTACAAATATAGAATTGATCTTAATTAGCATCTACTGTAGATGCACCTTTTTTATAATATTGATTGTTAATGATCATGAGACTGAGTGCCAAATTATTATAATATCTTAATTAATAACATTTTGTTTATTGTAGTAGTAGATAACCATACTACATAATAATATATAACTATATAAATGAGTCGTTTATAATTCTTACTTATATTTTGTTATATAATGTTAGAAAAAATAATAATTGATTATTAATAAGAATAAATGTTTAAAGTATGAGAAACAATTCTTGGTATTTTACACATTTATATCCAATTCACATAGCGTTTGCAGTTACCATCACCAGCAGATATCAAACAAGTCTTCACATAAACGCTGTGTCTTTCGACTAGGCATATAATAGGACTGTTTTACATTAAAATAAAACAGTTATTATGTGCCGAAAGAAAGACACAGCGTTAGAGCAAGGGCCTGGCTGGTGAGTGAAGACACTATGAAGTGAATCAACGGACGCGCGGGAAGGACGCTCGACCCCTGCCGGAAATTCATGGTAACTTCAGTAAACAGAGACAAACAGGTATGTTTTTAACTAAATATGCTCCTTGATGGCAAGATCATAGACAGCTTCTTCACATAAACGCTGTGTCTTTCTTTCGGCACATAATAACTGTTTTATTTTAATGTAAAACAGTCCTATTATTAATTAGGTAGTATAGATTCATACGAATTTCGAATAATCGAAAAGACTAAAATAAATAATAAAGAAAACATGCTGGTTCCTAAATTGAACGTTTCTGGCAAGAAAGATCATGTTACTCAATGACAATTTAAAAAAAATATTACTAAAACATTTATAAAAATAGTTTCTTTTTTATGAAAATATAAATAACTTTTATCCGAATATTTCTTTTTGTTCAACTTATTATCATTGACTTACAAAAATCATTAACTCAATAATCAAGTTCAGCGTGTGGCAAAGGAACGTGGAACGCGACGCGGTAAAATGGAAATGTATGCGCCGAAATGCGATTATTGTCAACAGCTATTTTGTGCGCAACGTGATTCGTGAATTTTACAAGAAAATTATGTGCATCGATCGCTCGCAAATCTTGTATTTCCTGTAAACACTGTCAGTCGCTATCACAGAGTACATTGTATAGACTGAGAGTCGCTATCACTAGACAGTTTCCAATAGTATATATCATATATTATTCTACTCTTTGGCGTGAACTCTGCAGTATGTTTACGTAAATACGTATCTGCGCTAATAATTATCATGATAATTTAATAAAATAGTGCTTGTCGGTTAAAATTACAGTTTATTTATTTTGTGAATAATGATGAGTCAAGTGGATATCGTTTATTGACGAAAGGAAAATTAAACACTACAAATGAATCCGAAAAATAGCAATGAGATGGATACCAGTGTTATCGAAGCGAACTTTGTTTATTTATTTCATATTATTATTTCTATTATATTTATTTTATGCTTTGAATTCTTGTTTAGTTGACAACAAGGTAAGTGTTATTACACAGGAATTTAATACACAGGATGTTATGTTCCTATTTAATTTAAAAATTAAAGGAATCAAAATCAACTGGAGTTAATGTTAAACTTTTCAGTTTACGTTGAAATACATATTCCTGAAACGGCATATCTCGAAGTACAGGGCAGCAAGTGTCCGCTTCGCTTCACTACTGGGATTCAATGTAGAAGAGAGTTATAAGTACACAAGGCTGAAACAAAACCTAGTGCCAGTGAAGAGGCTCCCTGATGCACTTATTATTGGCGTCAAGAAATGTGGTACGAGGGCGTTATTAGAGTTTTTGAGGTATGCACGTTGTTTATCGGGGATATTGTGTAAGGTGCCTTTTTTCGCAATCTAAACAAGCGAATTTGGGTATTAGAATCTTGTCAGTCATGTGGTGCTGAATAAATTAGGTAGTTGCGAGTCTTTAAATGTGCTATAGCCCAGAACTTAATGAGTAGGTGAGTAGAGAATATGAGATGCCTCCCACATTTTTATCTTTGACTAAATGTTTTAAATTTATCTTTATAACAATTCCAGATTACATCCAGATGTGAGGGCTGCTGGGTCGGAGGTCCATTTCTTTGATAAATTTTATCATAAGGGCTTTGAATGGTACAGGTAAATAATTTATAGACTAGGTATTTATTTTATCTATGAAAATTACTTAAAATTAATTATTCTAAAAGAATCCTCATCACTACAACTAGTACTTCCATAAGTCTCTCACTTGTATCAACCCATTTATTGCCTCATTACACAGCATGGTCTCCACTTATGTGAGATGCAGGGGCTATATTCCTTCATACTTGACTAGTGCAGATTGGCTGATTTCACACACCACCAAGAAGGTCTCTCAGCTATGCAGGTTTCCTCACAATGTTTTCCTTCATTGTTTGAGCATGATAAAAATAATTAGTGTTAGTGTGTGTTCATTTAATTAGTGAGGGTCAGTGTTGACATGAAACTCATCTCAACATTGGGTTATTGAGCTTAATGTATTTGTTTCTTTATATTATAACTAGGTTGATACAACATAAGGTCTGTTGTGTTGTGTGTTACTGATATTAATAATGTGAGACACTAAATATATACTTGCATTAACTGACTCTTATCTCATGTTTCAAATAACTTGCAGAGACAAAATGCCGCCAACACTAGAGGGACAAATCACCATGGAGAAGACACCTTCTTACTGGGTTACTCGGTCTGCACCCAGACGTGTCTATGCCATGAACCCAAGTGTCAAGCTACTGGCAGTCGTAAGGGATCCAGTCACAAGAGCCATCAGTGACTACACACAATCTGCCAGGTACTTACCGAACCTGAAATATGGCAAATTATGTTTCTGCTAAACAAATGGTCATTTGAGAGAAGAGTTTTATAAAATAGCTGTTTCATATACAATGCATGTAGGTATGGATTTATTTATTTTTAAATTATTCGACATATAATTATTCGGACCAGTCTTATCCAAGACATTTAGATAATTAGGTGAACTTAGGTCATATTATAAATGGAGGAAAGAGGGTAGATATGGACAAATGGCATTCAAGAATAAAATGAAAACAACATTACCAATCAAGTGTTATATTAATTATAATATTTATTGAGTATTGAATTAAATAAATAAATAAATATTATGAACATATTTAGACAATACAAATACTCTAAAATGTAGCATATTATGAAAAACACTTAATGCAAAGCCTGTTTTCTAAATTAATATTATAGAAATAGATTATTAATATTATAGAAAATTTCCAAATGAAATAGTCATTTAGAAAACAGGCTTCTTTATGAATGTAGCTGAATCAAAAAGTACAATATGTAAAATTAAAAAAAAAATTGTTCCAAAGTTATAGCAAAAAGTACACTCAGTTTAGTCTTGAAACTAACTGCAGATTATCAGGTTCTACTGTGAATTATTTAATTTAAACATTTTGTCTATGCATCATTACATGAGTCTTCTTGTTAAATTGCTGTCCTCAAATCATCTTTTACAAGGTGAAAAGGGTGGCGTGCAAAAGCCCTAAAATTTTCATAACATCCATGAAAAATGTGACGAAAATTTAGCTTGATTTGAATTTGTATGCATGATTAAAGTTGATTACATAATAGCCTGGTTTACTTATGAAGTTGCTTAAAAATGTATACAACATATTTTTCAATAACTTCAACAATTTTATGATATTTACAGCAAAAGACCGTCTCTGCCTCGCTTTGAAGACCTAGCCCTAGTAAATAGCACAGCCGTTTGGAGTGGAGCGCCATCAATAGTGGACGCATCATGGCCGCCCGTCCGGCTGGGTGTGTATGCGAGGCCACTGAGGCGCTGGTTGCGACGGTTCCCGAGGTCTAGGCTGCTTTTAATCAGTGGGGAGAGACTGGTCGTAGATCCTGCTGCTGAAATGGCTAGAGTACAGGTAATTTGCCTACCGCTGATCCTCTTTTTGTAAGGCTTAGTGTTTATTCTTGTTATTACTATATAGGTATGGCATACGCATGGCGTACAGACGGTGGGGCATTTGTCCCACCAGGCTCTCTGACCTGAAGCTAAGAATTATTGGACGAAATTAGAATAATGACAAATAATGGTATTTTACGAAGAATACAAATTGGGCTAAGGTCAACGAAGACAGAAAACTTAATAGAACCCTCGCAAGTTATTACTGGAATAAGGTTTAGTGCAGTGAATAAAACGTAAAAAGCATTTTTAATTTCCTACTACTTTAGTTACTTCTGCCCCACGTCTTAAAAGTGTTGGGTACGCTGATTGGGATGGCTATTGCGCTCTGTATTCTTTGTTGTACATCCCACTAATATTATGCATGCAAAAGTTTGTATGGATATCTGAGGGCATGATTGTTACTCTTTTACGCAAAAACCGCTTAATGGATTTGGATTGAATTTGGCATACAGATTATTACCTGTATATAATACACCATAAGCTACTTTTTATCTAAACACAATGCGGGCAAAGCCGAGAGTGGAACGGAGTATGGATTATTATGCTATCAAGCAAGAGCTCTCCCCTAACTGCTGTATTTTTGGTTTCAGGAATTCCTCGACCTAAAGCAGGTGATAACAGAAAAACATTTCTACTTCAACGCAACTAAGGGGTTCCCTTGTCTCCTGAAGTCTGAGGGTCGTTCCACACCGCACTGCCTCGGCAAGACTAAGGGCCGGAGTCACCCATACATCGATCCTAAGACTATAGAAAGACTGAGAGACTTCTACAGGCCGTTCAACGAGAGGTTTTACCAGTTAGCTGGTATTAATTTCGGATGGCCTTGAAAAGCTGTGATGTTGGATATTTAGGTAGGTAAACAGATGTATGGATTGGAGATGCTTTTGTCGGTTTTATAACTTAAATATAAATACGAACTTCTATATACATATAAATATTAGTGTCTACAGATGTACTCACTGTGCAAATACTTCATTGCCATTGAGGCATTGCTCATAATGTGCAGTTATAAGGTACCTACAATTCATTTATATTCTAACATTATTGACACGGAGATCATGAAAATGCACATCTGCCACTGAATGTAAGGAGGATAAGTCTAGGGGCCTGAGCCTGTCTCCGCGGCCTTCCATCTCTCTGCTCTATCCAGTACTTACCCTATTGGCGAGTTCTGTGATAAACTGTACTCTTAGACGTGTGGAGGCCTCGGGGCAACAAAAAAGTGGAGACCTTCAGGCCCTAATTGTTTGTTCCGAGGTCTGTAATGTGGAGGGCCTCTTTTTTGTATAGGCCCGGGGCTGTTGCCACGGTGGCCCTCCCCTCGATCCGGCCCGGACTGCGCCTAGTGGTCATGATTTTTACGATATTGCAGATAAAAATAAATGCATAAAATTTAATATATTATGTTGGAGCAACTGATTCAAATAGCCATTTAATCGCTCAGCTAGCCGTAAATTATACGACGAAGACTCGTATTTCGGTATAAACAAAACATACTTATTTAATGGTGCGGTATCTTGAGTTAACGTTCAACGTTTTATGTGCTAAGTGTAATTCTACTAAGAAATTTAGGCGTCGTTTAATGAAAGGGCTAGTATTGTAATTAAACGGATATTTCAAGCAGTTGGGCGATGTATACATAATGTAGCTCAACATCCTAGGATGGGCACTTTTTTAAGTGCGGAGAAATCCTTTACTGCCATTCCCGCCGCCTGGAGAGGTCTGACTCTGCCCAACGTGAGCGTTTACCGACTAAAAACCGCACTCGGTAACGCCACCGTATTGCCGGGGCCATGGGATATGCGAAAGCATGCACCAAAACCCCGGCGGGCTTCGATCCAACTCTGGTTGCTGGACCCCAGCTAGTGGGCACTAGACCATGGTGGGCACGGTCCACCCGCCACCCTCGCTATGTACGCCTATGGTATACATATAGATTAAGAAAACTAATTTTAGCTTTATTTATGCGGGTAGCTGCTTCCTAGTTCCTAGTAAGCATTCCTTAACAAAGTGTTCCATTTGATATCATTTACGCTTCATAATTTGTACGATTATGAAGTCATATCATTTTTATATAGTGTATGCGCTTATTGATAGCATAGTCTGTCAGGAATATTGTTACTAGTCATACTGTGTTACATATTATATTGATTATGTATTGATGAATGTTGAGTATTGTTTAAACAATAGATTAATTAGTTGTGCAATTTTCGGGTAAAATGCAATAGTAGCTAGTCATCAACTTACTACCTCTTGTAACTTTTTTTACTGCAATTGTGAGATAAAGTAATTAATTACTTGTCCACTTACATTTTAAATTATTACCTACACCAACATTTATCAACATAAATAGAAGGAAATATCATACATTAAGTTAGTTATATGTTTATTAAAACATTTATTATTAATACTCAATACTCAATTTTTTATTGCATTCCATGGTAATTTTACAGATGGACTTAAATTAAAATTACGACAACACTAGATTTTAACTATAAAGCGAATCTAAAATATAAATTCATTCTTATAATGAATTTATTTTTAACTTTAGCATGCCAAAATATGTTCCAATATTTTTTTTAATCCTCCAGTATTTATTGAATGTCTTGCCACTAATATTACGAACGAAGGTTGTGTTAAATGAAAACGAATGAGAGATAGTGTTTAAAAAAATGTGCCATATACCATAGGTAGGAAATTTATAAGAATTAGATACTATTTCAATCTACATTAAATAAAGCCTGCAGCTGCGTCAAACGAGACTTCATGTCATACCTTCTTTTTTTCTTCTCAAATAAACTAGTAATTACTATTTAAGATAAATCTTTATGTACCAATCAGGGGTATGATTTAAGTGAACACATATTTTGTTTAACGGCCATATATTAAATTAACTTTTACTTGAAGTTTCACATTGTGTGTCTCGTCTCGACTATAAGTTATATTGTAGAATATATTCCGTTTACAACGTACATTCCTCTTTGAGCATTCCTACAATATTACCTGTTGTACAGGTTGACTAAACAATATCAATTCATAATTCTTATTTAAAAACAGCTGTGTTTGTAGAAAAATGTATAGTAAATTGAGAAAAAAATGCAATGTAGTGCTAGTTTTAGATATTATGTATTGCACTGAGCCCTCCAAATCACTTGTGCCCTCTATCAGCTTAGTAGAGTAGATAGCTAAATATATAAAAATAAGACTGTTTTAAACATTGTAACTTATTGAAATAAATACACATGCAACAAATGAACTGTTCTTTTTACTTGAATGTATCCATACTAATACATATTTTAAATGCGAAAATATGTCTGCTTCTTACCGCGCTTAAAATACTGAACAGATTTAGATGAATTTTGGTATGATTACAATAGTTTAAGAGCCGAGAAGGATATAGGATAAAACTATCCTATATATCCTATCCTTCTCGGTTCCTAAATTTAATTTAATCCTTACCGCAAAATTATCCATTGAAAGGGCAGAACATTGCATTGAAACCCCCCTTGGGTTGGGAGTTTGCGGAATCGGACCGGAATCATATATAAATAAGTAATTTGATGAAAAATCAAATTGTATTTTTTAAACTACTCGCTGGCAAAGGCTAGTATTGTTATACTACCTTCACCTGGACAACATTTAATCATAGTAGGGCAACTATTTACTTTCTATTTGAATAAGTTTCAAAGATTTAACTCATTTTTTTATACTAGTTGCCCTGACCGACTCCGTTCTGTCAAAAGTAAGTAGTTTTTTTTTAAAATATCCCACCTTCCGTGGGCCATAAGGAACGTACAAAATAGCCATATTGGTGGAGCCATTCTCGAGTTATGCGTTTAGCAACATTAATTTTTATTTATATAGATTTACAAAAATTCTTACAAACATTCTCGGAGATTTACAAAACAAATAAAAAACAAAGAAAAAATAACTTATTAAAATCAACATGTATGATATATTATACATATCCATATTTTGTACACATAATATACAGCTTATTGCTAAATACTTTACACGTCGTTACTCGGTACATATATAGGTAAGTCTATTGGGTTGATCCGTAGGTAGGAAACTGAGTCGATGCCAACTATTGCGAAGACGATCGTTACGTCATCATCGTACTTCGAATGGAGAGACATCACTTGCGCGGCAGATGGAAAACTTGAAGATTCACTGAAATAAATATATGCAGAAATTATTACACAGCGCTATTTAGCTCCTATAGTTATAAGTTGTCTTGTTATATTTTGGTAATAGATCTGGAATGACCTTTTATTTTGTTTAGCCCCACCGCCTTGATATGATTATGGCACCCAGTTATATAATCCGGCACTAAGGGTGAACTTACTATGCCTCTAAAGACGCTAAACCTTTTTTTCGACAAAAATGTAAACTATACCATTACTGAAAATGGAACTTGGTAATTCTTACAAGACAATTTAAAATAAAATACATAACAAGAAAACAAAGGTTATAAGTAGAAAATATTAAATTTCAACTTACTCCAAGCATATAATCCTAAAATGCGGTTTAGGTGGGTTCGTTTTCCTAAAGTTTTGCACATTTCTGTTGTACACATCGAAATCTATGGCGAGACTAGATTCAGAACAACAATCTTTATTGTTCTTAATAATCCTTAACTTTTGTAACATCGAAGGCATGTCCAAGTTATCGTCTGAATTTACTAATGGCCGCAGACCCGTGTTACACAATTCTGAATCAGCTAATAAACGAGCTTGTTCATTTTGAAATGCAATATTTGTTTCGTCTAAATGTCTTAGAAAAGAGATTTTTGCTTCTAACCAATTTTGATATTCGTGGAATTGGTCCTTCATAAAGTCAAAAATATATTGTTCTTTACTGCTATCTGTGAGGCGAGCGTTCATAAATTGGTTGGGTACAATTTCTGCTCTCCCGAAATCATTTTCATTTGGCAACCAGGCTTTATCAAAAGTTTTCAATATATGGTCATTGTATGCTCTACTACCTTCGGCTTCAAGTGTCTTAGGTTCAGTTCTACTCGTATCTATACCATTATCATCTTTGCTAGTGCTTGGATTATTAGAAGACTGCAGTCTTTCTGATCGACGTTTCAAGATATTGAACGGATTTCTCAACCTTTTCCCCTTTCCTTTATTGACTTTTGGTTTTTCTTCCACGACGCAATCCGATTCTGAACTAGAATTAACTGTTATACAACTTCTATCAATAACTTCGTAGTTACTATCATTCAAATACATATCAGTATTGTAAGATTTATTAAACGTTTTGAGTGCTTTAGAGAAAGCTCTTCTATGACTAGCTGTTGCTTTATGTCTAGTTTCGAGATCTTTCAATTTCGATGCTAATAGTCTAAGCCTATACAGATTTTCATCAAACTTGTCATCATGATCTGAATCCAGCCTAGGCTTTTTACTTTTAGATTCTTCATCGTCATCCAATTCTATTGTTTCTACAATCTTCTCTTCGTTAACAACATCAAAATTATTAGTCAATCTTAATCGCGTCTTATACCTTATATTGTATGAGTGAAGTTGATTGTGGAGGGAGTCTAGGCTGTGCATTTCGCTATTACCAACCATAACAAACTGTTTTAGTCTAACAGCCAAATTCTTTATGGCTTGCAAGTGGGCAGTTCTACCAGTCCTCATTCTTTTTCTACTATTTTGGCTTATATTAGGATCATTTTCACTTAAGTGGCCAGGATAAGAAAATGATCTTAGAACGTGATTTGGTCTTGGAAGGTATTGAACACGGGATTGGAAAAACATATTTGAAAAAGATGGTCTTTGAAAGAACATACTAAATTGATAATAGTTAAGGTTATTTTGGGGGCGCCAAAATCCGTAAGGTCGGAAATGATGGTGTGCTATATGAGGAGAAAAGTTTAGATTGTGGGAATATTCGGTATTTCGTATTCTTCTTACATTGGTCTCATTCGCTTCATCAGAACTTGTATAAGACGCTGATTCAGTAGATGCGGACCTTTTGGATCGCCTTTTGATGTTCTCTAAATTAAGCAAGTAGCTTGAGTTATTGACGTAAATATTTTTCGGAATCCATTCTTGTTCTGGAACATTCATTGTCGCTAATTGTTTTTTGTACAAATCTGGTATGTTTTCGAAATACTTCTGTATAATTTTTGAGTTGCAGGGTTTTAGCTGTCTTTTGCTCAATCTCTCTATTTTTCTCAAATAATCATGTAATACATTTTGTTGCGGGATGATTGTTGATCTCGAGTTATATGTGTTGCTTGATTCTTCAACATTTCTGGTATCTGTGGATAAATAATAATTATATGACTGTTCATTTTTAAGGTTTATCTTAGATTTATAATTTTAATTTACTTTTGCAACTTAAAAATGATAGTTACCAGTATTCTCCGGCGCTGTAGCATCTTCTATCGTGTTACTCGCTATATTATTATGTTCTTCCTCCATTAATATAATTCCTGAAACATCAAGTTCTCAATTTATATGGTATAAACTAGATGAATCACTTATTAATAAAACATTGTATTAAAAAGTTAAAACTGTTGTCAAGTTATGGCTGTAGGCATTAAAAGAAAAAAAAGCACTATAAAAAAATATGTATCAGGATTCAAGTTACAATCTGTAATACATAGCAGAATAATGGTTCTACTGCTACATTAGTTACTACTGCATATAAGCACATTGTGCATTGGGATGGTCGTTTGGGTACATTCAGAAGTGAGCCTACTAAGAAAAAGGTTTCATCAAAGATGGGGAGAATCTTGATAATATAAATTATAATTTTAATAGGATATTCTAGTAATCTAGTAATCATAGAAATTGTTTATTAATTAAATGATTATGCCTTTAAACATGGTTGACACTTTTTTTTAAGTTTAAGAGTGTGTGACATATCAAAACTGCAATAATAGAATGCCTCTTATAATAATATAGTCGGGCACTACACCAATAAATTTAATAATAATAATTATTATTATTATATACATACCAGAATCTTCAGGTTCTTGACATACATCCATATTTATCTTTACTTCTTCATCATTTTCTACTGAGAATGACACATGTTGGGTAGTCTCAGCTTGACTTACAACATCTGTACTGTTTATCCCAATAGAATCTACATCCATTTTAACTGGAGATTCAATAGCATTTGCTGCATGAATTTGTGTATCAGTTTTAGTAATAATTTCTTCAGTATCTTTATTAATAACTGCTATAAAATTACTAGCTACATTGTTAGTAACTTCTTGGTTATTACTTTCATTCATTACAGTTCTTTCACCTTCAGCTTGTGATGTATCACTCTCAGCCTCGTGAATTATACTACTCTTTGAAGAATCAACTGTTTCAGATTTCACATCAGTGTTTCTTGTTTGTTGTTCAACATTTGTAGATTCATTTTGTGGGTTCACTTCTGCCGGAACAATATTATCAGCAACATTTACTGGGTTTATTAGAATAGCATCATGTTCAAGTGTATTGACTGTTTGAAGATTCTGATGTATATTTTCTGTTTTAACCATTGATGAGTCAATATTTTCCACATTTTTGTTTTTTGTACTGACTGTTGTAGCAATACATTCAGAATCATTGTTTTTATGAACAGATGGCAAATCAATATTCGCAGGTTGATTACTTGCACTTACTCTTGGTGAATGAATATTTTGTGACTTATTTTCTAAGCTTGCATTATGGCAATATGATTTGCCTTTAAGAGCTTTATGTCTAAACACTTTGTACCCTAGTCTACTGAGTGATGCATATACTTTGTATTGTATCATTGTTGTTGATGAATTTAGTAATAAAGCATATGCTTTTTGTAATGATACTGTGACTTCATTGTGCTTTAGAAGTAGACAATTCTGAAAATAGAATCCAATAAAAAAAAATGATAGGCTTTTTATTATAGCAGCAGCACATGCAATGAGGAATATAGAACAAGCATAGAATATTTTTATTGTTCTCAAATCTGGTACAGATATTCAATACTTTATTTGAATACCAACAGCTTATGTATACGTATAAATGACTAGTACTTATAAAAATAGTCAGGTGTTCATTATCTTATACAATGTGGGGAGGACAATATGATCATAAATGAAACTTCGTATAAGTCATGATATTCCCAACCGTCACACAAAAAATCAAATGAATATATCCAGTAGTTTAGCCACAGGACATTATTTTTCATTTTAAGTATTTTCGACATGATGTTTTGTAAACAGGAGAGCACGCGACAGGTTAACGACTTACGTTGCCAGCTCGCCACTTTAAAAACCTACGCCTTTTCTATCAAATTTATTTTCTCAATGCAAATTATACTTTATGCCCGAGCCATAAGAGTCATAAAGCGTGTCATCACAGCTAGATCTTTCCTGTTACGCACTCATGTCAATCGCAAAATATGTATGTGCGAAAGAGATAGGTAAGTTTGCTTGTTTCCTCTTTGCTTACTTGTCGACGTGTCTAGGTTACGCGGTCAGTGTGTCACCGGACGTCCTTACTGCCTGTGACGCATTTTATTTTCTCTGGAATTTCGGATGCGCCCGCGCCCGTTTGAAGTCGCCGCGCGAGTGTTATCGTATCTTTGTTGTTGTGTTGTGTTGTGTTGTGCGAAATTTGACGCTTTGTTTTAATAGTGACAGGACACATAAACGTATTATAGGTACTTAGTTAAATAGCTAAGTGAACTTTGCGAAATTAGACGCTTAATACTTGGTGTTTCAAGGTTTTATTATTAAATAATCATGCCTCGTTACAATTATACCGCTTCGGAGTACACTGATATGATTTTAATTTATGGGGAGTGTCACGGTAATGCCGCTTTAGCTGTACGGACATACCGTGAGAGGTATGGGAACACGCGTATGTGTCCGACCCACGGGCGCACTATTGTACAAGCTGTCCAGAGGATACGGGAAAATCAATCTTTGATCCCGCACGTAGATGGTGCTCCTCCACGTGCAAATGTGATTTCAGACGAAAGAGTTATTAATTATTATGATCGTAATCCGACGTCCAGTCTGCGTAATGCAGGTCGACATTTTCGTGTAAATCACAAAACTATTCAAAAAGTTTTGAAACGTGACAAACGCAGACCTTATAAGTACAAGAAAGTACAAGCATTGTTACCGAGAGATAAGCCAATAAGAGAAACTTTCTGTCGCTGGTTGGAAACCAAACATCTCGAGAATCCTGACTTCCTGTACAATGTGCTGTGGACTGACGAGAGTACATTCACAAGGAATGGTTTATGGAACCGACAGAACCTTCGGTACTGGAGCCGCGTGAATCCGCATCTAGTACGGGAGTCTTCACACCAGTACAGATTTGCGGTCAATGTGTGGGCTGGCATACACAGAAATACTATTATTGGTCCGGTATTTATTGATGGCAATTTAAATGCTGTAAAGTTCATTGAACTCCTCGACGGATCCGTTTCCGAGTACACGGACGAACTTTCGCTGGACGTGTACAGGCAGATGTGGTACCAGTTAGATGGAGCACCAGCTCATTCAGTGGTGTCTGCAAGAGAGCGTTTGACTCAAATGTTCGGACAGCAGTGGATTGGCCGTTTTGGACCAGTGCGGTGGCCAGCGAGGTCACCAGATCTCACGCCCCTGGATTTCTTTCTGTGGGGTCACATAAAGAATGAGGTATACTCAACAGAAGTTACTACCGTTGAGGAATTAAAAAATAGAATAATAATATCTTTTAATAAATTGAAAGAAATGGCTGCTAATGGTGACCTATTATCAAGAGTGAGAAATAACATTATACGTCGGTGTAGTTTGTGTATTCAAGAACACGGCGGACATATTGAAAATAAAAAAATTTAATGACTGGCGACATAATTATGTGATCGAAAAGTGATTGTGAATAATAAATTGATCAGTGAATAACTCGCGGGTGAATGATGCCCGACTATTTGGTTAATATTCTGTGATTTGATTTGTGTAATTGAGCATTAATAACAATAAGAATAATGGCGCCAAACATTACGTCGCTGCGTCGGCCACAGCTTTAACATGAATGAAACCAAGCTGCGTTGCCATTCTTATCGCAGGTCAGTGTACCATTTTTATAAATGGTGTTTTATTTTGTTTGCAGTTTTAAGCTATTTAGTTTGTAAGAAATTTTTTTTTTTTTTAATTTCCATGTTCGGATTTATTTGATAGTTTACAAATGTTTCTATAAACCAGTATTGCCAGTGTTTTCATTTAAAGTCATATTGTCATCTCCACATTGTATATAAAAATCTCGGGTCACGGTTTGTCGCTGAACTCCTTCGAAACGGCTGAACGGATTATTATGAAATGCAATCTTTATTACCCCTAGGTAATAATGGGGACATTACTAGATTTTTTTGATAAAATATTTTTTTGTTTTTTTTTAATGATTTGGTATCAAAAACCACCAACCCCTATAATGTGGCAAAACAACGTTTGCTGATTCAGCTAGTAATGAATATCGGATATAACTTACAACTTCCATAAGAAACAATATTTCTTCAGGCCGAATATATATTTTTTTGTCAATATTGTGACCGAGGTACTGCCAGTGCCCACCGGCCATCTGTGTGACTTCTGCAAGCATGAGATCATCACGCCATTCTGCATGGCTCAACGTTCCCCTAAAATGAGATTTCACATCTATAGAATATAGTGAGGAGGGATTTGCAAATGTTGGTTAAGAAATGCTAAATGCCATCTAGATCCTAAAATATGTAATCTTAAAAATGAATTGTAAAAGATCTATAACATAACATACCATCGCGCCTGTCGTCACCGAAAGGTTCAGCAGAGGTGTACTAATGTACACCCACGTTTCGCCGGTATGTTTTAGGTCCCATGTAATAGGGGGCGAGTGTATTGCCATTAACCAGGCACAAATCCAAACTCCGAGCTGCTACTGAGAATTTCACAGAAAAACCCAATAACACTTTGCTCAAACTGGGAATCGAACCCAGGACCTCTTGCTCAGCAGTCGTACTGTTCGACCCCTAGACCAACGAGGCAGTTCTAGATCTATTTACAGAAATTAACATCATTTATCAAATATCATAAATGATGTGATAATAAAACATTTAGCTGACTGCACCATAATGTTACAACAATAGTGTCAGCTGATGAGTAAGGTGAGTAGACTTGTCAAGGGAGTGATTATTCTGACAGCATAAAACTGCTGTTTGCTGTTTAGTAACTTTGCTATTTTAACAAACTATTTTGGCAGGTGTAACGCGTGAGCGACACCTCTGGTGGAACCACTTACCATCAGGCAAGCCTTAAGCTAGTTTGCCACCTGTGTGGGATAAAAAATATAACTATTGATCTGTGGTTGTGGTTCTTAGCCCAATGAAGATAAGAGTGACATAGTATGTGTACATTGAATGTACCATTCCTGGCATGGATCTATTCTCATTGAGTGAGGTTAGGCTATAGTCCACTAGTGCAGTGGGACAGACTTCAGACACCATTAAGAATATCTTTCAGGCACGCTTGTTACTCACAAGGTTTTCCTTCAGCATGTGATCACACATGGCTGATGATGTCAGCCTTTGTGGTTCAAGTTGAACTTCACTTTGAAGTTCACTGGTCACACCACAAAGCTATCATCATTTTTTTATAGACATTACAGCACCATAGTATAAGTGTTATTAGTATAACTCCCCATATCAGACAATTATAAAATTAATTTAAGTTTTTATAGCTATATTTTCAATGTTATAATCTAAAATTCTTTATTTATGTTTATGTTTATGTTTACTTACTGTTTTTCAATTCTCTCAACTTCAATTGAATACTTCCTTGCTTCTAAGGCGGATTGTATCTGCTTCTGTTCAAGCCAAGAACCATTGGGTGTGACATCTTTCAGGCCTAATTCAGGCAGACTTGCATCTGTTTTTGTAATGCCTTTTTCTACTAATGCCTCACCACTGAAATTCAACAGTAAAAATATGTTAAGATGATTGTGAAGCATTTTTTAATAATCATGGATGAAGGTGTAAAGTATGGCAACTGAAACTCTTTTGCTGTGGATATGATCAAACCTTTTTGGTTAAGAACTTATGATGGAAGTGATTACGATTTAGTATGTGAAAAGGTATAACGTATGTTTCAGTAGTCAGTAGTTTTAATAGGTGAATTAAAAATGCCGTGGCCGCAGTAAAATCCGCGATAAGTTTATGTGCATTTGTTGTTCGACGGGTTCTAAAAAAAGAAAGTCTGATTACTTATCACCTTCTTTAGGTTACAGATATACGTGTTTGTTATTTCTTCGGCAAATAGCCAGCAACATTTGTAGTAAATTAACCAAGAAACACTAATATTCGGCTTTTAATCACAGTTCAATAGTTAATTACATTTCAATATTATTAATTTTGGAACCCAGGTTAATTCGTTGTAAGGGATATTTTACTTACGGTAAAAGTCTAGGTTTCTCCATGGCGTAAACAAACAGCTCATAATATTAAAATCAAAGTATATGTTTCATTGACGAAATAAAATCGTGTTTTTCATCAAATTTATTATATTTTGACGTTTTCAATTTTAATATTAATACTAATTCCTATACAAAGTAACTTTAGTGTAAGAACTAATAGGCCTTCTTATGTGATTTACACGAGTGTGAAAGAGATAGGATTGCTTAATAATGCTCCATAAGTACTAGAATTGTCATGTAGATGGAACGTTGCGGTTGACGTAGATTTAGACAGTGTTACCAATGCATCAATTGTTGTAGAAAATATAATTTGATTGGCATCTTACCTTAATTTTTTGGTACTTATTAAAATACCTCTGTGCTTTATTTACTCACCATACAGTCGTGTCCCTTGCCATGTTCGCCGATAGATGGCGTAATCACAATTAAATCAGAGGCAGCAGTAAAAGAAAGTTGGGTCGTAGAAATGAGTTTTTGCTGAGGCAGATTGAGAATATAAAAACATCCCTTTGTAAAAAAAACGTAGCCCATTTTCTCATGTGTCGTGGGGGACAAAATATTACATACATTATGAAAAAAAAAATAGATAATTACGTCCGTAAACTTTAGGACTAGGTACTTTAAATAAATGTCAAATAATATTTAGTCAAACGAAACACTTTTTATTTAAGTTATTTAATTTAAAAAAATGCATTACATTTTGTTAAGACCAAAATGTTTCGCCAAAACCTGTATATATAATCGACTCTATAATCACCTTTTATAAATCTCCCTCTGCATCCTGGACGGTCAACTAAAATAGAAAACGATTTGTCAACTAATAATAAAAATGTTTTAGTAGGTATTCATATTTTTTACTACCCGGTAATCTACCCGTTATAAAAAATTTGTAAATGCAGATCAAAATATAAAACAAATAGTCTCCTCAGTCTATTTATACACCGCTAAAGAAATCGTCATTACCCTCATCTTAGCAAATCCAGATATCCAATTGTACCTGAGGAAACGAAAGTTTTCATCATCATCATCATCAACCCAATTATTGTCCCACTGCAGGGCTCACCCGGGTCTCCTCTTACTTGAGAGTGATTAGGTAATAATCATCACGCTAGCCTAGTGCGGGTTGGCAGACTTCACACGCCATTTTCAGTCTCTCAAGCTGAGAAGAATATTACAGATTTTATATTGTTAACAAGAATTATTTACATTTCGTTTTTTATTTTATATATATTATTATTTTCAATTGTTTTTGTATGTTTAGTATAGATATAAACGACTTGGTTGTACACTGTAAGTTTATATTTTATGAATAAATGAATATGAATATGCAGGTTTCCTCGCGATGTTTTTCTTCACTGTTTTGAGCTTGTAATAAATACGCACATAATATCAGTGGTGCGTACCTTGGGTTCGAACTCGAGACCTTTGATTTCTCAATTTACTGGTTGCATTGTACCACTAAGCCATCACAGCTATTCATAAAGGTTATACCTACTAATTATCAATAAATCTTAAAACCTAAATCTAATTACAAAATCATTACAACACAACGCTACGCTCAATTGTTATTAATAATTTAATGAAAGAGTGTACTACAGTTCACAGTACTAAACAACAAAAAATGAGAACTCGATTCTCAATGGGCATTGCCATCTCAAGCGAAGCAGCAGAGCCGCAATATTGTTCGGCTAGGAAAAATATTCAATCGGAACAACACCACTAAATATATCGATGCGACTACCCTATTCATGGGCCTAAACAAATTGATGCAGAGAATTGAAGCCATTTATATAGCTTCTTGTATACTTTATACACGCTAAGAATGTATCATCTACAAATTAATGTGGAATAAGGAAATGACGTGGGCTTTATGCTACTCAACTTCAATGTGCCTTGACCCTTAGAGTCAAGTTCGCTGGCTTTTTAAATTTAGTTGGCAACAACAACACAACCGTAGCGTAAGCTACTAAGTTGTAGACTCGCGTAGTAGCGCTACGTCGTAACGTAGGAAGTCGGTGTATACCCAACGTGTATCGATTAGTGCCCCGGAATAACCCGACGACAGACGAACGTAGCCGAACGCTTCCGACTTCACCCGATATCTACGTCCATACATAGCGGAAGTAATGAAATGTACAGAAAGATATGAACCGGAAAAATTGTCGCTCTCTTTTTCTTCACGTCGCGTCTTATCCGGATCCCTAAAAAAGGCTTCCTTTGTCGGTTTTCCCTTTCAACGCATTTCGCCTCCGGGTTATAACGAATGGATATTTATATTATGGATGACAGAAGAGCGACGACAATGCATTTAAATTCTATAAGTCTTTTACACTTTTGGCAGTTTAAAAATCAATTTTATAGGTATTTAAGGAACAGTATTTACTTTCATTATGACCTCATGTAAAATTAAAAATTCCCTTTCATACTTATATAACAAAGGCACCCTATTTTATAACAGTGAAAGCTACCCAAGTTCTTTAATGGAAAAGCGTAATTAAAGTTGTAGTTAATTGGCTGTTTGGTGAGAGCCTAGTCGGGATGTCGCCGGGAAGTTCCCGTTGCGTTACGACCGCAGTCGGCGAGGGCTGGAGGCGATTTAACGTATTGTAATGTAAGTTTATACGACATGCCACCCCCTCAGCCCGGACGCCTTGCAGTTAATACCATAGCTCAATGATAGTCGCCTGTACACGCACGCGAAGGCTCGACCGGCTTCGATTTAAAGAATTTAAAATTTTAACTTTTCATATTCGAATCGGAACCGAACCTTCTGTTTACAGACGATCGAAGGGCGGGGGATGGGGTGGCGCACCCCAAATACGTACCATGTTATTTATGGTATATTTTGACGTGCTCGCTCGCTGCTAACTTCAAGTCGCGTGGGATAATGGGGTGATGGATAGTGTTATCGGTCGCTATTCATGGTGTTTCGCGTTCAACTCGTGCATTTATTATTACAGTGTGTTGTGGAAAATCCCATATTTACCCGAATTAGTGCTCAACAGTGTCCTTTCAGAGATATTACAGGTTGTAGCAGTCAGCGACCGGCGTTTCTCTCAATGCGGATTTTAGAAATAGATAAACTTATATATATATCCATGCAATTTTCTTTTAGTTATTCAGTAAACTAAAACCCTAGTGAGATAGGTGTTGTGTAAAAGTGAAGTGAAGTTTTAGGAGTCTCCAATATTGCACATCATTGCAGGAGTCATAAGGTAAGTTTGAATTTTTCCCAGAGAAATGCTGTTTGTGTGGATTATAAAATAAATTAAAAATATATTATACCGCTAAAACTCCACGAGGCGTTGATGATAGAATACAATGCTATAAATATAACATTAAAATTGACTATGTGCCTATTTGTTTATGTTTTTTTGTGTTTCAAGTAGCGATGAACTTAGCTGAAGAAAATTCTATGATAGATAAAATAGGTAAACAGTGAATTTTCGGTGAATTGAGTATCGCGCCATCTATTGTTGGAATTAGCTGGTAAGTGTTAGTTCATCGTGCGGCCGTCATTAGTGGCGCCCAAGTGTCAGCCGGCGACACGCCTGCAGTCACGCGGAGTTGACGCGCGTCGTAACATGTTTGCGTGGGTGTAGATCGCATCATTATAAACAATTTATGTGTTTTCCTCCTTATCAACTAATCAAAGTAGTGTACTGGAGTTATCTAGTGTGTTGCTAGTATAACATAATTGGATCTATGAATGTTTACATCAATGTGTATAGTGGTGTTCTTGTTAGTGTTTCGTATGTGTGTGTTTTGTTGTTGCCGATACCGAGGACAGGATTTTGGCCGTGCTGTGAAGGTCTAGGGCCAGTATGAGAAAAATAAACGGTGAGGACATGAATATTCAAGATGCTTTCAAACATGCATGCGAAGCATAAGCTCAATCAACTAGCTTAAATAAACACAAAGATAAGAGACATGTGAAAATGTCACCGGGTTATGTCCAGCGATAACGATAAAGAACATAACATAAGAACCAACTAACACTTTGAATACTCAGTGCTAATAAGAAATTAATTTTTTAAACTATTCGCAAAATGTTGTCGTTCGCAGCCATTGTGTCAAGAACACGGGGTGCTTGTAATTTAATAGGGGACCGGTGTGATGCCATAATAATAATATTGTGGGGTTCGCGTTTTAAACGTGAATTTACCATGACCGAAATCTGAAATAAAACTTTCATTAAAATCAGTTTTATTTTATAAACATTGAAAAGAGCACAACAAAACAGTTTTGTAACTCACGAGTATGAGGAAATGAAAAAGCATGAAGGCTTTATATAATTTACTAAGTGTCTTGTGTCGAAATGGAATTGCACAAGAGGGGGGAACGACCGAAAATCATTAAACCGTAGCAGATCCCATACAAATGGTCTATAAACGTAATCCGACAATGTTTGATGGGTGGCCGGGCCGGCGGCGATACGATTGCGAGACCGGGCATTCCGGGTCTGCCTAGACAGTAGACATGCCATCGCGAACAACGCCGACTTGTATTTTTTAATAAATAACATGCCATCACGCGTGTCGTCCCCGAAGGGTTAGACAGAGCTGTACTAATATAAACCTACATTTCGCCGGTACGTTTTAGGTTTCATGAAATAGGTGGAAGCCTATTTCCGAATATAAACTCCGAGCTGCTAATGAGAATCTCATAGACAAACCCAATAAAAAATTTGGTCGACCTGGGAATCAAACCCAAGAAAGACCTCTTACGCACATTAGAACAACAAGGCAGTTTATTAATAGCTACACATTTGAAATAGGTATAATATATTAACAATTCCTAAAACAAGCTTTATTCATCGGTCAAGGTCTCAATACAAAGATCGTCAAAAGATCATCTGCTGAGGATACAACTAGTGTTGCAACTATTCGAAACTTCGAAGGCTCTGAATAATATTGAGCTGATTGCTTAGAATTCTATGCAAAATCAAATTTATTCGTAAATTCCATGTTTTTTAAATTAACGTATTCTAAACCCAGACTGCCATTTATGGCATAATGATTTGGCCCCATGATTTACCCTGGAGAACACTATGAACAATTATACTATTACCTTGTACTGAGTTATGATTTCCGTATCATTTAAAGGAGCTAATATAATATAATAAGTTACTACTGATATCACGTTCACTAATTAAACTGAATTCATCAAACTTTACCTGCCAATAAACAGAAATTTTGCCGAAGTTAATTACATCTCGACCTTACGGTAACATGGTGCGAACATCAAACTTGCGGCAGTTTTACGAGCTCAAGGAATGATCGAGGAACGAGGTCATTGGCCGAACCTAAGTTAATATGCTTGCACGTACAGGCAGAAAATCAAATAAACAGTCGCTTTCATCTCCGGTCTATCGGCGATGCACTTGGTAGCCTTGCATATTGTGTGTACAACTGTTCACTCACAACCGCCATTACTCAGATATTCGAGGTTACCGACTAAATGGCAATTCATATGTATTATTTAATTTGGATTGCACGTCCTACATAAACATTTATTTATTGGCGTTTCCGTAGATCTTGATTGAAGTTGTAATAAAATTAAGATAGATTGTGCATTTATCTTGTTTTAATTTAATATTGAGGTTTATTTTTATCGTTTTTCTTGGAGTTCATGGAATTCTGTTAGAATTCCTGTTACGTTATACCCTGTTCAACACAGATAGGAATGTGAGTATCTATGTGTTGTGCACTCAGTGTACTTCGCTTCAAGTCCATTGTTTGTTATTCATTAGCTCGTAAAACAATTTCTAGCAATCATGCGTCTAATAACCGATAATGCCTCTATTGATTTTACCAGTGGCTCGGAACAGCACTCCAATATTGACAATGAGCGGTAGTTTAGACGCCACTACGTGCTTTGGGAGTTGATGAGAATGGTACGTGACTCCCAGTTCATTGCTCCAGTTTTTTGCCACTTGATCTTGTGAATGAGTTTGCAGACCTTGGCGCGAAGACAAGGATCTTAGGCGGAAGGATTTATAGCTACAAAAACATTTTACGACTGCACGGACAGGCTCTGTACCTACTCACTGCCTACTTATTCAGCGAAATAACTGTTTTAGTGGCACTACAGTACCTGGCGTCCGCTCGACATTATAATACAATTGGCATTTATTGCGAAACGATCATGAAACGTTGATGAGGTTGTGTGATAGCGTTGTCAAAACGAGTTATCACTTTCGGCGGCATGTAAATTGTTCCGTGTGAAATCAATGAGTGTAACTAGGCGCGTTAGTGCGGTGTCGACGCCGTGAATGCTGATTTTCAATAGCATTACATTAGGAGTAGTTGTGGTGGCGCCGCGCGTGATTGCCATGTTGATTGAGATCACACGTATGTTACAAATTGTCGCTCCAATTCGCATGTGACGAGAATACGCACTCGTGCATGCACGGAAAGTTCAACATAACGAGCTTATTAAAGGCGGTTACTGAATTCTGCGTTATTTTTTACAGTTTTAATATTGTTTAAGTCGTTAATGAAGATACCGTTATTTACATCCTCAATCTAGAGCGCAGGTAAACGAGTCTACTTGGTTCGTTTGCGTCGAGAGGGGTGTGATATATTCAGGGCCCATTTAAATATTCCCAAGGGTGATAAGGGGAAGGGATGTGCGCCGGTTAATCAAGTAACGTGATCCATTTATCTGGAGCACTCTTGATATGGTGCCGGTGAACTTTGGAATATCGTGGGCTCATTTTGGGGTTGTGATTGAAAATGAATACGTAGAATGTTGCAAATCATTTTGTACATAAAATTACGTACGCTTTCATTTGGAAAACGTAGAAACCGTAGCCATATTGTTATCACGTACAGTTTATACGAGACGCGCAGTTGCATTAGCATCTAGCTTTGTTACTCTCACATTGTTATTCAGGTACAAGACTTTTAATAGCTTAATTAACGACTGGAAAGTTTTCTAACAAATGACCAGACCAGACCCAGTTACGGTGTCCCGCACGCTGTAGATAAGTGCTACAGCGGGTATTGAGATATTTCCTTTATTTCTTGTAGTAATTATTTACAGTGCCGCGATTTCTATGCCGTCTGTGGCGTATTGACATTGAATTTATAAGCTTGTATTATTGATTAATGTTGCTTATGAATAATAATTAAAATATTCGTTATATTAAAACAATCTGATTTATGTGGTTTTTGGAATATAATACACAACACTTAATTCATGATTTCAATTATTTTATTGGTTTTGTGAGACAAGAGACTCGAACAGCTGATCTAAAATTTTAGAAAATGTTTCATAGTATTCCCCGTACAGAGTAGACATTCAATTTGTGTAGTATCTTGGCCATATCAATTGAATTCCATTGATCGCTATGCAGAGAAATTGGAAACAGACGGGTACAGTGGCTCTAGTGTATGCACCGTTCTCGGTTTTACTGCATTCGATCTATTTACGGGTTTATGAACGTCGATAAACTTGCGGCGCGTTGAACCGTGCAGCCGTCAGCCTAGTGCCAAATAGAATACGTCTGCATACAAATTGACTTGTGTTACTATCATGGCCAAGAAAGCAATCAATGTATGATGTACGCGATTGTACGTTACGTACATAGTACATACCCTTCTATGTTACCAATTAGTTAGTTGATTGGTCTTATCCTTAATATCAGCGTGTTGGGTAGAGTAGTTGTTTTTGAGAATAATTTTATCTTATTTTCTTCTTAGCGTGTAGCACTAAACGGGAAGAGCTTGAGAACTATACGATTTTGTTACGTAGGGGTGTCGGAGCAAGCTAGGCACAAGCACAGTATAAATGTGGCACAAGCACCCTTAGTACGTAGAATATTTAAGGACTTCCATGTTGGCTAAGGGAGGCCTTGAAATGGCGGAAGCTTTTTCATGTTATGTTGGTAATAGAAATGATGCAGTTGGTGATTTGACCAATAGGAATATCTTGCCAAATTTTTATGTTTTAAATTACCTGTTATCACATTATACAAAGCTGCTTCTCGTTATGTTGGTCTTCCTAGTATTGTCATTGCAATCTTCTAGCCTGAATAGAAAACAGGGATAACAACAATTTTTTATCGCATTGCAGTCAAAGTTATAGCAAACTTTATGTTAATTCAATTTGTTAAAGGCGAAAGTTGAGTGCAAATTCAGGGTACACTTTTGCGACTAACAGTATCGATCTTCCGCGATCCGACGTAGGATTTTGTAACTGGTTGTAAAATTTACAATAAAAAGGGCACTTAAATTTCTCCGGCGTAAATGGCCACCCACATTAACCTTTAGAAAATTGGAAGGTATGTATTAACTTTGTTTGCTGCCTGATCCTGAAAGAATCCGGCAATCGGCATTAGCGTTGTAATTAGTACGTTAATCTTTAAACCTTAACTCTAATACCAGTTTACACTGCGAGTTATCGCCTCGAATGCCTTAGCATAATGTAAGTCGTTCAACGGCCCAGGAAGTGACGTAAGCGCATGGCGCACATACACGTTTCCTGCACGTCTTCTCGACCTTCACCTAAAAAACTCGGAATAGTACTTTTGTCTCTTTGAGCTTTGATTTAGAGCTGCAATTTTGACTCCTTTTAACTTTGAGGTATAAATGCCGCTTTAAAATTTCAACTGTCTAAGTTTTGTAAAAGAAATGCTCCTGTATTTAACCTATTTTTTCCCTGTAATCTAAATATTTTTTTACGTCTATTTTGTCTATTAACAAATGTACCGAAACCTATAAGTGTATTCGATTGCGCTTTCTGATCCATTAGATAGCTCAATAAGCTCTTCCCAGTAAAGCCTGAAGATATTAATCTGACAGTCCTATAAATCAAGCTACAAATTTTTTGGCTCTCAATCTCCTCCGTGTAATACACCTACGCGCTTGGAGTTGAGTTATTTCGCAAATCTCGATAACCACACCATTGTCTGAGCTTATAACAAAAATCAATGTCATTTTGAACAAAGACACCATAGTTCACAGTCTAGCCTTAGGGTCATGTTCGACAAATAAATAAACATTTTGTTTGACTTTCTTCGCTGATTAAGCGTGGGTCGTGAGTCACGAGGTTGTCTGAAGCCATCTTGCTACTGAGTTTACAATGAGATGTTTGGTTCCCGACTAACAATGTGTGTTCGGACTTTCGACAAGGAAACGCTGCCAGCTATAAGGCGACTTTGACTACATAATATTTCATTTCATTGAGCGAAAATCTTTGCTTTCAACATATTGTCCAGTATGTGGGAACTGTTAAGAACTAAACACTGCAAATGGCCTTCATACAAATGAACGTCATTTATTTCATTATTTGCATATGTAAAATCTTCAACTATACCTTGCTAGGAAGAAACCAGCAAAATCATTTAAAATATTTCGTAATATTCTTAAATAGCGAAACTTCCTCTTTAGTATCTTTTTATATGTATAGTGTAAGCGGTTCCGAATAAGTATTGACGGACTGACAATATTGGCACGTGTCCGACATAAAAGAAATGGGTCATTAAATTGTATTTTATTACAGGTAAATGGCTTTTGACCCACATAAATGGGACATGTAGCCTTCGCTAAATTTTGCTTTTCTCCTCATTTTCTTACATTTAGTTATATGGATATGTTACAAACAGGGTAATGAAAATAGAAAACTTGCGCAGATGAGATTTTTTTCGACTAAATGTTGCATAAGGAAGCATCTACAATTATTATAACGACTCATATTTTTTATAAGTAAGGTCAAATTAAAACAAAGACTAGCGTATAATGAATTTGTCTACATGAAGTAATCTACAAAAAAAGTTACAATAGACTAGAAGGAACCAGTAATCCCAGGAAACATCGTGTGTTTTGTACGCAATAATACCGACTACGCGTTTACTATAACAGGTTTCCCTAGGCTTTGTTGACAAACCCTATGCTTGCCAGGTACAAGGATCGCCCACAAACAACTAACGTTTACGATGATAAAATTATCGTACTTTATCGCAAGCTTCAAAGTGGAGAGAGCAGGGATTATGTGGCCTGTTTACTTCAAGACAAATATGGTCAATAAATATATTCTATCAACGCGTATAAGACCAGCGTCGTGGTCTATCACCTTACCTCTCACATTCTAAGAGCTGAACTATCTATATCCCATCTGTGGGATTGTAAATAGATAGATGATGAATAAATATGTGGGTAAACGGTCAATCATTACTGTAAAATGGTCATCAATCACACTCAAACTCGGTGTGAGTGTGATGAAACGATTTGATTGTTTGAATAGAAACAATTTGACTGCTATAATAGAACGATTTTTTTAAGCTATCGTTATGTTCATCATTTTCTGACCAATGTCTCTAAATATATTGCCGATGTCAAGACAATAAATGTGAACAAAAATGTTGGTAACATCAGTTGAAACTTCAGTAGTTTAGTTAGTACCCATTAAATGGATCCTAAAGGTAGTCTTTAATTAACCTTTACACATGGTAATGGTAAATGCTCCTAGAAATGTGAGTTTACTCCATAGCCTCTTGTACTTTTGTATGTTAGTGTTGTTGCATCTTGTTATCGCAGAAATGCATATTTGCATTATTTACGTCGTAACTTATTCCAAAGAAAGTAAGGTGTAGGTAAGTAAATCTTTTTGAAACTAAGTTTATGGACGACGCCTTCGGCACCTGGTTCCCTGTTTCAATGATAATGAGAGAGAGCCAGCCTGTCATGTTTATTTCAAACGACAGCCCACGTGGCTCGCGGACTGGGCGGTGGGAATCGCGACAAAGCCCCACTCACAGAGCCGCACTATTCTTCACTACAACCGCACAAACCCTATTGTTTTGCTATCTTAATAACCTATGGTTCCTTGTATTATTAATGTTGACATTTCCAAACCCTATTCAATGTTTCGTAACATTATAATCTGAGAGGCACTTTGCCGGAAAGACTGTGTTTAAGATTTTAAGCCCACTTATATTATTTTAAGAAAATCGATGAAGACAAATATTACACAACGAAGTATTGGTTAAACTTACCTACTTGGCGCTAGTTGAATGAAAATAGGTTGAATAACAGATTCTTCCCGCCGTAGTTAATCTAATTTAATCTACACGTCACTGTTTCAAAGAGTGTTCTTTATCGGACGCAGTTCAAAGTGTTGTAATGGCTATAATTAGGTGTTCTGTAACACGTCATTACGATAGAAATTTACCAAAATTTATTCGTGTTTTATAAGAAGACTGATTGGCTACGTGGTTATTTTATGAAACACAATTACTTTTATACGCAAAAAAGTTTATATTACGATACTTTTCGTTTCTTGTAGCTGAAGTATTTGGTAAGTAATACACCAGGATGTCGGGATACAGAGTCCAGAAATGAAACAGCTGATTACAGTTACACGAGTATATTCCGACTGACATAAGCACTAATTACACAAGCGCTCCCGTACATTTTAGCCCCTACCCACATATTCTTAATATATACTTTTGCACTTACATCTACCTTAATACTAATACATCACACCTCACCACTTAGTCTCGGAATTATTTAATATAACATTTATTATTTTATTTTATTAATACATCTGCAATTAGGTACAATTTACATTACATAACTAACCAGTCTGTATTTATGTTATGTTTATGTTACTCTAAATCTTGTTACGGGCTTACGAGTACGTTTGGGTCGATCCTCCGGCTGTGATGATGGTGGTGGAAGTTCGGGGCTCAATACCACCTCCGAATCACATTCAGTATCTAGCCTTTCTTTTTCGCTTTCACTCCCTAGGTTTGTCTTATTTACCTTCCTCTGACCATCAGGTATCGGAACCACATCTTCCGCCTGTGACTTTTGAGTTGGTGACAGTGGCAAACTTTCTGTGACTGTACTATCAGAACCCATGAAGTCGGATAAACGAGACCTACGTTTTACCTGATCTATATGTTTTCTAATGAGCCGTCCCTCACCGTTATTTACAATATATTCGCACGACCCTGCTCTAGCTTGGATTGTACCTTTCGACCATTTATCCCCTGAAGTACCGTTTCTTGTCCACACCTCGTCTTGTGGGGCTAAATCTCGTAAAACGCCTCCTGAATTGTGTACCTGTCGTTGTTGTGCTGCTCGCACCCGATCGTCAAGTGCGCGGTCTGCGCGCAACAAATCTAAGCGAGTACGTAATGGCCGTCGTTGTAACAACATCGCTGGTGTCTCCCCGGTCGTACATTGGACTGTGTTCCTATAATTTATAAGAAACGTTTGTAATGCGGCATCTATTTCTTTGTTATCTCTATAGGCTTTTTTAATAGCAGATTTGCATAATTTTACTGCGTTTTCCGCGGCACCGTTTGAAGAAGGATGGTATGCTGGTGAAAAGCATTGTCGTATGCCATTTTTTTTTAAGAAAGAACAAAATTCTACACTAGTGAAAGGGGGGCCCTGATCTGACACTAATTCCACCGGAAGACCAAATCGCGCAAAAGTGCTACGTAAAACTCGAATTACCTGATTTGCATTTGTACGCGACATTTCGAACACTTCCAACCATTTGGAACTTGCATCAATTAAAATCAAGTATGTGCTACCATGGTAAGGCCCTAAGAAATCGATATGTACCCTGCTCCACGGCTGTGTGATATAAGGCCAAGGCTGCGGCGGCGCTCGCGGTGGTGCAGCGCCCTCTATCGCACAAGTCTCACAACTGTGGCACAACGATTCTACGTCACTATCAACGTTCGGCCACCATACGTAACTGCGCGCTAATGACTTTGTTTTGACGATACCCATGTGACTAATATGTAATTGCTTTAGTACATCCTTCCGTAAGATTTGCGGTATTACCATCCGGTATCCCCACATTAAACAGCCGCGTTCAACATATAATTCATGACGTCGAGAAAAATATGGTTTTATCGACTCCTCTGCACACGATGACGGCCAACCAGATTGCACGTATAGAAGTATCCTACCTAACAATACATCTTTAATCGTCTGTTTCCTAACTTCGTCGTGTTTCACGGGAAGAAAATCCTCCACAAAGTTAACATAAGTGATCTCCGTACTCTCACTCGGCTGTTTACTTTGAGGTAGTCTTGATAAGGCATCGGCGCAATTTTTCTTTGATGACACATATTCTATTTCGTAATTATAACCTGCCAATAGTATTGCCCACCGCTGCAACCTCGATGCTGCCATTACGGGAATGCCTACCTTATCACCGAAAATGTATGTTAATGGTTTATGATCTGTCCTTAACACAAACTTACGCCCGTATAAATACTGATGATATTTTCTGATGCCAAAAACAATGGCGAGCGCTTCTCTATCTATCTCTCTATTATTTGCGAATAAGCCCGCTCGGCGGTGCCTAATGAACGCGACGCATACGCAATCGGCCGCTCCCCGGCAGCTGTTATGTGAGTGTATTCCCGTTCGTCCCCTAGACTTCGTCCCCCGAGGGGGACGAACGGGAATTTACAAAAATAATATTTAATTTGTTCCCGATCGTCCCAATCCTAATTCAAGAGAGGACGAATGGGAATATGTTCTTCGATTAGTGCCATTCGTCCCACTAAAAAGATTTGTGCAGAAGCCTACAGCTTATCAAATAAATGACTGTACTACGTATTTAATACTTTAACTGTAAATCCCCTTTTTTCAATCAAAATATTCGAAATTACAACCAAAAATACTGAATTGCACACTAAATTTGAACCGAATCGGTCCAATTCATAATTATTGGTTTAGGTTAGGTTAGAACTGTGACCACAACGCACGAGCCGAGCGAGCGAAGCGAGCGTGCCGCGGCAGCGGCCGGCGAAGTGCCAGAACCGAATCAGTCCTATTCATAATTATTTGTTTAGGTTAGAACTGTGAAAAAGAATTAATAAATTATTCCCATTCGTCCCCCCAAAAAATTTTGAGGGACCATCGGGAAAATAAATAACGAATTCCCGTTCGTCCCCCTCGGGGGACGAAGTCTAGGGGACGAACGGGAATACACGGTTATGTGTGACAGTACAGCGCCGACCCCAACACTGCTGGCGTCGGCCGTCAGCACGAGCGGTAGGTCTGGCGAATAATGCATCAGTACCTCACTTGAAGCTAGTTGCTGCTTAACCTTTCTGAATGCATCTTCACACTTGTCACACCAGTTGAAAGGTACATCAATCCGGAGCAGTCGATACAAAGGCGAAAGAATTGTACTGACGTTCTTAACGAATTTGGCATAGTACATTGTCATACCGATAAATGATCGCAGCTCCGATACATTTGAGGGGGCGGGTGTATCAGTTATAGCTTTGACTTTTTCGGCACACGTTTGCACCCCATCTTTGCTAATTATGTGCCCTAAATAACTTATTTTTTTAGAAAAGAAACTGCATTTTTCTTTTTTTACCTTGAGACCACTCGATTGTAATCGGTCAAAGACTTTGTACAAATTACTGATGTGGTCTTGAGTTGAAGCCCCCGTGATAATAATATCATCTAAAAATACGCCCACACTGGGCAAATCGGCAAATAATTGTTCTAAACGCCTTTGAAATATTCCGGGACTCGAAGACAACCCGTACACTAAGCGATTGAACATAAACATACCTTTATGCGTATTTATAACCGTGTATTTTTTAGACTCATCTAGTTCTAATTGCGCATAAGCTTGCGATAAATCAATTTTACTGAAATATTCCCCTCCATGTAAACGAGATAACAAATCCTCTACTCGCGGTAAGGGATAACGATCCACTTCCAAAACTTTATTTAAAGTAATTTTATAATCAGCACAAATTCTGATAGTACCGTCCTTTTTTACCACTGGTACGATCGGCGTAGCCCAATCTGATCGGTCCACAGGCGTGAGGATGCCGTCCCGCACGAGCTGGTCCAGAGCACGCTCCACCGGTTCGCGCAGCGCATACGCCAGCGGGCGCGCGCGCATGAACACCGGCCGCGCACCCGGGCGCACGTGGATGCTTACCGCGCCTCCGGTGAATCGACCCAAACCGTCCTCAAACACCTCACAATATCTGGAACTAAATTCGGACATATCAAACTTATTGTTCTGTAAACTATTAACAGATACTACCCCGTTAGTGAGGTTAGTAAATAATTGTACTTTCAATTCGGCCATCCACTGTCGGCCGATTAATATAGTATTTCCACCTTTAATTACATACAAATCCAAATTTTTACACTTGTTTTTATACCTTACTTCTGGCTTAATGACCCCCAAAGGATTTACTATTTCCCCTGTGTAGTATCTTAGCCTCAAGTTACAGGAATCGATCCGTAAATCGCTAAACAACTTTTTGTATGTTTCATAATTTATACATGATATAGCACTACCCGTGTCACACTCCATCTTTAACTCCATACCGTGCACCTTCAACAATATATATATCGGCGGACACTGCGCTATGGATAAATTATTTATGTCGACAGTCCTTACCTCGTCGCTTCGCTCGTCTTCCGACAAGCTATTTGCCTCTTTAACTTCATACAGATGATGATGTCCCACTTCTAATGGACATACACGTCGAAGATGTCCTTGTTTGTTGCATACTCGACAAACGTATCGTGTAAATTTACACCATGTAGAATCATGCAGGCCTCCACATGCAGTGCATTGTTGGTCTCGCCGAGCTCGCTCCACCGGTGCGGGCGCTGCCGGTGACCACGCCCCGTGAGTCGGCCTGCGCGCCCCGCCGCGGCCGCCGCCGCGCCGCTGCTCGTTCCACGCGGCATGACGCCTGTCACCGCCCGCTCCCGCCGCCGCTGGTCTATACTGTGCCGCCCTTTGAACTCGACCTTGACTTGTTGTCGCCATCGCTAGACAATCACTCGCTGTGTTCGTCTTTTCCGAGTACTTAGTACCGCAGTCGACCACTGCTGCGTTTTTTTCGGCTGCCTCCATACTCATGGCCATACTATACGCTTTGGTATAGTCTAATTTATCCTCGGCGAATAAACGCTGTCTTATTATCTCACTACTTATCCCGCACACGAACTGATCCCGAATACTTTCTTCCAGCCATGTTCCAAACTCACAAGACTTCGACTTTTTTTTTAGAACCGCCATATATTCTGCTATACTTTCGTTACCGATTTGTTTTCGTTGGCGAAATTTGAATCGCTCGGCTAACACACTCGGTTTTGGCTGCAGGTGTTTTTCCATGATGGCCGTTACATATTCAAATGTCTTTGTGCTGGGTTTATGCGGCGTGCACAAATTTACTAACAATTCGTAGCTTTCCGCTCCCATTACCGTTATCAACGTTGCCACCCGCAAATCTTCCTTAATATTGTTGACCATAAAATAATTTTCAAGACGCTCCACGTACAATTTCCAGTCATCTGCTTGTACTTTGAACGCTTCAATTTTTCCGATAGTCATTCTAATAGTTTGTTTTAACACGCTCACAATAACAACACACGCGAAGGTTTTTTTTTTTTTTTTAGTCCTCGTCGCCACTGAAGTATTTGGTAAGTAATACACCAGGATGTCGGGATACAGAGTCCAGAAATGAAACAGCTGATTACAGTTACACGAGTATATTCCGACTGACATAAGCACTAATTACACAAGCGCTCCCGTACATTTTAGCCCCTACCCACATATTCTTAATATATACTTTTGCACTTACATCTACCTTAATACTAATACATCACAGTAGCGTTCCAATTTTAAATCCTTTTTTATCAGTAGCCGAAATTTATATCATAGACACGATATTCGTCAATATTTAACTTCTTCTGTTATGTCGGCATGAGTATAGTAATGAAAATTATTCAGTACACACCCTCAAATAAAAATACCTGACGGAATCAGCAGGTTGATCTGGCTCCCCAGAGTACAGTGGACCATTTATATCTTTGTCACTAGTGCTCCGTTTTTGCTTTCATTTTTTCAACGCTGCTCCGTTTCAATCTGTTAACTCCTGAGTATATTGTAAAAAAAATAATATTAAGTATATAAAATAAAAAAAATGCGCCTTTATTTATATTTTTAAACTTAATACTTATATTACAATGCTTATTTCTTACCATTGACAATATTCTTTACTTTCTACAAATAATAGATAATATAATATATTAGTACGTGGTGATGAAATAAACTGCCCAAGACCACAGTGGAGTCATTCAAGTACCAATCAATGAGACAATAGCATGGCCCACGGTTCAAGATCACGACCGTGGCTCGGGCGCTGCACGGTGGCGCGGCGTCGTCGACTCTGCCTTACGTAAAGGCACAGGAAAACTTACTTCAGCCTGATATGAAAGTCCGCGGTAGGAGCCGCTTGATAGACTCCACTGAATGTCGCTGACCTTTTGTGTTTTATTTGGTGTCAGCGCAAAATAAATGCGGTAGGAATTACTTGATGTTGTTGTAATTAGTATTAACTACTAATACTAAAATTTCTTTAAACCGAAGCCATTGGAGTACCTTTAAAGCTATAAAAATATCGAGATCTTCACAAAGCAATAAAAAACGTACCATAGAAACCATATATCAATACTATTAAGTACTACATCTTGCAAAATGACATGAAATTTAGAAGGACATTAAATTTTACCATGTATTTATATATCACATGGTTCTTTTTTTTCAATAATATAAAAGTTTACTTCAAAGTTAAGTTTTTTAATTGAATTTATTGTCTTAAGAATATTTATGTTGGCTTTCTCGGTGCCGGAGTCAGACTCCCATTTGTACACCAAGACTCATAAAACTGTATTACGTGGTGTCAGCAAGTCAGTACTTCAAGTACTGATAAAGCTATCATCAGCTACTTCGTTTAAAGACATAACTTATCTTTAGACTCTCAACTACACTTAAGTGTTTAAAGTGTGACCAAACGCAGTGTTGTGTCACAATTGAATAATTGTTCCTTTCGAATAAACGAAATCGAAAGTTCCGAGATTAAATCGATACAATTTAATATGGCCAAAAAAACAATGGGTGGTTGTTACAACAATGTTGTCCGGCCATTGAAAGAGTTGTCCATAAATAGATTATCTTGACGTCAATGTTACTAACGAGAAGCGTCAAAAGTGACATTAAATAATTTTGATACAGATTATGACACGGGCAACAGCGCGTGATTGTACATCCGAGATGAAAATCCTTTGAATTTGGGTAAATTTGTTGTAAGCTATGGAAATTAATTCGTTTTTTTTATATGTTGTTTTCTTCTGGTTTAGATGGGGCGAGTAGTAGACATTGAATTAAAACGGATTTTTTTTTATTACACGTAGATAGCAAAAGAGCTTATAGGGCCCGACTGATGGTTACGTAGACTATGGACGTTTGCTATGGACTATGGAGAGGTGTGCGAATGAATTCGCTGCCGGTGGCGAGAGGCTAACAGCTAATTCACATTTTGATTAGTTGAGAACGGTGAGCTCGTTAGGATTTAATAATACCAACATACCGCGATAAAATCCTAAAAATGTATAAAAGTTAGTTTTCTATTTCAAGGGCTCAGTAACAACTCAGTAACTCAGGGAAATACGTATTTAATAAAATGTTTCAAAGCCGGAAAAGCCGAACGTACAACAAACGCAAGCGATGTAAGAATGGCAATACAATGTAACACGTCAATCGTCATTATCGTTTACTGGAGACTGGTTAAATTGAATATTCCGAGGTTTTACAGCCGGATGCAATTTGCACTTTTATCGGTGTCTGTACGTGTAAGTTGTCACTTTCGAGTCGTGACTCACGAAGACAACAACGAGCTTTCGTTGCCTCCATCTAATACTAGGGTCACTTAGCCGTCATAAATTGTGAATAGTTAGCATTATCCTTGCACCCGTGTGTCTTAAACTACAAATTGTATCGGGTATCGTTTTAATGAAATAACGGAACTGCTACCGATACTATATAGTATTTAATATCAGTTCCGTTGATATTTACGAACGTACTACGAACTACTTCTTTACTGTGTTGCGCAAGTGGTCTAATTAATAGCAATCTGTGAATGTTCACATCAATATTAAAGTTGCTGATGTAATGCTTACTATGATGTTGATATTGTGAACGCGTGTTTAAAATGCGCGGTATGTATTATAACTTTATAAGGTGATCTCATTTCTTAAAAAACAAATTGCGAAATAAAAATGAATTTGTAATACGTAATGAGTTTTCTTTTATTTTAGAAATATGACTAGTGCGGTGGCCCTTCTTTGGTTTACAAGTTCTTACTATTATAATTTGTTTGAAAAGATAAATTGCCTAATTAATGTAATCAATAAATTAATAATTAATTATATTATTAGAATTTAAGTAAACAACTTCAGGTATGTTGAAATTTGTTTTAGTTTTACTTGATTCATGCTTTATCAAGTCTTATTTGTTTGCAGTCCAAAAGTTATAACCAGCAATTTTGGTTACGTTTTTATCGGAACGGTGTTTGTCCCCCAGAATGCCAAGTTATAAAACTTTCTTAATCAGTAAGTACTTTCTTTGCTTGGAGTGCAAAATAAGAGTTTTCCGTAAATAATTTTCATTCAAATTCTATCTTTGACTTCGTAATCATTTCGTCGCCATTATATTGTGGCACCAATTCTCCGGAAATAAGGTTCGATATCCCGACGAGGGACAGTCGAAATCCGTAAAGTACTTAATGTTTTCAATTCCGTATAATCGGTTTAGAATTTCCGGAGTTCCGCGCCAGTAATTGGATTGGACAAAGTTGGCCGCTTCTGGGGTGAATTTTTAACGGTTTTAACCGCATAGCTTACTTAGGAATCAATGGTGGGCAGATTGCATTTAATCAGTACTCTGTATGTATTCAATTTTCATTGCGAAATACCCACTGGTTAAGAGGTTGCGCCGCATGTAGGTAAGTACGGTCAGTCGACAGCTATTGAGACCGTTTTCAAAACAAATACGTAAGAAGACAAAACATTATAATTATGAATGTCTAGAGGTTTTATGTCGCGTTTTTCTTGAAAGTCATTTGTTTTGCTTTGTCGTTCAGAGTAAGAGAGAATTCTTGCGTGTAATTTGAGAATTGATATTTTGTTTTGAGACTGGGTTTTAGACAAAATCGCCTGAAGCCGACTAATCAATTTTTGTCCATAGGTAGGTACATATTATAATAAGCTGATTTGGTGGAGTATCCATTATATATAAAGAAATTCCCACGTGATTTGCACAACACTAAGACGTACATATAATGTCGTACACAGCGATTAATGCCGGTTGGCAAGCAAGGAGTCTGTATTAGACTCGTTCAATACACATTCAGAGGTTCAAACGTTGACATATTTTCCGCACTAGACGGCGTTTTTTATAAACTCGCACCCACTTTGCACAAGTTTTAATATTGTAGGGGAGCAGATGTTGAAAACCTTTTACCTATTCGGGTCCGCTCACACATCACAAGGGTAGGCCTAATGTGCGCGTCGCGACGACGGCGCCGTACGACAAACTGTTGAGAGCACTTCACATAAACATTTAAGAGGAGCGTTTTCCTTAAATTCGTCTACGTACAATTAGTTGGAAATATTACTTTTACTACCTTTAATATGGTTAAGGGAAGAAATAAAATGGAAAAAGTATTTAAATAAAGTATCCTTTTTTTGGCGTATGAATTCGTTGTACATACATCTTCCTTTATGAGTTAAGTGGGGCTTCTTAGCAGTTGATTTCATGTTAACTAGTGATGTTCTGCCGCGATTGTTTAGTCTGGCAACCGGCTTCAACCTACCTATAGACATTGCTAACAGTACAAGTACCTACATCTGTTTCTTGGATAAGATTTTTTTATATTTGTTATAAGAAATGAATAATTATATCCTTGATTAGCCTTCTTTCTAATTATCATCCATTATTAACATAAAGTATATACGCAGTTCCCTACTGCGTCCCTTAAAGCGAGACGGTAGTTTGTGAGAGATTTTTTTACTTATTACATCACATTGCATGAATCAAACGAAAAATAATCCCATGTACAGCTGCAAATACTTCAAAATCTGTTTCTTAAAACGACATAACAGCCATATGAAGCAGCGTAACCGACTTGTGCCCTCAATACCCATTCTAGCCTAGCTTAATATGCTTGAACCGCGACTCGCGACCTTTAGCTTGACATTCAGCACCTTAGTCGCACGGTTTATAGCCTCTTAACATTGACAATGACGTATAGAATAGAATACAGCTTAACTTTAGACTATGGCTGCGTGGCTTCGAACTGAGAGCATGTGGTTTATGGGTGCCTACTTTATGTAACGTTCTGTGCACAAGTAACGGTACAGCCAGATATGAATTGTAAAGCAGTACCTATCTACTTGCTAAGAGCCCATTTGGTGTCACCTGATTTTATAAATCGAGATGTAGTTTGTATTGAATTTATTGGTACTGGGACAGGAATATTTTGGCTAGTATATTTGTAGATTTATATAAGGACCAACTAATAGCTTTGTCTTGTAGCTCATGTATGAAAAAATGTTATTACGATAAAACTCAGGAAGTGGATCGAGCTTATTAACCTTTTAAACGCTTAAATTTAATAGATATCATTTCATATAATTTGATCAGACACCCAGGTCTCCTCACGATGTTGTTCCTTCTCCGTTTAAGCATTTGATGTGATAAATATGCATGTGTCTTCGGAAAGTCTGTTGTGCGTGCATAGGAATTGCGTCAAGATATTTGACTTCATGGTCCACCGAATGGTGGTGATGTGATCACACCGTAAGGCTGTCATGGCTTCTTAGTTACATAACATTTTTGGTCTATAAGATATTAATTCAAGATCTAACTAAACAAATTTTTCCAGTGTCCGCCAATGTAACGTCTAGTAAAAATTCCTTTCAAATATTGAGATATGTGTAAATCTGTTCGTCACTTGGTTGTGCGACAATTCACACTCGAAGATATTGTTATCGATTAGTTGCAGGAAGCGGAAACGTCGCGACAAACGCTCGGGGAGCCGTTTGCGACTGTCGTGCATTCACCTCCCGACGCTTCCATGCGCCGTTGTGATCCGGTCCTTATTTGTCTATGCTGATAGATAAATCTAGTACTTTAGTCTCGTTTAGGCGGGTTACACAAAAACTACTGGGGCAACAAAAACTACTAAAGCAAAACGCTTTACCAAATAAAATAATGTTTGGGGTTTTCATGTGTGTGTACTCTTTAGTACTGTTATTTGAATCTTGAGTTATAATTAATGTCTAAAACTTTTTCTATTTACTTATTATAAACAAGACGTGAAAGTGGGTCAAAGTTGTCAAACTTACATATTTTACATAATAAGTTTGCTTCTCTAGCTAAATAATGTTTTAGCTGAAATATTTCTAAATGACTTTGGTACTGTTTTGTTTAGGGTTATAATAAATTTACGCTTACTTAATCCCCAGGAGCAGACAATAGCGCCTACTGCAAAGTCTGGAAAGTTTTGACATAATAGGTACACGACCCTTTTACATGAGTTCATGGTTGTGGGCTGTCTTAACACAGCATTTCTAAGAGCTGCTTAGAATTTTTAAACTTTTAATTACAACCGCACAAAGTTAGGTCAACCTTATCAAAACCATAAGCAAGTAGTACTAAAATTACATTACTGAAAACACTACCTTCAGAAGAAGGTGCGTGCCATATTGTAAAAATACATCCGTATAAAAGCTTCTATATCATAATTAACGTATAGTTACAGCATAACTATCGTTCTCTCTGTGTAATGGAAATAATTTTTTCACTTACATTTTACAATCAGACGAAAAGATTTCCAATCTTCAGTAGCAGGAACGCAACCTGTGTGCCATAATCACATATGATCTGCTTATTTTACCTGAGACCAACCAGTTAATTATAGTTAGTAATGCAACTTCGAGTGATTGCAGAGTCCCGGTAGCACTTGAAATATTCACTAGTAACCCAACTTAATTAGACCGGGTACTTTTGCAGGAAGAGAATTTATGACGCGAGGGAGATGTCGTCAGGCGCAAGTCATAGGCGACATAACATAACCCTGCCGAATAAACTGAGAGGTGTAATGTATGTAAAGGGCTCGCAATAAGTGCCCTCCCTTCTTGACCGGATTGAATTAGCGGCGCCATGCTGTCTAGTGGTGGCCGCACCTGCTTATCGATTTTCGGGACTCCCTCGTGTGAATTCGTGTAATTACAATTGAACGAACACGCGACCGTTTCAAATTCGTCCAAATGAAATTTAATTAATATGAACAAGGGCAGGTGTTGTAAGTAGTGTAATGTTAATTGTTTCAGATATAGTTAAAACTCGCATTCGTTTCCGTTATTCGGCTTGTTGTTTTTAATGTAGGACCTACTTTTACAAAGCAGAAATAATTTTGATTGTTTTTTTTTGTTTTACAACTTTATTTGGGTTTCCAACTTAAATACATTAAAACTATACGTCATCGTGCCAGTAAGTACTCAACCTAAATAAGTTTTAATAAAACAAAATTAAGAGGCAACAGCTGTAGCAACGATTACCTATTTCTTGTTTACTGCAACTCATTAAATTTAACGCCTTAAATCTTATTTAACAAGACATTTACGTGCTAAATTATAGCTAAATTACTATGTTAAATGTAAAAAAAAAACTCTTAATTAAATATCTTGGCTCAAGAAAATAGCCAGAACGTTCGGTCAAGTCAATTTATCGATACTGTAAATAAGTTTCCCAACTCTAGTGAAAGCAAATGTCCTTTGGCTTGAGTTATACGATCTTGAGCGAACGGTTGCCTATCGTAGGCTATTTCCTCCACGATGCATTCGTCTATGACCGTGGTTGCTATTCGTACGATCAAATACTTTCATAAGGGGAACCTTTTAGTATATGTTTCGGGTTTTATAGTCTTTGTACTGTTGCTGATTGAATTTGGGAAGTTTTCATTCTTGTTGAGTTTAGTTTTAGAGACCGTACTTAGTTGTGTACTAGATGAACACCGTACTTAGGATCAGTCGTGGAATGTTCTCTTAGTAAAAGTTTTTACAAAAAAAATATTTTACATGCTATGATGAGAGTGAATATTGTTACCACTGTTATTGTAGGTACCTGGATTTAGTACATAATCCGATGATTATTTATTCAGTGATATTCTTGAAAATAGCGGGCAATGTAAATCTGTTTAACCACAAAAAAGAAACATAAAGCAAGCTTACAACCAACATCGTTTTACGTTTTTAATTTGTACATTTTAGTCTAACATATGTTTAGCTTGGCAAATATTGAGCAAAACCTTATTTGTAGTTGGCAAGACCCATCGGTCGAACCAATATGGCCGTCAAATATCAACTTATAATTGACATGTTCTCGATATTTTAAGCCCTTAGGGTTGACCATGGTGAGCGATTGAGGAACGTTGTTAAAACATGTCGGAGATCACGGTATTTTCCTGAAAATAAAGTGACAGTATTGGGAACGTGTCGCCAGGATAAAAATCCGGATGAATGTCAAATATTTGGTAACCTCCTTTATTCTTAAAACAAAAGAATGATTATGAACTCAGAGGCCCCCGAGCAACATGGAAGGAGATCGGAAATGCCAGTTTGGCAACACGCATTACAGAAATACAATCAGAATAAGCATACAGTGACGAATGTTTTCACCCAAAACTTGTCTTACACATAATTATCCTTAAAATAAACTACCATCGGCAAAGACAAGTGAATTTTTATTTTCTTTAGAGGCCAGAGAAGCCTGACAAATATGCTTTATTCAACACATTTGCTAGCATGAGGTGTCCAAATGTTTACTTGCTTGTTCATACTTCGAGTCCTCGCAGGTGACAGGTGTTTTTCCATTGAGAGTTATGATAGACCCTCACAAACGCCGAGTTTTTACTACATGAATTATATATTAAGGGTTTAACAGCTTAGCTGTGATCACGAGCGCGGAGATTATGTGGAGCATTGTGTAGGGCACACTTTGTTTTGAAATCTACATAATTATCCTCGATGTATAAATTTAAATACATTGATCAAATACAGTGTACATTATTTTACATAATACTGTTCTTGCTAAATATAAATTAAACTGTATCAAAACTTTAAATGATACCTAATAATAGTTATATTAAAACAAATGAGAAAAACTTTTATTCAGATACAGATAACATCAGACAATGGACTTAACCTGAATTTAAAAAATGCAATTTTTAGCGCAACAAAAAAGCGTAGACAACAATCGAATTTATTTGTAATCTTTGGGAACTCTTTTGTGTGTGAAAAAAAGTTGTTTGAAAAGTAAAACGACGAAAAAAATCAGCACGCGTTCACTTTCAAACAATGGCTGAGCACAATATTTGCTATAGGATTAGCGTGTTTGTGGTTCTCATGTGATACACTCGGTCAGCCGGTTCCATCCCCATTCGCGAAAAGTATTTTTAAAACGATATTTTTTGTTATGTTTTTTTTTATTGTAGGCGTTTCACGGGAAACTTTATGCCATGTGTCATTATGTGTGAAAGTTTAAATAGCTCTATTTGGCACATTAAAGAAATAATATTTCATTGCATTGTAACCTATATGCTACATGCTAGTTGTAGCTTTAAAATTAGTGCTAAATTTTAATAATTTTTCAACTAAATCACGATAGTAATAAGGCCAAAATCAAGCTTTAAAAAGCGAGCTAACATAGGTGGATGAACTTCCATAAAAATAATTCACTTCTTGCTGCCAGCAGTCAAACGGTTTTTTGCAATAAAGGATGGAATTAATATTCGATTTTCATTCAAAAAGCCATCTAGTTTTTATTAGGATTGCGAAGAATCAAGTGGTTTTAACGTTTCTTTGTAGAATAATACTCAATTCTGTAAGATGTCGAGAATGAACATATTAAAATCCGGTATTTGATATGTGAAATGAAGATCTTTGTCACCTTGCGTATCTTATTTCGTATTATCCGCCGTGTGACCTACAAAAAACATTCCAGAAGGTTTATAAAGAGTCTCTCCACAAACGACTACAAGTTTCGTCCGTATCACAGCATCACATTCTCATTACAAACTGCGTGCATACTGTCTTTACGTGACATCTTATTAATGGGTGACAACATTATCGCCTCCATCTGGCAGGTACCGGTACTCGTCTGACACGATGGCTATCTGCTGGCACCTGCGTCTAGCTGTTGGCGCATTTGTAGCCATCGGAAACGAGTGTTGCAGGCGTTGAAGCGTCTTTTAATTGCTTTGGAATTTGTTTTTACTGTTTATACATTAATTTAAATGTAAATACTGATGTAAGTTCCTGCAGTTCTTTTGGTTAAGAATTCAATGTGCGGGTTGACACCACATCTTAATTGGTTTTCGGATGTCAGAAACAACTATAATAAATATTCTCATCGTATTATTCGGGATACGGTGAGCTCGTTCTGCCTAAATCGGGTTACCAAAAGGTAGACGTTAGTGATTGTAATATAAAGACAACGCAACATCTTAGTCTGCGCGTGACCATGATTGTTGCAAATATTTTTTTGGATTCAAATGCATCAATGTATTGCGATAAAATCTGAAATATTACTCTTTGGCAAGAACATTTATATTCCAAAGTTTAAAATAAGTGTAAGAAATTACCAAATTTACTCATTTAATGGTTGGAAATCTTCTAAGAACTCTCATGTTCACAAGCCATTATTGACGGCATTGCTGCTAAATTCAATGGCATCTGTCACCGCGGCCATATTAATTTTTGCACATTGCGTGTGCAGCGGTACTTCTGTGACACGATTGGTACTTCAGCTGACACCTGCCTTTGCTCCGTTTTGATAGTTCATATTTCTTGCAATTAGCGGTATTTAAACTGATACAAATTAATTTGTTGTAAAAGATAATTTTGATTTGCCACGATCGCTTGAATGAACCTATAAGGTCAATTATGTTGACCAAAAATTATTCTTCTATCATATTCATATATAATTAGTTCCTTGATTGGTGTGATTTTTTCGGATTCCACGCAATTCTTGCTAAAATTGCATTATCTATCGTAAAGTACCTATTTAGGTACACTTCAGTTTTGAGTAGGTAGGTATGTATTTGTCTTATCATATAGGCTTTATCAATGAACGATTGTTGGCCGAAATACTTTATCAAGATAATTTGCATTAATATGAATCGTAAGTAAGTTATCTGTATTCGCACGGCATTCTTGTACAAGGGACCACACCACAGAGAGCGTGTTTAATTCATACTATGCAAAATTAATTACACAGACTTAACTCAAATAACTCTCTCAGTGTAGTTCATTGTTAGCGGCAAAAAGCTTATTTTCCGCCTCCTAGGCTTTATTCCCTTCAAGATATTCTAGTAGCACGTCGAACAAAGCGTGGACTACTAATGTAAGTATTATGTAGATGTGTCTGTGCGTTCATTTGGAAGACTTGCTGTAATTTCTGGTTTAAGCCAATGTCGCGCTTTCATATCTTTCACTGTAATTACGAAACCTGTTTTAAAAAGTCTGTAGGCGTTCTTGGTATCGAATAGAGGGAATACTTTTCTCGTTTTGTGTGCGCATTGCAACCCTTTAGTTCTGCGAAGAATCACGAGCGCGTGACAGTTGAATGGACCACTTCCAAAAATGGTTAGAAGGCGTCTGCGCACATTGCGATAGATCCGCCATCAGTGTTCCAGGCCACAAGTCTTCGCATTACTTACAAAACTTTTAATCTAATCTCAAGACTTGACATAGCGCGATTGATCGTTTTCGGCCGACAACAACTTAATCCAACTTCTTAACTTTTGATTTAGTTAGATATTGTTAACAGAGTGTTGGGCACTGAGGAAAATATTGCGACAACAACAGATTTAAATTTGAGTCACAAAATAAACGGTAGACTCAGCTAAATAGTCTCAATAATTATTATTTGAACAAGTGTACTGTATTTTGGATAATAGAAACTACTTAGATGGAGTAAGGACTCATTTCGACACCTTATCGTATTGAAGAATAAACAGCAATGAACAGCTGTTACAAGAGGCCGTATTACGTAGTAAGCGTATGTCTTTAAAAAAATGTATTGTCTCTAAATTATATAGCATGTAGATCGAATTTGAAATGACACAGCGATATCTAGTTCCGACCTAAGCAACAAGCTTGTGTTACGGATACTAGTTTTTTTTGGAAATAGTGTGTATTTCCAAAAAAAAAACTAGTATCCGTTGTATTATACCTATAGATATATATGTCTGTATGTCTCAGGTACAAATGTCCATGTTCATCACACAAACACAGAAGACAGCCTTTAATGCCGTTTTTCTAATCGGATCGTCAATAGGTAGAATTATAGATTCTCATTTACAATTCAATATCAATCCATATTTTAACATTAGGCTGCAGTAGGACGTTGGTACGTCCTATTTCGGACTCGTCTTGTTATCGGAGGAAGATAAGTTTGACATGTCTAATCTCTCTCTTGACACGGAGCGTTTATGAAAACAGGGACTTAACTATGTTTAGCTTGCGATAGCATGTCTGGAGTTCAATGAGTAAGTACTTCGAGCATTAGTAACGCTCATTCATGGCTGTGGAATTAATTGTCAAATATGTATGTAAACGTCAACGAAAATATTTTGTTACGAGTTATGTGCATATCTAGGGCAAATTGTCACAGAATAAACAATATTACTACTTCGTGTGTAGAGTTTATTATCCTGAAATATATCTTTATTAAATATATTTTTGTAACTATCCTCGTTATACCGGTTCTTATTTACATTTTAAGACCGTCTGTTCTTGATCATGGAGTTCTGATTAGTCCTGCTTGAGTAGGAACAGATTGACCACCCATCTCCTTAAGATCACATAGACTGACATTCTCTAAAATCGCATAGATATTTTAACGCAGTTTAACAATATCAAAAGTGAATCAGCTATTCTAGAAGGTTCTAAAAGTGTGTCGTCTCTAGTATATTGCAATGATTAGAATTCTTAAGATGTAGGAAAATACAATTGATTGTTTAATTAATTAGTGGGTATTCTTTCACTATGGACAATTACGATTTATTTCATTAAATTATTGGTCAATGTTACAATATAATGAAAAACACCCGTAAATCCAATATTCCGATAACCATTAAATTCAATTAATTATGTTAAACAGCAATTTCGTCAGTATGTATATTTTATGTCGTTAATAACTCCTTTGTGTTGAAAAATTAATGGTCAATATACTATAAAGTAATGATAAAACTTGAAACCAATATAATAGTCAATTGTCAATGCCCCATTACGTAGCTACTTGGCAATGATTGATGTCCGTTCAATGTCCCACGGTATTAATTTCCCTGAACCAACCGTTTCTATTTAAAGAAATCGTTGTCCTCATTCGAATCTTATATTTACACCATCAGATTAAGGAGTAAATTCGAATGGAGTTTGGTAGAACCTAGTTAACCCAGGTTAAATAAGAATTATTTCAAGTATATTAAACATTTTTCTGTATAGTCTGTTTTCTTAACGGTAAGTGGAATTCAGTGAGAACGTTAAGTATTAATGCGTAAATTGTTATTGATATTGTGTTTTTAGAATTTTATATGGTAATTAAGAATGTGCGAAGTTATCATTATCATACCTACTAGACTACAACACTGACACTAGACACGCCTGTTTTTTTAATGAAAAATAGTTTTCCTTGATGGCAAGACTCAAGTGGACTGAAATAACTAAGAGTGTTAAAAAGTTTATCTATTTACGAATGTAAATGTAACAGACGCTGATACATATCCAAAGAAAAATCTTGCCACGTTTAAACCTGACCTACTAAATTTACGCAACATATTAAATACAACACCGAAAATCCCCTTCATGTCAGTGTTACCATGCGTATTATTTGTATGATGTATACAAAACAGATATTTCAAATCGTGCGTGCATTGTTTGTGCAAAAACAGTGTCTCGTTTGCAACTTCGTCACGGAATTTCCCCTCCTCCCGCGTAAAAATAACGGAGCAAGCGACGTGTGTTGCCATCGTTCACACGCACACGTCATCACTGTGACGTGTTACCCGCTCATATAAAAATTTACGACTGTACCTCACATGTTAATATGTCTACTGATGGTGTTTCGTTGTATAAAAGGGAAGGTATTTTGTGTATCGCCAACAACGACATAGCTAGCTCGATTCACATCTGCGTACTACATGGCAGCCGCGCATTTCCAAACGAAGGTTGTTCGTACTTTTGCGTTCCATTTGATTGCAACTCGTGGTGCGTAGTTCACCAAAAGTGGCGTTCGAATTTTGAATCAAGTTATTAGGTTTTTAATTATTTTTAGAACATTTTATCAAAGAGTTTGGAAATGTTTTTGAAACTAGACGATACTCAATTTGGTATTTTAAGCTGGCAAGAGAAACGGCCTTTGGCAAGCAAATGAGACTTGGAAAAAGGTTTGCGCTTATTTTTTTGCTGACGAGCTAGGTTTTAAGCCAAATCTTTGAAGACGGTTGACTTCATTGTAGTCTAAAAATAGTTTGCGTTAGCCTAAAACGATGATCTGTTGCGCAATGGTACTAAAGCTGTCTTCCGTGTTAAGGGTACAGGTTTCGACTGCCGGTAGGGCCAAATGTTTGTCTCATGACCATGGGCATTAGTACTTAAGTCATTATCCGTTTGAGTGTATTAAAAAAAAATGCGTATGATTTTAAATTTTGATAATTTTTGTTCGTTTGCAATATTTCCCCACTAAATCGGCCGCAAATAAAATAGTGTTAGAATAAAACCAATCAATCAAGAGCCCTCTAGTTCAACTGAGTAACTGAGGTGCACTGTGAATAGCTGTTGAATGGGATTGGGACCGTACGACTTGTGAATTGAACGTGATTGAACCGGGATCATTACGTACTGTTGCTCTAGTGCTGTATGCATTGAGACAGTTCGATTGGTTTCTAGTGATGCTACTTCATTTCACACAGTAAGGATATTACATGGCTGTATGATACTAATAGTTTCCTGAACATTGATATGTATAATATAATGTAGTAGCCACATGTGGTAGCCACAGGTGGAATGTGATGTCAAGCGTATCGGAGTTCAATGACTGCCAACTTTGATGAACAGTTGACAATGAACAGGTATGCCTGAGCGATGGTTTGTGAAGTCTGCCAACCCACAATATAGCTAGCAATATAGCTAGTGTGGTGGATGCTAATCGCTCTAAAATAAGAGGAGATCCAACCTTGCAGTAGGACAGTAAAGTGGGTTGATGATGATGATACTTTACTACTGAAAATGGTTACATAATACAACAGTCATCATCAGTCATACATCATCTGCCCATTATCATGAAATGAAAAGGATCCGAAACATTCGCGTCCGGATTAAAGTAATATCAATATACCGCGATAAAATCCGTTAAAAAGTAGCCGTTATTACTTTTTATTTTTGGAACTCTTCACAGATTTATATGATAGCTATTCTTCTGCTGGCTGATGTTATTGTTTTATATTCTTTAAAATTTCTATTACGTCCATTTAAAAAATTCCAGATATAAAATCTCATTAACTATCAAATGTGCTTGCAATGTGATAAAATATAAACACTTTTCAAGGAGCACAAAGCCTTATAATTCCTGTCACGTCGTCGCTTCAAGTATAACAGTACTTCAACACAAGTTTCTACAATAAATAAGGCTTTTACGAGCAATGCTCGGAGGCACCTTAGAGGCGTTCGCGCATCTAGCTTCCGCGTCTCGCATTATCAAGGAATCTTTACCAAAACGGTGTTAGCATTCGCTTGGCGGTGTTTTTGTGGTCGTCTGAAGGTGCACTTATAATGGCCCATGAATTATGTATAGCTTGTCTGTGTGTTACTTGACACGCTGAGAATTGAACGCGATTATTGTGCGGAGATTGTGCTAGTTAATGTAGTTGAGGGGTGTTATTATGTTAGTTATAAATTGGGTGTTTATTTTGGAAACTCGTTCTTCTTGTGTTTACATATAGGTACAATTCTAATTTAATTAAAGATCGTGGGACGTGAAACTCGGAGTCCGTATCGGTTAGTTTAAATGCTGTTTTAGTGGTGAGATATTGTAATGATATCTATTCTATTATCTATTATGTAAATATATACCGCATGGTCATGTTAAAGGATGGAGGATGAGGAAGTCTGTGAAATTTCTGTACAACTAATCTTATTAATTTAAAAGAGGTATTCTTTATGAATGATAAGAAATTGAGTAGTTAGATATTTGTAAATCTTAAAATAGTATATACTATAATTTAACAAATAATGTGTGTGTCTGTGTATACATGATTTCTATTGAAACTTCATTTTGTATTAAATTATAAATTATGATTCAGCTTAGTTCGTCTCCGAAGGTTTCTTTCTACAATAACAATAAGTCAACTTCGTAACTTAAAGTTGCTGCAGTTTTATGTCTAGTCCGAGGCGATAAAAAACCGATGCACTGCAGCGAGTTCTCAAGTTTTTTAAACTTCTTAAAGAAGTCTGGCGTGACTTCAATACTGAACGGTTTAATTGAAATAAATAAGTTGTTAAAGGAACCTAAATAGCCCTAGTACAGTGGTTTATGCTTTACGTTTTTAACTATTTTACTTCATCACCATCAACCCACTTTATTGTCCCACTACCGGTGTATGGGTCTACTCTCAAATGAGAGGGATTAAGCTATAGTCCACCACGCTATTCTAGTACGGGTTGATAGACTTCTCACGTCACCGAGAAGATCTCTCAGGAATGTAGGGTTCAATTATGTTTTCCTTCCCCGTTTAAGTATGAGATAATACACACATACTGATATTGATATTGAAGGCTTTTGACATCACACCGCTAGACTACCAAATCTGCCAGCATTATACGAATGCAACATCAAAACTAGATTAACGATTTTAAAATACCAGGTTAGTTAAAATTTTCCAAATAAGCATATTTGTCAAATGCACTTACTACTAGATAATATGATGTTCATAATAGTCACCGTCCTATTAATTACATTCTTTCCTTTTTGCAAACTTTTACACTCACCAGTATACTTTGCCTTTAGTTAATTTAAGTGTAGGTATCTTATGAATCATGTATTAAACTAATGTCTTATTACAGCTCCAGCAACTACTCCCCCAAGTTCCCAAGACATTACCTAATTCTAGAACTTTATGCAAAATAAATTAGTGGTCTCATTATGAAGTTTCTCCATCTAAGAACAGTTCAAGGTAAAACTAAAGCCCTTGTAACAAGACGGGATCTAGGTCATAGGAATGTAGACCTTATAGGTTAGAGCACTAAATCTATAATTAAACATGAGGCGGTTACACTACACGCTTGTAACACTTCTATTAATGTTTATTGACCAACGAGCATGCTTGATTTGACATATTTGTGTTCAATGCAGTTTGGAGTACAATGAGCATGCAAGGAGGTTATTTAACTAAAGTGAAATGAAACGAACAATTTAAAAAAGAGTCGTATGTCCTGTCACTCGCAATTTTGACAGAAATAGTAGTAACTAATAAGGAATTGTCAGAATTTCAGTAATTTTATCATTTGCTTAAACTTATTTTTGTACCTACATTATTTAAAGGTTGAACAGAAACGTAAAAAGTAATACGTTTACTTTATTCCAGTAGCAATAAGAACGAAAGTTAGAGTGGTATTAAAAAAAGCAAATAAATCTAGTTTTTAGGTTCGCCAGAAAAGTTCATCTAGGGCATTTCTCGACTACAGAAATAGAATTTCTTCTATTTGCTAACTTTCTCGTGAACCCGTATAAGTTCCAACCGCAATGTTTCTAAAGAACGAAGTATGTGGGTTAAACTGGGTTATTCATTGGTATCGCCATAAACTGTTTATTGTTGCCGTGGCACATTTCCACATCCCGCATAGGCCCATGCATCAATTAACTATCAATAAAGTACCGATACATGAACCTTCTATTACTACGGATCCCAACCTTTATTAATGTTTTTTTATCGTCACTCTGACGGCCATAACGTCTGGCATAGATCTAGGCATATATATAATATCTTGCATATTAATATAGCAATTAAAAGATGATTTGTTAAGTGAGTCTCCATAGCTGGCTTTGATGGTCTTATGCCGTTAAAAGCTGGTAGTCATTATCACCTCTGGTGTTCCCATTTTCTTTTCACCTGGTTTCCTAGCTTATAATTAATTAGTGATTGCTTACATGGTATGATAAAAGGTTACTAGGAGATCATGTCAATAAGATGGGAACTGACACGTTCTGAAGTCTGCTTACCAATCTCAATCGCCAGTTCAAGCGTTGTGTTTGATTACTGCCTCTAATCTGACTTTGTACCGATTTGAAATAGCCTGTGTTACAAAAGTAGAATCGTTTTTTTGGACTTGTATCTAATTATTTCAAGTTTGATTATGTAGTAATATCTTGACATGTCTTTAAAATCCTATGCGCTTAAATATTTTACAATTATTTATCTATATAAGCTAAATTATCTATATACATATACATCTTCCAGCTTACAATCAAGGCACTAATAAATAGTAGTATGTGAGTATTTCTTGCGGTTTGCGAATCAGTTACAGCAGTAGCTCTGGTAGCTCGTCGCGTTTCTCGTAAAGATCGCGCAAGTATAAGTATAAATTCTGTCAGGCCGATTTCAAGCCGTTTCCTTTACTTGACACTTACAGCTTTCTCGAACGATTAACATCTTACACATTGATGTTTTTCTTTAATTAATAGTAGCTTGTTAATTTCTACCTTTACGACGTTTGAAATGAACGATAACCATAATTTTCTCTGAAAATATATCGATAGACGTCTAATATTTTTTTAAACGAGGCAGAGGCAGAAATGAGAAATGTATACGTTGAAGTATCTACCTGCATTGTCTGAGCATGTGATAAATGTGCACGTAAATTCGAAAAGTTTGTGTTTTGACATCACGTACTTTCTACGTTGGTCACACTACAACTCATATAGACATATGTGCAAACTTATCTGCTAAAATGATTGTCGTTTTCTTTTTGTGAAAATCTGCTTATCTAGATTATATTTCTACAAACTATCATGAGAGACTCCCCTGACATTAAAATTACAAGATTTGAGAAATCTACTTTATTCTGTAGTGTAGTTGCTCTTGCTAGTAAAACCAAAACAAATTTTCCGCGAATCGTAAAACGCTTAAGTACGTTAGACTGCAAACAGAGCTGCATTTTGTTTCTTGGCTTGAATAAAATTCAATAGTATTACGGTGTTAATCTTTATGCTCGTAATAAACGTATTTCTACAGATTTGTGTCTTAGAAACTTTGTATTTAAATAATGTTAATAACAGTGATGACAGCCAGTGGCGTATTGTCTGATGGATCCAGTACCTAGTTGAAGTGCGGCTGCTTATTTTGAGGTCCTGCACTCGATTTCGTGTACTTGAAAGGTGTTTTTTGTAATAAAATCTCAGTATATATTAGTTAGTTGAAATAGCCCATAGAGAACTGTGGGTGTACTTCAGTGTATCTCTGCCTAACCCTTCGAGGATGCAGGCGTGATATCATAGTTCGTGTTAAAAATTACACAAATGCTATTCGCGCACTTATCTGCTAAAACGATAAAATTACACATGTCTTGAAAATAAAATAAAACCTCTGTAGCAATATTTTTTAAACTAACGAATATTGACCTCTCGAACTGGATCTTAGACTAATTGCAGAAGCACCTATAAAGATTTATGTCTTGTTTTCACGAGTGCCGTTTAAAGTTTGAGCACCGGTGTCGTTATCGAATGTTTGATCGGAATGATTGATCCACTCACGCGCAGCTACCGGTGTGGTCTGTCTGTGACGCAATACTCCACAATAATGGGAATGTTGCCAGCCGATGCTGTTACAATTCCAATGATCTGTTGCGATATTTATTATGTTTTTTTTCATATAAATATTAACATACCATCATGCCTTTCACTTTTTGACATTTGATTTGAGGACCTACCTAGTAATTCTAAATGTCGTTGTCTTTGAAAACGTTTTCAGTCTTGTGTGCCATTCTGGTAAATATTTATTTTCTTACAAATTGGCAAATACTGACTACCTAATACCTATATTCTATTTATGTAAAAAATTAGACAGATTAAAAAAACAGTGCGTTTTTTTCCAATAGCGTGAATGTTCTGCGGACACGGTTGTAAGTCCTATTGAAGACATAATTTCCTCTCATCTTCGATAACTAGTGTTGTTTTGTAATACTTTTATTCGACTTATGTGCTCGTCGCGTCCCCTTTATATACTTAAATGGCTGTAGTTTCAAAGAAACTATTTACATGTGAGTACGGTCAAGGGGTCCGAACTTACCCCGCCGTTAGTTATTCTGGTCCCAAACTAACCGCAACTGTTATTAACTTCATAAGTTGAACGCTTATTTGATGTCGTTATGTATGTTTACATTGGTGAGATTGAAAAGGTTTAGGGTTTAATCGCTACAAGAGTTTAAGGATCTATTGTGGTGTTGAAGTGTTCTCAATATGGCTTTTTTGTATAATTACAAAAGTTGAAACCTAACATTACCATAATGCTAGATTTAGACACCAGCCATGTCATAATTATAGGTAAAAATCTAAGATTGCGTGTTGTAATATTATACTACTAAACAATATTAACAAAGTAAATGTTACCACCAAAATAAATAAAAGCCAAACAATTCTGAAGTTCGTTCAAAAACGTGTGCTCAAAATTAATATCCAACATTGTGTTTTTTTTATAAAAAGAACAATCTCGTCACTTCGTATTAAATATTGGCCAAAAAACTGCAAAACGAAATTGTTTTGCGCGAACATTGTAAAAATCAATGCGTTACAGAAGTAACGTTGACGGCCGCTGTGATACTGGGCGAATAAAAAAATCCAGTGCCAGCTAACCGCGTTGTTGCCAGATTTACTGGCTGCCAGGATTAGTTCAATGTTCGTATGTCGATGTTCAATTGAAATCACACTCCAATTTCTGGTCGAGTATTAAACCAATTTGAAAAATGGAACGAACATTTTTTTGTAACTGACTAGATTACCTGTAGTGTTGATAATGCGTATTTGTAATGTTTTTATATATATTTATTAAGAAATGTATGCTAGTTAACTTACTTTATTGTGTTTTAAACGATGAAAAGTACTTGTAAGTAACTACTACCAGTTAAAAATGTAGTTTCAAAATAAATGGTTCTACAACAGACAGTTAATATTTTTTATCATTAAATATCAACAATACTTTTCTTTAAATTCAAAATAGACGAAAAGATTTTAGGTGTTGTATGATTTTTAATATTAACGATTTTTACAAAAGGATTTAATATTTCAACGTAATTCATCTAGTCTCCGTCTAGACTAGCTAATACATGTATGCTTAGCGTACATACAGTCCGCCTGGGGAAGTTTAATAAAGAACCTGTATCGCGTAGCGTGACCCACGGAGACCACAGACAAAGGAGAATATGTTTTATATGACGTCATGTGCTCCTTATTGTTGCCAACGTAAAAATACATATTCCCGCTAAACAGAGCGGAAAATATCATTATAATATTTTTGTTTATGCATTCTGGAGCGGCGGAAAGGATAGTCCGTTCGGGATTCTCCTAATTTTCTTTTTTTCTATTAAATTTTATTGAGCGGGTCATTTTGTTGATATGTTCATGAAATATTCATGTTATTCCTACGAAATATTTCGACGATATTTTTTTATCCTTGCGTTATCAGACGAAACATTAAACTTCAAATAAGATTCTTTATTCGTTTATTACTTATTTGTGACATTAAAACTATTACCTTCTTTGATAATTTATACAAGATAAGAACTTAAAGCAATAATAACTTTTAGTTTATATTACCGAAATATTATTTGAATATCCTGTTAAAGATACACTGATAACATGAACCAAAAGTACATATTAAAACCTTAATGTTGTTGTTCAATAACAGTATTGACGGGTATAATTTCATTATTTATTACCTATAAACATTTATCTACGCTGCCATAAAACGTAGGGCCAGACAAAACTTGTGATTTATAAATCATTAACTAAGTACTGAGAATCAATAGGTATCTGTTTAATATAAAGTAGTTATTACCTATTTGCAGTTGAAATCACGTTATAACCTGGTGTATATTCCACACTTGAGTTACTTCACACTAAGTGTGGTCTGAGGTTTTATACCTATATTTATTTTTGATCACGTATTTATGTAGTCTTAGTAATCGATACTTTTGTGTGTATTCGATTTTTAATGAGATGAAGTTACTCGGTGTATGATTCTGGGGTTCTTTAAACGCAGAGGTGGGGATGAAAAGGATGCTTGTTGAAATAAATCGGTATTACGTCGTATCTTATTTTGGAATTTAATACTGGAGATTCGGGTCCGTGATCCTCAGTTAAAAAACAATGTGCTTTTTATCTTTTTATTGTATGTGCTGTGTCTAATATCTACTTGTTTTAATTTTAATTTCGTATTAGGTAGTATTTGTTTTTACTATTAAAAATAATGTATGAGCTATTGAGCCCTAATAATTAGATATTTTATATTTGGCTAAGCTTATAACAATATTTTTTGTACAACCGAAAGGGTACAGAGGGCCCTATCTAAAATAGGGTTAAGATATTATCACACGAGTTTTATTTTTATTGCAACACAAGCTAAATCCACCGAATTCGAAATTTAAAAAAATATACCATATCAATGGTCAATTACACCGTAATATCGATATTCTGTTACATTATAAATATTTCAACATAATAGTAACGTATAAAAAGGCTATAAAATTGTTATTAACGCCTTTGTAGGTAAGATGTTCATTTAATATTGCGAAGTCACATAATTTGTCATACGTTTTCAATGTTTCAATGCAATTGAGATCAATGGTAGGTATTCAAATTAAAATAAACCATTTATTTCGCTAGCTTGCATGCGGGCATTGAAATGTTAATGAAACCTAGTTTCTTGTGTGACAATGAAGCTCGGGGCTAGCTTCAATAATAATCGTTAAATTAATAAGAGAAAAGAGAATGTCTTTTGACTACAACTCTGTCATGGCACATCCCACCTTGAACAGCGGTATTCATACAAATGGAATATTTAATTTATACTAATAGCCTAGAAATGTATATGGGAAGAGAATGCAACATTGGCTTCACTGTAAATTTGACTTTGTCTCGAGGTATATAAAATTAATAATTGAATGACAATTGTTGAATAGTTTTGAGTCTAAAACTATTTAAGTTAATACAGTGTGACAACATCAATCATTTTTTCGAAAGGTAGTAAGTAACATACTACCCCAGAACGCCAGTATGTAGAATTTTTTACAAGAGCTCAGCTACGAATTCAGCTATTTTCGACGGCATGCTGCAAATAGCCCAAATAGCTGATTTTAAACAGGCATTATTAAGATTTACGCTAAAACTAAATAGAACTATTTATAATGATTGTATCGTGGTGATGGTGTGGTGACATGGGGAGTAATAACTAGTATTAGTAAAGCTATAAAGCATAATTGTCGCCCTGATGAAGACAGGCTTAGAACTAAGTGCCTCGATGCTATAACAGACACACCTAGAGTACTACTTGATATACGACCTCATCAAATTCTAAGTTTCCAACTCTATCGAGAACAAGGTCCGCGATAAAACATAGTCTATTTTCCTCGGCGATATTAGAATATTATTTACAGCAGTACGACAGTGAAAATAGTGAATAATTTTCTAATCTGTGTAAATCTCTAGCCGATCTACAAGGCTTGCTACTGGAAATGCCGCCTTCCTAACCTATATAGTGGTAATTGTGAATTTATTTGCATCTTTTATACATCTCTGTAGGAGTTCCGTTTCAATTAATTTGTTCAGTGAAAAGTGATAATGGATTTTCTCTAGGAGTTTGTTCCATCGACGCGTTATCCAAGTTTGTAGAGCTTTCGTTCGATGATTGATACTTTCAAGATTAGTTGGATCACTTACAAGGCTTGAGCGAAGTTTATGGCGCTCTATTTTATTTTAGATATAAGTAAAGAAGTTGTGTAGACAATCTCTCTAGTTTTCACTTTGTATTCTGTATTTATTTTCTATGAAAGTAAAATTATTACTAACTCAATATCTAGTCTGCTAAGTATTCAGCTAAGTGTAGAGATTTACTATAGAATTCTTAGTACCATCTCGGATTCTTGCAGTTACTTGGGATCTAAAATATTGTTGTACTCAAACTTTGAGTTTTCATCAGCCCACTGTCCCACTAATGAATACGAGTCTTCTCTCATTTGAGAAGAATTAGGCTATAGAGCACCACGCTAGACTGGCTGGTAGAAACTTTATAGTCCACAGAGATAATATGTCAGGTATGTAGATTACCTCACCATATCTTACTTTATTTACTGTTTGAGCATGTAACTCTTCGGCTTCAACTCGAGACCTTTGAATTTACAGTTCACTAGTCACACTACTAGCCTCTCATAGCTTGGAGTTTGCATTGTTAACATTAAAGTAAAACCACGATACCGTTTAATCATGTTTCACAAAAGATGTTGCCAAACAAAGCTCTAATTTTTTTCCATATTTTGTTTCAGGTCAGTATACAAAGAAATAATAGATAACACAAATAGAAGTAGACATATTTTACTTCATCGGTAAGTACTTTTTACGATAATTACCTTAATCGTTACTGGTGCATGTCGTTTGGGGCAAGAACTTTTTACTGAGACTCAAAGGAATTGAAAGAAATGGTCGGATCACAGCGACCGACAAAAAACCTATGTCATTGTACTTTTGAGCATTGCCAATCGTTTTTCTGGCTACCTAATATCCGGTATAAGTTTCTAGCTAGATTTGACCTAAGTCTGAATTCGCTTCGGTCTCTTAAATGGTATTGAAATATTGTGATTCGGTGTAAACGGTTTTGAATTATTTTTAGTGTATTCGTGATTACTTAAATTGAAATGTATTTATATTTAAATGGCGATGCAGTCTGATTCTTTTAATTTAAGGACATTTAATACAGCTTTTAAGTTGTGAAACGCAATACTTACAGCCTTTCTAGTAATTACATACTTATGAATAAGTGGTTTTCATTTTTATGGATAATTTAACAGGCATTCTTTGTTTATTGCGTCTTATTGATCCTTCCTAGCCTTAATATTCATCTCTAACTATTGTAACGAGATTTTTTACTCGTTACATGCGTTTGGCCTAATTAGTCGGTTTCGCGTGACTAATTTATAGTCTTTATTTTTTATTTGTTGTATTCTTTCCCGATGTTCCGGAACCTTTACAGTATCCATTGCTCAGGAACCAGCACTCCATAGACCTTTTTTTAGACTTAAGGTTAAATACGCAAAAGAGTCGAACAGACTTCTTTTGGGAATATACATACGTTTATTTTATCTTTTGTGTTCATTGTAAGCGTCCATTAATTTTCTACTCCACAATAGGTCATCATCATCATTCAGTAACAAATATTCATTATCTATTTTCCCTGAACAAGGTGTACTGATTGTGCTGCCTTGTGATCAAGAAGCGTAACTTGGGTACTGGGTAGTCTTGACTCTCGTTGGTTTGACAAATGTGTCAATTGCTGGCACCGGATGTTGGGCCAAGCGCTGTCGGACAAATCGCGTGTGTCAGCCCTGATGGGCGCTCGTTTGTGACCGTGAAGGGATACCGTTTGTATTAGAATTTGTCGAAGGGTTGCCACTTGGCACTTTGAAGAGGGTCAGATTGAGTTATGTTGAGTTTTTTATTTTGCAAGATTTAATGTAGTGTACCTACATGCGATAATTGAATTGTACACTCTAACAAGCTAATTGGTTTACATCCACACATGGATCGGTTGATAGTTGCATTTATACCAATTAGGTTGTTAGACTGTACACTTGGGTCTTTGAAACAAAACTGTCTCCAACAGTCTTTAGGTGGGTCGTGTACAAAATATTCGGTTTGTATTGTATGTACTCCTATATTAATCAATCAGTCTTCAGTTTAGGAACAATCGGCTAGAATAATATGGAAAAGTTTGTGCACATTATCAAATAAAATATGAATAATATTATCTTTAAGAAAACTTAAATTCATCGTTCCGAGGTTAGGTTAAATTACCAAACACAGGTAAATTAATGATATATTAAATAAGTTTTACAGTTTTAGCACATTATAAATTTAAATCAAGTAAAGCTACAGGTGACTCAGATTGAATTCATGTCGGAAACTCAAAAACATATTTTGATGTTTTTAATTATCTGCCAGCCCTATAGACTCCGTCATCAGGGCTGTCAGGGTGTGTATGACCGGTTTATTACGAGACGGATGTGTCAAATGGAGGGCGCAAGGTTCACACGATTATGAAGTCCCTGGCGATGATGCCATGCCATATACATATAAACGATTTTTCTATAACACTTGAACGTGTCACCCCTACGAAACGAATTGGTATTAATTACATCTAGTTAGCGATTGTGGACGTTATTGATGTTGTGGAGTAATCTGTTTGACGTCTGTGTTTTGTTTTTATTATCTGTTTGCCATTACATGTATAAAACTGTGAAAGTCATTAATTAACTGTGAAAGGCAGGCACTAGTGACTTGTCGGAATTTTTGGTTATGTGCATATTTATCACACGCTCAAACGGTGAAGGAAAACATTGCCAGGAAACCTGTATGCGTGAGAAATGTTATCGATGGCGTGCGAAACTGCGAAGTCTGTCAATCTGCAAGAGGCTAGGACTGGCGTGGAGGACTTATAGCTTAATCCCTCTCAAATGAGAGTAAACTCGTGCCCAGGAGCACGGACACAGGACAATTATTGAGATGATGATAGTCGGCCCGTATATAAGTCTTGATTAGTGTCTTCGCGTGGCTTCCTTGCCACCTTGCCACCACTTCCACGCCTTGCGCCATATTGATTAACCACTTCACTAAACCGCAGAATAGTTTATACAAAGATTTTATAAGAGCTTTATACATTTGTATACTCGAAAGCTTTATATGTGCTAAAGTTATAGGTTTTAATGGTAGGTAGGCATAAAATAAAGAAAGTAGTTCGATGGATATTTTTTCAAAAAATCCGGTAGACCGGTTCGATTGTAAATAAAGCTATATCACTCAGTTACTGCGTTGCTCGTAACTGATCCTTTCATACATTATTTCGTTTCCCCACTAACACTTGCAATATCCCGAATTAAATTGGACTTTATTGTGTCTGGAGTTAACGTTCAAATTCTTTAGTTATGAACTTTCGCTATCGAATTTCTATGGGGCCTTAGTACCCACCCCCATAGTTGAGTGTTCTAGTGAGTTAAGGTTCTCTTAGAAAAAGAAAATTTTACGTGTTTGTCGGCTCGGGTACGGGAGAGACCTTTGAAATGGAATCTTTCATCATAGTTTTTAAAGATGAACGCAATGAAAACGTTGATAGTAGCTCAAACATTTTGTATCCTCTTTAAGAACGTATTCTGCCGTGCGAAGCGCAAAAGCGGTATCTCAAAAAAAATCGAAAAATTGATTTTGATGCCATCGGATAGTTTATAAAAATACGCATTTAATGAAAAAATTAAACTACTTTTTACGGTTTTTATCATGGTATATTCATAATATTTAATCACGACTGCAAACAAAATCTTTCCTCCAGTGTAGTATATAGACTTATCTATGTGAGTGTATATTCATCTATTTTCATATATTTCCAAAAAATAATGGCATATTAATACTGTATTCTTCAATTCACAATTTTGTGTTTAGTACATATAATATTTTACCCTCTTTTGAATTCAAATGTTAAGCTTCAATGAATAGCATTTCTTTTTTAATAAAGCACAGTGGGCTAGATTGTATCCGCACAGTGCTCATCTACAAGTAAACTTGTTATTTAGCTTAAGGAAAACTGTTGAGAAGTACAGCCGCTTTTTAATAATGCGTTCCTATTTTATTTAAAACTAGCTTTTGGTCGCGACTTCAACTGCATTAAATTAGTCAATTTATCCACTCTGCTTGTTAATAATCTGCTTATTTATTTTTACCTTATATTTTCGGGAATACTGAATTCCGGGACAAAAAACATTCTAAATCCTTGTATTAAATTTCATCTAAATCGGTTGTTGGTATGAGACTATCATACATCATATTTAAGTTCGCTCTCATTTTTACATAAACATATTTTACTAATATTTTTATAAGAATTAAATCTAAGACCAAATATAAATACTGGTATAAGGCTGCATCAAATCCTCACATCATTTTACCCCTAGACATCAACCTTAAAGCCTACAATTTCAAAGAACTTGAATATCCTCATTAAGTATCTGAGTGCGCGCGTAAATTAATTTAGTATGCAAATGCGACTCCATTCCATCATTCTTCTTGCATTACGCATATCATTGTAAATACAAGCTCGTTATCATACATTTAGCTTGTTTATTATCATTGTATGTAATACAATGTATATTGTTTATATTGCAGATAATAGGGATTTGCATATTACATTAAAATTGTAACAAGATTTCGCTGGAAATGTTGCTAGGTTCTAACAAGAAAGCGGTTTGGTGTCTGTCTAATAGTTTTAAACATTGAATACATTTTGTATAAGTAGAAGACTTACTGCGTTGTATTTTTTTAACATAAAGACGATGTCCGGGTTCTGTCATTGTTGGGTATAGCCTCTCCTCTTAAAATGAAGAGTTAGGCTATCGTCGATCATGTTAGCCTGGGTTTAGCAGGCTGTACCTATATGACATAAAGAATATAGCCTCAGATATGCAATCTTCACCAAGTTTCCCTTCACCATATCAGCGTATGATCTTAGGAAGTCGTAGGAGGAATGGAAAATTGAGACCCATGAGTTAAAAGTTTGTGAACTTATCACACTTTAAATATTAATAATTTGAACAACATTTATATGCGAATTTATATACTGCAAAGGGGAAGTGAATCTTATTTGATGTTTTAACACCTCTTAATATTTTCCAGCTCTGACGCTGAAGTAGCCGTAGTCCTAAAATACTTAATCAGATATTTAAGAAATAATGCCGGGTGTATTTTTCTATTTAAGTCTGTGCGGTCCATACATGGATTTTCTCCTGTATAGTGGAAGTGTTCCGTGCGTTTTCAAACCTCGAGTATAAATGAAAATCAATGCACTAGCGCAGTGAATATTGAGCGAGACTTCGTAGCCACATTTCTATACTATTATTCTTTTGCCCCCTATTACATGGGACTTAAAACATGCGGGGAAAATTAAACTCTCAAACTCTTTGAGGACGACAGTTGTGAAAATATCTTATTATTGCGTTGTCAACTGCTTAATGTAATTTGTGTGTGATAAAAGTAAAAGCCTTAAATAGAAAAATATTTGCTTGAAGAAGCCAGTCGCTCGGTGCTGCGCTAGTCAAGCCTAGAGCTATTTTCAACTAGCTCATTATATCAAATTTCGAGCCCATGAACAAAGAGCGTTGTCTTTCTGATGCGGGTGCGTCGTGGATTAATATTGTCCACGTGCTTATAGTATCAAGTAGTCTTGAAGCTTTTTTCGTATTAATACTTTGTTACGTCCATGGAACTCCCTTTTTGTTACGAACTTACAAGTGTAGGTTTTAGGTTTCGTAGATTATGTTTAAGCTAATCATCGTTCGATCTACTTAAGACTACACACGCTAATGCAATTTTAATAATTTTACTAGTAGACCTGACTACGCGTGGCTGTGGCTATGTAATTTATTGTTATGCATTAAATAATGTCTCTCAAGTTAGACCAAGCTCCACATAGTGATCAAAGTTTCATTAATTCCGTTTATTAGTTCATAAGTGCATCGCGGACAATAAAACTAACTCATCTTTAATATCATATTATTGATATTTATTAAATTCAAAAGGAGTTTCTTTCTTAACTTCTTTAGACTTAGGGTCTTAGATATACTTCATAGAGAGATATTGATGTTAGAATACAAAGCAATTCGAATTTTACACATGTACAAAATAAAATGTATATTACAATGTCCCATGCACTAACAACTCATCAAGTCTGTGTATGCTGAAGTAAAACACAGCTTTTACGAGCACTTAATAGCATGTTGTTGATGTTCCTAATTACAAGCGTCATAAACAATATAATAACCGTGTGAAACAGATTTACTGTTAGTCAAACTATATTTGCATTAAAAATTTCTAATATATTTGTAATATTAGTATATAGAAAGTTTCTGTATTTCCACTAGTACCTAAGTGCCGCTATCCCTCGTTTGTTTAGCGGTTCTAATTGCGACTGCTGAGTCTAAAGTTTTATGGGAGGTTTCTATTAAATTCGTAGTAGCAGGTCGGAGTTTGGATTCGGGTCCAGTTGACGGCAATAGGCTCGCCTCCTATTACATTATTATTAGATTAAATATCTATGTATAATATCCGTCCGGTCGGGGAGGGCTGTTAATACGGTTACGACTATTAAAGATAGCTCGGGAATAAAATAATATCAATCCATAAAAAAGTATTTATATTTCAGCACACGTATAATTGTTTAGTACAGCACGAGCGAGACAAGGCAAATTTAACTGGAAATACTAAAACCGTCTCTATACCAGACTTTAAACTTATACAACTGATACCACGGACATGATCGCGACTGGTCCGAACCTCCACAAATGGACGTTGACAGACTTCCTAGTCTACAACATATTTTTTATTTTCTGTCTCTCTCTAACATACTATATATTCGAGCGTGTGAAAGAGACAGCGAGGATGCAAGAGCTACTTGTAATGCAAGTGTCGTTGGATGAAACTTTGTGTTTCTTTGTTGGAAACAATTACCTGTGTAGGTAGGATACTTGTCCTATTTTGTATAAAATGAGCTTAGAACTTTATTACTTGGAGCAGGTGTTTATGTCTCCAATATAAACATAATTTGTAAGTTGTAAACGAATTACGCACTTTGATTTTCATAGTAGGAGTACTTCACTGTTCAAATACCAACGTATTAATTACTGACGGCGTATGATGGCAATTGAAAACGCAAGTAATAACTCTTGGTGTTGCTAACGTTCATATAGTTCAGTTGCAGCTTACCGTTTAGCGGGTATACTTGTTTTCAACCTTAGTGATGTAGGCCAGCTTGTAATTACAAAAAAAGAACATTTTAGAATTAAGCTAAGCATTTTTTTTCGTCTGAGAATCAAGCCTAGCTTAGCCTCTATACTTTATACCACTAGATGAAGACATTCAGCAGTTACAGTTAATTGAAAAAAGTTCATTGAAAGAACTTATAGCTCCATAGTAATCAACGTCCCTTTAGAAGAAAATGTATGACAATAATATCACGTACAGTGGATCACGAAAGTGTTTAGGATATTAAACACGGGTGTATGCCAGTGAAACGTGTGTCGTGACCTCACGAGCTGTCATTCACACTCGGCTCCGCACCGCAATAGTGTAACGATATGCTTTTTACGTATAATTTATAGTTAAAGGCGGGAGCGAGCGAATATATTTGAATTTACGTGAAAAAAATAAACTTTTTTTTATAACACTCAACTTAATAATGTTTTTAAAGTCATAAACATAATGAAGTCGGTTAAAAGTAAAACCCAATACGCTGTTAAGAACGCAGCATCAACAGTTTACATTTAAATTCGAATATTGAAATGCACTGCCGGTATGTCACAGCGACACTTGACAGCATCGATATCGGCACAAAAAGAGAGAAACATATCTCACTGGCCTTCACTCACCGCATACGAGCAGAGTATGTAAATATAAAGTCTTGTCTTGTGCTACATTCACGACAAACTCCGCTGCATCTCCCAAATTGCACCACACTTCATGCTAGACAGGAGAAGCAAGGATAATTTGCGATTTGCGTCGCGCACTTCACCGCCACTTTCACGAGAACGCTGTGATACAATTTCACAACACGATATCGAGGACAGGAAAATGATAAATAAAGTTCTTCATTGAATGAGACTACCTGTAACAATGGCTCTACGTGTCCCTTTCATTCATACAAGTTAATAAGAAATAGGAGACGGCTTCACATCCTTGAACGTATTGTTCCATTTTTAGATCCAAGTGGGTTGGCCTGTAATGCTTTTGTGTGGGATTGTACCTAATGAAAAAGTGACGAAGTGAGGTTCAACAAATTAGATACGTGATGGATATAAAAACGTATATATATTTTTTTATACCTTTTAAGAACAGCCATCTAACAACAATACTTAGAATTATAAGAGCAATAAAACCTGTTTGCAAGGTTGAGATAATTGGATCAGTTGGAATTCTTTGCGAACTATCATACTACCCAGGTGAGCAGGGGGTGGGTGGTAATAGCGTCCTATATAATTACATTGTGTAAATCTCAGCATTCATTTGAAGTGAAAACTGAACGTTTAGAAAAGTGATTGCTTATTGGAGCATTAGTTTAGAGAATTCAATTATCTTCATTATTGAATACGTTCATAAACTCAACAATCTACACTTTACAACCTCTCGAGTGCAGGTTACCTACATAAACACTAATCGATACAAATAAACTGACTGAAGCGGCTACTATTTCGTATTTCTACACATAATTACACATAAACTAAGGCGTTCAACTAAATTGAGCATAAACGTGATAAACTTCTTATTAGATCCTTTCAAACAATTTATAGTCAAATTGATACTTAAGAAGAGTGTATATTTGAATCGTTTTACTAAATGTATGTAGAATCTTTGTCGACGAAAGTAATTTGGAAATAATTTATATCGTTATGTAAAAGCTTACAATGTATTAAATGATATATCATCGTTTGTAAAAGGTTTCTTTTTGATATTTTAAGTGTTATGAGCTGAAGAGTTTTGATACTTGAGTTTTACGATATTGAAACGTGTTAAATTGCAGTTAACTATGAAAGTCGCTTTTGAAGCCAGGCAGTCTGGAATGTAATCACGAAATTGTTACCGACTCAATGGAATTCTGTTTTCGACTCAATATATTATTATATTCGATACGATATTGAGTTTTAAATCTAGAATATGGTTAACTCCAACAAAAAAAAATTGACATATTTCGATCATAATGTAACTTTAAGGATACCTCGGTGGCTCAGTTGGCAGAGCGTCTGGAGTACTTATCCAGAAGACGCGGGTTCGAGTCCCGACAGAGGTTGAATTTTTCTTTCTTAATAAAAATTTAAAAATCTTAGCTTGAAATATGCTAAAAAATACAAAAAGATTGTTTAAGATTTTGATTGATGACTACAGCTATACAAACGGAAGGTTCTCAGCGGATCAGCTTAGCAGATAGTCTTTTGTTTCATTTGGATCAATTTATTGTATAGTTGACCATATTTAGATAAAATTATTTAGGTTCCCTACAATTTTACTTTACCATCAGAGCAAGAGATAATTATTTGGTTCTATGTATAAGCTGTCACAGCGTTCCTACTGAGTTGTACCTTCAAGAGTAACCTATTATAACATCCGTGTGTAATGAAATCAGAGCATAGATAAAATGTATTAACATTTGATGCAAAGTACATGCCTATAATGGCATGAAATCAAGTAGCGTAGTGACTTTCCCTCAACGCACCGTGTCCGCACAATTGGTCCCGCTCCTGTACCAATCAGCTTTCCTATTTCACCGTAAACTATAACGAAGTACATCCTAGGTACATCGTTAAATGTAACTACTGTATTCATTTTCATTTAAATGAAACATTTTTTTTAAATTAGTGATAGTTTTCTTTAGCTGCTCGTTGACGTGCGAAACGCCGAAAATTTGAAGTCGATACGGAAGAGAAAAGTTTGTGTGCGTTTTAGATTATAATCGAAATTATTCCAATAATTTATTGGAATCGAATATAGCTCACAGAATTATGAACCATTACTCACTACTTTTTGTCATCCGAGTTAAGCAACTGGACATTTCTTCTTAATTACCAGTATATGTATATGTTGAAATATTGTTTAAATAATAAATCTACGTTGTAATATAATCTTACTTTATCACAATTCTGCTCTGTAACACTCGCTTAATAGAGTAAAGCGTTTACTATTTACTCTCGAGCAGCTGCATATCTGACATTCTTGTGTCTTCAATATGAAGCCGCCGAAACCTATTTTAGGGCACAATTTATAGTAGTTGAATGTTCTTCCGTCTTAGCTTCCAAATGTTTGGCCTCATAACATAGTAAAGCAACAATTGTTGCCGAGTTTACGAAATATTAAGTGGTTTATACTAGCCTAGCTGTTTATATTTTGCCCCAAATTTCTTATTGCTTTTTAAGCAGTTGCTTTAATGCTTATTGGAGTTATACTCTACCTTATTATAGATTAGTATCATAAAGTTATTTATATATGGAGATGAATGGGATGTTGATTGAATACTGTGTTCAATGGGTAAGTATTTTGTTTATAGATTTGTTCAATGGTGTTTATCTTCGATTCAAAGGAACTCTTAATACATAAAGGGAAATAACAACTTGGAGAATAAACTGTTGCGTAGTTTCAGTTATGTTTTATTATTGGTTTATTTTGTTTGTTATTCTTTCTTCTTCGTTCGAATATTACGCATAATTATAGTAGTATTTTTTTTAAGGATTTTATCTCGGTATTTTGATTTAAATCCTGAACTTTCGGCACTTTTACAGCATCACTGTTTAAGGGCCGACATTTCATGATTACGACAGAATGTTCAAAACATGTCACATTTATTAAAGTTTTTCTTTAAAACACAACATTCAATCACTACTAAAACTATCCTTAACACACTAGTAAACAATTCTAAGCCATCCTCTTCATCAATTAATTATCTACGTACACAGATTTTGAAATCATAGAAACCGAAATCAATTATACGTACTTAACTCAAAATGGCTTACAAAGGTTAAAATGGAATCAACCATTATCTGAAGGTTACTTTGATGGATTACGGCGATTATTTCTCAAACCCACAATGAGATTCCGACGGCATAAATCACTAATATGCTTAATGTATTCAATAAACACTGTGGCAGTATGTAAGCCACCATTCGGCTTAGTAAGTTGTGACTACGATCGGTGCCGCCTCGCTACGCCGAATTCGTTAGTTTGTTCAAGTATTTTAGATACTTACATTGAAATGTAGGTATCCGTTTTTTATCCAAATCCTTTCCGTTAATTTTACATTATGTATCAACGATCATTCACATTAATAGTTTTAGAAGGTTTGAATTCCTAGTAGTTACTAGTAGTTAGTACATTGTTTAACTTTATTAGTCAGTTATGTGTCAAGTCAACTATATTTTACAAAAAATACAAGAAAAAAGAACTCTTTATTCGCTGTGACTAATCGTCAACACTGAGCAACACTTCTTTTTAGTTTTATTATTTTCTGAATGACGTCTTTAGTCTCTTTATGAAATCGGAAAAGCAAATTCTATCAAAAGACTTACACAGATAAAATGGTACAAATGATATTGCTATAACTTAGCCACGTGACCGGTAATACATTCAAGAACGAGGAAAGTAGTTGAATATGTATTTGAAATACGAACCAATGAATATTATATTGATCATAACGGTACTATTATTGAACATTAATTGATTTCGATTCGATATAGATAGTCCGTATTTTTCTTAGTGTTTTATTTCGTAAAAAATGCAAGCAAGATTTTGTTTCATCATCATCATGATCAACCCAATTTATTGTTCTACTGCTTGGCACGGGTCAACTGTCATTTGCTATGCCAGACTTCAAATTCCATCGAGAGAATCTATCAAGCATGCAGTTTTCCTCACGATGTTTTTCTTCACTGTTTGAACAGATAAATACGCTCTTAACTTCGAAAAGTCATGTTGCGTGCCTTGGAATCGAACTTACATCCACTGCTCACACCACTAGGCTATTAAAGCTTATTTTATATATTTTGTTTCATGAAAAGTGTAAATAAAGCGTTGCTGCTTAGAAATACGTTCTCAGAAATCTAGTAAATTGATGTTCAGTAATTTAATTATTATGTTACTATATGATTGCTAAGTATTATAATATTTATGATGTCAATAAACATGTCTAATGTTGATACACACTCTAAATATTGATTGAGAACTACCTACTTAATAAGGAAATAATTTATGACTAAATTGGATGGATATGTTTTGACGAAATCTCATTAGTTTTTATTGTAGAAGGATTGCGGGCGTTATTTGATATTGTTGTATATTTTTCGTTTATGATAGGATTTATTTGTAGGTATATGATACTTAAACAATAATTTAATTTCTTGTAAGAGATTTCATAATAAATGAGCTACCAAGATTGTTTGATAAGTATGCACTGTGTAAGGAAACATTCGGTACATGGCACGTTTGATCTCACAAGGGCGCGGTGCGGATCTCGCGAAGTTTTCAATTTAAGATAAGTTATTTAGTAATAAATGGCTAAAACGTCGTGTTTGGGAATTTCTTTGAAAGTTGTATGCGTCGAAGTATATTTTAGGGTTTCGTATCTCAAAAAAACAAAACGGGGACCTTATAGGATTACTTTGTCGTTCTTCTGTCTGTATGTCCGTCGAGTCAGTCAACCGTCTTTCTCAGGAACGCAGACGTATAAAGTTAGTTTGATCTTAGTCAAAAAATAAACTTCTGGGCATTAAATAAGGCATTTATTCTTTTTATTTAGAAATTTGCGAGTGAATCCAAACGTACAGGGCACTTCCCATTGACCTAAAATACAAAAAATTTGAAAGTAAATCACAACACGAGTTAATAAAAGGATCCGAAAATTGTTTTTAGGACATGAATAATTAATTTTAAATAGGTATATACATTTGTCCATGAAAGTATTGAAGGAGCTGATATTCATCTGCAAAGTTTCTGTTCGTTAACTCAATAAATATTCTTGTTAGAATATATATTTAATATTTTCCTTCAGAGAAGAAGGAGGGTAGGGAACTCTCGCTGACTCCCACATGACCGATTTTGTATAAGAAAATGTCATATTTGAAAATAATTACATAACTTTTTTCTCATTTTTTTAAGGAAGCTTCTTAGGTTAGAATTGTAAGAATGTATAATTATTTAGAGGTAATTAAATATAATCCAATACATGAGCTGGTCAAGTTGCGAGTAGACCCAATATTTATCGTAATTGGAGAACATAAGTATAATCATACTGTTTTTATTTAATTGCTTGATTGATCTTTTCAGAAGTACAGTAATTATTCTTTACGTAATAAGCATTCGTCGATCACTACCCGCAACCGTTATCTGCCACCCTGGTGCATAGGTCAACTAATTAACAATCTTATGGGTGTGTAATTAAGCTGTTATTTGCCTTGGCCCCTCGAGGGTTTCCTTCGAATGACCTGCTATGATATATTGTTCCTGAATGCTTGTGCGCAGTAAAATTAATATAATGGTTACGCGGTCCCTGACTGTGTGACCTTGCCCTTTGCGTAATTTATGGAAATGGGAAAGGCAGATCGTTCTAAGTTTCCTTTTTATATTGTTTACGATGCTTTCGCTATTGGAGGGAATATTTTATATAGTTGTCCGTTTGAGGATCTTTATTTCTGCTATTTGAAACGTAGCTCTTCTTTACGTTGCTCCCATTCAATGTTATGCCAGAAATTTATCAGGAGAAGTTAACATATTTTCGTCTATTTAGGCAACAAGGCTTGTGTTACGCATAGTATCCATAATAAAAGTCATGATTTGCTCTTACTGAGTTTGGAACTTAAGACCGCTGTCACAGAAGGCGGTCTTTTATACCGCTATGCCGATCGGGTCGCCCAACCTTTATTATTTAATTAAATTAAATCTTATAACACTGCTACAATATTCTATTCTGCTTGTTTGTTTTCTAGTCGTTTTATTTCATTACTCTGTGTTTGGATATAGTGTTATCTTAAGCAATTTCTGTTTTCATGAAAATCTGTTTGAAAATATAAGTAACAATTATATATTCCTAGTGAACATCTACTCTAGGTTTTTGAAAAAGTAAAATGTTTAGATACAGACACAGTAAAATCTCTATCTACCAAGACCTACAAATCATAATCTAAGAAAAAACAAACTGCAGTTGAAAGTCACAACAATAAATAAATGGCACCAGGCACACCAGGAAGACGTCATACTTGTTGTAAATCATTTATTTAATTATCGATAACCGCCGATTACGGAAATTGCCCATATAAACAAGAGCCTATGTTAATGACGTCAACATTCAGTTCAACCGGAATCGCATACAATTGTTTAGTCACAATAATCGATAATACTTTATCAGCTATTGTATTATCTACATTGAATCTTAATTTGTCATGCTTTATCGTAAAAGTGTGTAGTATTCGGCACATATCTCGAAAATATCACAATTTTTTGGGGTTATCGCGTGATAAATCTCACGTACGCAGAAAATACTTCGTGACAGACATCATGGGGCCTAATGTGACGTCATTCTGATGTTCTGAATCCATCCATACTTCCATACTATACTATCCTTACTTTTATCCATCATCATTTCAACCGTTAGACGTCCAGTTCCAGACATAGATCTCCCCCAAAGATCGCCACGACGACCGGTCATATGCCACCCGCATCCAGTGGATTCCAGCGACCTTTACCAAGTCGTCAGTCCACCTTGCCGGGGGCCTGCCCACACTGTGCCCCTTTTATCCATACTTTAATATTACACGAGTAAATGCGAAAGTGTGTCTGTCTGTTACCTCTTCACGCTATAACTGTTGAACTGATGAAATTTGGTATAGAGATAGAGTCCCGGGGAAGGATATACGATTTCATTCCGAAAATCACCTCTTAAAAGGGGGAAAAGAGGGTTGGAAATAAAATTACTAATTTTACGCAGACGAAGTCACGGGCAAAAGATAGTTTAAAAATGTAAACATAAATATCTACGGCTCATCTTTAAAGCCTTTTCTTTCTTTACTATGTTTAGGTCGCATTACAGTCTCCCAGACTCGGTGAATTATATCAGTATTTTACTTGATACCACCAGACTTTCGCTATCCGATTATTGGATAATACCGAATTGATGATGTCTGGTAAATTGATATTCAGAGATTTTGGGTACGATTGTGCGTATGGCCATTGGGACTAACGGCTTAGCATCTTCCAACCTGAGGCAGCAGAATAGTAAGAATGACTTATTTATTGTACTGGATACCAACGGTGTTCTCCGGAGGGTCACTAAGAATACAAGAACTTTCTGCAGACTATACAAAATCGCGTGTTGTGTTTAAGTCAATAAAACCCAGCAAGCTTGGTGGTAGTATCTGGCGATTATTTCTACTAGGTAGCTAGGTGTCCGCTAGCTATTGCATCGAGGTGTGAGACCGATTCCCAAACCAATTGTCAATTTATTGTTTCTACGTTCTTCACGCTTGAAGAACGTAGAAACAATAAAACAACAAATTTAATGCCATACCATGACAAATTTTAAATAATAAGGTGGACGGTGGGCCTTAAATCTGCAGTTCTCATCACGAAGATCTTGATATTTTCTTTCACTGCTATATCTAATGTTAATCAATTCCAAATGCATACATTTATTTGAATTCAAACCGGCTTGAACGGCAGACGATCACTTTAAACATCAGCTCACCAGACATATTGTCGCTATTAGACGTTTTTATTGATACAAAAGGTTCTATTAACGTCATTATATATCCATTATAATCTCTATCAGCATCATTAATGTGTTCAAGTTCAAATAAGTCAATGCGAAGACGACTTTAAGATATTTCAAATTGTCAGACAAATTAAATTGCTAGACTTGTCAATTTTTGTTAGAGAACTTGGATAAATTAATTGACGTAAAGCAGGCTTGATTTTGAAAATCACAACATAGTCTCAAAAATGAGTCAATTTTAAACTAAGTTTAAGTTTGAAAGAGTGTAGAGTGTTCTTGATTTAGACATTTTGGTAGATAATAATAATCAACCTTATTTATAAATTCGTAGGATCAAGCCGAACCTGTCGACGTCAGTCTATAGATTAGTGACCATCCTTAACATATAGAGACGGCTTCATGACTCTTACCGCATATTTAAATATCATCTACTACGCTGGTTTATATGTGTGGATTGGCCGACTTCATCTATCGATAAAACCTCTCAAGCATGCAGGTTTCCTCACGATCTTTTCCTTCAGCATTTCAGTGAGATAAGATGATAATTAAATAAACGATACTGGATAACATATCTAAAACGATTAAATCGTGACATAAACTATGCAATAAAGCAAACAGTTACTGTATTATGGATCGCATACACACTACATAGGTACCTGATGGATTTTGCAAACTGAGCACCGGCTGGTGTCGTGTAGAAGAATTTACTGGTGTCACAGTACTACGTACTTGTAATGACAAAGAAACAAAGGATAATGATTCACCTTGTAACCCGTTACACGTTAACAAACATGAGGTTGTTGACACATTACACAATGTACATCCATATATACTAGATATGTGCAATTTAAATTTACCAATTCGTTTAAAAACAGTATTGAAAACACTACTACTGGGCACGGGTCACAGTTTGGATTGAAATAATATTAATATGTCGCAATAACATTCTTAAAAAGTATTGTAGACATATTTTAATATTTCATATTCGCGTAAGCGTAAGAATCCGTATAGGATATAAGAAGTTTTGTGTCAACGACAATATTAACAGGAAATAACTGTATACAGACTATTAATTTAGTAATTAAGGGCGTTCCGCTTGTGCCAGTTGATAATATTGCAATCATTTAATTTGTGTATTGAATAGTAAGCAAATAAGGCTAACCGTTAAAGATTTGATATGCTTCGATTTAAATAATGTTTCGTTTATTGATACCTCGGCATTTATATTTTAATTGGTGAATTAATAAACTGTATCTACCTAGAATCGTAGATGCTTGTTATACAAGAAACCAGGTAATAAAATTATTCAAATAAAATGTAAACTATCAAAATAAAATAATTAGATACTTAAAAAAATACAACTTGGATCCTGGATATATGTTTTTGAAAAGTATACAAATGTAAACGTAATTTTGGTTTAAACAATCGTTTGAATTCTGATACTGCTAAAATAACAGGCCCTCACTGCCCCCTTTAGGGGTATATGTATATGTTCTGTGCTCACTGCTAATTCTTCAAAAAGATTCCTATTATAGATTAATATACCTAGCAAAAAGAATGTCTACAAGTATATAAAGCCGAGTAGATTTTTTATACCAATCCAATCCTATAAAACCAAGCTAGGCATGTACTTAAACATATAACTAGTCTTAAAACAACAAGTCGTTGAAATATTGTAAGCTAACGTAAATGCTGTAATAGCAAATACATATGAAGACTGATGACGTCCTAGTAAATATAACTAGGCAGATGTAGGTACTGGTACAGGTACATCATCATAAAACGGCTTGAATAAATAGTGATATTTAGCTGAGCTATTACAATGGAGCGCCGCATTGCAAATGTCCCCCGGAGCGAAGCAATTTGCACAAAAAGCAAAGTTCTGTGCGATTGCTACACCACTTGATACTGATCTGTAAGCTGTACTTGTGACTTTGCAGGTCATGCTTTGTTTAAGCTTTGTTGTTTCCTTACTTCATTTTCAAAGGGGTGGAAAAATCTTTCGCATCCAAATAGACAATATTTCCCAAAAAACAAATCAATACCTACTTACTTATCATACTCAAAACAATGCTTATAGACTGACAAAAATGTAAATTTGTATTCATATTGTTAGTTCTCAGTGATGTCATCATCACTGACCCAAAATGGACCCTGGGACCACTTTTGCTTTTTCGCTGCTCCTAGATTGACAGTAAAGAAACTTTACGTAGGTCAGTTTTAATTAATTGACGAAAAAATAACTTTTCTTGCTAAGATATTCTTGCGAAGACTTTTAACACTTCAAAGTTAAAAAAAACACATCGCGCAAGAGAATAGCAAAACGGTCAGAAGATTAAAATAATTTCCTTATAAAATTTCATCATGTTTCTTGGCAACTGAACTTAAGTAGCTATGTGTGGTCTCCTTCACGTATTGGCCATAGACCACCCATCACTTCCCGTTAGTGTCTTCAGAGGCGGTGGCACTATACCAGGAAGATAGACTACAGTATCTATCTGCGTACTAATGAGGTTATATTGCGAGTGCAGTTTCACCTGCCAAGATTATGGCAGATTACTGCATCATCTCTAGGTTGTGCCTTGCATACGAACCAAGATGTACTTAAAGAGGTCACAAACTGTTGCTCAGGTCAAAGAAAACTAATTTTCCTACTATGATAGAAGTTTAAAAGACAACGACAGTCTTCAGTTACCGCTATAAGTATAATTTTGCTAGGAATCAATTTCGCTAGAAAAAAATGATGAGCGGCAGAATTATTTTAGAATTTCCACAATAAGATAACATTACCTAATTTGTCGTCTATTTATCAAGCTAAACAGTTGAATTCAGAAATGCTAGCAACAGTATTTCTTATTTCCCTTTATAAGGCAAAAAAGGTAGGGTTCTGAATGAAATAACTCTTAAAGATAACCCACACTTTCTGTTTTTAAATTAATTGCGTGGCTTATTTAAATTGCACGCCACCTGGGGTGAATCTATTTGTAGTTGTCACGGTTAAATCTCAATTTTAATTGCCGCGTACCAACTATAAGTTATTGTTAATAATAAATGGCTCGGTTTCTGGAAATGTCAAATAGATAAACTCGTAAATAGAATTGTATTTCATTAGTATCTGGGGTCCTACATTACGGCTTAATTTTGCGAACAGCTTTCTGAAGTAGTGTATGGAGAAAATCAAAATACATTTCAAGCCGGTATTTTACAAACCACTTTCGGCTTTTCTTTGTACAGAGCAAAACGGACCGTCTTAATATCTTTTGCAAGATACTGAGTTTGAGTTCAATTGATAATTATTTTAAATATGACCCCAATAAATCTACTTTTCAAATTAATAAAACATGCCGCAGACCAATTTTAGCTGGTCTTACAAATGTCCATTGCAGCCAAATCGCCCCCTAATGGTCTCGTCGTGATAGAGCAGCATTACGTCACACAAATTGACTGATAATACCACCGGTCTATCGATTCATTTGCAATATAATCGACCACCATACACGTTTTGCCGATCGGTCACTAATTTTGTTATCGTCGGCAGGATATTGTGACATCTTTGCAATCGTTTCAAATATGCGTCCATTGAAATTGCGTGCCGCTTTATGCGTATCAAAAAGTTAAATAGAGTTATTCCGTGTTCCAATAAAAAAGAAACCATTTAAGACTACGAATGAACTATAAGAAATTCGACACGGAATAAAATCAATTCTTATTTTTAGAAATGTTGACCTTATATACGGAGGCGCTGGCAAGCAAATAAATTCATCCTGCAAACGAATCTATAACTATAAAGCATCCTAAACAAATTACTTGGTACATTTGATCAATTATAAACAGTACTTAAATCGCACCTGAACCCGAGATTAAATCCGTAATCCAGAAGAAAGTTCCCCATCTCTTGTTTTGGTCCTCGGAGACGTGGGACGCTTGCGGCTCACGGCGGAGCATTGATCAAAGCTAATAAGATTTACAGCCAAGACGATATATAAACCAAATGTACGGAAGAACGGGCTGGACTAAAACTGTGACATGCTAAACCAGTTAAAATTGGGCTTCGAATGAAACTCTTTGATATTTGTAGACGAGGTAATAAAATTATTTGTTGGACGTTCGTCTGGTGGGATGTTACAATTTTCCGGCTTTCTACATTGTTATACGGTTTATATTAACAACCATATCATTGCTTGCTAAGGATGTGCCATAGAATATTAAGGTACGATTTAATAAAACGTTATGTAACTTGTGTTTTATAACACGTCAATATCAGAATAATAATTTTATGTAACAATTAAAGTGTCGTTTTGTTACCTATTCACGCGTATAAGTTATATAACATTATTGTAAAAATTTATAACATATAATGTTATGTAATCTGTATGCACCTTATATGAGGGATTTGGTAAACCATACAAAAGGTCCCTTTGGTTCTTATTACTATTCTTAGCAACTCAATTAATTTGATCACATTTTTCCACTTAAATAAGGATTATAAGTCCTGGAATGACGTCAAAAAAAACACATGTCCAACTGTTTTAAGTGTATATAGGATCAAAGTCGACTTTATAATCATTTAGCACAGTAACATTACAGGCGTAAGTGTCATAAAAAACCCTCACGTAAACGCGATAAATATTAAGCGAAGCGACCGCCAATTTACCCACAGTATTTATTAAACTATAGCCAAGTTCGAGTGGAGTCGATGAAAGGAGGTTTAAAACAAAACCCTTTGTGAAAGAAACTTATGCCTTGATCCCCAATATACCCTTTTCGAGCTTCTATTATATTTTCAAGAGCTTTTTTGCACCGCCTTTGTTATAGATTTTGTGACCCACAATTTTTACAACAAATACTGTTTGTGTTTTTCCAGCTATATGCGACGGTATATTTCGTTGAAGAAAGCGTTCTATTTTTCATTTTTGTCTAAATATTTTGATCGATTCTGTCTTTTTTATAGTAACGTTAAAGATATTAAAAATAATTGAATTAAGGTATCAGCTATTCATATTTATAAATCTAGTTGAAACCAAGAATAATATTGAAATAATTTCTCGAAATGTTTTGAAAACATCGAGTGGCGCTTATAATCAGATTATTAAGAGTAGGACTGCCGAGAGTTGTGTTTTGACTTGAACTTAGTACACTATCATAACTTAATTTGTAGGCCATGTCAGGTGCATTGTCAGTGCATAATTAGCAATTATAATTCAGGAGATAGTGCATGATTGATTCATGTCGCAACTTGTTTCGAGATTCCCATTCCCTCAGTCGTAAGTGCTATTGGGAATTTAACGGTAATGAATACCAATCTTGCATAATTTATATCAATTTTATTTTTATATATATTTATGAATTAGAAGTGATTTTTATACTGTACATCTATTAGATTTCGTGGGATTATTTTTCAATTTCAAATATTATGTTTTTCTCAAGCAATGAATGGGTTTCTAAAAGATATAATAAACTTCATAGGATTGCCAGGAAATGGAAGAATCCCAAGGGAAATCAGAATAAACGCGTACCAACGAGTGGCTATAGCTCTGTCGTAAATCTGTAAATCTAATCGTGGATATCAAAAGGTCTCCGAAAATATGTGCGTCATCAAACTTAATAGAAATCCCTCATAGGAAACAATAAATCGCAAACATAGTGCATATCCAAAACCGTTTAGCACATAATATGTAGAACAGAACCCCCTGATCGCTGACTCTTCGTAAAAGGTGTTTGGAACAATCAAGAACACGACCACTTTGATAGACCCCTCCTTGAAGCTCCGCGTTTAATAATAAATTCAGCACTTGAGGGGATCGTGAGGAGTATCGGAGATCTCCATCGTCTGGTCCTCAGCCAGTTCTCGCACGTCACTAGGTATAATCCGGTCAATAACATAAATTTCTTAGAGGCACGCTTCTTTATTGGATTTGTCGTTGGCGGCGAGCCATTGAACCCCTCTCATAACCTATTCGTGTAAGGAACTATCGAAAACAAAATTTGTGGAAAGCAGGGAAATCTGTAGACGAAATTGGGGAGAATTATTGAAGGCGTTTCCGAAGGTGCACATGTTGGCGCTCCATATTCGAATATTTTGCTTTGGAATTTATATTGACATATATTCTCGAGTGTTACAGCAATATTTATTGATATCAATGTTGCTTCTCAATTGTCTTGACATTAGTTACGCAAATCTTTCACGCGGTGGAACATGTGACCGTTACTAATACTGATGTGTTTATATGTCCTTGTTGTTGTGTGTGGGCCATCGATTTATTGAACAATTGTTTCGTAATTACCATTGGCTTTCATTTAAATAATTATAGGTTGGATGTTAGGCTTGTGATCGGAAGAATAGCAAATAGATATTGCATTGACAGTAGAATAGTGCAAGAAGTTTTTGCACTAGGGAGTATATATTATGTAAAACAAAACACTGAAGTCTCTCTCTTTATTTTATACGTACCTACGACGTCTGGCGTCGTGAGATGCATGTTTTATAGCACATTTGTCAAAGTACCACCAACTTCCCACATTCAATGTTTTGACAAATTGTATGCACTGCAGAAATGTACAAGGAACATTTCAACACATGTGTCAGGAACTCATGCAAAGCACCTCACTCGCTGGGAGCATTTTGTCTAGACGAATGTTCAACGTAAATGTTAGATATTTTGTCCCTGTCCCTACCCGGCGAAGTTCCCGCCTCTCAACAGGACTTGCAATGCCTTTCAGTACAAAACTTCGCGAAGACAAATTTTCAATTAAATGTTTCTTAGTGCTCCTTGCAAATATCCAAAGACGTTTAAAGTTTCCATTCCCCGAAGCAATATCTGTTTCTTTCGCTCCCATATGCGAATTGTTATAGCTTCCTTGACATCGGCCGTTAACGGCACATGTGTGGCTTAATTACGTTCATATATCACTGCGCATATTTAGTAAAACAGTGTACGAGATCGGCGTCTCATCCGAAGCCAGGTTGCCTTAAAAGGATCGTCAACATTTTTCTTCGCTGGGTGAAAGTTTTTGTATGCGCGCCGGCGGTACGGTCATCCCTGGCCTTTTAAAATATTTGCATTTCTTTTGCATACACCGTGCAGATAGGTTTTTAAGATTCTTTGCCCAGGTGGGTACAGTCTGAGCAAGCTGGCGCATACTAATATGAGGATCGATATCAACAAAGCTTTTATTAGTTCATTGAGAATTCTGAGAGAAAAATTCTTTCACATAAGCGCTTTGGATGCCAGCCAAAGATCATAGTCGGATTAATGGGCATAAAAGACATCGACCAAATTGTTTTTACAAGGAACCTTTATTATTATTATTCGGATTGTTTCTTTAAATATTTTCTTAGTTAACAGAGTCTTATATTATCGTTATTTAGTTACCTTTAACCCCTTCGAAAAGTGAAGAGACTAACGAGAATACCTTTGACATTTTTGTGAATAAAACTTAAGGTATTTTATTTCCTTATTCAAAGGGGTGTTCGAAATCAGAACCTACGTCACGGTGTTTTATCTTTTGAGCTCCACACAAGGATCAAGGCGTTGTACACGACAGCATTGTTAGCGTCCTCGTCTACAAAGTAAAGATACGCAACCCATGTCACATCACTGCGCCAACCTACCTGCGCCGGGATCAATTAAAATTCGCCATTGTGGTCCGACGCGTATTGTCTCCAGCCTTTATCGTGACGTCATAACCCTACGCTCACTGCTGTACGGTCTAATTAAACCCTCTTTGATATAACAGGCGTTGCGTCAGCCCTGATTGGATTTTAAGGTGTTAAGAAAATGGCGATTGAAATTGAATGGGCGTCCTAGAAAATGTTGAAGCCTTAAAAAGATAAGTATTTTCTGGATAATTAATTCGGGATCTACGTTAAACGAATCGGGAATTAATTTTGCACAGTACTTAGATGGGTTCTTTTGTATTTAAAGATTTTCATTTAGTAGTAATATCAGTGATGTTACATACTTTTTACATATAGTAAAAGGTATGTACCATCACTGATATCATCGTCATTTGTTTGAGCATTATTCTATGGTGACGGATGTTTTATTATTATTTGTGATTGCGAATACTTGAAAATTATATTTTAGTCTATCCGTGACCACAAATTGTGTAAAGTATTTAAAACGTTGGGATAAAACTAATGACTAACTTATACTTCGATAAAATCCGTTAAAACTTATTTTATTTCTGTTCTTCCATTCTTAACGAGATTTACTGTTAGATTCTATTTCACACCTATATAAACCACCATTTAATGTCAATTACAATAAACCCCAGATACCCCGTTAAGGAAGTCAATGTCCTTAGTAATTGAGACTTTTACAGCTTTTCCAGTGAATTCACTAGAAGTTGTCTGTCGGTAATTACTGATGTTTTTATCATACAGTGTAACTGTTAGGTAATTGCTCTATGGCCGTATTTAGGTTGTCGGCATAGCCAGCCGTTAGTTTATTGTTATTTAACGAGCCAATTGCACCAGCCCGGTTCTTTCAGTCAGGATATTGAGGCCTGAACGAGACAGGGCTTTAATTGCATTCAAATTATTATTATTTATACTATTCCATCATTTGTCAATTTCCTCTTGTTATGTTTAACTGTTTTCGAGTAAAATGTGGGAATTTTCTAACCTCGTAGAAGTGGTATTAGAAAAAATATAGGTTTTAATGAAGCTCATTTTAGCAGGAGATCTTAATGTAGTAAGTCAGTTCTATCGTGGAGCACGACGAAATTAATTTGCAAACACGAACAATTTAGGTATTGTTTTCGTGTATGATCTAGTAGTAGATTTATATTAACTCGATGTTGTCTTAGATTTTGATTTGAGCGTTATTTGTAATTTTGTTTGTATTTATATCGATATTTCCTTACTCTGTAGCTTTAATGGACCTAGGTGACGTTATCGAAAGTTCGTTATTATATATTGAACTGATATGAGCAGCTTAAATTTTAGACAAACGGGATTTATTTAAAGAAGATTTAACAAAAACAAAAATGATAAAGTGAAGAATTTAGTTTAATTTAATTTTAGTTTTATTTAGAACATATTAGGTTCAATTATTTAAATTAAAACTTATATGGGAGAAAGAGGGACAAACTCGACAAAAAAGCGTCGCCTTGGTAATGTTATTAGTATGAGAAAATTATCTCGTAGAGCGTGTTTGCCTGGTAGATTAATAAATGATGATGAAAGATATATTAACCAGTAAATTCCAATGATACATTAGTTCAATTCCAGCAATTGCTAGATTCATTTTAACGTAGCCGAGGGCGGGCCGATAAATTTCAATAAGTTCATTGACTGCAACAGAATGCCAGGTGAGACACATTAGATTAAGTTACTTTTAAATCACGTTCGAGCACTAATTGTCGGTTAAGTGACCGATCGGCAACTCGTCGCCTTCGGGGGCCATTTGTTATTCCCAGTCGATTTACTTGACTTTCTTACTTCCCTGTGTTTATCTGTTGGTGTGGGTACTTGTGGTGAAATGTCGAAATTGTAAGGGTATGGTTGTAGGTAGTAATTCTATGTACTGATTAGATGCAAGTACTTGGTTGTTGGTGTGCTTGTATTTTTGCGGGATATAAGTATCTAATGTTTTATATACGATTAATATGATAAATATTGTCGAAATAACAGCTACTCGTAGATACCTTGGAAAGGAGTTCAAATGAATATAACATTGAATGAATTAATAAATTTTTATTACAGTGTACGTAACATTCATAAAGCTTAATTTTCAAGTAACATCGAATTAAATTAAATAAAATAACTTTTTATGTCCAGTATTCGTGTAAACTGATTTCTAAGACTAGAAATCAGTTTATAGTAATTAGTAAGTCAGCTTTCATTTTAGTTTAAAAAGTTAGAGCCAAAAGAAAGTATAGTACCGTATTTTCCATAGTTTCGTCGTAATTTCACCAAAGCCGCTCGAGTCGACGAACAGAATTGTCTTAACAAAAACAAATAAAGCTGTTAACATATTCGTTCGTTTATCATTATTTCCAAACAGTATCCTCTCCTCGTACTGTAACCAAACAATGTTTGAAAACCGTAGAGAAATTAGGCAGGCGGCACGTGTGCGGCTAAAAACCGCAACTCTCAATACGGAAGCGCGCTCTTAAATGATGGAGGCGTCTCGACGGGGTCGTCGATCTCACACGTCATATCTAAGGTGCGAAACACATGGGACGACACGCGATCAAACTCGCGTGTGACAGAAATTCGCGTATATCGACGCTCGATAAGACGCGTTGTTTTTCCGTCGGTTACGCCAGAGAAGAATGTTGTTGTGTATTGTATAACTTGAACTATATGTATACAGGAGGCATTTAAATATCTAAGGTATACCTTTAAATCACCAATGTTGGAATTAGAATAAGATTTGATTCATCGTGTTGATAAACATGTTAAATTAATGTTTAACGCTTCAATATAGGGTAAAACACCCATTTATTGGCACTTTAAGGAGTAGCTTGTATAAAACATTAAAATTAGGCATGTACTTTTAATTTTAACAAGGTAATGAGTATCCATATTGGTTAAATACACATAGAAGATTGATTATATGTACTTTTTATTTCAATTTAAAGTAGATTATTGCATTGTTTTTATGTTTTAAAGAAATGTCTCAAAAAACCAAATGTTGGCCATAGGTAACCATTTTATTGGCAGTTGAAATTACCTATTATTGGCCCCTCATTCATTTTGTGGGTATACACTTAAATGAGTAGAAGACAATATTACAGCTATTCTAAATTCTAGGGCTTTAATTAATATAATATATAGATATAGGTATATTTGCGTAAGAACATTAATTAGTTCAAAAATATTAGAAACAAAGTCAGAGGTCGGCATTTATTGGAAAGAGTTATTCTTCTTAAATAATTAGTAATAAAAAATCAGTCATAAATCATGTAACTATGTAATTTTAAGTCATTCATCTTCGATTAGTCTTCCATTTCAGATAAAAGTTTTTCAACACAAGTCTCACAGTCAACACGCCTCACCTTTACTGATTTTATTTTTACATAATTTCTCGTCCTTTGTTTCATATTAGTTAACTGAAACGAATATCACTGTTACCAATCATGAACACAACAGAATTATCAATTATTGATACATGCCAATAAATAGATCTAACATCATTGGCAGGGGCCAATAAAAGGTTAATGGCATATTTTTGATACCAAATGTTAGCACGGTTAAAAAATATGAAAATCGCCATTAATACAATAATTTGTGTACGGCTAATATAAGATTAAGCACTCTTAAATCACATGAAATAACATTTGTAGTCAAAATTCAAAAGATCAACAAATATCCACAAGAATAAAATTAGTCTTACCTTAGCAAAAAATCAAAATTTTATTTATTTTTTCCACGAACGTTCAGACACGTCACTTAATTTCTTATTGAGGCACCATATTGAAAATACACCTGTTTCTATGCTGGCAGGTCAATAGAGTATAAAACTACCGATGTTTTCCTATTTGAAAAAATATGATTTGCGTTCTGATAATCTTAATATAGTTAAAATTGTGTAAGGTGCCAATAAATTGGTAGGGTGCCAACATTAGGGTAGTTTACCCTACAACAGATAATTTTCGTGACGATTTGGTTCATAATTAAGTACTCGTAAAACCTGCAATTTAAACTTGAAACTTAGTAAAACGATATATGTACATTTCTATAAATCTATTCGAATTATCATTGTAAATCATGCAAAAAATACATCAAATGTATAATTATATTACTCTTTAACCTATTACATACAAATACCATGCAATGGTATAAAATCACAATATTGGCCGGTAGAAAATCACGTGTCCCTCTAGTTTTCTATCCCTTTTTACGTACCTACGTTTTTCACCGCTATTATTTCTCGCTTAGTGTATAGACGGCCTAAATATCGCGAATGCAAGATGATAAATAGAGCCCTAGTGTGCCCATGCCTACGTGTTTATACTGCATATTGATAGGTCCTGAATAATTAGGCAGCCGACTAATTAACGCGGCTTTACTAAATAATGCATACTCATGAATTAATTACTTGTCTTTTATTATACCGCGAAGGTTTCGCATGATCAGAAATACGATATTGTGGAATATTCTGAGTAGAAATCGTACATATGAGGGCGTAAAAAGATATTTTTAATGGTTGTATCAATAATTAATTATGATGGGGAGGATTGTTTGTGTAATTAAGTCCAGATGTGTGTTTATTTCTTTTTTAAATGTCATTTATTATATGAATAAAAATAAAAAACATTATTAGAAGACAAATGTGACGTTTTGTTTAAACGAGTCCTTAAAGCTTGTAATAGCTACAAACTCGGAAAGAAAGAACCGTAAGATACCTTCTCCTAGATAAACAGTATTGATTTGAATTTAATGTATATAATATATCTACTAATTACTTCCTTCTAAGAAGCTTGCCAAATAGCAAAGAAAAAAAAAACATTTTATTATTCAGCCTCCTCATAAAGAAACCTACATAGAATATTCGAATCACTATTCAAATAATTCTATAGGAAAGTCTATAATAAATCATAGCCAGCCAGCATTTTTTCTTATCAGCCAGTCGTATTTGTAAGTATAATTTGTTCTCTATTGCTATTGATTCTTTTTATTCGTAAATGCCTCGTTGGACTAGTGGTTGTCGAAAGTGCGACTGTTGGCCAATAGGTCTTAGGTTCGATTCCTTAATCGATCAAAGTGTTAATGGGGTTTTCTATGAAAATCTCAGTAGCAGCTTGGAGTTTGGATTTATACCAGTTGATGACATTAAGCTGGGTGTATTTTAGCACACCTCTGCCTAACCATTCGGGGACGACGGGCGTGATGGTATGAATGTATATGAAAGCCTATAATAAATCATAGTCAAAGAGTATTTTTTCTAGTAAGCTAGTCGTATCAGTAAGTACAATTTGTTCTCGTCCTGCGTCACAGTGCCATTGATTTTCTCCATCCTGGCTTCAGTCCAATCTCTTTCCCTTGCCATATATTTGTGAATAAAACTCAGTTGGATGTTGGGTAACAAGATGTAGTGGTTGGGTTACGAGATCTGCCAGTCATGAACTGATTTTAGAAATTGCTGTTATGTTTTCGAGATAGTTATTGATGTTACGAAAAATAGGGCATTATAACATTGTTTTGCTTAGGGCTTAAATTTACAGTAGTTAATAATTGAATAAGCTTTACAAAAAATATATATATATTTCTATTTAAAAATGCGAAGTACGGTTTTTCACCAAAGGTCGCCAGTTTTTTATGATCTAGATCTATTAAGATAAATTTGATAAAGTGACCTACTTAAAACCAAGGTTAAAATTTATATGCATCCTTCTCCAAATAAACTTAATCTATGCCAAATTGCAGGATGCACAAAGTATTTTTTTTTGTCTTTGGCTCGTAACGTAGAGGCAATTTTAAACTATATGGCATAAGACAAGTATCTTTGGCTGGTCGTAAGATAAAAAAATTAAACATAGTTATAGCTTTATATGTTTAGATTGGATGCTTCGACAAGCACCCTCGTCCTTGCAGAAACATATTAAAAAAAATAACTTTTTTTTTATGAAATACGATCAAATTTCGAACTGAACGGCCACTACTTTAAAACAAAGTCAACACAGCTCTCCTTAAAAATGTCGTTTTCAACCTCATTTTACACGTAATAAAAAACTGGATAAATGAAGGCTATGTGCTAATAAAAATGGGAGATTTATGCTTTACAAGCGTGGGGAGAAGTAAGAAACAAAGCGGAAAGTTTGGGAGACTGCGGTCAAATCATAGCCCTCTTGGGACTATAGTTTGCGGGAACTTCCCTATCGCGTCGAGCTCACCTTGCGGCCAGGTTCATGTGACAGCGGGAAGCGAAAGAAATCTGTTTTTGGTTTCTTATTTATTTTGTGTTTCTTTCTTTCATTATCAACATGAAGTTCATGTCCGTAAATATTGTCTGTCGGCGAGATATCATGGTGATTATGTTAATCTGTATTATAACATGTAACATTTTTTTATTTCTGTACATTATACATATTGGATAAAATTAATATAGGATCGTTTATTATTGCAACGAAAACCATAAAAAAAATTAGTATTATTTCTGTCTGTGCTTATGTCTGCATGTAAACTTGTCTAAATAAAATGCTTTATTTGCCTTATTGTTCCATTTACTTGGATCGGGTGAATGAAATGTACATTTCATTCACCCGATAAATGTACATCTACCACTCTGCCTAATTAACCCGCTTATTTTATAACCAATGGCCTAGTTTGGCGATTCGATACGATCCTGATGTAGCTTCGCAATAAAAGTCTGACACAAGTTGGAGTAGTACGTCGGACCAGGCTACGATACACATTTATTTTCTTTGAATATTTCAGCCTCCGCCTCCGTGCGTTTAAATTTATTTAGTCTGGCAACTTGATTTGCTAAAGCAAAAACTTATAATTATTATTCGAATTCGTTTCAACTGCAAGTTTTTGTATTGACATGTAAGTTGTCCACTTAATTAAACTATACATGGCAGAGAAATTTATAAAAGCAACGAATTCTCGATCAAGTTACAGCATCAAATTAAACTTTGAAAATCTTTTAGGTGGTTTTGAGTACGTTACCTGACCTACCTGAAAGTAACTGAATACCAGTGTACCACACTCAAGGGTCCCCAAAGACTTCGGAGGACCGGGAGGTTGTTGGTTTTTAATTGTCAAGTCCCATCTTGAAACTGAAGAAAGTCCTTCCAAACTCATCTACTATGACCGGGTACGCTGGTAAAGGACAATTTTGAAGGAAAAACTTTTTGTTGGTGATTCAAAGGACATTTTGAATGAGATGACGGTAAAACGTCTTAGTACACACAGAGATAATCCAGGACCAAAGTGGTAATATAGATTGAAGTCAATATTAGTAGTAGTAGACAAATCTACCATGTCTAGAAAGTTTTAATTCGGAAAATAGGGTTTGCTTTTTAACGTAAGCTTCGACTAGGAAATGGTTTTTGAATATTTCTTAATAGGAAGAGAAGTGGACGAAACCAGGATGAAGTGGGGGCGGGCTGCTGGTATTTGTACATATATAAACAGTGAACTGCTTAAAAAGATTAAGAATTTAATTAATAAAAGTCCAAGTTGATATATACGCTTAATCTCTTTTAATATCTATAAATATTTTTACATGATTCTCATTAAAAATGTGTCTAAATCAAGTTATTCTTGTTTACAGGTAATTTATACTTACATTACTTGGCGATTCCTGTCGGTAAGCAAAATTTAATATTCTCTACACAACTGGACTGAATAATATTTTCTGTTACTGCGATGTCAATAACTGATTTATTACAATGAGCTTTGGACGGTTTTCGGTAAGTATGTCAAAAAAAAGTTGTGTATGTATTTATAATATTTTTACCTTTTTTGTTAGTGTCATCATCTTTTTCGCTTTGTTTCTGACCATAGACTTTAAAAATAATGTAATATATGGCAATATCCTCTACTTGTATGAACCTAAATGAAATGATAATTATAATAGAAAATGTTTATTACCATTGATTGTCTAACATAGTAAACATAAACTGGCACGCACCACTGACTTTTCAAAAGGTATGTGCGTATTTCAATTTCACATACTCGAACGGTGAAGGTAAACAACGATGGTAAGGAAAACTGCATACCTGAGAGATTTTCTCTAGGTGGTGTGAGATGTCTGCTATCATCTGAGAGGGATTCGGCTATTGTCCACCACAATAGCCGAATCACTCTCAGATGAGAGGAGACCAGTGGCCCGATGTGGTCCACTAAATGTGTTAATGAGAATTATTCACAAGTCAAGCAGAACAATGATAAGTACATTATCGCGAGATTTTTTGTGTAAATATTTCATACAAAATAAACGGTACCAGTTAAAAAGCACTTTGTCGGATTATCGTAGTCTTAACATTTAGTGTCGCCTTGCTAATCCAAGGTGACAACCGTCCCTCTAACAACTACTGTCAGTAGTATAGCCATTAGCAGCACTAAACGGTTACGGTTAACTTGTTCAAAACCTTGGCATATTGATTTTATCTCAAAATACAAGTACTTGTTTCGTCTTCCTTGGTAGCGATCTTAAAACTGTCAGTGGGGCGTCGTCGCGACAGAAGTAACCAGCTCAACGTAAAACGCGTTTTATTTCCTCGCCGGTAAGGTTATTTGTTGATTGGTAAAAGCTCGTGGTTGAAGCTGTTTCAAGTTGCTTATCTTGCTTTGCTTTCATTTTTATTCATTCAATTACAACTATAATCTGTTTGGGAGCAGGTGTTTGCTGCAAGCCTGAGATTGAGTGCAGTAAAATAGAAAAAGTCCATCCCGCAATAACTTTAGCCTGTGAACTCAAGTATTTTATTTCGATGAGACAAATTACTATAGGCACTTTTGAACTGTCGTCAACTATTTGAATTAAATTCTACACAAATCCGGCAAAATCTCCATAGATTTTTCTTCAAATAATACAGGTCCAAAAATGGTCGCAAAAATCTTCATCATCATCAGCCTATATTCGTCCACTGCTGGACGTAGGCCTCCCCTATTGAACACCACAGAGCTCGATCTTCGGCTCTTTTCCTCCAGTCACTGCCACCTGCCTTTCGCAAGTCGTCGCTCCACCTGGCCGGCGCGCGGCGGCTGTCCTATCAAAAAATCTTAATGATTGACAATAAGGTACTCAACAATAGGGGCTTTTTTAGACTTATTAGAGCTTATACAAGCAATGGCCGTATGGCATGGCTCTTCTAGTATCAAATAGAGTTCTAGGTACAAGTAACTGCTGTTATGATTTGATGGTTTGATCGGCATTAGCTGAGCATGACTTTTGGCTAAAATACAAGAAACAAATGTTGTACGCTAGGCTGCGTAGGCAGCTATTGCAAGGCCTTGTAAATTCAAACAAAAGCGACCTAATTCAGGCGAAAGTCTATTGAAATGAAAGCAACATTTTGCAAAACAGATAAAATATAACCTGAATGATTACATAACACCTGTATCTTCGGAGGGGTAAGCATATGTGTACATCGACTCAACTCCAAGCTGTTGCTTGGAATTTTATAGAAAAACCCAATTCCATTTTGCTCAACCTAGGATTCACAACCAGGACCTCATTATCTGCAGTCGCTCTTATGACCAATAAGGCAGAAATAGAATAGTCACTAACTTGCTTCCTTTCTTCGAGACAATTCCGTCGGAAGAAACCTGACCGACATTGGTGTAGTCAGTCAGTCATTATAATAATACGCTATTGTCTACCTGAGTGTATCCGTTACAGCCATTGTATGTTCACCGGTTTACCGGTATTTTTTTTTGCACTTGCGCCTGGTAATGCAATTCTGATACGATTCAGCAAATGACTTTCCGGTATTACAGAAAGGCGGAAACGGAACGGAGAGGGGACCATGTAGGGATTATTTGATCTGGTGCTGTAAAACAACACTAGATCAGAAGATCCCTGACTCCTAAATAACAACTATACCAAAGCCTTATCAAAAAACGCGATATTTTTTGGGGGTGTAGTTCTTCAGCTTAAAATCGAACCAAAAAACACTTGACGAAAAAGTCTGGAGAATGTCTTGTATGGATTGAAGAAGCATAGTCAAACTGTGATTCGGTTTTTAGATCAAATTATCAGTTCGGAATCTGTTTTGCGTAAACCCAGTAATTGGCTCAATATACCTATATGGTAGTCAATCTCAATAATAATATTTAATCTAAAAAAATCTTCAAAAAAGTAAAAATACACCCTAACGGCAAAATCCTTCGTATTTTAAAATGAGTCGCGCAGGCAATGACGGTCACACAATATGTGAGGTATGCGACCGCAGCAGACGTGAGGACCGTACATACTTTGTTTGTCGGGCTGCGGTAGCCATGCCATGGCTGACTGAGAACACTATTGAGGAAGCGGTGCAAATGTTTGCATTAATGTTCAGGTTAATTAGGGGCATTTTAGAAAGTCCAGTGATAGCCCTTAGCTTGCCATTTGAAATCATATGTCCAAATTAGTTGTCATTAGCAGTAACGGTGAAGGAATTCATCGTGATAAAACTTGTCTGTCAGATTTTCTCGATGGTGTATGAAGTATCACAACCCGCAATAGACCAGCGTGGAAGGCCTAACACTTCTTACTTTAAGTAGACACATACATAAAGTATAAGTTATGGTACCAATAAATAGGTTAATAAAAGAAACAGAGAAAAACAATATGATCATACACACATTAGAAGTACAATTATTGCTAGAGAATGTGTCTGTTTGAAATGTGATTAATGATATTGGAAAGATATAATTTGATCCAATAATACATATCCGATTGATAGTAATAGACCATAGTCTAGTAATTGGAAATACGAGTGTTTATAGATTAATCATACACGAAGGTTATGTGTTAATAAGACTGATTATTTGAATCCTTGTTCACACACACACACACATATATATATACATATATATATATTACATATTAGTTATTATATATATATATATATATATACACACCTATATATATATATTATATTACATATTATATATATATTACATAATTTATTGTTGTGTACCTTCTCTGTCAAAATCATTCCAGGATGCACGTATATACTTAATAAAAAACATAAATATCGGTTCAACAGTTAAACACGAGTTCAGTTACATACACACATACAGAAGTAGGTATCATATCTATAAATACAGATTGTATCGTGATTATTACAAAAGAACAACAGTGAGAACTTATTTAGAATCTGTCTCAGTTCCTAAATAACTTAGATAAACGTAAGTGAAACACTCCGTCCCCGAATTTATCTTCTTGATATCGTCTATCCGAAATCTAGAATAGGCCGTACATAAATCTAAAGTGCCCTTACGTATAAGTAGCTCTTTTTATTCGGGTCAAAAAGCATTTTAGGCTGGATTTATTTTTATGATATGCTATTTTAACGCATAATAAGGTCGGAAGAAAGCCTCGTCTATGTCTATTTGCGAATATCTGTCACGTCATCTTTTAACAGACTCTACTACGATTTCATTGGGCTATTGTAAATCTAAGTAAAAAAAATATTTATAGTTGACCTAATTTAATTGGCTCTTTTTGAACGTCGACAATAAAGACAGCCACCAGAAATTACCGCTCTATTGCCGCTTGTGTTTCTTATTGAACGAAAAAGCGCCACTACAATTTTAATAAAATAAAAGTAAATTATTCTGTATAATATTGTTATGAGTCTGACATGCAGAAAGAAAAAAATGTGTGGGTAAGATTTGAACCGGTGTAGTCCACTAACGCACGTTACACAAGAGTAGGTACGTAGATACCAATGAAGGATGGGTAAAAGAGACAGTAATTGAAATTGAAATTGAAATTTATTTATTCGACATAAAGAGAACAATACATTATGTGAATCCCCTGGCCCCTAAACTAGTGTTAACTGTATATCAGGGACCAGTGACTTCGCCTTTTCATTAACACAATAATTATGTCACTAGAATCAAAAACATATTTTACTAGAAATATACAGGTAAAACAAAAAAATAAAAAATAAATTATGAACTAGACATAGTAGCGCGTGTGTATGTGTGTGTGTGTGTGCGCGCGCGCGCGCGCGAGTGTGTGTGTGTGTGTGAGAGAGAGAGTGAGTGCGTGTGTATAAGCGTGTATGTATTTGTAGTTATAAACCACATATAATATATCCACATTAGTGATTGACATGACGTGACGTCAGTTGAAGACTGAGAATCATCAACTCTTTTACTATCCTACTGCGGGGCATAGGTCTCCTTTCATTTGAGATCCATTAGGCTATAGCCCACCATAGTACAATATGGCGCTGTGTCATGTCCGTATATATAAATATTTATTTATTAATAAAAATCTAATACGGATTGGTAGACTTCACACGCAATCAAGAAAAACTCTTACGCAGGTAGATTTCCTCACAACGTTTTCCTGCACAGTTTGAGAAAGCACCAAGTGAGCACGTATTTACCTTTGACTTCATAATCTACAGGTCACAACCATAGACTATCACAGCTTCCTTAAGCCGCACTATAATTATTATTAATAATTCCTTGATTAAATGTGTTTAGTGCAAAACGAGATACTCAAATTTAACTATCCGCTATTTCAGCATCTCTAGTTGTTGATTATAAACCTTTTTACGGCTAGAGACGAAATAAGTGTCCACAAATTATCGTTAAAACTTATTTAACGAGCTTAGACTCAGCTTAGTTTGCTACCTATTAGAAGTAAATGCTCTTTCTAGGTTGTAATATTTTACTGGCACAGGTTAAATATAGAATAATGGGTAAAAAAGGTTAGATACTGTACTGTTTATACAAAGAGGTTTACATAAGAATCAAGGAGAAAGTAGAGATGATAATGAAACTAAAAGGCTAGGAAATAACATTCAATAGAGAGGAATCCAGATTATACAGAATCCTGGATTGCCACGAACTCAAACTGAACTGTAAAAAATAGTCTCTAATGATACTAACGATAGGGTTCCTGAAAGCTTAATTACTATCTTCCACTCTTTTTAACATGTTATTACCTATTATTGAAATAAAACTTCTTTTTTCGGATACTATTGCGGTAAATTGATATTATTCAACCCCTGGGTTTTGGGACTGAAAAAAGACTCTTTAATAGCAAAATGAACCAATATTTAGAAAATCTTTTTAAACTACATACTTTCATACATAATAGTATTTTTTAATTACTGCTTACCCCTCGGAAAATTCAGATGTGATGGTGATATTATATTGTATGTTGCTGTACCATTGAAATATTTGCAACATAAATAATTCCTCACGGCTCTTCTTCACATTTCCATTATTTATTTCAATAGGAAAAAACATTATATACCTAACGGTAAGCTGTTGTAATGTCTTGTAGACGTCGCTAAGTTTTACATCACCTAAGAACGCGGGATCACAAGCGACCAAGCTATTAGAATTACGACATTTCCCTCCGTTATCCAACAGCATTTTAACGGCACAATTCTATTGTCGTCCAGTATACGTCTGAATAATGTGACAAGTATAACTTACGCTTCGAGTGCACTGTGACATTTTATGGCTGTAACTGACAGCGCATTGGACGCACAATGGTTCAATATCCTTAATAAACGTCAGTGTCCCATCCAACTGTGCCGACACGGAAATAACATACCAGCACGACCGTCGTCCCTGAAGGGTCAGGCAGAATTGTACTGATGTATGTACATCTTTACGCGTACGCGTTATTTTCGCGTGCGTGTGGCACGAGAAAGAAAGACTTGGAAAAGTTTAGGAGAGGCCTACGCCGAAGAGGCGACTACTACTAATTATATAACAATACAAATGTAGGAAAATAAAGGTTTATTTTATTTTTTTATTTTATGTACATCTACATTTTGCCGGTATGTTTTAGGTCCATGTAATAGGGGGCGAGCCTATCAAAGCGGGCGCCAATCTAAAGTCAGAGCTGCAATTTTATAGAAAAAAAAGCAATACCTCTGCAGTGACATCTATCTCGCCACATAAGAACTACGGACTCAGCGCGATGACGCAAATAATCCTACATCGCGCAAGTGAAATTTACACGCGAGATAGATATATACAACCACCCAACATCAACCGTTGGGCAATAGCCCGCCAGGCACAACACCTCGCCTGGTCGGAGGATCTTCCTTTTCAAATGGAGGGAGTCACACCTCTTTCCCTCCATACCACTTTGCTCTACCTAGGAATCGAACCCAAGATCTCTTGTTCAGCAGTCGAACTTAAGACTACTAAAACGACGAGGGAGTAGTGTTTACTGATACGAAAATGTAGTATTTAAAGACCAACCGATATTTGAAGTCAACGTAGGTTTTACTTCCTAATTAATCTCCTACGGGCGTGTAACTCGTATAACACAAAGTACATGTAATACACGAACTTTGAATACAGTTTGTAACGTTTTTATTGCTTCGATCGTAACAATAAAAGTGTCGTTTGAGAGCGGGCGTAGCGTCACTGGCGTATCGTCAAACTCTTAGGGCTGATTCATATATCTTGTATATGGTGACTGTAAATGCCACTTAGTGATGTATGGGCTGATACTTTAGTTTAATTTTTAAGGTTTGAAGTTTAAAGGTTTTTAAGGCCCTTGAAACTATTCTAAGGATTTTACACTGCATCTACGATCCTACGGTCATCACTGCTGAGCACCGGTCCATTGAGAGAGATTAGTGTGGGTGGAAAGAATTTACACGCCATTGAGAATATCTCTCAAGCATGCAGGTTTCCTCTCGATGTTTTCCTTTACCGTATGAGCGTGTGATAAATACGCACCTAACTGGTCCTTGCTGTGGAGTCGAACTCGAGTCCTTTGAATTCACAGTCACACTACAGGCTATCCCAGTTATCTAGCTAATCTACTGTGCAAGATAACAGTATTATAGAAATTGTATCACTTGTCTAGCGTTCTCGATTTCTAGAGAATTCTCCTATCTTTTCAGGATAGTCTATTGTTTAGCTTTACATTTTCAAGCACTAACGTTCTAACTCCCTAATTAAGATCTAAATTTATAGATAAGCATTCAATTTGAGATGTTTGTAGAAGACTAGATTTTTGGTAAGGCAGAAATACAGAAGATATAATAATAATATAATAATAATATTTCCGGACATTATTACACAGCGCCATCAAGTTCCGTGGTAAGCAATAAGGCTTGTGTTACGGATACTAGTTGGTTGATATACTATATATATACTTTTTTTGTTGTTGTAAATACATACATATAATACATAGATACATCCATGACTCGGAAACAAATGTCGACACAAATATTTTTCCCTACCGGGATTTGAACCCGGGTCCCATAGCACAGCAGGCAGCGTTTACTACCGTTGAGCTAAACGGGTCGTCAATCCCGTGAAAAAACAATGTAGGTTAGGTATATTTTTTTAGTAATTTTTCCAGTGTCGACAGATACAAATATAATATCTAACTGTGCGATCCGTGCGGAGGTCGAACCCGCGACACGCGATGCAGAAGCCGATCGCTAGACTATTGCACCAACGGACGGTGCCATCATAAATGCAAATTAGTATTTTAATTACTTATTGGTTTTTAGTATAAAGAATTTTACAACCCTTTAAGTATTTCTGATTATAATAAGCTATCACTGTGCATAGCACTTTTCATTGCTTCCTGAATCAATGTTAATATTCATAAAACTGACAATAAGTTATGAACTCTAGTGGCTACTACTTATGTATGTTATTACCAATAGCAGAACAGTGGGCTATAACTGTTAGTACTGTTTTATACAAAATGAATTATTATCAATGTTTATAATTAACATCTTGAGTGACAGTGAATAGAATTTCATAAATTGGAAATCATTTTGTGTATTGCTATTAATATAAAATTATCCATGTATTTAAACTAATACATAACTCTAGGTAAATGTTGCCAGTCTATTAAATAATAATAAATATGGCGTAGGTAATTATAGGCATACCAACAAAAATTACAAAAAAAAAATATTGCATATTCTCCATCGTCCAGCTTCCCTATCAATACATAATTTTGCCACTCTCTCAGAATATCTCCTGCCATTGGCACTCGAAGTTAAATTGCCACTTGCCTGCATATTCCCCGATCGCGTGTGTACAGCCTCTTAGTGCTAAGTCATGAAACTGTTTTATCACTGAATTAAAATGTAATCTTTTGTGAGACAGTTTCATTTAATCTCTAGGTATCTACCTGCCTTTTATTGCACTGTTAGATTTTGTGAGATACACTGACAGTTTTGTTGCGCCTGACTGACTATGTTAGATGCAACAATTAAGGAAAAATGGACCGGTAATAGTGATCAAAGTTATATCTAACTACGAAAAAGTTTGGCTTACGAAGCCTAAGTATTTTTCAGTTTGTCTTAATAAGTAAAGATTTTTTTACGATAAAACCTGTTGCAAATAAACACATTTTGTAGATTTGTAGTTTACTGAGACATAGAAATACTAAATATAAAAACTACATTTGGGTCGTCATGTCTACATTTTTTTTCCAACGAAATTATTATGAACAATCTATGTCATCATCATCACCATCATGTCAGCTAGAGGACGTCCACTGCTGGGCATAAGCCTTCAACAATCAACAATCTACAAAATTGACTATCGAAGATACCTCTATAGTTGTGAAGAAAACTACGCACCACGTAACGTCTTATATCAAAGAATAAGACGTGTGGGTGTAGTTTTTATAGTTTACTTACTGTATGAAGTTCGGTGAGTTTTTGAGCATTTTATTACAACGTAATCTTATAATATCAGCTATAGATACCGGAATGCGATAGGTTAATATGTCTTTTTTATGATTTAATAATCTCTCGAAATGATTATTTCTAAGTGATTGAAATTTACTGTTAATCTCATTTTGTTCAAATTGTAGAAATTCTTTAGGAACGGCAATGCGCGGGCGCAACCTCCGGTGTTGCAAGCCTCCATAGGCTATGGTAACCGCTTACTACCCCCGCGCCTTGTGTCTCCCTTTCCTTGTCACAGATAAGAAAAGTGGATACGTAAACGGGGCGAAGTGGCGAAGTGATCAAGTTGCAAGTCAGCCGTGTCTTGTCTGTCTGCAGCTGAAACAATGGTTGATTTTCAATTATTATTTTATCTTTCCTTTTTTGTATGTATGGTGGATATTTGTAGTGTATTATTTACTGTTATTTGTATCTATCAATTAAATATATTTATATATTTTATTTTATTATGAAGTTTAACATATAAATCACTTTATTTATTATCTTCGATCTATTCACTTTTATTATCTTTTTATTATTTTTCTTACGTTTCAATGGTGTGCTGTCTAGGGTCAATGACTGACTTCACCAGAGGGCCCCGTCTGAAAATCAGCGCTGCAGCTTGTTATTTAAGCTTGCTGTAGCACAGTGCTGAGATAGGGGCCTTTTCTGACATCGCGCAGGGCGGCTACGCACAAAAAGAAATGTACTCTGTGTAACTGTTTGTTTTGATTGTAATGTTGTCCTGTGCTGTGTATGTCAGAATAAATGTATTTTCTTTCTTACTATCAGGAGAGCCGTAAGTTTGTTTGCTACCCTTGTAGTATAAAAAAAATACCTTATTTTGTGGGATGAGTAAGTCTACAGTAGCTAGCTCCTGTAAGCTAGGATTAACAATAGCCCAACGTATCTCAGGGGAGTAATTAAAACTGTCCAGGAACCCGCAACGAAATTAATCATAAAATTAAAATGAAGCAGCAGGAAAAATTGCAGTTTTCTACTTCCCCTTACTTTTATAAGTTATTAATCATATATGCATACATACCATCACGCCTATGGTCCCCGAATGGTTAGGTAGAAGTGGGCACCCATATTTAACCGGTGTTAAATTCAGTACTATGTAATAGGATGCGAACCTATTGCTTATATCAATTGGGCACAAATCCGAACTCCGAGCTGCTACTGAGAATTGTATTCTCGACCTAAGAATCGAACCCAAGACCTCTTGCTCAGCAGTCGCACTGAACCAACGAGACAGTTACAAATTATGAAGCTTAAGAAAACTATGTGACTTGCCGCATATACTACGATTTGTTTCTATGAAGAAAATCTCAATAACGCCAACAATTTGTCATCCGCACTCAAAGAGCTGTTAATGGACAAGCCTTTCACAAATCCAGAACTTCTAATAAATTGAATATCGTCCGGCAAATAACTCCAGTGGCCGATAATACCCAACCCGCCGTGCAAATAGCCAATTTATACATCTGCAGTTACACCTTAGTGTGGTATCTTTATGTCGCGAGCAAAAGTCGTAGTTATTGGATAAGTCGATTGGTATTGTGCGGCTATCATCTTCATCTGTAGCCGATCGCATGTTCGAGATATCGATCAAAATATAGCTGAATTCAATTTCAAGTTTTGTTTTGTTTCAAGCTTTGTTGTGGAAACGCGACTATTTTATGAAAACTCTATTTATCTATGTGTGGGATGTATTTATATCACACGATAAAAATCGTTTACTTTTAAGGGATCTTAGAGAGATTTAGATAGATAAATAGGGATATTATCGTGGTTGTATTTTAATGTCTTATATGTATATTCGCGTACGTAAATGTAAGTGTAGGTAAGTGTCTTCCGTTAGAATTCGTACAAAGATTTCTCTTCATGTATCGTTACTAAGATTATGTTACAAGTAAAAAGCCAATTAAGTATTAACTAACGTAACCTATCGATTATTATGAAACTTTACTATCTACTCGTACGCAGTAGTGGCGCTTCACAATAATGTTTAATAGTCCCGATGGCAATCACGTATAATAAACCAGCTTTCACCTAATTATCTTTAGCATTAAGTGCCGCAAATTATTCTTATTGTACTTGAGATGAAGTTTGTAACTTTGGTGACAAACATGCTTTACAATATGTTTTAATGTTGTTGCATTACAAAGAAACATTTACCCGGCACTTTATTTTGTTATCAAAAGGTTTATGACTTGATGTTTATCCTGCGCACCGTCTATGCCAGTGTGAGCCTCCTAATTGCCAATTGGAATGCATGCGGGGTAATTAATCTGCTTCACACTGGCAAACCCCTTGACACACCCCAGTCACTCTATGCAACCTTTCTGAGTCCAATACTTGATCGAGTAGGGCGTAGGTACAAACGTCATATACATACACGCACACATGCGTGAAGAAAGAGAAAATATTAAAAGTTTGGTGTCTGTTAATATTGTTTATTTTGACATTAAAATAGAAAAGAAAAAACCTTCTGTCTTGATCGAGTTTTTAACTTAATTTCACATCTATGTAATGATACTTAAAATTGCAACAATAACATCGTACGTTTGATTTTTCCCTCGCTTTGAACTAACAAGTTGACAGCTGTCACTACTGTCAGATGTCTAAAGTTTTGCGGAAAGGTATGAAGTAAACAGTAACTGAGACTTCGGAAAGAGGCCGGTAATTTTATATGATTTATGTGTCTGAGGTTCTTATGTAACGGCGATTAGTCACAGCCGCAAATATTATTTGAACAGATTTTCATCAAAGAGATTATAGACCACCAGTTTATAACCCAAAACGTAAACACATTTTTTTAAACATTGCAACATTAGAATTTCCTCCTTTATCACTGGTGCATTTACAAAGACCTGCACTCACATTTTATATAAACACAAATACCCAGATTCTAGACATAATACTACTATGATAGTTGCTACTCGAATTTAATCTTGTGCAGCTTTAAACATCTTTATGAATCATAACTACATTATCCATTATCTATAAACGCGTCGACTACACAATAATAATAATTCTAGTCGACTATTGTTACAACAAGATTGGCTGGGCATTACGCGTATTACCAAGTCGATCGGGAACACTCGAATACCCAACAAATAGGTTTTACAGCTCGTAATTTTAAACATACCATTGTCTATGGATCATACCAATGTTGGAGATAAATCTTCGATTTAACTTCCCGGTGTATAATAGACTCAAAGCAGTAAAAGTGGCGTTTGTAATGAGGAATGCTGTTGAAGGAAGTGATATAAACTGAACGCACTATAAATCGTATCGAACTTAATGCCTTTTAATGTACATAGTTTATTTTTATTTTTTTAAAGTACTGATCTTGTTTGTGATCTAAATAGGGCTTTGGAAATAGAACATTTAAGATTTGTTAAAATAACTTGAAAGCCTCGTTGTGTGACAGTTGGACTATGGAGTCAAAAGTCTTGAAAAAATAAAAATATCTTGAGGAAAGTGTACGCTAGAGAGATGTTGATGGCTTGTGAAGTCTGCTAATCCCTCTCAAATAATAGGAGACATGTGGCCAGTAGTAGAACAATAATTTAAATAACGATTATGATGAAAAAAAAAACCCTTATAAATTCCCGCGAGAAATCGAAATTCAAACGTCAAATAAATCGATAAAAACGAGTTGTATCTGTATGATCCTGATATCAATATAGTGTAGGTATAGGCAATAGTTAGAGGACAGCTTTATAGAAAGCAGTTAATTATACAGAATAGGTCCGATAGTGCTGCGGGTGCTGGAATTCAGTCACAGTCGGTGTTGCCAGCCGCCATCCGCTCACAAATCACTCGGCGCTTAATTGAACACCAAGCAATCTGGACACGCGACTCTATTGTCAACGGAGACGATTATGAGAATTGCTTTGAAGATTCTATGGAATAAGTTTTGAGATGTTATACCTAATAATTGCAAATTTCGGATTGCTGTATAGGTATTGATTTTGTTTGAATCCAGACGTGTTAGATCCTTTACAGCATCCATGGAGCAGCGTGCAGTGGTTTGAATGTTTAATACTAATTTCTTAAACTTACGCGAGTATTCAATATTAAACTAAAATTATTATTTACGGATATTTTGGAACATAATGTCCAGGAATATTTATTTTTATTTAACCCTGCATCAGAGAAATAATATGAATAAACCCCAATAATATATCATTAAAATCTATTATTTAATATTCGCGTAAGTGTAACAAATTATACCCAATGATAATATATGTTTCATTTTGATGGCACACTCAAAATCAAACCACAACGATTCGCAGTAACTATATAATATTACGACCAAAGACAGTGCACATTAAATTGATTGAAATTTCAATAGCACTTGAACTTACAGAATTCAGATTAACCTTTCAAAACATGCAGCACCGTTCGCTAGCTTCAAATTTATTCACAATATACGCCATTAATTCGAAGAAAGCCCTTGAATTATTTCTAAGTTCACATCTATCGTCAACGTAAAGGAATACACGTCATTTCTTACATGGAGTGTTATTGTCCCGACTACTTATGGGCTTTGTCGCTCGTTTCACTTCTCAGCGGCAAAATTTATTGCTTCTCCAGCGAATAACATCGTCTGTTTATGTAAATGAAGACCATCTACAGTGTTTAGAATCTCAAACCCAGTATTAGAATTAGGTTTCCTATTAACAGTAAAACTTGTTAGTTTACCTCAATCAAGATAGGAGTTGTTTTGGGAACGTCTTTCAAAGAAAGTTGTGTAGTAAGATTGTGGATAGTTCAGCTATTTATTAGTTGGTTCGATTGGTTTCGGAGAATTTGCATTTATAGTAATTGTAGTCTGACAAGCACCGTCTAATTTAGCTAGATTTTAAATGTAACATAAGATAAATATTCCACTCACTTCGTTAGTAAAAATACCAATTTCAACATGTAATAAAAAATACAGGCTGCCTTGTATATGTTCCACCAAATTGAGATGAATAAAAAGAAAACAATAATATTTTAAGGATTCATGCGGCAACATGTTTATGCCCTGGCCATAAATAACTTATTTGCTTATTTAACATGCATTATAATACAAAAGTTTAATTTAACCCATCGTTTGACACGGTTCCTAGTTTTCATATCTTCTCAGTTATATTCAGGTGAAGTCAGTCGTTCTGCGGTGTGGCTGTAGTTTCTCCGCGTGGGCTGCCACTTTACGATCGTCACGGACACATTAACGATTTGTGAGCTAACCATGTCACTGTTACAGCACGTCCCGACGTCTGAATCTCGAAGCGCATTGAGTAGACCAGAAATGGACTACGTGCTTAATGTTCCTGATTGGTTATCGTTATGCTTGAAGTTCGTGTTCAAATCGTTGAGAACTAAGTATTTATACGTTGAGATGTGTTTAGGAATATATTGCTGGGAGAGGTTAACGTCCTCAGTCATTTATTTGCCCGAGGTAAGTTTTTAAGGTTAAACTCATTTATATAGCAGTGAACTTGTGTGTTGTATGCTTATTAAGGAAGTTTATTGTTGTTAGGGGTTTTATGTCGAGAATAATATGGTCAAACTTCACCCAATGCAATAAATAGAGCCGTTACTCCGCAAATCGAATTCTATTTTTCAAATAATCGGTTTTGAAGTTAGATTTTTATCGTTATAGGATGATAAAATCACTTTATTTCGTAAGCTCACCTAGAGCGTTTAATAATTTCATCCATTGCGGCGATAACCCGGCAAGTTGGGCCGTTGGCGCAGATAGCTCCATGCTCTCATGATAAACGAGCCACTTTGCGACACTTCCGACCAGGGTTGCCGAGTTTTGTTATTAAGGGGTTACCGTTAACATTTACTGCACAAAATGTTGCCAGTATTGCGATAGTTTATCAAGTTTACTTTACTAAAATATTCCGTAAAAACCCGAAGGCTGATTACTAAGAATTTTTCGTATATTATCAGTTTTGTTTTAATTGTTCGAACTTTGAATTATTGATCTTTGCTCTACAATGTTATCGTATAGTAACAAAAAAAAACTACCGACGTCTGATATATTTGTTTTTATTAAGATATGGATAATAATATCTCCAGAATTAATTAAATTTTGTACGATTCTAGAAATTTCGATAGTATCGTGTTTATAACATAGTCAAAAAGCCGTAATCGTTCAAATTTATTATCGGCATTGAGGCTAACGAACTTGAAAGACAGAAAGAGAATATAATAAGGAAACCAAAATATGGTTTGTACCTATTGCTTAAAAAATATCAAAGACTTATGTTACAATATCATGAGATGTGAAGTACATCACACACACATAGGCAGCCCTAATGCTCCCCTCCTCCACTAGGCTCCCCTTTGCGTCTGCGACACTCCTATGTCTCGCCACTTGATTTTATGAACTACTACTCTCTTTTGTAACTCGAATATATCTCTGATGGAAGAAAATGCTTTGAACACTTAGCCTGCGAGATTTTGCATCATTAATTTGGTTAATGTTAGAAAGAAAGAAAGAAGAAAGAAAAAAAATATTTATTTAGACCCCGTAGAGGGTATGACCAACATCACAAACACAACAGTAAAAAAAAAACAACAGAAGCAGCAAAAATAAAAAATAATAAAACAAACAAAATATAGAACGATGAAAAATAAATTAAATGATGTCTGGGCAACACCCGCACGAGGCCAAAAAAGGCTCCCATCTCAGCATAGTGCCGCTGCACTAAGTGCTGCGGCGCTGATTTTCTGATGGGGCCATAGCGTGATTCCACGGACGGTTAGGCTAATAACAGGCTAATATTTACACATAAAATAAACATATAAATAATTATATATAAAAGAAAATAAAAATAAAAATCATATAATATATGGTATAGAATACAATAAATTAAATATATAATAATAATAATATCAAAAGCACGTGTAGTCCCGCCTGTTGTCGTCGCCGTTGCCACGTCATTTATCCACGGTCGACAAATGACGGCACATCAACGTCATCGGGATCGGGAATAAGGACGCGGCTTATGCACTTTCTCGCTATTGTGCTGTCACATTTGTCACAATTGCTGTATTACTTGCATTGACAAAAAAAAAAAAATATAATAATAATAATATGTAAATTGTAAAATTAGTAATAGATTGTATTATTAAAAATAGGGTACATTTAATTGTAAATAAATTTAGAATAAGTAAATTTTAAGCGTAGGTAGTAATGATAGTTAGAATTTATTTCTTTGCTAAAGACTATGACGGCGTGCTATTCGGGTAAGTTTACGGTTTAGTTATTTCTTTTTGTAGTTTTAGCAGATATTGTTTCAATGCTATTCTAAAAGTATGAACGCTTTTCATAGATCTGAGAGGGGGTGGCAGATCATTCCATACCCGTGACGCTGAAAACTTAAAACTACTACGGAATGCAGCAGTTCTATGCCGTGGAGTTGTCAGGCGGTACGCCGATGCTCTGGTATTATATTTATTATTATGACGTGACCACGACAACTTCTCGTACAGATACTCCGGTTTTTTTGTTAAAATAACATCGAATAGGAGGGTGGAAAGATGTAGTTTCCTACGGGCTTGCATCTTCATTAAGTTTCCATCATTTAGGAATGGAGTGATGTGCGATCTTGGTGGTACATGAAAGCAGAAGCGTGCGCAAGCATTTTGGACTCGTTGTATCAATCTCTCAGTTCTCTTCAGAATGCAGGTCCCATATACAGTGTCAGCATAGTTAAGTTTAGACAATACAAGGGACTCACAGAGCATGATACGCATATCCACACTTATATAAGGACGCATTCGGTATAGGAGCTTGAGACGATAAAAACAGTTGCGCACTGCTTCTAGCAAGTGCGTCTCAAAGTGCAGCTGCCCATCAACTACCACACCCAAATTACGAGCCTCTTGAACCCTTTCGATAGGACAACTGTCTATCTTGATGTCCAGATTATACGACATTGTCTTTTTTATGCCATCCCTTGATCCCATCACTAAATATTTTGACTTTAAAGGATTAAGCACCAAAGAGTTATTTCTTGCCCATGCAGAGATTCTGTCCAAGTTCTCATTTATTTTATTTACAGCACCTACAGCATCTTCTGGGTGGAAAGAAAGATAAAGCTGCAGATCGTCAGCATACAAGTGGAACCTGGAGTTGAAAATGCAGTCAGTGATGTCAGCGGTGTAAAGAATAAACAAGAGAGGCCCCAGGATAGAACCCTGAGGAACCCCCCTGTCCACGCGCCTTGGTCTGGATGCCAAGACATCACCATTCCTGCTGTCAGTCAACTGTACAAACTGAGATCTGTTGGTGAGATAACTATGGAACCAGTATATAGTCTCAGTGTCGCAGCCATAATATGAGAGTTTAGAGAGTAGCAGAGAAACATTAATTGAGTCAAAGGCACGTGAGAAATCCAGGAGGACAAGTAGAGTTCCCATACCTTTGTCTGTGCCATCAAGTATGTTGTCTACAACTTCAATGAGAGCAGTTGACGTGCTATGCCCTTGACGAAAACCTGATTGTAACTTAGGAAGAATTTTAAATTTCTCTAGATACTCTCTGAGTTGATTTGAAACAACCTTCTCCAAAACTTTGGACAAACATGGCAGTAAACTAATGGGACGAAGATCCTTGGCAGTAGTTGGATTTGAAACTTTTGGAATTGGTCTAACTATAGCCACCTTCCACAGATCTGGGAAAGAAGACGAGGCAATGGATCTGTTAATGATGGAGGTAATCACTGCCAAAGTCCGTGGCAGTGTCATCATCAACATCTCCAGTGACACGTCATCACAGCCCCGGGCATTCGATTTAAGACTGCGTAAAAGTTGAAACACCACATTTTCTTGCACTGGCAATATTTTAAAGTTATTTGGACCAAACCGGTTATACTCAAAGTATGTTAATTCGGAGATGGTCACCTTACCACTACCAGGTACATCCAGAAAATCCTGGTTCATACTCTCAGGGTCGTTAAGGAAATGAGGCAAATTATGTTGACCTTTGTTAGAAACATCAACAACAGATTTTATGTGGTTCCACAATTTTTTAGGGTGCTGAATGTTTTTATTTATATAGGTCTCGTAGTATACACTCTTTTCACTATGAATGGCTGCTATAGTTAGATGTTTAAGTTCCTTGTAGGTTTCTTTGTGTTTTACTGCCGCAGAAGATTTCCCTTTAGATTTAGTTAGGTACTTATCGCGCAATCTCATCATTTCCCTTACTGTGTCAGTGATCCATGGCCTAGACCTATCCTTTATCAAAACTTTCTTTATGGGAGCATGTAGATCAAACAAGGTTAACATATAATAATTAAACAAAGCCACCATTTCATTTACATCATGCAAGCTGCTTATAAACTCCCAATCAATATTATTTAAATCTCTGTTAAAGTGGTCTGTCAGTATATCCTTCACCGGCCTGTAGGTGACCCAGTGTGGTGTAGGTTTTTCTATTTTAAAATTAAATTCAACCGATATCATAGCATGGTGGCCGAGCTCTGGTATATGTGATACAGATACTCCACACACTCTGGCATCAGTGCACACAATGTCAATTAGTGTCTCACTGTGGTCGGTAAAGTGAGTTGGTTGATCAATTACTTGTTTAAGGTTACAGTGAATTAGAAAGCTTTTTAAAAGAATGTATTTGTTATCTGCTTGGTTCAAAACGTTGATGTTGAAGTCGCCCAATAGAAGAACTTTATCTGCGTTAGCGAAGGAGGTAAGGGAGTTCGTCACTGCATCCAGGAAGACATTCACATCAAGCCAAGGCGGCCTGTAGGCGGTACCGATAATCAGTGAGCTAGAGTTGACACTAAGTCTCAGCCACATCTGCTCTACCTGAGAAGCGGGCGGGTGTTGCACAGTGCGCACACGTACTCCCTGGCGAACATAGAACCCCACACCGCCTCCTCGCTGACGCACAGAGACAGGGCGCGGGACGTGGCGGAGACGGTACCCAGGCACTGATGGAGCGCGACTCTCCTCCCCCTGTCTGAGCCAAGTCTCATTTATCGCCATTATATCAACTGAGAGATTTTCCATTGCAACGATAAACTCATCATGACGTGTGCCTAGCGATCCTGCATTAAAAAATCCAACTTTAAATTTTTTTGTATTGTTCATTTTTGTCCATATTTTCTACATATCATTATTGATATTATAATATTTTTTTTGTACACATTATTTAATTTATTTTGTTTTTCGTTAATAATGTGTTTAAATGTATTTTTATATCCATTGTTTTTATATATTGCTATTTTATTGTACATACTATTTAATTTATTTTGTATTTTTATTGTGACCTGTTGAAATGTATATATTTTGTAATGTAAATAGTAATAAATCATAACAGCATACAGTTGTAAATAAACTTTGATTTTAAAAGAAATAATAGTGTATATAAGTGTGTTAGACAATAAATAAAAATGTAAATAGGAAATAAGTTGTGATGAATATAATATATGGAATGTAAAGGAAAGAGATATAATGTATTTTATAAGTGTATGGAATGTGTAGTATTTCATAAAATTAAATAAGTAATATACATGTTCTACGCCACTAACAATAACCAAGTTATTCTCTAACGGGAAGTATATTGGCCCCGTACAAATTTTGCCCACATTTAGAAAAACAATGTAGTCTAGATTTATATTAATTATAGGAAGTAAGCTTAGTATGTAAATAGCAATATGTGAGATTTCAAAGTTTGTACAGCTATATAAAACTATTTGTAAAAACTGCCCAGCTATCACGCCACTAGTCATCTCTGTCTGCAGGTATGACCTGTCCAAAAACCCGATCAAGATCCTCCTCTGACCGGATCCAGTGGGTTTGCTTGCCGTCGCTCTGCTTTGCCAGGATACGTCCAAACTTGGTCCAGGTGTATCGCCACCCGAGCCGGCTGGCATACTCGCGGGCGCGGTAGTATAAATATTTATTAATTTTGGTCAGCCTCTCATTTACGAAGAAGCGGCGTGGCGGTCCCGGAAAACCTAACTCCGCTGACGTAGCCCCGCGCCGCACGCGCGCACTCTGCAGTAGGTCATCACGCAAAGCACGACGCGATAGACGCACTACTATGCGTCGTCCACGTGCCACCGCCTGACCCGCTCCTCCCACTGGGTTCACCATGGCCGCGCCCGCTTGCTCGTGTTCAACTCGTAGACCTACCCTCTGCGCGAACACAATGTCTCGCTGATCTAAGGTCATCCCGAGCTTAGCTGCCACCAACACCACCGTATGCGTGACGTTTTCTCCCGGCACCTCAGGAAGGTTAGAAATTTCCAAGTCCGAGTTAAGCAGGTCCTGTTCCCGATCGTTAAGGTCCTGCTGTAGTTTCGCAACCGTGCGCTCGAGTCGATCAATCTTCTCATCGGGCGCAGCAGCCATTGCGCGGTTCTCCAGAATCACGACCCTCTCTTCCAGACCTTCAATTCGCTGGGTGCAAACTCCGTAAGAGGAATTTAGCTCCACCATCTCCCTACGGAAATCACGCAGCTCATCCCTGACTTCCCGCAGCTCTGACCTAAAAAGCTTGATCTCCTCCCGTAGGGTCAGCTGAGTCTCAGGGGAGGGTTCCCCGTCAGTACTTCGCCCTGCATCTGATGACCGCACCCGAGGGACTGTTTCAGGTGCTCCGGCTCCTGCACTGATACTGGTGCCAGGTGCTGATATTTGGGCAACAATGTCTTCAGAGCTGATGTTTTTAATAGGGGTAGCACTGTTGTCTCCTTTGGGCAATTTTTTTTTGCACTCTGGACACAACCAGTCGTTACCCACCAGAATTGATTCCGGCAGCAGTAGGCAGGCGAGATGGTATCTATTGTTGCAAGATATATTACGACAAGTAGCGCCACCTTTTGTTGAGATGAATTTACCGCAAGCAGCGCACTTAGCCATAGTTTATACCAGTGCAACAGGCAAAGAAATGGCGTGATAGTTAAAAGTTCCGTTATGCAGTGATAGATGGCGTCTGTTGCGCAAGTATTATCGAGCTTTTATCCAAATCATAGACAGTCAGCTTGTCTATTAGAGACTATGACAGTTATGTAGTGGCGACGACGTAACTTAGCTGAGTTGGTTGTAAATACTTAACTTTCGAAGGTACCAGTATCCCAATGTTTATATAAATGACCTCTGTTTACAAAGTTAACTTTCACAATATAGTTTTAACAAAATACCGTGTGCACTCCTTATTCAATATTTATTACGTTAGATAACACTCACGCGCGTAATATGAAATGTGTATAATCCATATAAACAGTTTCTGAGTAGTATACACCGGAAGTTTTATTTATATGAGCGAAATATCGTACAGCTGATTCGTGCCGTAAACGTCCGTGACGTCACTCATTTAAATAAGTATAAATCAATATTTTATCATGTTGGAAAATGTAATAATAAAGATAACCGCGCGTGTTTACATTTGCGCGGGAAATATGACATCTGTCACCTGTCACTTGCAGTTGACACATTGCCGATAGAAGCGTGCGCGTTTATTTTTTTAATTAACATAAAATTATGATAATAGTTTTCATGCTGATAAATGTTTTACATCTAAAACAACTACAATTGTAATTTATTTTTATTGTAACTTAGCCACTATACTCAGGCCCAAAAGGAGGCTTCACAATTTTTAATCAATAAATAATTATGTTTATTAACCCGAGTTCATAATGTTTACAATGTCTGGTCAATCGAAGAATTAAATAGTATTTACTTGATAACCTCGTTGCTTTTTACAAGCTATAAAATGGACATATACATGGAAAGCAAGCAAGGAATATTAATTTACAGACTTGATTAACTTTAACGAGTAATACAGAGCTAAATAACTTTTACTGATAAAAATTATTTAATGATTTAATTATTATTTTTTAAGAATAGGATCAGGTACCGTACCTAATCCTAGGTTTATCTACTGTCGTAGGTGCGGTTACAAATACATTTTTATTCACATACACAAACGCCCAGGTTAAGAACCTGTAGATCGTAAAAATATTTGCTCCGTGCGGGGATCAAACCCGCAAGCCGATCGCTCAGCCACTACGCATATCGAGCCGTCGTATATTGTTTAAATTTAATCTTACAATATACATACATACACACATCAATGAAGAACTGTATTAATTATTGTTCATTTGGTCATACGAAGATGATGACGGATTCATCAAGAAGAATAAACCTCTATACATAAAACCTCGTTTTCCTTCAATAGTGTCTTAAAAGTTCAAATAGACAATTCGAAATACCTAACAATGAACCGTAGGAAAATTCAACGTGGTACTAAATCATGTACTGCATCCCCCTCCCTCCTCCACCTCTTTAAGATTTCGTTGACACGCCGCGGTGTATCGAATTATCTGAATTCCTGTGTCGGTTAAACGATAAGGTGCACGGTGTGGCTGTAACGTTAAGAGTGATAACAGATAGGTAGGTACGTTGAAGCCAAGTCGCACGCCCGTCAAACCGATAACTGCTCTCGTGATATATATTTGTACCTGCATGATAACAGGACATTGACCCTATTGACGATAAACTTGCAACGTTAGAGTGAAAGGAATTCTTGGTATCAAGCTTTAAGTAGTAAGAAAGAATGGGATACGTTTTTCTAAGTGCCAAAAACATATAATCATGGAAGAAAAATCTTAATAGCTACTGTTTATTTTTGGAGAACGCGAAATGTTGGTTTAGTTTATTCATTTACGCGATTGTTATGTATTACTGTATTCATTTACTTAGTCAATAAAAAAAATGATATTTGCTTTTGTTTCTTAAATAAAATGTAAGCGGAGTTTACAAACGGTACCTAAGCTTTAAAGGTAAGCTTTCGTACATGTTAGAAAAGTTTATTAAATAAATCTGAGTAATAGAATATTAAACATTTGATTGATGCTTATATCGCATTGACTGACACAAATTAATAATATTAATCCAATCAAATGACCTATGGTAATATTTCCATCATATTTATATGGAACATTAGACGAAAAACGTCTTAAGTGAAACCAATAATTTAAATATAAATAAGAGCTTTAATTCTATTTGGTTATTTGAGGGCCCGATTACGTTGCATAAAAACATAAATATTCTCTGCCATAGACCACCTCAAAAAGAAATGATTAATGATTTTAAAAGGTACATACTTACGAACTATTAAATTATCGTTTTGACCTCTGATTGCTCTGTACGATAACCTTAACTAAACTGCCATTATGACAGTTTTGCCTTTTATTACTTTGGTGGTCACCTACGTTTATCTTAATGATGATTTTGGGTTAACTCATTAGTTATAAAACTGGTTTAGTGCAGGGTTGTAGGGCGTTAAATTTTGCTCGTTTCATCTTTATAGTTTAGACAATGTAAGGGTTATTAAGGAACTAGATAAAATGTTATATAGCATGGCATGAAACCATGATTTTATCATCAGGCAGATATAGAATACGCTGGAGTTGAAACAACAAACGTATGTATAATTATGCGGGCCTGAAACCATGCACAATATTTTTAAAGATGTATCTCAGTGACAATGGTAGCGCAAATATGTAACGGTTTCTTAAACTTACGCGCTATGTTATCCTGCTTTATTGATATTATTTAAGACACAAGCCACAACTCAGTCTGCCCGTGAGCATGGATGCTTTAAAAGATTTATATAAATAACACCAGCAATGCTACATTTTACAGTTCTAACAGAGCATTCAATAATAATGTGGACTGTTCAACAAAGGTCTCCCCATAGATTTACACAAGAACCGATTACATCGGCTGCCCATATGTAAATAGAATTACACCAATATTTGCCAGTGAAAGTCAATAAATCAACGTTTTAATAAATAAAACATCAACAAATACTAGTTTCTGCGTGCGGCTCGGCTTGGTATTAATCATGTGTACAGAAGCGGAGGTGTCCGCCTCTAAATTCTGTTATAATTACACTAGTTGCTTACACCGCAATTACACAATCGCGTATTGATCATCAAAACTAGGCTGTGGATAGCTAATTAATTTGTTGGTTTAGCTTAATTATAGCTTGTGGGTTTTATTGATATGCTTACGTACGAAATAAATAGTTTTTAGGTGATTATTTAGGTTTTCATAGAAATTAGGACATATTTAAATTAGTCGGCGTAAATAATTATGACAAATGATTTTTTTTGAAAGATTTAATGTATGTTGTATTTTTAAATGTAATGTGTATGAGGTTATCAAAATAAACACATTTTATTGGTTGTAGTTAATGGTTTTAATAATATATATACTATAACTAAGTTTGGGAAGAAAATATGACAATGTGTTTTATTTGTTATAAGCGAACATCTTAAAATCGCGAGAGATTACGCGATATAGGATTTTTATTGTAAGGTAAGACAGGTAGATACCCTTTTACTTGAGGTAACCTTATAAAAAAGGTAATTTATTATTACTCATATTATTATTATGTGTATTTTATTATAATAGTTTGACGACGAAAAAATAGTACTGTACCTACTTCCCCCTTTAGATATTATGCGACGTTGTACTGGATAAATTACTTCCAATAAAAGTAACAAGAACTGAAAAACTCATGCTCCCAAATTAATCTTCTGCAAATACTTGACTGGGAAGAATGCGTTCACCCCTAACCCTATAAAACGCAGGCGGGTCATATCTACCCCGGACACGCGACGATAAATCAGAATTTAATAACTCGTTACGCTGCAGTATTAGTGCAACTTATTTATATAAATAAATAGCCTTTAAAATAAATGCTTATATATGGTTTTCAAGTGTGATTGATATAAATGTGATTAGTAAGTTGAACAGAAATTGATAACGCCAATCAGCTTCGACTTCAACTTCATGATTTAAAAAATGTGCCAATTTCCGAAGATAATTTGCCCTATTACAAATTAAAAAGTGTGTTGTCTGTGTATTTTAAAAGATAAATAACGGTAACCTATTTATTATTTCGTTGCATTGGTAAAAATGATCATACGATGTGGTCTGACCACATTTTATGGAATACATTATTGACATAAAGAACTATGATAGCATGGTAGTGCAGCAGCGTAGCATTGTACTTGTATTCTATATTAAATAATGTGCTATATTAATTAAAACCATTCCTTTGATACATAATGTTAATTAACACAAAAACCACCCTCTTAGGTAATTAATTAAAAGTCCACCTTTATTGTAAGTAATTAATATTTTGTACAACACATGTATTTACAAATCACCAGTGTTAACGACGAAATAGCGTATGCTATGCAAATAGCTAAACGTTAAAACTGCTATAGTTTTAACGTTTAGATATTTGTTTATAATGCTGAAGTTTAAATATATCTATTTACGAATTTGGGACGGTTTAATTTTTATGATGCTTAAACACTTTTCGGATTTCACGTGGTTGTAAAAGTCACAGTATAGTACAAGTGGGTATCTTATTTTATAGGTAAACGTTCAAAGGCACATACAAGGCAATTTGTAAAATGAAAATTAGTATGAACAAGACTGTCGAGGTGCTTCAAATCACCAGTGTTAACGACAAAATAGCGTATGCTATGCAAATAGCTAAACGTTAAAACTGCTATAGTTTTAACGTTTAGATATTTGTTTATAATGCTGAAGTTTAAATATATCTATTTACGAATTTGGGACGGTTTAATTTTTATGATGCTTAAACACTTTTCGGATTTCACGTGGTTGTAAAAGTCACAGTATAGTACAAGTGGGTATCTTATTTTATAGGTAAACGTTCAAAGGCACATACAAGGCAATTTGTAAAATGAAAATTAGTATGAACAAGACTGTCGAGGTGCTTCAGATAAATAGTTGTTCCCGTGCTCTCGAGACGGTGCCTGTTTCAAGTGCACCGGTAGGTACGTATTTATTATGCTAATGAACGTCTGACTCAAATGCTTTCCCAGATTCTCTCAATTGTTTTGAACCTTCTTTTGTCATTCGAAGAATAAACTGAGATTCTAATTTTAATGAAGTTTACAGCGAAGTTCATTAATATTTTTTCTTGAAATTTGTATTCATACTTAACGACTTAAATCTTAAAGACACACCGGTCCGTCTTCAAATAATTTTCTTAACAGACAAATAGTGAAACACTTAAAATGATACCATTATTCTTCAAAAGAAAACACCCTCGAAGTTTATACATAAAAGAAAAATTTACCCTCGCCACACACAAAGATATTACTGCCTCCATAAGAGGTAACAACTCCATTCGAATTTGTCTGAGAAGAAAAATTGTAAGCACCTGCAACTAAATGCATTCGAGGGCTGTCGGGGACCCCGTTTGAAGTGCGCTCATTTCACACGCGTCTGGGGGTTGACATGTCGTATCATTACGGACATGTGTCGAGGGTGGCAAGTTTGTGCGGATAAATTCGGATGTTTTTAGTGCCTCGCGGATCTTTGTGCCGTAGCGAGCGCTGTGAGGGTTAAATTTCACGCAGCTGTGCTAAAACATGTTGATGAATTTATAAACTGTTTAATAGATACGGGATAATGTTTGGACCATTATGTTTTCGGCCGATTTGTATAATGTATCATTGTGATCACATACATTTCACGTCCGATGGTGCTTGAAGGTTCTATAGTGGCAACCACTTGCTGGAAGACGCAGTTTGGCTAGGTCCCCGGCAAGATGGACTGATGACCTGGTAAAGGTCACTGGAATCAGCTGAGTGCGGGCGTCGTGGCGATCCTTGGGGGAGACCTATGTCCAGCAGTGGACGCCTAACGGTTGATATGATAATGATGAATCACATTAGTAGATAATTTAATAAAAAATATGATAAAATTTGTTTCGCGCGAGTCACAAGAGACGGACACTGTGAAAAAGACAAACGTATATCTTGGGCACAGGCGTCGCGGCGCATCCAATAAAACTAATTTCAAACTTTAGGTCTCATCCCAACTCTATCACAATAAATTCATCATTGAGTTTAATTGGTGGTTTCTATAAAACTACTACTGCTTCACTGAAAATATCATGTTATTATCGGTTCTGAAGTTTTTACCTCTCGTCTGATTTCATAAAAAATGCATCATTTGCTATGTCAAACATTTGTGGACTTATTATACAGACAATTTTGTATATTAATGACATTGTGCTTGTTTTGTTGAATTTGACGAATTTATATAGCGTTTAGCCGTCATTAATTTCTGTCAAAAACTTGATCCGTTTTAGAGAACTTGTATTGGATACAGATTATAATAGAGAGGTGCGTAGAGGTGGAGAATCATCGGACTAATCAGTTTTAAAATGATGATTTATTATATATTAATCATGACAGTACCGTTCAGGCAGGCCTCTCGCGGTAGCATAGTCATCGCCAAAATTGTTGAAAATGCAATAAGAAATCTTTTTTTAACCTTTTAGGCTACAAATTTTATATGTTGTAATTATTTACATTATTATGTTTAAGTATAAAAATAATTGACAACCTATTTTGATGGTTGCAAATGTGTTTGTCTGTGTGTGGTTATGGTAAAAGTTAATTGTTGCGTACAGGCGATGCAAGTTAGCAGGAAACGGGCAGCTGGAGTTTTCCCCAGCGTTTTGTCAGTGTTGTCTAGACTGTTCGACGCGTTAAATTGTTTCCAACATTCAAACGATCAACTTTTGCATACATTCTTATCCTACACATGTTCATTCGGAATTCCTTTTGTCTACAGCATTCGATGCTGCTCCGTATTTATGTGCTTGTTTTTATATTTCCAACAATCGAATATCTTTTGTTTTAGTACTATATGTGATGTACCTAAGATAGTTTTTAGGTTGTGCCCTGTGTTGCTCTTTGCACCTTTTAGATTCCATCACAAGGGATGCAGTAGAGTTGGTTTTAGGATAAGCAGGGCTGAGCTTGGTTTCGGTTTTCAGTCCAGTGTTTTAACCATGCATATTTTGTGTATTTTTATATTAAGTAAACAAAATAACTGTAGATATTATTAATTTTATTGAAGGTCGCAGTCCTCTTAAACAATAATCATGACAATATAATATTTATATGCGTATCGATATAGTTCTGCAGCGTCCGAAAAACAAGAATAAAGTCCAATTGAACAAAATTGAGGTCGACCATTATTTTTGGCAATCATTTTATTTATTTGACGAGTTATCCTATTGGTGAATCATTGGTTTATTGCAATCCGGTGGTTAGTGTTGAAACACTTCAACACTTACTGAGAATAAACCATTTACGCGAAAGTAATTATACTCTTAATTTCCATTACCTACACTGAGATGATATAATATAAATTTAACATTAATTTAGGTTCAATCTGACCACACCATCGGCGCAGTAACTTAATGATCGGTTCCTACACCGCGGGTGGGTTTAATCTCCGCACGGAGCAAATATTTGTATTACTAACAGGCACTTCTACCGATTCTTGACTGCAGTGTATGAGAAAACCAGATTGCAACCAGACCAAAGTTATATCACCAATTATTTTATAGTTTTTTTAAATTCTCACAATAACTACATACCTACCTACTTTGATACATAATCCCCTACGTTTTTCGTTCAGAATCCTTTATTTTACGAATCTCCCTCTGATGATACAACGGACAATGGGCTGCACAAATACGAGTGAACATCCCGCCGTCACTGCACATGTGACGTATGACTGGGGTGCTCTCGGCTCCTGGGGTCTCGCACAACCCTCGCTAAGTAGTCTCTTCTTATTGTTATTTACTTTTTCCCACTCGAAGCATGTCACTACTGTGTTTGTTTTCCCTGTTTATTTTGATTGAAAGTAGTGGATGATGGTTGTATGTTTATTTCAAAAGTAAGCGAAATAATTATGTTATATTCTTTGATAATTTAAGTTGAGTTACTAGATGTTCAAGCGATTTTGCACGCTCTTGAAGTATGCTTTCAATAATCAGTTTTTAGCTAACATATCCAGTCTGCTATATGGATGCTATAAGCATACGAAACGGGGTTACATAATATCAATATTTAGTAGTTTTATTGTATTTTAATGTCTCATATTTGCGTAAGTTTAACCCTTAATTAAGCGCGTCTAAATAGTTTCATATAAGGTCGCGTGGGGTATGTGGCACCCTAAACTTTATAATAAAAATAAAATATGAAATAAATTAAAAACTATTTTTTTATTTATTTCGGGATCGAGCAACTCTCACGATTGAATTTTAATTGTCAAATGTTTTTACGAAGTTAACTATAACATTAATGCGCTAAACCTAAAATTTAAAACGCTATGAGTTCCGAAATATGCGTTGGGGTGTATGACACCCCACGCGCCCAATTAAGGGTTAAGAAATCAGCATTATGTCTTCTACCTTTAAACTAACTACCAAATTTTATTTTCATAGTGTAAGTTATTATTATTTATACTTACACATGTTTTTGCAAATAAACATATCGTATCTATAAAGTATATGACGTGTAACCACAGTTTGATAACAAAAGGCTGTAGAAAAAAGCTCGCAGTATTTAAAGAAATAAATAATTTTCCTGACGAGATAGAAACTTTCGTGTTGTGTGTAAACTTTTGGATTTATAGACGAAGTTGTAAAGATTTATAGGGATTAATAGTAAATAAAAAATACAATATTTTCACCACCGTTTTGGTTTCTCATTTCTTTCTTTACTGGTATTTTTTTTAATATACTGGTCTAAAGAGAACTGCCGAGTCGAAGAAGTGAGACAACAACAGAAATATATATTATATGTATAATTTATTGGAGTTTTCCTAGCTCTGTAATGCATGCCAATGTAATTATGAGAAACAAAATATCATTTTTTTTACGTTCCATACCGACTTTAAGATAAGTCGTAACCTCAGAACACTTAATGCTTCCGGCGGCTTTGCTCGCAATGATCTTCGACAAGAACATTTTTGCTCGTTTCATTTTGGTTATTGGATTTTCCCGGAGAGCTTTCGAATTCAGTACCAAGTTGATATTTGTAATAAATTTTTATACACCCTTTAATGGGGTCTTCAGTTTTTATTGTTCGTTTCATTTGCATTTATTTTACTAAGATTTCATATTTCTTGTTGAAATATGAAATCCATTTTTTTTTTCATACTCATACAAAATCTAACTATATGAAGTGCAAAAGGGCTTTTTGAATATTTATATTAAAAAAAAATCAAAATGCCCTTCTGGTTCGCCTGATGTGAAACGACACTGCGGTCTACAATGTCTTATAATATTATATTAAACTAGCTGACCCGGTGAACTTTGTACCGCCATATTTCTTACCCGTTCGATTTTTTTGTAATTTTCCTTCATACGAACCTTGTCCTAACAATAAAAAATATCCAATTTGGTGCAGTCGTTCAGAAGTTATGCGCGTAGGTACATACATGCAAGCAATACATTTTTATTTATACAGATTTGTCCTCGATCATTTAATCGTTGGTTTGCGTAGGTAGCCATTACTTCAAGAACAAAATGGGAATATGAAACTCACACCTACACATATTGACGAACGTAGGTGTAAGCTTTTTAACTCATAAATTGATGCTATATTATTTCAGATAACCACCTATCACATATTAGATAATTTTGTATCATTTCCGAGTAATGTATAATCTAAATGCATAACCATACCATTAACACTTAACTGGTTAACGTAATTTTTATGAATTTGACCTTACAAGGTGAAGTGGAGCTATTTATAACGCACTCATAGCTTTTTGATAAAAAAAAAAAACAAATTTGTTTCAACGTGCACGCACATCATGGCACTGGGCACAGTGTCCTCTTATTTGTGGGGAATTAGGCTATAGTCCACCACGCTAGCCTAGTTGGCAGACTTCACAAGCTATTGTGAAAATCTCTCAAACTTGCAGGTTTCCTCACGATGTGACCATTTGAGCATGTGATAAATACGCACATAAATTCGTAAACTCCTTGGTTGTTCGTAAAGTCAGCCTTGGGATCAAACTCGAGCCCATTGAGTCTCTCCCAGGTGCACGCACATCAGACTGCAAAAGTGTCAATAAGTACACTCGACGAACTTACTATAGGTTATGTCTTGTAACGTTAGATGTTTTCAAGAAGGATCTTTAGGAAAAAAACCCTATAACACTGCCCAGCAGTCCATACAACCACTAGACTAACAATGGCAGCCTTAAAACAACTCCAAGTCAAGTTATAAATATACATACATACACCAGGAACACAGCACCTAGTATATTTGCCCACAGATCAGGGTTCTAACCCCAGTCACCAGGGACTTTCTCCGTTGATCTAATATCAATTAATTCCGACTGTTACTTTACGTTTATCGAACTTGTAATTGAGGTCTAGTAATTATCGGCTACCGTAATACGCGCCACGCCCGGACACTGCTACGGCGTGCATACGTATTAACAGTAAAGTTTAATTTGAAAATTAATTAATGTTTTGCCTGTTTCGTGTTTTACAATTTGCACGTCTGCAATGCTATTGTAAGAATAAAATATTTTTCACGGATTTTATCTCGATAAAGTCCGAGAAAAGTAATTTTATTTCATAATTTAAAACGCTATATTTCTTATCGATCTAATAAATACAATTTTGTAAAGAAAAGTAAATGATTAAGTGCCTATAAAATATTTTCACGCATATTCGATTTTATAATTATCATTTATCTATTGATAGGCGATAACTGATCAATTAAAATATAAGGGCCATCAATTGACCATAAACACTTCTAATTATGTGCGGTTAATTATTTACGAACTTCTGAAGTGAGAGAATTTGAATAACATGAGGTCGGCCATTATCCGAAATCACTTTATATTATCAGACCTATCGAGTGGCGGTCAGTAAAAATTGTGAATAAATTTCAATAAATTATATCATTTAACGATTAGTATTATAGAGTACGTTTAACAAATTACATGAAAAATGTTAATGTAATGACACTTTATTCGATAAATGGAAATTGAAAACCATTCATAGTCCCGAAATTTCGTCGGTCACTTTATATTGTGATTTTCTATTAGGTGCCATTGTTGGCAGTATCTAACAGTAACTGTAATATTTTTTCATTTGAAATGATTGTTCATTTATCGAATAATTGAATTTAGATTTATTTATGTCCCATAATAATAATAAATTATCAAGAAGCCTGGGCGACTGTGTAAGCTAGACGTTTGAAAAAAATGTATAGGTGTAGACGTTTGAACACAATCACACCTGATGTTAAGTGACGATGTGATGTAAGATGAAGCATACTTACCTAGAAGGTAATTCACTGTTAGGTCTCAAGTGAGAAATATAGCCTTAATAGCAGCAGGACTACAAGGAGGCTAAATTATTATGATTATTTTTGTAGAGAAAGAAAGAAGGTTTTAACCAAAACGTTTCGTTTGTTCATAAACAATGAAATGCACGCCAACTTAAATTTCGTTCCGTTAACCTCAATTATGTTTCACATTGCAGTGTTGCGGTATTTTCCCCAGTAGTGGGAAGCTTTGTTTACCTACTACTGCCAATTTATAGGTAGTAAAGTAATCGCTCTTGTTGCATTTGCTGCAGTAGGGAACTGTAGCGAATATTCTGGAACATTCTTGTTATAATATCATCCATAATAGAAAGACACATTAGGTTTTTATTTCAGTGCAGTTTTATAGTTAAAATTGTATTATTGCGGATCCTCTAGTAGTATTAAATATACGGAGTACGGAATTGTTTTATAAATAAGTATTGTAGAAATTAGATTCTTACTGATAGTTGTTTTCTATTTGTTTGTCTAAATGTTAAGTATCATCACTTGCAGAAAGGCATTTAGATAAGTACTTGTAGCGTTCACTGCTGTAATTTGTGTTTTTAATTTCCACTGCAATAGACGGCCGAAGGGGAAGATGCTATAAACACCAGGGTTCAAAGAGGCACCCTACTTTAAATTACCACAAATTACAAAATTCACAGAATAATACATTTCATTTTGATTTGATTTGATTTACATTACTTAAAGATAGTATTGAAATATACTGTTTGAAAATATAGTGAGCTCGTTCTTTGTAATTTTATATATTAATGTAGTGCTAATAGTAGTCAATTGTTTATTCTTATTATTAACTCCGCACACATCTGAGAAATACTACGGCGAATGGCAAAAAAAAATGATTCGGTGTTAGCTCCTTTGGCTCGGGACCCGTCCGATTTATGAAAGGGGAAATCGGCTGGTTTTCCTTCTTCGGCTACGTAAATCATTTTCACATCGCGAGCCTGGGCGCGCAGTTACTCGCTACACATATTTCGTACACTTTCTGCCATGAGAAAGTGCTGCAGTAGAGCACCGCACGGATAAAGGGCTGACGGATTAAATTATTGCCGGTACGACTTCGTTATCTAAAATGGTCAGATTGCTGCGCTGATTTTTTGAGCAATTAATTTTTTAAACGTATTGATTTCTTGTACTTACGTAAATATTAGGTATTGAAATTAAACTTTTTTGTGTTGCGAAATGTCGTAAAAAGTGGTTTTGTTTCAACATTATCGTTATCGTTCGTAGTATCATTTACAAAATAACAGTATATAAAAGAAAGCAGAATAAACGCTTACGATTTTGCGGTATTAATCAGGTTGGCTTCTACAAAGAACATAATTGGAATCACCCCAGCATATTTGTAAATGACGTGAGATAGAGTACATAAACTTACTTACATAGCCTTATGAGAATGGATAATCCATTTAAAATAAAAGTCCTGTACAGCACTGACTGTTTTCTAGGGCTCTAAAGATTTATATAGTGTTCCTGTGTGCTCATTATTCGTGCCAGTATTGTACATGCACAAGTACGCGAGACTTATTTGCCAATTTAAAGTCTGTTTTGCTAGAAAAATCTAGGCGATTCCTTTGGTGCCTGCAAAAGGTCGTGCATCAAGAACTTGAATTGCGTTACCCTGATTTTATTTCGTAAACGAATTCTTGTATGGATCGTTAGCAACAGCTTTCTGCTATTTGTAAATAGTACATACTGAACTTTGTGGTGTGGGAAAATACACTTGGCCGGATTTGTACATGGTCTATATTTTTTTAGTTCCGATTTCGTTGATGTCTTGGTCCTATAAAGAGTTGGTTTGGGTTTTTGTTTATTCAGTTTTATTTTTGATTTTCTGCCAAGTACTTTCTGAGCTACTGTATATTCAGTATCTGTTTAATTATAAAAACAATATAGAGATAGAGCTAATATAGAGCTGTGGTAGCCTAGCGGTGTGACCAGTGGACTGAGACGTCAAAGGTCTCGAGTTCGAACCCAAGGCTCGCACCACTGACTTTTCGGAAGTTATGTTCGTATTTATCACAAGCTCAAACGGTGAAGGAAAACATCGTGAGGAAACCTGTATGCTTGAGAGATTTGTCTTGATGGCATGTGAAGTCTGCCAACCCGCAGTAGGCTAGCGTGGTGGACTATAGCCTAACCCCTCTCAAATGAGAGGAGACCCGTGCCCAGCAGTGGGACAATAATGGGTTGATGATGATGATGATGATAAAAACAATGAAAAAAAAAAGAACTGATTTGCCACACTTACGGGAATATTTGATATTGAAATAAAACAACTATTTTCAGATTTTATCGCTGTGTATTGACATTATTTAATCCCGACGTTTTGGGTTAATTAATATTCACAATAATAATAATATATTAATATACCTTAATATAGTAAAAATATTCGTTAAATTATAGTTTCAAAGTATTTTGTAATCCATTTCGCTCAAATAGTCTTCGATGTAATATGATTTTCAATTAAGAACCAGACACTAATCCCGTCTATTTCAACTTCAAATGATCTCGAACATAAATTTAATAAAACATTTAAGTTTACTAGATTTTTCGAAGCTAAGGTTTTATTGGAAATATTTTAATATTACAGACTGGGCAAAAGAAAAAGTTCATCTGACTGATCTCGTTTAGAAGTTGATGGCTCTTGTACAAAAAGGTCCATTGCTTTGTCTGATTTTATATTACTTATGTTTTATATTATTTATTCAAATGGAAAATTGAGTATTGTAGCTTAATATTGGACGGCCGATGTGGCTTGAAGGTTGTAGAGTGGCGACCACGTACTGGAAGACGCAGCGTGGGCAGGCCTCCGGCAAGGTGTACTGGCGACCTGGTGAAGGTCGCTGGAATCCGCTGGATGCGGGGGGCGTATGACCGGTCGTCGTGGTGATCCTAGGAGACACTATGTCCAGCAGTGGACGTCTAACGGTTGATGTGACATTGTAGAATAGTTTTTAAATATATACCTAAGTGCTTGTAGTTTATTTCATGTAGTGAGCAACGAGCCTCTTCTGTACCTAAGTATTACTTATACATGAATATGAAAAGTATCATAAAGGAGTCGAAACGTCGCGATAAAATAATATGAATATAGCCCCGATAAAATCCACTAAAAGTTGTTTAATTTCAATGTCTAAGTAAGTGTAAAATAAAATTTTGTTTCGATGTTTAAACAATTACAAAAATATATAATTGTTAAATCTGTTTATAAAACGTCGGACAGTATACAATTCGAAAAAAAAAAACAAATCTACAGTTCAAACTTTTAAGCAAACTTAAAAATACTATCTTTCAAAAGGTCTTTGCCATTAATTGATCCAAAGATAAGTCTCCAAAGAAAACGAATGGTACAAATTAGCAGCTAGGGATTCATTAAGATAAAACGGATTAAACTATTAAAGGTAACAACTGGACTGTGGAAACTAGTCTTTAGTTTGAAAATATCATTCGTGCATAGAGTAAATACTGTATATCGATTGGTTATGACAGCTCTATAAAGATAAGTTGGTAATAACTCCGTTTGATTGATCAATTACCCTTTCACTAGTGTGCAGTACCATTGGATTTCATGATTTATGTTTATGTATCTACTTTCAGTGATATTTCAAATAACTCATAAATACAAACATGTGTTGGAAAATTTCCAAAACTTTCAAATATGACCTATGTGTAGGTTAAATGTCCTTTTCGACACTGGGTTAGAGACAATGTGAAACATTGTGACCCATGAAAAGCTGTGCCAAAAATATCTGAATTCAAGTAATCTACATTAGGTACTTACTTATATCATTCTTGTCCTCTCATTTGAAAAGGATCAGGTTATAATTCACCTCGCTAAGGCGGATTGTTAGACTTGACACGCCTAGCATCTCATCAAATAAAACATTGAAAATATTAAGAAAATAACAATTGAGGGTGCCTCATTGTCTGACCTGTATACTAAGTAATTCAATTACGTATTTTTTCTTGATTAGGTACGAGTTGTTATGTCTTTTTACAGAAAGACAGAGACGGATTAAGTAAAATATTTTATCTTTCCTTCTCTTTCGTAAATTTAGCCACGTGCTCCTAAAATAAATGTCAGATTAGCACAATTCACAGTAAGTTATAACTAAATAATTTGTCGACGACTATAATAAACGAACGTCGGCAGGCTGCGGCGAGCGCCCGTGATTTATATTAGTATAATAATTTTTACGACTCTTGCGCATGCCGTTATTCTCACGTAGTGCATCTGTATAAAATATCGCCGATATTAATTTATTATAAGCTCCATTATATTGAGCTCTCTGGTGGCCCGAATTTGGTGTGTGGGGTCCGTTTATAATATGATATGCATACATCCAGACGTTTACGTCATCATCATCAACACCGTTTTATTGTCCCACTGCTGGGCACGGGTCTTCTCTCATTTAAGAGGGATCAGGCTATAGTCTACCACTGCGGGTTGGCAAACTTCACACGCCATCGAGCAAATCTCTCAGGCATGTAGGTTTCCTCACGATGATTTTCTTCCCGTTTGAGCTTGTGATAAATGCGAACGTAAATTTGAAAAGCTTGGGATCGTAGATCAATTGTTTGTAGTCGAATAAATTCGTATACTAAAATCAAATTAAAACGCCTCCCCGCTTTTGTAGTGCTAAGATATCTAAGAAAAGTGCGTAAATATAAATTTAAATAACACACACGGTAATCTACCTTAACCTTTTAATGGCTAGACTTGTAACAACAACCTATTTTTTTTTAATAATTAAACTTGTACCAAGGATGTCTAGCGGAAAGAGTCAGCTAGATTACATAATATTTCACAGCTACTACCTAAGGTTCTCGTAAAAGTGCTCGCTGGCTACAAATGGCTATAAGCTAGATATATGTTAGCCCCTTTGAGGCTATTATGCTTTAAGCTTTTGTTATTAAAGGCTAAGTGGAGGGTAAAGCCTGTATTAATTATATAAATTAAGTGCTATATTATACGCGATCGCTTTGCGCAGCGGCACTGTTTATATAATGTTAATAATTTTATCCTTTTAAGTAAATATATTTAAAGTAAAGACTTTAAAGTTTATATGTGACATAGTTAATTTTCTTTTTTCCAACCGACGAATAAAAAGCGTATGAGGTCTCAAGTCGACGCCTATATTTTTTTATGTATTTTATTGGAAAGAGTATTTACAATATACATACCTATTACTTATATTTATACAATTTCCTTTGTATTTTGTTATTAATAATTTTCACCTATTTGTAGTATAACATAAATATTGTCTCAAAACTCCAATAAATTAAATTAATTGCGATATTTATGTACTCGCTTAAACTAATTTAAATTTTATTCAGAATTTTAATTTAAATTTTAAAGTTTCTAAAATCTGTTGTTCAAAATAATCCAAGCCAATTAATGGCGTCTATAATACATTTAAAAATGAGTAATAGGCCTTTATGTATTCACCAGAGTTATAACAATTAATAAAACTGTAATAATACTTATTATTATTGTTATTTTGTTGCAGGTAAGGCGTTCTTCACTGTACTTACAAAAAATGGTCGTTATTGTGAGTACAATGTTCATAAATCGAGGCTCGACGTGAAACGCCATCGTTTCAATCTGCATGCTTATTAAAAAGTAAACGCTATTAAATGTAACTTACGATCATATGCACATGCATTCGCATAAAATTGTTTTAAAATTAATATTTAAGTACCTCTTTAAGTAAGTTTTAGGATTTGTTTATTAACTTTGTTGGAATTTATGTATTTTTGATATTTCTACAACTTTATAATCAGTTTTTAAAGATTTATTTACCGAAAAATTTAGATCATCATGCTTACGTATGTCTGGTTATATTTTCTTACAGCTCTATAATCTGTTTAAAAAAAAGCGTCTTATTATTAAAAAATAACACGTCATATTTCAAGCACATTATCACGTAAAGTTCTTACTCGTTTTACACTTGGTACGATTATCGATTCCATTGCTCTGATACGCAACACCATATTGATCGAAAGTCGATGTATTAACAGGCGTCTGAGGCGATTATTTCGCCAATGTATTGGACCCATAACACTCGCAATTAACTCGCATTCGATTAAGAAGGTTTACTCGAGCAATGTGAAGATATCACCTGACAACATGGTTGACAGGATACAACAATCTGCTACTCAAAATAGGCAGAACTAAAATTGGAGCGAGCTAATTAATCAAGCTTTTTTAATTGATACGTACATGTTGTTATGTCAGGATTGTCAATAAAATGTCAATAATGTCGTTGGTAGGTACTTGAAGCGTGCTAATTACTTATTAAGAAACTTTTATAAGGAAATAATATGCAGCATTTTTTTTAAACGTGGCCCCACTATTTGATTTTCTCCCGTATCGTGGGTGCGTTTACTAACACAAATTTTCACATACACAAACACTCAGACCCGGAACAACTACCTGTAGGTCGTACAAATTGTTGTTCCGTGCGGGGATCAAACCCGCAACCCGTGACGCACAAGCCGATCGAATCGAATCGAATTAATAGACTTATACTTATACATAGTGCAACACAGCGCTTTGATTAACAATTTTGCTACTGTTTTTTTTTCAAATTATCGTGGTGTATCACGGCAAATTAATATTAAACTTTTCTAATATTCGCGTGTGTCAGATCAGACTCCAGAAATACAATAAATTAGTTGCTTAGGTAATTCAATATTCATCATCATTATCATCAACCCATTAACGTCCCACTGCTGGGCACGGGTCTCCTCTCATTTGAGAGGGATTAGGCTATAGTCCACCACGCTAGCCTACTGCGGGTTGGCTCAATATTTATAATCTGTCTAATCTGTTAAAACTAATCCTCCTGCTAAAAATCCTCAAAATAAGGAATTGATAAAACAAAATCTGTTATATTATGTTATATATAAAAATATTTTAACAACATCCAGCTGCTGGGCTTAACATCTCAAAAATCCCACTGCTGCCTGCTGATCCAAATCCTACTGCTGTGGGATAATAATTGGGTTGATGATGAATATCTTTCAGATTTTGTTTCATGATAAAGCATACAAAAATGAAGTCAATTTTTAAATTACTTGTTGTTTTTGCTGTTAACTTCTAACCGTGTAAAATAAATTCAGCAGCTATGATAAAAAAACGATATTGATACATCAATAAACCTAAATCCTAAGTTTGTATTTCATAGGCAGCGGGTATAGTTGATACTGGCGATAAGGCAAGAAATACTCCCATAACTTATGAAAAATATTGTGTTCAGTTACGGTACTCCTCGGTGCACCTCGCGTGGCCCAAGTAGTAGGGGGCAGTGATATTATCTCCCTAGAGTACCATAAGCGGAGACTTAGGGTTAAAGTCGCCGTAATGGGTAGCACCTGCGTGCCAGGAGCATTTGTGATTACTAGCCTGGCGATAGATTTTAGTGTAGAACTGTAACGCCGAACGCTCTACAGAATATATTTGATACTGATGCTTAGGTACTCTGTAATTTCTATTTGTCAATGTGTGCGTAAGGAATTGATACAACTAAGTACCAGGACCTATGATTTTAAGGTGGATGGATTATTTATTCTGTAGTCTAGTTATTAGTTGCCTTGCTTTGTCAATAAATGTGTCGTTTTTAAATCGTGCGTCCAAACCAAACAATATAATCTTGATATAACTGTAGTTTCACTGCTGAACTTAGACACAACCCTAAATGGTCAACAATTGTAGGGAATCGAGCATATGGCAGCCCTACATCGCGCCAATATATTACGAAATAAAACCCGCTGCGACCATATTCGTTAGCGAAAGTTGACTCTCTCGCGATGCAAAATTTCGCTATATTTGTATTAAGAACTGACTTGTCATAAACTTTATGTCGACACAAAGTGTTGCCCGCTGATAAAATTCACCGTGATAACATTTTCGATGCAGCTCGCTACATTGTTTATCTGTTTTGTTTCAAGTGGATTGAAGAAATGAATATATGACTTCATCTTCGCTTCAAGATGCTTTTGTAACTCGCAAATTAAATTAGCATTTTATTGTGTTCATTTGCCTTTAGAGTAACGGGCTTTGTACATGAGGTCAATCATAATCGTGTTAACCTTAGTATCTTGTGATAGATAAATCTTTGTGAACTTGCTGCCATAACCTGCTTGGGTAAGCTGTTGAGTCGTGAGCTGAGATCCTGCTCCATAAAACCGTAGTACTTGTAGTGTTGCTAAGTGCCATTAATTTTAATTTTTAAACGACTTCGGATAAGAGGATTTATTATTTGCCTGTATTTTTTATGAGTTTAGTATACATTCAATGCTATAGGTGCCGTCACGAGTTTAGAGCGCTGGCCTTGAATGCGCAGATATCAGTTTTTGGGTCCGTTTGGCGGGGTGGGCGGTGTGCGGAGGGTGAAGCGGCCAGTGCCGGCGCCGTATTGGTGTATCGCCCAAAGTACATTCACGCACATATTGCTTTCCTATTTTTTCATCGTCTTGACCTTTTACCTTTCAATAAGTAGTTCCAGTCGCATCCATCATAAACTTCGACTTCCTTAATGAACGACGATTTGATGGACGGAATAGGATTATTGCCAAACGATTAGAATTTAAGTTTTTTTAAATATAATTGATTATTTAATTATATGTAGATAGATAGATAGAATATACTTTATTGTACACCAATAATTAAAATACACATTACATTAATTTTATTATTGATTATGTAATATTGATTCTATACGTATCTACATAAAAATATAAATTATTATTTTTATAAAATAAACCGTGGTTATATTTTATTTTTCTCTTTTAAAATACTTATATAAAACTTATTTTACTTTTCCATTACAAGTGACAACTCAAGTTAATTTAACTTTTTAAGAAACACTTCGTAATATATGTGAGCACGAGTGTACGACATGCGCAAGTCTCCCCACTACTTTCGTCGAGCGCTCTAAACTCGTGACGGCACCTATACATATTAATTAAATTGGTAGAAAATTGCATTCCATATACGATATACAGCATATATCTCCTGAAATCAAATAAGAAATGTACAATGATTGAGTTATTGTTAGGTTTATAACAATCCGAAGTCAAAGAGATATGCTGGACCGGTCTACAAAGGAACTCCTTCATGGGAAACAGCACGAATGTGTACATTGAGTTATTGTGGATACTCCTTTATACTTTTTATTTCAATTTCCATATACTTACATGAATAGAAACAATTTTACTGTTGTTTTATCAGAACGCACGTAGAAAAAAATTAATTAAATGGAAGTTGTTAAAAATTCGTACTATTTTAGAATGACATTTCCCACCATTTCCACATGTCACGTGGCTGAACGCTTACTTTCCTTTGCCACATATTTTTCAATTGCGGCAGATTTGTATACGTGGATTTCGTCCGGATACAAACTTTTGAATTCTTTTTTCATGCAGCGCAAGTTGGCGCGGAGATGAATAATGTTTTTTTCGCTGCTGTATTGGTACCTGGTGTAGGTTGCATATGTGTGCGTCGATCAGGAGTGCCAACCTTGTTAATAACAGCGAATGAACTTTTTGAAATATCAAAACTCAAAACAAACAATTTTTACAAGTGGTTTATACTACGTATTACTGTTGAAAGGATAGGAAATCACCATCCAGAAAATCGTTGAAACCATGGAGCCCGACGTGTTACCAAGGGAATTACTTAAACTGTCTTCGAACCCGCAACATAATTAATAATGAAATTAAATATAAGTAGTAGGAATAATATAAGCTTTCCACTACCCTTATATCAAGCGAGAGACAGAATATTTTTTATGTTTACAACTGCTTAAAGCCCAGTTGCTAAATATATCATAAATGTATGTACATCATAGCTTGCAAGCGAAAATGCATTTCAAGCTCATAATAATTACGAACATATTTAGCCATTTCCTTAGTAGTACCTTATATGTATTGTATTCATGATTGTCCTGATCGCCTCAATCCACGACTCCCTATCGGGTGAGTGTACTCGTGAGTACGGTCGCACCGGCCTCGGTTTTTTATCGAGTCTAAATAAATAAGGCACGAAGCAAGCGCACTGATGATCCCTTTTGATTTATTTATACTTTTGCTTGAAGGGGAACGATTTCCTGATTCAATTATAATAATTGTCGGACGGTGGCTCGGTGCAGTTCAGATGTCGATGACGTCTGATGCTTTACGATTATTGCCTATTATTGAACATTTCTTTCGCTTGTGCGCCCAACAGGAGTTGATGAGTGAAGCACTGCACCTTACAAATAAGTTCGCATCAAAAGAACGCTACAAAATTTATTATTACCGTGCTGTTTCTTAAAGTTGCGATTACACGATCCGAGATCCTTTTGAAATCTACTCGGAGTTCATTTATTTTAAATTACGTCTGGGATCAACTTGTGTATGAGTGACACTCACATGAAAGTAGTAGTAGATATATGAGTAGTTTAATTCATCACCAGTGCATGAAGAAATAGATATTCAGCATCCATACTTTATAACAAATCAAAGCTAAATTACCTGTTGACTGGCCACAAGAGTATTATGTCATTAAACCGCTATACATTATATTCATCTTCATCAAGCTATTTATTGCCCCACTGCTGGACTGCTGGGAACAGCTGTTCTCTCATTTAAAAGGGTTTATAGATAGCCCAGGTGGGCTATCTACCATACTAGGTAGTATGGGATGCCAAATTTCACACACCATCAAGAAATTATTTTAGGAATGCAGCTTTTGCCAAGTTTACCTTCACCGTTTGAGTATGTAATAAATATGCATGTAACTTTGTGCAGTCAGTGGTGGCCTTGGAATTGAACTCGAGACCGTTGACTTTACACTGCACTAGTTATACCACCAGGTTATCACAACATACAATTACTTTAACAATAAGGCATGATGCACGCGTGCAATCGATAACAAAAAACCCCTACATCTCCATTGACAAAGCTCCCTAATAGCTCTGAACACGATCCAATACCAATTCGTTGGCACAATGAGCATCTAATTCAAGTATTTTGTGTGGAAACTGTGCGATGGGCCGACAGCTGAATGGTATCAAATGAAAATAGCCAACAGTTTACGTTCGCCAATGAAAACGGGAAATGAGTACTGCAATGAGGCTCGAATGGGATGATATCAATCTATTTGTGATAATGATATTAGCTGTCGACATTTTGTTTGTTTTATGGCTGCGTGTTTCTAGTACCTACTGCAGTTAATAAACTGTGGGAAGTATTAGCTTTATTTGATCGATTTACTAGAATTATGGCTATCTACTCAATATAAAGTAGCTCTCAAAAATAGGGTTGCTTCTTCTGCTCGCCTGGCAAGTGAAAGTGGCAAGACTATTATAGCACTATTATATTTATTTGAGGTATTTGGTACTTAATTTCATTAATACTAAAAAAGTATTATTATATATACAGTATCATGCAGAGTTTGGGGGAGGTCCTATATGTATATCTGTACAGCGTCATTTTTTTGGGACGTGCCCACCAGTTTATGTCCCTACTACTGCAACTCCTGTAAGCCAGGATCAACAATAGTAACCAAACAAAATATCGTCGAGACAATAAAGCCCGACGTGTCCCAGGGGAATGATATAACTGTCTTAGAACCCGCAACGAAATTAATCATGAAATTAAATAGGAGTAAGAAAAATATCAGTTCAAAACGAAAAGTATCAACCTAAAAATTATTGTTATTTTTTGTTGTACTACTACATATATCACGATTTAGACTCACAATATCTTGAGTTTTTTTATAGTCATGTTGGTATATCTCACCCGATGTTATAAAATAATATCAATTCACTATATTTAATAGCAATCCCTTTATATTATTAAGAGGAAATTCAATGCATATTATATGGCGTCTACAAAGTTTAGTGCTCGGTCTAGACTGATCCTTCAGCTATTGTGCCGTTCGCTATACCTTGCGGCAAAGTTGGTTATGAATCTTAAAACGTTGCCGTAAGCCACACGGTAACGGCAATGTTTGTTTGAACTGTTGAACAAACAATCGCCACTACACTCAACTTTTATTAATGCACGCTGAAATTGAGAATATTCGCCATATTTGAAATGGGAGATACTGTTGATATTATATTCTTTAAGTTTTCGTACATATTGCAGCTTTTGCTATTGTAGTTTTTAGTATGGGACGTATGAACGAAGAAAATACTTTATAATTCGTCTTTAAGTTTATGATGTTATGTACTGCTTTGTTGGCTTGAGATTGTTTTATTTTAATTGATGAGTGATCTTAAGGAAAAAATACTAATATATTAGGACTTAGTTCACGTAATTAAATTATTAATTAGATATACCTTGTACTGAAGTCGATAAAAAGTAAAAAAATGCAACCCGCACATTGTAATATGCTACAATTTTTGACGTCTATTAAATGAATACACCGACTACACCAACTACATGCTTATAAAACAAAACTATTTCATGTAATTTCTATTTCCACGTCTCTGCATACATACAATTTCCTTTACATGCGAGTACAAACTAGGTTTTCTATTTCATATCCAGTTTATGGGTATTTTCAATGGGAGAGGACGTCACAAATTGCATCTGCGCGTAGTCCGGAAGCAGGCGGGCGGCAGGCGGACGGTGCCGCGCCGGTGCGGCCTGACCGGCCGCCGTGTGAACGCACCCTAATGTTCTAAGGCCATTGTGTGAACCAGACGGCACGCGCGGACCGAATTGTACGCATTGGTTTAATTTAAATAGGTACGAGGTTTAAGTTACAAATGGGTAGTAGTGTTTACTATTTCTAACTAAGTAATTTTAATTCTTCAAAATTTCAAAATGAATGTTAGTTAATTAGTTAACCAAATTTTTGTCATCAATCATTAATAGGATGTTACAAATTAAAATTTTAACAATCCAAATTCCTAGGTACCGATTTCGAAGTCGTCAAATGAGTATCGTAATTAGCTCAGAACAAAAAAACAGACGAGTAACGCACTTTCACAGTGTTCTGGTTGTTTTTTGTATCACATTGTCTAGCAAACGTCTGGCAAAAGATTGATTGCTTGGCCCACAAACATTTGTATTCGTACGCATTTCATGACGTAAGGCCTCGTGTAGGTACTTTCTTTGAGGCAAAGGAACTGTGGCAATTTGCAACGTATTCTTCCTTGTAACTTTATTATTGTGAGAAAAGAAATGATAAACATCATTCAATTTGAATATAGAACATAATTGAAATGCAGTAATTATTTAAATATTTTAATATGGATGCTCTAGAGGGCCTGAAATGTCAGCATTAAAATAATAGTTAGTAGACCGTGGTAAAAGTACGTAAGTAGGTACTAGAAATCCATACAAAATTAATGTTTCTTATTAAAAATGTCACTAGAGATAAGCGATACACCCAATAAACGTTTCTATGGAATTGAGTTACGCCAGTTTTCATTCATTCTTTTCATTAATTTTTTTTTCGGTTTACTCGAAGTTATGTTGTGGCATATATCTGCCTAATTAGATTCACATCTTACGTCAACTATCGTTGTCAATTTGTTTTCTAATTTGAAAATAGTTCTTGTCTCTAACAACATGACAACTTTTTTTGCAGCTTTATATTACAGTTTTTGTATCATCTCGTGTCTGTATGCAACCAATTTGCCCCTACGTCGCCTGTAATCACGGCAAAAAGCTCAGCTATGTTGAATTAGCTAATAAAACCTTTGTAGAGGCTTCGTGACAAACGTTAATATACCCTTGTCCTGAAGGTTGTATGCTTTATCCTTAATTGGATGGCGCTGTCCATTCAAAAAAAGGAAAAAAAAAACAACATTTTCGAACGAAGAATTCTGATGAATGTGTAAAACGTCCAGTTTAAATTGGCCGGCGGTGAATTAAGGAACTAAATTAATATGTACTGAATTATATTGGATATTTGCAATGTGCAGCGCCAGACTGACTGTCAAATTATACTGGTTATAATGTAGATATATGCAGAGTTTTACTAAAATATACATTGTTTTAAAGTTGTCTCGGTCTGTACAAAATCTTGCACTGTTTAAACGTAAAATGTTTCATATTACAATACTGGTTCATGAAGGTTTTATAGGAATACATTGTAATTAATATCTTGTACTTACCAATGTAGTGTAAGTTCTGCTGTTGGTAATCTGTAGGTAGTTTTGTATTACAAATGGCAAAATAACGAGTATATTCATTACCATTATCCCCACACAACGCAATTAAAATCGACGCTTATACTCATTTCCGTTTGTAATTACATTCGATACAATTAAGAATACATAATTACAGCTACAAAATAAAAATAAGCAAAGCCTAAGTCTAAGCAATATATGAAAAATTTCAGAAGTAGGTGACAACTGAAATCCGACCATAGTAAATAAGTACATAGGTATGTTATTTGTGTGTCTTGAATGACGCATTTAACATCATGATATACTCAAATTGGTCTGTCTGTTTAACTGGTCTAATGGTGGTAAACAAAACGAGACGCCTTGGCTCCCTTTATCACTCCCTCTCTCTATCTCTGTCAACTTCTCTTGTTTCTGTTCTAATAGCTGATTCCAATTTCCCTCGTGTTAAGACTTCAATATGCACGCGTCTGTCCCGAAGGTTGGGCGCACATTAGCATCACAAAGTCGTCGCGTAAAATTAACTACAGTCTACACGCATCGACCCTTTGACACGTACCGTCGTAAATAAAAGTGTCACATAATTATGATGTGTAAATAACACGTACCTACAATATTTTGAAAAGGCTTTAAAGGTCTAATATTATTTTGTTTAATTAGGCTATTGTGTACAGCGTAAGATTTATAGGTTGCTGGGATAGAGAGGTGGTTCGCCCCTGGGTTCTACTTGCCCCCAGTGAGATGGACAAATGAACTTGGTGTTGAAATTCGCTGGGATCGGGTGTTTGTTTAGATGCATGAACCAAACCAAAAAACCGACAAGAACCAATTATAATTATGTCGGAATATAAATTGGTCCTTGTGTCCCTGCTTCTTTAGAAAATAAACATCAATAAATTTAAGGTTAAGGACTCATTATGATGACATCATTAATCATCTATTTACACACATTACTGCTGGATATATTACGTCTAAATTCTATTCCTTCGGGACGTAGACAATGAATTATTTTGTAAAATGGTTGGTTGGTGCAATTAACGTCCAAACAGACTTAGCCGACCTAATGAAGTCATCGAAGTCAGTTTAGAAGTCAATTTATTATTTAAAAGGTTGCAGTGTGGCTTTTGGGTACTTAGAAGGGTGTCACTTAGTTATCTCGGAGACGGATTACATTAAAGAGATGAAAGCTGTTTTTACAGGCGGGAATTTTAAATTGCGTTTACGTAATGCGATGTATCTTGACAAACCTTGCGGCCATTTTGGTTTTGTAAACATAAACGTTGTTAAAAAAATTTGGGTGATGTTGTTACATATTTTTTTAGTAGTAAATCGTTTGTGAGATTGATTGTTATGTGTATACATCTGTTATAAGGCCATAACAGATGTATGTTTTCTTCGGCCCTAGCTTTGTTAAGATTCCTCATTTTTGTATGATATACACATTATAAAAAAAACTATATACTTTATGACAGGCTGCTCGTGACCTTGGATGCTGTAAAAGATCCAAAACGTCGAGAAAAAATAACAACAAGAGTAGGTACCCACTTTTTACTATAAATTACTTTTTACATCTGAAAAAGTACTTTCATGCCAACCTACCTGAATGCCAAATTTCAGCCCGATCCGTCCAGTGGTTTGGGCTGTGCGTTGATAGATCACTATGTCAGTCAGCCTGTCAGCCAGTCAGTGACCTTTGAGTTATAGGTATATATTTAGATATTGACTGAAAATTAATTAAAACAAAAACTAAATGAACAATTACCTGTATGACGCGAAATGTTTGTAGTTTTCTTTAAAGTTTGCACGTACCATTAAATTTCTTAGTTTAAGAGAAATTAAAGTAAATAACTATGTAGTATTGTGTACCCGATAATACTAACGTCAACAAAGACGCTTAACAAGTAGGCAACAGAAGAGAATGCTGTTGTTTTTCTCATTCACATTCATTGTTTTTAATTGCCTCTTAGTACTCAAGAAGTCCAGTGTTTTTATGTGAACAGTATTCGTTCATACTATCTGTGTGTGTGATGTTCTAAATTAGTATGACTTTCAATGACTTCAAACTGTGCTGTGATGTATATTTTTTTTCATATACCTTCAGTATCAATTATATGAAATTATAGAGTCCAAAGCTCAATTTATTTCTGGTACCCACTCTGCTAATAGAACTATACCAACTAGCCTATACTTTATTGTGGAAATATTTTCACAGAATTTAAATCGAAGTCTTGGCTCGTATTCTATCATTTCAAACTAACTCGCTGATCGATAATGGAAGATTGAATTATTTTGACACGGCATTAAAAAATCTATTCCGAATAATTTTATGAATTGATGACACATCATAGTTATTTGATCACTCTGGCTTTCGAATTTATTGATCGAAGATCATAGCTAAGCGATCAATTTCTGCGCCGTGGATCGTGAATCTATTCCAAACTGAACAAAAATTTGGAGAAACTTTAGTTAAATACCTAGTTAGAATTTAAAAACTCAGTTAAATGAAAACAACTTTACTTTAATTAATTATACTCGATAGAGGGTTATCACGGGCTTGCACACAAGTTAATCTAGTCACAATATCTGCTCTCAGGTGGACTGTTAAGTAACCAAACTTAACTGGGATTATCTCAATACTCCTGATTCGCCTGTTTCCAAATCTGGCCAAAAGCCAAGGTCAATAAACCCTTTTGTTTAACCGTGCATACCTTAAACTTACACAGCCTCTGTACCGCAGCATATGAGAACATACCTCGATAGAATTTGAGACTTAAACAGGAGCAATTGAAGCACAATTTGGGTTGTGCAGTTGTGTATGTAAATAAAGAGGGATGTTTCCTAAACAAATATACTGGGTGTCGCGCGGTAGCTATCTGCGACTGCGATTGTGAACTAACCAGTGTAATTTGGTCCCTGTAACCCCTTCCTTGTTTCCCTTCTGGGTTGTATTACGAGTACACCTAGTCCTAATTACGCTGGTTACAAACAAAGATTATGATTTTTTAACAGGACGTTGGGATTAAATGAGGGTGTACCTGGATCTATTTTTGTTACGAACCGGTGCGTGAGCAGCCTGATAGACGGAATTAGCTGTTACTTTTTTAATTTGGGATTCGAATCGTGTTTATTTAAACAGATGGAATTTATAAATACTTGGTATTTGTGAGGGGACATTGGGAGTTCTATGTTTATTTATCTAAATAAAAATGGTTCAACTGACGAGAATTTCTCTAGTATGAGGGTACGTTACTGTACGTTGGACTGAGACGTCAAAGGTCTCGCTCGAGTTCGAACCCAAGGGACGCACCACTGACTCTTCAGAAGTTATGTGCGTATTTATCACAAGCTCAAACGGTGAAGGAAAACATCGGGAGGAAACCTGCATGCTTGAGAGATTTGTCTCGATGTCTGCCAATCCGCAGTAGGTTAGCGTGGTGAACTGTAGCCTAATCCCTCTCAAATGAGATTAGACTCGTGCCCAGCCGTGGGACAGTAATGGGTTGATGATGATGATGAGGGTAGGTTTACAAGAACAAACACAGACATGAAGACAGACAAAACTGCTGACGCAAACAACACATATTTCTTCGGTGAGAGAATTAAATCCGCAACTCCAGCTCCTGTCAAGATCCCATAATTCTATTATACAATGAAAGTTTGCTTAACAATGCATGCATACACGGCAATGCCCAGCGGGCAATGTATAGAAGGCAACAGATAAGATCGTTTGATAGTTGGCTCTAATAACATGGCTCCTTGTTATATTATGTTTCGGACAGAGACTTTCTCTTGGGAGTTAGACTAAGTTAAGACAATATCCTGTATATAGAGTAGGTATTAAGTTTCATAAGTGATTGTTAGTCTACTAACAACCTCTCAAAGGAAGCCTCTATACATCGTAACATTCAACTTTTACTTGCCATTTTGTAACACTAAGAAATTCACATAACGAAAGCTTATTGTTAATATTACAAAAAGTCGTAAAGCACAAATTGTTGGACACGGAAACTGCCTTTAACGCTGAGACTAGATAAAATAGCATTTTGCAAAACGATTTGCGGAGTCCGACACCAAATACATGACAATAATAACAATAGATTATTTACTCTTTAATATTTTATATAAATGCCCCGATAAAAGCCTTCAAAACGTAAGTAACGTTTTATTGTGTGAAAAAAAATATGCCCGTAAAAATTTAATATTCTCAAATATCGTTGAGTAAGGCTTTGGTGTAGCTTATTTGAATGCATTTGTTCATATTTTTCAGTACCCCTTGGGATTATAATCTAATAGGCTATTGTGTACTAATAGTAAGTCTGTATACACATTTTTTCATTATAAATACTTTAATATTATATATAATATTGTCAGCTCATAACTCTCGAAATCTCTAATAATTACTGTCTTTCAGGTAGCCGCCTTATAATCGAATCGATAAGGGATTGCACCTTATCGATTGGATTATAAGGCAGAATACATAAACATAATATTTGATATTTACACACTATGTTTAGGCATTTTAGGGTGAATGTTAAACTAACACCCAGAAACAATACACGCCAAAATATCCTCTGTTACAGGTTTATAACGGTTGAATATGCTATCAAAGTTGTCGGTGTAGTTGTATAGCAAGTGAAACATAAAGGCGTCTATTCACGAGCCGTGAAAGCTTGTCGCATAGACAAGGGAGGCTACAGGCGCCGTAAAAATGATTTATGCCCGTCTATGGCTTATCTGTGTTGTCGAAGTTTTAAAAATGGGTTGATCGGGGCCAAGGATAAAGATGGTGGCGTTAGATTTATATTGATTTTATTAAGCCCGGAGGTACGAACACGACGCCGTCGAATTTGAACCCTGCCCGGAGTTGAGTTTATTTTTTCGTTTTTTTTTAAGAATATTTATCGCCTTATAAATCTTAGCATGGGAATGTATGAGCAATCGAAATGATAACATTGATGAATTCACTCAAATCATGTAACTTTACAGAAGCCCTACTTTAATATTTCGAAAACAGAAGTAAGTACCAAGTAACTAAGAATTTGGTTTAATAGTCTAAAGAACAGGGTTCTAGTTTCAATTACACATCGGGAAACGAATTATTGGGTTTTTTTAATTCAGAATTCTCAGTAGCAGTGAAGTTTAGGGTTATACCCAGTTACCTAGCCCTTCTGGGAACATAGGCGTACCTACGTATTTTAGAATACTTTACACAAATATAATATGAGATTATCAATTTGGTTTCAACTTGGTCCCAAAACATATCGTAGTATAGTGAGAACTCAAACCAATAAACTTAGGATAAAGAAAAATATGCATTTGACTTTGAATCTGTGATGTTCTGTACCGTCTCAAGCATTCTTCTCATATCATGACAATACACGATAACGTGTAAATCTTATCTTTATAATGTATACAGTGTGTTATAAAGGGTGTAAGAATTTGGGGAAATATATGTATACGTATAAATCATCGTGGTTCCAATACATTGGTAGACTAATATTTTATTTTATTTCTTTCTTTCCAATCTTATTTGTTCATAACGTTTGAGAAATGGAAATAAATATATATACGTATAACTAAACAAAAAGCTGTGATAGCGTATTGGTGTGATCAGCGGACTATGAAGTCAAAGGTCTATGATTCCACTCCAATTGGCTTCGAAGCACCACTGACATTTTGATGTTACGTGCGTATTTATCACATGCTCAAACCGTGAAGGAAAACTTCGTGAGGAAACCTGCATGGCTCAGTTTTTTTCGATAACATGTGAAGTCTGCGAACTCTGCACTAGGCTAGTCAGGTTACTTATATAAATCAGGAAGTAGTTAAAACATCAGGTCATGGATGTTTGATTTTCCATTGATTTTCTTTTGTTATTTTATCTATGAGCATTTGATTAATGTTTACTGTGTCACTGAATAAGAAAAAATCTGCAAAGACCCTTGCAACTAATAGGTCCCTAAACATAACTATATCTACCGACAGATTTGTTAAAGTAATCACACGGGAATGTCGATCACAGATACGTGTGCCAGAACTGGGGACATACCGGCTCAGCGTATGACGAACTAGTAAAGAAATTGAATATGTGTTGACTTTTATGTATTTAAATTATGAATCTCGGTTTACGTGATGGAAATACAGACAGGGTGTAAGAAGGAAAACTCATTGTCCACCGATCAATCAATTTATACAAGAATCAATGATGGCTTGTATAAAAATCCCAGTGCACGAAGTAGTTTTGTATCCTGAACAATCTTGTAAGCTATTATGAATGCTGATCATATCATCTTTTAAATGAATAATTAACCCGCATTTCATTCATTCAAAGCTACTTATTACTCAATTATTTTTTTCGTGTGTAATGACATTTAGCTTCTAAAGTCACCTTCTTCATTCACCAACATGCTCACTGACCTTTTCAGCAGTGTGTAACGTAGGAAGGCGGTCGTACAGTACCGATGTGATTAATGACGGTGACCCCACGGCATCGCCAGATATCGGTATCTACGTGAGCCGCGATCACTCTTGATTGCCCCGTATTGTTTGAGCTTAGACTATACTTAGCTACTGTACATACAAATATGTTTGTATGAAGTATAATGTGTGTGAAAGGGAGCCTCTTTGTCGTATATCAAGAAATCTGTTGAAATAATCACATCAAACTTAGTTTTTTCGTTAAATTGCACGCCGACGAAGTCGAAGCTAGTTTTGTATAAATGATTTACAGTTAATAATTTGTGAAACACAGTTTGTATTGAAAGGGATATTATATCAAAAAAACATCAACAGCGCATAGAAATATCTATAGTGAATAAAGGAAACTAACTTGGCGCTGACAATATAAATCTTGTGGCGTTATAAAGTCGGCTTTTCGCAGACATAATCCCATATTATGTGTAGGTACGTATTCTAGTGGATACTTGTTTATTTATAAATAAATTAAAAACTCAAGTAATTGGCTTGTCATGGTCGTAACTTGCGACTGCAATTTTCGCAATGAACGAAAACTGTCTTCATGTTTTTGAACACGAAGAAACGGTGCCTCCATCTGCAATAAAAGCCATGTTTGAAAGCGAAGCAAAAGATCTAGCATAGAGAAGGTAAAATTCTATAAGGTTATATTGTAAAAGAAAACGAATTTCTTCCATAGAAATTAAATAAATCAGACCCAAATACACCATGAGATTTTCCCACTAGTAAAATTACCTCAAAGCGTACGTAGTCAGATGCAGACCCAATTAAGTCTGAATTAGATGTGGCAACATTACCAACAGTTCTTTGTGAGGTAAAACCTTCTTTGTGCTGAGGTAATAGTGGCAACTCTGGCATAAAGTAATGTGATTAGGTATTCACGTATAACGTTGCACGGAGATGAGAATTGCAACCAAAATTACTTTGGAAGACATGATGTTTTGTTTTGGAATACGAAACGGTAAAATGAAAAAGAAAATAATGATGTCTTTGATGTAGGATAGCCTTTATTTAATGCAGTGTTGCTTGCATTTATTTAAAATTACTTTTCACCCTCGGCTTTGCGCACATAGTATAAATGTACATAGCAAAAAAATTGGCTGTGTGTTAATCCAGGTAATAAACCAGCTGTATGCCAAATACCATCTAAATCCATTAAACAGTTTTTGCGTGAAAGAGTAACAAACATTCACACAAAGTTTCGCGTGATAGCAACCGATATTTAATATTATAGCTTTACTTCGTTAATGCTTTCTAAACGTTTGAATATAGAATATTTTTTAATACCTACAATAAACTACTCTCCAGCAGCCCAGGAGAATACGACAAACTTTCTTAAATTAAATAATATAATTAAGCAAAGAGGATAATAATAACTCGCATAATAGACATTTATTTCTCCAGTATTATTGCAACACTCGAGTTGGCATGTCAACGTAAGCAGAATAGGATTTTCCGTGGCGTTGGGGTGTGCTAATGATTTTTTAACGTCATAAAAATGGCGTCGGTTTTGTTAGCATTGTTGAATGAAGATGAGCTCGACGACACGAAATGTGAAAAAAAAGCGTTGTGGGAAAATACGTTGCGGTTTTTTCGTAGTCCTGGCGTATTGTTTGACAGCTTAGTTCTTGACGTAGGTAGATTATGTTTAGAAATGTATACATATCTATTGTGCGTTTCACTAGTTGGTTTTATTTTACGAATCATCATCATCATTATCATCAACCCATTAACGACCCACTGCTGGGCACGGGTCTCCTCTCATTTGAGAGGGATAAGGCTATAGTCCACCACGCTAGCCTACTGCGGGTTGGCAGACTTCACATGCCATCGAGACAAATCTCTCAAGCATGCGGGTTTCCTCACGATAGATAGATAGATAGATAGATAGACACGATGTTTTCCTTCACCGTTTGAACTTGTGATAAATACGCACATTACTTCCGAAAAGTCAGTGGTCAGTGACATCTCAGTCCACTGGTCTCACCACTAAGCTACCACAGCTATGTAGACCCATAGTCTCCTTTAAATGATTGTAACGATTTTCATTAGCTGTCAAACGCATTTCCAGTAAAACAAATTACTTTCTGAAACTGTCATGACATTTCAAATTGTAACTAAATTACATTGTCATGTTGATACGCTTGCTCTTTCACTCACTCGATTTTACTAGGGGTAGTTACCACAAAACATTGGACTGAAGTTCGCCAGGTCAGAAAGGGGCGTGGCGCCCCCCATTAGGGTAGCCGCACCTAAATCCGTACTTATTTTAATCACTTGTACCCCGCTGGCTTTTATCATGCGTGTTGTTGATGGCCTTTTCTCCACTGTAATAAATAAACAACCCTAAAACTCCGAGTTAAGGTTGCTTTTACAATAAAACTGCCACCCTAGCTTCAGTTGGTGAAGGAAAATAAGGATATAATATGGATAGCTAGTAAAGCTGCATCACTAGGCGAATTGTTCTTGTAGATTTCTCGAAGAAATTAGCTAACCACGATTCACCGGTTGCTTTTATTGAATAAATATTGAATTCGGAAAATTCATTATCACTTATCTTCGTTTACGGTTACGTTACATTTGACTTGCCTGGCTTTTTAAATCAAGAAATCTAAACACGCGAATGCTATTCTTATAGTTTTTGATATAGGTAAAACATTTTTTTAGGCATCAATATCGTGGTATATTAATATTATTTTATTCCGATGTTTCAGATCCTTTACAACGTCCATAGTTACAGGCAGACTGAGATGTTGGGTGTTTTAAATTTATTTGATGTTTGAGCATCATATTTTTCTTATAATGTAGTATTGCTAGTTTAATATTAATGTTTTTATTTTCGAGTTACCCTTTAGAACATTTTGCAACAATACAGCAGATTTGAACTTTTAAAGCTATATCACCAAGTTTTTCATCCCAACGGAAATTTTTGTCTTACTGACAGCCTTACAGAGACCAAATAGACATCCGGCAAGTGAATATTATAAGGGGCAATATATCACTAGGGTCCCCTTACTGCTCAACTAAATGACTTATTGCAAAAGTTAGCAGTCGATATGACTCAGGCAGCATCAACATCATCGCACAAAGAGATGTGAAGTGCAGAAGGTTTATTTTCCATACGAACCATGTTTTGCAGTTGCATGCAGCTTTTTTACGGATATGAGACGCAATGCAGTTGTATTGACATTTAATTTTCATTTAGATTTTTTGTTCGTTCCGTTTTTACAAAAAAATACTATCTAAAAGCTCCTTGACCACACACAAACATTAATTAGATTGACTTTTCATTAAACAGACCTATATATAGAGAGCATTATGTAGTCATAGGATATTATAGACGATTTAATAACAGCGACAAAATTATAATTTTATAATAGAGTATGTAAAAGTTGATAAGTAGTTTTTAAATTGCTCTTGCTCTTTTTGGAATCACTATTTATATGTGTTATGTATTAGTATATCTAAATACGGTTATGTACTAAATTTTACACTCGAGGAAAAAGCCTGTACTATCGACAAATTTTAATTATGACCCACTTTGAACCAACATGAAACTTTAGTTACGACTTGCGAGTTGTGAACCTTCTACATATATTTTGTTCATTGACATTTGCGTCTAGTTAATGCAGTGATTTGCGTAAGACGTGGTGTGTGTTTAGGCGTTAATATCATTACAGTTAATTGAATGTCATTACACACGTTAACTGCACAGTTTTTGCTCGATCAATCATTTTACTATTTAGTTTAAATACCTTAACGTTACTTGACCGACCTTAGATGCTCTAAGATACATTCGATTAAGTTTTACCAGTAGTGTTGGCAGTATACAGTAAATCGGTTCTCCTGTCATCCTTAATATTGGATGTCATTACGGTTGATAAGGAAACCGATTTACTGTACACTGAGTAGGTAAATAGAATATGTAGAGTGAGACGTAGTAAAAATAAGTATTATGAATTTAGACCCTATTTTTTAGGGTTAAAATTTGAATTTCATTGGTTGGTGTGTAAAAAACGCCACGGCATTAAGTCAGTGTCTTAATCCCAAAATTGTTACAAAATTCATTCCGCTTGTGGCTCCCCAATATATGTGTGATACAAATGTATGATAGACCTTAAATAATAATCATTTGAGTAGGTTTTAGTATTTTTTAAGATATTTTCTCCGATTTTGAAGATCAACGTACTTTACTGATTTCTTACAGGTGCACGAATGCCAAACATTTTTATGTAACTGCTTTTTACAGATTTTAAGACTCAACATTATGGATTTTGTAAAGACAGGCACACATAGTCTGCCAGTGTACATGGATGGTGTAAAGGATACGTAAAAAGTACTTTTATTTCAATGTCCACGTAATTTGTATTTTTTCTTCAAAAACTGTGAGCTTGAAGCTAATTCACACGTTATTCAACCACCTCTAAATCACCACAGAACAGATCACCAAACAATCGCACTACAAATCCCCAGACTGGCTAGTTTATAAGTCGGTGGTTAGCGGGGATTATCGCGTACCGAAGCGCACCCTTTTGGGGTGTCGACGACCCTTGTTACCTGCCTACGTACGGGCTGTTAGATGCGTGAGGAATCTACCCAAGCGAAGATATCCGTAGGACTAAAACATGTGGGGAAGTGGCGGAATGATTGGAGATTTTTTATGTATTCCGATGTTAATTCAATATACTTAGGTAAAAAATTCTTAATTCGTAATATTTATTGGTACCTACAGTTTTTTTTATTCATAATTCTAATTCTAAATATTTGGGACATTTGAAATAACAAAACGCAATGTTTGAAATGTGACGGTACTGTCCTCGTTTAGTTTGTCAACAAGTTACTGATAGTTACCAATCTTCTTCCATTTCCTGATGTCTACTTTTATATTTTTAATCTATTAGCCATTTTTATATTTAACCATTTTTATTTCTAACAGTCTAGACACTCACCATCTTAGCAGTAGCCTGCAAGAAGTCACAATGTCTACAGCTTATAGAAACGAAACAAATGAGCACCACGAGTGGCTTAGGTACATTTTTTACGACCAATGGCCGACTTGTCTTAGATATTCAAACTGCCCCTGCTGTCCCTTCCTGATTCGCGAAGCCGTTACAGCTACGATCTCTATCCTATTCAAATATGTATTAAAAATCTATATATCTCAGTATATTATCGAATTCAATACAATATGTCCACGTAAATATTTATCTATGCTTTTAAAGTCCACAAACACTTTAAAAACAAATAAATTGTATTCGAAATTCGAATGCCATCGAAACTGCGTAAAATAAACATTGTGATGATATTCTATTTATTTATTTATTTTAAATGTCACCATGTTTACGAATGCTCAAATTAAAACGTTAATAAAAACACCTAAATATTTCTGGCATTTATTATAATTACATAACATAAAAGTAAACACTTCTCCATTTTATTATTAACCTCTAAGACACGATAACTTCTCCGATATTAAAAAGAATAAATTCTTGTGATTTGACATGTTATGATGGCGGATCCAAACAAAGTTATGTTGATATAAAGTTCTATGATCAACAAAATGAATAATAAAATCTCGAGATTTCGGTGCGAATGGATACTCCGCCGCTTCTTTTATATATTTCTTGGCTTCGGCACTTAATATCTTTTCCTTCGACACGACTACTTACTGTAATCAATTTTCCAAGTTCGTTGAACTGTCTGCGATTATTCAGTTAACTGAAAATGATAGTTAATTTCGGAGAAAGAAGCACAATTGTTATCATATTTTGATTAAAATTATTTACATAATGATTCTGGTATTTTTAATAAATAAATAATTTCATATATTAAAGTCTTGACTTATGTCCAGTGTTTCTTATTTAATTCAAATTTCGAAAAGACAACTACTGGCTGCAAATGTTTGGAATTGATTTTAAATTTAGAACGTTGAAACAAGTTTTCAGATCGCCATTTTTATACCATTATTTAACTATTTAGTCTATAATATCCTTTTCAGATTCACTTTTTTTATATTCACAACGTCGTTACTCAGAATGTATTAAAAACTAATTTTGAAACCTCACATTTAATGCGACCGTTTCCTTTCGTTTTATTTGCGAATTAATCAAGATATACTATAAATCACACCATTTATTATTTCAACCTTACATATTTTATTAATTGAAACCAATCGAAAACAATTCAGGAAACATGATTTAACTCGGGACGTCGTTAAATATGTTCAAAATGGTATCCCTTATACGCACTTAAATAAGTTTGAAGATATTGCATGTTTACAGTGTCGTAAATCTGCTGACATTCGAGATTTATTGTTATAGGATGCTGGGGCCACAAATTATGTTCGACACAATTCGGCCTTTGTCTGAACAGAACGATTTTTGTGATTGCTTCCCGAGGCTGGGGTTATAAGAAAGTCTAAGTATATTGTTCGTAGAAATTGTCTTCCTAAACACAGTGGGTTTGTTGGAAAATGTACATACGAACACGGTGTCCTCGAAGGTAAAAAGGAGTACTGATACACTAACATACAATAAAAATAGTATATTATACATTCGCCTTCGGATATCAGTCTATTCCCCTGGTTTTTCAGCTCTTAGTACAACTCAATACCAACTTTCTGTTTCATGTAAGGTAACTTCTAAGCTTAGAATTCATTTGAACTAAAATTCTTCAAAGATTTCATACATTAATATACATAATTCTGCTTACATCTGAGGCTGATTTTTATACTATCCATTAAACCAGTCCAATGCACTGTGCCAATATTAACTGATTTTAAAACTGTTGACAAAAATATTGTAATAAAACTACTTATCCCCACGTTTCGGATCCTTAACAGCATGCACGGTCACGGGCCTTCTGGATTAAATAATATTAATGTAGCCCGAGAAAATCTGTGATAATCGGTAGTTTTATTAAAATATCTAGTATCCGTGTAAGTGCAAGAAATCGGTATGTTTATCAGAAATATTTTAACAGCGTCAGTGACATTAGATCTTCGAAACGCTTAAGCAACAGTTAGTGCAGCGAGCCATAAAGTAGCTTCAACTGAATTGTTAATAGACTCATTAATATCATGTTACTAACAGTGGAAATCCATTAAACTAGTATCGTACCTGATATTACAAAGATTAAGTATTCGCTTGATCTGTCATCGCTGAACGATGTGCCTACCTAAGTAAACGTTTAAATTCCTAATTACAGTCATAAATATGAAATGATTTATACATCAGATACAGATGGGCGTACGTAGGAAGAACCTAGGAGTTTCGTTGCGTTACTAAATTACACTGAGTCATCACTCAATTAAGGTTAAAGCAGATAGGCTCGGTAATTTTGTTACTATTTAAGACGATAAACTGTAAATTTAGAAGTACTTATAGGATAAATCATTCAATGAAAGTATTATTTAGATATAAACAAAAGTATATTAGATTAGATTAAAGGTATGTAGACTGTAACAAAAGCAATGTATTAGGTAAACTAGCAAAGTGATGGCATACAATGTTGTATATCAAATTTTACAGGAATGCAATATGTAATACTCTCAATAGAGATGTTTTTTTTGACGCTAAATTTAGAATAAAATATGATATCTTGGAAGCAGACATTGGTAACTTAATTAGCTAGATTTTAGATGTATCCAAACTGCTGTTAGTTGTTCAAGTGGTAGGGATAAGAACAACGTTGGCAGCATTTTGAGGGTCAATGCAAAATGTATAGTGTGGTGTATAGTGAACAGAGATCAATAATTACCATACCATGATTTCAATACAAACCAAAATATATAAAAATCTTCTTTCCCTTAAATTGTTTGTATTAATGTTACAACATTTAGAGCTGAATTGAAGTTTTCAATTCTCAAGCTCATCAGGAAAGTAAATGTAAAGATCACAACAGAACAGATCAGACATACTTACAAGAACTTGATAAAAAACCTGGTAAAAATACTCACCTCATGAATATCCGTGGTGTAATAGAAACACATAAGCAAGTGGGCGGACTCGGCTAGGGCCAAGTTATTATCGCGCATAAATCCATAATGATTGGCCGTCTCGCGAGCAGATAAGTGCCTATTACAAGTGATCGGTGTAAATTAGGTGCGTCACACGGAATTAGACCTTGTTTTGAGACTAATCTGTCGGCAATCATGAGAGGGTACATGGACTCGTAAGAAAATTGAGGTTTTCAAATCTGTTACTAGCAGCAATTTGAATTTGAATCAGATGTAGCTATTATTGTGGTTCTCAAATCTGTTACTAGCAATTAATGCGTTGTTGGAATCAGATTTAGCTAGTTCAGATATAAGGTGACATAACTTTTTAATTTACTAAAAGGTGTTGCTTTGCAAATGAGCTTAAGCCAGCTGAGTATAATCTTTTCTTGTGTCTATTCCTTTCTTAGTTTATTCTGTCTCTCGTTTGATGAGGAAGGAAGTGGAAAGTGATATTTTTCCTAATACAATTTTTTCGTAGCGGATTCCAAGTCAACTAAACTCTTCCTCTGGGGCACGTCAGGCTTTAATGTCTTGACAATTCCTTGTAATGACGTGCGTATAGTGAACACGCCTGTGTCACTTTAGACCATGAAGACCTTGTCCAAATGTTAAATAATTAAGCAATATTAGTTTAATAACCAACAATAGAACGGCGTCTACTACAATTTTCAAACTACTTAGTTGAACAAATACGTATCGACTGATAACTTACATTTACGCGAATATTTATGAGACGCTGGCATGAAAGTACTTTTTATTTATGTCAAATGACCCCAGGATACCTTTATGAGGACGCACAGCATCCATGAATGCAGTAGAGGTCCATTCCGGGATTAAGTCTATACAAAGTAGTTTTATTTAAAAAGCCTATCGATAATACAACATTTGATTACATCCATAACAAGTAAGTTTATCATTTAGACTTGTTTGTTTCGTTGATTGTTGTTTGTAATAACAATTTATAGTAAGATTAAATAGGTCTTGCAATTGGGGGTTGTATTCGACGTTTCATGATGTAGGCAGCGTGGCCGAGTGGTCTAAGGCGCTGGTTTTAGGCACCAGTCCGAAAGGGCGTGGGTTCGAATCCCACCGCTGTCAAATTCTTTTTACGTTTTTATTAAATTGATTTACTTTTTTACAGTAAATGTTCGTATAAAATGTGAAAATTATTATAACATGAAGCATACATATTTGAAAAAATGATTTTTTCATAATTAAATATTCTTGTTACAGGTATGAGGACATGATATAATCAAGATGGCGGGGGATTCATTCTAGACGGTAAAGTTAAAACAAATAAAATCATTTTATTCAATTCTCCGACAACCCTAACCACAGGACATTAGAAGAAAAAGAAAAAAAATAGTGTGCGGTCACCGAAGGGAATTTTCCAAATACCATAGATAAATCCTGCCATCATTCGTTTAAATAGCAAACATAGGAAAATGTGCTTTATCGCTTGAGGTTTAAGGTGTATATTAATGGTATAATTTAATTTGTAAGGATAGCAAAAACGGGGATAGAAATCTGTCATTGCATTTGTCAGTGGCATGCCTCGGACAGGGTGAATCGATGGGGTTCCGTCCGTTCGTGCCTATATATGTATATATTTTTTGCTCTGTATCAATATTTATTTTGTATTCAGAACGTCTGAATTATTGACCGTTATTTTATGACGTCACACAGCTGTTTCCATATAAATCAAATACACAATAGCGGCTTGATTTGTATGTATTTTTTTAAATTATCTCTTTGGTGACATTGGGGTTATCAGTTTAATGACATGACATGACAAAATACGGTGTGTTTTTGTATTTCTTAAATCAGCAATGACTTCGCGATGTCAAGATGTTAATTACTCACGATAAAAAGATGCGATATACTTATTTATTTTCAGTTCTGTCCTTCTAAAATTATTTATCAATTTATTTACAGCGAATTATATTAATTTTTAAGAATTGTTGCCACTGCTGGGTACCAGGATATCATAAGAAAGAAGAGGGGGTGTGTTAAAGTTTCCACGGTAGCCTGATTGAGATGCTTACCATAAATTACTATGTTGATAGTAAAATATCGGGAGAAACCCACGTAGGTTTCCTACCGATGTTTTTCTTCACCGTGTAAGCGTTAAATATAGACAATATGAAATCCTATATTAGGTCAGAGGGTCTTGGATTTGGATTCAAGACTTTTATTATTAACAACACAGTTACAAATAGTTACAAAAAGTTTGCAAATTACTTCCTAACTTTTTCTAACTGTTTTGGGCTCAGATACGGCTGAAAATCTGTATGTTACGAAAAGGTCTTGCCGTAAAATCTCAGGATATTCTGGTTTCTGACTACCATTAACGATTTCCGTAGGTTCTCGTACTACAAAAGAGACGAACAGTGGCTCTCCGAAGGGATCTAAAATATTATCTATGGTCACCCATCCAATAACAGACCCCGACAGGCGCAGCTTAACCATACAAATTGATCACGAGCCTCTCTTTTTATTTCTATTAGATAAAACAAAATCGCTATAAAGTAAGTACATATTCGCCCCGTCTCTAGTACTTGTTAATTCATAATTTACGCATTCAAATATTTATAATAAAGTGCCACTTAAATGTGTAACATGATTACATCAATTCCCACTACATTCATCTGAAGAGTGTATTATTCAGCAGTTGTGAAGGGCGTGAATCATAAGGGCCGTTGTTCCATGGCTGTTGGCCACACGAGTGTTGACTTTGACGGGTGCCTTCGTATGAAATTCAAATTCTATGAATATTTGGTAGGGGTAAGACATACCTTAACCCCTACCTACTATGTGCAAAGGTTGGGTCGTATGTTAATAGATACACTTAATAAAATTGTTAAGGTGATTGGATTGTGAAGAAACTTAATATAAGTCTAAAGGTCCTATTATATGTGGATAAACGCATTAAGTTATTTAATACCCTATGTGTTGACACTAACGTCGTAAAATCAAACACTACGAAGTCGTAATAAATTATATAATAGATAAAATTACATTTCAAAACACTAGAGTGTCTTCTTATAAAATACATATTATAGAAAGAAGAAAGAAAGAAAGAAAAACAGTTTATTCGCGTGAAACGTGACGCACATATGCACACAAAAAACAAGTACATATATACAGTATAGAAGTTTATAATATAATAATATAATATTAAAGTAACCTCAAAGACTGAAGACGATATCATTATTTTTTTGCCAGTATTGCAATGTCATCATCATCATTTCAGCTCAATATCATCCACTGTTGGATATAAGACTCCCCCCAGTATTGCAATGCGCCATGTGCATACGCATGGCGTACTAACCAAGTGCCTCGTGAACAAAATAACCAAAAAACTAAGTATTCCTCATTCAAACTAAACTACAGACACGGATTTTATCGTAGTATATTTTATCATAGTAGATATTACAGACAGACTGTATTCTCAAAGTTAAAAGTAAAATATTCCTCAGTTTATTTCCAGATTAAATAACAATAGAAATACACATTTCTGTGAGAGCAACGCCGATCGGTCTCACGGCGATAATGTCGCCTATTGATTTGCGATAATTCGTATGCGAACGACGACGCCCGCGCCGCGGCGCGCTATCAGTCAGATGCAGCCGAATACAAGGAATTCATAGTGCGTACTGAGCTAAGCTGAGGAAATACAACTTATTATGCGCGGACATACGGATAGATACGAGAACAAGCAATTTTATTTCATAAAATATGGACTTTTCGAATCAAGGTGCCTGTAAATTCAGTAAAGATACGATTTGACAAGAGCCGCATTGAGTCAAAATCAGCTCTTTGTAATTAGTTCTTTGTAGTAGTAGAGAATCAATGTTTTAACATTACTAAAAGCAGAAGATAGCGAACAGATTGCAGATAGAGACGATTGCTCTTGTCAACTGACAAGAGCTGAGCTCCTTAATAAATTAACAATGATAACTGTTTTTCATGTTATTATGATTACAATAAACAATCGCGAAATATAATTATCCAAAAAGCTGTCCCCATGAACAACGGCTAGAATTACTTAATGTTCTGCTACTATAAGACATCCAACACCTTAGCTTGCTCGTGAGCATCAATACTTTTTACAGATTTTATAGAAGTATAAAATCTGTAAAAAGTAGTTTCATTTCAATGTATAGTATTCGAGTAAGTGTAAATACATCAGTAAGACATGACAACGATCAAACGTATCCAAGTTGACAATAATAAAAACAAACGACATAGATCTACATATAAATTAGTACGAGTGCTTGCATCACAAATGTTACTTGTAAATAACATTTCATTAACATGCTCGTCGGTACCCAAAACCGTGTGTGTTTACCGCTAAGCCGAGGAAACACAAGCCATTACAAGGACTCTATATATAGCGGAGACGTTCGTCCGTCGGTCACGTTCATACCCCATTAATACATGTAACTAAGAGCAGGCAAACACTGAACTTGCGTCTTGTTCAACAGTGTGAATGCTAAAATTAATATGTATGGGCTTGCGAACAAATACAGACATATGTTCCTTCTTGTTACGATTTCAATTGAACTCTGTATTTTGTTGGACTTTCAGTTGTATAAATTGTTTACTTTTGATTGGAATGTAAGAATTGTTATTATGATATTGAAAGTCTGTCTGTGTTTCATTAATATGCTTATTTGCGTGTTTTATGTCAGGACATTATTACACAGAGACATAGTTTGCTAGACATAGACACTAGTTCCAAGCTAAGCAATGAGACTTACTGAATTTTTATAGTTAATAACAATATAGATTTACAAGATAAATACACACATATTATTCTTAGAAATTTGATTACCTACTCAGGTACAACACTCCGTGCTCTGTGCAGACAAATATAATTCGCCATTACCGCTAGATTTGAACTCCTTTGAATCCTTAACCATTAATACCAGTGCGCTGACCGTGCCATTAAAATAATTTAACCAGCTACTGCTACATTGAATAATTGTGCCATTGATTTCACAAAGTTTTTTAATATTCGTTGATCCATGGTAATAAATGTCTGTGTTAGTTTTATTTTCCACGGCAAGGTTGATATAATTACGATTAATATCTGAAATGGATTTGATTCTCAAACTTATGATCTAGAGCGTCCTGCTCATCATTCATCTGTTCATTCATTCACCAGGTTCATCCGTTCTCCTTTTTCATCGGTTCATTTCGTTTATCAAATTACAGACAAAATACTTTGCTTATCGGAACAACCTATTACTTATTCTAATTACAGAACTAATTTATTTAACTCATTTAACCAATTCCATAGCATACTAACCCCTCTAACGATAGGGTATCACCATTAAACGTCAAATGACTTAACTATATCTTATTAGTTCTCGTTATCTCGTCACTCAAGTCGCAGTCGTTTATAATAATAAAACGGCTGTCGGCTGTAAGCCATCGTGTGAACAGCAATCACAGCCTCATGTAAACACGAAACCCTGAACCACATGTGGTGATAAACTGTCGATCGCTTAAAAATAGACGCAATGTGTTTCCAATTTGCAAATTCCGATTGTGATGTTTGAGACGTGTATTAGTACAACATGTTGTGAAAAAAAAATGTTGTCCGTAGAAACTTATCATTAAAACTGGATCACAGATGAATTATTCTCATTCCAAAAGTCATCTAAATCGGTTCAGCGATTTAAGCGTGAAGAGGTAACAGATATACCTTCGATATTTACAATATTACTATGGATAGATATTTCGTTAGATTTTGGTCTTCAAAGTGTAAATGAAATTGATTTAATATCTCCAATTATTACTTGCTGGTGTCACTCTATTAGTATTAATGTCAATGTTATGTGAATATCTAATACGAACACGTAATGAAGACACTCCAAGGGGAGGACACGCTGTCACAACTACAGCAGCAGTGTGATAGATTGACACGACACGATGCCAAGCATTTGAATAATTGAACTCGAGTTCCGTTTGTTTGTCTTGTATGGGAACTGCATTGACCCTACTATTTTTATGTCTGTTAGTTTTGTCATCTATAGTACTTATAACTACTGAATGTAAAGTATTTGTTATAATTAAAAATGTTTTAAACCCAACCTTTTTTGGGGATCTCAAAGAAAGGGTCTACAAGGTCGGCAGCGCGTGAGTGATACCTCTGGTGTTGCAAACGTCCATAGGTTTACGATAACTGCTTAACGGCAGGCAAGCCGTGGCAAGCTTGCTTGTCACTCAAGATGTATAAAAAAAATAAACGCACATTTTTGCACAAGCACTGTCTAGTTCCGAGCTGACAATGTCCTTATTCATCAACCAATATTTGTCTATTACTGCTATATGGTCTATTATCAGTTGTCAGGTCATTTTGAATTCGGTTTATTAAATTCAATTTGAATACAGACAAACATTTGCAGTTATTCGTATTACTTCAAACGGTCTTTAAGTTTCAATCTACCTAATGTTGTTTTATAAAAGCCAGCTGCTGTTTTTGTTTGTCTGCCCTACTCCATATTCTACTCATGTTTCTAGAGCACATGACACGCTTCGTGTGTATAAACTTAAGTAATTTAAAACTTTATAATAATTACAATTGTACTAAAAGTTTACTTTAAACGTGTTAGAAATATCAACGTGCAAAATCGCCATTTTATCTACATCAAAATCTGCAAAATTAAATTGCGCATTCTTTGGCAAATGAACAACGGTTTTTCGAAGTCCTTGATTTTGCAAACGAGTTCCCACTGAATTAATGTTTTGGGCAATTAAAATTTTAACTCCATCGACCTTCAGGTGAATGTATAAAAAAGCAACAATTATGGAAGGCCGCGGCCGTCTGTATTCCATCGTCTGTGTATTTCGACGCATACCGTTTCACCAGCGAAACATTTTGGTGTTTATTTCTTTGATCATTTGTAATTACTCTCGTCTCTCCGTGTCGTCTTTGTGTTGTTAGATACGGGTGTATATAATTGATGTTTTAAACAAACTGTTGTTTTTTCCTGTGCTGTGTCCGCCGTGACAGAATGAGTTTTTAACTTTTTATTTTGAATTCATTCTCGTATACCTATCACATGAAAATAAATACATAAATATTACGTAATTGAATATAAGTTCAATTACGTAATATTTATGTATTTATTTTCATGTGATAGGTATACGAGAATGAATTCAAGAATAAATAGCAATAGCGTATTAGCTTGATGAAATATATTAAGATAAATTAAGGAGAAGTGTTGTGGTTTGTTGATGACACACCGGTAAAAGTAGCAACTGTTCGTATCTCACTATTCTTGATATATATATAGTGCATTGGGGTAGGATCGGCGTTGGGGTAAGAAGGTGGAAACCAAATTTCCAAATTTTTCGGCAATATTTTGTAATGCGCTACATTGCGCGCCTCGTCATTATGATCCGCCCCAGTGCCGATTATACCCCAATGCACTTTACTACTTCTAAAGAGTTCAGCTATTAGATATGATGAACTTGCTGACTGTAAAATATTTCAGATTGGCATGACATGCGTAGCCTGTTTTGGATATCATACAGCTATACAGTCCACCACGCTAGTCTTGTGTGGATTAAGGACGTCAAACGCATACGAAAAATCCGTCAGGCAAGCGATCTTCCTCACGATGTTTTCCTTACGTATATAACTTCAAAAAGTTAGTAGTGTATGTCTTGGGTTTAAACACGAAACTTTTTGTTGGTTTTGTTATTTAAATTTGATTCTTATGTTTTAAATATAATCTACATAAGTGACTAAACCAAATTAAGCATATTCTGTTTTGCCACTATATTTAATTTAGACCACGGCCGGTGATAAATAAAACTGTACATAGACTAAGCTTTTATCCCCGCTTCAGTCAGCACGTAACATTTATTTTGTCTTTCGCTTACCGGTGTTTTATTTCTATTTCCTCAGTAGGAAACAGGGAATGTTCGTTTGTGTCGTAAAAATAATATCCATTATTATAATTGGACCGGCCGCGGTCCGCCCACGTGCCGGCGTGGCTTCTACACTCGTAGTTTTATGTGTTCCTTCCAGATTCCTTTGTGTAATGGTTTTTTCTCTAACGACTTAATTAAGAACGTTTCTTTTTGTTTTTGAGTTTTATTATTTCCTTCTCGTATTGTTTTTACTTTCTATATTTGGCTGATTTAATTGCCTATATAAATAACGTTCTTTTTGTTAATTTACTTTTATTTACACCTAATATTCTTACGCTTACCTGAAAACAAAAGAAATATTTTCTACATTTGCAATTTTTTAAGTGATTTATAGCACTATTGCCATTAACCGGGGATTCTTCCCCAGTCTGAGCTTGCTACTGAGAGTTTCATAGGAAAACCCAATAACCCTTGGCTCTACCTAGGAATCGAACCCAAGACCTCTCGCTCGGAAGGCGCACTTAAAACCAACATGGCAGTTAGTTGATGTGAGGGATGTAGTTGATTCCGTTAATAGGAAATAGGTACTTATTTCGATATCAATACGAGTCATTATTCAAATGAAATAACGAGCCGCAATCTCTCGCAATATTCATCTAAGTACAATTCCGAAAACAAGTACCTATCTCATATAATGGTTTCGTGGAAAGTGCTAAGTGTTTACCAATGGAAAATGAGTAAGTCGTATTAGTGCTTAGTAAGAGAGTATTATCACTAGTTGAGCACTCAACCACACATGTTATCACTCCACGTAGCCTCGATTAGTGTCAAATACTTACGGGACTACACAGATTATAACAAAGGAACCGTTTGGAAGCGATTCTCGATAAACTAGTTGATAAACAATGCAATAGACTGCTAGGCTGTTGATGTTTATTCAAGAATTTATCTAGCTTTTGTTCTAAAACTTGGGATTAAGTGATTCTAAGAGACATATCTCTGACTAAATAAAGGCAAGTTCGACCCATTTATAGTCCCTCCCACTACTGGACACGGGTCTCCTCGTATATGAGTCAGATCAGGCTATAGTTTACTTCGCTAGCTTCGTCTAGGTTGGCAGACTTCACACATCATTATAGACAAATTATCTCAGTCATGCTGGTTTACTCACTATATTTTCCATTATCGTTTGAGCATGTGTTAAAGACACGAGTAACTTCGTGAAGTTAATGATGCTTGCCTCGGAATTGAATGTGAATTTCACAGTCCTCTGATTACGCTACTAGGCTATCGCAGTTCAAGGTGGAAATATAATTATAGTGATAGTACATACAGTGTGGTACACACATTGACAGTCGTTAGCCGAAGCTTAGTATTACTACTAGTATGTAGATGCGACACGTGGTTAGCTAAAGCTAGTACGATAGTACTGTAATATACCACAGGGACACAACTGTTTAAGCTTATGTCGGATTCACAAAGCTCAATACCTAGTAATCTAACTGAATTTAGTTATGAACCTCTACAGTAGGAGCTGCCGCACACTACGGAGTCGGGAGAAGTGAGAATACACCAAACTGCTACATACAATTACAGAATGTATCTCTACTACACTTGGGTTCAACAAACCTATAGTCTGTGGCGGCCTAGCTGAATCGTCATAACTATTTTAATGACATTCATGTTTTTTTATATCACGGTGATGGCAAACAAATGTACGACCCGACTAATGGTAGGCAGTACCCGTAGTAGACGTTTGCAACACCAGAGGTGTCGCTCGAGCGCTGTCAACTCTATTCATTCCTCTTTTGAAGAATCTCATGATTAAATCTTTTGGTTAAATTTTCATAATTTTGCGTCAAAATTACCTCTTTGTCGCAGTGAACTAAAAAGTGTGATTTACGCACACTACCTACTTCTAAAATCGTTTCCGTTACGCCCATCTAAAACCCGAATAATTGCTGTTATTTTTATCACAAGAACACTCATAAATAATTCATTCAACACATGCCATATGCCACGACAACATTAATTATAAATTTAGATTCGGCATTACACGCTTTAGAAGTATTCTGTTCGCTCCAGCCAAACGTAAAATTATGGGTTGTGGCGGCAAGCGCGAGTTGTGTTTTTTATCCCTGTCATTTGTTATAGTGATAGAAAAAGATGTGTAATGTTGTATGTAATGTAGTCACAGGCTGTTAGGTCCAGCTGTAGAATTATAGATGACTTGATAGTGAAGGTAAATTGCATATCAAATGCATAATCTATACTTAGGTTGTATGATAGCTATACGTTACCTAGTTGGTGTTTTGTTTGTTGACCGCATGTATGCCTCAAACCTTTTACCTCAAAGGTAGGTGGAGATGTATCGATGTAAACTTAGTTTCCAGGTATGTTTTATGGTCCCAAGTGGTGATGAGATTCTTGATAGCAAACCCTAAGTCAATAATCTGGCACTGAATGAGTACGGAGACGCTAAATGGGCTAAAATCTAAGTACCCAATGTATACTAGTATCGGAAAGTAAAATTGAACAAGAGTGATAACATAAATAAAATTTTATTTTATCAGATGAAGGTTGAGGACGATAAAGTCGATTTATAACCTTTGAAAATCACTGAAATTTTCGATACATTTATCAATTTATTCGAGGTAAATGTCATAAGGCTATCGAGTTTTCCCTTCGCGGAATATTAATATATTATGGTGGACCCTACCCCTAAATTAATAAGCCCCTATCAATTGAGCGTTAAAATATGCAAATAAAATTGACGAAAATAGCCTCACGCCGACAGTATGACACTCCGTAGGATGACCACAAATTGTGGCAAAGAAATATAGGTTTTTTTTAAACTATAGTTGTTTTATATCGTAAACTGAAAACCGGAAATCGGGATGAGAAGATTTTTCATGCATTTCAAATTAGCACTACTGACTACAGTTTCGTTATTTTACTTTAAATATAATCTCAAATAAATTTGAGTAATAAAAACGTATGTAAAAAGTAATACATGTGCCTTTTTTTTTGAGGAAGCGAAAGCGAAAGGTAACCCACTCACAACATACTGATTAATGTCGAAATCTCTGTAACTACTTGATATATGAAGAATAATTTGGTATAAATAGGCCCTGTCAGAGCAGATCTTTATGGAAGAGAAATGGAAAGTATCGTGTAAACACATTTTCTTTCACATTTTCAACAAGCTAAAAACATAATGTCAATTATTTTAAAATCTTAACAACTTCATAAAACAATTTAGGAAAGCTCCAAGCAAGTAAACAGTCTGCGAGACACCGTTTTAACACTCATAACGATCCTCAAGTTGCAAACGGGCGCTAATCTTAACACAATATGTCGCTGGAATTGTCCAAAACTCATTGTCGTCCTACTTTCGTAATCCTATAGCGAAGCGCTTGGCCAATTAGCGAGCGCGGGAAACTTGCTATCCAGTTACCGAGTTTTTGTGTCAAATGAGATGGAACGCTATAGCTTTTGTACTGCAACAGTATTGGGTGACGACGAGGAAATTTACATTAAAATACATTGTTAGCGGACGTTTAGCTTTCCGCTTATCTATTAGAAACAACGTTAGATTACTATATTTTTATATAATCCAGTAGGAACCTTTTGACAGGAAGGCCGGAGAAGGAAGGATGCTTCGGAAATGCTATGGCGTAACATCCATGAAGGAAACTGCAGACTGTATTGATAATTGACGCTTACGCTTTAAAACCTACCAGCGATTCTATTAAATTTGCATCCAAATATAGACTGTAATTCAAAGGATATGTGAAAGAGAATTTTATATATTGCTTACGTTGACTACCCACATATTCGAAACCACATAGAAAATTCTGCACGAATAGCAACTTTGATGGGGGCTTTGCTGAAATCTACTCTTCATGTTCTTGATGACCTGAGGGAGCAACGAGCCCACTTGCATCAGTAACCGATTACTAGAAGTAAACAATAAATATTATTGTTTAATATTGTTATATGTCATAAACTGCACATATGTATTCTCGTAATTAAGTCACTTCACTTCACACATATCAAGACTTCATACAAAGCACTATTTATTATCGAATGCCGGCAATGTAAATAACACGACACATGACGGCGAGGTAGAAAGAATTCCAATAAATTATCGATGTTTACTATCAGAACAATGATAACGATGTAGGTATCGATCAATCATGGAGTATCGATTGTTGCTCAATAAACTCGATTGTTTGCAGACGGGACGGCACCGCGCGCAGGCTTATCACTGGCCTACTGTTTTGAAATGCTTTTGTTTTTATAAGGTACGCGACGCAGGCAAAGTCCAAGGAATGTTTTGTATATTAACAACACGATGTTTCTCCAGTTTCAAATTTATTGAATTTAAAACTGAGATATAAATAAGACGACAACTGTGTGTACCTTTCATCCTGCTACGGTTTGTTTAGTTGATCAGATCTCATTCCAAAAATAGGCCACCCCTTTTAGTTTCACGTTGCGTGTAGGTATATGTGACTGGGTTACTTTGAATTGATTCAACAAATTCGTCTATGTTAATTCTAGCGGGAATCTGAATAACAGTTCCTTTTAAACATGGTCCAGAAAATTGGACCTCCTTCGTCGTCCTTGACCAGTAATAAAACTTGTTGACAAGATTTATTGTGGATGATTTTGTATGGTTTGGTTGAGATGAGTTTCAGAAAGCAATATTTAGGTGACGGCAGGCCCAAATGGTATCATAAATATTTGATCTAAGAAGCCTTCAGAAGTTGAACCAGAGTAGTTTTGTATAGATTTGGTCCTATTCTATCATAGTCTAGTAACGTTTATCAGTAAAAGTTATGTTATTAAGATAAGTTGTTTTAAAATAAAAAAGAATATTGCGACAGACAGAATAAATGTCTCAAATAGAGCCAAATTTCTTGGAGTATAGTATCAATTACACATTATTTAGTATTAACTACTATACAATTCGATATTAATTTTATCTTATAATATTGAGATATCTTACAGGCTAAATGTAGGTATGGCTTAATATGGCTGTCTGACAATTTCTTTTGGCACCTTTAAATTTGACTTAAGTATTTGCGAAAAAGGACCAATAACGCTCATGGCACCCAAATAAAACAAATTACATTTTAAGCTTTATTTACCTGTCGTTAATGAGTGACTCGAAAAGGTAATAATCTGAGCTACTTATTTGCTCGTATACGTTGTGTAGCTCAGTTTTTCGACGGCCCAAGCGCAAATAATTGGATGTTGGGAAGCAGGAAGAACGCATTTACATACGAAATACCTCCCAGCAGGTAGGTAGGTACTGCGTAGCATCAGCGGCCAACGACACGCGTAATTATATGCGCACCACTCTATATTTTAACTAAATGAATGGACGAACGCACAGTGTGGCCTAAAAATCTGGTAAAACCCCTTTTTTAGTCGGAAACATCTTTATGTGTAATTCTTTTACATATATCGTGAAGATGATTTCCTTTCTGATTACAAAACACATAACTTTACTGATATTGTCTAGCTGAATATATTTGATTAGGTCTGAAAGAAATGCTGGTGCAAAATGTTTTAATAACCCCAAAAACTACAGTGCTATTACGAAGAAACATAAGATTTATTATATAGGTAAGATCAGCCCTCTGCGGTAGACCACTTACAGTCTTAGTATTACAAGGAAAAGGTCCAAAAGTAGTTCTTAGCAAAAGGTGCCGTCATATAACGTTAATGTGATACTCGTATATTAACACAAATGGGATATATTAACCTGGATCTGAACCTATATGGCTCCAAACACCATTAAAGGAGTTATAAAATGAGCTCCCAATCGTTCGATGTTAAGTCATTTTCGTTTAAAAACTTGACAGTTTCCGCGTCTTACTATCCACAGAAAAGGAGAAACAGGAGTATGAAAAAATAGATATATTGAATTATTTTTGAGACTGAAATGGTCATAACAAGTTGAGGCTATCTTGAAACTATGGTCTACATAAAAATATTTAGTCTTTAGCCTTTATTCTTTAAGTAATAAGGACACATTTAAATTTAATATTCATATGTAGGAGGTGTTTGTTCGCTTTGTGAGTCACAATTTCTCTGAACTGGTTAACTGTTTACATACCGTTTTGGACCAGAAAAGTAATTTAAAGAAACTAGAGCCAAATAAAAAATACGGCTCTACGTGCCGAGTTAGATGTAATTATATTAATCAAATATGTAGGTATTGTATTAAGAAGGGCAATGAACTCGTCGTCAGTCTATGTCTTTCCCACTGCTGGGCACAAATCTACTCACAGTTTGAGAAGGATAGCAGACTTCAGAGAAAAAGATCCCTCAGTCATGTAGCTGTCCTCACGATATTAACTTCATGTTATGAGGGTCCATAGTCTATGGTTGTAGCTTACCACCACTTGGACTTTATGCTTGGAAGCCAAATTAGCAATACATAAAACAGGTGGTTTGCAGGTTTCGTAGCGGGTTCTGTAGTTCCTTTCTATCCCCATGGGAAAAAGGCTCCAGTACTTGTATTATAAGGAATTCTTATATAACAAATTAATTATACAACTTTTGCTATCCCAAGCCAGGCACGACTTTACAGTGTCAAAGATTTAAATATACGTTAGCATAATTTTCTCATCTTTCTTCAGAGCCCGTATTGTGTCGGCCTTTATTGCCTAATTAAATGCAAACTGAATGCCAATCAATGCAAGACCCCGTCAGATATAAAAATAAACACGATTAGATATTCTGATAATGCACTCGAAACACCAACGTAATAAGTTAGCCTTCGCCAGCTAACGCAAAACAGACTTTTTTATGCACACAAGGACCAATAGTGGTGGATCATCATCGTACCACCTTTGAATCTAAATAAAATAAGAATACATTACCAAATTAAATTAATATTATGAAATCAAGCGCTAATATTATTTTCAGAGTCACTATCTTCAATCATCATACAAGCTTAGCTTTGAATTTAATTGTACGATATAATTACAGTGGTAGTTATTGGCAACAGCTCCAATAATACAATCTATAAAAACGATTAATTATAAAGACATTTTTTATCAATGCTTTACGCAATCAAATAAAATATCATACGGGATCGATGCTAACTACTTAACATATCATTGCATTATCACATACTTTAGATAAGCGAGTATAACGTATTGAATAACAATGCATTAATTTTTTATTTACTTCATTAGGACCAAATAGTACCAATAACGGGTCCTTACGTACGCACCAAAACCAAAAAGAGCGCAATAATGCCATACATATAAATGACGCCCCACTGTTAAACACACCTATTTAAGTATTTACCAATTTAAATGCAACCACAATTAAATAAATGAGGCTGTAAGTAAAACCATTAAGGACAATCACTTGAATGAGAGATCAATTAAAAAAGGCCGAATAAAAGTATGTGAAAAAAAAAAATCTTGTTAATGAACATGCCGCGTCGTACATTACGGACGATTGGCTTGACGTTTTAATTATTATTTAATTTATATCTGTGCTCAGCTTACACATAGTGACGCTGAAAGAGACATTTTATCAACAGATGTTGTTTTCTTCATTTTGCCTTTGTTAATAGGCGTGCATTGGATTTGCAAATGTATCAATAAATAACTACCTACCAATAAATCTTTAATATCCAAGGGATGGTTCATATGGTTTGTTTTAAGAAATACACCAAGTCAGTATTACTTATTACAACAAATTCAAAACAAATTCTTGGCTAAAATTCAAATCAAGTTTATTAGATGTCGTAGGTGACTGTGTCTTAGGTTAGAATAAATACTGTTCTATTCACAACAGTAAGTTTGTTCTGCGTGCAAATTACCAACATTCTAGTTACACGTGACAAATGTTTAAAAAGAATCCGAACCATCCAATTCAAATAATATAAATATATCGCCATATTCCGTAAAATATAGTTTTAGTTCAATGTGTAATATGCGCCGTAAGTGTGAGAAATCAGGAAATCGTGTTTTCCTTAATCTTGCTTGTGAAAGAAACATAAATTTCGTGTAAGCAAAAATACGGTAATCCCTGAGTAAAATCAATTTTTCAAAAGGATGTTAATATGAATGATCAGATTTACCAAAATAATGTTAACTGAGGTCATCTTAATTTTTTTAACACTGTAAGTAATATTTTTTACATAAACTATTAATTACGAGATTATCGATAAGCCACAGGCAGAAGATACTGTATACAGGTTTTGGGACGCGTTGCTTCACATTGCCTTAATAATTAAATTAATAATACATAATGGAGTGCTGTCACAAAAAATAAAGTATAAGATTGATTACACATTTTCAACCTTAAATGATAACGACGTTATTAATAAGTATTTCTATTTTAGCCAAACATATGGCAAAGAGAAAGTGTTATAAGACATTTGGAATCGGTAAGATTAAACATGATCATTTCAGCTAGAAGTCTGTCCACTGCTTGACATAAACCTCACCCAAGGATTTCCACGACGACCGGTCCTGCGCCACCCGCATCAAGCAGATTCCAGTAAGTCCACCTTGTTGGGGGCCGACCCATTATTAAAGCACACAGATTCTTTATAAGGACTTAGGACCAACCAATGCATTTCTAGAATTGAATATTCAAACGAATGTAAATGAAAAAGAGAAAGCGTCAATTATCAAAAAAGGACTGAATGCTATTGAGAATATTCAGATTAAGAAAACTAAGCTGTAATCAAATTCTTTGCGAAACTATAGATACAATATGATCCAAGAAAAACTAATGATAGAATCTCTAAATATAAACAAACTTGTTCGATTCAGTATGATAGCTTATTGAATGGGAGCGGAAATTGAGTTCTATTCATGTATTTACCTTCAATCAATGTGTGTTGTATTGTCATATGTTTATTGCCCTTACATTTATTACGCGCAATAGACATTCGAATTTTTAACCATTTAAATATCTTTGCTAGGGATAAATTGAATCATATCAATGACCCACATAATCAACAAAATTACTAATTATACAATACTTCAAGTGTTCAAAATGGATATATTACGAGAAATATTACCTTTCCAAGTTTTTGAACATACGCCATTGCGATAATGTAGTTTGAAAGTAGCCTCAAGTTGCAAAAATGTTCGATCCAATCTTAATTTCTCCAGCCACGTATTCTGTTCCTTTTCGAGTTTCGACTGAGTGCAATGACCAACAGCACCGGTTTTATTAGCTAATTATCGTTTTTCGAAAAGATAACCCTAATTATGAGACTCGACACTTAAAAACTGAAGCTTCACTTTCCACTTGATCAGGTTTCCAACCAGAGCATACATACCCTGATTATATGTATAAAAATATTGACACTGGCTTACCAGTTTAATGAGACAAATTGCAAAAGTTAAGTTTTAAGGGCACAACCTGCTGAAGTAATTAGAACTCGTTTCTGTTAATCTATAATACAAAACACGAAGATTTAATATCAACGTCTCGCTCTCGTCAAATAATATTAATAATAACGGACGAAGTAGAATCGTGACCCGTCAAACGTCCTTGACGTCCGACCTTCCCAGAACTTATTCAGAAAATAAAACTAAAAGTGAAGAGCCCCAAGCTGATAGACGGGCTCTGATCCCAAACTAGTTTATGAATTTATCGCTTCTGTACGATCTCTAGTCTGGGATGCGATTATGTATCTAATTACTTCAGTGAAAGATTTCGTATTCGCGTGAAAGGTATAATTTGGAAACTCGGGATCCTTAAATTTAATTAAATTTGAAATCTCAAATACAGGGTATGGTTTGATATAATTTCAAAGAAAGCCTCGTGATAGATGAGCGCATGGAGGTTATAATAACTGTCTGTGCAAAAGCTGATAGCTGGCGTAAAGTAATGGATTGAATTGAAATATTGGCTACAGGCGTTGAGAGAGATAACTCATCATCAAATGAAATTAGCGCAGAGGTTTACACGTCTATTTTAAGTAGAAGTATGAGGAAGCGATCTAATTATAACCAATATAGCTTTAGAATAATTTTAAGTCCTACGATTGATAGGTTTTTGAGTTTTGTAATTATTGATGGATTAGACCTTTAAACTTAAATTTAATCAAGTATCATCCATCTTAACTATAAATTTTACGATTATGTCTTTCTACAAGCTGACATGTTGTTTGATATTCACATCTGGAAAAATATTATTATGTTTCGGTATGAGTGGCCCACATTGTATCTATGAGATCATCTTTCACGGTGTAATGTTAGAGTGTGTCGCATCGTTATCGATGTGCTCGCCGCTGCACCGCCGAGTGATACACGCCAGATAACGGTTTAATATCATAGCGTAAATAAATTTTACAATATAGTTTTATTATAATACCGAAAAGGCTTCGCATGGGCCGTGAGCCCACACGAGCGTATCGCGTGCCCGTCAAATCACGACCTACTCAAACGAAATCCCCGCGTAAAAACGAGAAGAAATTTCATACAAAGGTGGGTTTAATCTATCGGCGAGTCACGACAGTTCCATCGAGCCATCGTCAGATTTGTTGGGTGCAGTGTTCGGCTTCGGTGACAGCGCGGGAAGGGGGGAGCTACCGCGCGGCAACACCGGCTCGACCCGCACTGCGACCGCACCGCGTGCGTCGCCCGCCGCCCGGCCAGTCTACCAATCGCTCAGCACGGGGAAGGACGTGCGTTTCGGTCTTAGGACTGCCAGACGAGTGTTTGATAACTTGTGACAAAACTTAGTGCACTCCGATAACGAGTGGATCGGATTATCTGCAGTGTTTGTGACGTTCGTTAAAATGTATGTGTGTTATTAGTGGGGAAACTATTTATTTTGAAAAGTTGTGTAAACAGAGCCGATGGTCCTCTTGAATAGTAACATGAAAATTAATGGTAAATAATGTCTTCCAATAAGTTTTTGCATGTGTTTATGGATTTGTTCACTGTCACTAGTGGTATGCTGTTATTTACCTGGATGATCTGATAATCTTGGCTTGCACGACGCACAATCCATTCGTATACACATTACGTGGTGGCAGCTCACGGGAGATCTGGCACGGGATAAAGGATTCGAAAAGGAGCCAGGGCTTATTTATTCAAATATTTAAATGAGCACCGCGATATTCCATCCGGACCACCAAAACAGCCAAAACAATGGCGGACCTTGTGTCTGTCAGGCGACATTGACTCTCCGAATGTAAATTGGAGTTAGCGCGAACAATCAACTAGTGAGTTTAGAAGTCGATATATGAATAAAGCCTAGTGTGTGTGACCGTGGTGCGCCTACGGGACCAGCCGCTGTGGGTGGACGGCATAGTTCCGAACCGCCTAGAACGACAGTGGGTGTTTGAATGGAGCCAGTTAATAATAATGGTGAGATTTAATCACCGCCATAGAAGTTACACAACAAAGCTATAAGCATGCCCATGGCTCGAATTGTAGAAGAGAAGCCCTGTATAACATATACTCAATAGTCACTAACAAAGCTTTCGACGAAGTAGCAAATACTGGCTTGTAGTTTATCTAGGTACTAATCATTAATCCGAATATATTGTTTACTGCAGTAATAAATATAAACAAATAGGTACATGATACTTACGCTATCAGTTTGTATAGGTACGTCCAGTAAAATTCCAATAGTTAATAAATTTATTTTTATTTCATCTAGCATTAATAAAGCTATTAAAACGTCAGACGTGAGACGTCGGAAAAAAAGAATCCTTACAATCTCCAACATCCTGTCGCCTATGGCGAGGGGCATAAATTTCGCACATGTTACGGAAGACCTCAGATGTCGACTGACAAAAAACAGACGCTGTTCTACACACGTGTGCAAACCCAAATTGAGGTCAAAGAGGCTCACACGACTGGTAAACCTACCTTGGAACTGAAGTTTCCAAAATAACAATAATTGTATTAGTAAACAAATCATATGACACCTACGTAGCTAAATCAAAACAAAGGATAAAGAAATTTAATTAAAGAATGAATTAAATAACGTAACATGTTATTACTGCGTGCATCTGCTCGTAAATGATGAATGCGTTCCTCGAGAAGATAAAAAAAAGTTAAAGAGAAACCTGCGCGGGCGAGGGTGGCACGTGGGCCGGCAGATGTGCAAGCGCATCCCGAGGCTGATCTACAATACACATGACTCTTTATCTCACAATCTCGTTTGCTTACAGCTGAGATTCATTATTCTGCAGTTCATGCTTTTAAGGGCTTTGATTTATTCTTATAAAGAAATGAGGACATTTATTCACCTAAAATAACACAAAGAAAAATAGATAAGAATCTTAGAAAAGAAAGAAAAATTGGTTCAGAAGCTTTACTTGAAGTATAATAGGTGCCTAAGTTCCAAAGAGGTCAAGTCCGGCTCTTAAGACCGAGTTTTTCCATCGATTATTATGACCGGCTACGAGATACAGGCATCTCGTAGCCGGTCATCGCCTTTTACGGTAACCTGGGCTTGCGCCGACTTAGTACTGACAACTGTGGGATAGTCGACATCAGTATCCAAGATAACTATCGACTCTCTAGGTGTTTTCATAATTTCTCGATTCTTACTCGAGGTGCGGCTATATATTGACTGTGACCGCTTGGTAATGGCTTTTAATAATATAGAAAAATATTGAGAGATAATTAATAATTTATAGATCCAAACCAATTGTACTGATATAGCATTTGGGGCTGCAAATGACAAACTCTTGTGCATATAGCTCTATTGTCTTTACAACTCGTTACCATACAAGAAACATCGTTACCTAGTAGTAAAAAAGTGAGAGCGTATACACCTTACATACATATAAGTTAATATAGGCGAAAGAAACATTTTCGTAGCCGTATAATAACACGTTTCTCCTAAACAAGTACTGGAAAAGCAATAAAGTATTACAATTTTACGCATCAGTGGAACATAGCAACGGGTTTAAACATAGTTTGTAAGTGGTAAAATGTAATACAATACTTCCATTTGGTACTGTATTGGCTGTAACTCGGCACGGCAAACACATTGTTAACTTAAACAGCTCTTAAGTAAAACGTATCGAGTAAACTTAACTCAGAATAATGACCGAGAACGTTTTAAGAATATTAATATGACGCGAATGTAGATTCGTAAAATTATAACAGATGCCATATATCATACAACTTATTTTTGCTTGAAGAATAAGATTTGTCTTAAAAGCACCGCAAGAAATTATCTTGGGCATGTTACTAAAAGAAGAATTTGCCTTGAATAAATTGCTACGCGAAGATATAGACGTACTTTTTGGCAAATAATATTTTAACTAAATATTAACTGAAGTTGAAAAATATATGTGAAATGAATACACCACATTCCTTGAATATTGAACAAAACCAAGTTCGAAGAATAAAAACAAAAGAGTTTAAGCTGTAAAAGGTGAAATAAATTATGGAGACAAAAATGAGATTTACGAAATGGAAGATAAAGAAAGACACACTGGCAAAGTAAAATAACAACTACATTAACATCAGCAAACAAACGCGTTTCTTAATCAAAACAACAATCAAGATGTAATCCTTCAATAGCGGGCACGTTCCAGCCACCTGCCCTGACAGCTGTGCGAATGTACAACTGACGGTGAAAAATTACGCCCCCCACTACACCATAAACAAGCAGATGTTTCAAATCATGCCCATGCTCACCAACAATTTGGGAATTTCACTACAATTAAATACTAACGTGAAATGTAATCTGAAGCGGTAGAACTTGTTTTTTTTTAATGGCAATAATTGACGTTAGCTGGAGATTTGATCGCAATTTGCCAATAGAGATGTAGTAGAAAGCGCAGAAACTTGATATGGATAATGGTAACAAATTGATTCTAAAAGTTATAGAGAGGAAAATAAACCAAAGCATATACCTGGCAATATATTTAAGAATAGATATCTACTTTGTAGAATTGAAACTGTATTGTTTCAAAGAAAAACATGAATACTGCTCACAAAGAAGTTTACGATACTTCTTTCTTGTTCGTAACTCTTGAAAAGATTGGAAACTTGATAAGAAAATAAAAATGAATTAATTTCGACTTCCAATAGACCTCTGACAACATTAAGCGTCTTTATTACTGTGTCTAATAGAATTTTCATTCTGAATTAATTTACTTCAAGAATCTTGACGAATTCATTTATAAAATTAATTCCTTGAAACGCACCTAAACAACCCCTCTTAAGATAAAGTGCCAAAGCCGAGCGAAGTCTAATATAATTAATCTCATCCCACCTTTAATGGTCCCTAAGTTCTTGATACTGTTGAAAAAGACTTGTCTTCACGATTATCAAAAAAACGCTTGAATGAAAACCTTGCAGAGCCAAAACTTATCAAACCTGACCTTCTGTTACTTATCTTCATTTACATAAAAAAATATGTTACTTAATTCAATGAATATGTTTTTGTCTATCATGTAGTACGATACTATGTCCAACCTACGTATACCGCCCACATTAACTTACCTAATTGACGTATCTATTCAGCAAAAGTGGTATCACATCTCAGCCGGTGTGCGTCTGGAAAGGAAATTGAGCTGAAAATAAATCGCCCTTACAACGAACTTATACTAAAATAGTCGAACATTCGACTGCTTCCATTTCTCTGCCACTATTACCATATCCTGTGCAGCTATGTGTTGGGCTGAGTGCACGTGCTCATAACACGTCTACATTATTTTTATATCCTAGAAAAGTGCCTTTATATTCAAACTCTGTAAACAAATAATGCTCTCAAAAACGTAAAAATGAATTAGGTACATATTTTAGTGGGGTCTTGGAGAGTTATAACTTTGTCGAATACTTAGTATTATGTAATAACGGTTAATTATGCTACGGAAGGTAATTTACTTGACGCTAAAGCATTACAATATTGCTATTATATACCGTGACTTGGACATTGTGGCTTGACGAGGGGCGGTCCCGGTGACATTACATCGTTAATCACTCTCATTCTTCATAAAGAACATTTTGATTTTCAATTTGAATGGCCCACAGTGATTACCAAATTCAATACTTGTTGATAAATGACATCGGTTAATTTAAAATTTTCCAATACTTTTGACGTGACGGGCTTTCTTTTACTGTTACAAGTTTGTTAATAGGTATTGAGATACTCCACTAATATAATACTGCTTCGCTTTTGCTTTTATTGACTCCATACATCGTAAATACTTGTTTTGGTACATTAAATATCAAAAGAACATCTGTTTAAGAAATCATAGTCACACTTAGGTTAATCTTTATTATAGAATTATTCCTAGATAATTCATCAAATGTTTCTATGTTCCTAGTTAGTTAAACTTTTTCTCTTTAAGTTTTAAATTGAAATATGGTGTAAGGTCCGGATGTGAGTGTTCTTTATTTGTTACTTTCCCATTGGGGTTGAGCTTTTTATCATCCTGTTTGAATAGAATTTGTTCGGATTGGGTAATCGGTACAGATGTTTGGTTTTTTTATTTCCTCTGCTTTTGTTTTGGGTGGTGATTTTTTATGTCATGCTTGTCATTTGTGTTTATTTACTTCACTTATTTGAGAAACATCTTGCTTCACGTAACGAATGTTGTCACAGTCCAGATTTTCTTAAACGATAATGTTGTAGTCTCAATCTACGATCTTTTGAATTGAAGTTTAAAATGAGTTTAACCTCTACAACATTGAAAAGTGGCACACGTAAAATATCATTTGAACAAGACAACAGCAGTTTTAAAACAACAGTTTAATAGTTTTAATGGGAATGAAATAAGATCACACTTTCATCTGTCTATTAAAGCACAATATTCCGTAATACATTGTCTGTTTTCTTTTTCATCTTTTAATACAAATGCATGTGAATGGGTAACATAAAAACATCTTTGTGAAACAAGACACCGTTACATCTGCATACTTTTTCATTTCACTTTACGGCTGCTAGTCTGGTACTCTTTATCTTTTTAAGCAGCATGACTTCATATTACAATTCCTCGTACTTATTTAATTACTACAGAATTGTTTCTTTTATCTTACAGCGACAGAAATATAACAAATCTATATTTCTGTCGCTGGGTTGAAATGAGAGTAGGTACCTTCAACAAAATGTTTTCCTTTCTTTTCTTTAATTATTATTTATCGACCTGCAAAACTGAGATTAATTAAACTACCTTAATAAGCACAATAAACATAAAAAATTGCAATATTAAAAATAACGAGTAAAGGATATCATTGTGAAAAACGGATGTTAAGCAAAACGACCTTATAATATAAGTTAGTGCTTTGAAAGCTACAATTACGTCATTATGTGGCATTTAAAACAAATAAACTTAATACTGGCTAAAGAGCTTAAAATGTTTACATGGAGTAACATATTATATTAAAAAGCAATTTCAGTTTCATAGAGTTAAAAGCTTTGACGGTATCTTGATTGGCATTTCAACGAGTTGTTCAAATTATAACTTGTGTAATTTTAGTAATATCTACGACTCTTAGAGTAGATTCATCGCTAGGAAATTTAACGTAATTTAGGCTGCTAATTTTTCAACATTTAATTTTAGTTGTCATTATATCGTTAGTTATTGAAAGAAACTTAATAGTTTTAAAGCTTGATAATCTAGTTTACACTGTATAACACAGTATTAGACATGAATTTTGACATTGAGATAAAACTTACATATTATATTCTACAGTTTTAGAAGATATTTGTTTCGTCTTCAATTTCATTTCACAACGCCGATTTAGCGCCGATGTAACGAGTAAAAAAACTGTGAAAATTCTCTTGTTCGACATAAGAAAGCAATGTTCATTCCTAGCTACTAAAATCTGGGCATAAATCCAGTGTAATACCGCTCTCGTTGTCATCTCCTACAGTGCTCGGGTTGAAAACCTCACACCTGACGGGATGAGTGTAAACTGCAGGTGCCTCTCTCTGATTAACGTCCTGGCACGCTGCCAGACTTCGCTTGCAACAAGTCTGTTCCATCTCTTCAATAAATTTTTACTCGAAAACGACCATTGTATATTAAACAAACTGGCGGTATTAGAGTATAAGAAAACGAACGCCGAAAAAAAGAGATCATTGCGCTAACGAAATATTTGACCAAATTTATGAAGCATCAACTATTTATACAATCATCCATTCTTGCAGCATGTAGATATAGAATTCTCTATCATAAATAATAAAATGAATCATTTGTAGTTAAGATCTCAGATGTGGATTTGTAATCAACAATGCTTTTCTAAAAAAAGAACTCACTCATAAACTTACTTTTAAATTCGAGGTGAAACCATTATATTTATCTTTATACCTCATAAGTACTGTAACTTCAGTTATATCTAGACTAGTGTCACATGGTCTAAATGTAGATTACCTTGGATTTTATTATGTTATATAATACTTAAAATCTTGTTTTTGTTGAATAGCACTACAATAACAGTGCATTTGGAAACGATGTCGTCATTGTTTAAGTAACAACTTTGAATCATCACTACAATTTCTGCTATCAAATATTTTAAGTGTACAGAAGATTTGTGATGACGTTGTATGTTAGCTCTACTAAGAGCTACATTCTTAACATTGTGCCGAAAATAAAGTTCATCACTGAGCAGCTTTCTAACGTCTAAACATACGGACACTAATAGTACCCCTGCAGCATCACTCAGACGTTTTATCTCCCCGCCAAATCCGAAGACGTTTCTGACGATTAAATGTGAGATAAAAAGCTTGTCCATTTGCATACTGCTTTCCTAAATTAAAAAAGAAAAATGAGGTGTTTAATGGGTGATTATTATCAGTTACCACAAAAACAAAATACATACATACTTGTGCTGCCTGTCTTTTGTATAATTAGATTTTAAAAAAAGACACTATTGTTTGTAAAACATAAAATGTTTAGGCACTTTTAGTTTCCCGTATGAAGTTTAATAATTATAATAATAAAGCTTAAGTACGATACGAATTACGATACGACCACATTTAAGTTTAGTAAAATGTTTTACAGTAATTTCATCGAAGTGACAGAGGTGTCATATAATATAAGTGGATGTCATCACACGATAAACGTTCACGGCCATGTCAAGAAAAAGAAAAATCTTGTCAAAAATATTCAAAAAACATTTAATGTACTTTATTTTTATGTTCTTGAAGATACTCTTAAGGCATGTAACAGCGATATCTCACGTACTCTTTTTAACAAAAGTGCATCTGTCTCGAGAACTTCGACCCATTTTGTTCGGTCGTGTCGCGATTAGTCAAGGTGTCCATTTCGGGCGGTGTTGTATCAAAACTGGTGTAATCTCTGTGCCGTATTTGGTACTACAATTAGCTGTCATTTCATTTTCCTTTGTACATGTTCTGTCTACGTAATTGTATGACTGATGCTTTTATGATGTTTCATTTTTATCTTACATTATTTTATGTACCATGTATGTTTCCATCTATATGTATGCATCAGTACCATTAGCGTGAGAAACTAAATTATCAGACTCTTTTTCCCTAATTAAATTTATTACAGTCTTACTATCTAAAATACTTGATATATTATGCTAGTTAGCTTATCTTCACCATGAGAATTGACGGCACCATAAATTTGTATAACTCCTTTGAATTAACTAGAAGAAGAAATACAAAAGTAATTGATTAATTCAACACATGCCTCTTTATTCCGACCTTTCGAAATATTCCATACGACAAGATCTCCAAACGATTTGTCAATAGTAAAATAATAAATCAAGTGCATTCGTCGAATTTAAATGAGTGTCGATTAAACTGCTTCACCTGTACGATATTTATCTTAAAATATGTAAATGTGTTGTTTGGACTGTGTCTCGTGGTTTTGTAAATTAGATATTACCGTTCGTTATGATGCGAAGAACTCGGCGAATCGTGTAAACAAGTCGTTAAAATACTTGAATTACTCATTAATTTGTCTAATAAATCACTAAGCAAAATCTTTTCTAAGTATGATCTCTTGATATCGCATTGATTTCGTGAAAACGCATTTTATTTATATAAACCATGTAGATAAAAGATGCGCACGCTCGCAGGCACCGATCCTTGACCTCCCATTTTCTCTAGAGCCAGTTGAAGACCGTCATAAAAACTAATTAAACGGTTACGAACAAAGGATACGGTACAAGAACATATTATTATAGAATTATCAGCTGAACAAAGGGCCGATGTGTCTTAGAAAGCCGTTTTAATGACTCCATAAGCTCTACGAAGCGTAAACAATGACAACAGGAAGGTAAAAACATACTTAGATGACGTTACTCCTTTTAAGGCGTTTGTAGACGATGGTGTTTGTTATGTGTAGTGTTTCTATAGATATTTAAAACATACATAGTAACGGACCAACAATGTTTAGTTGAGTATACTTTACTTTAAAATTTTTAGAATATTCACATATTTAAATAACAATACGTAATCAGCATAAAAATGGTTTTCTCTTTACCAAGAAGCGGTATCCTCTGTTTTAAACTCTAATTTGAAAAATCATCCAGAAATGATAATGTAGACTTTTTTTAAAAGAAAGTTGCAGTATATCGAATTACTGTTAAAAATATCGAAGAAACAAAAGCGTGAATATTTCCAAGTATAACTTGTGTATCAGCGTAAGTTAAGTATGTTATAGCTTTCATCGTGTGTGTTTCCAGCAATTTACATTCACCGAGTGAGGCATGAATACTCAATTTATTTCCACCGATAATGTCACCCGCTAACCAATGATTATCATCGGAACTATCAGTAACCTGCGGTAACACTATACGACTATCTGTCATCGGCAACACAATTGATTTTAGTTTGTTCAACTCTAGTCACCCGTGTATTTGTCATTTGGTTGAATTCCTTACATTTCTACGTTCCCACAGGGTCCAAAATGCATTTGTCAACTTTTGTAGCTCTGTCCGGATATATTTGGAATTTAATTCTATAATAATTTATTCCTTTATTATTACGAGTCTTACTACGATCTAACGCCTTACAAATATTTCTGGCCTACCTTGGATAAGCTAAAATCTAAATCATTCCGATATCTTAATTATCTGTATTCAACGTTTTATAAACTGATATTATGATTAAACTTCTAACAATTTACAATAATGAGCTTTCGATCGCTCGCATATCCAAACATATGATTATAATTAATATTGAAACCCATAATAAATATTAACTTTTAGAAATTGGATGACTGTACAATAGAAACGGAGGTTACTACGCTTGACAGGCCAATCCATCATAGGAGGCTCTTACTATGGGTACAGTTGAACCAACTCCGGACCAATCACGGTTTTTATTCGATGTCAACGGCCGCTCCATAACGAGCCGAGAACACAGAATCACGCCGTAGACACATACAATCAAAGCAAATAAAAATTATATTAATCACTATCTTGTATAATGGAGGTTGGGAAGCGAAAACATTTGTTTTTTTTTCGCAACTAGATCCCGTTCGTTTTTGCATGAAACGCAATTACGGCTAACTACGCTAATGTGAGTTCAATACATTTTCGCCATGTATCTATTGAACGCATTTTAACGGTATAAGAACTTAGCTTTCTAATACGAGCTTTGTCGTGAGGCTTTGCATTCGGCTTTACATTCGATGTGTTTATCTGATTTATCGATAGAATAATTATGAGCATGTCATGACGCTTCAGAAATTTCGGAACTGCATAATCATCTCTGACCTAAAGTGTGTTCGTGGAAATACAAATCGATAATGTCTCGAACATTTATGGTTGGTGTTCCGTTACGTGTTGATGATCGGTGTAGCGTCACCGCGCTAACAACTGCTAACAAGCCTCGTATCACAACATATATCACGGAAATTCGCAAATCGTATCATCATGACGTCGAAGTAAATTCCATATAACATGCTAAAAATACAAATAACATTCAAATACATTTTTGAAGTTTGAAGAGGTCCTGCTTCGACCTCACGTATGAACCCTCGTCCAAAAAACATACAACACATTGAAAAGAAAAGGATGTTTAAGTAACTGTCAGAGCTTTCGTGTTTTTGTCAGGGAAGTCTCGTTAAAATTGAGAGGAATTCATAAAAACTGGCGTTCATTTAAACAGCTGTCCGGTAAAAAGATAAAATAAAAGCCCTCCAACGATCGCGCGCACTCGAAATGCAAACGAGGCGACAGAGACTGCAAAATTCTGCCACAACATGTGGTACAAGTGACATTACCAATTTGCGCTTCTTAACGTTCCAATTCGGATTTAAAGTGCAGTTTTGACATCACCAACATCCTTTTCTATTTAGTTATTATTTAGTATTATGTCATCGTGTAATAAATTGGATGCAAGCGGCCGGCCATCAATCTCGTTAGCTTCAGTAACCTGTATCTACGTCAATGTCAATGGTTCGACAAGGTGAGGTCGTTTACTATCCATTGACGAATGATTTGCAATTTCGTTGGCGGTTCTTGCATTTTGTCGAGTCTTTATAGCCGGCCGGGTAACGATGGGCTTACTTGTGGCCTGGGGTAATTTAGGACTATCAGTTGGCCCCGCTTTCACTACTGATGAATGACCCGGGTCTTGTCCCTTCACACTTCGTGGCGTGCTATTGAGCGGCACAAATCGCTTCCCTTTCATCGCTCCAGCTATCTTGTTTACATGAAATTTCATTTTAAAGGCTCTCGTTAAGGTGTCGACAGCGGTGTCATCTGCAAGGAGGTTGGGATATGAATTTGCTTCACGTGGCAGTATCAATTTCGCAACCGGCAATTGCTCCGTCAGTCGCGCATTATCAATGCAACAATTACGGCTTTCAATGTTGATCTGTTATTACTATACGTCTAGTATCCGATGCCCGGGGGACTCGATAGATTAATCGATTGGATAGTCACTTTCTCTCGTGGTGGGGTCAGGTAGAGCTGGTGCTAATGTGACTGGCGATCGCCGATGGTCACCTTCGAAAGTAGTTGTTATTTAACGTTATCAGTTCGTAGATATCTCGGCGCCGTAGTATTTGACTAGGAATCTTTATGGGTGTTTTTTACGCTGTAATTAAATGACAATACGAAGTGAATATATTTTTCGCGCACGAATTTGACACTTACATAAATTGGTGCTAAAAAGTTATTCAGAGTAGTCATATTCGCGTATATAGCCATAAATCTTGCTATATTTTAGCAAATATACTGTAATTGTTTGGTCAAACAAGGCTGTTTATTTAATCAATTATTATGAAGCTTGTTTTATCACTTTGCGGTTGGCCGTTGACGTTTCTCTGGCAATGTTGATGTAATGCAAATTAGATTTGTATGTACTAGAGCAGGTGTAGATAAATACTTTAGTTATTTATATTAAAAATATTTGGTGCAACAATTTATACACCGTATCACAAATATAATAATTGCAATTATTGCTGCACACACAATTTTATTAGAAAAAGAAAATAAAGACAATAGCATATTAGTATGGCTAAGCCTTGTAAAAAGGTGATGTCGGAACTGTAATGTAGAAGGCCTAAGTCCCACATTAGCATCTCTGTGTTAGTTATTGATTCTATTTTCCCCTAATTAGAGTTGGTAATTAGAGGTAATTGTAGGGCAGGCTTTCCAAGTGCTTTATCTGCTTTAATTAGTGCTATCAATTGTAAGCAAATTGGTTTTACTTGTCTACTTCGTGTTTAAACACAATCTTACTTGCATAAATTATCCCTCTCTCTGTCTTTCTCATCAACTTATTTATTGTCCCACTGCTGGGCACGAGTCTTCTCTCATAAACTTTTTATAGAGTGCTAATTTATATTAGTATAATACATAGCTTATTTTCTAAACAAACTCATACATATAAATGTAATCTTCCACTTGAACTTACGGAACAGAACTATACGTCATTATAGTTTAAAGTTACCATGCTTTTAGACTGTATTTTTACCTTACACCTACATGGCACCTAGTGGATGAATTTTGAAGTTACCAAGTTAAAAAATCTTATCTCGTTTTGTCATTCTTTCTTATGTTTTGCTTAACAGTATTTTTGTAGCCCTGCGCGTGTCAATGCAATATACTCAGCGGTAATTGCCGTATTACGTAAACTGATGGCAACCGCTTGCCATCACGCGAATTCATTCACAATTACAAACAGAATTTATTGTACCGAAGACATGATATTTACGTTTTGCATCAATCTTAATGGATATCAAGTAGGTTGAATTTTGAAATTATGCGAAGCTTCGAAGATATTTTTAGTAAAAAGGGTCGAACAAGCAACAATGCTTGGTTACCCGACCTTGAAATTTTGATTTAAATTAAAAGACAGTTGAACCAATCCTGTTAGATTTTTTACTTATTTTATATTCAAGTATATTATTGTGGCAGAATTATCATTATTTACAAGAAGACTTCAAAGTCGGTTACCGAAAGATAGTTTATTTGCAATTAAAATATGTAGTAAGGGTTTCCTTGTACTATTCCTTTGTAAGTACCGACGAGTAAATAACTCAATTTACTTCCAATAATTACTATAATATTAATTATTTATTATATAGTCTAACGATAATAGTTGTCAACAGTGCCTTTGTGCCATAATTTACATACAAGTGTGCTAATTTATCAGTTTCTTACACTTGAAGTCCATAATGTTGCCCTCAATAGGGCATTGAAGGTCAACGACCAACGATAATTGAATTCTTGTGTGTTTGATGTCATATACAGTAAAGTCAACCTCTTTATTTTGCATTTCCTTATAGTTCTTTGGTGTTTTCAGGGACAAAGGATTATTCAAAATATAGTTCATCAACGTCAATTACTTTAATTGCTTGTTTCCGATATTGAGTCTACAATGATCCGAACATAAGGAAATACTTTAATGCGCTTGCTTTTCTTCAATCATACATTCATATCCTCCCCAGCCTTATCTCAGCAATGACATCTGTTACTACTGATTATCAGTACATACGAAGCTCCTCCGACGAAATCTTCGGCATTAAGGCGGAAGTTCTTCAATCCAAAATATCTGTTAGCAACATTATTAACCAAATTTCAAAAACTAGCTTCAATAAAAGCTACGGTATAGAATAATACAGGCTGAACCTATAATCCACAGAAGCCAATTAGCAATTCTAATAGATGTTGAGTCCGACCTATGGCAAGAACAGAGCTGCTTCGGCGATCGATAGTCTACTAGAGATTAGTTCACCACCTAAATAATGATAATACTTATACATATGTTAATATACCGGAATAGGTAGTTTTATTTCAATGTCCAGTATTCGCATAAGTGTGAGAAATTTGTAAGTAGCACACAATTATGAATACATATTTATGAAACCCTAGTATTTAATTCTCCACGTATTGTAGATACGTTTATAAAAATGTTTACGTCACGTTTACAACAACCTGTTGGTCTTACAATATACGATCAGAAAATTAAAAATAATTCAGGAAAGTCTCATTTGTCTCCAATTTACGCGTAGCTGCCATATTTGGAGCACGTTACCCAACCCGTGCATGCATCATAATACATTTGCTGTGTCTTGTGTATGTCGTAACTGCATGGCGAGTTTCCCCATTAACCCACCAGTCGCCACCATGTACGCTCAGATCATTAAGAAGGCTTAAATTATTTCCATCGTGCATTAATAGTTTTTATTCAGACAATTGTTTTAATGTTGTCAGTCGTCTCTTTATGGTCGTTAAAGTTTAATTGATACTTAAAATGTATGTCTTGATAAGATGCAAAGATTATATCGATGCTACTTATTGTGTTTATATTAACTTGAAAATTATATTATTCGAATAAAACATCGTCAAGCCATTTAATGTTCCCATTGCTGGGCACAGGTCTCCTCTCATTTGAGTGAAATTAAGCTATAGTCCACCACTTCAGCCTAGAGCAGGTTGGCAAACTTCACACGCCATCGAGAAAATCTATCTGGCGGCGTGTAGGTTTCCTCACGATATTTTACTTCACCGTTTGAGCATGTGATAAATACGCACTTGACTTTGATAAGTTGAAGCGGTGCGTGCCTTGGTCTCAATCTCAGGGCCTTTGCCTTCACAGTCTGGTCACACCACCAGCCTACAGGCTTCCATAGTTTATGTATAATAAATTTGCCGTGTAATAAATTTTAAAAGTATCACTTTTCTCTCGAGAGATTAAATAAACACGAAGTATATATTTTCTTATAAATAATGGGCACTAAATATGATATTTAATAAGACAAGACCCTTATCATACTAAATCCGTTAAAATCTCTTAAGACCGGAACTTCTTGTAAGTAGTTACAAATTAAAACGAGCGATCTACATCCGTTATAACTAACAATACAGCATTAGCTATAAAAACATGGATCCTATTACACTTTATACTGTTATAAACACCATTAGAATTACACAATCGTATTACATACAGTATATACTCAATGAATTTCTAAACTGACGGTACGGTTTCCGGTGCCTAAATCTTTGTTTAAAACCTCTTTTATACCAAATTCAGTTAAGTGGCACTTACAATGTTTAAACTATTTTTAACGCCAGTAAATTTCGAGTGGTGCTTAAAGGCTGGTTGGTAGCTACAAGTTTTTCGGTTCAAGAACTTCTAAAATTTGCGATAAGGAACTGAAGTTTGGTTCAAACAACGCGATTATTTGAGTTTTGGGTAAATTAACGAGATAGTATTAAAAAAATGTGCGAATGCTTTCTAAAACGTGGGTTTTTTACAGTTTTCTCCGCAATTAAGGATATTATTTAAGCACTTAAGCAAAAGTTTGACTAAACTAGATTTGCATTGGAGTTGATGACAAGACCGTAGATTTTCAATATTGAAACAAATGAAACCCGAAAGTTTAAAATAAACTTTTAATATTATTTTAGAAAAGTTTTAATAGTTTCTTTTATACTTTCAAATCATACACGTAGCTCAGCACACAATAATATGATTAAAGAATCCGATAACGATGTCTTAATATTATTTATACATAGTACCTATAAAAAGAATAGTCCATAAATTTTAATATTGCTTTCATATTTATAAAGTATAAATTAACTATTTTTGTGAAGCATTGGAAGATTATTCAAATTATTGACATCTTCTTAAACAAAACTTTAAGAATCTTTGCGATACTGGTACCACCGATCTGTCCCAGACTTTATGGCGAATGATATAATAATAAATGAATTGATTGAAATTCTATATGGAAGCTCCAAAGTATCTCCAACCTTGCTCAACTGTCACCAATGATACGTAACTATGTTCGCACATAATTTGCCCCGGTTGTCAGAGGGGGAAAGGTTACTAGGTTGCACATAACTCACTTGGAGTACGACCCAACAATTAGTTCTTCAAAGGAACTGGTAGATATTTTCGTATCGAAGTCTTCCTTATTGTATTGTATAGGTAGTTTCCGTAATTCTATGTCTGTCTATTATCTGTAATTCTAATTGTTCCACGTACACAGGTTTTTATCGACAAATTAAAATGGAACATCAATTCATGTTAAATAATTAATATTATATTAGGTACTTCTGTATCTCCCATACCCAAAATATCCCCTGGTATTTGTATAATATGGATGATGATTATTTTCTTTGTTCACCTAGATTCTAAATGCATGCCGTGACCTTCTTTAATTGGAGGAGCACACCTTTTTCTTGAACAATGTACTTGTATCACATATCATGTATAGTGTGTATCCTATGTTGAAGGTCCATATTAAATAAATAAATGATGGATGATTTGATGTAATATGGGGCTTATCGACTCTTAATAATTGGAAATAGATTCCAACCTCATGAAGTTGCGACTAAGAATCTCACAGAAAACCCCAATAATACTTCTCGACCTGGATATCACGGATGACTGAAACTGAAACAGTTACAAAAAAATATCTAGACCAAAACTGAAATCCATCGAGCCTGTCGGTACTTAAAATTTATTTTTTACGCTCATTCTCTCTTTTGAAGTGAATAAAGATTCAAGCGATTGGGAACAACGGTCGAACGCCCGAAGGCTCACAAGTATTTAGCATTGAGTTATTGAAATATTGAACATTAATATTCAACACGTTGTTCCAAAGGCAATTTCTAATTGCTTTGAATATTAGCAAAAGTGGATTAAATTGATGGCTTCGCCTGCAGCGGCACATACGTGATCTTAGACACTGAACTATACATTTGCTTCCTTATCGTTCTTTACAATTAACTAGCTATCTTGAAAGTGAAAGTCCCATTATGTAACTTAATCATATTACCAAAAAAGGTCCTCATACTTTCCAAATGATGCTTGGACTTAAAATCTCATCTTTTCCTCTTCAATTTTGATTCGGAGTTGCTTCTCATTTCATGCCATCGATTTACTTTTCTACAGAGATAAAGTAATACCGCAGCCAATTGTGTTGAATACGTAACAAAGCCATTATGTTATTCATCCTAACAAAATGAAACAAGTTGAATGAAGAATGAATGTCGAAAAAACTGGTATTATTCAGTTAAATTAATATAAATTGTTCGGGGAAGACTGCGTGGGCGCATGATGCAATCTCTAATTTTTATCTGTACCACACTTTAATAATGATAAATGCATTGAAGCTCACGCGGCTATATGTGTAGCTAATGGTTATAATGTATGTTTGTAATGCAGTTATGGAACTACTAAATCTAAAATAGAAAAGAAAATATGGTTTGTATAATATTTTTAAGACATTAAATTATCCTAAAATGAGGAATCATTAAACTTATATGTTATGATGATGTTATTTAAAAAATCAAGGATTTTTTGTTAAACCCCTGAACATTATTCGTATGAAGCGCAGCCATCATCATTATTTACTTTTCCTCTTTCTCTAATTACAAAGTCCTTTTCAAATTGAAAAGAGACAGCTACATCGTTTAGAATTCATTAATGAGTCTAATTGACATCACTTCATTCAGTAGCTTGATTGGCTCGTTGAGCCAGTTAATTGGTATCAAGGCTGCAATTTATCTATCATTTACTAACATAATCATCAACGACGTCTTAATAATGTGAAGCTAGTTTTAAATTTAACTTGCACGAGCTAATATTTGAGCAGAAAATGTTTTGCTTATTTCTGTATTTTTCTAAGGCGTCACCGTCGCGTCGTCGTTAGGTTAGGTTAGGTTTACACACTAGTAGGCTAGGCCATTTACACACTAGTAAAAATTGAATCACTTTAAAATTTTGTTATGATCTTAATTTACCTGTAAACTACCTTAATTCATTTATCATTCACGTGTTGCTTACGACTGAATATGTGGCCATTCAGTTCACAAACTCCACAAATAAGGATCTAACACACGCCAACTGTCCTAACAAGCAGGAAACAGTACCTAATTCGATAATTGTCCGAATTCCGTTCACTAATCGGATAGTTTCCGAGGACAGTAGTGGACGCTAGTAGGCAGACAAGTGCAATTGTTGGTAATTACGTTTCGGTCATTAGCCACTTGAATTGGCGGTCGAGTTCCACTAGCTCCCAGTGTGATCAGCACTTGAGACAATCGACGTATGTTAACACTTCTAGACGAGACTAAACATGTATTTAAAATGTTTATATTAGTAAAACGAACAGAATTTATTAGTGTAGTCGTGATTCGCTTCTACTTGTTTAGAATAATGCTATCTGAAGGTCAAACGTTGCACGTTTGAGAGCAATTTGTCCGCATTAGTATAAAAGAACAAAGTTTGAAAATAAAATCAAGTCAGAAAATTAACGAAATGCCAATGGTGAACTTTTTTGTAGGTAATACGGAAAACACAGAAATAAAATTTACGAAATATTACCCATTAGAAGCTTAATAAGTTAATAAAACTTTTTTTATTCATTAAATTAGGCCTGTTGTTGGGAGCAAGCAAACGTTTCGTGATGGTATCAATAGATTTGACTGCCGCGGCGTCGGGGATGGTAAACAAATTTTATGGGCATGTAGCCTTGCAAGCTGTACTAGTCACGGCATTGTTGTTCAACTGCTGACTCGCACGCACTTCACACTATTTGACTGATGGCAATTTACTCACGAAAAAATAAAAATATTACAAAAGAGAGAAATAATTGTCGACAATTTGAAACAACGGCATTGCCAAAATGTATTATGGAGTTGAAAAGAAACAACGATAGTATATTTTCTTTCCCCGAATTAGATAGGTACCAAATCGTTTAATTATGATCAGTATAAAATTGTTATCTTAATCAATAAGCATTACTCACTGGTCATTGATCCCATTGTATTATTTAAACAACGTTCCAAAAATAGTTTTCCAAGGCTATAGGAGTAGTTCTTTGACCTATAACCAGCTGTTTACAATAAAAAGCTGTTAAAGAAGACTTCTCGTTTTCATTTTATAGTTACTATTATAAATAAACTATTGGTTGACTAACTTTTATAATGAGACCCCTAATTAATTTACAGCCAGCATAGTTCTGACACTACATGTGAATCATTAACATAGTCGTGATGAGTTGTACACGGCTGATTGTGAAACTGACACCTGGATGTATCTGTGGCTTGTTCAAACGTGTACTGCACCGCTCACTTCCATGCAAACAGTGTTTACTTTCATCCTCAATGACCATAGCTTGTGTGAAGTCCGTCGTGCAAACCAAGATCGATTTTCGGATTCGATTTTCAAACTGACCGTTTCTTCGTCAGGTCACTGATTGGACATCCAACAATGACGATTGACAGGGCCGGCCGGCCACCAGCCCCCAGGCGTGCCTCTTCCACTTACAGAAGCTACGACGAACTTGGCGTAATAGACCGCGCGAAACCTCTCAAGTATAGACATGGAGGAATTGAAGACCTCACTGGAATAGAACAGATCAGAACCTACAGGGCGTACGAACCTCAGGATATGGACGACATCACTGTCATTAGTTCTGAGGAAGTACCAAAGCCAAAAAAGAAAATTGCTGAAGGTCTAGCGAACGGGTTCAGAAGAACATTTTCTGTTAGAAGTCGTAGAGAAGAACCAGAGGGAATTCCTTTAGACACTTTCAATGTTACTTGTGAGGAGAACTTTGCGACTGTTAGAGGGGCGCCTTTTGGAAGGCGTCGGTCTTTGTCGAGGGATAGGGGCTCGTCGCTTTTAGGGAGAAGTTCTTCAGAGGGCGATGTGAGGATGGTTCCCCCCCGCGCCCCACCAGCTGCACCCGCACCTCGGCTCCACCGCTGCCTGCGAGCGCTTGGCGGCAGCTGGAAGAATCTTTTACTATGTGAGTCCTCGAGATATGTGGTTAACTGCTTTCTTGATTAATTCTGTGTATTACTGGCATTGGACATGCGCGAGGATTAACAGCTAAGCAGCAACAGACCACTGTAATTAACATCATCTATTAACCGTGTCTAAAATCGTAACCATTATAATGCGTAAACATTATAACTCTTAACCTTAACAAATCCGGTTTCTTCTCTCATTATTCTGTTATTTAAGTGGTAGTTAACCGTTTACTGCTCTCGCCTTGTCCGGGTTAATTATTGGTGTGACGGGTACAAATTACCACTAGGAGCTTAGTCAATCTAAACCTGTGAGTAATCAAGTAACTTAACCGAATTAAACGCTTTCTTTTATGTAAATTAACTGATTGTTTATACTACTAAGTAGGGTGGCAGTTAATCTCAGATTAGACAGTGTGGCTATATTTTATTGGACAATGATACCGCTTAATTAAGTTTGACGTAATAGCCGAATAATGATATCGATGTTTCGTTTCAGTTTGTTGTGATTTATCGCCACAGGTTTGACTAATTGATCATAAAATTTACTATTCGAAAGAACTTATTAGGAAATTAATCTTACCTGTAGGCAATCAAATATATACCTGTCTATTATTACTGCCATGAACATAAAATACGTTCCAAGAAACGACATAATTCAGTTGCATATTCGTTCACACAATCGTTATCGCGAAACCGAGACGTTCTAGGACGTAACTTCCTTTAGCCTTGACACTTCTAGCATGCTCTCAGCAGTGTTTACTCAGTTTTATCGCTAATACTAAGCTAACAAAGTAGTCGTTATGTCATATGCCACGTAGGCGGTATCCGCGTACTTCTTAAATTCAATTATAAATGTGAGACCTTGACTTTAGGTTTACACAAACATTTATCGATATTATCATATAAATGTACCAATATCCTGGCCATATTTTGTTTTGGTTACAACGTTTACGCCTCCAGAAGCGCCTACATAACGTGTAGGATGCGTATATGACACACGAAATTGTATAATATGGCTTCTTTATGGTAAAATATTGTTTTGTTAGCCTATAAGCCCATGTAAATGATCATTTTGTATCTACTTTGACATTTTGTGACTGCTTATTGATAGTTTGATACCTATTTTAGCATATACGGTGTCCTGTTGTTTATTAAACAAAAGCTTGTTTGCAAAAGTAATTTATTGGTCAAGTAGTTTTATTGTGATTGATATGTTGACAAGACAAAGCAAAGTGCAGCAGATACAATTACTTAAAGTTCTGTAAAAACTTCATAACACAACCTATTAATCGAATAATCGGTTGTTATCTAGTGTTACATAAGCTGTGTTAACCCCAGGCTGCGAGTGGTCTCTTTAAGAAAATGGCCTTTTTAATTTTCCGTTAGGCTGGCTTTACAAGCCCTTGTCGAACAATGGCACGGTTAAGTGGAACTGAATGCTCTAGTTTTGTCGTGGAAAACATACCAAAACATGTGTAGGTATATGGACAATATTATATTTCGTACTTGCGTACGTCCGGGTAAGCATTATCATTGATAAAAATAATGGAACTAAACTGTGCTAAAATTCCAGTGTTCGAGTCCAATTTGAAAATAAGCTACTAAGAAGGTAGTTTCAGTAGGCGAAGAATATAAGGCACTACTAGGGAGGCCGTAGGCTTGTTTACCATTATCATTTTGAAAAAAGGTTTCAACTAAAAAGTGCGTGTATGCCACCCCTTCACTCAAACAAAAAATTATATGAAAAAACCATACAATTTTTTCTCATACCTTGTCTTCAAAATAGTGTTCTGCAAATCTAATTATCGGCAAAATATAATTTGTAGATGTAGTAAGCATTTCTCAAGTCTCTAACTCTTTCCCAACGAGTTCTTCTATTGCCCATTTATTTTGTACTACATTTCTCGCAGACAGATTAACGTCGATTGCAATACATTGTGTATTGCAAACTGTAATGCAGTTATAGTTATACCCGCCGTGTTTATGTTACTGCAGCTTTATAAATCAAACTCAAATGTTTTATTTCAATTAGACAATATTACAAGTACTTTTGAATTGTCAAAACTGGTTAGAATCTTTTTCTAAGTCTATTTATACTCATTACAAGATTCAGCATCGTAAAAGAGTAAATTTGGTTGTTAAAAACGTAAACACATTTCGTAATAATAGTAATTATATCAGCGTATATAACTGTCATCATATAATAAATATGTAATTATGGTGTAGCCCTACATTTCGGCTGATATCAGGGACATTTGGCAACAGAGCACAATCAGTTTGTCAACCCCCATACAAATAAATAATATTTATGTCGTCTGCGTAATCTGGCAGAGTTACAAATGTATGAAACGCCATGTTTACTCCTATATATTTCATGAAATCTTACGTAACATCGGTTTTTCCGCTCCTTATAACATATCAATCATAACAGGATATTACGCTACATATGTATATGCAAGACAAATTCAAATATATAAATTATTATATGGATTTTGTAATTAGCAATCGATACATTTAGTTAGAAGCTGTTAGAACTGTATAATAAACTAAACAATTATTGTCTATGTCACTGTAGTACTATATTATTATGATGCCGCTGTTGGCAACACTGTGTCTCTAACTTCTCTACTCTGATCTTGTTGTCATGTCTGCTCCGGTACTACCTACTTAATAAATCTCTCTATATTGCGTCAATCCTGTGTTATTTGTTCATAACCCAACAGAAGCTGTGATAGCCTAATGGCGTGAACTCAAACTGTGAAGTCGACGGTCTCGAGTTCAATCTTCAAAGTTACATGTCTATTTATCACATCGCTCAAACGGTGAAGTTAATATCGCTGGGCAATGCATGCTTGATATATATTTTCTCGATGGCGTGTGAAGTTTGCCAACCCGCACTAGAAAGAGCACCAGGCTTAGCAGTGGGACAGTAAATTATACATTTTACATTTGAATAATTAGAAGATGGATTGTAAAATTCATCTTGACAACGTATTTATATTACAATAATGATGTAATATAAATTTGTTGTTGTTATTGTAATAACCATATTAGATCTTTATCATTTATCTATTAGAGGTTGTATGTGTTTTCTATATACGTGACGTTAAAGTGAACACAGATTGATACCTATTACAGAAGCCAAAATATAATAAAAACAATTGCATTTAGAAATTACAATCCCAAAGTAATTAATATCCTGTTCACATTTAGCAACAATAGGATTAACGGACAGAATATCCCCTAATATCTGGTATCCCTGTTCGTTTGTTCGTAATATCACGGGCAGTGTTTGAGGGGTATCCGTCCTGGCGGGCGGTGACGGGCGCCGCTCAGACAATTGCTTGTGGGCATTTAACGAAATTGCTTTTGTTCCTACATCTGCTGTCATTGGTATTGCCTTGTTAATTAATTATTTAATACTCTATGGCAAGGAGATTACGATGGAAAACCAGTTTGTATAGTGATATGAAAATGGGCTGAAGAAATCATAGGCTTCGATTTCGAAACCAATGCGGTCATAATATGTGATTTATAGATAGAATTTATTAATTATTGTTATAATTTATCACTCGCTTATTTGGCGAAAGAAAATATTATAAGGAAACCTGCATTTTTAAGAAATTTTCTCGATTATAAGATTTCTTCAAATTCACTGCGGAACGATAAGCATAACCCTTTTTTTTGGGTATTCCCCTGTACACATCGGTGGTGCATTAATATAATGAAAGATGAATGAATGATACCGATCCTTTTAAATAATTTATTTCTAACATGGCGTTCGTTCTATATCGTTTCTTGAAGTTTGTTAGTATGCAGGTGTAGCTAATCTTGAATAACCCATTAACTTCTGTAAAGCTATTAATTTCAATACTACTCACAGCATTGAGCATGTGATTCATGTGTTTGGAATCTTACAATTGAAGTAGTTATAACACTTTAGTTACACATTGTGATGTTAGTTGTAAAGTGTACAAAACCCGTTATATTAAACTCAAACGTTTTATTTCAAGTAGAGCAATATTAAAAAGAAAAACTACGTAGCTGCACCAAAAGGTAGGATTAAAGCTTATACTCTCACTTACTCTGCCAAATTTTTAACAAATCCTTTCACAACGTCGGTGGTAATCGCGTTAATTAATCATTTTAATATCTATAAACATTGTAGTAGTAACAACTTAGTCTATGGTACTCCAGGATTATTTATTTTTAATTTTAAATGTCGAATAGCATAATGCCATGTATTTCAGCCAGTCAGTGTTCGTTTTACTAAAAAGTTATCGTAACAAACTGTTGAACAGTGTTAACCTATTTACAAGTTTTTATATATCTTGTATGGGTCTTTAGAGCCACCTCACGTAACCGCAGGGTTATCGCCGTCACGTCGATACCGTGTGTCAGCCATATTATCTGCACATTCCGCGCGCACAGAACAAGCTCGTAGCTTTCGACGCCATTTTATAACATTCGAGTTTAAAATTGGAATTCTAGATCTTTTTAAGGCAACTTTACAGATTATATTTTTATTGTAATTTAGTTATTTCAGATTACATTTTTTTTTATTGTTAGTTTCACTTCTCTGGATTTATTAATTTATCTCAAACTTGCAACGTAATTTTGACCAACTAGACAAACATATTTTTTGAAAATGATTTTATTGACACTAATGATAGCCGTGGTGCAACCCCTCTCTAAAAAGAGAGGATATCCCATATAACATCTTGTACGTTGTACCGTAACATAACTGGAGTATAAATATTACCCTCAGATTATTAGGTCAGAGCAAACGACACTGAGGTTGTATCACGACTCGCATGGCCGGTAATAAGCCCGTAAACGGTGCGAATAACCGTCCGTCAGGTCACAGCGGCGGCTGGGACACGTGTCTCAATAATCTTGGGACTTACTTTGATCAATTCTATGAAGATTTTATTGAATATATTAGAGAATATAGTTTTCAATTTAAAGGGTTAACACTTGTCGGTGGGGTAAAAACCAGTAATATCTTATTATCCTCTGCCTTTATTTTGGTCTCTTGATAAGACTTATCCTAACTTATCTTTCACTTACTGAATACCATTTAAGTCATCCCCAACATCGTTTTCTTTCTGTTTTTCTAAACTTATCTTAAAGAAGTTATCGTGTCGTTTCTCATGAACAAACTAATCTTCAAGTCATTTACTTACAGGCACGGGGCTTCCTTTCATTTGACCGGGATTTTGTGACCACGCAAATGTCTTTCGAATTCGTAGTCTTCACACGCCATCTAAAAAAATTTAAACCATGCAGATTCCTTCATCATTTGATCACGCAGATAATTTTAATAAGTCAGTGGATTATGAATCTTGAGATTGAATTCAAGATCTTTGATTTCACAGGCTTAAAGGTTTTATTCAACATCTTGGTTTGTTATCTCAACTCGTTAACTGCGATTAGACAGAGGGAAATCTATTACAGTATCAATATAGTGGAGCCCCAACCCTTTAATTAATAGTTCTAACTGAGGCAGGCCTACTCTCCGTCTTATGAATAATATGATCCTATTTCATCCTTCTCGCTTGCAATTCGTCAATTTCTGTAACTTTTGGAGGCAGCGCAGCGGTTTAACTTAAAGCAGATTCATAAATGTAATATTTGGTTGATAGAATTGAATTAGTTGGAGTTTAAACGGTTTGAATACTATAAAACTTGATTCCCGTTTATTTTGACGTTTTATTTACATATTAAGAATTACTTGATGAGGTATATGTAATAAATGTAATAATGTAATAAAGATTAAATACATTTAATAGATTAAATGACGCATAATTGGGCACAAATGTATGTATGTTATTTTATGGGAAAGAAATGACATATATTTCACCTATAGTTTAGAACTGAAAGTACTATATTGTTGCCTGTAATAAACTCGCTAAGTCGAACCCAACATGAGTTATCTCAGATTCGGAATTAAATAATTCGTTTTCCATACATTTTCTTTACTACCATTTAGGCTTGTGTGAGCAGTGTGTGAGCATTGCTCTAATAACACGCAATTTTCCCACACATTTAAACATATTCCCATACACTTGAACTAAAGAAAGAGTTAGTCGTTGATTCTGATCTTTTATGGGTAACCAACCTTGAATTGCTTTGTTAGCTCTTTCATTGTTTACAACGACTCACTGGCCAAATATTTAACTTATCAGGATAAAGAAACTTTTTTTACTTACGGTATATGCGGCTTTGACACTGTGAAGTTCATGAAAGTGCTAGTGATGCGAGACTAAGTGAGTGTTGCGAGACGAAGCGAGACGAACTAAGAATTAAAGTCTCATTTACCAACATTTCTACAATTATTAAATTCTCGTCTCGTCACGCGTCTGGTGATAAATCAACTTACAAAGATTAAAGTTCTTCGAAAACACACTAATAATTATTAACTATAACTTCTAAAAACTTAAGCTATTATTAGAATACACTCAGTATGCACCACACAACGCATACCTCATGTAATAAGAAATAACACGATCAATTGCTTGTCGGCCGGCAAATGTCAATTACAAAGCAATCAGCTATAAATAGCGTGTAATAACAGTAAATCACTGGCTTGTTACTGGAATATACAAGGATTTATATTTATTTACTGGGTGTATGACGTAACTGACGTGGCTGGCCGTGCTGGCTGGACTTTTGGAGTTCGACTAAGGGCCGGCCGCTGAATAGACCTTGCGCGGTTTATGCCGTTCTATGTGAATGAAGCCGTAAATTCAATTCGGTGGAAGTTATCAGGTTTTACCTTACATGGGTGTAAAGAGACCATTAATCTAGTTATGGTGAGCTGTGAGTATTACCGTGGGCCCTCCTCCAGACATTACGTAGGTATCTACCTAATTCAACAAGTACTTATCTAGAATAATATCATTATATTGGCTATAAAGCTAGCAGGAGAGCAACTCAACGAAGGTTGGTCATTTATAGAATTATAGTCACCTATACCAAACTTTAATGCTATATTACTTACCATACAATTTCATATTCAGTCTCTAGTCACTAGAAGCCAAATTATTTTACGAAAAAATATTTTTTATGAATTTTATCGCGATTTTAATGTTTCGGATCTTATAAAACATTCACGGTCACGGGTAAATTGTTTTTTTTTTTACCATGAACTTATCAAATAAGCTTACGACCCGCCTAATGGTAACTTACCATCAGGTGACCCGCATGTTCGATTGCCTCCTTCTTCACTAAAAAAAAAGCGGTTACCATAGCGTATGGACGTTTGCAACGCCAGAGTTGTCGCTGCGGTGTTACCGACCCCAAACATTTTATTTGTAAATCCAACTTATTTAAGGCGGAAGCTTCACGGTAGCCCGCGAAATTCAAATTTTCGTAATACAACCCTCACAGTGCATACAATTGGATTGAATTACTTTTTCATGAAATAGACAATCAATACAGCTATATCCACTTTTAGGGCTGTTTTATTGATTTCATCATCATCATCATCATCATATCAGCTGGAGGACGTCCACTGCTGGACACAAGCCTTTATTGATTTAAATTATTATAATTCTGTAACTAAATACCTATTACAAGCGCGAATCATATTTTGTTCAATGTACAGCCTGACAATGACCGGCAAATAGCAAAAAACGTACAAAAATTTGAATTTCGCGGGCTACCGTGGAGCTTCCACCTTAATAACCAATATCCTTACAGTTATTTATTTATGAATATAATCAGTGTTTTGGTAAATTGTGCTTTCTGCTCCTATATAATAAATATCATTATAACTGTTCCCTGTTGCATTGTTTCGAGATGTTTATCAATGTGTCCTACTTTTAATTTCGTGTTATTTCACGCTGATGACGCAGTATCTTGTCCTATTGTCCTCACACACGTATAAACTTGGTTTAATTGACACTTCGTATGAAAGTAACGACATGACTTCAGTGATTTACAGTTGGTATCATAAGTATATTTCAGAAAAAAAAGAACTATATTTTATCGGGCCGGGCCATCAATATTAAATTAATGTTCAAGTGAGACGTTTTAATGATTTCAATTTTTTTTGTTATTATTATAGAGCAGGCTATTGGTAATTAATACAATATTTGCATATTAAGTTATTGTGAAAATGAATACGAGAAACACTAGTCAAACTCCTAAATATTTTCAAAGAAATAAATCTACACCATTGTAAGTAATATTAGTTAATTAAAATAAAACGATTGTGTATCTCAGAATATTTAAAATACGCATTGTTGTGTTAATATCCTTATAATTCTGAAAAAAAATACATATTTGCTCCAATTGGCCCGTTGGTTTCAGAATAAACGCCTACATTTACCATTGATACTAATAATTTCATCAAAACTCGCGTTCAGTACAATGGAACATCTCTCAAAGCAACAAAAAGTTGACAAAATTTTAATAAATGCTTAGCTTTTGTCCTAAAACCCCCTGTTTGCGCTCCAGACGTTGGACAAAGCATTCGTGCAAACATTTATAAAAAGTTTAGCATTTTTTTTTTCTCGGCACGATTGTCTCTCCCTTCTAGGGCGTAACAAGAGACATTTGCATTTAATGGATAACCTAGCGAGAATATCATTTTTTTCGTCTGTAAATACTTACGTCTAATAAGCGAATAAGTATGATGTGCGTTGTGGCGTTCCTGAATTGTGTTATTTTACTTTTTTTTGTAACGCGCAGAGACAATGGGACAGTTTTTTTAAACGACTTCAAAAAGGAGGAGGTTCTCAATTCGGATGTGTCTATTTTTATTGACAAGACTGCTCGTTAATCATTTTCTATCCCAATTAATAATAGTAAAAAGTAAAATATTTTCCAATTATAACCTTTTTGATGAAGAATAAAATAATTAAAACGACACTTGTTTTAAAGAAAGAACAATATCGACAAAAAAGTATATAAAGAAGAAAACTTGTCTCTAAACGTTCCAGACAACGTTTTCAAAAGTTCGCTTTCAGTATTCCTCTATTGAAAAACGTCTTGATTTCTTTTTCCACAAAAAAAATCAAATGATTTGTTTCGCAAGACGACAACTGGTATAAAAAGGTGGACCTCGTATAAATTCTTAAGGTACGTCGACTCGGATTCCCTGAGCTATTATTTGAAAGCATGTGCCCTTTCCAGACTGGCTTCAATACCTTTATTGTTCGTCCCTGTACGTTCGGCCCTTTGTGTCTACCCTCGCACAAGTGAGGGCGAGCGATAAAAGTGCTTAACTCTGTTTTAAAGTTATTTGAAATATATCGCTTTTCGAATAAAGCGCAACGTGCAGCTTCGCATTATTTATTTTATTGGATATTATAAAATTAACAATTTAAAAAACAAAATTGAATCTTTATTTGCTTTTTATTACCGTTTTCGTGCTTTTACTCGTGTAACTTTCACTGTAAAGTAGTCAGTTTAATTAAAAATAAATATTTACAGAGGTACTTATTTACTTCAGAAAGTTTTTCTAGTTTATAGTCCATTTTGTTTATAACTTATGGATAAGACTGACTTGACAAACACCTTTATGCGAAATTATCAAGAGGTTTACAAAATATAGATATTTAATATAATTATGAAAAACATTATCATACGATGAAAAAAAGAACGATATTTGATTTACCTCGTTTCAATCCCCGACGGTTGCTTTGTGCGATGTCGAAAAACTTGTTTTCTTATTTAATTGACTATGAATAGAGTTGATTTTCCTTTGTGCTGTTATAAATACGGTTATTAGGTGGAATTAGCCGAAGTTTCACGACACACGTGCTAGCGATTACAATGGATTAAGAGTCGCTCTTTCTCCCTCTCTCTCTGTACGAAATTTGATCTATTGAAGTGTGGAGTTGGGAAGTTTGATAAATTGAGCTATTAGAAGGGGCGTGGTGTTAATATATAATGTGTAGGTTCGTTTATTTATTGTTGTTGTTTTTGTTTCAGGTAAGTACTTCAGAACACTTAACCCATTTTGACTTCAGTAAGTGAAGTCTAGAGAGAGTTGCGCTCGTTTGTTTGTAAGTCTCTAAGTGGTTCGAAATCCTACGTAAGTATATTTCGCTAAATAATTCATCAAGAAGTTTGGATTAATCAGGAAACGTTTCTCAATATTCTAATATTGTTAATTGGCAACAAGAATTGTATTAAAAGCTTTTATGATCTGCTATTAGTAGACATTGATACTAAAACAAACGAAATCAGTTTTAGAAAACCCATTTTGAGCAATTCTGTCATTTGATACATTCGGTTCTGTGATTTTGGTAAGTGTGTAATTCAATGGAAAATGTACCTTAAATACATCGGGCATACCGATTACTTATTACCTTATAGATTATACTCAATATTAGCCCAGCATCCGGATGTATTTGCCTATATACCGCGCACAAATCGAAAGTGATTTAGAAAACAATTACTTTATAGATGTAGGCTACGATATCGCCGCGGTATCGGTCGTCAATCGCTGCCACCTGACCCGCGATGTAATCGGCGTAATTATTGTAAATATACATTATAAACACAGCTAGGTTATCGGCGGATCTAGTGTTTAGAAGATGTAGGCGCCGGATATGGTGCTAGGGGTTGGTTCAAGGTATAAGTGACGGGGGAATATAACGAGTTCTTGGAGTTTAAAGGAAGGTGGTTCTGATTAGACAGTTACCGGTTGTAATAAGTAAGTTTTCAAGCTCGATCCCGATACAAAACAAGTTAACGTTAATATTTAATATTTTTAGGAGAAAATGCTAGACGGAACAATGTTTCGTTATCGAAGAACCACTAAGCAAAAATTAAAGCTTTTATTAAAATGACAAATGGTGAAAAATCTTGAAAATTAACGTCAGATATTGTCTCTAACATTTTCTGAACTTGTTCCAATCATAAAATATGTTAAGGCAACATGTTCCGCTGCGCGTGTCGCTTGTACCTCGCTCAGTCGCTCGGAGTGTGGCCCACCCCGCCCTGACGAGCCCCAGAGATACACACGTCCAGATAAACATGTCCACTCTATGAAAACTGTTTACTTTGACGCTACTTTGACGCCATTTTGACGCACTCAGCGTCCATCGCGTCGCATCTCTAATTCGTAGCTCCGGGACCAAATCGATCATCCAACTTAAGTATAATTTAGTGTATTTGTTGTAATATACGAGTAAGATAGTTATTCTTGGAATTTAGACCTTGTCACAGTAACTTGATAAGGTGTAAATTCAAATGACGTGGAAGCCTAAAATGCAGCAACTGCAACAGCATGGATGTGGGAAGCTATTGATTCCATAATGAGGCGTTATCACGAGTAAGTGGACGTTTTAAAAGTATAGTCTTAGATTGTTACGGATAATATTGCTAGGCAGAGTGAAAATTACATACGTACAATGCTGCTATTGTATTGAAGACATTTATCAAAGTATTAATCGTTTCTGCGTTGGCGGGAAACATGTAGGTGCAGATAGAAATCTTGAACTCTTCTCTATTAAGTAATCACTAGCACTACAATGTTAGCTATTAGAAAGGTTACTGTACAACAAAGTAACGTTATTTATGAATAAGAGCTAAATTCAGCTAGCAACAGCTAAAATGTCAACATAAGCTGAAGCTTTGTGAAGTGCCGAAACAAACGCAGATATAATCATACTGCTTATTACATCATGTAAGTCGGTTTAATACAAAATACGCACAAGTAACCCGCCTTTGTTTGGTGCATTCCCTAATGACGGGTAATCCTGGCAATCTCTTATAAAAAGGAAACGCGCCCTTAATTCTGCGCAACCGACGTAATCCACCAGGACTTGTTAGTAATGAATGGAGAGGAAAAAATATACCTTCAGCTTTTCTTAACATACGTGGAAAGGAGGAAAACTATAATAAAAATGTTTATACAGATATAGTGGCTTTAGATGATGAAGCTTTTGTCTTAGTTGCGATACTTTGGCTAAACGAAATTAGTTCTGTTACCAATTGAAATAGGATTGCAAATTCTTATGAAAAGGCTAATAAAGATATCGTAAGTTTTCTTCATTATTATTTGGTTACTTAAAATATAAATCTCTATATCAAGGGCAAAACGAGTGTTGAATAATCAAAAACGTTGAACTTTGAATCAAGTGCAAGATTAAGTTAAATCTATCTCTCATGTATAAGCGAGATCCACAAACAAATTTGCAATAACTAGTTATTGATAAGACCTGAATGATTTTATGATCAATTAGCGCAGTGGAAACTGCCATGGGAGATTATGTTCGAAATTCAAAGTGGTAAAGTGAACTAGTCTTTAATCTCTAGGCTCCTAGTGGGATTTTATCGACGTGTAATTCTATATCTGTTGCTTTGTAAATGTCAACGTGCAACCGTACGGTAGAACTGTTTAGCTACAAGGTTGTCTATGGCTAACATTGATAGGATTAATTGCATCTGTCTCTGAAGTATTATGAATTAAACGTTTGATATGTGTAGAAGAAATATTGGGAATATCGTTTATTTCGTCATCGTCTTTAAGAAATTTTGAACATTGTTTTTTTTTCGTTTGTATTTTTTTGGAATTAAAACGTTATCAATAATGTCCTCAGTCGACTGGTCACACCACTAGGCCACCACAGCTTATCAATATACCGCGATAAAATCCCAAAAAGTAGTTTTATCGTAATAAATAACAACCTTATCCAACATTAAAAATATCTTAATATTATTTGCCAAAATGATTCAGCGTTCTAAATTCACATGCCTCTCAAACGTGTTTCTTCTCCCAATTCAATTTTCATATTCAAATTAAATATTTGCATAGCCTATGTTGTTTGCACATCTTATCTATCATTAATGTTTACCAACCCTAGTGAAGACACCGGTTTAAATATCGTGTGAACGTCATTTTCTGTTCAGCCATTGCTAATAAAAGAACGCGAAACACTCTTACAAGACATTCTTGCATTTCTCATTATAACCGTTAAGTGATGCCTTTACCAGAGTTTATGGCTTTTTATCTTCAAATATGGCAGTGTTGACAGATACAGAAACATATTTTATTTTTTAAGTGAAATTTTAAAGTACCTTTACTTACACATCGCAGTCGATTTTATTGAACAGGTGCAACAGTACCTTTTACGCAATACCGTAAAAATTTATTGCCATCAATGACAGAGATTTGTTAAAAAATAAATTTTGATTGGTAGTATAACACGTAATAAATATACCATTAACTTTATACAAGGTAGGAGATAGAAAAAGCTTTAACGAAGTAAAAATATACCTATGAACACTTTATTACTATTGTTAAATATACTGACATATTATTGGTTATAAGGTTCGGCTTTTATTTACGGTAATATTATTTTTACGCACTATAACTAGTGCTACATATACCATACTTGATTATACACATAAAACCACTTTTCCCTCTTTGTCTTCCCCAGTAAAATTAGGTTCAGTTTCCAGTGGGAATTACTGTAATGTTGTGTAAAAGAACTGATATTCGATTGGTAAGCGCAGTATAATCTTACACATTAATTGGTCTACTTTTATAATAAACTGTCGTTTTTTTGCCAATTTTACCACCCAATATTCAAAAACAGAAGTTAAAACTACAGCATAGTATTACCTTTACCTTAATTACGAGAAATTTAAAGATCGCCTTTTAAAGAAATTCAGCCGGTATACATAATAAATACGCAATGAAACATTGCAACACATAAATTATAGGCTGACGAATGTCCATCACAAATATGGCAGTTTTATATCTTAATTTAAAGTTAACTTTATTTCAATTTCACATGTTTCGTATATTTCAGTGTGAAAGTATCATTGCGTATAAAAAGCTTTCGGTCAGTTAATTTTATATTTTATCTATGGCAGTCTATCAGTATAAAAAGCGAAGGCATAGTCTATCGAAGCACAGAAACGGCCTCTCGGCCGTTGCCACTGGTAAGGTTAATATTATTATTTCCTTTTTCTTTATCATGTTAATCTACATAATTATGTTAAAAAAGAGGGTAGGCTAAAATAAACAGATTAATGAAAAACTCAAAAAGGTCCTAGAATTAGCTTTCAAAGGATAATTGTTGAAGGTTGAACTGTACTAGAAGTAGAAAGAACAGTGTCATTCAGTAGACATTCCTTTAAATCAAGGTTAATATACTAAAAATATATGCTTTAAAAAAAAGCATACATTTTTCAGCACCAGGCAGTCGTAAAAAGAGCAATAAAAATTGAACGTTTCAAGTATATTTACAGGAAATTGTTCAATAATTTATTGCTTTTGGCGACATTGAAACGATACACTCGTAGCGATACACCAATCATGTGCCCAATCCGATCCCATGTTCATATTGTTACGAAACGATACACAGATACATCATTGCTTGCAATCATTGAAACACAATCTGATGGCGTTCGTCACGTGCTAGACAAAGGCAATTAAACACATACAACTGCGAAAGTAACCTCGATATTGGATTGACAGACACGAAGCAGATGTACTGCTTTTAGTAGTATGGATGGGTAATTTGAGCCTCGATGACAAATGACGTTAAGAATGAAATTGGTTTGAATATATTAATAGCCTCGCCTTAAAGTGTCTGTGGAATATGAAACAAGCTTTTGAAAAAACTATCTTTACAATTGCTGCATCATGTGCGTTTGCGCTAAAATACTCTCCGCTAGATATCGCTGTGATTTGTACAATTGTATTTGTACGGGATATTCTCCAAGGTTACTGTTTAATTAGACAGTGTGAAGTCGCGTGTATGTAATTTTTGACTGCTATTCTTGTAATCTGTCCACATTTACATAATTACTCCATGTGCTATCTCTCCCATGTCAATCTTGACCGCACTCACGACAGCAGGCGCTCAGATTTCTCATCAAGTAATTACATAAGATGAAATCTTATTGAGTTATGACTCTGTAATTGCAATTTTATCGATACACTACCGAATGCATCAGGTTTCGACCCTGTCGGTAATTATAGTCGAAATCGAAATTATGTTTTCTTTGTTTATTTTAAAGGTCTTAATTAAATTTTGTTTATGTCCCATAAATTTGGGATGTAATGGACACTATCTTCTGTATACAGTTACAGGCGGACAAACAGGTGTTTAATGGTTTGTCTTATTTGGCTAATGATGATAATAAATGTATTCTTCTTGACAATAATTATTGTATTTAAAAGAGCATCTAGAGAGTTTTTGCCGGCTCTTCTCCATATGACCTAATTTTAGGAATTGTGCAACTAGTTATGACAATTTAAAAGTACCCGGAATATTTGTTTAATTGCAATAAAACATTTTAGTTTGGAATTTGTACAATGAAGCCACTGTCGTCAACGATGTAGTTTAATTGCTTTTATATATGAAAACAGATGCAAAACATGCTATTAAGTTGCGTGCTCAAATTTAACATAGAAATGCCTTTAGTGCCAATTGTGTATGTAAATGTTTCTCGTATGTAGATGCATGCAATCATATAAAGTCATATGTACTAAAACTACCTAGTTCTACACCCACACACACAGCACCAACTCAAATAATTACGGCATAATCTCACGCTTGAATCTAAATGCAGTTCACACCCCAATGATTGGTGGTTCAATCATAGTTTGACAGTTTAATACCACTGTCTATAACTAACTGCCAATAAGATCATATGCAATCCGAAGTAATATTGTAAGGTATATGCGAGGACTAGTCAAAACTGTTACGACCTTTCTGATAAGACAAATCCGGTTGATAATAGTGATAGTGACGGAGTCATTTCACTATCAGGAGATAAAATAGATCTATGTTGTAAATATTTGAATGTTTTTTTGTAATTAGTCATTTAACGATGTCATTCATGTTGCTATATGACCTGTTGAAACTCATATAATTTAACTTTATAACTAAGTAAACTATACATACGACATACAATCTCATAATCAATTCATAACAAGACATAGATTCATAGTCCTAGTACAAAAACAAAAAACTGTTGTCTTTTTACCCTTTATCAAATCTCAGTACTAAGCCAACTGATTTGTTTATCGTTCGTAAAGCAATAAGAAACCTTGGGAGCTCCCTTATTGGTTCAAATTCTGCTCCTACTGAACGACAAACACAATTTCGTGCCCCTCGTATTACTATAGTACACTTGTACTTACTTTGTTTGTATCAAACACCCTTATACACGTGCTTTATCTACATCTCCGAAATATGTATAAACAAGTACATAATATTTGGGATTTTGGATATTTCCTGAGTAGGAGGTCGGATCGACAAAGGCAAAGTAATCTGTCAAATGATAGACGGAGGTAAATTCGTGGAGAAGAAAAAAAACTGATGTGAAAATTGTTACTGTGGAAATCTTGTTGTGGATTGTTAGTAGGTAAATAATATTTAATAACACACATTTAGAGTCATGGTCTAGTCCTAAATGGCACAATAACCGGACAACCATGAAGGTTCGCAGGCATGCAAAATGGCGACGTTCATCTAAGATCAAATCGCTTCACAGGCTCTCGCGCGCGCCCACTCTAAAATCAAATAGGCAAATATTGATAAAATGCAAAGCCGATAAACTTGGCAGATGTCTCAGTGTTCAGAAGGCACCCTCCCATATAATTTAATGTCGTAGGGGAATCACAATAGCTATCGATTCCTTTGTGCCCGAGGGAAATCGCTTCTTCATCCACGTTTTTACAATGTCACCGCAAAACAAGCGAGCATTGTACAGACACCGGTTGGAGGTAAACTGTACATTATTATGCATTAAGGAGCTGAAGAGATAAATAACTAGAATATTTACTTACGCACATACATATTTATAGCATCTGTTTTGTGCGGTTTGTGTTTTTTCTGAAGATCGGTCCACGTTTGTGATTGAAATTTTTCATATATTAATTTCTAGTTTTATATTTAAGAAATCTGTAAACATAGAGCTCAATATAGGTTCTCAATATACTCAATGAGCTTAATGAAATATCTTCTAATTTTCATGAAGACAACGTCATTTAAATATCGACATCAATTATTCAAGCACAATTTGTAAATCTGTAATGATTATGTTCTGAATAGGGACGTGATTAAGCACTTTTGAATCCAATCTTCAATGTTAACATTAATCTTTCAGGTAAGGAACTGAAAGACAAAAGCAATAAATTAAAGTTGGTTACGTCGAATCATCACGTTTCCAAACCACATTGTTTCCACCTTCATAATTCTAATTTAGCAAAGGAAACACTTGGCGTTGATTCACAGGGAATCGGTGCTGAATAATTAATAGGTTTCTGGGGAGCGGGCCCGACTGAATGATCACTGCTGCTAGATCTATAGACACAACTATAGAATGCAAACTCGATAGTCACCTGACTATAAGTGTTCTAGGAAATCGACACGAATGAGATGACTTTCGATATTTAAAACAAGAATCAAACTTAAATTCTTTGATTTTTAAATATAAATATATTTTTTAATTGATTACCAAAAAGTTTGGTATATAAGTGAAATTACATTATTACAAGAGACGAAGATTAATATTTCGGAGAATGTCGGTGCTGCCGAAGATATGCCCCGAAAACAGTGTAAACAACAGCGATATTGAAAGGCTATATTAAATTATATATTATTATTGTAGATTGTCTTGAAATTGAAATGTTTATACAAAATGATTATAATTGGATTATAGAATAAAAATAATGTTAAGATAAGCACAAAAGAAAAGCAACATTTATTGTGCTAAAATTTCTAAGAAACTGACGTTTTGTGACAAAAGAGAGTTAACTTATTACTCTAAACTCAGGTAAATATCAGTCCAATTACGCTCATACTCGAAAATAAACGGTTTCATCGCAAAGCCCGCGGCGAAGGGGTTAAATTAGTATTTCCGCCAACCTTTGTCGTAGTCGACGCACGCGGAATACTCAAGTTTTTCCACGTTTTATAGAGCTGATTGTGGAAAAGGCAAGATTCAAGAGAATTTATTCTATACCATAGTATGTTGCTTCATTCTGTAGAGTTACTTACCGTATTATTTGTCGACTGACTCGCAAATCTTTGCATAATATAAAGCGCAAATATTATTTTGAACTCCATTTGTTCGAAATTTCGAACAATCTTTTGTTTTTTCTTCGTTTGGTTGCATTTGTTTAATTATTTCCACTCCATTTTTGACTGTTGATATTTAAATTTCAAAGACGTCATTTGAGTTTTACGACTTTCACGGCTGCGTTCGCTGTCTCTAATATGTTATAAACATTTAGTTACAATGTATGCTGTTAAGCCAATTGAAAATAGATTTATCATAGTAGGGGTCGATAGTAGAATGGACACGCTGTTATTCACTAATTTAATCAGGGCCCGTCGACTAAATCTCTTACTATGATTGATCTGCCTTCAATATGATTTTACCAAACCACAGCCACTGTACCGTTTTACGTGCTCATGTTTATTTATCTTTAACATCCTATACTAGCTATAAATATAATAAATAATCTTTGTTTCAAGAGAAACATCAAAATAAAAATAAAAGTGTCGAGAAATTTGAGACGGCGCGAAATTTAAAAACAATGCAAATATTAATTTATGCCCCTTAATTTTGTATTACGTACGACATTTTCTGAAATGTCCGCACATATTTCGAATTTCGAACGAAAGAATAATCGGAATATTTTCCTTAATTTTTCATACGGCTCAGTGGGGCTCTGAATCCCCCGGGTTTGCTTTTACTTAACGGAAACCTTATTTAAAATAAACAGCCTGGTGTAAACGGCCGACGTGCCTAAAATTCTGATCGCGTCGATACCGGGTGTATTATTTTCACTGGCAATAAAACGAACGCGACCTAAAATGTGCTTTTTATTTGTTTTAACTTCGCTTTATTTATTTTGTGCCGGTGATATTTTAGAGGTGTGGCGATGCTACTATTGTGAGCAAAGTTCCAATATTGACTTACCTTCTTGCTTGGTGTGATACCAAAATACCTACTCACTTCACTTGTTGATATGGCCACTGAGGCTACTGTCATATTCTTATTATATTCAGCAAATTAATATTGACTCAATTTTATATCCATTCAGATAAACACAGTCAATCCATTTAATCCAAGCACTTTAGATGTTTTACAGGAGCTTAGAGCAAGATTAACTAGTTTATGATCATTTGAATTCAATTTTAGAACATCATTTAATCGATACTTAAATCGATCATTTTATGGTTAGTATATTAACTTATACACATAATCGATTAACCACACTGGGCGTAAACGGTGTCTGATCGCAATAAATGACTCCTACTGGCTTTCGAACCAAACAAATCCAGGTTTACGATATTGTTGCATGCAAAATCTTAAATTTTACGACATAATTTATGAATAAAGACATTGCGAAACTTTATTGGACAAGTGCCAATAAAACTGTTACTAAATAATATTTATAATGAAACATATTTTTATTTCACTTGCAGTAGGAAGTTTCATTATACTAAAACCTACTGAACATTTCATCTATAAAACTGAGTAAGTACTAAAAACTAATTACCTACATTTTTCTCTAAAAATTGTTATATAAGTGAATATGAACGTAACTGCATACAATTTCAGGCAATTTAACGAAACATAATTTCAAAAGCCTCGTGTACTTCAGGGGCGCCATTCTTAAATATTTGTTTAAAAAAAAAACAACATATATATATAAGCCAGACTTTAAAAAAATCCACTCAAAATTTTTGTATTACGGCTCTGTTCACAAATGAATATATTATCTAATTGATCTAATTTTCAAACCTGAACCAAATAAATACAAGCATTATTTTGTATGGTCTACAGCAGGCCATACAACAAATATGCAAGACACGAAGCCATGACTAGGTTATGGAGCAGAACTTAATCGATCACTGCTGTGTCTCGAGCTTTTATTTAAATTCATACACTTAACTATGACGACAAATAACCATCTGGTGTTACTGATAAACATTTTGTAATTGCTATGTTTTCAAGTACAAGCAGTTATCAATCTCGTCCATCGGCAACTTGACATTTGTTTAGTGCAACGAGTATAGGTGTTGGTGAAAAATAATTATTTTTCAAAATACGTTTTCTTAGTTTTTAAAAGCTGTGCATCCATAATAGTGTGACCAGTGGATTAAAAAGTCAAAAGTATCGAATTCAATCCCAAATGTAGCTCTGTCTGATAGTTAGCTGTATATATTTTGATTATTTAAATGACTTTACAACGCTATTTAAATAACATCTGGTGTAAAATACAAACCATTTTATAATTATGACTATAGATTAAAGTACATATATTTATCAATATCGACCATCAAGACAAGAACTTTGCATTTGCATTGGCACCTGCTTATAAAACGACGATTATTTAGATTGTATGTCTATTGAGGTGACGCCAGAGCTAATAATAAGTAAGGTCACCATTAAATAATGAATTTGATCAAAGAGGTAAAATTATCAAGTAGGTAATACTACATCCCGCTACGACCTTTTACGTCGAATTGACAAAACCTGTGACCAAAGACAATCTTTTGCGTGTTCAACTTCAACCTGGATGTGTTGCTCATAGATCTCACTCTCACTCATTCTCGTGACTAAACATACATAATAGCTCGGAAAATCTTCATATATTAGCTAACCTGTATTGTAGTAGCACGAAAAACACATTCTATTGTGTACTTTATACCTGTGTTATTTATGTTACAAATTGATAAGAGTACTATTCTTGTTAACTACTGTAATTGTATATGTAGTTATTTGCATCTACAAATATATACGGAACCTCTTACCTAGTTATTACTATTAAAATCAGCAAACGAAAATCTATCAAGTACATAAATGTTTATAATTCCCATCAAAATTTATGCAAGTCACCGAACATAAATTAACTAAAAAATGACTGAGCTGTGCAAAGAAGCTTATGGCAAAGAACTAAGCACAGCTGAGCGAGAAATGACAGAGGTGACCGTTAGCATTATGTAAAGTTATTCGTCGCAAGCGCAGGTAGTTCATCCCACTCGGCCGCCGCCGTGGCGCCAGCGCAGTACAGTCCTATATACTTGATCTAAAACCAATCTAAATGCTCATTAAAATTGATCAATCACTATATCTCTAAACTCTTGTTTCGAGGTTGACATATTTATGTTAAATTATGTCGGGTTACGAAGTTCAGTGGCTTATAAATAATAAAATAAAATAAAATTATATTTTGATAGAATGTTTCTTTATTGCATTCATCCAATGTTTATGGGTCATCCTCATAAATTGTTTGTTTATTTAGATCATCGTTGCTGTAAGTGAAGTGTTATTTTCCTTTGGTTAATATTGAAACATAATTCTCTTGCCTACTGCAATCGATTGCTTATCATGATTGTAAATATCACAAACGAGGAAGTTATCACATGCATTATTAGCATTCAGAATGCATTCAATCATTCCGAAGTATACACCACAATAGATTCCAATATTTATATCCTAGTAAAAAAATCTAGTGCCATTTAGAATTCCAAGTCGTCTGCGATGTGTTTACGGGTGCTTTGTATTCCAATAAATTAGTGGCGTCTAGTGGCCTTTACTGGTGATTAAGTGGACAAGCAATGTTCTTTACTTTTACCTAGTTAGCGATAGACGTGGCGACGGCCGCCAGTCGCCACGCAGCGACACGTCTCGCCGTATCAATCATGTTATGTCGGTGTTGCCAAGATTCTATCATTTTTTATAGCGCATTCTAAGCCGTTAATCTGCAGAGATAATTTTTCTTGGACGATCTTAGATACCTACTATGATAATTTGCTTGTTTTTTAAGCGGACAAATGCTTCGGAAGAGATAACCGTGGTAATAATGTTTATATTGGTATGTTTATATAGGCTTAGGCAAGAATAAGTAAAACCTCTTCTTAACTGAATATTTATATCCACCACTCGGGCGGTAATTATGAAGACGCTTCCTAAACCAACAAAAAAAAAGGACAGTATTAACCTAACTTAATCTAGACTCGAGTACCTAATGATGTCCATCTTTATATTTAATTATATTTCTGGCAACACAGAAGGTACGCGTGCGCGGCCTCAATGTCCCGCCAATAGCCGACGATAATTGAGTCGCTGGAGCCTTATAATTGGCACCTTTTTATTTAATAACACAGCGCATAATTGTTGTAAACAGGCTGTGACTGCTAATGAAAAATGGGGAAATAATTGTACTGGCAACAATTTTATTGATACTCTACATTCAAAGTTCGTTACAGTAGCCTGACAGGCCATTGAACTATCAAAATGGCTTACATAGTTGTTAAATTGGAATAGAAATCTTGGTTGGTACTGCACTGAGCAATAACAGGTTCAATTGAGTTGGTCTAATGCAAGTTGTTTACATTAGTTGACGGTAATGATTTGCAAAATGCAATGGATATAGTTCATTAAAGAAATTTCACAAAAATAAATGAAATTACTTCAATAGCTCTTAAAAATTCTAACGAGTATATTATAAGGAGCTATATGAACATTTAAAAGATTTAATTTTACCTTTAAAGCATAATTCTGTAATCTATTCAACCATTTCGCTGCAAGGAACGATGGATGGATGGACAAATAAAATAGAAAACGATTCCAACGCGCTGATATTTATGCCTCAAGGCTCGCTCAATTCCGAAGCTCGTTCCTTGTAAAAAATCGACTTTTATTATGTTTTATTCTTCTCAGTCTAACCGTAGTCATTTCAAAGCAATAAATTCATATTTATTGACATATCGACCATTTTCTTCTCTGCTTGTGTATTATTCTCAAATGGATTGATCGTAAATTGTAATAAATTACACATTTTTGCGAATATTTTTAATCTTATTTTTTTGCTCTTAACATGATTATTTTTGTTTGAGAGGTTCATGGACCAGGGACTGATTTGCAAGATGGATTAACTTCACTAAACGAATCCTCTTCGTGCCTCGGAAGGTACATCAAACTTTGCTATTTGTTAACAATAACATTCGTAAGTGGTAGTCAGAAGCCCAGAAAATCAGACTTTAAGATAATTGGCTTAGAAAGAGTCAGTAGTGTTTCGAAATTAATTGCAGATGACAGTCGCCTCTTCCAACCACTTCTAGTTACATAAAAACAAGAAAAAGCCTATGGAGTAGCAGTTACAAATATGACTGTGACAAAGTTTCAACAGACAGACAATAAAGACAAGCAAATGTCATTTCGTAACAGATAATTTGAGGCATGGTATGTACAGAAACCATAAATATAACATGGACGCCGGCACAATGCGTGAATTTAACAACGTTTTTATTTTACGAGTCTCACTAAAACATTTCGGTCCCTACAATAAAATAGTCTGTGTTTTTACGACACCTGAACGTGAATGCGCGTTTTCAAAGTGATTTTGGACCAATACGGAGTGTGGGACGCTAGTTGATACTTGTATTACTGACAAATCGCCTCACGTAACTAGCCTGCAGTGTTAAAGGTGGTGGCACGCCAGATCAGCTCTGTTTACAGCCATTAAAATTGGACTAAATCCTCGAAAGGAGGCCAAGAAGTTAAAGTGTGCTATTTCGTCATGTTAAACACTATTTAGTTCAACTGCTGATTCAGTTTTTGTTATCGCGTGGGTGAATTCCGACTGCATTTCAAATTCCATAGAAAAATAAGTCTTTCGCCGTTTTACACATAATGGTTATTTTGCCTGACTGTATGTATGTTCGCATCGAGCTAACGTTATATTCTAAATGTCACGACCCGGCTCAAACCGCAGCGCTAATGGCTAGTGTATATCCGCGTTACGCGTCAATAAATATGCTTGACAGTGTAATGTTATCATTATTTCATATAAACCTCACATTCACATCCTGTGCGGATCAAATTATAGCTACTACATATAAGTAAGCCTTCCTGTTTAGAAACAATTGACTACACCAAGCGCTTTTTAAAATCGTTCTTTAAAATAAATGATAACTTACTGAAATGCTAAGTTTTAAATCAACTTTAAACTGTTACGCAAAAACGTATCCTAAGTAATTGAAGAAAAGTTTTGAGATAATTTGCATTTAAGGTACTTTTAGTGATATCATAATAAATATTTTTGACAATAAGTGGCGCATCAAATGAAAATTTAAAATAGAGCTTTTATGAGAATACGAACGACGAAATCATAAAAAAGAAAAGTTTCCTATAAACCTTATGATGCAGATAAGTCATTAAGAACTTGTTAGCATAAAACCTAGTATATATATTAAAGAAGTATCTAGCTTTCTCAGTAAGTAGAAGATAACTCGTGTTGGTTATTTGGCCATTCCGTTGAAGTCCGCCAATACATTAAATAACACGAAACTGCATGATGCACTTAAAGATATTAAACAGACCTGAACAGTATTGAGTAGACACTAGGTAGCAGTAAAGGTCTGTCCACAGTAGTGGCATGGCACGGCAAGGGAGTTTTACGTGACATAATAAACCATAACTCTATACTGTTAAAGTTTAAATTTCAATCACATACACATGCATTTGTTTTTGTAGCTATGACGATAATTATTGCAATTCCAACTATAATATTTTAAGGTTAAGGTGCCTGGTTGGTCTAGTGTTCGTGTGTGCGACTGCTGAGCAAGAGGTTCTTGGGTTCGATTCTCAGGTAGAGCAAAGTGTTATTGGATTTTTTATTAAATTCTCAGTAGCAGTTTGGAGTTTTCGTGCCTGGTTGATGGCCATACGTTCGTCTCCATGGGACCTAAAACATACCGGCAAAATAGGGGTGTCAATTAGTACACCTGCCTAACTCTTCGAGGACGCCAGGCGTGATGGTATGTTGTGTTAAAATTTCAATCACATACGGACACGACGTAGCATAGCACTTGTTTTTATAGCTACGACGATAATTATTTAAATTTCTACTTTAATATGTTAAAGTTAAGGTATATATCATGCTGTATTATACTTTGTCACATAAGAATCCCTTACCCAGTCGTGCCACTGGTCGCAAGCCCTAAGTCTCTGCTGTCAATATATTTGTCAACAGTATCACAGAAATGGCACCGAGGTTTATGTAACTGGATGTTTTGTGTTCGATACTTTGAGTGTTGGATCAGTGTCGGGCGTAGGTAGCACATTCCTGCCGGCGTGGTGTGGGCCCGAATGACATCTATTATATTATCTCCACATTCCGAGCTGAGGTTAGGCTCGAGATATTTATTGCCACATGTGTCCTTCAATTTGTACTGTTTTTTACCAGCTTCCTGTAACTTTTTTTCTTTCTATCCTTGCAACATTTTTTTACGCATACAACACTCGTAAGTCTAATGTAACTACATACTCCCTTCGACACATACAATCATAGTATGGGGTCTTGGGCTTCATTTTTTTATTAATCCCGATATTTTTGGCACAATAAAACAAAAGAGTTCATTTTATGAGATTTTTTAAACATTCCCTTAAAAGCCGTTGTTTAAATGCTGTTACCGAATTCCTGGTATTTACTTTCTCTTGCAAAGAGATTGTCAGTGAAACAAGTAACCTACTGTTTCTGAAACACTAATGGAATTTAAAAAGTAAAAGTTAGTTTCGCAGTGATTCCTTTACAAATCCATATATTAATAGATATTTATGCAAAGTAACATCTATTTCTACTAGTTACATGAATGGAAATTTGTGTCATGCCTTCTAACGCTGACCTTGTAGTGTGTCACAACCATTTAGGATAGCTGCCTACCTTTTTTCGCTCTATATTTGTCTAAAGAGCCCAAGCAGTAGGAAATTCCTGATCACCTTGAACTGTGAAATATCTACATCTTGAATTAGGTACATAGTTATTAGTTTATGAATTTAAAATATCAGTTATTGGCGCTTAACTTTGACCACCTTGAAACAAGCACGCCTGCCAGACGTGCCCTCTATCAAGTAAGGACGTTCTGCCAAAAAGAAAATTTTAAATATCGAATATAAACCACAATGTATCCTCTCGATCCATCCACAATGTATCGATAATCTTACAATACTTTTTTTATTTGCCGCCTAAACTTATTGCCGGGACTCTCGGCTTTTGAGCTTCGAAAAAAAACGTCCCTAACCTTTTGTTGAGCACAACGTCGTTTAGCGCCGTCGCCGCGATGCCGGCAGATAGTCGGTTCAAGTCCCGGCTGCAAATATTTCCGTCTAATTACCTACGCTTTGGCTTACCACGGGATTTTGTATTTGATTGAGATAAGAGCTAGCGATTTCAGTTCTTCTGTTTTATTTACTTATTTGGAATTTACTGCAAATTCTCTGTAGGAAAGTGGTGATCGGAGTTTAGAGAAACAATTAGTTTGGCTTATATTTCTCATGAGTACATTTCTACTGCGAATTATTTAAGCTTGGAGTGCTAATTATTTCTTTATACCAGAATAAAAATATATTTAAGTTACTTAGAAGTAATACTATTTATTTAAAAACTACGGCAAGGATCGTAAAGGGTTCTTCCGCACATAAAAAAAATGTATTCCCTTATACCTCATCATGTCAAGAATATTTTTTATATACGACATACATTATTTCCAACAAAAAAACAGTCTATCTACCATCTACTATATGTAACATAAACATCGTTGCTTAGCTCGAAACTAGATGGCGCCGTGTAATAATGACCAAATATAATAATTTAAAATTTCTTAAATTAGTTAAAAACTCACCTTGAAATGAATACATTTACCTAAACCCAAAACAAAAAGGCAGTAAACACCTAAAGCAATAGAATAATAAAATGACTTATGGCGGTGGTCGGCACGACATTCTTGTGTTGGGCTGTCGCAAATCTAAATCGTTATTTCAACCTGTCACTTTATCATGTTCTGTCAACGTCAACCTCATAAAACACACACACACACAAGGTAATGTAGCTTACATACATAGCAAGTAAGTATCACTACCTAATTTATATTTTGACGACTTTGAAGCATTTTTGTAAACGTTAACAAACTCCTTCATGCTTATTTACTTTAAACTCCATAATCTTTTTTGTCGTTGTTTGTTAGCGCATCTTTATCTATCAAAACCAAAAACAAATGCCCAGAAAAAAAAAACAACTACCGATACATTAATATTTTTTTTATTAAGTTATTCTGCGAAATGCATTCTACATTGATCAATTTTTTAAACTTTTTGTTATATTTATTAATTATTGTTTTTCTGTTTTTTCAGGTAAGTTCTACTTTATTATAAGAAAGTCATTGCGAATAGATACAAACAACATTTTGGGTAAGTTTTTCTTAAGACAAATTAAACATATAATCAATATATTGTATTACAACGATAAAAAGAATAAATATGGTATCTTACTAAACCATTAAAAATTACATCGCAATATCGATACTTCAAAATTTTTAATACATGAAATTAATCAGAGTCACGAATTTGGTCTCATAACCTTACTACCTATTACTACAGCGCTCACGTCATTTTTAATTAAAGTAGATTGTCCAACTGTCTAGCTGACCACGGCTGGCCCGTGACGACATCAACCACAATATCCTGACCTTCAACGTATCCTTCGAGGGTTACAATTTCAAATATAATCAACTATATCGACGGATGTTCAGAGGTGTATTACAAATGGCGTCTTGAAATTCAAGTTCAAATGGTTTCACTTAATGTGACATAGAATAAAAAAATACCTACGTTAAGATATAAATAAAGGAGAGACTTAACACGAAACAGCTATTATTCTGTGGTTATTGTTTTTTTTATAATACGTACAGCACCTTATACATCAAACATTATTGTATAATATGTTTCAGAAGTACAGAAAATGATCAGCAATACGTAAGAATATAATTAAAATGACATAATAATTACAGTAACCTCCCGGCGATGTTAATTCTCTGAGTCTGTATATTAAATTCAGTTTTAATGTGCATTTTAATGGCCATACACATTTTTAAAAGTGGAATAATGAAATTCAAGTGACACAAGACTCGTTTGTTTTATCTTTAAAAAGAGAACTTGCTTTGTCGCAATTGCAACTCTTTAGACAAATTGCTGCCATATTTCTCCAACCCGTTCTCCGTTTCCTGATTGTAAACAACCATCCAAATATGTCGATATATTACAAAATATTGATTATATGTTAAAAATACTTGGCTCAAATGACCGCCATTTTCCGGTTCCTTAGCCGTCACACTCGCAGCAACATTCCCAATTTGTCGCCTTTCGCGTTTCGCTGCATCGCTATAGGTAACATTTCCAACAAAGTATAAATTATGTCTTATCAGGGGGTAATAAAGCTTTAATCCGCGTATCATCATGCTTCATAATATTGTAGTTGAGTTTGCAAGTGCATAACGGTGCCTGTGCCATGGATGGATACGCCAAATATGGCGTGTTCCTGACATTCGATTTGTTGCAGTTTTATCTCGCTCCTTCCTCGTTTTAATGTTCGTATGTTGCTCGGATCTTCGTTTTGATAAAATATTTAGTTTAATAAATAAATGGGATTTTTCTCGAAGCAAATGTTGCATCATTTGGAAACGTTTTTCAGCTCAACTATAATCGTTAATAATTGTTTGTGAATACTTGAAGCAATAAATATATTGTGATATTAAATTGATATATACATATATATAGTATAATAGATATAATATATTTTAATGAACTCATCGAAATTATAATGATCAGTCTTTTGCACCGAAAACAATCGCCACAAATGAGGTTCAATGTCATTTAATAATCCCATAGTCAAACTAAATTAAAACAATGTGTTTAATGAACGAGCAGTCAGCACAGGTCGGTATAATATTGATTTAACCCATGTGGGTACCGATATTAAATGTATCCGAACTAGTTTTATGGTCCCGTACAATTTAATAGAGCCGGTTTTATGACACGTTGTAAGCAACTCTATCAAGTAATTGGCTTTGAAAAAAGTAATACATGTTAGCGGTCAGAATTGGATAATGAATTTATTGTTAGTTTATCTCCGGCATGGAGATTAGATTAAATTAAACAGGTATTTGAAATGAGACAGTTTAAAGATGCTATAATAACTATACAAGAAAAAAGATTGGTTAAATTTCTTAGTAGTAGACAAAGAATCTAACAATAAAAGGTTTAGATTTCATCAAAGTCTAATTTCAGACATGTTATGACAACAGATTGTTAATGTTGCATAATAATAACCTGTCACTTCACTGTTCGGATACACACACAGAACAAATGTTTTGCAATACGGTTTGTTTAGTCTCAAGGCTGTACGCTAGCAGATCATTGCCAATTTAGATAAAAAATAGAATGTGTATTTATGAATGAACAGAAACTGGTTTCGAGCGAGACATCCTGATGTAACCTGACTGACGTTCGCTTCTAATATTAATAACATTTTAGAATTCATTGGGCATTGTATTAAATAAACTAGACAGGATGATATCTGTAGCAAGTTTTTATACATTTAATAAAAAAGTTTTAGAACTCTTTTGTGAATACTTATCATGACTGTGTAAATGTTAAGTGTTTACCTTGTTGGAGACCCAAATATTAAATAAATAAATAAATACAATTTTGAGACATCTTTGACATAACATACCATCACGCTTGTCATACCCGAAGTGTTAGACAGAGGTGTACTAATTAATGTACATCCACATTTCGCCGAGCCTATTACCATAAATCGGACATGAATCCGAACTCCCAGCTGCTACTGAGAATATCATAGAAAAACCCAATAGCACTTTGCTCGATCTAGGAACCGAACCCTCTTGCTCAGGGGTCAGGCTTGCAACCTCTAGACGAGGCAGATACAGACATCATTTAATTCTAATGAAACGTGCTTCATCATAAAACACATCGTCACTTACCAACAGGTGAGATTGTGAAACACTTACCCTATAAATGATAAAAAAGGAGCGAATCCAATGCAATTAAGAAGAGAGAAGGTAGATTCTCAAATCCTGGTGGGAACAAAAGTAGTACTCCAATTGGCGGGTTTCATGCAAACGAAGTGGCTTGCAGTAATACGATGCTTCTAAGTTAGAAAGTTTGTGCTGATTAAATCAAATTGCTTCATCAAGTTCTGAGATTACAACAATCATCAACGTCATTAACCCGCATCTCATTTTACGGTGAATTTCTCTCCTCAATCTGAGCACACCAGACTTACAATCAAGTGGTCACTAATCCCTTTAAGAGTAATACAGGATGTATATACATTGATGTTAATTATATGATGTAGTAATATTTCAATTAAATTCTCATTTAAAATAACGCGGCCACTTATGTACTTAGTAAATCTGGATAACTCTCTAACTTGCATCGTTGTCTGTCTGTTGTTGTTGTTGGCCTAGTCGTCGTGCCTCTGCTGAGCAAGAACTCTTGGGTTCGATTCCTAAGTCGGGTTTAGTCGAGCAATATGTTATTGGGATTTTCTATAAAATTATCAGATGGCAACAGGCTCGCCCCCTATCACATGGGACCTAAATCATAACAGCAAAATGTAGGTGTACATAAGTACACTTCTGGCTAATCGTTGCGGGACAACAAGCGTAATGATATCTATGTAAGTACGTTAATGTGGAAAAACTACATCAAGAACTATCTCTTCGATTTTACTGGAAAGTAGTCGACTACAAACTTGTAAAGCGATGGAAACTATACTCTAAGCAGGATTGCGGAGCACGTCTCAGTTTTCTTGCCTGTCGTCGAACTCGATCTCTTCGGTTCTAAGAACCCGCCGACTCTTATGTCAGCCGACGGTTTTTGCGCCATTATTGAGGGCTGTGACAGCAATATGTGATTGTGTTTGCGTCACATGTCGTTGAATAGAAATATGTAACGCGTTAAATCTATGTAAGTTCATTCAACCCGACACATCGACGATTCACAAAATTATAATAAATTATTCTTTAATACAACACTTTCGATCAACAATACCAACGTTGATCGAAGTATTTTGCAATAGTACAACCATGAAGAATATTTTACTTAAATAATATACTTATACATAGTTTGGTATGTTTATTTCAATTCTAATCCGTTCTAATGCGATGGACCTGCATTTGTATAGAAATAATATGTAATAAAACTGATCCACAAATGGATCCGAGCTAGGGGATTAAATTGAAATAACTCAACTATACGCTATAGAGCTATGAAATGAAACACTCGTAAAATTAAAACTAGAATTGAATTTCTGCAATAGGTACCGTCCTATATTTCATGAACAAAGCACTAGATTTACCTTTATTTCTTTAAGTTAAGACTTAGGCAACATCCCGATGAGTACAAAACAAATTAAACCAACAAACATAATTATATATTCATGATTTCCTGAACAAATAAATGTTAACTAGTTAAATAAACATGGTTGTAGTATATAGTAAAATAAACAGGATAACGAATATTTGTTACCGTGCTGAGAGATCTGTGGCGAGCTAATAAGCGGGAGATTTAACAGTTTAGACTTTTATCCTAGATTCCTAGGTGGTATTATGACTCAAATTAGTTTGCGAACAATAAAATAATAAATACTCAATATTCGTATTTATGCCAATCAAATAGCTAAGCTTTTTTTTTTCTTAACGGGACTGACCAGATCTGTCTGTCTCGTATGACATTTTTATAACGCCTCTTTGAATGCCATTCCAATTATTTTGAATTGGTTTATTAAATACCATTATTTGTTTTTACGTAGTTATGTATACAGATATCCGCACCCCTCGTCCCCGCACAATGCTTGTAAACCAAGATACGTCATGCCACACATGACGCACAATTAACAATGATTACTCGGATTACAAATGACTAATTCTCATAAAACTAACGATAGCCAAAACGATTAAGATTCGATACTAATTACTCTTTTGTTAAACAGTAGACATAACAATAAGACCACCATGTTAATCATACTCTAGTATATAAACCCTTGTAAACTAAGACATTTAATTCAGTTGTATTCTAAAGCTCATGCTGAGCACTTGTGTATTTAAATAAAGTATTTTTTTATTAAATTCCTCAACGTTCCCACTTGACTGGCGCAGCCGGGTCGGATAGTAAAAGTCGCGAAAAAGTGCTTCGTAATAGTCACACAAATCGGTCGTACGTCGCGCTCTACGCTTAGACAAAACTATTCGGAGAACCTAACAAATAAATTTGTCAACGGACCAGTGCAGAACAAGCAAGTCTTCAGAATACAAGGATTCGGCATGGGATCGAGCATTATGTGAGTAGACCCTTGACTCGCAAGTGTTTCCCTAATTCCCTGTCTATTCCCTTTCCCTACGTCCAATTAGACTAAAAATCGCAAATTTTTCGTAACCCATTTGTATCGTTTAGACATAAATAGCTAAACATATAAATTTCCCCTTCCCTACGTCTAATCGGATAAAAATCGCTGATTTTTCGTAAATAATTTGTATATTAGACAAAATCGCTACTATACAAATCAGTTGTTATTAGACTAACATTGCTAATCACAACTATTGGATAAACATTGCCAACCATAGTTATTTACTTGCCTTAATTAAAGAAAATTGTTAAAATGAGTCAAATACAATTAATTCCTAAGGAAATACAAACAATTATTCCGCGCTTTGACGGAGATGAAAAACTATTAAATTTATTTATTTCTAAATGTGAATATGTGATAAGACATTTCAGAGGAGAAAATAATTTACTACAGCAAACTTATCTATTTCATTGCATCACTAGCCGTTTGATAGGTAAAGCAGCTGTATTGGTAAGTGAAAGAGAGAATATTAATAATTGGGATAGTTTAAAAGAACTCTTTGTTCAACATTTTGGAGATCCTAGATCGGAAGCGTGTATAGCGATAGAGTTAGAGAATATTAAAATAAAACACGGCGAATCATATATAGATTTATGCCATAGGATACAGAACGTTAGGAGTTCGCTTATTTCTAAAGTAAACTTACTAACAGATGAAGGTATTAAAGCAGCGAAATATATTATATACAACAATACGGCACTAAACGTTTTTCAGTACAACTTGCCTGAAGATCTTATTAAGTTCGTAAGATTAAATAAATGCAACACCTTAGAATCAGCATTAAGCATAGTGATGGAAGAAGTTAATTTCCAGACGAGGTACGATGCTAAAAATAAAAATAAACCCGCGAATACATATAATCATCATAAATCGAATTTAATACCACCAAATCAACAAAAGGTTGAAACACCCCAAAATCAGTACCAAAGTAATAGAAACACATTCAAACCTAATTTCACGCCAAATGTGAATAATAATTATAAGTTTGGAACACAACCTCAAGGTTATAAACCTAATTTTAATAATAACAATCAAAGGCCTGTATTCAATAGACAGCCACAACAATTCCCTAGAGTTATGAATAACTATAAACACTCAGGATTCTTTAAACCGAATCCAAACCAGCAATTTCGCTTTGGTATAAATAATAATCAGTTTACCCCAAAACAAAATACCGATGTAACAATGAGAACAGTTAGAAATCATATGATGCATGATTCAGACGAATATGAAGTAGATCAAAACTATGAACAAAATAATAATGAAGATTATGCGGAAAATGAAGTTGAAAATTTTCAGATAGGAGCCTCTTCAGAGATAAACATGAAATAATAAATATTAATTACAATGAAGCATTAAGATTGCCTCATATAAAATTACCAGAGATAGGAGCAATTTTCATGATAGACACTGGTAGTACACGTTCATTAATTACGCCAGAAAAGGCTAGCGAATATTTTACACAATACATAGTACCAGAACCATTTGAAATAGTTAGTACACACGGACGGAGTAAACATAACGAAGTCGCGTATATTCCACTAACGAAATCATTTAAATCGAACATACAACATAAGTTCTATATATATAATGTCGATAACGCTTATGATGGAGTAATCGGATCAGACTTATTACAGGAGCTCGAAGCTAACCTAGATATGAAAAATTTAAAACTTAAAACTAAGGATACTATAATTCCAGTATTCTACAGAGCATATAATGAAATTAAATTGCCTCCAAGATCGGAAACTCGTGTTAGTTTACCAACGAATTTACAAAACGGTAGCGCAATCCTTAATTATACGGAATTCTGCCCAGGAGTACGTATGCCTGACGCTATGGTAACTTGTGTAGATTCCTATGCTCAAACAGTTATACAAAACTTAACCGAACAAGAAATGAAATTAACGGTAATTAATCCTTTTAAAGTAAATAAATTAATAAATAACTCACCTAATCATAAAAATTTCTTGGATGATAATAAAATCGAATATTTATTACGTGAGAATCAGAATAAATTAAGATTAGAACATCTTAATAGCGAGGAAAAAGAATCGATCAAACAATTATGTTTTAAATATAAAGACATATTTTATTGTGAAGGAATACCTTTAACATTTTCAAATCAAATCAAACATAAGATAAGAACAAAGAATGAGGACCCGATATATATTCGTCCATATAGAACGCCTATTGCAATAAATAATGAAATACAGAAACAAGTTGATAAATTACTAGAAAATGACGTTATAAAGAATTCACACTCACCGTGGAGTGCACCTGTTCATTTAGTACCTAAGAAAATGGACGCCTCAGGCGAAAGAAAAATGCGTATGGTCATAGACTATAGGAGATTAAACGAAATAACGATAGATGATAAATACCCCTTGCCTAATATCTCAGATCTATTCGATAGATTAGGTAAAGCCTCATATTTTTCAACATTAGACTTAGCTAGTGGTTATCACCAAATAGAAGTTGATAAAGAAGATCAACCAAAAACAGCTTTTACAACACAGTCAGGACACTATGAATTCAATAGAATGCCCTTTGGTCTGAAAACAGCACCAGCAACGTTCCAAAGAGCAATGGACAATGTACTAAGAGGATTACAAGGTATACATTGTTTAGTATATTTAGACGACATTATAGTCTATTCAACTAGTTTACAAGAACATATACAAAAGTTAGAAACAATATTTGATAGATTAAGAGAAACGAATTTAAAAGTAACATTAGATAAATGTGAATTTTTAAAGAAAGAAGTGTTATACTTAGGACACACGATAACTAAAGATGGTCTTAAACCAAATAATGATAAAATTAAAGCAGTCCTTAAATTCCCATTACCTAAAACTACAACGGAGATTAAAAGTTTTTTAGGATTAATAGGATATTATAGAAAATTTATAAAAGATTTCTCGAAGATAACACAACCATTAACGAATTGTTTAAAAAAGAAAAATAAAATAAATATTAATAAAGAATACATTGACGCGTTTGAAAAATGTAAACAACTTTTAACTAATGCACCATTATTACAATACCCCGATTTTTCTAAACCATTTCTATTAACAACGGACGCCTCTAACTTTGCTGTTGGAGCAGTATTATCACAAGGATCAATAGGTAACGATAAGCCTATAGCATTTGCTAGTAGAACATTAAATGATGCCGAAACTCGCTATAGTGCAATTGAGAAAGAATTACTGGCGATAGTTTGGGCATGCAAACATTTTAGACCATATTTGTACGGAAACAAATTCACTATAGTAAGTGATCATAAACCCTTAGTATGGTTAAATTCAATTAAAGAACCAGGAAGTAGACTTACGAGATGGAGACTTAGATTATCCGAATACGATTATGAAATTAAATACAAACCAGGAAAACAGAATAGTAACGCAGACGCTTTATCAAGAATTAAAATAAACGCGATAGATAATGAATCAATGATTGTTAATATAGGTAAAAATAAAGATGAATTAGAAACAGTTATTATCTCATCAGACGATGAAACCAAATCAATCAAATCATTACGATCATATTCTATACCGTCTATAGATAGCGAAACATTAACCGCATCCGAAAGGTCAACCATTCAAACTATTCATTCTGAAGAGAATACAGACTCATCAGATATACCAATACTAAAGGAAGCAATAGATACTAAACCTAATCAAATCCTTATATACACATGGAACAAGAATGAATGTTCTGTCAAAAACTTAAATAGAGATAAACAAAAAATATTAGAAGTTCATATGTCAATAAATAATTTAGAAATAATTAAAGATTTCTTAAAGGAATATATCCGCCCTAAAATCAAATATTTCATTTATTTTGAAGATGATCGACATCGAAAACAATTTACGGAAGTAGTTACAAAATTATTTAAGAAAGATACCATTAAAATAATCGAATGCACGGAAAGAGTAGTTTACGTAGATGACGAGAATGAACAACGAAATATAGTAATAAAATACCACACAGGAAAAACTTGCCATCGCGGAATTAAAGAAACGATAGCTCATTTAAAGAGAACATATTTTTGGAACAATTTAGATAAAACAGTAGCCAGTATAATAAACGCATGCGAAATTTGTCAACAAATGAAGTATGACAGAAAACCCTTAAAACCTGAATTACAATTAACGCAAACTCAAACGAAGCCATTTCAAGAAATATTCATAGATGTGTTTTCAATAGAAAATACTTATTTTCTAACAATAATAGATGCTTTCAGTAAATTAGGACAAGCGATAGAAATATCTAATAGAACTACACCAGAGATTATTAAAGCATTAATTAAATATTTTTCAATATACGGTGTGCCTATTAAAATTAGTGCAGACCCAGGCTCAGAGTTCAATAACAATTTACTCAAAGAGATGCTAATGTTCCATAAAATAGAATTACATATAGGAACCCCTCATAATCCTAATTCAATGGGATTAGTCGAACGATTCCATTCAACCATCATAGAAATTTATAGACTAGCAAAGTATGAACAGAAAAGTACAGATGCAGCATCAATAATGACATATGCAATTATGTCCTATAACCAATCGATACATTCAACAACAGGTCTTACGCCTTTCGAAGTAGTATTTGGTCATACAGATTCTACAAATATATTTAGCACAGATTTAACAGAAATTATACACAACAATTAGTCAAGGATCACGTGAAACGAATTAAATATTTATACGATTATTTAGCAAATAAAATATTACAAGATAAAGTAAAAATTAAAGAAAAACATAGCGGAGAAACAAAATTTAATATAAAACAAGGAGACAATATATTTATAAAAGGAGTAAACACCCGACGCAGTAAAGATAAACCGCGTTACGTAAAAGCCACAGTTTCAGATGAAATTAATAGGAATACTGTTAATGTTCAAACCGCCAATAGGAATAAAAAGGTTCCACTTAAAGACATTAAACGTCCTCCACAGGTACATCCTGATGTTAGTGACGCAAGTGACAATAATCCACGCCCTTCAACTTCAAAAGATTGAAGACAATCCTGGAATACTCCCTGTTAAGGAAGGTCAAGCCTTAATAAGCCTCTATAACTGGCATATAGTTAAAATATTAGATTTAGAACAGATTAGTAATAGTTTAAACCTTAATATCTTACAATATAATCAGTTAGTAAATAGCATACAAGAAAAGTTAAGCATGTATACATTAGATGGAAATATTATAGACGCCGAAATGCAAACGCAGTATATATTAAATATAACAGTGGATAGATATAATCAGTTAGTACCAAACATAAGAATCAAAAGAGGTCTTATAAACCCTGTTGGATCTTTTATTAAAGCCATTACCGGAAATTTAGATAATGAAGATGCAATAAAGTATGATAAGTGGATCAGTAAAATGCAATCACAACAAAATATACTTTCAAACAAAGTTACAGTAATCTCAGAAATAATTGAAGTACTCACGAATATCACAAATTCCACAAGAAATAACTTTATTATATTAGATAAAACATTAGAAGAAATACAAGAAATCCTAAATAAAACCGAATTTCAAAGGAGTAAAGAACTCATAATAAATACATTTAACTTATTAATTCACAATTTTCAAATAATATTAACTCGTTTAGATGAAATTGAAACAGCAATAGCTTTGAGTAGAGTAAACGTTTTACACCAATTTATATTAGACCCTAATGAATTATTCGATATATTAAAACATATAGAAAGGACAGATAAGTTAACATTTCCAGTCAATAGTAATAACCTAGTAAACTTAGAACATAGTATAAATATAAAAGCTTATGTAAAGGGCAAGCAAATAACCTTTATCATGATAATCCCTACAGTTCAATCAGAGACGTATAATTACTATACCCTACATCCTTTCCCTATGTATAATTCTAAACCCAACCTCACATTCCTAATCACTCCTAAACATACCCACCTTCTTGCGAAAGGGTCGAAAATATTGCCAATCTCTCAGCCTTGCAGAGAAATAGACGAAGGAAAATTCCTTTGTTACGAAGATAACTTATCTCCGGAAGATGAAAACAAATGCATAGAAGATCTAATGAAGTTTTCTATGGAAATAACATCGTGTTCACCATTATCTGTGAAAACATCTGAAATTAAAATTAAACTGATACAACCAGACACTTGGATAATGTTCACAGGAATCACTACAATCCTCACCGAATATTGTGACAACGATATAAATCAACATAATATAATGGGAACATACATTATAAAGCCAAACGAAGATTGTGAAGTAAAAATTGGAAAAATAACCTTAAGAAAACGCCACATACAAATTAAGGAAGAAAAACTCCGAGATATACCAAGTATACATCTACCGAATATAATAGCACCGAAGGATATTTTACATCGAGAAACCGTCAGCCTGGACGAGATCAACTTAGACAACCTGCAGTTTTTATCACAAATGTTAAACAGTAAAAGTGAAGTGTCAGAAAAGGAACAAGAAATAGTGAATGTGCATAGTGTTAGTATAGGCACAATAGTTTTATACCTAATTTTACTTATTATAGTTATCACATTAATGTATCGCTATAAAAACCTGTTATTACGTAAAATTAGTCAAAATCAACCATCTCAAATGTCGAAGGATGATTTTGAACTAAAGGAGGGAGGAGTTATGTATACAGATATCCGCACCCCTCGTCCCCGCACAATGCTTGTAAACCAAGATACGTCATGCCACACATGACGCACAATTAACAATGATTACTCGGATTACAAATGACTAATTCTCATAAAACTAACGATAGCCAAAACGATTAAGATTCGATACTAATTACTCTTTTGTTAAACAGTAGACATAACAATAAGACCACCATGTTAATCATACTCTAGTATATAAACCCTTGTAAACTAAGACATTTAATTCAGTTGTATTCTAAAGCTCATGCTGAGCACTTGTGTATTTAAATAAAGTATTTTTTTATTAAATTCCTCAACGTTCCCACTTGACTACGTTTGTTAGTTCTGTTTATTTACCAATGTCAGCAATTTTTTTCAGAACACTCTTCCGCTACAAAATTAAGTTTTCCTTTTCTTTTTTTTTAAGCTGCACGTTTCTCCATGACACTTTTGACATTGGCAGAATTGTCGACATCGGCATAGTTTGCCATTATAAAAAAATTGAATTTAACATATTAGCGTATATAAAATAAGCTAACTTCTACGCTTAAGTTAGCTATATTTTACTTATAAAATAAATCATCAAATGTGTAATTAGAAATAAATTTCATATTTTGAATTATTCAATTACTCTACATTGTCTTTACTCAAATCACCAGTATATTCTACCATTGAAAATGATGTAACCTATTATCAAAAAAAAGTGTCTATGGAGTTTTTTGCGATTCTTCATGCAACTAATGTTTGTTATAAAAAAATTGCATAAACTCAAGGATAATTTATATAAAAACTAGGTAGTTGATTTGAATATAATCATTTTCGACTTACCAATCGAATCTAATCGAATCGATTTTCAGTACCTCCTATAAAATGTAATCTTACGCAGATAAATTGATATTTCGTGTTTGACTTACATTATCGTATTAATAGATCGCAACTTGGACGTTTATTAGTATTGCTAATAATGTTTGTGATGAATAGTTTTAATCTAGGAAGCGATCCGAAGAAGCATAATTAATCTTTTTCATTATAAGTATAGACTTACATCCAATATGAGTTATTAAAAATATTTTTGAGGTTAAAAGTTCTCAAAGTTTATTAAAAAAAATAATGTTCATTCCCTTTTTTTGTTACTCGTGAAATAAGTATATAAAACAATATTAAAAGTTAAGGATCCACAGCTTATTGCAACAAGATGAATCGTTAAAGTACTCTTAAAAATGAGAATATTAAAAAAACTCATTTCTAGTATCCTTATCAATGATTACGGATCTTCTCTTCTAATGACGGGTACCAGCCTGTAGTCCTACACGCTGTCCAAAAATCTTTCAAGCTTGCATGTTTCCTCGCGGTGTTTTCTCCTACGTGTACAGGACATCATAACTTGATTCTTATTAATAACGCAGAATTTCAAGAGGAACTTACATCGATATCATCTAGAACAGGTGTAAGTTCTTTTATCTATATATATAAAAATGAATCCCTATTTCGCTTGGTCACGGCATAACTTGAAAACGGCTTCACCAAATTCATTGATCTTTTTTTTAAACGTTTTATAATACTTTGTAGAAGGCTTTTACGGGCAAACAAAATCTAAAAAGTTACGCAGAGCATTAAAAAATCTTAACGACTAGATATATCAATGCTTTTAATCTAACCTTATCAGTTTACATTAGAAAAGAAAAAGAATAAACCTGACATTAGTCTAATTTTTACGACAATTCGCGCGATTGACAGTTCGTCTGCTGTAAATTTTATATCGGTTTAATAGCTCCATATGATGGAATATTTTTTTACGTTTGACGTCTCGCGACCTAGAAGATCTTATATTTTCCAACAAAATATAATAATGTTATTAGGCTTCGGAACATTGCGAATCTATCCAGTGAAGTAGAAACAGATATCGTGCTTCTCGAGCAAGACCGTGAAGCGGCTCGGTTGGCAACGAGAAATGATCTCATCTTAAGATCTGCAGCAAATAGTACACTACTGTAATAGACTACGTGTGAACGAATATCAAAGTGATGAACGATCAGGGCAGATACACGACCAGCTGGAATACCTAAAATACATATAGAATAATAATAAAAATAAATATACCTGGAATGACCGCGACTTCGTCTTCGTATACCGACGCTAACAATACCGACGCAACCAATACCGACGCCACCTATACAGATGCCATCTATACCGACACCAACAATACCGACGCTATCTATACCGACGCAACTAATACCGACGCCACCAATACCGACGCCACCAATACTGACGCCAACAATACCGACGCTATCAATACCCACGCCAACAATACCGACGCCAACAATACCGACGCCATCAATACCGACGCCACCTATACAGACGCCATCTATACAGACACCAACAATACCGATACTATGTATACCGACGCAACCAATACCGACGCCACCAATACCGACGGCAACAATACCGACGCAATCAATACCGACGCCAACAATACTGACGCCAACAATACCGACGCCAACAATACCGACGCAATCAATACCTACGCCGTTAATACCGACGCCGCCAGTACCGACGCTACCCATACCGACGCCACCTATATAGATACCATCTATACCGACACCAATAATACCGACGCTATCTATACCGACGCAACCAATACCACCGTCACCAATACCGACGCCAGCAATACCGACGCCAAAAATACCGACGCATCCAATATCGACGCCATCAATACCGACGTCAACAATGAAGACGCCACCAATACCGACGCCAACAATATCGACGAAACCAATACCGACGCCACCAATACCGACGCCAACAAAATTAACACTCTCAATACCGACGCCATCAATACCTACGCGAACAATACCGAAGCTACCAATACCGACTCATACAATACCAACGCAATCCATACCGACGTCACCAATACCGATGCCATCTATACCGACGCCAACAATACCGACGCCATAATATATATAAAAATCTCGTGACACGGTGTTTGTCGCGAATTTTTTTTTATTTTTTTATTTTTTACACCATGGATGGATGTCCCTCAGCAGAATCTTTATTTTTTATTTTTTGACAAAACATTTTTTTGTATTTTTTTATAAATACTTATACTTAACCCTAAATTTTCACTCTTCTACCACCAACCTCATAATGTGGCAAAACAAAGTTTGCTGGGTCAGCTAGTCTAATATATAAAATTCTCGTGTCACAGTTTTCGTTGCCATACTCCTCCGAAACGGCTTGACCGATTTTGATGAAATTTTTTGTGCTTATCCGGTATCTATGAGAATCGGCCAACATCTATTTTTCATCCCCCTAAAAGTTAGGGGTAGTCCACCAACCCCTATAATGTGGCAAAACAACGTTTGCTGGGTCAGCTAGTATTAGTATATAAAAGAACTTAGACCTGTTCTGGATTAGTACGTTATAAAACGGTTGAAATTTTGTAGTACCTAATATACAATCATCATCAACCCGCACGGGTCTCCTCTCATTTGAGAGGGATTAGGCTATAGTCCACCACGCTAGCCTACTGCGGGTTGGCAGACTTCACATGCCATCGAGACTATACTTTTAAGCATGTAAGTTTCCTCACGATGTTTTCCTTCACAGAACTATATATACAGATACTATATACAGAACTATAAACCTACAATCTGTAAGAGTAACAATCACTCACAAGGAAGGAAGGCTTAATGCAAATCAATCAGCCCTTTACTTCCCTGTCCTGCTGACCCACATCGATACAATGGCGATGACCCGACCCATCCGTAAACGATGGACACGTTAATTTCTTCGGACATCTCTGAGATGCAATTACTCAAACATCAATTCATACTAATATTATGAATGCGAAAGTATGTCTGTTTGTCTGTGTCCTCTTCGCGCTTAATCCGCTCTACCGATTAAGATGAAATTTGATATCGAGATAGTTTGAGTCCCAGGAAAAGACATAGGTTAATTTTTATTCCGAAAATCAATCCGTAAAGGGGTGAAAATGGGGGTGGAAGTGTTTCTATCGGGAATAATTATACTTTTATAAAGCAACTTTTCGAAAGAAACAAATAAGCAAATTGCATAATAAATAAGCTAACCATATTGCTAATTGTGCGCAGATGAAGTCGCGGGCTAAAGCTAGTATACAATTAACTCTTCGTCCGGGTATCGAGACACCTCTGTATACGCACAGTTCACGCATTGACATTGCAATTCCGCGTGGCTTGTCTTTCAATAAGAGTTATTACACCGTATTCCCATTGAAAACGCACACTTTATGCGTCGCTGAATAATGTATGATGGCTCTTATGAATAAGGAGTTAGAAAGTTTTTGAGTTCGATAGAATGCAGTACAGTACTATGTTATGATTGAAGAAAAATCTTGTTGTAGGATACAAAAGATTTGTAATATATCTATTGTATATATTTATTGGTCATGTATTAGTAGATTGTAAAAGTATACGAGCGTTGTTAATGAATATGTATAGCCTCTATATAGGCTATATAAAGGGAAGCAGAAATGAATATTATTTGTTATGGGGACGAAGCAAAGTTTTTCTGTATTTTTTTTATCTGTTGGTACATAAACAATGATGCGATTATACTCAAAATAATACGCTGGTTTAAGTATGACGTTTGGCCTTTAATCTAGAGAGCAATACGTCCAGGTGATAAGTAATAGATATTCTATTTAATAGCGTAATACAATAGCTTTAATATCTATTTTCCAATATACCTAGACAAATAGACATACAGTTATTTCTATTTGCAATGAACAAGTATAAAATTGTATTCGTACATGTGTACCACAAGTTTACGATCGACACGCGGAAGCGACACTTACGCATTGTGTTGGTTACATTGACAGGCGGCCGCGATCATTTCAAACCGACTGACAGAGTAAACGCGCAGCGAAACGTTAAACTGCAAATTGAATAGACAATATTATGATAGAGTTGTGAGCACTCATCTTTGATGTTCGCGAATTTGCTGTTTTGAAGTTTGAACGCGGATTTTGATTGTTGATAGGGAGTTGAGTGTTGGTGTAATCTTGGAATATCTTGTGGACTTGTAGGCGCGTCAGTATTACGTATTAATAATTAGGACACACGCCAAAAGTTACGTACCTTGTGGTAGGTACATAGCTTTCTTGGTACTTACAGGTTGTGGTTTTGCATTCCGGATACGCTGCCCGCACTAGGCTTCACTAGCCTGGTGGAATAAAGCCTAAATAGGAAGAGATCCTAAGCCAGCGTGGTATAGCAAATGGGTGGAACATCTACGTACAAAAATAAATCTCTGTCCAAGTAATCTACATACCATTTTCACCTTTATTGGTATTCAACCTCCAATTTTAGTATTCCTCACCTCCATGCTCAATTGCATCACGTTAATAATGTGATACCATCACCGTTACAAAGTGTCAACTCTCCCACGATATTTAACGGCCTCCGACTATGTAATGACGATAATTTGACATCGGACAACAATATAAACGAAATTGTTCAAGTCGAAGCGGCCGCGGCGCGGCGCTTGCCGTCACCGCCCGTCGCTTAACATAATATGTCCTCACTTAAAATTGAGTAGTACATACACTTCATGTATGAACATTTTAACACTTTCTATAATAAAAACTGTGGCTGTTAAATCAGCGGGAAATATGATAGCGAGTAGGTTTTATATTCACAGATTAAATTTTATTAGTAGTATAGCATATCATAGGGTATCATACTGCTACGTCTGTTTTCTCTGAAGGGCCAGCCAGGATTGTAGTAACGCACAGATACAACTGTGTCATAGGGAGCAAGCCGCTGCGGAGAAATTGATAAGCATTAGTCCACCACGCCGCCGCCACCCAGTTAGAAGACTTCAAACGCCATCGGGAAAATCTCTCATACTTGCAGATCTCGACACGATCTTTTTGTTCACTGTTCAAACATGTACTAAGTACACACATAACTTTGTAAATTCAGTGCGTAAGTACCCTAAGTTTAAACTCGTGACTTTAGTCTTTCAGGCCACAGCGTTTAAGAATATAAATTCAGTATTGTTGTCTCCGTGACCGCTTGGCTATCGCCCCAAGATCGTCGCTTGTTTCGGAGCTCGCAACGAATTTGGAGCGCTATGTAATTCTACTTTTTCTTAACGTCTCAATATGGACAACAAAATTCATGTTTACAAAGATTAAATTAAACTGGTAACGACCAAAGACACGTAAGATTTTCAAGTTTGACACTTTTAAATGTGTGAAAACATAAATAAAACGTTTCAAAGTAGCAAAATAACCTGTTTTATGTGTTTAACTATGTTGTGTTAAGCGTGAATAATGTGGAATAAAGATAAAATGCTTTATTTAACAAGTGTGACTTTAACTTGGTTATAATTTTAAATGAAATAACTTTTGCTAAAATATATCTTAAATTAACATTCTTCATTTACTTATGACGTGACTTTAAATGGCAACATTCCCTTTTTTATTTCACTAATCAGTAGAGTAGAAAATATGTTTTATACATATTTTATATGTATAAAGTTGCAAAACTCTATACATATAAAACCTACTGCTCAATTATAATTGAAATTACACTATTTGTGACGCATTTTATCGCCATATATTGATTAGGATTTTTATTTGCCCGTGACCATAGATAGGTACTTTATAGGATCCGAAGCGCCGGGACTAAATAATAATACTATTAAATATATTTTACATTAAACATATTTTTATTTAAAAGTCCAGTATTCGTATAAGTGTAAAGAGTACTACAATAAAAGAGTATAAAAAATACAATTAATTGAATATATTTTAATAAAGAGCTTGACGTCTTTTGAATGCAGATTCAGACAATTATTTTAAGACAATTATTGTTTGTTTCTCTTTTAATTCATATTTCGAGCTAAGTCACGTTTAATAAATAATTTAGAATCAAACCTCCTTGCTTGTATAATATAATGGAATAGCTGCATATAAAATACAGCTCTTATCAGAACAAAGTGGGCCACCGGTCTCAATTCCAAGTTATCGGTACGATTGAGATCTACTCAGCCAGTTATCAGCTGTCTTATTATCTTATCAGTCATTGCTCTCGTAGTGAATTGAGTTGTAGCTGGCATTTTCTTTTATTTAGTGATGGGATCGACGCGTTTTAGTTTTGTGACTTTCTAAGCCTCACACTTCGGATGACGTTATTGACCATAGCTACCCCAAAGTGAGAATGACTCCTAATCTTGAATATTTCTGTTGTTCTTCTTAAATATTTTGTCTTCTGACAGTCATTATAATTAGCAATGATGGTTGACTGTTAAATTAATGTTATTTATGTCTTTAGAATTTTTTTCTCTTAAAATCGAAGTAATAGCTACTAATCTTTAAATAAATAAATAATTGAATACAAACACTTAGGACCGAAATGCAGATGAGATGCAAAAACAGATACTAATTTGAGACCGAAAACAAAATTATCTTCTTAAAAGCCTAAGCTTCAAATTAATTTACTTATAACGAAGTTCCCAGCATCTTGTAAAACAATCAGGCAGTTCCTGCTCTCGCGGCTAGTTTAAAGGAACCAAAGCAAACATTCAAGCATTTCCTTGGAAGATAAAGCGCTCATAAACGGTATATCATTAAGATAAGCTTTGTTAATTTCATAGGAAACTATTAAGCGGTGTCTCTGATATAAACACCTGACCTTTACAGAGTTTATGGTTTGGTAAAGTTTATTTTTTAAATTTCGGGCTAAGGTAAGTGGATCTAATATTTTTAAATCTTTTGTGTCACTGAATATCCCACCACAGCAAAAATAGAAAACTGCATAGTACATTTATGTCATATAATTAATTTTAGAATTTCGAACTTCTCTTGCCAGTAGATAAAAAGAAAAAAAAATAAAAGAAAATTGTTAAAATTACTACAGACATTCTAAATTTAAATTGTCTTGTTGTGTTAAATTAAAAAGAATAATGTAAATTATTCAGTTCACAGATAGCACAAAAAAATGAAAAGGAGTGACATTCTCGTTGTGCAACTGATCCTGTCATATTATATGTATAACTAAAAACATGTTGTCTGGAAAATATAAATTATAACCAAGCAACTTATATGGTAGTGGTAGGTTTATATGGTCATTGTCGATACTTGCGAATGCACGATGGCTGATAACTAAAAACTATGTAGAATGTCTTAAAACGTGTACTTAAACAGAACACCAAAATGAACATAAACTGTTTTAAAAGAAATAAATAAATGAGTACTACATTCATGTAATTTGTTGCAAAACAAAGAAAGATGTAAGCGAAGAAAAATATGAAAAAGTTTTATAAGAAATAAATTTCTATTGGAATTATAAAGTTCGTGCCGTTGCCTAATCGTCACAGAAAGTTTTACGACCGACTAATGAATATTTTCAATTCAATTAACACCTATATAAAATAATAACACTAACAGATTGTTGAATAACAAATCCCAATATAATAAACTATGTTGGCGCCATTGATCAGCCCCCGCTGTGCATAACCGATCGATACCAATACACCAATACCTCTGTCATAATAAATTTCGTATAAATTAATTGACTTTTACGACTTTTTCAAATTTATTATATTGAACAAATATTCAGGTGATTCAGATTATAATCATTTCCATCGCGCCTATGGCCTCCGAAGGGTTAGTATATACTATATATATAGACTTCTTAATACATAAATGTTAAATTTTGCAGCATAAAGTTCACAGCCCATAAGTTGATTTAAGATGTCTGTTTTACTTGTAAGTATATCTTGGTCACTCAAATATCAATTTAAACTTGATTGAATTAAGGAGACATTTCAGAAAGAGATAATTAGATACAACGATATTAAATTTCCAGTTGAATTATTATTAATAAATCACAGTTTATATGCTTAGAATTTCAAAATACAAAATTAACTGTTCTAAGAAGATTGCAGTATAAATACATATCTACCTGGCAATTTAATTGCACTGTCTGTCAGGTCATTGTGGCGAGAAATATGATAATAAACATTGTCATAACCTTCGCCTATAAAGGTAGCTAACACCTGAGAATTAAGTCTATGGCCTGAGGCAATTCAATTGTCACCCAACTCCTTATAAAGAGAACTATGTAATAACTAATAATACAACAGTCTTTACACTGATGGACCTATAATACTGAATATTTATGATAAAACACTCGCATAATATTCACTCGTTGTGATCAGATAAAATACAAATTGCACTCGCTTGTTTTAATCACTGGACACTAAATAGTATATAAACATAAAAACACGCATTGAAGAAAGACAAATGATAGGTTCTTGTGGAAAAATATCCGAACCTGACGTCTGCGAAAAGAAATTTACATTGGAAGAGGATTATAACACTCTTTAAAATGTCTTCTCATCTAACCCATATAGGTATAGTCCCACTGATGGACACAGTTCTCCTCTCTTGGAGAGGGATTAGGCTATAATCCACTACCCTAGTGCGGGTTTGGCAGTCTTCACATACCATCGAGAATTTTTCTTAGGCATGAAAAGGCATGCTGGTGTTACATAATTTTAGCATGTGATAAATATGCAATTTTGTCTTAAGAACCATTATTTAGAAAAAAATCCTATCAAATACGCACAAAACTAAAATAATGAAATCTCTTCTAGTAGATTCGTAACAGTGAAAAATGAAACAAAGAACAAATACGTAGTATTATTGTAGTGTGTAAAAGAGTAAATAATATCCATAGACAATACATGAAACGTATTCTCAATTCAATTTGCTATGATATGTAACATTTTATTTATTGGTACCAGCCCACACTCCACCACAATCAGAGTATTGAACTCGAGATGCGCTCACGCGGCGTTATTAGCGAAACGAGAATTAAAAATAAAAGAGATGAGGCAAACCAGTCTACACGCCCACGCTAGCTGGACCAGACCAGAGACTTATATCGAGAATTGCATATTTATTACATACTTACTTAGCTGTATCGGAATCGTTTTGAATCGGTCTATTTTCAAGGTTTCTGTCGGTACACCGTTATGTGAAAAAAATATGAAACTAACTCCTTAACTCTTAACATTAACTCTTTAAGCATTTGTGAATCTGTGTGTGTGTATGCGCGTGTGTGTATGTGTGTCAGTGTTTGAGGGTGTATGTGTGTGTGTATAATAATAGTTTAAACAAAACAACATGCGTATTATTGTTGTTCTATTTAATTGTTCGTTCAAAAAAGGAAGAGAATAGACAATTTGCCTGCATTTTAACATCGTTACCATAAACTCATAAGAGTTTTTATTTATTATACTAATTCATTTGTTTGGTACCGTTGGTCGTCGTTCTCATAGCTTTGACCATAATAAAATCAATTCGATACAGAAATTTCAACAGCCATAAATATAATTCCATGAGCACACCAAATTCACATTCATTCTGATTTAGGTAGTTATGTTTTAATGTAATTGTTTGAAATTCAAAGGAAACTATTTTTACCAATTTAAATAAAAAAAATATATCCCGACGATTCAGATTCTTTACATCAGTCTGTTCTCGATCATGAATGCTATAAACTGTAAAGCATCTGAAATTATATAACATCAATATATTACTATAACACCTGTAAAAACTAGTTTTATTTCAATGCCTTATATTCTCGTAAAAGTAAGAAATTACTATAATTGTGTGACATTTAACATATTGACCATAGATAAAATCGAGCATTTATTAGACCTATCTATGCCCATATAAACATCGTGATTAATTAAATTTCTTCTTGCCCTGCGTCATATTTTTGTTTAATAACATCCTTAGTTTCACATCCTATCATTAAATAATCATCATTAAGTTGTACTTCATTTATCTAATGCTATAATGAATCTCGATTTGAAAGCACATATTATTTAATTCGCCCACTCTAAGCGTGCGTAGGCGCAAGTTTTCCACGAGACCAGCGATTATCCAATATCCGGTCATTATTTTTTTTATAACTTCAACCTTGAATTCGGACTTCGGACATGCATATGAGCTACTATATCGTGTCTTATGTTCCAAATTACATGTTCTGTTCCGATTCCTAATACCAAGTTCCGGACAGACCCGTGATTCAAAATTGGAATTGACAAAATGTGTTATGACATTCAACAGACTTGTCAAACAAATTACGATGTAATTAACAAATTATGAAGTAAGGTACATATACATATATTTTAACAATTTCTCCGCACCCTTCTATTAGATTGTCAGTATTGAAAACATACTATTTAGTATTGTTTTACTGCAATAATCTTTAATGAATACTAAATAATAACTACTAAAGTTTACATTAACCATTGTAAACTTTGTTGTTAATCGTAGAACCTAACTTTTAATACACCATACAAAAGTTTGATGAATTCTTTATAGGGTTGTAACTGCCTTTGGCAAAGTTTCATGCAAATCGCCTATACATTGTGCTTAGAAAGTTGGTAATAAACTTTCTAGTTTTAAATAGTGAAAACCTACGTTAGGTTGGTACTAAATAGCGCCTTAATTAAGCAATTCGTATTACCAGAACTTCTGCACGTATTGTGAAAATGAATGGATTCTGTATGTTATAATAGTTTTTCTTCACAATAACATATTGCATACCAGCTATTTATTGAGCTAGAAAGTTATGTGTCGTTAAAGTTGTAAATGAAAATCGAATATATTGAATATAATTTCACTTTTATGAAACAACCAATGTTATGTATGTATGTGTGCATGTTATTTGCATGAAGTAACTCTAATCAAACGGTGACACCAAATTTTGTGAACTTGTGATTTCATAAAACAAGTTTTCAATTGGTCCTCGTTTCTCAAAATATTTGAAAATATCTCCAGAACAGAGTGAGTGATGATCATATTAATAAAAAAGTTGCTATAAAACTTACCTACTGACTTTTTTTAAAATTTTCATTTTGCGAAGACGTGCCCCTTCTAAAGAAAATTCATTTTTGATTCCATAGTCTATAGCCTATTGCTGCTTATCAGACGCGTCTTATTCTCGATCCCTTTGTTAGTGATATAGAAAAACATTCTTGGAACAAAACATTTATTCAAATTACTTGTTTATTTTTGTCTGTTTGCTTATATAACACGATTTTGTTGTTTACGACGTCAGTTTCGCCATACGCGACGTGTAAACAAGTCGTGTGCGCGAAGATATAACTCACACTGTGTATTGTGGCGATAATGACCGCTCGCTGTGCCTGGCGGGACCCCAAACTTATGGGTTCTACCCGCTGCGAGCTAGCTGCCTTCTTATTAAGACTATGAACAGGTGGAACGGGGAATAGTTTTAGGAAAAATTTCGGAAATTTTTACAAAATCCTTCATACACGTTTTATTAAATTTGTTCAAGAATTGGGCTGTTATGTGTATTATAGAAGGTGCTGGATCTCGTTTGAGTAAATTACTTCGTTTTTCTTGAAAACGTTGGTTTACACAAAGATTTTTCAGACTTGACCTACTTATGCTTCTTGTTTGAATTTAAAAATAGACGCACGTCTTCTTTGGTCTTTAAATGCTACCTATTTAATACATTGAAAAGATAAATTTCAATTTTCTTTCACAAATGACGATTAGAACCAAAAAATAAATGACCAAGTCCTCTACAATTCATGCACTAGTTTGAGTGGCGAACAAGAGACAAAATATCTTCTAATTTATTTAAATGAATTTCAACTGCAATAGGAAACAAAATCTTCACATATGTATAAAAATAGTTTACAATGTAATAATTTTATGTTGCTCGATAATAAAATATAATATACAAACGACTGCTTCAATTAAAATATATAAACGAACTTCTTAACGACAAAGTCATTTGACAGCAATTAAATCCAACAAATAAACCTATAAGTTCAGGTTTTATTACAGTGAAAAGTAGTAAGTGGATGTTAGCAAGCACTAAGTGGATGTCAGCTAAGTTTATAAGAAATCCAAACAAGAACCGCTTGGACTTCGCAATTTCTATTAACAATAATTTGCATGCGTGTCTATCAGGTCTAATCGAATGACTTTAAAGGTTTTCGTAACACGGGATTAGCATTCTGGAATGATCTCTCCTTAATGCTCGTGTATTGATTAGTTGTAGAGCGCCTACTGAGGACAAACTGCCAGTTTGCCAAGCTGGCGTGCCAACATAAAATCAGTAAAAGCAAAAAAAAATGGCTAAAGTAAGCTTTCGAATTAAAGAGTCATAATAACTTATCTTGATGGTTATAATAAAGAAGGAAATACCTAAATACTATCCCATATCAATATATACGTCCTATAATTATAAACCTATTTAATAACTACATTTTAAAAACTTCCAACCTTCTCCGAGAATTGCATCATACATTGGCAACATAGTATAAGCTTCATAATTTCATACGACTTCCTCCATCTAATGTCTATTTTAGAGGTTAGGATACAAAGCTTGTGTCGTATATATCATGTTTAGTTTGTATTAACAACTATAAATATATAATCATGTTTCATGATTTACAAAATTTGCGATAAAAATATTATTAAAGGGTCGTGATTATGCCAAAGATATTTGCAACGCAGGTATACCTTTCCTTAATACCGACGACTATGTAATTATTCATACTAAAGCACCTAATGCGGGCTCAATAGTAGCCTGTATCGTGTCAGATTATGACCAGATGGTCGGCCTGTGAAACCAGTCGTAACCCGATATGAACCTATTTTAATTCCCCACAAACTAGGACCCCAGGTTATTAGATATTATACGTATGATGACCTTTCGAGTGTTATTGTTTGGCAAACTTAAACAGCGCAAAACTTGATACACAACAATGGTGGACTGTCAGAAATTAATGATGTCGTTATTGTGCCAATTACGGGCCTTCTTGGTATTGCCTACGCCTATTGTGTCGAATAGTTCTGCGTATTTGATACTAGGAGAACAGAAACTGATCATTATGTCATATTCGTAGCTTGTCAACCTTGGTACTGCATAAAAGGCGTAAGAGACTTAAAGTGTAGTGCCTTTACGCCCTTTGAAAGTTAAGGTATCGAAGTCAATCGGATAGAAATTAATAGCAATAGTTTAGTAACCAAGTTGGTAATAGCGAGATTACTAGAAACATAAAATAAATCACTTCTAGAATCTGTATCACAAGGGTTGCTTTATGGCAAAAGAGTAATCGAGATTAAAATAAAACTACTGATTAAATATAGCGGCAAAAATATTCAAATTTAATTATTCCTAGTAAAATGTCCTCCATATCATCAAGCTTGGTTTAAACTAATTTACATCCGCCCTGTCTCAACAGCGATAGTATAACTCCTGAACTATGTGAGGTCTAAAAACTAAAACTATCGACAAAACGCGTTCAAACTGTGACACGAGATAATTCCCGTGCCCGGCTCGTATACGGCCGTATTATGTAAATGAAGCGATATCGTCTAACTGGATGTACCTACCGGAGATGTAGTTGAAGCTACCGCATATCAGGGCAAGCTGACGTTATGGTGCGATTTAAAAATCGAAAATTATTGAAGCTAAGGGATTTTAAATTTATTCTCAGATCCGCAACACTAGCAATAAAGTTATATTGGCATCTTTCATTTTCATACACTTTGAAGTGTATTTACACAATTTAAATTCAGGTGCACTTAGTTCAACAACTGCCTCTTTGGTCTAGTGGTCTTAAGTACGACTACTGACCAAAAGGTCTTGGCGTCGATTCAGGTCGAGCAAAGTGTTATTGGGTTTCACTATGAAATTCCCAGTAGCAGCTCGGAGTCTGGATTCGTACCCGGTTAATGGTAATAGGCTCGCCCCCTATTACATGGAATCTTAAACATACCGGCGAATTGTGAGTGTGCATTAATTAGTACACCTCTGCCTAACCCTTCGAGGACGACAGGCACGAGTGATAAGTACATAGTAGGTATATCTATTGATTATTATAATCAATATTACAGCTTACTTCTAAAATAATTTGTCCTAACCATATATATATGTACAAATAGCACCCACACTCGTGACTTCTAAACTAATTTACTTGAGGAGAAGTTGGGAGTGTGAGTTAATAATTAAAATATGTAGATACAATGCAAACGCGTCCTTATGCCAAGGCAATACGTAACCCACGACGGGCCTAATCGGGAAATTATATATGACATAGCCCGAGTGCGGTCAGGTCGTAATTGGCGCACAAACAGACAAGTGATAGTCGACTTACGAGCGAACAAGCTCGCCGCCGTTTTGAATTTTTAATAAGTATCATAATTCCAAAGGCTTATATCCTGGGAACTTTATTTTGCAATGCAGACGTAAAACTATCTAGCTAGAGCTAATAGCTAGTGAAGAAAATATTTATAATACTACTAGCTGGCCCAGCAAACGTTGTTTTGTGACATTATAGGGGTTGGTGGTAGAACAGTGAACATTGAGGGTTCTAAGTATGTTTTAATACACACATAAGTATATAAAAATAGCCTACGACCGATTCTCAGACCTACCAAATATATATACAACATTTCATAATAATTCGTCTAACCGTTTCGGAGGAGTTCAGCGACAAACACTGTGACTCGAGATCTTATCTTCTAATATATAAAATTCTTCTGTCACAGGGTGCGTAATCGAACTCCTCCGAAACGGCTCGACCGATTTTGATGAAATTTTTTGTGCCTATCCGGTATCTATGAGAATCGGCCAACATCTAGTTTTCATCCCCCTAAAAGTTAGGGGTAGTCCACCAACCCCTATAATGTGGCAAAACAACGTTTGCTGGGTCAGCTAGTTTTTATATGTTTTAGGTATAAGAAGATTGTAGGTATTGTTTTAAACTTCAATTTTATTTTAACAGATTAGCCTTAGACCCCCTATATATTCCCTGAATCTAAGTGACAATGTGGTCCAAGATGTAGCACGCTTAACTAAAAGATATATATCACTCGTGATTTATGTTGAGACAAAAGTTTAAGATTTAAATGTATAAGTACATTTTTCGAACTAAATACAATATTAATTCCCTTCCCATTTAATTTACGTTATTTACACAATGGACGCACAGCAGAATTTCATCCACAATCCAATAAAATAACCTCGCAATTAGTTTCCAAAACCCATCATTAATATTGAAATCGTTTATTTCAATAATTCCCAATTAAAATACTGCGTGTTGTAAAGTGCTCAATTTTAATACAAATTCGTAGTTCGCGTAACCGCTTTGGTATAAAATGGTTGATGAATACAATATAAGGGATTCAGTGGTCGCGTCGAGTGATTCGATAGTGCCATCGCTATATGCAATGGTGTTCTATTAAAACCGTGTAATAATATTATGTGACCAGTGTGTTCGACATAAATGTTACTCGTTCGAGTAATGAGACCCGTTTTGCATCATGTTTGTATATAAAAAATATTCTCCATTCGTTTTTGTGTCCTGAAACATATTTTTGAGATTATTGCAGCAATTGACAGTAAGCTTATTAGAAGGGCTGAATATACTTTTAAAAATAAAAAGTAGACAACTGTATTTAATTTATTTTTTAAATTAATTTTACTGTGTTGTTTTGATTTTAATATAAATCCTGGTTGTATAAACTTTGACCATTGCAAGGAGACTTTAATATAAAATATGACATTATTTAGAGCAAATTTTCTGTAATCAGACTAGTTTTATCACAGGAATAAATTGACGTTGACTATTTCTGTTAAAACAAATCTGTCAAATCGAAATACATGTTAGTAAATCATCTTCCACGTAACCATTTCTGTGTTCAAAGTCTCAGCTATCGCGACTGATTGGTTAATTCGATCATAATGGCGTAATGCACCCAACAGACTGCTCGATTATGTAAATGACTGAATAACCGGCTAAACACTCGCTTTGAGTACCGTGACGCAGAAAAAGTAGTCAGACTATTAATTAACTGGGCAATTACCCAGTTGTTATGACTAATTAGTCATTACAATTCTGCCCATACATAAATTATATATAAATTATAATTAAACGTAATAAAAATGATTAGTTTGTTACAACGCTGCCTCCTGTGCTAGCATGAACTTTATTACAGGACCCAGTGTCTTCCCCATTTTGGTTTTAAACTCTGTGCCACATAATTGATTACAGATTTTAAAAGTACATATCTGATGATGATGATGATGATGATGATGATACATATCTATAAGGGCGGCAACATACGTTGCTCTTTTGTCGGGAACTGGAAATTGTACGATATTACTGCATACATGCACATAGGTGATAATAAGACATGTAATCTATGTGTGGGTATGTGTATGAGGCAGATTCGCAGATTCTCTTGTTCAAAAAGTCCATGGAATGCGGCGTCCGGCCAAAATAAATGGCATGCAATTTTAACAGGAATAGACAAAACAGTTTTTGTTTTACATACTTGGTTAATGCTATCATAAATTTACTTTTGGTCGTAAATGTCAGGCTATTCTGTATCTACCTGTGCTTTTGAGAACTTTGGAATGCAACGTAATGAGACCTACGCACCCGAACGTCCATTCAAGATTTTTTGCTATTTGTCCATGCAATGTTTCTATTGGAATATGGATTAGTAACACAATGGCTCACATCGCCAAGATTTTAATGTCAATATCCTGTACCAGAGACAATTGAATACCAACACAACGTCTAAAATAAACACTGTCAATTTCATATGCCTCAAATCATTCTGCATTTCTCTTCTATCGTCTCTAAGAAGATATAAAAATAACCTCCAAAGATTCCGATCTAGAAGATAATCCACTCGCAACACTCAGACTCATATTCTACAGCGTTAAGCACTTGGAACAGGGTTGTCTCACCGTATCGGCGGTCGTACAATTCGCACTTTGCATTGAAAGCGCCTGCCTTATAGTTGTATCAGCCTGTTGGGGGATTAGAGCATTATAAACAGCAGTAACAATAGCATTAACTCGCCAGCCTCCGTGTTACGCCCAACCCTATTGTATGTATTTTAAAGAGATAAAAGTCTTGGATTGCGGTTGCGTTATCGATTGGAATTGTTGTTTTATGGAGAATAGAAACCAATTGGCCTTACTTGTTTCTGGGTACCTTGATATGGACAAAGGAAAATGTTATAAGTAACCAAGTTTATAGCTTCTTGTGTGTTGTAACTGAAGAATCTTAGATAGTTTGTTCTGATCTGCCAAGTCTAGAAATATTGAGTATCGTATATAATTGCTTTTTAAACAATTGATGTCTATCGACACGATTGCGATCAGTCGCTGCTCGGAGCGCCAATTTTTATGAACAGGATATTACTAATGCCGTTTGTGTATGTAAGAATTAGTGTTCTCGCGTTAATTTATTTTATTAGTGTCGCTTCTGCGTTCACGACGCAGTAGAAAATCTCAGTGCTACACGGGACCAAAACATACATATGACTATTCTAAAACATTATCTTAATCAATACGTATTGAAAAATTGGTATTTCAAGACTTGTCCATAAATGTTTCGCTCTTACAACCATCGTAACTAACTCAACTATAATTCTCTTTCCCAATAAAGTTGAACAAAAACATTCCCAAGTTGATCAGTAAAACAACATCGATGACTCTATGGTAATGAGGTTCCATTGAGGTCCAAATAGGTAACATAATTATGCGCGGTCCGTCAGGCGGCTGAATGCGCATCCACCTGACTAGTACCGGCTATTCAAGTGACTGGACGTCGTCTAGCGGAGAGTGTAAGGAGTAGGTGATAGCGGTGATAGGCAGCACTCCCCTGGGCTATATAACATTGGTCGAAAGTGTCCCATATCTGGCGGTAGTGTGAAGGAACCATTTTACTTAGATACTTCGTAGATCATTGTTGTTGTTTTGCTATTGCAGCTAATTTCAACAACAAAGTTTGTTAAGAGCTGAAATGGCAATTTGAGTTTTAAATTTGCGAAGTATACTAAGAATATGAATTCTTTTCTTGGTTTATCTCGCATACTTCGCTTTTAGTCTTATATTCAAAGGTACCATGTATTGCATACACACATTGTATATATTTGTTTTAAAACAACCTATCAAATTATCATTATAAAATTCATATAATTGAATGTGTTGTTATAAATCTTTTTAGATTTTCGTTTCTAAACAAAACACTATTAAATATATTGCAACATTTACGGTAAGACAAAGTAATTATAAGATTTTTACCATAGGTCCTAGCACTATCTTGATTTTAAAGACATAATTTCTATTTGCACGCCTTAAATGGTATTCAACATTTTCGGTTTAAAGATTTTAAAGGAGACAGTTAGTCTTTGACCTTTTCCCGCTATTCTCTTTTAACTTGGGCCATTCGGGAACATTGAACGATTCCACAGTGTACAATGGACGACAAACATTGAGCAATGTGTCACTTGTCACTCACAACAGGGAACTGAACGCTAAATTGTAATTCTAAACACACTTGGTTTATCTTACAAAGTGGAATATATCTTGGAGTGTTACGATCAATAAGAATAACTGTATTTTTTTTTCATTTATTTGGAGACACATTCCTTTTTGGTTGTTTGTCAAATACGTGCCTTTTAACTTTATACGTAAAATGTCACGAACTTACATTTACTCGAATTGAGTTTAAGTACCTTTTGAAGTGGTCATTTGGATTGAGCCGTTTAATTACAACTATCTGTAAGGCATATAATCAATGATAGCCTAATGACCTGAGTTGGGAAGTCAATAGGTCTATGACTTTTCGAAATTAAATGCGCTTAATGAATTAATTTTATTACCCGTCCATTATTTCCGCTGGATGCGGGTGGCGTAAGACCGGTCGTCGTGGATATCCAGCAGTGGTTGTCTTTCAGCTGAAATGAAGATGATGATGATAATGAAACGATAAGGGAAAACATCGTGACAAAAAACCTGTATGCATACAAAATTTGTCTAAGGCACGGGTGCGGCGTATAAAGTCTACCTGTTAGGGTGATTGGCCAGGGTGGTGCACTTTTATAACCATTCAGACAGAGTCCAACAGTGATCCCAGTCAAATAAATGGATTGTCGATAAAGTATGAAGGGCTCTAAGACTATTATTGTATTCCCCAGCATAAGTATTCAGTATTACATTGAATACGCAGCAAAAAATTGCGTATCTCGGTGATCGGAATACCGTATCTAATCTACTTATTAGTGACAATACGTTGTGCCAAACTTTCTTCCCACACAAGCACGTCTTACGCATATAAATCTCAGTCGTTCTGCTTTCACAGAACATTACTCTTAATAACTATAAGTATTATAACAAAAGCGGTTGCACAGTGTTCCTGCAGTGTGCCACGTGAACTTCCCACCATGTTGGGCAGAGGCTATGGTGCTAGCGTTTTGTTAAGCATAGCGACTTACGTATGATTTGAAAAAAACCTACCAGTTTTATTTTAAACACTCTGTAGTACGTTATACATATACAAAGCAATTTGACATTCATTTCTTTGTTTTTGTATGTTTACAAATACAAATATCTCATAACAAACATTCAGACCCGGAATAAGTAGTAGTAGCCGGTAGTCGTATACACATTGGCAGATAAATGGTTCAGTATAAGAATAAAATTGAAGCCAATTACCTGCTTTTATGACTCAATCCAATTTAAATTGTGCATAGCAAATCAATCGGCATTGAAAATAACTACATTTTTACAATCAAATTGTCGCATACTTCAACAGATACATAAAAAATTAAGTGAAAACGTCAGTTACTCAGTAATGTAACTATTTATTTCCGCTGATTCCTAACTTAGGAAGCTGGTAAGTGCCGGTGAAGATCGCCGCTCTCTTTGGGACCAATCCCAATCTGACGTAATCCATGGTGTTAGCAATTTGAAACCACACTAATCTCTTGAACAGATTATTCAGTTACGTCTTACATTAATTATGTTCTCTGTTAAATGTTGAACTACTGATGGGAGTCGGTTTATGTGGTTTTTGGAACCCTTTGAAGCTATACAAACCTCTTAAGTCTGAGGTTAATTACAACTTGCGAGATTCGTTAAAATTTTGTTTCATAAGTTTCTGTATAATATTCGCAAATAGTTTTAAATCTCGATAAATTTAATTTCTTACTACGAAGTACAAATGTTTTTTTGTCATTTTCTAACAGAACACACCTACCCTTGCCAAATTACAGTTCTGACCCAAATATAAGTGACTTATAAAGTAATAAAATCTGACCCCGGCACATTATTTAGCCTGAATAAATTATTTCAGACAAAAGAATGTCGTCAAGCCTTTCCCAAACTGCAGTCATAACACGGGACCATTTACAGAAAATCAAATCAAAATGTTCCGTCAAAGTGAGCGCTGCGCATACGCATACATTATTCAAAGGACGTCGCAACTAGTCCCGTATAATTACGACGTCGAATATATTAAAGTGAGCACTTTAGAGCATCTCGTTAAATATATAATGTCCTATAAATAAGCCCGAGTCGGCTGACAAATTGTACAAGAAAGTTAGGCGTTCTATGTAACGGTTGAGGAGTTCTAGGGACTTTGGGAAATTTACGAAAACCTAAAACGGTTTTTACAGGGTCGGCAATATGCGTACATACTATACATCCACAGGTTACGGTATCTGATGACCTTCAGGTGAGCCGTAACTTGTTTGCCAACCAATGGTATAAAAAAATTACTCAAGAAACGTCTCACAAATATCTAAAACTACCGGCCCGTCCCGGTTTCGCACGGGTGAACATTTATTTATTTAAACTTCATTCATGCTCCGCTCCTATTGGTCTTAGCGTGATGTAAGCCTATAACCTTCCCCGATAAATGGATTATCCAACACAAAATTATTTATTCAATTTCAACCACTAGTTCCTGACATTAGCGCGTTCAAACAAACAAACTCTTCAGCTTTATAATATTAGTATAGATTTATTGATTTGTTAATGTGAAAAAAAAACTGAAGCCCAGTACCCAGCAATGGGACTATAAACTGGCATGATGATGATGATAAAAAGCGTATTATTAGAACATATCAATCTAAACACGACGTTTATCAATTACTCATAGCTGATCGGAGGTCGATTCAAATTAATTAGACTTGATCATAGTAGATATTAATTAATGCCCATAATTGCTGTCAAAGCTTTCTCAAATCAAATCTACATCAAAGTATTAATATAACACGCCTTATTAATCCAATTAACTCTAATTACGATAATTATTTAACGGTAGGTCAAATATAAATATTCATAAAATGTTAATACTTGTCTTTGACCAACCGATATTGCGAATTGATTATATAGTATTGTGAAATAATTAATTGAGTTTTAATGTACAGTTTAATTTGCGTTGTGTGTTTTATTGAGAATGGAAAAGTTGTGAGATGGTGGTTTATTAATACACAAACCATTAAATTTTATTGATGGTACGTTTTATTGCAAAATGAAAGTAGGAACTAAGGACAGACCCTGAACTTGGATATACCTATATAAATATGTGTATACTTACGAGCTAATAATTTTGTCTCGGAAAATATAAAATAACCTCTCCCTGCTGCCTCTGTTTTAAATCTCTGGATTTCTTGTATCACTTCCTTCCCAACCGTAAACGTGTATACCTAATATACAACAAGTATGGGGTTCTTCGTGTACTAGCCTAAAGAAATACGGAAGGTTAATAAAGACCAAAATTGATTGCTTAGCTTTTAATTTGACAAAAATATGGGCATATTGGTCTTAAGTTGAAGTGAGACCAATTGCTTTAAATACTAGTCTGGGTTAGTCCCCGAAACGAGTGGGCGAAATAGTCGTGAGAGCGATCCCCGGGTGCCGACCGTTTATCAGCCAACATTCCTACCTTATTACACACCTAACACCTACACAGTAAGAACTATTTCACCTTATCACAACGACGAAATAAAATTGTTATAGATTAGGTAAATAACCTCACTCGTTTAACCGCTCCATATCTGTATGTTTATCTGTCTATTTGATGTTTATTAGATGTTACATCCTTACATAGATTAACCAGCCCATTCTGACACACCCGACGTCCCTTTTGCTTCGTAAAATTTGTGTAAACTAGTTAAAATAACGAGGTTATAAGGGGGTCTCAGTAAAATTGTCGAGATTTACGTCTGGTCGTTATCTTTCATAAACATTATGACGTTTTATTGGTATATGCATGGTTGTTATTTACTCTCGTGTTATAAAGAGGTAGATGTCGTTTTTAATTTATGGTTCGTATCAAATTACTTAAGTTAAACGTAACAATGTACATACACGTTTGGTTTTTGATATGTAAGAGTCTTTTTTGCCTATCAAAGACAGGGTACTTCATTTTTAATCGAAAATTGGAACAGAATTTTGACATTCGATTTTAGATTAATTAAACATTGCAAATGCTAAAATGTGATAATTGAAGTGGCCAATGGCATCTCTTTTACCCAGCTATATTTTTTATAAGATAGTACGAGTTAAAATATTCAATAGTCATAGCAAGTGTTCTTAAAGAATAGAAGTCTTGCTATTGTATTTTCAAAACAAATATTTCTCAACACCGGCGACTAAACAATAAAAAATAACAATATTTAACTGCTTAGGAATGAGAATGGCCGTTGGTAACAACAATATTATGCACATACTTCTACGCGTTGAAATTTTTAGTAATCCTATACTGATCATAAAACTTTGACAGCCAACGAAATGGCTGTCATTTCCAAATGACGTTTGAGCAACAATCCTCTTTGGTAGTGAGGTAACCAAGTAACCATAGACTAGGCAAATCAGCAGGTGAATTGACTACAGGTTTTTCTATAAATACACACTGATTCCTTTCACTAATATGTCGCCCACGTGGCTAGCCGGCGCCTAGATCCGTGGGTGCTACAATCCCTGCGATATGCTATGAATGTCGAATCCTAGATAAAGCCTGACTTGTAATTAAACTGGACAACGATTGTGATTTATAGTGTTAAGGTGCGTTCGTGATTTCGTGATGTGAACTTTGGAATATAGACGAGTTTACCGCTAAGTGTGTCATCGGCTTTATTTGTCTGTGATTTATTGACTGCTTATTGTTTTAGCTCGCATTGCAACATTGATCAAATAAATAATGATTTGTTCCGCTATGGACGTCTTTTGGTTGATATGAAGTAATTAATATCTTTAACATGGAAACTAATAAACGACTAACTTGAATATTTGTCTAGCGTTTGCAAATGCGGGTTATATGCGTGAGGTGTTCGCCCCATTTTTCTGCTTATATTTATATTCTTTGTATGCATAAATTGTTAAAACAAATACTCTTTGACAAAATCATTTGTAGAGTTAGCACTAAGTATATTAGTTTTTTTTTGTCTAGTAGACACATTAAAGACAGTTTAGTTATTTAATACAAATATTTACTTCGATTCCCTTCACTCTATAAAAGTTATATTCTCTTTGATCCTGCCCCAATTTCGTGAACACGTAATCATTTATTTACACAAGAATTGAGACCACCACGTAAAAAGATATAGTTGACGTACATAAAACATTTTACTCTGTTTATATTCAGTGTTATAATTTATAAAAAAAGTTTAAACAGACCGAAACGAAAGATTTATTGGTTATAAAAATGATATGTTTTATAAATATGTTAGAAATTATGTTTATCAGAAGTTAGACTAAATAGGTTTTATTGCCTGTTTTGAGTGTAGGTCATGGTTTCGCCTACGATGGCCGGCGGCGGCGCCCCGCCTTCGTCAAATATTCGTCTAATTTACATCAATCAACATAAACGAATAATCATGGCCATAAGACAAATATGCGTAAGTTTTATGAGGAATTCGTGGTGACAGGCAAAATTCCAGCAGAGATTTCTGATGATAAACTTAGATTAGAAATTTTGAACTTGTTTGCTGCCGCCAAGTATCCATAGTAATATTACATTTATGCGAAAGCATGAGTATTTCTGTTTGTTAAAAATTGGTTCGAAAATAGTTTAAGTCACATAGGATTTAGGACATAGGATTTATCCCAAAAACCATCCCTTAAAAGGACGAAAAAAGGGGTCGAAGTTTGTATGCAGAATCGATAATTTCATAAAAGAGCAAAAGTTGGTTGTAAATACATATTAATTGCTGATAACGACAAAGAATTTAGCGGCTGGTATGGTCCGCAGATATATTGATGAACGTGCATGAAAAATTATAGTAGATGAAAGTATCTATGATAGAACAGAAATTCTTAAGACAAAACTAATAACCAGTCTATCTTAGTATTTGGTGCTAAAAATGGGTTCTGCCGACTGACCAACTATGACCACGCAGATAGAAATCAATTTTACTAGAAAGTCCGCAGTGGGTATGTTCACAATACCTATCACTTCCCACTAACACTAAAAAGCAAACATGTTGTCTACACGATTTCGAACATGGCTGTCGTTGCCACCATTTTACGAGCAATTAACTTTATTTTAGTGCATCGAGGCGTCTGTCTTTATAGACCTTATTAGCTGCCAACCTCCTTAGTGCGCTGGTGATTTTATTTCCAACTGCCTTTATATGGCCACCGGTAATATGAGCTATTGTAAAATGAAATCGTGAGCTACGGAGCTCTAATATGGTAAACCTCTTGCATACTATGGGAAAATAGGAAAGCCATAATTTTATGTCTCAATTTCAGCGCATATGGGCAGATGCCTAGTTTAAACTCAGTGTTAAGTTTGATTGAATCTATTTTTATCTAGCATTATATCGTTTTAAACAATCGGTGTATTTTTATAAATAAAGTGATAGAGGCATTAACGACTAAATCAGTTCAACCGGGAATTAGAACCTTATACTAAACTAATAAGGCCGGTTTTAGTTTCTTCTTCGAAAGATACAGACTTTAAGCACACATCTTATCATATTCACAATCTCCGATCCAATGTGCACACATATGTACTTAACTCCTACTTATCTGTTATATGTATATTGAAATTCTGCTCATCTCTTTAGGTAATTAACGTACATTAACGCTTAATATGTTAGTCAAGCGGAATCTAGCAATGCAGCGCGTATAATTACATAATTCTACGGGATGTACGTGTTACTATGATGTTCAGTCAGTAAAGTCAGTCAAGTAAGGCTTGTATCAGTAGCTAATGGAGGCGGATTTACTGCCGTGCCTCGTGAAGCACTCGCGAGGCAAAAGAGCCGCTTTACGCGCAACACTAGATAAACATAGATTAGGAAATTCTCAGATGGGCAAGTTATAGACCAAGGCGTTTCTAAAGTGTGTTTTTGATTCATTAGTGCTACAAAGTAAATGATTTACACGACAGATTTATATATCTTCAACAATTCACTTCATATAAAGGTTAAATAGTAGTCATAATTATTATTTCCATCCACAAAAATCTCGGCCAAGCCAATAATCTAATTATAATAATAATAAATAATAAAACTGTTTTCACATAAATAACGCTTAACAATAATGTTTTTCACAAGATACAGGATATAAATATAAACAATAAATGAACAATAAGGAAAGTTAAAACAAAAGTGGCCAGAAAAATTAAAACAGAGGTGGCCAGATTACATATACCCATAATTATAACAACAATAAAATTGTACGACGCGCTGCAGGTGTGACAATAAGGTTGACACTCAGCATAATGCTGGATGTGACGTATGCCATAACATAGCGCTGGTTTTCAGTACCAACCCTATTCGAAATAATTCATTAATAAGTATTATTATAGCAGATTCAGAATCAGGTATACCATCTGTGAGGTTGATTGGAACACGGTGACATTTAATACGAATGATTCTGTCAACTCTTTTTTTTATTGTTATAAAAATACCGTTACCGACTGATCCTTCTTTAAAATGCAAATATATAATGTGTTCAGGCTTAATCCTTTGCACATAAGAAGCAAGATTACGCACATAAGATTAATAGTCTGTCATCGGAATCAGCCTTAATACATATTAATGCTCGACATAATTAACATAATATCATTATTTACTCTGATAAAATTCACATAATACCAAAAAGAATGTTTAATTAAAACAGATCGAGAAATGGCCAGGCGGTGATTCTCTTCCGCCAAATTTGGCTAAAACCTTTAAAAATATGTAATTTTACAGTATTTGCGAATTCCTCGCGTATCTTAGAGATCTAATCTATGATCGAGTGCGAAGTCTGCGTGCGGCGCTTGCGCAAGCGCGTCTCAGTGGCGCCGTCTACCGTGATCTATTGGCGCCGGCAACCGCCCGCCTCATTATACTCTTATCGCCTCAATGCAAATCCGACAACATTTTAATCTTAGAAAAGTCCGTTTTCGTGTAAATACTCCGCGTATTTTAAAGGCTCGGGCGGAGCGTGGGCGGCAGGGATTGTGAAATTCTGTACGCTTTTTCCTTTGCGCGTGGGCAGCTAATTATACGTCTGAATACAAATTTATGTTGGATAATATCGTCGAAATTAATGGTGTACTGTTTGTGTACTCTAGGTTGATAAGACGACAAAAATTCGTAGCGTAGCCCTCTAGTAATGGCTATATTGGTCCACTTTATGCTGTGCGTTTGCCACGGTTTGGGCCATTAAGATTTTTATCGTTCTGTTTATTAAATTTGTATTTTTTTTTTTGTTTTAGGTAAGTACGAGACCTTTATCACCAGCATTCGCTTCAAAAGGACACAGGTACCTTGTATAAAGATAGCCGCAACTGCATTATTCCTTATCGTTTTCGCGTAAGCCACCAAACATAAAATATCTTAACGAACCCAATCTACTATTCTAATATCATCGTAATGAATAAATAAAAGCTCAATAAAACTATATCTTCACGACACGAAACGAGCGCACACGATTCGTTTTAATAATTCAGACATACAGGGTACTATGAACCCATAAAAGCAATTCAAAAACTCGCACTCAACTCGTAAAATCGAAACAGAACGAGGAAAAACGTTTACATGCCGTTCCGGGAACCGTACATGCGATCCTAAAGGTTAAATTAAGGAGAACGTGCATTGTGCCTGTGTAAAATCCGAAAAATTACGCTTGTAAAGTTACAGGCGAATGATGAGACGACAGGGAAATGAAACAAGTGGTAGGGGGCGCAGATATTTATGTTTGAACATTGGAGGAACCTGAGATCGGGATATTGAAATAACTAAACCGTTGAGCATGAAAATAAAAAAAACATGTTTTCTTACACGCACATTATACATCGAAATTAAACAATTTTTTCATGGATTTATTGTATAGTTTGTCCCTGTAAAGGATCCGAAACGTCACGGCCAAATCATATCAATATACCGCGATTAAATTAGAAAAGAAGTTTTCATTAAAAAGTTTCAATGAAAAAAGGATGTTTAATAACGCGTCTCTATAAAGAGGTTACATAGGGGGTCATAAAATCATGCTGTTGGGAAACCTAAGCCTACTAAGCTACCCGGCTATTATTTTAATAAATTAACTTTGAAATTCACTTAATGCACTTCGCCATGGCCATCTAGCTATTATTTAGATAAATATTATATTTTTATGCAACTAGAATCATAACGTTTTAAAAGTGCTTGAAATAAAAACCTTTTGATTTGATTTGATTTGATTGAACCCGAGTCATTGCTATTGCTTATTTAAAGATATCTTCCTTAAAACAATACCTACGTTTGCCCTGAAATATTACAGAACTTTTTGCTTATTTTTCCACAGTGCGGGAACGCCTTAAAAAATATAATAATCCCCGCAGCGAATGTGTAGGTGTTCTCTAATAAGGGCCGAGCCGCCCGCCTGATTGCCAACTCCATCTTATTTTATTTTTCACTTTTGATCTTTCGCGCCGTATTCCATATCTCCATGGGATATTAAAAAAATGCCTTCTTTATCTACTGGTCGTAAGTGCGACTGCGGAGCAAGAGGTCTTGGGTTCGATTCCCTCAAAATCAAAGTCAAAGTCAAATCGTTTATTTCAAATAGACCAACATTAGAGGTGCTTTTGAATTGTCGAATTTAGTTGAATTTAGTTGCACGGTTCCAAAAGGTAGGTCTTATGGAGAAGAACCGGCAAGAAACTCCATAGACACTCTTTTAAATAAAATACAAATTATGAAATAGGAAATCAATTCCTTTACAATGTATGTATACAATATCAATATGAGAGTAATGCAGTCTATCATAGTCCCTAGTCGACCAAATCGTTATTTGGTTTTTCCATAAAATTCTCGGAGTTTGGATTCGTGCCCGGTTGAAGGGTAGGCTTGACAAGACATGGGACCTCAAACATACCCGCGAAATGTAGGTGTACATTAGTACACCTCAGTCTAACCATCCAGGGAAGACAGGTGTGATAGTTTGTTATACTTTAAAAAAATTACTGACTGTTTTTTTTTTTCGAGGAAGTTATCTTATTCTTGGATACATTTGACAATCCGATTAGCGCTGTTGTTAGCAATAGTTGCTACGCTTGAAACCTTACTATACCTACTGTATATCCATTCAAATGGACAGACTGTTAATATAGAGCTCCGCATACAATATCTGCCATGAAACATCACTTGGAAAATCACGGCTAAATAATGTTTAGTAGTGAATCTCTGCGCTGAACCTGTTTGACATATTGTTTAGCATTCATCCACTAACAGACAATAGGATATATGATCAATAACGATGCACCTTCAACCATATACATGCTTTGTTCGCTACACAGATTATATCTACTATACCTACGTATATATATGTATGTTTGCGAAGATTAAATTCGCTTAGATTTCTGCGAAACACTCACGAGTGCATTGCGTAGGTGCCGTGTGGGTACCTACTTACATAGGTTTTGTAGTTTTCAATATTTACGACGTTTTTACGCTTGTCAGATTAAGTTCTGGGAACATATAGATACCGAGACTAATATAATATGTTCTTATATTAACGTTTTATTACCAACTTGTTTCGGATTTAAATTAAAGTAGTTTGCGGGTTAGAGAAACTGATTTTGATCTGCCCCAAGTTATTCTGTATTAGTTTTAAATGTGAAGGGCGGGTGTGACCTGTGTAAACGCTATTTAGTGTTTAAATATTAACTTTTGTACGAATTTATCTAATCTAAAATTCTCTCCCAGTCAAAAAGCTGTTGTTCAAACGGCTTTATAAAAGGTAATAATAAAGTTTAAAGTGTAGGGTGGGGTTAATATACAATTTCAAAATTAAAAGAAGTTTAGAGTTAGCGTAATTTATTTTAGTTTTTTTTTTTAATTTAGGCGATTTGCACACTGCACCCGTAGCATGCAGCGTAGCGCGGGAGCGCGTTTTAACGTCGTTTGAAAGTATCTCTCTTTGCATTGAAAATACGCGTAGTGCAACACACAGAAAACGCTTTTAATAGCTCCGTCCGCAAGCGTAGAGTGGGACAGTGTGTTAATCGCCTAAGGTAAAAAAAAACATAATAAAATATAACCTTTAAATGATTCACCAAGACATATTATAGCGCAATCCTCAAATGTTACATAAACCTTCATTTAAAATCTACATTCATTTCATTCCCCCGCGTCCATCTAAATGTTACTTCATTCCGCCGAAATTTCAAATCCTTTTCAATCTAGCCTCGATACACAACAAATATTTTCTGTCTCGCTTATTATACTTACGTTGGAGGGAGAGGTGTGTATCAGAGGCCGCGTTAGAAGCAATCCCCATGGAAAATCAACAAGAGAACGTAAACAGGGGAGGGACCATTCTTTTTCTCTGTATAAATTATTCAGGATCCCCCAACCGCTTGTTTGGACGACGATTTCATCAGCTGACTGACTCGCTTTGTATTCGTGCCGTACGCACAGAAATATATTTTTTGTATATAAGCGGTTGGAAATTTTGAATACTTTTCCCGTTATGAAACGGAAAATGAAGGGTTAATTTTGGCTTCGCATAATTTTCTGTACAAGTGCTGCGTTTTAAGGCTGAGGGTTAAATTAGGTGTTTATTTTTAAGAGCATATCGAGAAAAAAATAACTAAAAGTAAATATCAATATGAAGTTGTATAGTTGTCGATTACACTATTATAAAGATATAATTTAATTTCTTAAACTTATCCCCGCACTAGGTTTTTCTATTTCGTGGGTGCTTTTTACAAATTCACATACACCTAACCAGTAGATCATTCTTCCATTTATTCTGTTCGGGTATCGAAACCGCAACCCGTGATGCACAATCCAAACGCTTGGCCACTACGCCAATCGAGTAGCGAAAATTCTTGTTTTTAAAAGATCTCGACCAACTTTCTGCCAAATGAGAAATGTGTTCAGTGATTCAAATAAATGCGTGTCTCTTATCAACATTCACACAAAATGAAATGCTGGATCTTCTTGGCAATGCTTGGCAAGGGTTTTTATACCAAGTTTGGTGATCGATGTTCAATGCTGTTCTGGTATTTGCAAAAAATGTTGTTTGCTTTCTGATGGAGTGGTGATCTTTAATTTGCACTTTGTCGAATTGTGTCACGTATGTTTTAAAATTAAAGGCCTTAAGCTGATATAATTATGATGACTTCAATTCAAACTTGCTACATATTGCAACTTATAATTAGACCAATACAGGTACTTTTTAACTGTCGAATTAAATTGATTTTAGTTGCGCGGTTCCAAAGGGTAAAGGTCTTATGGAGAATAACCGGCAAGAAACTCCACATGTACTTAATATCAATATAAGACTAATAATGCCGGTACATTAACTAATCAATACTAATTATAAAAAAAAATCTTCATAGTCGCGTGACTAGAAAAATCTATAGCAAAACCAACCTTGCTATCTTTAATACTAGCTTCCACCCACGGCTTTCTCCGCATGATATTTAGATAAAAAATAGCCTATATGTTAATCCGGGTAACAAACTATCTGTATACCAAATTCCATTGGAATCCGTTAAGCGATTTTTAAGTGAAAGAGTCACAAACATGTAGGTACACATACATCCATACAAACTTTCGCGTTTATAATATTAGTGGGATAAATAGGTATATAAAAGTTATTGTAAAATATGTTAAGCAATGTTGCTTCATTAGATAAATATATATTATATTACAGAATAGTGATTTAAAACCTAATATTTATTTAATATTCATATCATTATGTCAGAAATCATCATTAGGCTGTGTGATGTTGCCGCCTCGTCGAACGAAATATATAAATTCATATTTATTTCTTAATACATATGAATATATAATTAAAAATGTACCGTTAACTTATAAAAATAGATTTCCTTTTACTAACTCACACATTACTTACACATTTAAGCAATAAATTATAATTAAATATGTATATGTATGTTTAAATATAATTATATAACTTATTAACAATGTTTATATTAAGTTAAACTAGATTTTAAAGATGTTATTGCGGTATAATATTTGATCCCGACGTTTCGGATCCTTAAGCTTACATTTCAATTAATGCTTAGTATTCACGTAACTATAAGAAAACAATATCCATTTTACGGAAATTTTATGGCCACATAGCGTTTGGAAGAACAACACTAATATACCTTCAACCCAATTTAATTAAAATGAACAAGTTGACAAACATAAATATACATTATGTCAATGCCACTGAGTTCATTTAGACAGAAATTCACATTTAAAATCTTATTACTGCGTTCGCGACTGAGAGAACCATTCAAGACCTCATTCCCCGGCAATGTCCTCGAAATTACGTTGAGGGAAGACACCATCGCATCGCTTTGTGAGTTATCCTTTCAACGAATGAATTATTTAGTCAAATAAATTGCTGTTTCTAATAATGCCTTAATATCTATTCTGCTTTATGAAGTGAGAATCTGGGAGATTGGAAAATTTGAAGGAGTGTAATTCGCTGATTGTGTTTTTTTTATTCAATTTCATTTTATATCCAAAGTCACCCTTCGGACTTTGCTTCAAGAATCTCTTGAAATTCTCAGTAATACAAAAACTCACGAAATTCTCACTCTAGCACGGAAAGGGATGGATACGTTGAAAATCGAATTGAACTGTAGAAATCCGGTCCGACGGTACATAGAATCACTTTGCTAATAAAAATAAGTAGATAACACACTGTAATTTTCTATTTATAAAAAATACGATAAATAGGTAAACATATAACTTTCATTATTACAAAAACTTTAAAGGTACCTACGCCGTCACTTTCCGTCATAAAACGTAGACGGCTCGCGTCGAGTTTCCCCAGTATCGTCATACAAATGCTGAGCATCCAAAAGTTAATTTCGTCGGAATGAAACTGTACAAAGGCTGGCGCGTGTAATTTTTCTTTCATTACATGTCAAAAAGGGAGTCCCTCTCAGTTCTCTGACGGAGTAATATTTCACGAAGCACTCTCGCTTTCCGACGGTTTTGTATTTGGCGACAGTTAGTATAAATAAGGACTAATTTAGAGAAAAAATAAGCTATTTATCTGTTTAACAAAACTGTGCGTTTTAATTCAATGGTATTTTTTATTTTGAGAAAAATCCTGTTTCCACGCTATCGGATAAAATTTGCTTCTACGCGCATTTTTTTTTTAAATAAAGAAGATCATGTGAGTTTAAAAAAAACAATTTAATAAGTTAACAACATCGATGTGATGGTAGTTTTAAAGTTACATAAGGCAGCCTGTATACAATTTTTATTCTAAGTCTCACGCCCCCATTTTTGCTTCGCGTGAATACTAAACCTTTTTAATCCGACTTCTTCGAATCTAGGAATAGAACAATACATACGTACTAAGCATTAATAATTTATATATTTTAGACCTAATTTATTATCCATGCACGCGTTGAATTTACGATACCTACTTTATTACTATACAATGCTATAAATGCCTAGGTAGCAGCGACATGAAAGCATATTTAATTCTAGAATCATCAATAAGTTTGAATTTCGAATTGAATTAGAAAAAGAGATCGCAATATTTACTGCAGTACGTTGGCACACAAGAACGATCAAAAGTCAAACGTTTCGATTTAGCGCCGTCAGCGATTGGCCAGAACGTATTGTTTCTCAAAAATTTAATTTCCGTACACGGCCAGGATTAGCCGACCGTTCGTATCTGTGACGGTGCGGCGATCTGATTGGACGCGAGCCAAGCGATCTGTCACGCCGGTCCCTGAGCTAATGTCGCTATACGTTTCACTACATGACATGTTCCGATTAGGATCTCATCACGGCGTTCAATTAAATTATTATTTAATCGTCAACGATTGCTCACGGTGGGTGGGTAGTGCATTGACGACAGGAAATAATAAATTATATTTTTAAAGTAGGTACGATTAAAATGTAGGTATGTATATGTAAATTTATAATTCACTCGTTGGTCTAGTTGTCGTAAGTGCGACTACTGAGCAAGTCTTGGGTTCAAATCCCAGGTTGAGCCAGGTTCAAATCCCAAGTGTTATTGGATTTTGATATGAAATCCTCAGTAACAATTTGGAGTTTGGATTTGTGCCCGGTTGATGATAGGCTCGCTCCCTATTACATGGGACCTAAAAAATAACCGCAAAATGTGGGTGTACATTAGTACACCTGTCTCACTGTTCGGGGATGACGAGCGTGATGGCATGTTATGTTTATATTATGTAAATTTTACGCCGAGAATTAAAATATTTTTTGCGTTCGTATCGGAATAAAAGCAATTTAAGATTGCAGACTCAAATTTTATCTTCTAAGCGACCGTATTTATTTCTTTGAGTCGTTTTAGATTTGTAATATCATCAAGCTTTATATTTATTGCGAACAGGACGAATATAAATACGGTTTTATTTGCTCGGTAAATTTTTTACATCACTCGTGTTAAATATACAAGATGTGAATGGATTCTCCTGTCTCGAAATTTGATGTTTATCTTTTCAGTTATGTAGAAATATGGAGAATGGATATTTATTCACACTGTTACTGTAAATTTCCATACTTGTGATCGACAATAAACCATGTAGTTACTAAAAGGTCAGCTCTCACTGTTTGACGTTTGAATATTAAATACGATGTTTATAGATGTGAGAACTGCTAATACTGATGATCTTTGAAGGAATATGCATTCCAAAATTATTAATAACCGATAGTAGTGTGATTGGTGGACTGTTAAGTCAAAGGTACGCACCTTTCGTTCGATCGACACTGCAAAGTTCGATCTCAAGGTACGCACCGCTGACTCTTCGAAGTTGGGTTCCTATTTATTATAATACATGCCCGGTGAGATTAGGTAACGGTGAGGGAACCTGCACTCCTGAGACAATTTCTCGATGGCGTGTGAAGTCTGCCAACCCGCACTAGGAAAGCATGGTGGATTATAGCCTAATCTCTCCCAAAAAAAACAGTCGAATTGATAACTACCTCCTTTTTTGAAGTGGATCAATGAGAGGATACCCGTGCCCACCGGTAGCGCAGTAAATGGGTTGATGATGATGCGATATTTAATTTATGTAAGTTAGGAAAAAAACATAATTTGTGTCGATTTATTATCCCGCGTATGATGTAAAAGATCAGGAAACTAGTTATTGTTGTGTACGTAGGCGATGCCCGATGGCCTGCCAGCTTTCTCTAGTTATGTGCTGTTACCCAACAGAACCTCCATTGTATAATATATTGACTTCCCTCGGTGTCCCTAGTCAAACAGGTATGGTAAAATTGACAGAAAATCATTAGGTACAAAATAAATTGTCTTCTCTAATTATTATTCAATTTTAGAATTGAAAGATTTTAATTTATATTCGAAATTTAAAATTCAATTTAAAATTTATTTTTTTTTGTTATTATATATTTCTCTTTTTTCAATTAATGGCTTCAAAACACATTTTCGCATTCGTTTTTTTTAAGAATAAACAAGGAGGTTCTATCCAAGACACGATTTATTACAAAAAAATGATTTGTTTACTCTATCTCAATTTACACTATGATCTAACTCTGACATCATAGTTTATACACCCAGTTTTTAAAACATAAAATATATCATTGATCCACTTTTTTAACCATACTACAAGGACATGGAAACCCGATTATTTTATGCTATCGTCCTACTTAGTGTTCTATATTTGTGCTAGTTTTGAAACAAATCGGTCGTTAGGGTAATTAATTAAACCGCGATACGTTAGCGGTGGGTTGAGCCGCAAAATGTTGCCACGGGTAAATAAGTTTCGTATATAATGTTACAGCAAAACGGTTTTACTGCTTCCTGATTACGATAAGTTATGGTTATAAATAGATTAAACACTACCTTAAGGGTTTAGGGATAACATTAATTGGTCATGGTAAATTTTAGATATTAACAAGAAGTTTCTTATAATTTTCATTACATTGCTTCTGTCAGACCATAACACAAAATAACTCCGAAAAATTAAATGGTACATTTTGACACTTATTGACACGAACGAATTAAAACTGAGAACACATATTTTTTATTGATGACTATTGCAATCTCATTAGTCTTAAGTTTGATAGAGAATAATGTTGTTTTTTTTTCTATATTAATACTCGGCAGTTTGAGATTTAATCGAGCATCGTGACAAAGAATTTCGACTGGCGAACTCTTAATACCTTATTTTAGTGAATTAATGCGTTACAGCATATTTATTACGTAATGTTATAATGAAGTCCAATATAGGGTGGGCAAAGTGCGGGCTGTGGTATAATATAAAGAAATACTCTCCATATCAACATCAATTATTTATTGTATAATTATTAGAAAGTAGACACAGTAAATAAATTAATTACTCAAGTTACTATCAGTAACCTATTGGTAAAGCTAATACCGGGTATCAGTAGGTGCCTACTGGGTACTGTCTCTGGTCTAATTACAACATATAAATCATATCGGATCGGATCTGACCTCCGCTGACCCCTGCGACGCCCCCGCTAACTCTTTGGGTCTTTGCAATCGGTTCCGTGATCCGTCTATTTGGTTTCTCAATAAATGTCATTTGTACCAACAATAGGCATTTAAATTAATAAGCTTTTGTTACACCTCAGGATATAAATACAAAAGCATATTAAGCTAGGAAACGTTTAGTTAATCCTGATTTAAAGTAAATTAAGATTGATGGATTTATGACCACACCTAATACGTTTTTTTATAATTACAAAAAAAGTAAGTGAAAAATATTTGGGTGATAACCATTTCTATCATTAATTTCATATCTAAAAAAAGAACCAAATGTTTATTTATTTTTTGTGACATCTTATTATAAGTGCATGTGATTTTATTTTCTATATTTATTACACATGAAATAAGTATTTGGCTGGTTATGTAATGTGACCTATTTTTTACAGAAAATGCGTGAACTATGTGGGTGTCATACGAACTTTATTTTATCTAGTGTAAGTAATATCTCACACATAACTAACAGATATTCTTCGCCCATTCCCGTTACAAATGTGCCGAGCGACGCGGCGCCGTAAATATATTACTTATTACTGTTGTGAACCGTAATTAAATAACAAATGTAATATATTATTGGCAAAACTTTAATCATTTCTATATTTAAATAAAATAAAAAAAAATACTATGAAAAAGGTCGCATTGATTTAGAAATTGCATATGTTCTGTCACATTTAAATATAGAATCTAACCTATTATGACATAATTAAGTAAATTAGAACCGATATGTTCCAAATAAATAGTTTACGAGTAACATCAATGGAACGCGCTATTCTTTCTTCAGTAGGAAGCAATTTCTTATAATATTCAATGCCGTGGACCCTGATTTATTATAATAAGACATTGGTCGCTTTATAAAGCACGTAGCGGATCAATAAGTTTGTATACAGCATAAGAAACAAGGAGGAATGACATTCGTGCTCTCCTTTTCATTAATGCATCCTCCTAAACAGTGGTAATCAATGTCACCTGGTGACTATGAATCACCCTTAACTGTTAAAAGAAAGTAGGGTGACATCAAACCCACGCTGGAATAGGAATAAACACGAGACTACTGAACAGGTACGATAGTATATCTTTTCAGCCATAAAATCGTAAAAGGAAACTCCAATAAATCAAACGGTCCACGAATTCATAAATTTTTATGTCTCTATCAACCCATATGAGGTACGTCACCATTTTGCATTATTTTTTCCTTCAAGACTAAAAGCGATGTCTGATGGAATTAAATCGGAATCAATTGACTTCCGTATTTAAGTGATCGTAAATATTAAATCACATACAAGGCTTATTAAATAATATATTCACTGATGAAATATGACAGATGAATACCTGAAATAGGAATATCATGACACTGACTGTTTTGCATATTAGAATATGCAAGCTTAAAATTGGAACGATAAAAAACACGTATGCATATTTGGATATAATCTTTAATAAAGATGTTACGAATAAAAATTAATGTTCATTCATTACTATTCCAAATTAATACAATTAATATTTTTATACCAGTTAATTCGGAAACGTTTTAGCAATTAAGAATTATTTATATCTTTATAAGAGCTCTAGAATTAGCCATAAATTAAGCTTCGTTCAATAACAGTCGCTTCTAAAATTAAGACTATTTAAAAAAGTCTTGTAACGACATATACAATAACAATTTTATATAGAGCTTTTCTTATTGATATTATTATCGAATAAAGCAGCTGCTTTTATTTTCAATGTCAGGTTTAACTGAATAACTTGATAACGTTGGTAAAACGCGTGGCTCATTGTATAGTGTTGTGATCTTGTTTTGACTTAATTAGCCCCTATTCTCGCTGAATTTAATGACTAAATCATAAAAGATAATTAGCATGATCCGTTTTAATTAATTGTATTTAGCTAACGAATTAATTTTAATAACTAGACGCAATTGAGGTTATTATGTTAGTTAGTTTATAATGGTTTTATGGTGTTTCTATCGTATTATTTAAATACCTAAAAGGTACTGCGTCTGACTAAACCACAGATAACTGTGGACTAAACATATTTGACATTTGGAGACTGCTTTTATCAACGGCTTCCTTTTTCAAAACTAGCTAATGTCAATGTCCTATTAATGGCGCTGCGATTGGTCCGGTGCAAGGCGTCCAACCAATCGGAGCTCCGAACGCGTTAAACTTTCATTAAAAAAAAGAACATATTAATTTTAGCTGGTCACCATATCGTGACTGTATGTAGGTAGGTATATTTAATAAATCAAAGAAAATATTCTTGCCTATATCTGAATACTTTTAATAATATAATCGAAGGTATAACTTTCCTCACGTGAAATGGTATGGCGTTGAAGGCACGCCGCGACCTCTGCTATGGTGAATTACCATGGGGTCCCATGGTGGCGTGCTAATGCTGTAATTTATACCCCATTGTCTGCCACCATGTGACAGGGGACGTGACAAGAACGCCTAAACTCTGCACGGTTTTAACCATTTTGTATGGTAAATAAGTTTTAAATGTTTCTTTTTTTTAACTTAATGATTGGCTTGTTCTCGGTCGTGCTTGAAAGTTGCAAGCGTTTTTAAATTATTATATTATGAGATCTGTTTCTTTTTTATTTCTTGACAATATACGGGTTGTAATGTAAAAATTCAATGCTTTTCACACGTGGCATGATTAAGCACTTTAGGCTTTACCAAAGAGTTCTCAATAATGTAATTTTTATTCATAAAATAAATACTTATAATTTATTTATACGTATCAATATATTCCGTAGTCCGCATTATTCATTTGGTAATAATTTCAATAAAGAACTTTACAAATAAAACAACAAATAACATCCAGCCTAATAAAGCAGAGGAAATCATAAAAATAATGGACATACCACAATATCATATATTTTTACTTCATTAGTTGTCGATAAATTTTTCAAACTTAAAATCACGACATAATTATTATAACGGTTTTTATAATAAAACATAGATCAGAGGTAAGACAAAGCTGAAAGCACGATTAAAACCTCAGCGGCTATTTTAGAATTTAGTAGCGTAATAATTAGCGTTTATAGCGTTAACGAGTGTTGCGCTATTAGCTATATTAATGTAGTCACAACAGTTTTAACGATTAAGGGAAGTCATTCTAACAGGCGTGGCAAGAAACTTTTTATTACAGCGCTATTTTATTTGACAAGTTTTTCCGCTTCTTTTGGACTTTATTTTTCGGTGTTTTGATGACACTTTAAGTGTAGGTTTACAAGCTGACGTAATTATGAGCCATTCGTAGAACTACCTAAGAGGTGCTTTGATGTTGAAAGTAAAAATTCCACGAATTATAGCTGTAGACATCAAAAGTTCTGTTCTACTGATATGTCCGAAGAGAAATGTAATAGTAAATTTAATGATAATAAATTCTACAAAAATGCTTAATTAGCTGGCATGTGTTGCTTTGAAATTAACCCTGAACTCATCAGGTAGTCAGCAGTAGCGTGAACATGTTTATCAACCCTACGCGGCTACATCAAAACATCTGATTTTCATTTCCGGCCCTCCGAAAGAGACCGTCGTTGCTCATATATATTGAGTTTTAATTCCTTATCATGTTCGTTAGGAAGCCGAAGGCCGAATGCCGAAAGCCGAAAGCCGACGCCGAAAAGGAAACGTTGCTCACGATGTCATTACCTCACGGTACCTGTATGTTTTTATGTATATTCATAAGTTGTCACTTTACTGCGTCTGTGGTAGGTGGTATCCTATAATTGAGTTTGGAATGAAGAGGATTTCCTTTGCCAGACTACGTATTATGAAATCAAAGAGTAATGTTTTGTTTTATCGTGTTTGACATACTGCTGCGGTTCATTATTGGTCTGAACAACGATCTAGTATTTTTTCTAGGATGATTTCCCAATAGTTTTCTCAGCTTTGTCAACGAATTGTCCGCATTCAAGAAATTACCGTTATAAAAGATACGGTTTTATAAATATAAATCACAAAGCATGGTTTTATTGCGTCGAAAAAATATAAAGCTCAACAAAACAGAATCGAACGTAGCCATTGCATTTCGAAACCGTAATGAAAGCCAAACAAAATATTATTGGACGCAATAATACCACTAATGCTTCCTTATTTTCATAGCCTTCTCAAATATTATCGCTTGCGTAATCAAACTGTCACAATAAACGCTATTTATAAAAGTTTAAAGTCATTTAAAGTCGTGTCGCGTCACCGATGGTGGCGCACCATCCTAAAATTCTTTGTACGTATTTATTTATAAATAAATATGACGTTGTTTTCGTATGGATGAGGCTTGTCTATGATTTATAATAGACTTAAAATAAACTAAATGAAATAGAATCACTGTTTACGAATTTTATCGCAGTGTCCCAATGTCTCAGACCCTGTACATCATCCATGGTTATTGGTAGAATAAATTAAATTGAATTGTCAATAATTAACAAAAATATAGAGTAGCAAAACTTAATTATAACATCAAGACAGCTAAAAGTCTGCCCAAGACCATAGATGCTGTAAAGGATCCGAAAGGACTGGATTAAATAATACCAATGTAGATAATGTCTAGTATCCGTGTAAGTGTAAGAAATCTAAGTATGTTTAAATACCAGAATTCATCATAAAACCGTCTTTTTGCTCTCTGTGCACTGTTTGTCACGAATTCATAGCTTCAATTTAATTAACTTAATGTAGTTTTCCATAAAATATTACGATCGTCATAAACCTACATTTTCAATATAAATATTTATTATAACTACTCTAACAGCGCATATTTTAAATTAATTAAATTAAAATTGTTTAATACCTTCAATTGCATCCGAGGTAGGTGAATAGTTTATGACATATAAAATGTTAACTTGGATTGTATAAGCTTTAAAAATTAAAAAAGTTCTGCACCGATTGAGCTAAAATTTTGACAAATTGATAGTCTTGTTGACTGATTGTCGACTGATATTATGATTTGATTGATATTAGGACTTGAATGAGCTGAGCTTGGCTAGAAACTAGGTGATCAAGGGCGCTGGATCTTAAAAAAATAATGTCATTCCAATTTCCTTGTATTTTTCTTTTTGTTTACTTGGCATTTTAAGTGAGGTGATTTTTTTTATCCGTCCCTTTTTCTACATATACATATAGACATTCTGGCTAGACCCTAGTACATTTATAGTATGCCTTCAAAGACCCACATGTAGCTCGCGAGCTGCAGGTTGAACGCTGCTATATGTAAAAACCCTCCTTTTCAAAAAATTTTTGTTTCTACATATTTTCGCGTAAATTCTTTGTGTTATTCCTCATTTCTCATCCATTGAACTAAGTGTCTCGGCGAATTGTGGCAGGGTTCAGTTAATTACACACTATTCCAATGCATTAGTTACGTAATATTAATAAAAACAAAAATCACCGAAAAAAACAAAATTCAAACCGCGTTTGAATTTCGAATTAGTAAGTAAAACATGGCGTCCTTTTCAAAATGCGTTATTAATATTCGTATTTGGGGATCGTGCCTAACGTTCAGTGGCGTTAATATAAAGATCACGATCAAATCACACGATGACTTGTACGCCTTTTGTATGATAATGCAAGACATTTTTTTGATATTCCAAAGTGATAATATATCGAATTTTATTATTATTTAGGTTGATTTTATAGAAAACTTTATTTATTCCAACCATACAAATTATGTATTTTAATGAAAAAACCTATCTTTTAGCAATAATATTAGGATCAATAAACTCGAAAAATAAACCATAATTTATGTCATTGAAATACTACTACTACTTTTAAATATATTTTTTGTCATTTTATCTTTATACTTTATGCAATGAATATTGAATTATAGGATAAATAATGGCAATATTATTCACTGACATAAATGGGGTATACATTACATTAGTCGTTTGCAACTTGTGCGGTCAAAATGTTGACAAAATGACGCATAAAAATTCAAATTTGGAATCAGGCAAGGTAAAATGCTGTAATATAAGCTGTGGACGTTGCAGTAGGGGCTTGCTAATCTGTGGTGACTGGTGAACGTGCTCACGATGCTCATGGCCTCGACTATGGGCATATTAGGATAGTCAGTAAAATTTTAATGGATACGAGTCTGATGACGTCACCAGGTGCTCTGTTCTTCGGAAAGAATGGGGACTATTCATGAGGATTTCCGCAAATAAAGAGTATATATACGTTTTTAGGGCCTGTCTTTTATTCGATGTTCAAACAAGGTAATTAAAGACTTACTTTAAGGAATTAAAAAAAAAAGAATCAACGCTTGTAACATAAAAGTACAAAAAATATGTTTAAACATCAAAAATCATGTTGATATTATAATAAATGGCCAACAGATGACTTCCACATACGTACATAATAACATTATCTTCATTCAATTTTATTATGCAAATCCAAAATCGGGTCGACTCACGTTTTGCATCGCTCCAAATGTTTTATTGTCACCGAGCCGCTCCTCAAAACGCGGTGTTGAGACGTTTGCATTTTAAGGAAACACATAACTAACGCATTATGCACGATGCATATTATCGTGCAGTTGGTGCGTGCAGTGTGAGCACGTCTAAATTTCGGCGTGCCACATAAATCCGAGACGCCCACCACACTACGGGTCGATAGGGCTGTCGACATACTCAAATTAGGATACAACTTGTTGTAGAAAAAATACCACGGCATTAGTGGCAAGCGCGACGTCCACCCGGGTCACCTAATATTGGGATATCTCAGGGAATTCATACATATAACGGTATGATTTGTGTCCTGTTCAATTATTGTACCTAATGCTTTATAGGAAATAGGTAAAGTAATGCCATTACTATACAAAAACCACCGCAAGGTATTCTTTCTTCTACAATCGACAGATTTTATTGTCAGGCATTTCCGTTTCCAATTGACCAAAAGCAGCATTTAATTCGCTCAACTTAGAGACTATAACAATTACGATGCAAAAACTGCATCAAGATATACAGGGAAGAAAAAAAGTTAAAACCTGACTGTGACTTCCAAGAAAACACACGAACATAAACGTAGGTAATATAAAGCGATGGCATCCCTGCCGCATCTCGCCAAGTAGGGTTGTGCCAACTCGTTTATTTACGACGGGCCGATTACAAATTCTGCGTGTGGGACGACACGTGCGCTGCATCCTTGTTGCACAATGATGCATAAAAGAATACGTGATGCTTTTGAGATGGGCCGATTTGTCGTCGTTCGCAGACAGCGATATGTCCAAGACGCTGTTACACTGTGTTCTGCTCAGCGAAACTGTGTTTGAGATAAGGTGAATTTGTTAGAACCTGAATTTAATCTTTACAGTAGAAGTTTACATCTCTTAACGTGTTGACAACAAATGTAATGGTAAGAAAATAGGAAATAAATCACGCTTAAGCCATCTGATTGTTGTGTTTTCTTCCTTCTATTTGCGTAATACCTTAAAATAAATTATATTTCATTAAACAAATTCTATCCCGATATATTCATATTATTCCAATCCCAACATTTCGGATCCTTTACAGCATGGAAGGTCATGGCCAGATTGCATTATTTTCTTTTTCTGGGACTAAATATTAAACCTAACATATTTTGTATTAGCCATAGCATTTGCTTTCACCGAATGACTTTTCCTCGTACGATCTCCAAAACACTTGAACTGCTCCAAAATTACATACAATCAACATACTTCCCCCGAAATAACCCTACCAATATCAAAAAAATAATACGAAAAGTTACAAGGAGTTCGGAGCGCTCGCGCCCGCCGCGGGCTCTGCCTGACAGCATAATATACACCGCGATATGATTTGTTACACTTTGTTACACGTTACACTTTGATTTGTTACACTTGTTACATGCTTTATATTCTTTTAACGAGCCCGCGAACCGAGATGTATGAATGTTATGTAATATTGGGCTTTAAAGCTTTATGTGCTAAAGGTCTAAAGTGCATAACTGTAAGTAATCGACATGTGCGATATAATATATGAATTTAAAACGGCTTAAATTGGCAATGAAGACTCAATTTCGATAATCACATGCAATTTTCTTAAACGGACTCGTGGTGAAAAAAATGTGTCGTGTAATTTTGATAACGATGAGCGAATAAATTAATTTACTACAAGCGTGTTAAGAAATTGACGAGACTTTTAAAATTAAATTCTTGAGTTGCAAATTGTGTAATATCAAAATCAAAAGCTTTTTAATTTCTCATTTATTTCAAATAAGCTCTAACAAGTAATTTTGAAACAGACATTTGTATGGTTTCAAAAAGTCGGTTTTATGAAGAAGACGGTCAAAAGACCCCATAGATACTTTTTACACAATTCATTGGTATACTTTAAAAGCCAACAATAGCTTAATGAATAAAAAAATTAAATATGTACCTAAGAAGTCATGTTATACAATGCAATACACTATGTGTATACAATGTTTTATATTCTAGTAGTATTAATTAAATTAATCGACTAAAAGCTGGAAGCTCTCGGAATATAAGGTTAGCATCAATGTTCTATTTTAGAAACCAAAATTAAGTAGGACGTCGATTACGTCGATTACGATTACGATTACGTCGATTTTTCGTCGAAAAATCGACGTCTTAATCAAATCACGCACGAGTTATCACAGGGTTGGATATGCATGATAACCCTAATATAGGGCTACTGCCTTTCAGAATAAAAGGCATAGGTAAGTATTTTCGAAATATCACATTTTTTTAAACCATATTATGGAACTATGTACTTTATTAATGAAAATAATTTAGATCAACAACAATTATTTTTTAAAACATACATCTTTGGCACGCGGATTTTGCAGTCATATGAATTTGGTCTATCCATTGCACCTAAAAATCCTGAGAGAGCTAATTTATTTTTATACCACGGATATGGCATACTCGTTTATGACCTGCCTGATAGCAATCAGTTTACCTATGCACGTTCCCAACACCAAAGGCGTCGCTTACGCGTTGCCGAAGCTAAAACACCCGTTTTAGGGTTCTTAAAAATAAGGTAGACACTACTGGTATCGGAATTCCTATGCTGTCAGTATAGTCACTGTCCTAACGAGATCTGGCAACCTTATTCAGTCGCAGAAGCACAACTATTTATTGTTTTACTGCGGTCTTCTCTAAAGCAGAGGTACTTCCCCGGTCGGGCAGCTCAATGTGATCGAGACATCTCGCTATGCCCTGTCTCCCTTTCTCATTGCGATATTTAAGGATACCGCGTCATCAAGGATACGACATCCATAAATATCGCAATGGGGAATATTAACAGCAGCCCTAATGTAACCAAAAGTCAATGGTGTGTAATGGGCACGGTCCCAATCAATTAAGATATGGCTCCGTGTCGAGACAACGCCACCCGCGCCGATGTAGTCGCGGCTTTACGCCTCAATTACTTGCTGCAAGTGTGTGCCCGCCTTTATACGTTATGAATTCCGTTGGACGATGGTGCACGCGATGGGTAATATTATCAGTAACGTATAGCTATCTACCTACTGGAGCTGTGCTGTGCTGTAGCGGAGCTAGGAAAGTGTGAACAATGAAATGATAGGTGAAAATGTGTTTCTACACCGCTCAGCTCCTCTTAAGAAGGATAGAAGCTACTTAAGACTAATTTATTTATTAGTTGTATGTTTGTGAATAAATAAATAAATAAATAAATTATATCGTTGAAATAGACAGCTTACTACTTTCAGTATAACATCTTAAGATTATGATCATTAGCCTCTCAAACTTTAACTGTTAGATGATGAAATATGTAAGATTATTCATATATGTACCTACACTAATTCCGAAATATGATTTAAGAAATAATAATTATACTTACGGAAATACGCCCTTTTTCAAAAAAATTGTATCCTCTTCCGAGATATAAAGTCTACACACATTACCTAAATCGTCAGTAGCAGGACCAGAATACCTATAAACGTTCAAGGTGACATCATAACCGGCTCCACCAGACCCTCAAGTGACAATTTCAATTCAATACTCGGTTCCATACATACGGTGACCGTACAAACATCTTCAATATTACGTGTAAATATCCCAACACCACTGTAATACCAATAAAAGTTACACATTCTGAATGAGAATGGCTCCGAACCCATATAAATTGGACTCAATTACATACGACGTGGAAATTCTAAATAAAATGAAATCGAAAAACTCTTCAAACGAGACTATAACAATTATTTTTTACGATCCATTGCTTGTTTGCTGACCGGCACTCGAACTGGATATGCCTCTAAAACATGCGAGCGTCAATGGAAGGAATTTAACGACAAAAAACATAATTATCACAAGCTACCAATTATGTTGATTCAATCAGCTTTATTCGGTATTGATGAAGGAAACAATACTGTTGGAACTAGTTTATATCAAATTTGCACATGGAGCGTGATTACAGTAGACAAGTACTATTTCGAAGACAAATATGACAAAAAACATCTGCGGTGAACAATTTTTCACTCTTATTATTATAATAATAAGGTTCAAAAATTGTGTGGACATGGATAACACACACCTCTCACTTAACCACCTCGGCCATGATACTATGTTATGTTATGTAAAAATCCCAAGGAAAAGCTAAAAATAAGCATTATCAAAGATTTATATATCGTACATAATTTGTAGGAAGTAATTTTCCACCGTAGATATTTTTCAGCGGTGCAGGTAGAAAATTTCGCGTCTATCATATTTTACTATGAAATACCGACACAATCTAGGAGTTATAAGCGTGTAACAGATGGACGAACATAACGCAATTGTAAGAATTGCGCTCGCCAGATTTATATTAACTCCTTTGAACTCTAGATGTGAAACCAACTTTATTCGATATACTTTTAGTTTTTTTCCTTTCTCGGTAAACCATATAAGTGACTGCGTTTTCTTCTCTACTAGTTTGAAGATATATTTTGACGGTGCACCGTGATGCTTGATGGAAAACACAGACACGGTCGAAATGGAGAAACCAACCAACACAAAACTAAAACAGATGTCGCTGCCTACGCTTTTTTTCACAACGACCAATCATGTCACATTGACAGTAGCGATTAATTAAAAAAAAAATAGAATGAATAAAACAATATAGTAGCGAACATTTATTCTTTTTCTCAACCTCATTGAAATTTGAACCCTTTCGGGGTTCCAGAGAGGTCTAAAACTGATTGACGGTGGTCTAGTCTAGTTCAGGCTGATAATTGTTTTTTTTTTACTTTTATAATTATGTAGAGGAAATTTATTACTCTTATCTGTCTTAGTTTTGTATGTCATGTTTATGTTCTTTCAACTGAATTTTAGTCCAATCTTACTTGTCATAAGTAAAACAATCCCTTTAATTTTGTAATGTAACTTAAACGGCACAAATACTTTAATGTTGCCATTAAATTATGTAAACATGGTAACAAAAGCGTACAAAATATAAAGGGACACAATTAAACCGCTAACAGTGTCAGTATTTAGGGTTATTACCAACTAAGTATATTTATTTGCATTGCTGTACACAACTGCTCAATTACAGCCGGGCCCGTTATGTTTTCAGTCACCGATTCCTATCATAATGACGATTTACAATGAGCTCGGTGCAATAATTATAGCCCATAGCCACTGCAGTGGATGGAAGGTTTTATTGGTTCTATTACGTATTAACACGTCACTGGTGAACGATTCAATTATTTTTTTCAATGCAATTGGTCATTGTTAGGGTCTTTTTTATTTAATTGCAGTGTTGGAAACTGAAATCGATTTTTGTCATGGTTTAAAATAAACATTTTACGAATTTTTAACAAATATTGAACCCGCGTCATTGGACTCTATAGCCGAATAAGTTATCTACCAATCCACATTACCTTATTTAACTGCATGTTTTTCAATTAATATTATTTTCAAAGTTAATCCAATGCTTTAGCTACCACAAGTACTCAGAATAAAGCATTTACCATCGCCAAACAATTTCTAGTTCCTTCGAAACAATAATTTTCCCACTGACTGCATCTTCTGATAAATAAAAAATAAAAACAATGTAACCGGTCGTCATGATAACTTAGACACACATATATGCAAATAAAAAGTACATTTACTCACCAGATAGTTTATATTTGGCCCCTTTTATCATATTATACTTTGTATATGATGATAATAAATCAACTCACGGCCGTCAGAATCGTATCAGCAAAGAATCTGTTATGTGCTCGCGAATACGAAATTTCCGGCAACACAGTTTTCTTGACCAGTACAAATTGAGTGGCGCCTGCGCAGCGTAAGTTTCAATTATCGTTCATTTACAATTCAGCTGTTATCTTTGTCTTTCTTTAGTGCGTTGTAAACTGTTATTTGGTTACGAAATGGAGCCTAAAAGCTACAACTAGCTATTTAGCAGCCGTTACCTATTTTATTGACTGTATCGTAAGTGTTTGAACAGACTTATTTTAGGTTTAAGAAAGAGATAGCGCTTTACAAGTTATATACCGCCATTTCTCGCTTTCAACCTGAACAGTAGCGCAATTATCTATAAATTGAATTGTACCGTAATGTTACATACAATATTGCATTTTTTGTGATACCTGCTTACATTTTGAATGTCAAGGGTTTTTGGTCTTAGCCTTTCATTGTTGCCCAGGTATTCTTATAGCGATCAAGCACCTTTACTACCGTATAAAGTAACTTAACACAGGCCAACAACACTACAACTACTACAACAACAACTACTCAACCATTGGCCGCACAGACTACTGATGTATCGAAGCCTATCAATACCCAGACATAATAATGGCTACGTAGATCCTACAGAAGAACATTGACCACTGCACCAGGGTTCAACATTTTCCACTTCAGAGTATGGTGGAGTGTTTATAAAACGTGGCTTGATCTTACAAGCTAACGTTCTAACCAACAGACCCTTTCGCGGAACTAATTATAAGAAGTTTGGAATTCCATTTGAATGTATTAATTAAACACACCCTTAGTAGGTTAACCATACTGACGAAACTTACATACATTTCCTTAATTAAACCAAAATCAAATAATAATTAAAACGATCACGATGGACATTTACACGTAAATCTGAATCAACACTGTAATATGTGTTAGTAATTAATTCATTTACATAGTAGATGCTGGGAAGTTTTTCTAGCAATCGCACTTAGACGTCTAGAGTCTAGCCTGTCTCTAAGCATTACCTATGTCTGTTTTGCCTAGACTCGTGTAACAAGTGTGTTACATACCTTGTACCTAGATTCCTAGAAGGTGCATGTATAAAGTAATTAAGATAATTACAATAAACTAGCAGTCCGCCCCAAATTCGCACGGGCAGATATAAGTTTAAAAAAATATATAAACACCAAATGAACATTCTAATGGTCAAAGAATTATTCAAATCGGTTCAGTAGTTTTGGAGCCTAATCAATGTAAACAAATAAATAGACGATGGTCTTTTCCTACTATGCTACGGTCAGTAGACGCACCGCTGATGCCACTGAAATCAGTATCCTTACATAAAACAACTGCCACAAGCTGAATTATTAATTTGTTTGAACGAGATAATCTCTGGAATTATCATTCAAATTAGAAAAAAATAATAGTAGTATAGCCTTTATAGCTTAATTCTTGAGGGAGTTTATTGACTAAATAATCAATAAACTCCCTCTATAGCGTCATGCTACCTTTACCTTTAAGGAGCCGAGCGAAAAGTAAAAATACGTAACAGTAGGTAAAACTGCTGCTTTCGATAGCTGATAGTTGAGGTCAATGTCCTATCACTTAATAAGATATATGTACATTGCTTTCAAACTATTGTATTATACATCCAAAGTACTGTATAGTTCTATTTCTATAATCAACGTACATATTTCTCAGCGAACAGAAGCTAGCGGTAGGTAACATTTATTTGAAAATCGTGTCGAGCCGTCAAATGGTCTTAATGGCTTCAGACAATAAAAACGTCACGTAACCATTACAATAAATCATATCTAAACAAACATATTCATTTACCAAACACAAATACTCTAAAATAGAATTGTCATTTGAATAGTAAAGCTCCGCTTTCTCTTTGCTGTACATGTGAATAAACAAACCATAAATCATTGTAACGAAAACCCATTATATTGAAAGATGCTAACTTGAGATTGAAGTGCAAGTCGGAACTTAGATCGCTAGAACTACTTTATCAGGAGAGATACGACACCCACGTGTACCGCGACGATACTGACAATAAATCATTTATGCACTCGCGTTTTGTGTACCCCCACCACTAGAGTAGGTAGGTTTGACATAAGTTCTTTTTTATTTTACAATTAAATGCGTCTCCCCAAGCATCCTTATTCTGAATTGCTTTCGTTTACTACATTTGGGTACTTAATGTCTTTTAGATCCTCTCGTATCATTATGTACTCTAAGAACTAACCGCATTTACATTATCGCGATCCAATGTAGACAGATTTACGAATTCTTGTAGGTTAATGTTCCAAGCTAACCCAAATTCTATGTGTTCTGTTAAATAATGGTGGTCAAACTGTAATAGTTAAGTTTAATACTCAGTTTTATTGCAAGCAATGCAATTGAAAAAGCTTTATCCAGGTGCCTAAGAGACATAAATTATAATTATACCGTTAATCTACCGTATGCAACTCACTTTTGTTTTCAAATAAAAGACACTTTGATATACGACACCGCCAAAGAGCAGATCATAACATAATTCAAATCGGTTAATGGCAAGGCGGTGTAGACATGACTTATTTTTAATAAAGCATTCGATTATATTCGTGCGACTGTCGATTGAGTGCAGAACTAATAAAATGGAAGCGGGAATCATAAATTGCTGGTATATCGGTTATCGAGGAGTGGGTTGGCGCCAAGATATAGCATACGCGGCGGCCATGTTGGCGAAAAATGCGCGTGAGTCTGAACGCGCTAACAAGGTGCGCGCGCTGCACGGCTGCCTACAACAACAACTCCCTACACCACATTCGACGATATTGAAATACGGCGCCTATACGACAATATATCAATATTCATACGGTTCCCGTCGTATGTTTACTTTGGTGACATAGTTATTCCCCCGACACATTACAAACCTGTTGTTACAAGACTAGTTCTATAAATAAGTCGCCAATAACTAAATTAACACCTTAAAGTGCAAATAAATGGTAATTTAGAAACAACATCGACAGTAATTGCGTATATGAAATTTAGCGGCAGGACGTTATTGAAGCCATTTTAATGAAACCCTGCTGTTGACGACAACTTAATCAAATTACTTACACACTATATGAAAATAGATTTACATACATGCATCGCTCATCAGTTTCTTAGGTTAAACTTAAAAGATGTGATAGCCTAGTGGTGTCACCAGTGGACTGTGAAAGTCAAAGGTCTAAAGTTTGAACCCAACGCACTGTTGACTTTTCGGAAGTTATGTGCGTTTTTATTAAATGCTCAAATAATGGTGAAAGAAAACATAGTGAGGAAACCTACAAGCCAAGAGATTTTCTTGATGGCGTATGATATCTGGCAACTCGCTCTACGCTAGCGTGGTAAACTGTAGCCTAGTCCCTTTCAAATGAGAGTAGACCCAGCAGTGACACAATAATTGGGTTATTCACGAATAACTTTGTACTGATTGTTTAGTAATTGCATCTGCTATAACAGCTATTAATGCGCAAAATGAATAAGTTTGTCATCGTTTATAAATCTAACATCCTATGCTAAACATGCTTCAAAGACGTAAAAAAATGAATTGCAGTCGTCACCCACGCCCCAGTTAGACAAATGCCCTTGAGACGGCGACACCAATTTAAATCTACACGTTCAACACTTAATATCGAGGCTTATATAAGCGGGACCAGTCGGCAAGTACGTCCCACGTCCAGTAGAACCTGTCCCTCTTTCATACCGGATTGTTGTGTGATAAAATTTCGCCGTAAATACCCTCAGATAGGGAGAGGAATGCCGATAGCAATCACGTGACACGTTTTATGGTCGGACCACATAAACGGATGATAGCATTCAATCTACGCCCTGAAAGCAGGAGGAATTCATCTTTTTGCACGCGATTTATTTCAGTGGTTTTCGAATCAAGATTTTCGAGTTGATTCGTTTTTGTTCTAATTTTGAATAGTTATGACAATTGCGAACAAAAGGACATCTGGGAAATATAGTGTGGTGATGTTGATGCTTTATGTATTTCTATCAAAACAGCTAGCAAGACTCTTGAAAAAATTGTCACAGTTATATAAATGTTAAACATACAATTGATTCTCAATCTCAAATTACTATCAGGATATCAAATGTCCTGGACCACCCAACATTTTAAAACACAGTACAAAAACAATAATATCGCATGTACCGAATATTCTTAGATACCATCGGTGTAGATAGTAGTATCATTAATAACAGCCATGTTGACGGCACAGCCAGTCGATAACATTTGTTAACATCGACCAATACTGGCACAATGCGACTAACGTTGCTTGCTGGACGTTAAAATGTGTCGCTTTTATAGAAAAAATGAGCTAGAAATACCCTAATGTTCGATTGACTTTGACTTTATACACAAAAGAGACACAACACTAGACATCTCCATCTCTATTCGAAGTTTGGATTTGTGCCATGTGAGTACAGATCTAAACAATTTTTATACCTGTTTCTTCTTAAACAACATTCGTACCTTTCCGCAAACAGCTTTTGACCAACAGACAAAATAAAATATGCAAAATATAGTACGCAATGTACGTATCTCTCCGGGAAAGTCGTAAACGTCTGGAGAAAAATATTGGGTAGGTAGTGAAATAACACTGAAGTGGTGGGCATTTTAAAGGTTAGGAAATCACATCCTTATGTTATTGTGATTTCTGGGTAGGGCTGCTTTCAGTGAAAGCATTCAAAATTGTATGATTAAACGAGGTGAGCGTTAAAGAGCCGACTCAAGTGACGATACAAAAAGGCACATTCAGCGCACCCTGGGCAGACAGGTTCGCTATTAAATTAGCTTCTAAAATTAATTTGACGAATTCTGAACCGATAGAGGAAGTAAGTCAATTTATGTTGACAATAATATTAGTTTAAAAATCTAGACTTCATATGGAGCTGACATTGGCTCTCAAGCTATGGGTAGTTTATTTTTCCAAAGTACTAATCTTATTTGTCTTTTGGGGTTTACCTGGACGTTTAATGAAATCTGTATCAAGCTAAAACAAAATCTGTAAAACCCGTACCAACGGCCGCCCTATTTCTAAGTAACATAACACCTCTATTTATTTGGCTAGGGACGACAGCACAAACTTTACAAGTTTGTAGTGCGTAAGTTACGCAGGTAAAATAGTGCGGGCACCTAACTGGGAACATCCACTTAAAGACTATCACAATTTAAATCGTAACGCCGCCGGGAATTAAACTTTAAATGGAACTATCTTGTTCGTGCTACGTTTTAGGCCCCAGAACACTGAGGTAGGATGCATACTGTTTTCGTAATGCAAAACTGCAAGTCGGGCCATGCTTTGTTGGGATACAAACGACGATCCGGTTTTACGATTGTCAGATAGCTTTTTGACCCCTGCCGTGTGCCATCCAGCGAACAAAACACTAATTCCTATACTTATGTAGTTACAACGATACTTTTGTTGTTCGCACGCAAAATATCTCCTACTATACTTGTATCTAGCAACCTAATTCACAGTAGCGGTATGCATCTTTTGTGTTTTGGGGTCGTGCACTCTTTACTGTAAGCAATAGTTTTACACCGCGACAACAATTTTAAAGCTTCTGTCATTGCAATAAAACCCCGGCAAATATTTTTTTATTTTGGAATTTTAATATCATACAAATCTTCATCTCCACTGCAACCTACATTCATCAACGACTCGATCTTCATCTGACGACCTGGATATAAATAAAAGGTAATAAGATTATTGGATATACGATGCGCCTTCGTTTCATAAGTAATTAAAACAAAACCTTATTCCACAGCAGTGTTATTATATATTTCTCGTCTGTCATAAACAACACAACAAATATATCGACCATGAACCAAGGTAATTAATAATACTTCATTAAACGGGGAAATTATATCAATTTCCTTAAGCCATCAAATTATAATTAAACGCTTTTCTCCATTAGTATTTATTTTCGAATAGTTTGAGTTGAAACCATTTCCACGAGGCAATAAAGCCGAAGATTTCTCTCCACAACACTAATTGACCGCGAGATACATGTATCATTGGATATCATAAATAAATAATATTGCTAATAAACGTAGTAAATCAATAGCCAGTAGTTTTCTACTGATTGATTAAGGAACATATCGAGATGTATGTTTGAGTATCTATCAACTGTTGGTTATTTATTTGCTCGATGTTAGCCATCTCCCGTTTGATGTCAGACAGGTGTTTGTGTGATGCTAATTATGTTTGTGCGTAACTAATTTGTGTAACAGCTCTTACTTTAATTGCTGTTTGAATTTTCCAGTTCTATATTAGACTCTCTTATATTTTAGTCACAGTATTTACTGCTAGTTTTGTTCATTTTGTAAGTTATTAAATTATAAAATAATGTTGAATAATATTAGTCATATGATTGAGATAATTTAACTATAAATTTATTCTGACTCCAAGCAAAAGCAGTGTAGGTATACAGAATAACAAACAACCATTAATATAACAAAACCTAGACATTTAAAGCAACCTTGTAACGATAGGCATGCTAGTCGGCTATCGCGGGTCCTACGTGACTTCAACAGAAACGATGAAGGAACCACAGATGATGTCAGAACAAAACTGGTTGGTGTTGCCACAATGACTCATGAGTTTGCCATTTACAAAAAAAAACACAAAACGGAAATTGGCATCGCGCGATGCAACGAACCGGCGTCATAGTTACCGCGAAATCGATTTGAGGCTGTATATTTTCTATAAGGATGTAAAAATATATTAATAGGTACCTACCTATTTAAAATACTCATAGAAACTCATATGGATTGTCATTTACACAGAAAAAGAACAAGTATGAATTTTAAAACTTCTAGCACCGTTTACCTCTTTTGTGTGTTATTATTTCGCAAGGAGTATATTGTTGAAATTGTAAAGAATACATTTCCAGGTCGAGCGCATATATTGTGGTTAGATTTTCCTGTTCTAGAAAGTGTTTGATAACTCGTCAGTCCTCCTTTCTTTTCGAAGTAAAATAAAAGCTTAGCGCAAAATATTTACTAAATATTCGACTTATGACATATGTTATTATGCTACTTAATAGTGTCACAATACAATATGAATATAATAAGTCGACAATCTTGAAATTTAGTGGCATTAAACATGTTATGTGAACAGTAAGTCCGTGTCATAGGCTGTTAGAAGCCATGTACGCTTGACCGGCTGCTACCAGTTGCCGACGTAACTTTTACGGCAAACCGACGTACATACGACGTACATAATATAATATGTATAGTCATTTCATCATCATGATCATCACATCAACAGTCAGACGTCCATTGCTGGACATAGGTCATATAGTCATTTGCGTAGAAATAAATGTAGGAAACAGAAAATATGTATGTAATCATGATTTGAAATAGGTACACGAAAAATGTGATCATGATTTGATCATTTGAATGTTTTTAATCTGTTGAAGCGTGTTGACGTAAGTGTTGTTACCTAGAAATTCCTTCTGAATGCTTAGCGTATGTAAACTTAAGCGAAAATAGAGGGTTAGCAAAAGAAATGGATGACTGATTCTATGTATGATATGTGACTCACAGAATTAACTTGTAACACAAGTAAATAGTGAAAAAACATATACACACACACAATTAATTGGGTATATTTAAAATTTATTTTTAGCAGTCACATCCAAACGCACGGTTAGTACCTGCTTAGTAAATGACGGGGTTATTAGGTTAATCCCAATGGGAAAATACGACGAAATTTATTACATTAAGCACTTACGCAAATATTAAAAGTATTAAAATTATGTTCAATAATTAAACAGCCGACATGTCCGATGTGAATATTAATCAGGGAATTCGTAAGGAGGTTACATAAATACGCAGGTACACATATGAATCTTGTTTCAACGGCGCCATCAGGGCAGACATCATCAGGCAAGTGTGTCACAGAGAATAAAATCATCATATTGCCTTCAACATCGATGGTATCGCTTTTGTTTATGTTGGCAATAATACAGAGCGATGCGAACTGGCAGTTATAAAGTTATGACTCTTTATATCCATAATTATTTATATCATAAAAGGGAAAATATGTCTGTCAGTTATCCCCTCACGCTTAAACCGCTAAGCTGACTTAGATCAAATCTAGTATTGAGATTTAGTCCCGGGAAGGACATAGTATAGCTTTAATTCTTGCAGATTATCCTGATACAATTTGACCTGCCCAATTGTCCCTCCATAGTTTTACAATATAGTATCTAATGTAATTCAGTAGACATAACATGTGTCAAACACTGTCTATGTTTCAGTAACAAATCGCCACAATTTACACCAGCAATTGGTACTATTTATCCAACGGCCCGAATGCACAATGATACATTCATCTCAGATTATAATCTGCCACGGACAAATCGCTGTTACTTGTATTTGCATTTTGATACAACTTTAATTTATTAAGGGTGGAACGACCTGCTAATGTTTGCCGTACCGTGAGATGGTGCTCGGCTCGTCTTCACGATTAATTTCTAATGTTCTTGAGGTTTTGTAATGAGAATAAATCCTACTGTACCGACCTGAACTATTCAGTTTTAGTATCATTGTATCTTGCTCTCGATAATAGACATGTTTGCCTTTCCAAAGCAATTACGGTCGAAAGTAAGAATCTACATAATTGACAGCTAAGAATTTGGCGTCTTACGTTGTTGGAATTTTAATACAGCATAGCTCGAATCTTAACCACAGTTAAACGACAAACAGTGCAATCCATCATCGTCGAATGTGGGTAAATGAACTTTAAAAGGCGAAAATAGAACATCAAAGAACAAACCAGAATGGGGATTAAAAATACAACTCCACTAATGACAATTTAATTAGGATTTATTAGCGGTTAGAAGTTGAGAACACAAACGTTCACTGAATCGAAATATACCACCTTCGGAGACAAACGAAACAGAATATTGACTAATAAACTGATTTCTGGCACTTACGCGAATATTACTTAGACATTGAAATGAAACTCGACGTTGCAGACTACGGTGTTGTTCAGTTACGAATCTTGGCTATCACATAAAAATGTCTACGTTACTTTATTAGGAACATCCCCATTAATGCCTGTCCGAAAATAATTGACTATTGCAATATAGGGACATTACATTGCAGCTCGCATCATCACAACATATGCGGAGAGCCAACTCCCTTTCATGTGTGATTGCAAGCAACACGGAAGCGTATGCAATAATATAATGACATCCAGATGAACAACATGAAAGTTATTTTCAGAAATACTAGGATTCAGATAATGGGTTAATGATGTTAATCACCACAAGAATCTCAGAAGAAGGCATTGATAAAGACATTTTTTTTAATAATTCAGCTAATTTAGAACCGACATTGACATTGGATTCGTAAATCAAAAACATGTTTTATAAACTCATCGCCATCGAGCATTGACACCAATGTATTATGCCTCGGGGTCGAGACGAAACGCTTTCTCCATAATATATCGTTTGGCGCCAAAAATCCTAACCTCTTGAATGACAATCACCTTCAAATTTGACGTTTGCTTAGTTTTATTGCGTTTTATTGTATGCAGCTGCAATAAAGAAATAAATAAAAAAACCTCATTTTACGTTTTACAAACTGGCTTATTAAAACTGTTATTTTAATATGATAGGCGTGTAAAACGCATGTTCAGACAACCGTAGAATTAGTAGCTAGCTGAGAGTAAAATATGAAGTACGATAGAGCAGGTTTTACATACGAACATGTCAACGTATCGCACGCTATGATAATCGAATATAAACCTAAGTATAATAAAATCTTATTTTAATTTAGCATAGTTCGTAAAAGAACTATAAGAGAACATTACATATTACATAAGTATAACACTGAACGAGGTAAGGTAATTTCCTCTTTATGACCCGAGAAACTAGTTCTGTTTTATTGTGTAACAGACATTAAATTATAATAAAATTCTCGTTTTACATTGAATAGTCATAATAAATGCAGCGAATTGTATTGCTAGGGTATTGTTATGAATACCTTGTTAGACTTTTAAACAACTATATTATCTTCTTTTTTATACCACAAATATGGCAAACAATTTTACGGCCCTTGGACGTAACCTATGGACGTCTTATTATTATCTACCTACATATAAGTACTATGAGACATCTAGTATAACTTTAAAAGAAATAATTGGTATTGAAAGAATTGCGTACCTACTGCCAAGAAAATTATGACCATTTTGCGGTGATAGTCTTACAAAATGCTCTCGACTTGTTTGTTCTGTTGTTCTTTGAGCGCTCACAACTCACAAGACACAAGCGAAGCGCGTGCTTTATGAATAGGTACTATTTAACAGATCGACTTGACCCAGCTAGTCACGATCATTGCTACCCTCACGTATACAGATGCACAAGTCATTGTATTTTTTTAAATAACGATTCCTTTTTATTCAGTTGTATATTTACCTACTCGATTACAAATTGAGCATTTATGAGTTTAAATTTAGAATATGTGATTGGATGTAAATTTTTGCATTCTATTACTCGATTAACGCATTGTGAATCGATTTGATCGCTTATATTTGTATATCTGAGGTACCTGTTTTCCCGTCTTAATTATTTATTTTCACTATAGTTTCACTAATTATTGTTTTTTTGTTTTTACAGGTAAGTCTACATTCTTCTCCGGAACAAAATGGCTAAGTTTACACATTTTAATACTAATATATTAGTAACAAAATACAATCCAAGTTCATTAAAATGCTGCTACATTTGATCATCGCCCATCCCCGTGATATTTTTGTTCAATTAATATACCAAGTAAATGAACTGGCCAAAATCATTTCAGTCCGTTAATTTGTACTAAAATGATCTCATTGAATTCAATGGAGAGAATTGTTTAACCGTTGTTTATGGCCGTCTATAATTCATGCGATTGCGGCAAACGTAGGCAATAAAATAATAATTTACTGTTTCGTGTTAATTAGTTGCAGTAAATAGATTTGTTTCAATATCCATAATAATTATCTGTTGTGACGTCAGCGGCTAGGGATTTGATCATTTGTTATCGGTATACAGTTAAGTGGCAATCAGTTTTACGTATCATATTTCTATTTTGTTAAAGTTCTCGATTACACCTGATCGATCGATCGAAATTTAAAAGAGAAAGTTACATTGACCACAGACAATAAATATCATAAAAAGTTGGCAACATCGTGTCAAGAAATTTACCTAAAAAAACTTTTTTCTGGCAGCTACATTCCGCCTATTGTGCGGCTAATAAAATTAAAAAGTACGGCATAGCATACAAATTACCGAGAACAAGTATACGGTCTGAAGAGGCGACTTTTTTACAGCCACGTTTAATTTAGCCTCCAACAAAATAATGAATAAGACCATTTACAAAATTGCTAATTACCTGACCGTTTAATGAGGTCGGCCCGCCCCACGGCAAGCCGGCAATTTTAATTACATTCTTAATTTTGTCGTATATTGTTACACGAATTTGTTTTCAACCAGTAGTTATGCGATGCTATGCGTAACCGTCAGTGAGGGGCTTAAATAAAAATTATATTGAAATAAAATTATAATTGATGGAAATTGTTACCGTTATGAGATTTTAATTGGGAAGATGTTTTGGCTCGTAAATACGAGAATGTACGGCTTTATGAGGTGAAAAGACTTGCCGAACACCCTTTTTAAGGTTTTAAAATTGACTATAATTTTTGGTAATGTTTCATTCGATATAACTATGGAAGGATGCAAGAATGTATGCAAAGTAAGACCTTGCAGATGGCCAATCAGAGATAAATAAATAAATAGCTCCTAAAACGCGTCTGCCTATAATCCATATTTACAAATAGATCAAGTCTATAAGACAATAATTATAATTATATAACCAGTCTCCTATTTTTGCGGTATAGCCAAACGTCATTTCTGATAAACGTAAAAAATACGTTAGCTTAAAAAATGTCCTTGTTTAAACGACGTGTTTAAAGAAGGCCTGCAGCCCATTTCCTCCTTCCAGATACATCATCGCGCTATGTCAACTTTGCTCTGCACTCCTCTGTGTCAGTTTTGGAGCAGAGAGAGTCACTCACACACATACGCTAGTATGTTCCAAAACCCGGGTTTGTCGCTGATGGTGTTAACGAACTGTTAATACATAATAAAAAATAAGTAAATCGAAGTGTGTCTCTAATTATTACCTATATTGGTTTTGTTTCGTAAAGTTAGCAAATATAACTGGAGTTTTTATCTAGTTGGCACGTGGAACTCCCCGTATTTCGGTTAGCCTGTCTTCCCTAGGGGGGCGCGGGTGTGGTTACGGTAAACAAAACCGTAACTTTTAGAGATCGTTTTACGTTTGTTGTTTCATACACGAATAGGAAATTGTTAATCAATTTTTGTGTAAAATTCTTTGTAAAAATTAAAAAGAATACGTGCCTTAGTCACTGTGTACACAAACAACAATAAAGTAAAAGAAACTGTCATGCAATCAAGTGTACCAAATAGGTCCAATTACTATAAATGTTACAGTACCTACATGAGATTACTAGTCTTGGTAATCTTATTTTAAAGGCCAACATTTAACTATACATAACACGTTTCTCACATTAAAACTACGAGGTAATTAATTATATTTTAAAACAATGACGGCCCACAGTTCCTTCTACGCACAATGGCCAGCAGGTAACGTAAGCCGTAAAATAGCCGCACCTTGGTGTTCCCCCAGCAATAAATAAAATAAAGCAATATTTCAATATTACTGGCAACATAAAAACGCCGCGGATCGATACGAGGATCCACAAATTTAATAACATCAGTTCCCCAGAAGCAATTAGAGATGAAACGAAGGGCTTCAATGGCTTTTTCTTCGAAATAATCCCGTTACTGAAGTCGACTTGTTACGAATTCGTTTTTTGCGTAACCTCTCCTCAATTTTGCACCTTACTCCCTGACAATAAAAGTGTTTATATGTCTCTTGAGTGTACCATTATCCCGGATTCTTAAGACATACTTCAGTGATATTTTTTCATAGTGTTTGGTGAAACCGTATGTAACGCCAGGCGACAACCAATTATTATGAGCTGTCATACACATTCTCTTAACAACGGACCTCGTTACTGACAATCGACATCTAACACATATACTGAACATCTTATTTTATTAGTGAGAAATGCCCGCTAATCATTATAAAAAAAACTTCGGTTCTGAAATCAAATGTCACTGTCATTTATGTTACGTCATAATCACCTGTTGATGATAATTCTAGCACTGCACTATTCAAAAGCTAACAAAATATAATAATATGTGACTACTGTATTTGTTTCTATCGATACAAAATAAGTGAATATTAAGAAGACGATGTTTTCCAAACATCTCAAAAGAATTCATCTACTAATAAATAAGTACGAGGATAATTATATGCGTGTTACGTAGATACATACTACATATTACTGCATACTGGGTGACGAGGTACGTTTTTGATTGTTTAGAAAAAAAAAACAATTGAATGAAATTATTATAAATATGTCAACAACTTAAGGAAACTCAGTTCACTGTTCTAAATAAATATTGTTTAAACTGAGTAAGTACAAACTAAGTACCTAAATATTATATTTATAGGAACCAAATATTTCAAAAGAGACTTGAATTATTCAAGCGTTTACAAAAACTTCATCAACTATCTAACAACAAATATCACCTAAAATATATTTGCCAGTACGAATAGTAGAAACAAGTAGCCTGTCAAACATGTCAATGTCGTGACGTCATCTGACATACAATTTCCCAGGGTGTACCACGCGAGATGATAGATAGTGTCGGGCAGATCTAATAACGCTCCGCTAGCGATCAGCTGTCGGCCGGGTGATTGGCGGAACTTTGACTGCTTGTGTTACGTGGGAAATGCCTGTTATATCAATACGATAAACTAATATGGGGTTTTTTTGTTATTTATATGTAACTATGAATTGCGAATGTGCGATAAAAATAATATGTATAACTAAATTAATGACTAATCTTCTAATAACAGATTATCAGAATCTGTTTCATCTTATTAAAGTAAATCTTGAAGAAAAAAACGCACGTAACGATTCAAAAAAAAATATTTTATAGAAAAAGTATAAATACCTATAACTATTGAATGTTAGATACTTAGGTACTTTTGTTTCTATAAGCTACACAGAAAACTATTTACAGGATGATTTGTGGCGGATCTGTTTTATGTCACAGTGACGTATTTAGATTGACTTACGTTTAAAAGGGTTTACTTACACCTCAACTAACTAACTACCTCGGAACTTGTAGAAGATACCGATTCGAAGAAATATGGAAAATGTTCCACAGTACTTGAATAGTTTCTGTGTGAACGGAAACTCACAAACTTCTTACTTACGGATAATTGGCGTTTCACACAGCCATCCCTTCGCTAACAGCTCGAAGATAATAATATGCATGGTGTCAAGACACCTCCCGCCGCGAAGCTTACCAGTTATTACTAATCATAACTCCGTTAGAGAGGGAAAGTGGATGCCATGGCTCATGCACGTCGGACACAGCGTCCGGTCAGCGATTGGATTCTGTTTCACTTCCTTCACGATAAGTCCCACGGTTATCAATAGATCGCGAAATACCGACATTGTGTGACAGAGTCGGACACAACTTTCTGTATATCAGAGGAATTATGGCCACGGAATTCAACTTAATGTATACAAAACCTAAGCTTATAACCAGAACCTAAGTTAAGCACCATAATTGCTTGACTGATTCTGGTTTAAATGAATATTTATGCACGATTTTCTTCCTTTCAATACTTAGTATGAAAAATGTAACCTTCAGCCAAATGAGTCTTGTCTTAATATCTGAGAATTCCGATAGATGGCGTTGTTGTCAACACTGTAGAAACAGAGCGACTATTTGCGTTACATTTGGATACGCAGCTTGGCGTCGCGGCTATGGTACGCGACTGGCGCGCAGTTGACGTGAGATCAAATCCCAGGTTTAACATTATTCCCGTCATTACTTTGTGTCGTTTACTTGTGTTGCGATGCATCAATGGTGGGATATATTGATGGGTGAAGAGCAACAAGCAGGCATTGTCCAACGAGGCGCCGGCTTCTGTTGCAGCCCGTACATTTTTAATACATAACATAACATACCATCACACCTGTCACCCCGGAAGGGTTAGGCAGAAAAGGTTTTATACAATCATTTATTATTATTATAATTTAAATATTCTTTTCATAAATAAAGCTTCTGCTTGCGGGGTTGTCCACAGAGTATTAAATTATAGCCTACGTGTGTATTTACTATATTACTGAAAAGGTTTATCGATATCCGCTCAGTAGTCTTAAAACGTCAATGGTGTTTTAATATTACCCACATAAAACAGTTGATAGTATTTAATTTCAATAAATTCAAAATTATTCATGTTTTAATTACACAAAGTCAGTCATACCTATTTTATTATATTCATAAAATGAAATTTTACAACCGAATGACTTGGGAATCCGAACGATAATAAATTATAATTTAAAACAAGGATCGTGAATATTGAAACGGAAGCCTGATGGAGCATGTCATCGATCATTAAAAGTGCATATATACAAAATATCAAGCCTATTTCTTTGTTGGGTCAGCAGAGACTCTAGATCTCCTGCTAAGATCCTTGCTTGACCTCTTGCATCGTCCATAAAGACACTAGACATATTCATCATCATCATCAGCCTATAGCCTATAGCTGCTGAACGTAGGCCTCCCCCAAAGAGCGCCAACCACTCCCGGTCATATATGTATCGATTTATTAATAAATTAAATTTATTATTACACCTACTTCACAAAGGTCAACCATCTTATATTATGTTATTATGTGTTCAATAACAGATTACTCATTACAATATACAATATGACCACGACATAATCAACTGCACTACAGTTCAGTTACTTGTTATAATTCTAGCTTTTGACTGCGTTTTCGTCCGTTTAATCTATAAGCTAATGGACCTAGTCTATAGAAAATTGGGAGAGGCTTATGATGATCGGAATCAATGGCTTAGCCAACGAGTATTTTATAGTCTTTGGCCTTAGCCAAGTGATCATGGGCGCTGGGGACAAAAAAAGGTGATCCCACTTTTAAAATTGTAACTTTTCGGGAATTTCCTGAAAAGTAATCCCACTTTTTTTATCCAGCAGTCTAGCACTGGGCTTAGATGGACCACTATATCACTAGACATATTGTTTGTATGAAAAACAATTATTTAGATACTCCTTTAAAACTTATTGATCGTAATTTTGTTTAAAGTTTAATTGTAACTTACAAATTAAAACAAAAATAAGCTCCGCTCGTTCATTGAGTGCGACCATGAATTCCTTCGACCGCACTAACAAAAACAATTTAACAATTTTCCGCCAAAACCAAATTGCTCTATAAAAAATTTGAACAACACTGATTTAATTCACAGGAGAGTTGCATAGAACAGTGAATTTAGCGTGAAATGTGAATTAGCGCGTTCGTACATTATGTTCGGCGAACGTTGAGCAAGTGAAGCTAATTGGCGTCGGTTAAGCCATTACCGTACAATGCCCCCGCGGCCGTAATTGTTGCCCTAATGAGTGATAATAGTGCCCTTTGTTTTCACTTAACAAACGCTACGCAAGTTTATTCGGTAATTTACCATTTTCGGCCGCAGCTCGAACTTTTTAAGCCCAATTATTGTTCTGTTCATATCGCTCTTTCCATCGATAACGATCGATCGAATTGTAATTTATAAACTTAGACATCGTAAATTAAGTATGTTGATAGAATGTTACTGCTATCATAAAATAAATAAGCAGACGACTTTGAGTAATGGATGTGCGAACAGTCTTTATTATATCGTCTTGTCATTATTTTAATAATACCAAACGTTAATGTATGCAGAGATCTAGATAGCGTCATTTTAAGAAAAATACATCAATCAATCAATCGGGCTCCATGATTGATTGCTTAACGAAACAATTCGGATAGTAAAACACTTTCACAATAGGGGTACGGATAATTACAATCACTCGAGTCCCAACGAACAATAAAATTACGAACGATTACTTTCGTTGATTGATAATAATAAAAGTAAATCGATATGGTATAGAAATGCCTTACGTAATAGGAGCCTTAGAAGTGAAAGCATCATATCGGCGATAAAAGTAAGTAATTTTATCATTATGGAAAACGATATTATTATGTTTGATAACATGTTTAATATTTTAGTACTTAATAAACATGTATAAATAATATATTTGGTTGGAGTTATGATACCTATAAAGAAAACACGGATATTAATAGTTTTGCTCTCACTTAACTTGCACACGAATTACGTTATGCTGTAAATTGAAATTATTAATGTTTCCGACATTAAATATTATTTTAATAGTTCATAACTATATTGATCAGAATCTAAAGTTATTGGTAATTGATTGATTTCTGCACGACGTAATAACATTTCTGATAACTGTTTCCGGCACATAATTTCTCTGAAGTCGGCTTCCATTTCTGGTTATAGAAACAGATATTGAACAATTTCTTTAACCGAAGTATAATTTTTCTTTTTATTTTTTATTTTACACTACATAAGAAGAAGATTATTTTTTATTCTTTTTATTGAGTTTCATAAATACAGACTTTCGAAACGTTTCCACTTAAATATTCGTTTATATCTATTCATTCGTTCAAATAAAAACACCGTTTGATAGAGCACAATATGTACCTTCGTTTATGTACGAATCCACGTAAATATTAGCTGGTGCCTCAGGTGCCTGTTCAGTCGTTCCGAAAAATGACCACAAAATTCTTAGTCTTAAAAAAAAATATTTTTCAGTATTATTTCACAGTTCACTCTTCTTCAGATCCAAATTAATTTCAAAACACACCACTTATTTGATACAACACAAATTCCTTCAGCGAATACGATTAGTGCTCTTAGGCCGCAAGCTTTGAAACTAGATCCTTTCGCACAATAATTGTAACTTAAATCAATAGTAGCCGTGTCCGCGCCTAAAGGTTTATTGTTTCGCAAATAGTGACATTAAGATAACCAAGACTTATTGGTGTGGTCTAATTTTGTGAAACAAGCGATAAGCAGCGAGTCACAACTGTTATAAGAAATGAAATAAGCTATTTTAAACGATGATATCTCGAGATAATAAGGCTAATATATTGGAATATTAATACTGCGAGCTATTGAATATGTTGAATCTCGTTCAATTTGACTTACGAGACGGTACCTGTTGCACGTAAAAATAATGCTAAAACATCAATATTAAAAGTTTTTTGTCACTCAAATGTTGTGATGGGTTTTGTGGAAATTTGTTATAGGAAAGGCCTTTCTTTAGCAATTGTCATCCTCATTTCATATGATGTTACTGATGAAAAAACGATTACCTACTTTGATTGTTATATGTATATTCATCAATATTTCTGTCACTATTAAGTAAGTTATACGAATGTATCGATAAGTAGCTAGCAACGCTTTAAAATCGCGTTTGTGACACAAGCTTAAATCAAACTTAATATCTTAGCATAGGATTACAATTTACGACTCCGCTCAAGTGGTTAATCTTGAGTCCTTTCTAATCGTGCATCGTAAATTCAACAACTGAATATCGAGAAATATAAGACATCTTGTCTTGGAGCAAATGTCTGATTATGCAGAGCTGGCCTAAGGACAAATATGAAAATATGTGCGCGCAGATTTTGTTTCAAACATTCCTTAAGATTTAAGGACTCTATCGACTATAGTGTACCACACTCATAACGACGACTGATAAGTGATCGTTCGATGCACTGTTGACAGTCAGACTCATTACCAATGTAATATGTCTGGCTAATCTTCTTACTACGACATGAATGAGCTATAATAGTGATCATGGTAGTATTATAGAAGAAGATAGGAGAAAAAATACTGTAAACGTATTACCCATCTAGCACAAATACATACAACGAAATTTTTTCCTCTATCTATCCTGTCTTTAATTAAGGTCTTGAGTATTATGATGTAATGGAAAATGTCCTTTTAAGTTACATAATGTTATTTACGTCACAGCGGAAATAGCGTGAGTGTATTCTGGTAAGATACATGTTGAGAGCGTTTTGACGCGATTGGGTAACTATCCTCCTTGCATTGCTAACTTATGCTCAGTTTGAGAGGAAATATTATACCTTCCAGGCGTAATATTCAAGATTCCAAGAATCGTTGTTCTTTTTTGTGAATTATCACGTGTTCAAGTTTTTAGCAACCATATTGGTAATTCACTTATTAAAAATACAGCGCATATCATTACGACAATTGGACACAGACAGAGATGTATTTATTTCTCCGGTACATGGTTTGCCGGTATGTTCTGAAAGTCCCATATATTAAAACAATTTAAAACATAACAATCTGATTTATTTCACCTGAAATGCGTGAATCAGCAATTGAAATAAAACTATGTACACACATTTCAACATTTTATTACGGTATATTGATATAATTATAATTATTAATATATTATTATCAACTTTTCGGATCCTTTACATCAACCAAGGTCACGGATCAACGAGTGTCTTTTATTATCTTTGTCACGGACAGACTGGGGTGTTAAGTGTTTTGATCAATACAGCTACAACCTGTATGTGCCCGGTATAATAACATCAGTATACAGTAATAAATAATAGTAGTTTTATTTTATTGTCTAATTTGCGTAAAAGTAAGTAATTTCTCATCATCATCAACCCAATGATTGTCCCACTGCTGGGAACGGGCCCCCTTTCATTTGAAAGAGATAAGGCTAAAGTCGCCACGCTAACCAAGTCGCTTGGACAACTTCACCATCGAGAAAATCTCTCTGGTATAAGGTTTCTTCACGATGTTTTCCTTCACCTTTGTAATTAGTGTATTAATATAATGTTTCCATGTTAGTTATTTATTTTTGACGAGGTTTATTAAAACGCAGACGTATCACAAAGCTGCATCACGTATGTGTCATGGCTGAACTCAGAAACAGCCTCTGTTACATGTAACGCGACATGATAACAAACATACACACAATTTATGCTGGCATATGCATATCCTTATGCTTCTGTTTGCCTTCAAGCTGTAAAGATTTGTGTTAATTTTGTAAATATTTAGATATGAAGAATAAAATACCCCGTCAAATTCAGTAAAATCATGGTGGTCTTATTTAATAAGTATATTTCTACATATATCTACCTATGTCCTATATGTATAAATATATACCTATATGTTGAATTATTTTTTTTATTAACAAACAATGAAAATTAGTCCTATATTTACCGTCTAAAAATAGCAATTCCCTTGTTACGACGTTATCAGATATCAGAAGTGCGGAAAACATAACAATAATAACACAAGGAAGGAAAGTAAAACGTCAGAATCGCCGCAGAAGAAATATTTTTTTTATGTTTGTCAAATACACTTTGTTATTGAGACGTTGTCTAATTGATACCGGTCTTAATTGACTTGATTGATGGCAGACTGATCATATTACGTTAGAGGTTAGATAAACAATCCTTTAGTTTCAGCAATGTAAATAAAAACGATTAGAAAATTAATTAAGTAAATAAAAAGTCAGAAATATCTTTCGATTCCTGTGATACATTTAAGAAATGTTTACCAACTCTACAACCGTTTATATAAAGGAGAACTTAACTGGGATTTTATGTGTAGATTATTATTTTGTTCTCAACTTTGCCTGGTTTAGGGTGAAATCTGTACTATTTCTTATTCTTACCTAGTCTCGTCTCGCGACGCCGTGCCATTGCATATGGACTTTTAGACCTCCAGGCTCTAACTTAATGCCATTGGTGTTTAACTAATCTGCAACTTTTTGCAATAGATATATCTCGCTTCTGGTTTTCCAAATGGTGTGCAGCCACTCCGTAGCCATTAATGTTGCCAGCTCACATATTTATCTTTTAACACCACCAACTTATCTTTACAAGTTTAAATATTAGGAGTGCCTTATCACTAAAGAACTTAAAGTGAATTTTAAACGGCTTGTAATTTTCTAAAACGATTTCTAAGCTGTTTGCGGTGAAAGTCACAACATGCTCCGATATCTTATACCCTGGCTATTGTTCGCTAGTCAATTAGTCAAACGGCTGATAACCAACCTCATAAGGCTGTACGCGTAAATTCCTTTGACACGAACGGGGTTTACGACGCTTTTTGTTCGCGGGAATGTCAAAGTGCCTTTGAAATCGGAATATTACTTACCTAGATCCGCTTTTAATTTTTTTTCCTAGGTTAGTTACATGCCATTAATAAATATACTGAGTGAATTTATGGCAAATAGTGATAAATAACCTGAATAAAAAAATCTATTAAACAAATTATATACACCAAGTTTCGTTGAGCTTACATAAATCGAACAAAACAAGCATACTAATTATTCCAGCATTTTACTTAAGTATTAATAGATATTCAATATCAATAATTAGTTACCTTAACTCTGTGCAATATGAATAGACCAGACTTTTGGAGCCTAATAAATCTAAGGAAGTCATTTTTCACAATATATAGGAAACTTAATTTAACCTTAGCTAACCACGGAGGATTTATTGCAGTGTACAAATTCGTAGTCGGATCATTTATCCTTCTCCTAATACTTACGTAGCTATTAGTAACTTCCAATTGATCATATCAAGTTTTAAACGCTATCGTTTCAATATCCCGTGGGAAATAAGCTACCAATGGTAATTTTCTGTTATATTTTGCTTATTGCATGCCAGACTTATCGTGTTTTTACGACTACCCAACTTATCGGGCTCATCGGGGCTTTAAAATTACACTTCATTGGTAAGTATGCGGCTACATAACTAATATGGGTATCTAAAAATAAACAACACATTGATGTCGGCGCCGCATAATTGTTAATAATGTCGGGTTGCTTGCGTATGTCAATAGATACCAACATTACTGGCTCGCTTGATTCTGCAGATACGTCTAATTAATTCTATATGACCTCGCTAGATGGCGTCAGTAGGACGTTCAGTTGGAAACAACATGGAATGTCAACTTTAACGCTTAAGGTAAGCACATAAGGTGCAGATTGAGCTGCAGTTCAATGTACCAATGACAAAAATGAGTTTGTAACAGTCGGTAATAGTGGCTTAATCGCGGGCTTAATCGTCGGGAATTAGCAGATACGCACTTATTTATTACGAGCCAGAAGTGCTACTGTTTTGCTTATTGGCAATTATTGTAGCCGAGGTAAGACCTCAGGAACTATTGCCTGGTACTCTGATAACAATAATTATTTATTACCGCGTTTATAAGAGCTATCTGTTTGCATGTCAATTATAAAACTAGTAATCAAATAGACGTAATAATCAAAATATATGGACTCGTAGTTTATTAACTCGTACCTAATAGAAGACGATAAGAAAGCTAGCCTTCGATTTAATTGACTTGCCTAATGGAAGGTTGGGTTTACCGCGGACATTTAACTTTTACTTTATAATTGTCAGGTTTAAATATTTAATATTCTATAAGCTGCAATATTTTATTGTTATACTTCGAAAGTTTGCTTTCCGCTCATAAAATTATACTAATACTAATATTATGACTGGCTTTGCTTCCCATTCGCATCAACCTGTTTACTGTCCCACTTCATGGCATCGGTACTTCTCTCATTGGTGATTAGGCTATAGCTCCACCACGCTAGCCACCCAGTGCGGTTGATAGGCTTCACACGCCATCGAAAAAATCTCTCAAGCATTTAGATCCCTTACGATATTTTCCTTCACCGTTTGAATACGTTATAAATGAGTACATAACTTTGAAAAATTAGAGGTTCGTGCGTTGTCATTTTTAACAGACTTCAAAAAAGGAAGAGGTTATCAATTCACTGTATTTTTTTTATGCTTGTTACCTCATACCACCTCGACTGGGTGAAAATATTAAAAAGATTGTGAAAATTCTTTTATTTATTTGAAAGCTGGTGCTTCCCGTGTGGCACCATTTCAATTTGGTTCTTATATTTGAAGTTGGTTTTTTTTTTTCGAGGGAATTATTGACTTCACAGGACACCGATCATGCAACTAGGCGTAGTACTAGTTACTAGAAATAGAAACTACCATCATCTAAAATCGTGGTCGACCGTTACGTCCTACACTACGACTACGCTTTGCTATGTGAATTATACTTACAAACTACATTCGCTCAGTTGGGGCATTTTTTTTTTTAATTACGTGTTAATCATACAATTTCGTTGTTACCAGAGACATTGTAACAGTAATTGCTTTTAGAACAAGAAAGTCTTTTTTATGTCATTCGAATGACGGGCGATAAAATGAGAATCTTTTTTTTCGTGATTTAAGTCAGTGCCACATTTAAATGATCCATCAAAGTATAAGATTGCCAGGTGGGTACCTAAGCCGCGGTAATGACTGGGTAATAAATATAAAGTGGGTGGCAATGCTTACCGGATTTACCAGCATGTCGCTTGGATCGTCATCTGACGTTCTTTGCTAAGGTTTTGAGGATTAAAGTACTTAAATCATCTTTTAATATGCACACAAATTAAGCATTAAAGCATTAGTTGTTCATTTTTACGACCTTTTCCGGTGTACTACGGTGCATGTGTTTGGTTTTTTTTTAATTCATTACACATTTCAGTACAGTCTAATATACAATGCATATTTCAAAGTTTATGATTTCATTATAATGTTATTTTTATAATATTTATTCAGTAAGAGTTGCATTTATAAATGAAAGCTTTCATTATATAAAATTGGTTAAACAGCTACGTGCTGAAAGCAGAACTTAATTACAAAAAACATTCAATTAATTGCAAAAATCTACGAGTATTGCGTTTATTCTTTTGCAGTACCTGCATATGTAAATCTCCTACAATTTAACGTCCAATTCGTATTACTTTATATCTTTTGATTGAACCTTTTATATGCCAATATTGCGTGCGTGTAATTGAAGTCATAATTTTTCATACTAAAGAATGCCGACGAATATAAAATAATATTTACGGTATTAAAATCAACTGTACCTACCTACTTCATCTACATGTTCTTCAACCGAGGACCTGCGCTGTATCTGACTTCTCGTCTTTCGTTTTTCTCATAAAACAACCTCGATGAAACGCTCTTATGATCGATGGTCTTACCAATTAGCGACGTTAGCTGTTTACAAAATACAAAAAAAATCTTTTTCAACACCAACCAGCCTTATTATTCAAGCGAGAAATTGTTTGTAAAAACTCAATTTTCGCATAAATTCGCTAAGGTTTTTTCCTATCGGGGGTTTGCATCGCAATTAATTTCGATGTCGATTTTTCCCGCCCATTAGTTAGCGTTATCGATTCGACACAAGCAATTAGGTGGCGGCCGATCCGATCCGGGCCGTCCGATCTCCGAGATGGGCCGAACATGATTGATGACGTTTTTAGCTTATTACCAAAGTTATCCCCTCCACGGCTTATCAGTTTACGCGGCAGGAGTGGAAGTTCCTCATTATGAGATTGCGGTTACGCCGTGTTCAAGGCTGATAGCAACGTTGTTTGATGTTTAAACTCTTTGAAGGGTTCCATTTTATTTCATTTGCATCCCTTTGGGTTCCTTTGCTTATTAATTATATTAGATTCTAAGGGTCTAATGGCAAACCCTCTGGGTTTTGGTTACGTTTTGGTCAAATATTTTACTCAGATTTAACTAACACGAGCGAAGCACGGAAGTGATACTTTAATTAGGATGTTCAATTTAATTTACTTTAAGCCGGTAGCCAATGTCAATATTAAAACAAAATAAGAAAAAAAAAACTTAAATGTACTTTGTATGTTTTCCACCTAAACACGAATATACTTGTCTTGTGTAAGTTATTTAAAATTTACAATATGTTAACCTGGGTTCTTATTCTTGTTCTGCAGTGGGCGGGATGTCTCGCGGCGGGAGCGGCGCCGGCAAGACGGCGACCGCGAAGCGCGTTCCCCCGCCAGCAGTCCCCGGAGATGCGTTCGGGACCCCACAGCACCGCCACTCGGGGTCCAGCTTCGGCTCGCAAGGGTACGCGTCCTGCGAGGAGCAGCCGTATCCTCAGCCGCCAGACACACCATCACATACCAGAGGTAAGCGATAATATATCTTTAGAAATCTTTCAGACACTTGGCTCCGAAATCTAATGTAATAACTGATAACAGAACATGTTTTCGTAGGAATAATCAAATACTTGATATATACATTTGAATTTGTAAAAATCTGAGGTTACCAAGTCCCAGAGCAACTACTGTCCAGTTATTCATACATATATACACGGATTTTCCAAGTCTGGATTAAAATGGGTTTCGGATTTTCCGTCACTAACTCGGATCTTCCAGACGATTTTCTGTCATGGTAGGAGCTGGAAATGACTGGCTGTGGGTTTTGCTAAGATAGGAATTACTGGTGACCAGTGAACTAAGATAGGCGATAAATTTATTGAGAACATGCTGGTTGAGTTGCTGTACGCTTGGATTTTCCAAAACTCCTTTATATTGGATTTAAAAAAAAAAACAATATAAAGGAGTTTAATCGCAAATAAGGTCCTTTTAAAACTCGTATCCTAATGAAGATAATGTGTTTGTGTTCCAGATGACCACTCCGACTACGGCAGCACGGTGTCGGGTGTGTCCGGCGTGTCGGGTGCGAGCGGCAGCCTCGGCAAGAGCCCGGCAGGTGGCGGCACCTTCACGTTCCCGCCGCCCGCGCAGCCGCTCACACACAAGGCGGCCGTGTACTACCACCACCAGCTAGCGCTTAGCGATGACCAGGGGATTGACATGACACAGGTCAGTTGACTCAGTTTAATTCGTTCAAAATTACTGAACTATACTTAGTGTCAAATTATATTGAAAGTAATATTTGGTATACATAATTCATTATTCTGGACTGGAATACTTGGGTTCACGAGCAATTTAATGTACGTGCTGTTTTACTAACAGTGTAGGTAATTAAAGGAAAACTCAAGAATTAATTCTACACATGTACTACATAATATCACTTATTCTTACTTGAAGTCGGAAGCGGTTGGCTATCAGGGTCTATTACCATTACACGATTTTATTGCCGTCAATGCGGCAAACACTACAGACTACAGGCAATTTAATAGAACAACTCAATACTTCTGCCCGAACTTAGGTCTTCACTTCGCTAATGAGGCAGTTCCATGAAATGGAATTTCCTAAAATAAACCATTTCCATATTCAAACTGAGTTCTTTATCTATATTGTTATATTTCCAGAGTCCCGGCCGAGATAGTCCTGGCTCCTCGTCAGGATCAGCCGGTTCTGGGTCGCGGCACTCCTCCGCGTCGCTGGACAGCGGGCGCGCGTCCGGCCGCATGCCCCACCACCACCACGCCGCCTGCCACTGTGGGGACCTAGCCGACAGAGTCAGGGCGATGATAGCACAGGGTCTACCGGTAAGTTGACTTTCGAACTCCTAAAACAGAGTTTGGTTATCAAAAAAAAGGATTACGTCAAGGTCCTTAATTTGTTGTTAGTTATTGTCGGTTTATTTTGATGGGTTTTGGGAGCTATTTCGATACAAAAATGTGAGGGTTATTGTCAAGGCAATACTATTGTTCTTAACTCTCAATCTACTTGGCAAACTAAATGGTACTAGGCGAGCTCAAACGAAAACTAGGTCTCAAACTTGCCATTTTTCTGAACGTCCTATTCGATTGTGATCGGTACGTTCATCGAATCAACATCTTCCAATACTTTCCATCCAAGCTTTTATATTTAGTCCATTTTCTTTTACACCCTTACAAAAACAACCAACAGCAGCCTATTAAAATATATATTAATATACCACGTTCATTTTAGGACACCGACATAATCCACGCGTGCCTAGCGGAGCTACAGATGGAAGAGTACGCCCGTCTTTTCATCGAGGCGGGCTATGACCTGCCCACCGTCACGCGCATGACTCCCGAGGACCTCACCGCCGTCGGCATCAAGAAACCCAACCACCGCAAAAGGTTAAAGGCGGAGCTTGCGAACCTCAACGTACCGGATAACCTTCCTGACTACATACCGGTAAGGAACACCAATATATTACACATAATATACTGTAGGGATATCTGGTCATCATATAACCCTTTGCAAAGTCTAATGTTTTATTTCAATTAGACCAATATTAAAGACCAAAGACAGCTACTGCAACTGCTTTCGCCTTTGTCATATTCATTTCATAAAATCATTCATCATTCATTACATTGAATCTTGAATCTACAGTTTTAGCGTCATACTATATGGACTTCTTACGTATTTACCTATTTTGAATTGTGCCTAGCAGAGAGTAATAAATTTATTTTGTTATTCCAGGGCTCGTTAGAAGAGTGGTTGCGGCTACTGCGGCTGGAGGAGTACGGGCCAGCCCTGGTGGCACAGGGGTACCGCACTGTACATGACGTCACGCAACTCGCTTGGGAGGTGAGAATTACTTAATAAACATACTAATATTGCTCTTCGCCTTTTCCTTCTTGCTGCACACTGGACAGAAACCGTCACCCAGTTGTGTGATGCAGTGTTCATTGGAGGTCAATTTCTGATTGATTTTTGTCTTACATGCGAATTAATTCATTATTAATTTTATACCATTCGATAACAACATATTGACTGCTTTCTGTTTTTATAACATCTTTAAAAAAAATTTATTTTCCAGGATCTAGAAGATATGGGCATAGTCCGACTCGGCCACCAAAAGAAAATACTTCTTGCCATCAAAAGAGTGAAAGACATTAGAGCTGGCAAGAGGAGCATTAGCAACCAAGGGTCCCTGGACTTTACGAGAATACAGCCGGGACAGGTCAGTACCTGGACTAACGCAATAGAACCACTGTCATTGTGTTTGTAGTGATGTTTTAGAATCTAGACTCTTGATAGTTACAAGCTAATCTCGTTGTAAACTTTTCGACTATTCACTTTTGTGTTACGTACAAATTTTATCACAGTATGTTTGTGTTACTATATTAGACACGAGAAAATTAAGTGTGTTTCCAATCGGTGATAGAATTTGTGCGTTTAGCGGCAAATACGGTTAATAGACAACACCAGTCTACAATGAGAGCAGCTTAATTTATGACAGCGGATATTTTCAATACAAAATGGTTTAGAAAACTTTAACACCAATCCGCTTTCGTAATAATAAATTCTTAATAGACCGTGCAATAGAGAGCAAATTAGATTTCTATTCTGTCAATCAAAAGATTATTTTCAAAGCATCACTTCAAATGAATATTATTTTGAAATTTATTTTATGATTTATTTTCACATGACATCTCATTTCATTCATCGGCCATCTTGAAATTTTGCCGCCAAAACTTCTAACAGAAATGGAACTAAAATAAAAAAGTCTAATACCTCCATATTTTTCTTTTTATACTAACAGCGTTATCTTAACAAGAGCGTTTTAATAGCTTCGATATTTTTATTTTAACTAATTAAATTCTTTCGTTGAGCCAATCGAGGCTTTAGTTGTTAGACCTATATTATTGTGTGTCCATAGCAAGCCCACAAAAAATGGCTGAAAACCTTTATTTGCAGAGCCGAAAACTGACACATAATGGGAAAACGTCATAAAATACACCGATTGGCGTAGATTTTATGACAATATTCGATAAATATCGAGTGTCCTGATAAAATTCTTGCAAACTTTTCCCGATGCGTTCAGAAACGTCGTTATCATTTCGCTTAGACTTTAGGTTATCGTCCATCGCCATCGCCTTCGCTGGTCGGATGTCTTACAGTTCTGCGATGTATTTTCACTCAGAAATCATGCCCTCACTATTATTTCCACATTAAACTTACAAAATCAATTAACTGTTACTAATGTAACCGTAAATTAATTTTGCTTTAACATTTTTTGTATTTGAATAATAAAGTTACCTGATTATTTCAGAACATGTTTTCCTTGTAAAGTAATCTTCTAGCCGGAGGGCATTTCTTTTTAAAATACCTAGTTGTCTTGTAAGAAAGCGTGGCTGTGAGCCAGGCAGTCCGCCAGTCGCAGGGTTGTATCCGCCAGCACACACACGTCCATCCGCTGCATCCACCTCATACCACTAGCCCGAAGCAGCATGTGAATGTTTTGTTTTCTTTTCTTTTTCCAAACACAAACCGCACCTTGGACATAATCGGCTAAAGGATTTATATCCGAGGGAGCTACATTACCAGCCTTGGGAGAGACAACGGAGTTACCATAAACCCCCCGACCTAAACTTTGACGCCATACCAACGCCTCTTTGTGGCACAGATTTGGTTCCCATTCAGGTATGAGACAACCTCCTTTGGCACAGGTCTTGTCAATTTGTTCTCGATGCACCCGAGCACCCGGCTTTTAAGTGCACACGATTTTATCGTTATAGTGTTTTGAACGCAGTGTTTTCCATGTGTGTTTTTATTTTTTATTACGACTTTAAGCCTCTCCTCCCCATTACCGTAGAAACCGCTGTGATTGAACTTTCCTGCACGGTAGATAGATGTTTCACCTTACTGTTTATTTAATATTATATAGGTTATACTAATTGCGCATGTTTTTAATAACGCTAACATTATAAAATACTTTAATGAATGATTAAACAAAAAACAAAATCTTAAACAGACAGCATGGGCGCGCGAAATTAACACGAATTTTAAAATAAGTTGATGCCGTTGTTTGTTAATGTTTTTCAACAACTTTCTATGTAATATAGTAATTTTTAAAATTTAATTCGACAAGTAGTTAATCTAGAATAGGTTATGAATATAATTGCTTACAAATGCCAACAGATACGTCATCCGCGTGGAAAATCGCTAGAAAGTTTAGAGGATCCTTCAGAAAGAGCTTCTCACACTACGTTTTCACCCGAAGCCGGGTTTTATTACGGGGGCGGACAGTGGCGGCGCTCGTACGACGACGGCGACATCACCCCGACCAACGACAGCTCGTACGAGGGCGGCGGCACGCTGCCGCGACCGCGCGGGCTCGTGCGGCCGCGCCCCGTCGCCAAGATCCAGGCCACGCCCGCCTACCGCGACAAGTCGCCCGACTACGCGTACGACGAGCTGGCGTACTCCGCGCGGCTGCAGCGCGTGGCGTACGGCGCCAGCCCGCACGTGGCGCGCAAGCCGCCGCCCGACCCGCCCAAGCGCCAGAGCTCGCAGTACGCGCCCTTCTCGCGCTTCGGACAGACCACGGTGGAGATCCACCCCGAGAAGAGCTTGCCGCTGTCGCTGCCCGCCTACCCGAGCTCGGACTCGCTGTCCGTGTCGCTGGACAGCACGGGGCTGCTACCGCCGCCGCCCGCGCCCTCCTCCCCGCCCAGGAGGTACGACGACGATAAGCTGCGCACCGGTTCCGATGCTAGTTTTAAGGTAAGTTTACCTACCTTCTTCAGAAATCCACTTCTCCACCTGGACGTGATCATCAACTTTTACGTCTGCTTTTTCATTTGTGACGACCTATCTACTTGGGAATATTCAAATTATAATATCAACGGTCTTTCTTTTTTGAAGTTTTAACTATGACGAGCATATAAAGCAAACAAGCAATATTTGATAACTCATTGACCTTTTCTCTATCCACAGTCAAGCTCCAGCACAGAATCGGATAGCATTCCATTTGCGAACGAGAACGCCGGGACCATAAAACAAAACCGGGGTCAGATCGGCGGGAGGCCGCATACCGTGGACTACGGCCGCACTGGCATCGGCCTCGCCGGCCTGCCGCCACGGGCCACCGACATCAAGCCCACAACGCCACACTCGCTCCCGGAGCACAAGGACGAGAAGAGCACAGAACCAGTCGACGTCCTCAACGACATAGGCAACATGCTGGCCAACCTAACAGACGAACTCGACGCCATGTTGGAAGAAGAAAAACGCCAAGGACTCACAGATTCCTAAAATCCATAGACTATAGAAAATTTCTACTCGAATACATTTAAAAACTTGTCAATAATTCCAAAGAATTTGGACATCGGCAAAGAATCCAGTAATTTAATAATGATTTTGATAATGCAAGCAGCTATGATAATATTCTTAGCATCATTATTTAAAAAAGTGTGGCAATATAAAAAGAATTTGTTAATGCGTTGCGTCGTTGGTGATTTCGAATTCATCATAAAGTTTATTGTATCGATATTTTATTGACAAACTACAACACAACATGACTTTGAAAGTTTTTTACTAATATACAATTAACAGAGAACTGTTTGAGCATTTCTTCCATTGCATAATTATATTTACCTCTATCTCAAAGGACTGAGTGAAATAGAATGTGATCTTACTTAGAACCTTCGATACTGAGGACGATTCCTCCAAATATTGTTACGAAAAACTATGAATTTTTTACAATGTTGCTTCATTGTGTGACCATTCCACGTGTGCGGTGAGCTCGCTACACATGAAGCCACTAGATACTAGTTGTTAAGAGTCACTTGCCATCAATATATTCCTAATACACAACAAAACAGATAATAAACATACTATGTAATAGTTTGTAGCATTTTGTACTGACGTAGTACATTTTATACATACTTGTAATTTAAATACCTATATAGTTTGCTATGAAATATTTTGTTATTTAAATTTAGCGAGCTGTGTATTTTTGTTATTACAAATAATTAGTTCCTTGTAATATTAAAAATTGAGTGCTTTTTTTTATTGGGATAGTAAAGAAATTAGATATTAGTCGATCCAAAAAACAGACAAAAATGGCTATTTTTGTAAATATTGTTTTACTTAACTATGTCATAGGTAAAATATATCCCAGTAGTTAGTTTTCATGTACAATAAATGTAGAGTATTTGATTATGATGTAGAGAATAAAGTAGCTTAGTTTAGTGATAGTGTGAAAAATAGGGTTTACATTGTAATGTATAGACAATTATAAAGCTAGCTATAGACCTCATAGACCTTGTATGTTACACTCGTAAACACGTTAAGGCCATACTACTTGGCCCATCAATTCAAATGAGATACAAAGTTATGCTTCCCCTTAGTCATATTCCTCCATTCTATAACCGCTTTGCGACACCCTGCTTGCGACTCAATGCAAAAACGCCCTTATTAAAAGAAATGGTGTTACTAAATTACATAAAAAAGAACACGTCATACTGTTTTAACATTCAAATATAAGATGATCAGTTAATATCTTTTTTACACAATTCAAGGCATTTCCATTTACAACGTGATATTTAGCGGCCATAAACAATAATTATTTTCAAGCAATGTTGAGTAAAATGAAATTTTCCATAGACAAAATAATATGGTCATAATTTTTTTTAATCGAATAAAATAAGGATTGGAATGAGGTAAAATTCAAAAATAATAATGAGTTTGCAAACTATGAGATAACTAATTAATTGTTTGTTTATCTGTGGTTCGATGTTATATTTTACCTCACATTGTTTACGAACTAATACCCATAAAGATAAAAGAACTAATAGTTTCCGTTACCTACTAACACCGGAATGTAATTAAAATAACATCTAATTAAAGTGTAGAACAGTATATTTTAAGCTTAACTTTGTAAATACCTATCTTGATAGAAATCAGTGTTTCTATACAGTCTTCTTTGATAATAATCACTCTCAAATGTAAACATTTTATATGCCTACTTGTTAATGAATTAATGGTAAACCCATTTTGGCCGCTGCCCATGTTTTGTGAGGTGCTAGAAAAATAAATAAAATGATATGATTTACCCATCAAACTTTACTAATTACTTTTAGTTGAGTTCTTTGAACTAGTCAAAATTTTCTTTCGAGCAGCGGCAAATACAAATAATTTATATCATCAGAATTGTTTTAAACTTATTTTAATATTATTGAGCAGCTTATGATCCTCATTTAGTTCGTTTCTTATTTGAATAAATATATTTGTAATATCTAAATCTGACTTTCATTTTAAACCCTGACGTACTTATATTACTTACCTATATAGGGTCACGAATAAGGAGTGATAATAGTGTGAATTTAATAAGTGGTAACGCTTTTTAGGATCAATAGTTCTGTCCTTCACTTACAACCTAACCCATAACTTTATCTTTAGTTGTCTATTTCTTGACATATCAATAAAATCTTAAAACTTTAACTATATAAACGTAACCGTAATAATAAATAATCTGTAATTATCAACGAAAAACATCAACAGGACATTCTCAAAGTCGCACCATCGAGAAATTCCCTCAGTCACAATAGTTGCGGAGTATGATTGTCTCCTAACTAACACCAGGCCAGTATTGTACCCTTCAGAAAATAATTCCCAGTAGTGGAACACTAAATAGGATAATGATTATTAAGGCGAGACAATCTCCGTCAAGACTAGCTGCAGAAGATTAGATTCTCTTATAATGATAGGGAAGTATACAGACATAAAATTGTAATATATATAATAATAAAATTGTAGCTGTTATCTACAGCTAAACACATGTTAACGATAATAGTGACTCATATATTTTTTGTTACATATCTAACTAGTATTGAATAAAAGCGATTTAAATAGGGACTATAATATTCTGTTTGTATTAGAAGTAGATAGGTATACCATATATAATACCTAAACAAACTATAGGTTTAGACAGATTAGGTATATACATAAATCTGTTTTTAAACAAGAGTATCAGAGTATCATCCACAAAAAACCTAATCGGCCTACTTATTGCATTATTAACGTGTCTATAAACACAAATACCCCGCGCCGAAGTTCATTTCCGCTTTTCCGGAAAACCGGAACCCTTTATGTGTCGCTGTAGCGCCATCTTTAATGAACCTACTTCGTCAACATACCACCTTTTCCTTGTGATACTTTCAATAATCAACTTTACAGCAGAAACTAGTAAAGAGGAGAATCTATAAATAAAAGCTGAAAAAATGACGGAAACATTTACGTAAAATCGACAGCCAAAATGAACAAACCAAACGCGCATTATTCTAGCTCGTGGTTAGCATGTATGCATTTACTCTAATGACAGTTCGTTTTCTGTGCACTATTCTCCGTGAAGACCGGAGTTTCCCGAACCTCATTGGCATCCCTACTCGAGGCGTATCTATTAGCGGACCAATCAGAGCGCGCTTCAGCAGATCGATGCCGTAACGCGCGGCGTAGAGAACATAAGAATGTCAGATTTTCCTGTTGTCATCTGTGAATTTCGTCTGCGCGATCGATAACACGAATTGGCTATTCGGAGTAACAGAGGTTGAGTTCTTATTGAACCATTTATGGGAGTTAGTTAACATTGGCGCGTCACACAGTAAAATTTTCATTTTAAAGTGTTAAAATGGATACGAGCGGAGCGTACGGTGGTGGGAAGGCCGGGGGAGCCTTCGATCCTCAGGCGTTCATCCAAAGACCTCCCGTGATCGTCAGGGCAGTCTGTTGGGTAAGATATTCATATGCACTACGTACAAAATTCATGTAATGGTTAAAACTTACCTTAACGCATTTTATAGAGCAAATAGCTATTTTCGTTCGATAAAAGCGTGATTTCATTGTTATTAGGGGTGGTAGATACGTAATGTAATTAGGCAAATTTATGATTTTGTAATTCGCTAGGTTTAATGTAAGAAACACGGGTAACTTCATTACTGTAAAATATTTAACAAAATAATAATTACGTAGAAAACATTTGGAAAAAGTATTTAATATTTTTCAAATTAGGAGCCTTTCCCAGATCTACAAGGGCTTACGAGACTGCGCTTACATAAATTTGTTTTTCAAACAGAACACATATACATACCATATTACTGGCCTTGTACTAAGTAAAAAGGTTTGTAATGTAACCAAGAATATACATACAATATTCTATGTGTGCATATCGATAAAGTAATTGATACTTGTGTACTTACACATTGCACATTGCATGTATTACAACATACCTAGTTTGAAATTTAAAATATTTATACACGAAAACTAGGTCATTTTAGATTTTTATTACCTAATCTGGAAGAAGTGGTCTAAGATGATTTGTTTCAAAGTACGAGTAGACATTTCTGTGCACATTTAATTTAGGAACAAAATGCATTGCCACATGCCATAGATTAGACTAAAGTTGGTACAGATGTGATTTTTTATTGTAGTGGTACCTACTCAGTAAAGTTAAAATGTAATATATCTACAAACATAATACGGGTTATTAGTAGATTAAAACGTGTATTTAACAAATATTATTATAAAGGTACCTACGATTAAAGATTCATGAAAAAAAAAACGAACCAATGATTTTTTGATAATATTAAGCTACGATTTTAACACCAGTCGCAACACGCAATAAAAATCACGATCAAAGACAGACCGGAATAATGACCAACATTCAGAGTCATTAAAAACCTTCAATAGTTCTGTTATTATTATTCAAGAAAATAGATCTACTCATTCTTCAGATGTATAGCATCTAAATATTTCCCGACGTACACAGACGTTTAATGACGTCTCCTTTTATCCTAAAGGTCTATTTATAATGAAATGACAATAGCTTATACCATCAAGTCCCTAAAAAGTCACAATAGCTCTCCAACCACTGAAATACTAAGTCAAAACAGGGATGTAGCATGGGTTAGGTTATGAAAGTGATAACCCAGAGTCCTGTAGTGAGCTGAAAATACTCCAGCAGCCAGGCAGACTCAAACTACGTGAAATTTGACAGCATTTCTTACAAAGTCTGCCCAGAGTATTGACGTACGCCTTGTATAGTAATGCTACAGCAGTCGTTGTAGTCAAAAGCATAAATATTTCATGGTTTTAAAGTGGGTCGGGAAACGAGGTCGAGAATGTAGTCTTAGAACCATCGATATCTATAAATAATCTTCTAATCGTTAAGACAAACGGTAACTTACATTATAGCGATCAACAGGCAACAGTTAAGAAAACATAACCTATATATTTTATCACGTAACATATTATATGATTACATAATTATAGTATACTGAAGGGGTAAGCAGCGGTGTGCTGATATACCTACAACCCATAATTTGCCATTAGGTCCCATATGATAAACTCGCCCCCTGAGTCAATTGCAATTAAATTGGCTCAAATCCAAACTGCTGGCTACGAAACTGTTATTGCTATTGGAGCTGCTACGAAGGCCAATACATTAATATCATCATCATCATCATCAACCCATTACTGTCCCACTGCTGGGCACGGGTCTATTCTCATTTGGTAGACTTCACATGCCATCGAGAAATCTCTCAAGCATGCAAGTTTCCTCACGATGTTTCCCTTCACCGTTTGGGCATGTGATAAATAGTTAATACGCACATAACTACCGAAAAGTCAGTGGTGCGTGCCCGGGTTTGAACACGAGATCTTTGACATGTCAGTCCACTGGTCACACCACTAGACTACATTGGCTACATTGATATCGCCTACGGCAAATTGAGGTCTTTCAGGATTCAAGGAGCGAATGCCTTCATGATTCTTTTCATAATAGCGGTCTGGTATTTTCAAATTCTTGATCGCGCCACTCTCATTTAACGTGTCCATGAGGCCACGGGTCTTTAGTATCGGTATAGATATATTTACAACCCGTAAATACGTTTTATAGACTTACTGCTTACAGAGCCTGGCACACCCACAGATCGATGAGAGTTTGATCGGCACCAACCTTCATTAAATTACATTTGTAATTTAAAAACCCCCAACACGTTTTGTCGCGGCTATCTTGGATATTTTCACCAAACATAGCTTAGAACATTTCAAAAGTCAAAAGTCAAATCATTTATTTCAATTAGACCAATACAGGTCCTTTCGAATTGTCGAATTTAATTGAATTTAGTTGCACGGTTCCAAAAGGTAGGTATTATGGATTTCCGACTAACTCACCTTTCAAACAAAAAATCTAAATCAAAATCGGTTCATCCGTTCGGGAGCTACGATGCTACAGGCAGACACACACACACACAGACACGTCAAACTTATAACACCCCGCCGTTTTTGCGTCTGGGGTTAAGTACAGACAAAGCATACGCACTAGTGTGTTTATTCTCTTATATGTGAGCAACGTTAACCTCCTTAGAAAAGATAAATAAACCTTAAAGACATTATACCTAGTTCATAATAATTAATCTAATAATACATGTCTATGAAACCATTGAAAATAAATTTTATGATTACTATTACACTCATTTTTAAATACTCGAGTTACCTGCAACTACCGATATTGATAAGATTTTTCTGCCATAACATCTTTACTGAAGTTCATAGGACATCTTGTTACAAACCAGCTCAACTAACAGCTGACATAAAGTTTCCAACAATACTTATAAAGTTTGCACATTAATTGGACAGAGATGTTCGACATCCATATTGGAGACGTGTAGGTAACGGAAAAACGGAGAAAAAGTAAGACGACAATAAACTATAGGTACAAACTGAGAAAGATTGTCTAACGCTACGGCATTTTTTATGAAAGTCGATATCATCAAATTTACAATGTTTTTTCAGAAAGCAGTTTATATTACTTAAGCGTCAGGTTTCACCAAAGACTATACTCATTGGGTTTTACTGATAATTCGATTAATTATTAATTTTTCGATGCACTAAAAAACCAATTTTTTTCATAAATTTTATTAAGTGACACATACTCTACAGAGTTCTTTGAGTATCTACCACCTCTTTAGCAAATATTCAGCTAATCAGCTGTTAATCAAAACATTCAACCACTGAACTCTCAAGATAACAACGCGCAAGTAATACTGTCATTATTGCTACAGTCCGTAGGAATCGGCTTACCACTAGGGAAACCAAATATCTTGTTTACCACCTTAGTATCATAAATATAAGGTCCATTATAATGATCCCATAAATTCCCCAGCTGTTCAGCGTTATCGTCATGGGCTGTATATCAGCTAAAGGATGGCGCACTACGGAGGATGGCAAGGAACACTGCGTGTACAACGATGACACCAACGCCTGCAACTATGGCGTCGGCATCTCCGTGATAGCCTTCATCGCGGCTATTGGTTTCATCGCCGGCGAGTACCTCTTCGAGCAAATGTCCTCTGTCAAGACTAGGAAGCATTACGTACTGGCTGATATGGGCTTCTCTGGTAAGTTAAAAAAATACTATTATTAGACGTATGCATTTTTGGAAAATGCATTCCAAAGGTTTACCACTTTTCGATAATTAGAAACTTGTATTTTCATTATTTGTTTAATATACACACATCGTTTTTGCCACAATATTTGGTAAATTTTATTAAGCGCAGACCGGGAGCCGCCATCTTTTATTCGTTTTGACGTCACTTACAGAGAAAATATGTAGAAAAGGAAACTTGGCATACATAGCGTACTCCCTCTAACATGAGAGGAGATACGCGCCCAGCTCTGGACAGTAAATAACTTGATGAAAGGGACCGCGTAATATTATTGCCCTATTGTTATCAAACTAAAGATGTGAGGTGCTCTATTGGATTGAATCATTTAAAACATTATGTACGTATACCTAGGTATATAAGTGCCGTTTGAAGGACGCTGAATGAAATTATACTTAGTGTAAGTACATTTTCATCCTGTTTAAATACCAATACAACGTACCTATATCTGTTACAATAAAGTAAGAATCAATGCTTAAGCACCAATATAAGTTACGAGCCGAGGCCGTATGTGTGCCCTTACATTTGTAGGGGTATGATTTTTCTGCAGGCTAAAAGGAACCTTCTAGGAGTTTTTTAATTGATTACTGGATTGTCTGTATTATACACAGCGTCCTTATAAAATACCTGGTCAACTTTTTACAGGATATTCAATTGGAACTTGATAAAAAATATGCATAGATGGAAAGGTTTATATGTATAATAATATGTATGTATATTTAATTCAAGAATTAATTAAAGGTCTAATATGTGAAAACTGATCAACATTACTATCGACCAGCTTTTTGTTCGACTGCTAAACACGGATCTCCGCTCTCAAATTGAGACGGGTTAAACATATTATGTATAGTCAACCTCACAGATTTTATCACCATTTTGTCTTTTACTATTTAGGGGTGTGATAAATTAGTATACTCCTTAGGCCTTTAAATATCTAGACCATCAATGCTAGATCTTGACTTTGTGACCTTGTAAAACCAAATCCAATTCTAACAAATTAGTAACTAGTACACTTTTAATCTTGCACAGAATTGCAATGTTTGTATTGTAATGTGACACAAGGTGTAATAAGGTCGGGGCCAACATTCTACGGATTCAACAAGGCTTTAATCTTTTTAGTCACAGGTTTATTTGATAAAAATCTAAGATAAGAACAGGTATAACTACCTACTAGATATTTAATTTTAGTTCACCTACAATACACCTTCAGCATATCAACCGTTAGACGTCCACTGCTGGACATAGGTCTCCCTCAAGGATCGCCACGACGACCGATCCTGCGCCACGCGCATCCAGCGGATTCCAGCAACCTTAACAATACACCTTGCTAGCTTAAAAATATAGTTTTTTAAATGAGAGCGCTGCTGTCTGAATGACTAATATCTGTAGTTGATTTCACAATAGGGTGGCCAAGACTGACGAAAGGCCAGTGGAGGCTGATGACTAGAGGACTGCGAGTGTAGAAAAAAACCTAATATTTGTATTGTTACAAAACCTTTGTGGACCATAACTGTATGAGAGAAAAACCTTTCCTTACTAAGATCTAGAATTTACACAACATTTATAAAAAAAGTTTTTATAGAAATGAGCGCGGGCTAATTGAACAAATTACACTGTTTTACAGTAAGAGCGTGACAAGCTATTGCTATGCTAAGCTATGTTCCTTGTTTTTTTTTATTAATGATAGGTTTGGTATCGTAGGGAAGCTGTGGTAGCCTAGTGGTGAGACCAGTGGATTGAGATGTCAAAGGTCTCGAGTTCAAACCCAAGGCCCCTACCACACTACAACTACAACCACTGACTTTTCGAAAGTTATGTGCGTATTTATCACGTGCCCAAACGGTGAAGAAAACATCATGAGAAAACCTGCATGCTTGAGAGATTTTCTCGATGGCATGTGAAGTCTGCCAACCCGCAGTAGGCTAAGTCAAAGTCAAAGTCAAAATATCATTTATTCAAAGTAGGCCAAATTTAAATGGCTCTTTTTGAACGTCGACAATAAAGACAGCCCCCAAAAACGCCCGCCCTTCACCGCTTCCTAGTGTTTTTGCTGGGAAGAAGAAGCGGCGCAACAAACTCCCCAGCACACATTTCTGTCTGTTTATTTAATAAGTGATTCTATACAATACTATAATCAGTATACAATATAGAGTGCAATCATTACCTATGGTTATGTGAGCTAGCATATACCAATCCATTTTACCAAGCCGAGATATAAAAACTACTGATATAGAAATACAGAACAACCGATGATAATGTTAACACACTCTTGGCCTCCATTTCTCTGTATGTGCCCGCTCACACTTACACATCTCAACAATTACATTTTACAAAGTAGACTGCTATCTTGGACTAATCCGGCGACCATCTACTGTTATCACTAAAATAGTCACTCAAATTATAATAAGCCTTCTTAATAAGGCAATTTTTTACTTTACTTTTGAATACGTCAGTCGGTAGATCCAAGATATCAGTAGGTATTCCGTTATAAATACGTATACCAACCCCCTCAAACGAATTATGTACCTTATGTAAACGGTGACTGGGGGCACACAATTTATGTTTATTCCGTGTATTAATACTATGAACGTCACTGTTTTTACAATAGGAATGTATATTTTGCCTTATATGTATTATGTTGGCATAAATATACTGCGATGCAACAGTCAAAATACCAATGTCTTTAAAACGTTCCCTAAGAGAAACTCGAGCCCCTAGCTGATATATGGAACGAATAGCTCGCTTTTGTAAAATAAAAATACTTTCTATATCAGCAGCTCTACCCCACAATAGAATTCCATAGGACATAATGCTATGAAAGTAACTAAAATAAACAAGTCGAGCAGTGTCTACGTCAGTGAATTGCCTAACCTTTCTGACCGCATAAGCAGCGGAGCTAAGTTTCCCCGCGAGGCATGACACATGTGGGCCCCATTGAAGCTTGGCATCTAGTGTAATACCTAAGAATACTGTAGAATTGACGGTCTCAAGTACTTCTTTATTGACAATTAAGTTGGGTCCTAGATTTTTCACGTTAGGCAAACTAAACTTTACACATTTTGTTTTTCTAGCATTTAGTACTAAATTATTAACTGTAAACCAATGCATTACCTGAACAAGTGCACTATTTACGTCGTCAAAATGATCTCTATTTCTATCTACTTTAAAAATAAGCGAGGTATCATCAGCAAACAGTACTACATCACAAATGGATCTCAGATAATGTGGCAAATCATTTATATAAATTAAAAAAAGGAAAGGGCCTAAAATTGAGCCTTGTGGTACACCCAACTGCACAGACAATCCAGATGATTTTGTATTGTTGATATTTACGTACTGTATCCTACCACTTAAATAAGAAGTTAAGATATTAAGTGCCTTACTTCGAATCCCGTAATGTGCAAGTTTACAAATAAGTGTTTTATGGTGGACACAATCAAAAGCCTTCGAAAGATCACAGAATACACCAATAGCGTTCTGCGAATTTTCCCAAGCGTCAAAGATGTGTTTCAGTAATGCAACTCCTGCGTCTGTTGTTGAACGACCCTGTGTGAAACCATATTGTTCAGAGTGTAGGAGGCTATTTACATTAAAATACCTTAGTAATTGCTTCAATAAAAGTTTTTCAAAAATTTTACTAACAGTTGGTAAAATGGATATTGGTCTAAAATTACAGAGTTCGTTTTTACTTCCAGATTTAAATAGGGGGATTATTTTGCTATGCTTCATTAGGTCTGGAAAAGTACCTATGTCAATACATTTATTAAATATTACAGATAAATAAGGAGAGAGTATATCTATCACTGATTTTAAAACAGTGACAGACATATCCCATAAGTCACCAGTTCTTTTTAATTTTAAAGATTTAAATGTATTTAAAATTTCACTAGGAGTTACATGATTAAATACAAAAGTAGCTTGAGACCTAGGCACACTTTCACGAAGTAAATTTTCAGCATCGGTAGAAGAAGAACCTAAGGAACTAGTAGTAGTTATGGGTATGTTAGCAAAGAAACTATTAAAAGCGTGTGCTACATCAAAATCGTTAGTAAGCATCCTATTGTTATCAATTATCTCGAATTTATTCTCTCGTTGTGAAATCTTGCCAGTCACATTATTGATAACTTTCCAAGTTGCTTTAATTTTATCATCTGAGTTTTTAATTTTATTGCTCAGATATATTGACTTGGCCATTCTGCAAACCTTTTTAAACATTTTTGAATATTTTTTAACATAATCTACGAAGGATGCGTCATATTTATAATTTTTCATATCATATAATTCATATAATTTAGCTCTACTCTTATAGATACCCGGGGTTGCCCACTCGTTGAATTTAGTGGTACCTTTAAGTTCTATTGTCTTCGTCTTGAAGGTGTTTAGAAACACATTATTTATTACTTTAAATATATTGCCGTACATAACATCTGGATTGTCGTGCTGCAATAAGGAAGGATGGACATTAGACACTACTTTGGCTTTAAAGCTATGAAACCTACTTTTTGTTAACGGCCTGCAAGTAATTTTAGGTAGTTTATTTTCAGGCGATTTGATAAACTTAGCAATTTGTCCACAGTGATCAGATTTTAAATCATTTACAACTAAAGTATGTGTTGCATCACGGTTGCAAAATATGTTATCTAAACAAGTGGAGGACGATGCTGTAATCCTAGTAGGCTCCAGAAAAAGATATTTTAAATTAAATGATTTAAATAAGTTAATTAGCCTATTACTTAAGGAAGATCGTTCCAATATGTTGACATTAAAGTCGCCGCACACTACTATCCCCTTCTTATAGGATTTTATTTTGTTTAGAGATTCCTCCATTACTTTTTCAAAACAATTAAAGTCACCTGAGGGTGGACGGTACACGCAAATTATAACGAAACACTCTAGTTCAATACAAGATAACTCAATAGTGCGCTCAACAGAAAGATTCAAGATATCTTTACGTTCTTTACATTTTAAACAATTCAAAACAATAATCAATGACCCGCCGTGTATAGCTTCTTTTCTGGTGAATGCACTCTGTACAGTATAATTTTCAGTGTTTAAGTATTTAATTTCAGGGTTTGTACACCAGTGTTCAGTTATACACATAATCTGAACATTATGGTGTTCCATAAACAAACTTAATTCTAATTCCTTGCCAGATAGACCTTGCATGTTTTGATGAACAATGATCAGTTCATGAAGCCTACCTGTTGTCTTACCTGTTAGTTTAAAACAGGTTGCGGTGGAGATAAACAAACAGGTTTATCACTAGATTGTAAATTACTAACTGTAATATTATTATTACAATAAATAGTCTTTGTTACACTGTGTGTAATGTGGTCAGATTGTAGAGAGAATGCTAAAAGGTTAGCAATTTGTCGCTTATAAGTAAAGGGCAGGTACATAGTGTATTTTGTTAGTATATATTGCCTTATAAATATGTTAGTATCAAAAAACATAATAGTGTCATGATGACATGTTATATTATACATATACATATTTAATTTGTGTATGTGTCTATTTTGAGTATCTGTTAGACTGCTAGAATATGGTAAAGCACACATAATAAACCGACATCCAGTTTTTGTCGAGAGACTTAACATAGTGTTGACATTTTCTTCAATGTCCCGTTTCTTAACAGCTAAGCTAGCGTGGTGGACTAGCCTAATCGTTCTTAAAATGAGAGGAGACCCGTGCCCAGCAGTGGTACAATAATGGTGGTGATGATGATGATGATTATGAATGATAGGTTTACGCTTCGCCGCCAGTTCGCCTGATGTTAAGCGACACTAAGATCAACGATAGAGCGCGCTTACCTAGATGTAACCGATACGAAGAATTTGATTAATTCTTGATAGCTATAATATTGATGAGTAAATACAATTATATAAATATATCAGTGAACTTGAGAAATGAATGTAGATACTGAGTTAAATTGATCTTGAGGTCGAATTAATTGGCCTCATCAATGTCGGGCAGATTTATATATCTTATGGTCCGTTCTGTCGTGTCGCGGAGGTTAAGAGCTTTTAATCATACCCGTGTTAATTGTAGCTGTAGTCAGTGCCATAAATGTTTATTTTTCATAATAGGTAAAGCTATAGGTATGTCTATTGATTGACCTTCATAACTGACCTTATCTACCTATCATCAACACATCATTCGAAATGTGATGTTCCAAAATGGTCTCAATCTAGCAAGCATGTGCGTATTAACTAGGTATCCCTTGCTGAAACGGCGAAAGAAAAGATCCTGAAAAATTGTAAAAGGCACGTGAAATGAAATGATATTTTATTTCTGTAAATAGATTTTTTTGAAGATACTTTTGTCATTTTTTTTATTCCTTCTTGGAATGTGTATTCTGGCAACCGAGATTGGGTCAACGTTGTTGACTATCTTACTCCAATTTAGCCTCTAAATGTTTAAGGAGGATCTAATACACGGCAGTAGCACATGACGATGCTGAATGAAAATTCTTCTGTATTATCCGTCATATTAATTGCAGCTTACAAAATAAAAACCTGAGCTACGTCATTAATCGCTTTACTACCTCCATTAATGTCATGTCATTCTCTTTTTATTACTACACAACAGCTAAATTGTATGACGCTATTCGATCGCTCCGACGATAGCTCTTAGAGAGTGTAAAATTTTATGAATCATAAAATCCACCCTAATTTGTTTCTTATCCCTTCAAAACGGATTCACGTTTATGGGGTCAAAAGATTATGAAGAAACTCTGTTACTACATTTCACAAAAGCTTTGATAATCTGGTGGTTTGATAATCAGCGTACTGTGAAGTCAAAGATCTCAATCAAAAGTCAAGCACTACTGACTTTTCGGAGTAAATATTCATGGAACTTCGAAAAATCAGTAGTATAATTGTCGGCACGAGTCGTGAGTACAGATTTTAGTAGTTAAAGCCATTTTACGCATGTACGCTTTCGGCCAAATTTGTTCAGTATCGGTTTACCGGTCAGAAAGTATCGTGTGCAGGCTCGGCGCCCCTCGCAATCGTCATTCCGTCAAAAAGACCGAAAATTTATTGAATACGCAAGTGAAGTTTGCAAGTGCTCACGACTCTTGAAACATACCCAAACGGTGAAGGAAACATCGTTACGAAACCTACATGCCTACGAGAATTTCTAGATGGCGTTTGAAATATGGCAACCCGAAGTAGACTAGCGTGGCGGACTATAGCCTGATGACTCCCAAATGAGAGGAGACCTGTGCCCAGCAGTAGGACAGTAAACGGGTTGATGATAATGGCATATTATTATCATAAAATGAAGAAATTAATTTTAACGTTTACTAAGTATGTACTCATATTTAATAAACACACCTTGGTACGACGATTGTCACGAACACCGATATACTTTAATTAATTAATGGTTTTAATGTTCAACCTTGACGTTCAATTAGTTTTTATTTTTAATTCTAATAGCATGTTTTATACATTTTTATTTGTATTGGCTATTAAGGGTACGTTAATTATTGGTAAGGTGTATTATTTAAGTTCTTGGTTTAAGTTCGAAATTATTCTCGAAATCGGATGTTTATGTTTATTAGAAAATTGTAGTTATAATTTGGTTGTAGCTTTTATTTTGATGTTGAAGAGAATTTTGTATATTTTTTATCTGTATGTTATATTAACTTCTTCAATGCACCAAGTCGTAAAATGGGCTGAGATTCTCTGACTAAATCCTTTTATTTTTAATTTCAGCATTCTGGGCATTCCTGTACTTCGTTGGATTCTGCTACCTGTCGAACGCTTGGGGTAAAACCGACAACCCCCCAGTGGGCACCGCCAACAACATGCAAGGAGCTATCGCTTTCTGCTTCTTCTCCATCTTCGCTTGGGTGAGTTTACTTAGACTTATCTCACTATATAGGTACTAGGACACCATGATTTTTAGCATCATGTTACCTAGATACCTTTTGTCCTAAATCTTATGATAATAAAGAATTATTCACTTTTTTACTCGCACATTAATCACCTTGAAACGTTCCTTTTATTTTGAATTCGAGATTCTAAACTGTACCGAGGTAAACTCACTGGCGCCTCTAGAATTTATCTTGGGGGGGAGGGGACTTGGCAATGGTGCTTAGTGACCGAGGCACAGGCTGAAACTAAAAAAAGGTCCCACTTAAATATTAAAACATTTTTTTTAGCCCCAGCACCCTTGATCGCATAGCTACACCGCTGCTTCCGATCAATATGGGATAATTTTACCAGATCCTGGGGTAGCCCGACATCCTAGGGTTGGCACCAGACTATTCTGGGGTTATTTGTATCTATATCTATAATCTAACTACATAATAAAATAATCATAATAACAAATGACATTTCCCGTGTCCAGGTGGCGTGCGCTTTCTTCGCATTCCAGCGGTTCCGCGTGGGCGCGGAGGCGGCGTTCGCGCCGGCGTACGAGGTGGAAGGCGGCGCGGGCAGCCCCGCCGGCTTCCCCGCCTACCCCGCCGCGCCCGACCCGCAGCCCGCCTACAGCGACCCGCCATTCTCACAGACACACGCCACTGGTGAGCACACTATACAGTTCAAGCATGCAAAAGCAATAATAGCTTCCTCAGGAGAACTAGTTATCATTATCGTCTTCAATATATATTCGTCTACTGCTGTAATAGCGGAAGGGTGTGAAATTGACTACCGCAGTCTACTGCGGTAGTCAATTGTTAAAGGTCTCGAGGTCGAACCCAAAGCACGCACCATTGACTTTTCGGAAGTTAAACGGTGAAGGAAAACATCACAGGGAAACCTGCATGCCTGAAAAATTCTCGATGGCATGTGAAGTCTACTGCGTGGTGGACTGTAGCTTAATCTTTCTCAAATGAGAGGAGACCCGTGCCCAGTGGTTTCAACTCGAGACCTTAGACATCTCAGTCCACTGGTCACACCAATAGGCTGCCTCAGCTTATTGCTTGCAAGTTTATAAATACAACAAATTTAAACAAAAATCGGCACTAAGATTTTTTTCAAGTAGTTAGGTAATTTTGTCCATAACAGGTATATCTTTAAATTACTAACTTGTCTTAATCATCATTTCAGGAAACATCGACTACACAGCCCCAACTTACTAAGCTGGTTCGCGGCTTCAGGACGATTATCTAATTTAATTTGCAATCACATCACTACTGGCAGTTAATAATTATTATTATTACTACCGAAGCACCTACCTTTAAAAACCGTAACCGATTTACTTCCACAAAATGACGGTAAAAATTTCATTAATCGATTTATGATAATCGATACCTACTATTGCAACCAAAGATCCGTATATAACCGTAATAACCGTATTGTTCATACAAAAGCACATACATATATGTATGTAAATGTATGATTAGTTGTTCAAATCAAGTCCATTTATTTTGGTAAGGCTTATTTTTTATTTATTTATTAAGTGTAGCTGTAATCCTCATTATTACATTATATCAAAGTTCATGTACATTGTAATCAGATGTGATTATATATAATAATTATATATACATTATATATTCAAGTATATAAAAAACGTGTATCGCTTCACAGTACCTGCTTGTAGGTATATATTGACAATATTCAAGTATATAATGTAATATAACATCATATTATGTAAATAACAATGTATTTTTAACTTAAATACACTATTATAATATCCGGGTCTCAAACAGTAAATGAAGAAAAAGATTTTGATTAATAAAAAACCGATCGTTAAAATTCAGTTCAATTTTAAAACAAAATAATAATAATATTGGGAATTACTTACTTACGTGTAAATTATCAAATATATTTTTATAAAATGTTGAATTATTTGATGACAAGGAAGAAAAATCCTTACTTTTATTATATATATATTACTTTCATAATACTTAAATCAAACATATTTAAAAACCAACTTCATCGTTTGAGACGGCCAGATTCCTAGCTATATTTTATTTTTTAATTTATACCTCTAAAATGCCACTATCATCGTGCCATGTCTTTGAACTTTATAGAAAGTTTATTTTTTTATCAATACTATACCTAAAGTAATTATTTTATCATATTCAAACAGTTTCGAGTCACTTCATACCTCATTTGTAGCTACGTCGTATAAGATAATTAAATTTAGATAAGAATTACATATATTTAAGGGATATCCTTCAGAGTGGTTACTAAGACATAGAATATAATTTAACTTCTTCCATGACTTCCTGAAAATAATTTATCTACCTACACATACGTTCAATATTAAAAAAACCGTTAACGTCTTTTTTTTTCAAATATCATATAAATTTTGAACTATTACATTCCTACATATATATGCATTGCTTATTATTACGTATGTATTGTTTATCATCTTAAACGAGTAGTTATTGCATTTTATTTAAACTTCAGTAGTACGTAGAAATTATTTAAAAAAATCTACTTATGTACCGATTGAAATGGCTTAGTGACTACTCTATAAAATGTACAATGTTACCATGCTTGAAAAAAAAATCTAATAAATAGGTGAATTATATTAGTTATGTACTCGTAAACAGCATATCGTCATTATTTACTTTATTATATAAACCTTGTTACACTAATATTTGTGCAAGACACATTGTTAATACATTTAGATACAAAACGCTTTTGAAGTGTGTAGATTTAGTCATCTTGGATGCTGTTAATGCAGGATATGTTATTAGCCACTTATACACTCATACAATTCATATAACATTCCAGTCAACACATCTAAATGTTGTGTTAAAATCTACAAATACCTATAATAATATTATGTTGTATTATCGACCTTGAACAAATATTTTGGCGCCAATGCTGTCACGCCATTTTCCCTGTTAGTCTGACAGTCATGGTAAACAGTGACTAGCTTCATATAAATCTGCCTTCTGCAATAACAGTATCTAAAGTAAACCTATGCGTTTATTACAATCTTATAACTTCTACCTAAGAAACGTTACAGTCTTATCATATAAGATAGTGTGTATAATATATTTGTCTCTTAAACCCACAAATGTAACGAAATACATTCAGTATTAAAATAGTTTAAATATATGACGTAAGCGCTTTACCCAAGATCATAGTATTTTTTTAATATATAAATTATATTCTAGGAAATGCTATCTTAATGTAAGAATACATTTAATTTCAGGACACATTTTTATTAATTTACTCTTCCATATTTTATTATCTTATAATCTTAAACGAAAGTGTCGATAATTTGGACTCCCCTATGAGAGTATGGAAACATAAAGTGCCAGTGTGTCAAGGTCTAAAATTTAGTACAAAAAACAGTCAACCCCAGGGTGAATAATTAAAATGTGTCCTTGTAGGACTTTGAGAAGTCAGCTTGCGGATAGTTTGGTGTTTAATAATGAAAAACTAATAAAAATATCTGTTTGTAAGTGTGAATGTACTCACTACATATATAGGAAAGTACTTATTTTGTGTAATTGTGTCCCATTCAGGGCCCTTATTCACTGTGACATTACTGACATAAGTCACTAGCGGCCATTGTCAAAAAAGTACTTTGTACAATTAGGGCCCCCGATGTCTATGTAAAGTGACAGATGTAAATGAAAATCTCGTCAAGAACTATTTAACTATTCAACTCAAATATTATTTCATAGCACGTTTAAGCAGTATCTATACATAGAGTGCGATTAAATTGAGAATACAATAAGTCGCAATAGGAATAATAATGTGTGCAATAATGGTTCTAAACTCTTAATTTAAATTTTTAATTATAATGTATAGCGTGTTTCTCATTGTCGTTGGCTTACTTACCTACCAACGTCAACAAGTATGTAGATGTCTTATCACTTCCATAGCTTGCACTATTGTTTATGTATTATTCTTAGCAATAATATCACTATTCAGATGTATTCTTCGTTCACAAATGTTGATAGCACTTGATTTTTTGACTTGACTCTTGCAAGGTTTCCAGTGTATAGAATACATCTGAATGTTATGTAAAGTTCATATCAGTCGCATGTGATGTGTAAAAGGCATCGTAGTATTAATTATTAAAAAAAAAACAAACTAGTCAAAATACATAACTATCGTTCATTAATTATAAAACAATGTCAAATTTATTGGGTTCTTCGCCAGAAAATTGTTACACATTCGTTAATATGAATAAATAAATAAAACTATTTAATTGCCTTACGTCAAAAAAACGTCATCAAAAAAGAATTATTCTAACCAAAATGTATCAATGGGACTATCCGAAACGATTCTAAAGGTAACCTGCCCGTAATTTAAACACAATCAGGGTTCTAATACTTATAATTTAGTTTACCTACCTCCTTTTTTTAAACTTAGGCGGGATTAATTGAGTGTGACGTAATACGTCTTATTGCACGCCAAGGGCGGCCAATGTCAAAAATACCTGAAATTGGCACAAAGAACCAACTAGTGCCACACTACAAAAAAAAATGTCAAAAATATTGGATACCTACCAAAGAACTCAAGTTTTTGATATTACCCGCCTGAGAATTTGAAACCCAACTAAAAACTTCGATTTAAACATCGGAAGCAAGAAATATGTAGGTACCCAACAATATTAATTTGTTGTATGTTTTAGCTACATAAATAATCGCTGAAATAAAAAACTTAATTGTACACTACCTACGTAGCTAATATTAGTCGTAGATCTGTAACTTGTATGTTGGTTAGTATGTTTTGAAGATAATAAAAAATCTACTAAACAGTAAAAAATATATTGAAATAAGTGTTGGTATTTTAAAGCTAAAGTCGTTCAATGTTCGGTAAATACTTAATGTTAAGGCAGATACAATATAAAAGAGGTTTGTTTAATTTAATTATTATCTGTACATGTTGTACTTATTTAAATAACCAAAGAGACATTTTTTTGCGAGATGAGATGTGGCCTTCGGTCGAGAAAGTAATAAATATTACGATTTTCAGTTGAGAGTATTGGAATAATCAGTCGGAGATAGAAGTTGTACTAAGAAGTGTTGACTGTAACAGTACCTACTCTAGCCAGTAAACTTTACATAAAAAAATAATACTAATTCAGAGGACCCTTCACGCCAATCAATCGATGAAGGTTGCCTGTTCAGCAGCTTTAGCTCCGTATATATAAATGTACTCTGTGCATTAGCATGAGTAGCAGTCCTAGGATAATTCTTAACCAAAAACAAGGATGACCAAACCACTTGGAGGCTGGTATCGACTAATACGATACCAGCCTCCAAGTGGAGGCTGGTATCGTATACGTATATGGTTTATCGCTGGTAAAAAATTAACCACAACACGGGCCCCATGTTGTGGTTAATTTTTTTCGACGAAATAACTGATGCGACGCATTCAACCCTGCTTTCTATTCAGAAAATTAATGTTTATGTACTTAATCCAGGCAAAGATCGGCGAAAGAATTAGTAACGGAGTTTCTACCTCGCTCGTTTTAAATGATTATTGGATTATAATACGGAGTCGCTACAAAACTCGTAGGTAACGTAAGGCCCTAACCGGTTCTGCTTTTTTTTTCGAATAAATAATCCGCTTCTGCCCGACTAAAGACATTCTACTTAAGACTGTTACAAAATTTGTTTTTTTGTCTTGTAGACACAAACATTTAGTCATTTGTTTAATAAAACATTTCTACGTCTCATCTCGTAATAATTAAAGACATTATTTAAATATTGTTTAAACATTTGGGCTCGAAACCCGTCTGTTGTACGTTCATTTTCGAATATAATTATCAATTTAGATATTAATTAGATCGGCATTTCTCTACATAAAAAATTATTAGGTTCTTACTTATGATGATATTTTAATACTGTAGTCTGTTCTAAAGTCAAAAAAACAAAAACAACCAGATATATTCAAAAATAGATTGAATTTCAAAAAAAATATTGGTGCCCTCTATATGAATTGAATAGCGTAGCTAAAAATAAATTTGCCTTGGGCTTTGGAAATAAAAACTCTTTGAATGTAGAACTTCAAGGATATATACTCGAATACCTATGGCTAATATCTGCAATATCGTTATTATAAGAAAAATAATAATTTGTAAATACCTACCCAGTAACTACCTATGTAAAAATGTCGACGTAGGTAAGAGTCACTCAATCGAGGTTTATGATAGATTCCATAACCTGATTTTTGTTGATAACAATTTTCAGACTACATGCGATAACAACGTGACTCATTGTCAACCAATTTTTACTTAAAAAGTTTTTTTTATTTTTATTAATAGGTAGGTAATCTTGTATTTTATTATTTTCCTACTGGTCTAATATCTGTCTAGTAAATTCTAGTAGAACAATAGTTACCTTTCAGGAAAATCAAAGTAGGTAAGATTAACCATAAAAGATTACAACGCTGTAGGTAGAGATAACAGCTCATTCTCCCGTTACCATGAATGTTGTTGAGTCCGAAACGCCGGAATTAAATAATAGTAAAAAGCAGTTTCATTTACATGGCTACTTGCTATTTATATTCCAAACGCACAAATCAGCGCGAATCCAAGTTGGTAATTATATTGGATATGTTACTACGTTTTTTATGTAATGTGTTTACCTAGATCTTTGAAAATAATGTGTAAATGATATAATGGTAAATAAAAATTAATTGGAATAATAGATATTGTGGAGGAAATGTTTTATTTGTTACCTATTTCATATCCCGTATAGGGCGATGCGGTCGTAGCAAGCAGGTTTCCTGGGTGTCAGACAGGCCCATGGGTACTGGATGCGGGTAGGAAAGGAGGGGAAGGAATAGTGGCGTGCACTACCTACCTGGTAATAAAAATTATGTGATTTAATCTTCTTACCATCTTTCAACTCTCCCTTTAAATGCTAGGCTATTTTCACCTTGCTTTGTCGAAATAAATTATTACGTATTACACATGTGGCAAAGAGACTCAGTAGACTAGGGGAAAATACAAAATAATACAATTAAATGCGTTCTGCATTCGTTTTATTTGACACTTTTACTTACGATTACAAATTATCACAAACAAACAGTGAAAATTACTGATGATTCACAGAATCTAATAAAAACGGCAATGGAGAGACCTTTTCATTTCTAATGCAACTTGACACAACTTATAGTGACAAATTACTATTAACTAAAAGTAACTTACATTGCAAAATAACATTACTTACAGAATTTAAAAACAAACTTAGCCTAGCAGAAACATCGTCGACATTCTTCAGTACTATTAAAAAATATATTTCACAATAATTTCAGTGTGTTCACCTCACTAGAGTGATGTAATGGTTTGTAAGACGACACTACTATTTTGAAGATATTTATCTTCAGGTCATTCAACTTTTTACAGCAGCCGTTAATGAGGGCTATTTGCGTAGTTCTTTTATGATTTATAGATATCGAGAACAGCTGCTAAATGAATAGTCACGCGGACCAATGATTTTCATTTTCTTTCATTCACATTTCCAAATTCTCTGAGTCGTCAGACTTCTAATGACACGAGATAAGGTACAAATTCAAATGATTCACGCTCATAATCGGTATCTTATTGATTGGATATGGGGAATTAGATAATAATTATAGTAGGTATCTATTAAATTTAACAGTGGTGATTGCCACCTGGAAAAATGCGCATAAGTGCAGGTTGCGCTGTTTCGGCAATAAAACTATTTAGAAGAACTACCTCTTTTGTTTGCAACAATGTTACAGACGTTTTCGGAAAACCTATAAGCATTATATTGATACAGGTACTTACAGCTAAAATAATCATGCATACTGTCAGACAGTTTCACTCATCACTGTAAAAAGAAACTTAATTAAACTTAATCATTAGTATCACTGTTACCAGTATAAAAAGGAACTGAATAAGTTGTAGAATACAGATCTAATTTACAGTTTAAACTTTAGGATATTATTTATAGAGGTCATTTTCATTTTGCTTACCAACATTTTGTAATATTGTGCAACACTAATTTGGAAAACTTGTTTTTTTATGTAACTTTTCACTACATTAATATACTTAGCTGGATGAAAATTATACCTTCATTACAATTAACTTTTAAGTAATCTGCTGGCAACTCTAAAGATTCATAAATTTTGTACCATAATATCTTATCTTTATGTATCTAGCCTATCAATATAAATGTGGCAAATAGACTTTACTAGCATTTACATAGCATTAAAACTGACAATAATACTAATTTTAATTTCTCATAATAAAACAAGAGTTACCAATTAACATTGCCAAAAAATACACAACTGGCAGAAATGGACAGGCTATCAATTGTTTACAGGTTTACAAAATTGAAGGCCTGTTTTTGCATTTTCCTCCAGAGATTTTTGTTCCATTTTTAATTTTTTCTGGTAGATAGTGCACATTAGGATATGATTAACAGGCCTTTTAAGAAATTGTTACCAGTAACATTAATCAAATTGGTACAGCTGCAAGTGCAAATATGAACAGAGTGTTAGGGACTGGACTTCAAATCCAATACATGATAGATGCATGAGTAATGAATATGATCACAAATATTCTGCATAGTCCTATTATTATGGTGTAATGTATTATTTATGAATATATATTCCACTTGAAAATATCAAATCTAAGAGAAATTATATCAATCTTATAAATTGTAGTAATTATGAGTTTTTTTTTTTTTTTTGTCTGTTCTACTGTATGGATCAGTTCACATAGCCTGATGTGCAATGCAATATAGACCTTATTTACTACGGAAACAGGTGCACACTTGGAGAATATGGCATATTTCACTACCTTTTAATTAGCTTTACTAACACTCAAAATTATGTACATAATGAAGTAGTAAACAAGATATATATTGTATTAGCTTTAAAGTTGTGCATAGCACCCAAATGCTTTGTTTCCTTCACTGGTATAATATATACATATATATCTTTTACATCTTATCTCTTATTCATCCACAGACTATTTAATATTACTTAAAAGCAAAATGATTTATAACTTACTGATAATACTCTAGCAATGATCTATACACTGCATTAGGCTCCTGATGTACTTTTAACATCCCAAATGTAAAAAAAAATCATGCTTTATATCCCAAATTTAAATGAAAAATACTTTACAATTCAAGATCATGTTTGTGCAATCAGCCTCAATTAAATGTGTATGGTATGCCATTTTTATAATAATTATGTTATGACCGTCAGCTAGTTAATTATAGTATCTGTAATCACACCTGACCTAAAGGTTACATTGAATTGAATATAGTGAATAATTTTAGTGAACTGAATATATCTTGAATTGTTTGAGGCTGAGTGTACATGCTCTAAATACACACTGATTCTCACCAGACCCACATACTCATTAGTAATGTTAAAGTTACACCCCAGCCCATTAAACATTATACATCAGTAAACTATTTTCTGAACAGGCCAGCACCTAGAGAAAGTCCTTTGGTTGTGACTACTTACGTAAGTGTTCTCTAAGCGGTGCCTGTTAGCCTGTACTACTTTTTAGCTTTCGCCGAGTTCCCCTGCTTCTGGGGAGGTGTCCACCTCAACGCAGCTGGATCAACAGATAACCGGGGCTTCTTAAAATGAGAACTCGCTAATTGTTCCGCTACTATCTTTGGAGTAACACATATAACATGCTGACCTTTCCAATACTTCACCATATTCATAGACTGTAGTGTGGAAATTATGTCTGTCTGCGATATCCCAGTCATTGAACTCAGATCTTTGATACTTAGAGTGCCTCGGCTCACACTTAATACTTCTAGTAAGACATAGGACCAGTATGACCTGTAACTGAGTTTTCCCAGGTCTGATAATGGTTTCTCAGGACTACCCACAACATGTTCAAGCCTAGACAACTCATAACTGAAAGCTATAAGTAGTTTACCATAACCTTGTCTTTGATATGGAGGTAGTGTCAATATACATGCAACATTGTTCCCTTCCGGAGAATCTTTCTCTTTAGAAAAATAGCCAACAAGATGTGCACCTTGCTTATCAACTTCACACAATATATAAAATAAGAATTGCTCTATATCAAAATATAATGTTTTGTGATCTAGAAATAGTTTAGCAAGTAAACAAAGATTTTGACAGTATATTTTGTGTTCCTTGCCATCTGCTTCAAATATAGCTATTGTACCCTTTCTGTATATTTCTGCACCCTGTGGTTGTCGCGCTGTGCACTCACTTAAGTGATACCTGTATGTTTTTTCCATTCTCATATATTTCAAACAGTACTCGCATATCCAAAGCTTTGATTGTTTGCCGTATTCGTCGGGGTAAGGGCTGAAGTACCACGTATCTATCTCATATTTGCCGAACTGAATCCTGTCGATGTATTTTACTTTAGTGATAGCTTCGTGTTCCTTCTCGAGCGCCGCCGTCGTCGGGTCCATCTCCGCGTATGTCTTTTGAACATGATTGATTTCATCGTGTTTACGTTTTTGGTTCCTTGTTATTTTCCGGCCGGACTTGTCGGTGAGCAGGTGATCGCAGTTGATGTTGTTGTTCGACTGTTCGCACATGTTGAATCTATCAGACATGACCCGGTGGCGGGACACCCACTCATCCAGCCTTCTATCGTAGTCGACATAGTGGACGTAATACTCATAGCAGCCCTCCGCAGCATTGTATCGCGTCTGAATAATCTCAGCCGGGTGCCATGAGTCATCTGAACGCCGAACCAAATAATGCTCTCCTATGTCTAGGGGCTGCTCCTGTGCCGATTCCGAGTCTTCATGGTCAGTACTCCGACACTCTGGATTAGGTAGCTCATTATTCACTATGGGTTTTTCTAACTCTTTATCACCTTTTGCCATATTATAACGGAAATCAACAATCGTATCACGCAATACCGCGCAACGCGATCTATCGAAGTCGCCATAATAGCATAGATTATAGAAAATCAAACGCGCAAAAACGTGCATTCTTGGAGAGGTTACCAAAAACCGTAACTAATCGGTATAAACTCGGTTACGCTTAGCGTTAATATAATAAAACCTTTAAATTATAAAATAAATAAACAAATTATTCGATACAATAATGAATTTATTTTTTTATTATTATTTGTTATTTCTTATCATCTATAGGATTAGTAGAGTTATGACCTTGATGACGTCATGTGAAAAATAAAAGATATTGCTTATGCTACTTTAAAGTGACCAGATTAAAAATGTCTTTCTGTACGCTGGTAAATATTGTGTTTCAAAAGTAGTAGATGCAATTAAATAATTGCTAAGAATTATTTAATTATTAAAGACAGTACATTTATAGCAAAGAAATAAGTTAATAAAACGAAGATACGATGAATTGATACTTGTGTGCGTCGGGTAGGTAAAATATATTTGTAGCTTGGCAACTTTATTTTTAAGCCGAACCGAATCAACCAACTGATGAAGTGACTGACTGAACCATAGATTAGAATACCGACTGAACTGAACCATCAGCTCAACCAACCAACCGCAACGTAATCGGCGACTGAAACGTCTCCAAAGTGAACGATACAGAGGATTCGGAAACAAATTACTCTTATCGCCAGCGAAGAGATATGAAATTAATATTTTTATCTTACAACTGTGCAGTTCACTCCTACAAGTGTTGATTGTGATGCCAATGTGTATTGATTTCATCTAACCGTGGTAACCAGTGCAGTTTTAGCAAATCCGAGATATTACAAGCCATCCTTGATAATTGTGCTTTACAAGTGAACAGTCGAGTAAAACGCAGAAATGCAGGCTATTAAATGTGTAGTGGTTGGCGACGGGTAAGTTTTCTATTATAACTTATGTTGCATGCTTTCTTAACGTAACAAATGTTATAATTATTGGTAAACTGTCTGACGTCATATTTTAAATTGAATCGTCTTCATACGAATTTGGTACGCGTTCGTTAATAGTGTTGGTTATACAACAATAATACACGTTTTATTTACTATTACCATTGTCCCATTGTGTTCTCGAGCTTTGTGGGACTGTTAAAAGCATGAATAATGTGGTAATAAAAAATAACTCGCCAAAACCTACAGGTTATTGTTCTCTGCCTTACGTTGGAAACATATGCGCCGTCATTGCTAGGGTCACGAATCAACCGCAGTCAGATCCTTCAGTGAAGGTACAATATTGATCAAATACTATGATTAATCATACTGATATGTAAAAGTACACTTAGTACTGATAACTTTTCATTCTTATCAATTATGTTCTTTTTTAGTCCCTTCTCAGGTGTTTACTTTTGTTTCAATAAGTATGTTTATGGGGAACTATTTACATAATAGTTTGTTGAATCTCCTCAACTGTTCAAAAATGTTCATATAGAATTTTGTTGGTATAGTTTTAAAGGTGGTGTGTTTCGACCATATCCCCTTTATTTTCCTAAAGAAATAAAGGTGTGATGGGACACGCACATACAATGTGGGAGATTATTTTAGCTCCTATGTAAAGATTTTTGTTAAATAAGTGGAATTCTAAAGAACTGTATAAATAACAGTACTTACTACATTCTTTAATCAAGAGTTTATTATCTAGTAGCATTTGTTAAATGTTCTCTCGATTAGAGGATATGGGATTAGATTAGAGAGATATTCTGAATATAATAGTTAGTGTTTTGCCTAAATATGTTTTAGGCAAAACACTAATTATATTTTTGAGGCTCTTAGTAACTAGTGTTTACAATAAAACTATAAATTACTACTTTTACATATTAGATACTAAACAATGCTGAAATTTAAATTAAATGTAAGAAATAGATGGGTATTTTTATAAAATTTGTATGTATTTCACCTACTTCCTTCAGTAATTGAGGATATCATTAAAACTGTACTCTCACCATAAAGCCTACTTTGAATATGTTCTTTTTTAAAATTAGTCGCAAAGGAAGTATCTATTAAAATCCTGTGATGTGCTAGGAATACACAATCAAGTATCAAAATGGCAAGTTTATTGGCATTTTGACCTTTTATTGTTACAGAATGATAATTGTATAGTTGATATCTTATCACAGCTTATAATACTAGGATAAATTTGATAATAAAACTTGATAAAAAGCAACTGAGACAAGTATTTTTTATTTGCCTAGAAACATTTAGTTACATAAATTAAACATTATGTTGTGAAATATTTTTAGTGTCTACTAAAAATATAGCTTAAAAAACTGTTTTTCTTTGCTGCACTCTCATGGTGTTACTCTAAAATATGCAATTAAATGCTACAAAATGACAGATTTAGACTTTGCACATTAGTGGTAGTGCACATTATACACTGGATGGCCAATAAAAACTTTCAAAATTATAGATGTGACAAGTGAAATGTTGTGTACACTAAGGTCTAGTTTTGTATGAGTATGGAAAATAAAACAACTACAGCAACATGTAGGGACTGGTGAGCTACATCCAAAGATGGGTATAGGGAGAGTGGACATTCTATTTATAAGTAGGTAAATAGCTTTTGCCTGGGACTTTGTCTGCGTAAAATTAGTAATTTTATTTGCATTCAAATTTCCATCTCCCTTTTCTCTCTTTTAAGGGATGATTTACGGAATGAAAACTATCCTATGTCCTTCCCTGGGACTCAAACTATGTCTTTACCGAATTTCATCTAAATCAGTTCAGCTGTTGTTTATAGCATGAAGGGGTAACAGACACTTTCGCATTTATAATATTAGTATGGATAGTAATAAATTAAAACTTATCCATAATGAGTTCAAAATGACACTTTCTCTTTTTCTTTATAGTCTATGTGGCCGTATTAAAGATACTTTGAAGACTTAATTAATTTTACTAATTTGAATGTGATTTTTACAATGCAATAATAAGTAGGTATGCAACATTCTAGTTAAGCATAGTTTAGTACTACAATGACCTACCACTCAGTCTCAGATTGCATCCTAACAGACCCAGATGCTTAGTAACTTGATATTATGCAGTTGATTGATACTGTGATATATTGTTGGTTTGTAATTTGAAACTGACATTACCGTCATGATATACTTGTGCAAAGGCTCTGTATTCATGAACCATGTTTGCTTACACAGATATATTTATTGAGGACGATTTAGCAGACTAACAGTAAGACAATCACTGGGTTCCATCAGGTCATGAACGGATAGGAAATTATGTACATGCCAAGGTTGAGCACTGAGCAGTGTTATTTGATTTCTATAAAATTCTCAGTAGCAGCTTCGAAATTGGATTTATGCTATATTACTGGGAATATGTATGGAATATGAATATATTTTATAGGAATATACTGACCCTCTCTTCTGTACACAAAAACACACTGGAGAACTGGGTATAAGTCAATATGCATCAGTCTAATGGGATGTAGATATCAAAATGCTAAATTAAACAAAGCCAACATTTTAATAAACTACAAATAAAATATATTTTATTAGTATGATCGTTAAATAACTAGGTTTTTTTTTATTTATTCAATAGAGTAAAATAGGTTCTATAATAATATTTGTGCAATTTAGTTGTCTTTTAACAATATCTCCTACAAACTACAAGTAGGACAACCTCAATGGCAGCTAATGTTTAACTTCCTTTTAGCACTATGTACCTAATCTCCTTACCTAGAAATATATACTGCACCTGGTACCTGGTTATACAGCTAAGCAGTTCTTTGCATTCACAATTTCAATGAAAACTAGTCATTAACGAGTTTATCGTGAAAAATAAATGTGGTATTAGGTAATTTCTAATTTGTTTTGTTTGTGTTCAACTATAACTCGACAATTTATTGCCAATGAACCTGCTAAGCGCCTATCCAGGTCATGCAAGCTTACCAGTTGTCCACATGTCAACACAGACATTTTACGAGTTCTAGATCAACATTCTGTTATTGGTGTAGGTATCTAAAGCCTTATCATCTTAATTAATCATTCGTCGAATCTCGAGCCATTTGTTAGCTGTACGTATTCGAGAATCGAGATACAGAATAATATGGTTACTCTTACTCATTGCAAGATGGTTAAAATTTCTGGAAACATTTTAGAATATCGAATGCTGTTTTTGCTGAAACATCGATCAATCTTTGATAGTTATAATTCGCCCAGAATACAGGATTTTGAGCACTATTGCTATCAATATGGGTAATGTAAACACATAACATAGTACAGTGTGCCTGACCTTTAAAATTGAAGACCTAGGTTAATGTAATAATGTTGACGCACTATGCTACGCATCTATTTCTGCCCGCCGCACAAAATATCTACACGAACCTTGAAGGTCATCACAGAATTGACGCACCTATTACTTTTAATTTGAGAAAAACATTTTCTTCTATTATATCGTGTTCCTAAAACTTTTTTCGTCTAGTCAGTTTCCTGATAATATTATTGTTTTTACTAGACCTATTTCACAGATGCGGCAATAAACTTTATCGTCTGTCATTAAAAATGATGATACTCGTAGTCTAGCTAAAGGAAAGCTCTGTCGTGAGGTTTTGGCCGATCATAGTAAGTCAGAACCTTTCACCCTCCGTGAAGGTCGAGTTTCTAGCAAACATATCAAAAATATACTAAATAATAGATTATTTAAGCAACAGACGTGCCTTTTCTTAAATAATCTAAATATAGGTTGGTGTTAGACATCCTTTCTCCATTTTCCAGGAATGTTTTGCGAGGTAAAGAAACAAATAAAAAAAGCATTATTGCAAAACTTTGGAACCAGTTTGCGTCGTGCGCTCAAAACGTTTTAGATTTATTTTTCTGAGCGTCTTGCTAGACTATCATCAAGTTTCAGAAAGATTTTCGACGTTGAGTTTTTCACTCAGCGATTTCTTAAGGATTCCAATATTTCTTGTAAAAGTGCACAGTCATGAAGTTTGTTAAGTTTACATAATGTTAACATTCAACCTTAGAAAGTGGTCTCGCTGACATTCTTTAAAGTATTTGATAGGATGAGCGATGTCTTTCTATTCGAATAGGCCGATACAGACCATGGAGACGGCCTTGATCCTCAAAGGGCAAAGGTTTGTTGAAGATCGGTGCCGCAATATACTATTATTAGACTCCATGCGATAAAAGCAAGGCCTACTGCTTGATTTCTGCATGAAAAAAATCACACACGTGAATCAGCTGTTACTCTATAGTGCAAATTGATTGAAACACGGTTATTCTATCCTCAAATTGATACTAATTGATCACTTTACATAGAAGAAACTGTTACGTTTGTCTAATATTTAACCTCCAACCCATTTTGTGTCATGCTTTAACAGTAATCCGTGGCTTTCTACTTTTTGGCAAGTCTTCCTGTCATTGTGAATAGAAATACGTCGAAACAATGGTTCGTCATTTGTGTGCAAATAGGGCAAAGCCCTGCTGAAATAACAGACCTTTCTAAAGAAGTACACGTAACAGTAGGCAGGTATATTTATATTGAAGCATGCCTTAATTTTGTACTGAATTTCGGAATCCATCCCCAAGAAGAAATATTAGGTATCTATTATTTATTTATTCAGCCAATGTCGTCTTTCTTTAGAGCTAAGACATCCCGCGTCCCGATCCTTCACTCTTAATGATTCAGGGTTTTGTCGTGATCAAAAGACGAATAAGCTATTATTGATCTTTCTACATAAATTCTTTACCTAGACATCCTGTAGATGCATTCTAATTTCCATTATCAAGAACAATTGACTATTGATTGAGTATTTTATTACCAACGATAACGATAGCATTAGTAGACAGCGTTCTAGAAACGAGCTACGGCTTACTTCGTTTAATGCCTACGACTTGATAAGAACGTTAACTGGTAATGAAAACGAGCCATTATTTTTTATTTATGCCTGGAATGCGTTGACCCTCGTCTGTTCTGAAAAGCACATGCAAAAATACCCCTTTCAGGCTTTTTACTAGTTTATTTTTAAATTTCGACCGTTCTATACTTCTATCTATGCTTTAAGACAAAAATCTTCAACCAGTTAACAACGATGACTTATGGCACAGGAATTTGATCACTCACTATATATAAGAGAAAAGAATGGATGGCATTTAGCAGAATAAGGAAATCTGGAGAAAATGTTTTGTTGCTGACGGTAAACAATCATACATTTATTGTGTTGTAAAGAGTAGACTTTTTCTTTTTAAAAATTAAATGAAAAAACCTTTGAGGTATCTCCTGCCAAACAAAAAATACAAAATCTTGTATCTCTAAGTAAAAGTTATGTATACGAACTTTTTATTTTGACTTAATAAAACCCTTTCTTCACTAAAATTTCCGCTTGGAAGGTATAAAATAGCCGTTATGAAAATTAATCTCCCTCAATAACGCCAACAATGAGAGTCATTCATTATACAGACAGTTGAAATGACATAAAGCTAGCTACTTTCGTTTGTTGTGTAATCAATAGAATTAGACACTAGCCGGAGGCACTGTTGCAAACGTTGCACCGTATGTCCCCAGTCTCCACAACTTCAGACAATACTTGACGCCCGCATTCTAAACCCGCTTTGTACGTAATCAAATTAGTTTACCAACCGTACAAATCTCGCCTTTTAGCTCCGAGCCTACGGCTTCAATGTTAAAGACCCGATTGATTGCTTTTATTGCGTGATTGACGCTGCCAGTAGCGTAGACAGATGATTGTTTGATAAAATATTGAAACAGTATTTAAGGATTATATAAGTTGTTACGGTGTTGTTGCGCTTGTTTTTATGTAACTAAACATGAATGTTAACGTGAAGCAAGATTACGGCTGATCTAGAGGTGTATCAGACGTTGACCTCGTGTTCCAAATATAACGACGACGTGGTAGAATTAGTAATATTTTTCCTATTTCTTGTTAGAGGACATCTACTAACTTAGCAACTTACAAAATACAATAAATATCGTGATCTTATCTAACTGTGCTCCTGCATTCAATGTTCAACTTCGTTCAACTCGGACGCAGAATCGCAAATTCGCAACTTGTTTACGCGATGTTGTCCTTGTTGAAGCATTCACAACCAGTTTCTATTCGTACCGCGAACCTTGACATAGCCTGAAACGCTTGAATGAAGAAGAATTCGCGTATAGCTCACAATACTTTTAAAACGTGTATGATTCAACGATCAAGTGGGCTCCGAAAATATATTTCTCTCTTATAACGTAGATACGTTCATGTGGTATGGATTGCTAAATATTAAATCTAATTAGGGAGGGCCACTCTCAACTAACACAGAGGACCGAATGTCTGGCTCATAATTATAATAGTCGGCGGCGCCTAATTGGCTTCACGGATATTTTGTTGTAAGATTTTTGAAGAGCAAAGTTTTCTAAACTTGAAGGAGTCATCGTTTACTCAGCGCCTTAATTGCTTTCGCATGATTAAATTTTTGTTTTGAAATTGTTATGAGTTGTTAAACAAAACTGCCTGGGTTGTGGATGGTTTGGAAATACCTATCAAGTATTGAGATGATTGATCGAGTGATCGTGTCCCAGTGTTGTCTCTTGAAAACCTTAATTATTGGTTGTAAAGTTAGAAACTGATGCTGACTGACTTTTCTGATTAATGTCGTACGTACTTAGGTAATATAATGAAAGCAAGAAATTTTAAAAACTTAATTTATATTTCCCGGTGTTAACCGACATTGACTCGGCGCCTTTCATAACAAAGTAAATTGGGTACCTGCTCACCTTCTTAATTGTATTATTTTTATTTTAAATTAAGATAATTATTTAGACAACTCTGTTGTTGTAGCGTCTACTGAAAATGTCGGGGGCTGAAGGCTAGGCTTGTTTTTGGGTAAAAATCAAACTGCCTACTCAAATAAAACGTCACACTGTACACAAATGTACTCTCCCAACCATTTATTTATCGCCGTCAGACTGTTAATCATAAAGTCGTAAATTCCATTCGAAATTTTCACTGGTGTTTTTTGTCTCTTTCACACCATATCGTGTCGTTTTTCAAATATATATTTTATCCCTGCCACTTCAGTTCCATAATTGAATCTCCATATTGCGAGCACTCGCGCCCGCTCTGTATTATGAAATTAAAGGAGAAGTGGAAATGTAATTAAAACCTCCTTCAATTTTGACCTGTATTAAAATATAGAACTTTGTGTACTTCTATAATACACAAGTATTATACGCGTTTCCTTATCGCGAATGAGGGTAATTTTAGACTGTGTAAAACTTTATGATGCGTCAGACACATTGAAATTGTGGGAACAGTCGCATTGTTATGTAAGTCCATCAACCGTTATAGTATGGTTTTATATTTCTCTACGTTTGTTGTATTTTCTTTGTGTAGTAATTGTACTATCAGAATCAGATAGTGTTATTCCCATCAAAGTAATGTTTTATAAATACCAATTTCGTATGATTATGAAGGTTCTACAATTACGACCGTAGTTGGTTACGTCAAATAAAAAGAAACTGCAGACATTACCGTACCTAGTAATACACCAATAGATTAACATTAACCTCTAAGCAGGTATATAGGTATAAACATATTATTGTGCGATTAAGTACTGGCTGTCAAGGCGACCGTGGGAAACTCGTACCATTCATAATAATTTATACTTGATGTCACGATCTTTCAGTACAAAATTGATGTATCGACATTATTATATGGAGGTTGTTTTAAAACCAAAAGGTTGTTTCCAACCTAAATATGAAATTGGGACGCAGTTTTTGCTCGATCACAAAGTTAGTATTGCGTCGCACGTGCGTGCTAAATAACGCGTAACCTTGCTCTCCCCTCGTCCTGCAGGAACCGGTTGATCCGGCGTATACCGGAATTTCACTCGGAGACAATAGTGGGTCCAGTCAACCGAGCCCTCCCGACCCCCCCGAGATACACCTCGGGGCTGTTCGCAGACGGGAAAGTAAATAATGATCAGGGATCAAGACGTTTGGTTAGCTTTACACAGCCAGTTCTCTTTACGAACGTTCGACAATAAATGTTTTCAAATAGGTTTAAAAGCACACGACGCGGTATAATACTTATGAAATACCCATGTTGCAAAAATGTTAACGTAAACTTGAGAAAATGTACAGTCAATGAATCGTGTAAATTATATTAACACAATAGCAAATCCAAACACGAACAATATGGATATTCTTGAATTACAAAACGTTGACACAGATCTTTTTTAGCAATCTTAACTAAGTACGCGTGGGTTATATTAAGGCTGGCCTGACGAATTACAATCCAACAACAATACTATAAATTTAAATATTTGTATTCTCTGAGTAAAATTATTGCTTATTAGCTATAAATCAAGTACAAGACTACTAATCCCACTTTCTGAGAAACTGATTGCAAAGCACTTGTTTGATTGGATTACTTAGGTACTTGACGTTAATGAATGTTATCGCAAAGTGAACGGACGGACGGATAGTTCGTGAAGTAAATCACAAAGAAAATACAAGAACATCACTTTCTAATCTGAACCGAACCCTCATAACCAATAATATGAAATAACCCTCCAAGAGAATATTATCTAAATAGCAGCAAGCAATAAATAAACAAACAAAGGATTTTTTAGTTAACCCACTTCCGTTTTACCGAGTAGCCGAGATGGCTCGAAATGCTCAACAAGCCGTAACAAGAGACTATTTCCCGCACAAAGCCCTTTCAGCTCTGCCGGTTCGGCCCTAGGCCGCTGAGCGTGTAAGTAATTACTGCTCTGCCCTAATTCCTGGTGCCTCTCTGATCCCGGCTAGTCGGTCGATTGAACTGTTTGCTTCCAATGCAAACAGAATCGGTTTGTTGAATCGATGAATTTAAACGGCTTAGCGCTTCATAGATTCAGAAACCTAACAAGATCTACAATTACAACCAATTCCTTTCGTAGAACCTACCATATATGAAAGAAATATAAATGCTTATGGAAACGCATTGATTTTAGCGACCAAGGAATTTACAGCGATCCGTTCGTTACTTGACGTTGTTTATTTAAGAAACGATCGGGCAATGCAATCAAATTAAATCATAATATCTGTTTTGCAATTGAACCGTTAACCTGGTACCTGGTACCTGGTACGAAAAAAATTCTTAAGATCAGTTTAAAATCACACGACCGAGTATACATATAGTATAAATAAAACGAGTTTTTTTACGTTTATAATTATGTAGTTAATGATAATGATATAATCGGATTCGTCGTCACTCATCAAACGACAGATTGTAAGACAAAATTGTAACGATTGTGAGGACTTTCAAAGAAGTAAGTTAGTAATACAATAACGGGGTCAAAATAATTACGCTATTACCGCCACTATTACGAATAAGAAATAGCATCGTGAGTCCAAACAATAAAGTTATTGTTGCTCACGACTAGAATACGCGTTTTCGTTGCGTCATTAAATGTCCCGTGTGATCATAATCGTAACGTTTGGAACGTTACGTTACTAAAGTTATTTATACATGGTGGGTACATTACATCAAGGACAACAAAACGATCGAATGTAGATATCGAAAACATCTTTGAATATCTAGAGAAAAAACACGAAAATAAGATTTCCGTTAGAGTAACTCAATTAGGTTCGTGAAAATCTAAGTCAAAATTCGTCGTAACACGAAACGTTTTGCTTATGAAAATTCATATCTCGAACTAAAACTTGGTAAAACAATACATACCTAATGAGGAAGTGCTTTTGTGAATCAATGAGCTTGCGTGTATAAATGAAAACGATTTTTTGAAAATTGGTCTAAAAATATTTTTGTGTTTGTGGGCAACGAGGATGTTGTTGACATTTACGTAATATGGGTTAACCTACATTGTTTGCTGCCCATAAACGTTGTATTAATTTTCGCAAACACCACAGTCCTAAATACATAAACCACATACACTGCACATAAACGACGACCCGTTTAGCTCAGCGGTAGTTAACGCTGCCTGCCGTGCTATGGGTCCCGGGTTCGAATCCCGGTAGGGACAAATGTTTGTGTGATGAGCATCAACATTTGTATCCGAGTCATGGATGTATCTATGTATAATATGTATGTATTTACAAAAAATAAAAGTATATATGTAGTATATTAACCATCTAGTATCCGTAACACAAGCCTCGTTGCTTACCACGGAACTAGATGGCGCTGTGTAATAATGTCCGGAAATATATATAATACAATATTAGTAAAACATAATTAGCATCTGCAGGCACTAACTACAATTAGTAATGAGTTCACTGTTCACTATGTTTGTTGAGTAAACAGTGCCCTTTGTGTAACCACACTTAAATTATACAAGCTTTTGTGTAACTGGCCGTGAGGAGACCTAGTTTCGAGTTTCGTTATTTGAAGAAATTAAACGTTTTTAGTGCAATACCTTCCCTGTTTATTACCAATGCATATTAATAACAACAAAATACCGATTTATGTAATGTTGCGAGGACATTTTCCGCGTAAATCCCGCTTAAACACCAATTTATTTCTAAAAAGGGATCTTCAAAACATTGCGATCACAAAGAGTCACGAGAAATGTTCAAAAATACGTGTACCGCTCTAAAACTACGAATCTGTCTAAATAAATATATAACCCGCTAAGTTATATTCTTACTTAACGGCATCATAACTTTGCAATGCATTAAACGCATTACCGGTACCCACGTAATAATTTACCTTCTACTATGACTATAAGCATTCTTCACAGTGGAAAACCATGTAAATGAGGATTTGAAAACTAACGTTGCAGGAGTAAAATGAATTGCTTTCACGATAGAAGCATTAAGTAGATGTGAATGTGACTCCTTTTAGGCCCTGAGTATTAAATCATAGCGATAGGGTTGCAATTTACCGGGATTTTGTTGCTGTAACTTAATAGTTAAAAAGGTTTTAATAGGTTCTATGTATATTATTTAATAGGTCCTTAAGATTTAGCGACACGACAATTATTTATGGATATTACGTGCTCTATATTTTTTTTGTAGGATTTTAAAATCGGGAGACAACCCTGATAGATGGTTTTCCCCTAGCCTTTGTGTTGCATTTTTTGCATCCTTACTTTACTCGAGCCCGTGTTTTTTATAGCCTGAGCTTCCCTATAAAGTATCATATTATTTATTTATGGAAATTTAGCTACATACAGTTCACTTTTGGTCTATTTAAAGCATATAATATTGCAAACTACTAAATATTTTATTACCAACTTTCATTCGAGATTTCTATATGATTTTTACCGATAGTTACCGGCTTTTCGTGTTGATGAAACTCTTTCTAAATTTTTTCGGATTCAAGGTATTTGGCAAATCTATATGAAACTATTTTCCAGACTGTATCAACTTAAGTTTTATAAATATGAATGTAATAACTTGATGAATAAAGAGTTTTGAACACATTTGATAGTGACCAACCTTTATTTTTCACACACATTCATTAGTAAGGAACTTTGCATAAAAAGTAACAGATTATCCCTGTGAAGTAACAGACAGGTTGCAAATACATTTGTATTTGCAACTTGTCTATGTAATAAATAACAAAAATATATAACATTCGCCTGAATTATGTCTACAATGTATTCTTAGTTGGCCATTTACAAACTTTTCAACCATATTTCAATGCAATTGTTTAGGAAATGTTTGAAAACGAAATGTATTGTTATAGCGACAAAGCACGCGTGAACTTGTTCTTCGTCACGAACATGTGAAATAAATCTGGATTGCATTTGTGTAAGCCAAATTATTTGTCGACAGTAGCAACTGTTACCAAATTAAGAAACATTAACCCTATATAAATAAAGGCCGTTAATTCCTTCTAATATTATTAAGAATATATTGGTGCTGTGCGTCATAAATCAGTCAGACATCTTTTAGTGCTGATATTTCACCCAATAATAAAGTTTCTCAGTTATATTTTTTAAACGTCTTCCTCGTATCTGTATATTTTCTCAAATATCGATATTCATTAAGGCTTTACGAATAATTATGACCCATTACACACATTAATATACCTTTAATAATGAGAATACAAAGTATTCCTGTACCTTGACAGACGCTGATCATATTTACCCATTGACGTTAAGGTAAAATTATGCACCAATTATTTGAATGAAGTAAAAACCCTATAGCAATAAACTAATGTGAACAACGAATCTACGAAACGAATATAAAACGGAATTCTACGATCGAGAATATACTGGAGTATCGGTCACTATTTATATATTTTACATTTAAACCTATTAATGAATAGTTTGACTATTGATCCTCCCATTACTTTTATTAGAATACTTTAATGCAGTAAAGTCTGTATTATATTTTTTTAAACAATGTCTATGAAGAATTGTGCTTGATTTGTTTCCATAAAATCAACTTCTTGGTTCACCTAACATTTCATAAAGCTTTCAAAAGTATATTTATATTAAAATTCTTTCCGTTTGACTTGATACAAAATAATGTAAGTAGATACCCATATTATTTCTTTAATAATATTTTTCTCTTTAAAATTAAATTCTTGGTATGCATGAGTTTATTTGAAATAAATATCATTTGAATATCCGGCCGTGAAGACAAAAGCTTTTACTACTATTTAATGACCAAAAATTGTTATGACAATTTTAGTGATGTAACATACGTCATGTTTTACAAATAAATGTTACAAATACGAAAATCACACACCCAGGAAAACAATTAGTACTTACATTATAAAATATCGTTTGCGGTGAAGTCTGAATGACGTAACAAACCATATTTAATACATAATTATTATCCTTGTTTTAGTACAGCGTGTTATTAAACAAAATCAGGAGTATACGTGGTGTTATTATAGGGCTTATTACATCCGTATAAAGTTTAATTCACATTGTACCTTTTGATATTGTCTATGCAAAGTAGGGTTTCGTCTCTCGTTGGGAGTTAGTGCTCCCCAGAGTACGCTTTTCTTTTGTTCTATTTACTTGCCATGAAAGGGAAAAGTGGATTTGGTTTGCCAGTAATTAGAATCCACTACGTTTGACCACAACTGCGCTAATTTTATTTATAATCCACCACCGTCATTTTAAACAGGATAATTTGTATACTAAATATATAAAATATTATCATCATTATTTCCATATCGATATTGTTTGTTTTACATATCTGTGATAACTTGCTGGTGTTACCAGGCGACTGAAGTCAAAGGTTCAATCGCAAGGCACTTACCACTGGCTTGTGCATACGCCACGTGCGTATTCATCACATGCTCAAACGGTGAAGAAACACATCAGGAGGAAATCTGCATACCTAAGAGATTTTCTCGATACTGTGTGAACTGCAGCCCACTATTTTTTTAATGTGAAGCCGCGCCTAAAATTCTGACAGTATCCGAGTTGATGAGAGATCGTTGTTCTTGATACTAACTTTATAAACTATAACAATAAAAATTAAATAAAAGTATATAATATCCTTTTGAATGCGACATTTTAAAAAAGTAGGTCGGATCAGTGGTAGATAGACATGTTATCAAAAAGCGTAGCAACATTCTATATGCGGATAAATTCTGGGTGTCGTTTCCCTTGTCGATATCCCAAATAAAACGAAATGGTAAACAAGAGCGAATGTTATGCAGAACCAATGCCATATCTTTGTGTGTTTCCGATTGGAAATAACATAACATTCCTATCGTCCCCGATGGGTTACTTGTACATTTGGCCGGTATGTTTTTAGGTCCCATGGTGCAAATCCAAACTCCGAGCTGCTATTGAGAATTTCGTACGAAACCCATAACACAGATCGACCTGTTAATCGAACCCAAAGAACTCTTAGTCGCGACCAATAAACCAACGACGTAGTTTGCCGATTCGATGGGAAATCGAAAATACATATTCGTAATACGTTTGCCATGTTGCTGCGGAAAGTTTTAATGGCAAAAACATTCAGTATGCACTGTAGAATGTTTACGGGAAAATGGGAATGAAATGTAACAATAATCATTTCTACATTCCCAACCAGTAATAATGTCAATCCCATTGGAATTATTTATAAATCCAGCGAACTGTTTGTTTAGAAGGTCATTACGCATTATTCAGTCATCAATTCTATTAAGTATAGAAACATTTTGTACTATTTTTTGGCTAAATGACTATTATCAATTGACGCCTTAGTTGGCAGTAAATAGATGATGAGTCTTAATAAAAATATACTATAAGACGAAACCGTTGTAAAAAATTGTAATAAAATAATAATATGAGTCTACAATAATCGTTACACTGATAGTTTGAATAAGGTCGAGATTCCGTCGAGAGGATATCAGTACTGTCCAGAATTTGTATAGGTACTTGAAAAATCCCTAAACTTCAGCCGCATTTGGCTAGACTAGAAACCGACACCAAAATTAGAGAGTTAATTCGAATTACATATATTCTCCTTGTAATGTTAAAATTATGATTCATCTAAATCAAAATCTTGTACATAACACAAATGATGGATACGTTTCAGAAACAGGTAACATTTCATCTCGATAAACCATTGACGTAATTGTCACGCTATGACATCCTATATTTTGTTCCGTTCCATTTATTTTGACGATATGTCGGTGGGCCGTGTCGCCTTTTATCAACATTTCGTATTCAACTTAGTCGACTGCTCCTAGAGTATGTACATATGTGAGAAGATATAGTCTCATTTCACTGGTACATTTACACCATGACAGTACCCGTCTTGAATCTATAATATGGTACTCAATACTGCGCTCTGATTTTGACAAAAGCAACCTGTTTGGATAATTTAAAAGTATTGTAATTTCTATAGTCAGTAATTAAAGACAGAATGAGAAATACGAGCTGATTTTGTATCAATGTATATAAAAACCAATGCCACTTTTCGTTGTAATTTTATAACTCAAGAACGGGCTCACCTATCCAAACCAAATTTTTAGGCTTTGTTCAGACTATTTAGTAGATAGTTTATGTGAAGTTTGTATAAAATCGGTCGAGCGGTTCTTTGTTTATCACATTTTTTGTAACAAAAAAAATCACACCTTACCCTAAATTTTCACTATTCTACCAACAACCCCTATAAAGTGGCAAACAACGTTTGCTGGGTCAGCTAGTAATTTATAATTTGTCAGTCTTCTTGTAAACTATTCTGTTATCAAGCCAGTCTCCAACGTTACAAACAGTAAGAGTAGTTAAGGGAAAACGGACATTAAGAACGTACGACTAAGCCACATTACAAACGGTTGCTAGTACTTATCCTAGATGTTATTTTAAGCTCAGACCACATTACTAAAGAGTTAGTACGTGCCCACTAGGCGAGGGTCGAGAACTGATGATATATTTGATAACGACCAACAGACAGATTACAATAAAATTGGTGTTTAATTTTAATGAAGGCATTAAAACTATTCTCGTTAGTCATAACTTAATTAGAATGATATGGGAAAATGGTATTAAAAGTGCTATATAAGCGATGCATGTTTGTGCTCAAATAAAACTAATTAGTCAATCAGATAAAATATTACTAAAATGCAATAAACGGCGACCACGATTGGCGTAGCGATATTGGCTTTTCCGTCAAGCGTCGTGGGACCAATCCCTATACGTAATATACTACTCCGGGTCCGATTAATTAAAATTAATTCGATTGAAACACTCGAACATCAACATTTTAAATAACATTTGACGTTATAAATCACCAAATGTATTGACCAAAACAACAAAGCTATTGCGAAATTGCTTCCACGAAAATGAAACCGCTTCTGCAAAGGACGCAGTAATAACATTAATGTTTGACATTCATCTCGAGAATATCTGGCGTATCACAGAGTGTCCAAACATGTAGAGGGACGTCTGGCATACCGCAAATATTTGCGACAACCAACCATGTTATCCCAACTTCAAAAGTATCTCACGAATGGAACTGGTTAAGTGCTTTTAATTAACCGACTGCAAAAAGGAGGAGGTTCTCAATTCGTCGGAATCTTTTTTTTTTTTTTATGTATGTTCACGAATTACTTCAAAACGACTGAACCGATTTGCAAAATTCTTTTTTTGTTTAAAAGGGTATACTTCACAGATGGTCCCATTGTAACCACATCACGATCTGATGATGGGATCCCAGGGAAATCGAGGGCAACCCTCAAATTTTATAGGCAATGATCACGTTTTGAATATATTTACTAAAATTGTTCCAGTATTTGTGTCTGATAATCATCATTTGAGGTTGATGAGCTGATGATGGAAGGTAGTGCTCCTCAACAGTTAAGATTTAAAAGAAAATTCTTTCATTTATAAGCATAATTATTACATTTACATGTATTCTCCAAAGCTGTTCAAGTATTTGCATCTGAAAATCAACTTCTCATGTAATGATCTGATGATGGAAGGTACAACTCCTCAACGGTTAGGAGTTGAAGGGAAAATCTTTCATAATTATAAGTATATATGGATCGATAGTTGTATTCTTTCAGGCTATTAGATTGACCTGATATGACAAGTTTAATATATACAACACTAAAAAGAATAAAATAAATTAACTTTAAAAAAAAAGAAAAACCAACTTCAAAAACTAAAAAGCAAAAAATAACTTCATACAGTTTTACCTTTTTTTTAGTTTTAAAGGTATGAAGTCGGTGCCGATGATGTGGTGGTTTTAATCACCCTGCTCAAGGTCACTCGTGGTGAGTGTACTTACTATTACGTTTGGCTTGGCACCAACTTCATACCTTTAAAACTAAAAAAAAGGTAAAAGTGTATGAAGTTATTTTTTGCTTTTTAGTTTTTGAAGTTGGTTTTTCTTTTTTTTTAAAGTTAATTTAGTGTACTCACTATGTTATGTATTTAAAATTATAGTCGTACATTTTTTACGGTAGGATTTCTTTTCTCTTGTGTTTTTGTTTCTTTTAATTTAGACTGGACTAAGGCTATCTATAGAATATAAAATAATAGGTGCAAAATTATGTAAAAATAAAATAACTTTCATAAAATTGCATCTTTTACGTAAACAGCTTTTAATTTGTTCTATTCAAATGTCTATACATTTGAAAAAACATAATAGGTACTTATTAAAGAGAAATTCATCTTATTCTTATTGATGTTATGCAGTTATCGTAAAAAACAGTTTTGAATAGAAGGATTTACTAATTCAACGGGGCAATTATTGATACATCGCAGCTTACATTATGTCTGGTGACGACTAAAATCGTTCTTTTTATGTACATTTTTATACATATTATTGTATTTTTTCTGTTTATTTCATGATAAACACAGCTTTCCCAAGCAATCATTCGTTTTTATTTTCCGTCCTAGACTACTTTTTTTTTTATTATAACAGATGTTTCTTCTAAATGAAGAATGCTGTTTGTCAATGTGTTGTACGTGTCACTAATTACCCTGCATTAAAGCGATAGATGTTGATACCATAAGCCCACAAGTGCTCTTCCACCAAGATTCCTGATTGTACTTCTGTATATTTATTTGTTTGTGTCGTTTATATCTCAATCAATTGAACACGCACCACAGTAAATGTAAGACTAGGTAAAAAATATCATTACAATTACACACTCTAATAATTACTATACCGACTACTGTACTGTATTCTAGCTGATATTTGTAGCTATTTATTAAAATTATCATACGCCAAATTAGGCTTTAAAGAATTTTAGTTAATAGCTAAAAAGATCTTCAAACAGACTTTGATGATATTAAATATTCAATTACTGAAGTATGGCAACGATCATTTAACGACTGTTATGCTAATTTGAACATGAATATATGTATGTGGTCCAACTCGTTGTATATAAGACGAACAATTATATTAAATATGGCCCTAGCAATGTCGGAAAGAGTTCTTTTGTAGTTTTATGTAACCTCATCGACAACAGGTAACCCTTTCTTGTATATCTGAGTACTTGCCTTACATCATAACAAAATTGTGCACACAAAGTTCGTTTCACACGGAACCAATTTCGACCAATAGGTAGGCTATTAAGCTGTAGTCGCGCTCTGAGTGCCTGACTAATTAAATTAGCATAGCGCTCGTACATCACACGAGAAGGGGAGAAAGGGTGCGGTACTCTATCCACTACTTGTACTATCTATTCTGCAATACTAGCTTGCCACAATACGGCATTATGCATGAAATTTTATTTTTATTAAAGCTCTTTGGCAACAGATTAATTCGCATATTCTGCTAAAATGCTCAACGATTATTATTGCCATGATGTTTAAACAGATCTTCGACTTTATTTTTTATAATATAATAGACTACCTATATTGTATATCTAATTATCTACTCCATTTATGACAGCGATCGTAATTTTCTATATTTTTTACATTGGAATTTATATTAGTTATGTTAAAAACGTTTGTAAGGCACACGCTGTATTGCCCAGTAATTGAGTTGTGGGGTACTCAAGTTGAATCCAACATAGTTCCGAAGACCCGGAAGAAGGTAATCGATTTAATGAAATAAAAACCAAAATAATAGTAAATATTGTCACTTAGTATCAATTTAAGCCACTGAGCCAAAACAGCATAATACTCGTAGTATGCTCGATTTTAATGGTCAGTTACTACGCCCAGCAAAATATTACGCACATGTCTAACTAAAGATACGAACGGTTATCATATTATTTATAAAATACCTAACATATATTAATAACGTAGTTGTGTGTTGAATAACAATCAGTTTTCCTTGAATATAATTCGAATAGAGAGGCTGTACTGAATTCAAAATTTAACCGTTAACGCTTGGCGGTGACGTAAAGCGCGCATCAGAATCGTAATTGGAGCTTACGCATGATTACACGCATCGCACTTCTAAGTAACTGTTCAACTTGCACATAATTACATTAATTATGTTTTAACTTTTCCTGACTCACACATAGGTGTCCCATTTGTTCAATTCTGTTACTGAACTCGTAGTTAATGAGTATCTTGGATGACGCATACGTTCATTACATTACTCACGCCCGTCGTAGTACCGTGCGGCCGCACATGTAGTGGTTAGTGACTGGTTACTATAAGATTTTACAGCTGAGCTTGCCTTTTAAACGCGCCCTCTACTCATGCGATTTACATACATATACACGAACAAGCTTTTATGTATACATATCTATATCTATATTGGATTATTTATCTATCAAATATATTATAACATAATCTCATACTTGGAAGGGTAGAGAGAATACTGATGCACTTCTACAATTTGCTAGTATGCTATGCCGCACCAATGATGAGAAGTTACCTGCAATATTTATATTTATATACTGTTACAATACAAAATTAAATATTCATAAAATTCACCACGCTGACACATTGTGCCTAGGTAATAAATAATTCAGGAATGATACCATACTAATTATGCAATGATCTGGTAGGTAATGATTATTTGCAACTAATCATTTAACCTTTATTGGATTTGGTTTGCCGTTTTCTATTTCTTACTCAGTAGGTGTACTGTTAAAATATAATTATAAATAATATTTGATGTGGGTTGTACCCATATCGTGTCAAAATTCAGACTGCAGGACTATTTAAGTTTTTGAATCTTCCACGAACCAACTTAACACTTTTATATGTGCTGATTACAATGCTAATTTAATCATACATAAAATTCTCCACGGTGACATATTGCGCATAGGTGCAAATGATAATTCAATGACACCATGATGTTTTATTATCCATTGATCTTATAGGTAGTGATTATTTGCAAACTAATGATTTAACCTTCAGAATTCCTTAATGAGAATTAGTCATTAGTTGATTTTAATATTATAATATTTATTAATAGTTTTGAAACAGGCCTCTCCTGCAAAAAAAAATGCTGTTAAATGTACAATTCACATACATACATACAATACGCCTATAAACATAAACTATTTACTAGAAATCATCTATATCCTGTCGTCAGAATTAGTAATAAATATCGATGAACCTAAGCATTTATGACGCAATTCTTCATTATGTTAGTATTACATACAAAATGCCATGTAATATATTCCTTCTATAACATTAAAGTTACTGAATTATGTATAATTTATTTTTGTGAAAAATATGCCGTGTAGTTTTATAACCCCTGCTCAATTCGTCATCGAATGTAATACAATTATCCTATTTAATTATGGGTTTTCTTTTTTTATAATTTTTTAATTTCAAAAAGGTAAGTAACTTATAAGCTGAGCCCCACAAAACCGTTGCAATGGTTTGACTGTGGGGTCGACGAGTCTCTAGACATACTTAATAACTAAGTATTATTTGAAATTACACTTATATAAGATTTATAACATTTCTAAATAATATATTTTTAATTTACGTCTAAATCTAATTATCTTTGTTTCATTCCTTATGTTTGCCAGTTAGGTTACTTAATCATATAGAGACTACACTAATACACTACATAAGTATTAATATTAAATATTAATTTTGTATTATAATTTCCTTTTATATACCGTTATTTGACAATTTAATACAGGAAACCTTTGAATTATTTTCCGTTATGATTACTTGGATCAATAACTTCAAACTCTTGTCATCAAAACGGTATGATTGTCCCAGTATATATGCAGCGTTATTACTAGGCAATACAGTGTGCACCTAATAACGATACACGCATAAGATATAATGCATATAAGATAACCAACAACATTAACTTTGATTTACTTGGTGTTTGCTCCAGTTTTCACCTCGTAAAGATAACGCTAGTGGAAACGGTAATTTAGTACGTAACACACTTTGTATGAAGGAAGTTAAAAAATATAAAATGCTATCTATGTATTTACTTCCAATGATGATTGACGACCACGCAAGTATTGTCAGGAATAATATAAATCATTATTTCAAGTTCTTCCCGTACTTTGAAAATAGCGTAAATGATGAGTTATTGATGACGTATTATTACATTGGTAGACGTTTGTAGTGTGAGTGGTTTTCCGCAATTAATCTGTATTCTAATAACGAATGCGTAGAATTTCTGATATCTCGACGCTGTAGCATATACGAGTACTGTGGCGAACGTAGCAGTAGTACTGGCACCATACAATTTCCAATGCCTATGATATGCATGCCACTCATAACTTATATTATTATCACAAATATTAAGTCACCGTACTTTTCAATGAATTCACCTATACCCTGAGTGATAAGCGGTGACGATTTTAATTGCAATTCATTGGGTAAACTTCATAGGGTTATTAGGTGGATAAAAACAAGATCTACTGCTAGATTATGCTACTGGTTATTTAATATCACACTCTTAGTAGCCAAGAAATAATAAATAATAAACGGCGACCGAAACCGCAGCGCACATTTCTTATATACCTTGTATCCATATGAAGTTTTAAAAGCTAATTTGCAATAAGCCTATTAAATAAAATTAATAACCGTGAAAAATTAAAATGGAATGCGTAGAGTTTATGCGAGTTATCATTACGTAGTATGATAAATATATGATAAAACAGTGACCGAATCAAATAAAATGCGTCTGCGAGGGGCGATGACCGTGCCAGCGCTGCATGGACGTATGCCTGTTCTTCTCAAACGTATACAACTCACTTGGAAAAATATTAATAATTAAATGGGAATGATTGATCATTATTTATATACCCACGGCATGAATGTATGCAGCTTTCATTTGAATGACTTACAAATACATACCTACATTAAACGGGGTCATCAATCATAATACTAAACTGATACGCCTGTTGTCATTCAATCGCTACCTCCAATATTTTACCGTTTGCTATTAGTCCGTTATTCATGCTTAGTTATGTTCTACTTTAAAGGCATGCAAAGCCAGTGAAATTACTGATCAAACGAGACCTAGGTTCCATTTGACGTCTCTGACGCGAAGAATGCCGCCCGTCATAGGTCTATGTGTATGTATCCTCCTCGCGTAAACCAACTTAGTAACATAAAAAATATCCTCTTAATTTTAACTCTGTGTATGAATGATATCAAAAGGTTACTTTTAATTTAACTATTATGTAAAAAGAAACGCAAGGAATACCGATATATGTATAACAATTGTTAATCCTGCCTCAAGTTGGACACCGATAAATTTATATGTAAACGATAATTACTCTGATATCGCTATACGCTATAGAATTCACAGAAAACAGACGAACGGAAATTCTAGGATAGAAAAAAAGGTAAACAAATCAAACGAAATACATTAGTGTTTGAAAATAAAAGAGCAAAGATCGTTTGAGTCAGCTGTGCCCACAAAACATCTAGCTGGTAATGCGTCACTCTATTTCTTTGTTGTAAAAGGAATTAATGTACCTAGTACCTATCTAAGAAGCGTACAATCGGCGTCGAAAATTTTTGTCCACATAATTAGAGTACTTATAATTCAAATTAGGTCGTTATGCTAAATATATGTAATATATTATTATCCAAATCGCCTAAACCACTGTTCACAATACGGTCATCGATTATCCTGTCCATTAGCTGTATCTAAGCAACTTCGTATTAAGGTATTATAATTATTGTTCATAGTATACTTTCCGAATTTCTTTAGCTTCAAAACTCTACGCACGTGTACTCTAGAAATTGTACTAGTAATAAGTTTTAAATGACACAGGAACATTTCATTCATTAAAGCATGCGAATGAAGGTGGTTTCAAAAACCTACATAAGGAGATTTCATAATTAAATATTTACCATAGAAATAAATATAATTTATCATTAGATTGGTAGCAGGTTGATGTGTAGAATAAAGAAGAAATTATGCAAAATAGTCGCGCGGAAAATGAAATCTCAAAAATTCTCCAAGTAGAGTGCGTGCAACATTTGTTTCTTCTTTATTTCAAGAAACATGAGACACACTGTTTACTATGAATACAAGAAACCTATGTATAGTATCCATGGGTTAGTAAGAAAGGGGTTTGTAAAGGTTCACTTACATGTCAATTTTATTTCATTGCTTATATTGATAAGCCACTTTACTCGTTGATTGTAAAGTGACAGAAATTATTAATTGAGTTCAACCACTTGTAAAGTACTCTGAAGTGCTATCAGCCCTTCTGAATAACTGAAAAGCCACTAATAGTATAACTTTTTAATTCTATTTTCCCTCAATATATTTTTGATTGTACTAGATGTACAATTTATTAATTCACAACCATGAATCATATTATAATCAAATTTATACTAAATTGATTTTATATATCAATAAAATAATTCCATTACAATTTATATTTACTGTATAAATATATTTGTAATGGCATGGTATTATTTTAAAAAGGTACTTTAACTCAATTATTTTTTCAAATGGATCGAGAGAGATGAGATCGCGAATCGATTCGATTAATTGATTTTTTTTACGGTTTTCGCCACTGTATTATATTATTTTAATCCCAATGTTTCCGATATTTTAATATTCATTTCACAGCTTTCTAAAATAAATAAGGTACTTGAATGTTTGAAATAATAAAATACATACTGCATTGTTCAATATAATTTTAAAACATTCTAGTCGTTTTATTATGCGTTAAATTATATGACACTGAAAACGTCACGCAATAATATCTCCATAAGTCAAAACCACAAGATATAAGATAACAACATAAAATGTAAGAACACAATTCTAAAAAAAAAAGAAACTAAATCGAATGGTAGCCGTTTCCAAGTACTCGTATATAACCTCAAGCTGTGAGATTAGCCAAAACACAGCGTTTTTGCCAACACAATCTCTGGAAGCGATTAAATACTAGTCCATACCCAGCTTTTTACTAGGAAAACATGAATGCACCAAACTAAGACTATCTTATCGCAAAAAATGTTCAAATAATTTGATAAACTTCCTTTTAGAATTGTTATATCTTTGTTGAACATAATCGAATGTGATTTTTGTTTAAATTTAAAATTACACTGTAGGTATCTTTTTTTTTCCATATTTTTTGTGATGAAACAGCTGAAACTGTCCAAATTATCCAGTAATGTCACTTTATGGTGAAGAAAAACAAACACGGCTTTGAAACAAACCAGTCTCGACATTAGACAGATATGCTAAATTTCTTCTCGGTCAGTTATTACGATGAATGACTTCATGTATTTATACAGCCATAAGTCCTCGGTTACTCCGCTTATTTATAAAGTTCGAGTAACTCTCCCGCTGTGTTTTGATTTCGCGACAGCCCTGCTCTTCAACTATAACTCGTATCCATTTCGTAATAAAACCCATATTTTTTCGTCAGAATATAATTGTATCCTATAAATTTTCTTTTCTATATAGGTTCTGAAATCTGTTGGTACTCCTTCCTTGCTTTTTTCCGTTACAACAGTATTGTTTGTAGATATTAATGACGTTCCGTCGGTGTTGCACATGACGCGAGATTGGCAACAAGGTACTCGAAATGACCTTAGCTGGATTACCTACTAATTTAATATTCAGCAGTCGAACTGTTGTACACAAAGCGCTGTTACAACACGGAACCGTAAAACTCGCGGGTGAGTTAACGCGATAATTAAGCGAGTTACACACATGGTTAACATGTCACCAGCCATTATGGAACACGTGTTTTAAACGATTCATGAGGTTATCTGTGAAACAACTACTCCTTTGAGTAATAATAACAGAAGCAAAGCAAAAGTGTGGGACAAGGTTCGTCAGTCGAACATTGACTTGATTTAGAATTAGAAGGCTAAGTACGGAGTGATACGCATTTAAAACTCAAGTTTGATAGACTGTATGTGCCGACTTGATACATTGAACGACAAAATAAAAGGAACCCAAAGCAAACGCGATATTCACAAATAAATCAACTCGGAGACCGGAAAGATTAATACGATTGTAACTGCGCCCCAGTTTTGAGAAACTACTCGAGGCGAGAAAACAAACACCAATATTTGGATGGGGCGATGACATCCCACGGTCTTTATTACGGAAAAAAATTGTACGAAATAAATCTTGGCCGATCAAACAGTACTTATTTATCCGATATAATGTTTGCTTTCTTGACCTTCGTTGAGTCATGGATGATGAGTCAGTCCACGAACTGATATTATCCAATCGCTGTGCCAGTATTGACGTTTAGTTTGATTTGTTTGATATCGAAGTGTCATGTTCTTTAAAATGTTTTGAGACTATTCGAAGTATTGATAATACTTACTGTTGTTTTAATACATTGAACATATGGTTGGTGGGTTATTGTTCGTGTGTATTATTTTGGCTTGTGCTTCTTTAGCTCAGAAACAAAACATTGATAAAATTTGTAAAAATAAACCAGTTAGATTACTTTATTTTGTTATAATATAAACAATTGTTATCAAAAACCTAACTTAAATTCATCGATCGATTAGTAATGTCGTTGTTGTTAATTGTTGAGAAAATATTGTTATTCTTCTAATTATTCTTTTATTTGGTAAAAAATTAAGTTTACCATGAACCTCCTTACTATTTCGTAAAAGTTAATCGTTAATCCATGGTTAGACATTTACTCACGATACGTTGATCAAATGACGATAAAAATTTCTAAGAATACAAAACATAATAAAATATTCAGATTACTAGCGTGATACTCAATAATGAGTCATACTGGAATGACAGTCATGATATATTGTGACTTAAGTCACAGTCACTATAAAAATATCCTATATAATAGACTGAGTGATTTCTATGTTCACTATTTCCTTCAAGCAGGCTGTTACGCAATGTGAACCATTTGTGGAATGAAGAGCGATCGCAGAGATGCGTACGCGCCGGGTCGAGGGTTATGGGCGGTCAGTCGTCGATCTTTCCATCTTTATATTCGTTAGGGTTCGCACTGGCAATACCGTCTGTGAATCATTTCTTTGTTTAGGTGTGTTGGTGGTGGTGTTACGATATGAAAATATTATGATATAATACACCTTGGCTCTCTACTGATATTAATTTTGTATCAGAAAAAAGTTTTTTTGATTATTTACCATTAGTCGCCTTCTATATGTATACATATTTGACGAATATATTTAATCATCTTAAGCATGTCCGATTTTGATGAAATTTTGTGTGCTTATCCGGTATCTATGAGAATCGGCCAACATCTATTTTTCATCCCCCTAAAAGTTAGGGGTAGTCCACCAACCCCTATAATGTGGCAAAACAACGTTTGCTCGGTCAGCTAGTAGTCTATAAAAATATTTGTACCGCATCGGAATTAAACTTTTGATGCGTGGCGATAGAGCGTCTCTTGCGTTCATAGTCGTTCTATCTACAAGAGACAAACCGCCTATAGTTGCAACTATTATCTGCGTACATTTTTTCATTTTTAAACAATGCATTATACATTTAAATACAAGTTTATCGACATCGGCATTCCCTAGGCAGGAGTATCTGACAGGATGTCGTACTCGACGTGATACGAGGGCGGAATATTAGCGATCGTTATAACCCGGCCAAATTATGTTGTGCACTCGTGACCTCTAGACTTGGCTGGCAGGCGGAATAGAGGACATCGATGCACTGTCTCGTTTAAAAAAGAAGGGTTATATAGATGCATGCGCACAGAGTGTTTGGGTCGCGTAGCGAAATCATAGCGCGATCAATTACATTTAATGCACAAAGTTTCCTTTTGCTTCCCTAGATGGCGTTGGGATCGAATTAGATCGCGCTATGGTTTCGTTACATGAAATTAACGACCTCTTTGATTTTTTTATCTTTTGTGTGAGCTTTGTGGTTGAGAATTATACGTTTTATAGATATATCTATTGCGTATTAATTATTACTCCCTTCGTTAGTAAACGGACCCTCGGTAAAAGTACATGGTCCTTCGAATCGGAACGGTCGCGAGTGTTTTGGTGATTACCGGTGGTGGTAGTAATTACCACCCGACGCGTCAGTACTGGGCAGTGGATCGCTGTCCAGATCAACACCTTCAGCGGGTGCCCTGAAGAGGTGCCGAGGAGGTGGAGCCGGGTTGATCTTGGAGTACCAGGCAGACCAGCCTGGTGGTGTCATCCGGAGGAACGACGCGCGGGAGGAGGCGACAGCAGCTGTTGGCGATTTGGTGGTCGTGGCCGCTAGAGGGCGCCACTTTCTTCGAATAAGTGTGGTGTCAGTTTAGTGCCAGTGTCGGTGTCAGTAAGTGCAAGGAAAAACTGTAAGTACATTTACAACCTCATTACTTCGAAGAAATTAACTTTGTTCCGTGAAGATAGAAATTTTAAAGTAAAGTGACTTAGAATATTTTCTCAAAATTTGGACTTTAATAGTTTTAAGACAAAAATAGTTTAGACGGGGAATCCATGCCGAATTTAGGACCCAGGTGAATTAGTATTAAAAACTTGTAAAATATTCAACTTTGTATAGAATAATTGGGACTTATAAGTTTATCTAAACATAAAATTTAAGTGTACCAACATCTTAATTTATTGTCTTTGTTTACTACTTAATTTGTATTTAAAAGTTGATTGTATTAAAAATGGAGTCATTCTGTGATATACAGGAAGATGTCAAATCTAAAATGCTTAAAGCCAAATCTAATTTAAAGAAGTCTTCTAAAGAGAGGTTGACTATTGCCTATTTAGAAACTCGTCTTGAAAATTTAGAACAGTTATGGTCCACATTCACGTCTACGCACAGAGAAATATTAAGGACAATAAAAAAGGTTGAATTGTGTAATTCTAGTTATGTTAAATGTAACCTGTATGATGAAGTTGAAGAATTTTATGTAGAATTTAAAAGTGAATTGAAAGAATTGTTATCAAACAGAAATGTATCTAATGCAAGTGTCGATACAAAGTCTTGTTGTCATAGTGAAAAAGGAGTTAGCAGAGTTAAGTTGCCCGAAATAAAAATACCGTCGTTCTCGGGAAAGTATTCCGAATGGCAAACATTTAGAGACTTATATATAGGGTTAGTACATGAAAACAAGTCGCTTGACGATGCACAACGATTCTTTTATTTAAAAGGTCATTTAACTGGAGAGGCAGAACTATTGTTACGTAACATCAAAGTTACGTCTGACAACTATAAAATCGCATGGGCAAAGTTAGACAAAATGTACAATAATAAAAAGTTTTTAGCAAATGGCATATTAAAAAGGTTATTAGGGCAAAGGGCGTTATCTTGTGAATCGGCTAGTGAAATAAAAAGGCTCGTGTCAACAACTTCAGAGTGTTTGGAATCTATCAGTAATTTAGGAGTGGATACTTCGTCCTGGGATCTCATAGTTATACATATCATAAGTAGTAAGTTAGATAAAGAGACCAGGAAAGGTTGGGAACTCAAGGTAGCTTCAGACGCGAGTGATGACTTACCTACTTTTGAACAATTTTCTGATTACTTAAATAGTCGCTTTAGAGGGTTAGAAAATCTAGACTATAAGGTAGAAAACAAGGATAGATATGTAAAGGGGACTCAATCATTTCATGTCGCAAAGGAAAAAAAGGCAGTGTCATGTGCATTTTGTTCAGCCGATCATAGGATAGGGGTCTGTCAGAAATTCGGTAAAGAATCAAACGACGCTCGGAGAAATTTCGCTCAGGAACGCAATTTATGCTTTATTTGTTTAAATGATAACCACCCAGCCAAGTTCTGTAAAAACACTCAACGGTGCCAGGTGTGTAAACGCCGCCACCACTCTTTGTTACACCCGGTGGGTGTTTCTGGGTCTGTTACGGATGAGGGAAGTAATACAGCTCACGCGGAAACCTCGTCAACCGCAGGAAGGTTGATGAAGGAGGACAGCAATAGTAACGCTGAAGTAGCCGCGCAAGCGGAGGGGTCAAGCAAGCCATTAGTCGCATGTCTCTCGACAGGAAGCGGTCGGAAGACCGTCATATTAACCACCGCCTTGATTAAAGCGGAGTCGAAAGCGGGGACTTATCGAGTTGTTAGGGCTTTGCTAGACCAAGGGTCGCAGGGTTCTTTCGTTACGGAATCCACGGTCCAATATCTAGGGTTAAAGAAAACGCCTTCAAGGCAAACGGTGATAGGCGTAGGCGGGGACAAAAGTGCGACGTCCAAGTCCACTGTTGTCATAAATATGAGATCTAGGGTAGACCCCACCTTCCACATAAAGGTTAATGCCTTCGTATTGAAGTCAGTCACAGCCCTTCTTCCCGCTACAAAGGTAACTAGGATAGAATGGGTAGACTTGACCGACGATGTCTTGGCTGATCCTGAATACTACAGACCCAATAAAATTGATGTTTTATTAGGAGCTGAGGTTTACAGCCAAGTCATCCAAGAAGGCATTAAGAAGAACCTTAGTGGCACTCTACTAGCCCAAGACACCAAGTTAGGGTGGATATTGTCTGGCGCCTGTGAAGGGGATTATACAAATAATCTCTCACATATTACCGTGATGCATTCAAGGCTTGAAGTTGATGACCAGCTTAAAAAAATTGGGAGTTGGAAGCTGAACCATCTCCAAGTCGAATGCTTACGGAGGAAGAAAATCGGTGTGAAAAATTATACGCATCAACCACGGAACGGGACACTAATGGAAGATATATAGTGAGACTGCCGCTACGTGAGGATAATCCCAGCAGCCGCGTTGGTGAATCTAGAAACATTGCTGAAAAACGATTAAATTCATTAGAAATTAAATTAAAGAAAAATAGTAAATTAAAGGATGATTATGTCAAGGTTATACAAGAATACATAAAGTTAAATCACATGAAAAAGGTCTCAAAGCACGGAAAGAATAATAATAAGGCAATCTACTTACCTCACCACGCCGTTGTTCGGGAAGACAAGGATACAACGAAGGTCCGGGTTGTATTCGATGCTTCCTGCAAGGGTAAGAACGGGATGTCACTTAACGACAATTTATTAGTTGGCCCTACCTTACAGGCGGAACTCCGTCACACTATTATGCAGTGGCGAATACATCAAATCTGTCTCGTAGCGGACATAATTAAGATGTATCGGCAGGTGTTAGTACATAGAGATAATACCATCTTTCAACGTATCCTCTGGAGAGACAATCCTGAAAATGAAATAGAAGACTTTGAGTTACTAACAGTCACATTTGGTACGGCTTCAGCGCCATATTTGGCTGTTCGATCCTTACATCAAGTCGCACATGACGAGTGTCAAGATAAGCCAGAGATAGAGAAAATCATATTAAATAACTTCTATATGGATGACTTGATGACAGGAGCAAAAAGTGTGGAAGAAGCCTTCAGAATTTATACAGAACTGAATACAGTTTTGGCTAAGGGAGGGTTTCCACTACAAAAGTGGAGGAGTAACAGTCAAGGGTTATTGGATAAAATAAGGGAGAAGAACGGATCTACAGACGAAGAATTACAGATAAAAATGGATAACATTACTAAAATACTAGGACTTACCTGGAACTCGCACGATGACTTCTTCCAGTACTCTGTAGAACTCCAACCGCTTACTGCACCTGTAACAAAAAGAAAAGTAGTATCTGATATTTCAAGATTGTTTGATCCTTTGGGATGGTTAGCACCGAGTATTATTGTAGCTAAAATATTCATTCAAAAATTGTGGTTAGCTGGGTTAGAATGGGATCAGGAAATTCCAAACAATTTATTACAAGAATGGGTTACTTACCATAGAAGCTTGTCTTACTTGGTGAAGATTAAAATCCCACGATGGTTACGTCTAGGGGAGAAGGATTTGAAGGCTGAACTGCACGGGTTTTCAGATGCGTCCAAGATGGCGTATGCAGCAGTCGTATACCTTAGAGTTGTTGATCATCAGGGTAACATTCACGTTTCACTTATTACATCAAAGACGAAGGTGGCACCTATAAGACAGGTGTCGATTCCAAGGTTAGAACTATGTGGAGCAGTTCTCCTTGCTAAATTGATAGTAGAAGTAGGCGAGGTGTTAAATATTCCAAAGGTGGATTGGCACACCTGGACGGACAGAGAAGTGGTGCTGGCATGGCTCAATAGTCACCCCAGCCGCTGGAAAACTTTCGTGGCTAATCGGGTTTCTGACATTCTGACCATGCTAGACACACAACACTGGTCTCACGTGTCATCGAAAGAAAACCCAGCAGATTGTGCTTCTCGCGGTGTTTCCCCTATCGAGCTTAAATCGACGTCTATCTGGTGGAACGGCCCAGATAAGCTCAAAGAGCAGGATGTCGAGTACAAAAGGCCGAAACATCTCCTCACCCACTGAGAAGAAGTGAAGGTACACACTACTGCATTCGACGTATCGTTTTGGAATAAGTTCTCATCACTATCGAGATTGGTCAGAGTGATAGCCTATTGTCGAAGATTTTTAAATTTAAAAAGACAGTCATCGACTAAACATAGTTCGAGGCACTTGTCCAAAACAGAAATTGAGGAAGCATTAGCCATATGTGTGAAGAAAAGTCAGGAAGAATCAGACGAGTTAGAAAATGTAAGAAAGGGAAACACGGAGAAAACAAAGGGTAGTCTTAAATCATTAAATGCGTTTCTTGACACTAAGGGGATTATAAGAGTTGGTGGGCGGTTGGAGATGTCTTCATTAAGTTATGATCGGGTACATCCCATCCTTATACCCAAGGAGAGCTTCTTGACAGGACTGTTGATTGCGGATTCCCATGAAAAGACGATGCATGGTGGGCCGCAACTTATGATCACGTATTTACGTTCCAAATACTGGGTCATAGGAGTTAAGCTGTTGGCAAAAAGGTATGTTAGACACTGCGTTAAATGCATACGTTATACAGCAAAGGCTAGGACACAATTGATGGGGCAGTTACCATTGGCACGTGTGACACCAAACAAACCCTTTCTGTGTAGTGGGGTGGATTACGCGGGGCCGATAAACATCAGGATGTCGAAGGGACGCGGTAATAAAGCCTACAAAGGCTACATAGCATTATTTATTTGCATGTCCACGCGAGCAGTGCATCTCGAAGCGGTAAGCGAGCTAAGCACCAGAGGCTTCCTGACTGCTTTTAAAAGATTTGTGGCAAGGCGTGGCCGTTGCGCTGAGTTGTACAGCGACAACGGCACGAATTTCGTGGGAGCATCGCGTGAGTTGCTACACTTATTTAATGAAGAAAGGTCCAATTGCAACCCGGAATTAACTGAATACCTCTCTAATAACGGCACAGAGTGGCATTTTATTCCTCCTCACTCGCCCAATTTCGGGGGTCTTTGGGAAGCAGGAATAAAATCCACCAAGTACCACCTTAAGAGAGTAATCGGCAATTCTACCTTAACCTACGAAGAGATGGCCACTGTTTTGGCGCAAATTGAAGCTTGCCTAAATTCGAGGCCATTGTCGTATATAGAAGATCAAGATAAATTTACTATATTGACGCCTGGTCATTTTCTGATCGGTGAGCCACCTGTTTTAGTTCCGGATTCAAATTACGAAGGTTCCAACGTAAACAGTTTACAGCGATGGCAGCTCCATCAGAGAATGATGCAGGATTCTGGCGACGTTGGTCGCAGGATTACCTCAATCAATTTTTGCAGAGGCATAAGTGGGCTCATCAAAATCCAGAACCATCCATTGGGAACATTGTTTTAGTAAAGGAGGATGACATGCCTCCAGGCAAGTGGTTATTGGGTAAGGTTGAGCATAAGCATTGTGGACCAGACGGAATAACTAGAGTCGTTACCTTACGTACGCAGAGTTCGATTATTAAGAGACCGACATCGAAATTATGTGTATTGCCAGTTACCACATAAATTAGAATTAAGTTGTAGTAGTTTAAGTTATGTCATAAGCTTATAGTAATAAGAATTGTGAAGAATAAAATGACATTTGTAATTGGTGACTTTGCTGGCTTGTATAGAGTTATTGTGTATCAATGTTTGTCCCCAAGGACCTCTTTAATTGTAATTCGTCAACAAAAGGTTACTTCCTGTTTGTTCAGTATATAATTTTTATGTTTACTTGGGTGAGCAGTAATGAAGAACATATTTTATGTGGGTTCTGTTTGTCAATATGTCCTTGGTGGGCGGCATGTTTGGGTCGCGTAGCGAAATCATAGCGCGATCAATTACATTTAATGCACAAAGTTTCCTTTTGCTTCCCTAGATGGCGTTGGGATCGAATTAGATCGCGCTATGGTTTCGTTACATGAAATTAACGACCTCTTTGATTTTTTTATCTTTTGTGTGAGCTTTGTGGTTGAGAATTATACGTTTTATAGATATATCTATTGCGTATTAATTATTACTCCCTTCGTTAGTAAACGGACCCTCGGTAAAAGTACACAGAGTATATTGGTACTTTCGTAGGTGGCGAAAATAGTTTAGTCTATTTATAACGGCAAAAGTATTTATGAGTATCGTATTTTAATTTTAGATTCGGTTCTGACTTTATGTCTAACGGGAATTTGTTGAGATTTTATTCATGTAAGCAAGTAAAGAAACTTTTTCTTTAATTTTAAAATAATAAATGTTAATTTATTACAATAACATTATAAAATGCGGTTTTATTTTTTAAAGTAGGCTACCAAATAATTGTAACATTATTTACAGCCAAATATAGCATAAATCGGATAGCTTTTATGAAGATTATTAAAATATAAATTATGCATTGTGGCCTAGTTTTTTAATATATTTTTTGCACTGGCAAGCATGTGGTGTCCACTCAACTTATGGTATCCTTCATCCTTAGCACGCAAGAACGTGCTCGAGTGTTTTTTTTTCTTTAGGTCAGTGTAATGAATGACTGACTGCCTTATTATTTTTAAGTCTGACAGTTTACCAGACGTCCCAGTGATTTAGAGTCGTTAAGCAATATAAAATTCTACGTTCCATTTTTGAAAATATTTAAAGCAACAAAGTTCCAAGAATATAGGTAATTATCTTCAATTTTTGTTGATATAAAAATATTTAATTGGATTTTTTACATCAAATGTTTGTGTCCTTTAAAGTCCTTATATAGGTACTTTTTGATAAAGTCGTATATGTATGTATATGACTACAAAATTGGACCAAACTGTTGACTTTGTTACTCATCTTAGAACAATCGGCTTAAGAAAACCGTGACTTGAATCTTGTCATGTATCTAGAACATTGAGTAATCTATCAATCTCATTAAAAAAACGTTACGTTAACGACTTAGTACTCAAGTAATAAAATTGATGCCTCACGCTAGTGATTTTCTTCTGTTATAACTGCACTATAAAAACATATTCACGCATACACAAACATCCAAACCCGGAACAAGTATCTATTACCTGTTATACGAGTATTGGTTCCGTACGAGGACTGAACTCGTGGCATAGAAGCCGGTCGCCCAGCCACTGTGCCAACACTGACATCAAAGTTAGTATCATAACTAGTTCAATGATATTAATATGACGACGACAAAGATGACGATTCCATTGATGCAGTAGCTGAGCGTCACAAACTGCGGGTTAGATCCCCATCCCCCTACAAATTTACGTACTAAAACAACTGCCTAGTGGTTCCGGATCTAGACTTTTATGAATATGATAATTTGTGTTTGTAAACGCACCATAGGATTGTCCCTTGTGTGCTTTGTAGGGCAATGTTTAAAAATAAAAAATATAGACCAAAAAGTGACCATGGTTTTCGTAAACTGCTTGTACTTTCCCAGTCTCAAGTCACCAGCGGCAAAATGTTAAAGTTTCTCTTTTGTTTGTCCACAGAGCCGTCGGTAAAACATGTCTCCTCATCAGTTACACCACAAATGCCTTCCCCGGAGAGTACATACCCACAGTGTAAGTATAACGAATTGTTGAATTTTAAACAGCACCGTTGAATACTAGCAAAGTTACATAAGTTCGTTAGTCGTTAGACTAGTTTTCATAAATTAAAGGAAATATCACCTGCTCGGTTAGTGTATTTTAGTTATTTTCATAGCGTGATGTCATACGGCATTCTACTGTGGGGGAATGCTGCTGACATCCAAACAATATTTGTGCTGCAGAAAAGGGCTATTCGGTCAATTTATAAATTAAGTCCCAAGTATTCGCTGAGGGATAAATTTAAGGAGATTGATATTATGACTGTTCCATCACAATACATTTATGAGAATTTGTTGTATGCACACAGGCGTATCAATCTTTTTAAAAAAGGTTGTGATATTCATAATGTTAATACCAGGAATAAAAATAAATTTATTGTTCCTGCAACTAGGCTCCAAAAAATAAGTAAATCATTTAAATGTCAATGCATACGCTTGTACAACAAAATTCCAACACATTATCAAAAATTAAGTCTAAGCAAATTTAAATCTATTATTAAACGGAGACTTTGTTCTCAAGGTTATTATACGTTGAAAGACTACATGGATGATAATAGTGCTTGGGATTGAATAGTTCTGATAAACCGGGCTATCAAAACATGTTTATGATTATTATTATATTCTTGACATTATATTTTTATCATTTATAATTTTGAAATTTGCACAATTATGATTTTATTATCTTGACATTTTATTATTTTAATTTATACACTTTTAACTGACATGCATGTAACTTTAGTTACAATAGTTTTATTTTATTTCAAAATTTATTTTAGATTTTGTAAAATTTCCTGTAAAATATGAGATTAATGTTGGCTTCGATGTTGCTTTGCGAAATGAAAAATGCATACCTACTGGTAGACATTTTGGCCAGGCAGTCTGGGCTTGTCATGCTCTCTCAAATGTCCTGCTGATGGTGGCGTTGTGTGTCGGGTCCCTTTATTCCCTATATCATGGTTGAGTAGAGCGACGCTGATACACACGTCATGCTCGTGAACGGGTGCTGTCAGTTGGGGCTGGTCGGCTTATACATGTCATGGCATCCGGGTTTTATATTATAATTATTTTATTTTATTTTTTAGTGCTAGTGAATAACTCATGCGTTTCACATCAGACTGCATTATTCTCATATTAATATTAAAAACGAAAATTGTAAATATAACGAATTATTTAAAAGAGTATCTATGGAGTTTCTTGCCGGTTCTTCTCCATAAGACCTACTTTTTGGAACCGTGCAACTAGTGTTGACATTTCGAAAGAACCTGTAATATTGGTCTACTTGAAATAAAAATATTTGAATTTGAATTAGAGTAATATTTATTGTTCATCCACCAAAAAGGTAGCAATATAGAATATATCTGAATTTAAAAACAATATATAATAACTCCTCCAGATTCGACAACTACTCTGCGAACGTGATGGTGGACGGCAAGCCGATCAATCTAGGGCTGTGGGATACGGCAGGTCAGGAGGACTACGACAGGCTGCGACCGCTCTCCTACCCACAGACCGACGTGTTCCTCATATGCTTCTCGCTCGTCAACCCAGCCTCGTTCGAGAACGTTCGGGCTAAGGTAACGATACATTTTATTATAATTACCATCCTTTAAACAAATATTTTTGTAATTGTGGAATGTGCTATTTATCGTCATATACTCACAATAATGTCTACTCCAATATTTGCAAGATATAAAAAATAGTATGTGAATTTGGAGGGCTAGGGAACAACCCATCTTATAATTCTATAAAAACTACAGGGGCGAACAACTGCTGGCTCCCGATATCAAGACAACAGTCAACAGAGCTTTAGTAGGTTCTGTAATTCGTAATTGCATTGTATAGGAACTTTTTATTTGAATACGTACTCTCCGAGAATGGCGACGACCCTATCGTTATATGGGCTTATAGTTATTCGTTTAAAAACATGCTAAAGTAGGAAGTCGTCAAATATCCCCGCTGATAGCAGTGAGTAATAAAGCACAGTTAGTTGCACATGCGCACAAGCTACGTCAAATCTCTGTTATCTTTGTCTCTGAGTGGTTTTCTTTGTTCTCAAGTTTATGAATGACATTAATTAATAAAATTTAATGGAATTTAACTGTTGCAACGCTCGATTTCAATCACTCAAATAGCCTCAATTAATGTAACAAAATTAGCTGTTTGATTTTTATAGTAATTTTCCTCCATTTAAGATAAGAGACAAGACAATTATTATCCAAGATATGATTTAGTAATATTGTTGAATAATGATTTATTTTGGTAAAGGAGTATTATCTGTGACTACAAAGGTCAGGTCGGCACACCGTGATAACGTGATTATCCTTAGACAACGGTATTTGAGTCCCTTAAAGTTATGGAAACTAAATAAAAGTTTTTATATAAATGTATGAGAATTTTAGTGTTAAAGAAATGCTGAACATTTATAACATTAATAGTGTCTATACTTGTAATATTTTAATCACTTTATTACTAGCGGTAATACTCCGTCCTGACTTGATCCGGATTCAACAAATATTATCTGGAGTAATGTACTGTTCAGCGGTTTCGGGGATTAACTTACAGAGACACACAAACTCACAAAAGTAGTTTTAGATAGTAAAGATTCCAGGCCCAATAGGCCTGGCCAAATCTTTAAAAAAGAAACTAAGGACCGTTCTATAATATTTCCTGGTTTATTTTCTAGTGGTTCCCCGAGGTGCGGCATCACTGCCCATTAACACCCATCATACTGGTCGGCACCAAGCTTGACCTTCGCGAAGACAAGGACACCATTGAGAAACTGAAAGACAAGAAACTCGCGCCTATCACTTACACACAGGTAACTGTCCTGATCCTTATTTATTTTTTATTATTGAATCACACAATAGCGACTGCTGAGCGTGAGGGTTTTGGTTTGATGCCCAGGGTGAGCAGTGTTATTTAGTCTTCTTTTTTTAATATCATTAGCAGCTCTCACCTATTTTTCTCTTTTGCGAGGATGTAATTATATGTATACCGGCGAACTTAAGATATACATCAACATACTTCTACCTTTCTTCTCGGGGATACAAGCGTAGTAGTATATTATAATATAATGACTATAGTACATAAACAACAAGCTTCAATAATAATATCTTCGAAAAAATCTTATTCATGTATTTCTTTGCGAAGTACATAAATAGGAACATTACTAGAATGTCAAGCAATCTGCTGTTGGCATTTGATGTATTTCACGTAGGCATTGGTTATACCCCGGGCTGCGGGGTGGCAACTACCGCAACTTGTCACCTGCACTACGCTATAAATTATAATGTTAGCTATGTGTTATTATACCTTGCGGCTTTCGCCTATGTGTATGTATACATTTTATATGTCACAGTGAAATTTTAATTACCGTTAGTTTATAATATAGTAACTTTTGCCTGCAACTTCGTATGCGTAAATTAAACTTTATCTAATCCACTTATATGTTTCCATTCTATTTTAAGTAATTCTCGATACTGCATACAAACAACCACCTCCATTTTCGCCCTTTTAAGGGACAAAAGCTAATACTGGCATAATATTTACACAGATAAATATTTTGATATTTGATCTTGTGAAATAAATAAATGTTACACAAACATCTTTAAAGACGTAGATGCTATAAATACTTGTCTTCACTCCAGGGCCTCGGTATGTCTAAAGAAATCAGCGCGGTGAAGTACCTGGAGTGCTCGGCGCTGACGCAGAAGGGTCTGAAGACTGTGTTCGACGAGGCCATCCGAGCCGTGCTCTGTCCCGTGCAGCCCCCCAAACAGAAGCGGAAGTGTTTGATTCTGTAAGGGTTGTGCCACTCTGTAATAAGGTATGTTGGACAGCTCAAAGTTTTCCAATAAAATTCGTATAGTGTTTCGGGAAATCTTAGACAAAGCTTTATGTCGAGTGCTTTCCGTCGTTTTGAGGATGACCTGTGCATCATTCGTGCCGATTTGATGAGTATAGTATCAGGCTATACTCACGCACCGCTATTCTACAGAGAAAATTTTGGTCTGCGCGGTGGCCTGTTCAACTTTCCACCTCACTGTGTGAGACTGTTGCTAAATTTCTATCTTCCTTGTGTGTACATGAGAAGGAGAACCCAAAAGGTATTAAATTAAGTAGTTTTAAATAAAAGTAGCTAATTTGGCTGTCAAATTGCGATAACCTTTTCCCTGTTGTATTTGCCATTCGATCTTGTTGCAAAATTTTTGATTTACTCATGTTTGGACATCACATTTTTAGAATATAAAGATTTTGCTTCATAAATTAAAAAAATAATTATGTCACGATAACGAAAAGAAAGATATGTTAGATCTAGTTGAAAAGACTTTAGTTAAGACTAATGGTAACTAGGTTACATCACCGTGTAATATCTTTAAAAACTAATGATGTAACGTAATAATGTTTTCCTATATATTTTTTCCAGGTAGCGTAGTACAGACGTCGATGCCAGTGTATACAGCATAGCTTAATATAGAGCGCACCAACATCAGTATAAATGTGCATAACGAGCGCTGTAACCGAATGGACTGCAATAAATGCATACATAGATGTTAATTTTTACTGTTAAAGTACGCATTATTAATTAATAATGTAACGTGGGTTGGTGTGAGTGAAGTCCGTTTAATGTGTAACGCTTTTTTATATTGACCGAATATTCTCGTCACTGGCAGTTTGTAGAGGCTGCACCGAGGATGACCTTTGCCTAAAAGTTTACAGATCATTGTCTATGGATGTTACAGAAATCTTTATTTTAATTCATCGTATTTTCATCATCTTTATGTCGTGAAATTGTCATAATACTTATGTACAAATATAGGAATTCTGCATTGTCTTTTTTAATGATCATCGTACATCGTTTCACAATGAATTGTCGCCGTACTGTCTGTCAGTGACTGCTAGGTAATTTTCAGAGTATAACTCATATTTGGGTGCTTTATCTTAACTAGAACATCGCTATAACAAAAATGTAATTACATTCCTACATCTATGATAATTTCGGGTACAAATTATTAAAACATGCAAAATTGACGCCTCGAAACGGTTTTAAATATGGAATTGTTAAAATTTTTGTTTGCAAGAGATTATATTTTTCGATTTATTATTGCTTTTTATTTGTTTCCACATTGTTTTATATCAATGTTTTGTAGTCGACCCTTGCTCGTATACATTTTCGTCTTTATTTTCTATGTGTTGAGGTTCCAACTTGTATACGAGTTACAATGTCGACTAAACCTAGTGGTGTAATAAGTACAGCATTCGTTCGTAACAAAATGGTTAATCATTAATGTTTCGTATTCATTGTATATTTAATTAATTAAAAAGGTTATTATGTACCTATATAATATTACGATGTAAACTGTATTTCGTTTTAATCGCTACGCAGATTCCACGATAAATTGACTTCGATGTGATTCGTAGGTTAAAATACGTTTAATAAGAACCCACTGTACTGTACAAAAGTTAAACCCAAGCACATAAATCATGCATTTATTAATCCGTAACATTAATTGCAAGTGACTCATACTGAAGTCGATTTTTTTTGGAGTCAAAACTAATAGAAAAGTGGTCAATAGTACGCCATTTTATCGGGATATAGCTATTGCATTTTACGAGGTTGTGCGAACCAATTAAATTTGAACCTTTTATCAACTTCATACGTCTTAAAATGCAGTGATTATGCTCCGAAGCTATGTTGCTATTAAAACCGCTAAGGCTTGAGTATAAGCGCCCGCGTGAATGGTCAATACTTAGATACATATCGATAAGGTGTAGCTATGCTATCGTGATGTCTTAGTACGCTGGTGGGGATAGTTTTGTGGATACGTCAAATCGAGCCTTATTTCTTAAACGCCAAGGACCTTTTTACAAAATCGATTAAGCTTTTAATTACTAAAATAATTTAGATAATTACGTGAAATACTTATGGAGTAGTTTAAAAACAGAATTATCGTCACCAGCGTAATTTTCAATGAGCAACAAGATTGTACCGTAAATGTTTAGTCTTCTAAGGCTAGTAATGAAATACCGCACAACTACTTTTAGCATTAACCGACCGGATTGTGGTGGACCGTATCGGAGACTGACCTCCCCGATTTGGTCGTACCACTATCACTGGAGGCATTTTTCGCTAAAATGTGATAAACGGGTTTAGGCTCTAATTGACTGTCTAGACATTTTACATGGCCTCTAGATATGAGACGCTTTTTTTACCTTATACGCCTAACTTCACTATTCTCGTAGACGTTACAGATTCGTTTTTTTTAGTAAATAAAATGGCACTAAGTTAATTACTGTCTAAATCCACTTCTAAAATATAAATGGTAAAATAAGTAAAACAGTACACGTAAGTTTGTGTTTATATGTGCAATTGTTGTTGCTTGTAACCACTTGCGGCACGCCCTTTATAAATTAGATGCCATAGAGATTTTTATTCGTTTTAAAAAGTTGTTTCACTTATGAGTTTCTTATTATGTTTCTAAATTAAAAAAAAAGCTCGAACAATTGCACAGAACATCCCTAGCGGTAAGATTTTAATGTATGTATTGTTCAGATGCAAATATTTAGAAGAATCAGCATGTAAATAACGGTAATTTCATATTAAACATGAAAATAAAAACACGCCATTTTATTTGGTGTAAAAAAATATATAATAATTAATTTTGTACTATCTAATAACAACTTCAAAGTTAATAATTTCACTGTGTAGTTTTATGTATTCTGGTATATTAATTATTCTTTTTATGGTTGAATGGACTAACTATATTATGTCTAGTTTTAAAATATATAATTTAAATTCTAGGTCAACAATGTAAAACAAACTAATATACATCTTAAGACAAGAAAATGAAACTAAAAATGGTATTTTTAAAACATGAAACAGATGCAATATTATTGTAACAAGATGGAACTGATAAAAAAACACCAATATTTTTGCAATGCAATAAAATTAATGGTACATGAATTAGCAAAATATGCATTTTATTATAACTACTAATCTGCAAGGAAAACGTATATAAAATAAATATTTATTTAATTATTATTAATTTAGTATGTTAGTCCAAATTTCCATTTATAATTTGTAGTGTACTTTAGGCACTATTACCTATTGTATTGGTGTTATGTTGTATCGTTGATGTATTGTTGGATATGTAGTCACACTTATGCCATGTATCGCATTTTGCTTTCAGTCAAAATAAACAGCTTGTATAATATTATTTTTATACAAAAAAAATTATATGTATAGATATGCGCTGTGTCTATAATTCGATTGATATGATAGTTAGACAACGCTGTCAAGTAATTCTTCCAAATATTGTAAAGCCTCTGAATAATTCAAAATATATTTATATTAACTGTTCAACGTATGTGTTTTATTTATATATCCTATGTATATATTAGCACTGTATATACACAAGTAAAGGTAGCAAAAACGATTATTTATTTACCTTTGTTAAATTTTGTAATAAAAATAAAAGATTTTGTAACAAACAATTTCTCATCGGTAATAGTCAAGGTTCGAAAACTATATTTTGAACTTAATATAAACTTCATTTTCAGATACCAAACCAAAAATAAATCAAATGTCTTTTTATGAAAAAGCAATATATTTTTTATAAATAATAAATCCCTATTGGATTTCTAAAACCTTCACATATAACGATGTATAATTATTAATTACAGCATAGGTTTTGAAACTTGGGAGGTTAAAATACATGTCCCTAAGAACAAGTACCTGCAGTTGACCTTGTTTCTAAGAATCACAATTGTAAGACAGATAAAACTTATCTTCTACTTAAATACTTGTATATAAAAGATAAAAATTGCGCAACCTTGATGTCAGTTATCGATACAAAAGATTGCGATAGGGAAAGTAATAATAACAGTTAGTTACTATATAAGACAGATAACAGATTAAATTATGCAATATATGAGAATAGGGTTCTGCTTTATAGGTTTTGCGAAAGGGATAACGCTATTTTACCATGTAGAGCGCTATCTCTTTCTTACAACCTAAAACGTACTAAAACCTTTGGACTTAACCTATTATGCATACTATACGTTCGTTCTTTATATATTTGTATAGTTACATTATTTGTGTTGGTATGTGAAAATTCAGTATACTAAAAAGTTATTTCAATGTAGTTTAGAATTAATTACTTAGCATTAATGAAAATTAATTCTTAGTAGCTATGTAATTCATTACTTTGAGCATTCGTATCCGTCACTAATGGGTTTAATAGTCTTAATACATAATAGAATTGTACATGAAAAATTAAATGAACTAAGTAGTGTTTGCTTATAAAGTACAAAGTTCATTGCATATCGTGTAATACGAATGTACATAAATGTATTTACATAGATAATGAATGTATAACGCCTGTCAGCTGAATTCAAGGTCTTAAACAATAAACATCGCATTGTATACGATTATTCGCTGCCAATGGCATCTTAACTAAATAAGTACGTAGCCATATCCTAAATAGGAATATTAATTGTCATATGCATAAAATAAGCATTTAAGTTTTCCTTGAAAAATCCAGTTACCGTTGTGTAAAGATAGAAATAAATTCAGCGTGTACTAACGCAGTCGTTTTGTATGTTAGGTACAATAAAATTTTAATGAAGAATAAATTATTGAAAACTAACTAAAAAAAAATATTAACACATCAATAATAAATCTTTACCTACTCAATTTAGTTTCTATTTCTAGGTTGAAAAAAAAAATAATCAGTATATTAATACCATTTACCGATTATCTGACAATACAAAAAAATATCATTAGGTATTAGGTCTTACTTGACCCAACAATTTATCAGCGATCATTATTGGAGTATTGCGTATTATTGTCTTAAAAAACTATTATAAATTGACCCGTCCCCCCTCTCCGGAGTTAATACTGCAAAAAGAGTTACAGCGAAAACCACAGTTCAGCGTAAACTGGATGCGATTGAAGATTGCGATTAACGAGACGTTTTACAAGCAGTCGCTGGAGTGGCGCTGCCAGTGAGCAGTCCTCTGCGTCTGATTCGTGCAATAAAATAAAAAGAAAACAAAACAAGCGTGATACCATAAACACAATTCTTTTATATTTGGAACAATAAAGTTTATTTTTTAAAATGTCGAAAGTGCTCCTGAGCAAGGAATTACCTGATATTGAGGTATGTTACATACTTAGTTTTTAATAATATTTTTCATCAATGTGAAATCATTAAAGTAATTAATTGTACCTATATTAATTTATAATTATCGCGGGCAGAGTATTATCGTATCGTAATGATAACTTGCCCTACCTACACGTTTGTTAGATAACTTCATGTTTATATAGTTATTGTTAAAAGAGTCCATTGACAGTGCACTTTGAAGACGCAGTCGCGGTCAGCTGACCAGAAAGTCTTAATTAGTCCTAATATAAATTCAGGCGAAACAATTATCTATAGAATAAAAAAATATAGTTATTTAAAAATATAATTAACTTAATTTAGTGAGTACCTAACAGCTACCATAAAGGTAACATATGATGCGCCTGGGTAATTTTAAATGGTCTCAACACTTAGTACTTTACTTAGGTATTATTTTTTATTGTTTACTGAGTTGAATCATTTGAATGCGTTTAACCTTCAATCTTTCCTGATGGAAATGTATTGTCCCGGTTGGTATTTTTGTTGTTTGATTTACCTACATTAACTGATACCTTATGTGTATTTTATTGACACAAGTTTGTAAGGGACTGGTCTTAAGACCGCCAATATTATTTTTACTTTTATATGGCAGATCAATGACATATTTTGGGCTGGTGCGACAAAAATACTGCGTCTTTATAAAAAATATATAAACATTATTCTTTATCAGATGTGATCGAAGTTTATTGAATTAATTACTTCAATTATTATCTACTTACACAGATTTTAGAATAGGTCAGTCTTAACTAAACGTATTTACTCTTTCACCTTTTAACTTACACATTCTAATGTTGTTTAATCTAATCTAATATGTAAAATTCTTCCGTCACGGGGTGCGTAATCGAACTCCTCCGAAACGGCTCGACCGATTTTGATGAAATTTTTTGTGCTTATCCGGTATTTATGAGAATCGGCCAACATCTATTTTTCATCCCCCTAAATGTTAGGGGTAGTCCACCCCTAAATTTTTTGTTTTATTTTTTAGACAAAATACTTTTTTGTATTTTTTTTTAGATTTGGCATTAAAAAATACATACAACCCTAAATTTTCGACCTTCTACCACCACCCCCTAAAATGTGGCAAAACAACGTTTGCTGGGGCAGCTAGTATACATATAGGTATTTGTATTTCTGGACATTATGACACAGCGCCTTCTAGTTCCGATCTAAGCAACAAGGCTTGTGTTACGGATACTAGTTGGTTATATCAGCCAATTTCTATAGTAATGATTTTAGTAAAAACAAAATTAAGTGGTTAAATGCAACAATACGTTACATTAAACTACTTGTAGACCGGAATGCCTTAGTGAAGCAACGCGGAACAGGGTGTACCTGTACATGCATAATTATGATATAAACTGGGTGTCCATCATAATTATTCAATTATCAACAAGAATACCTCATACAACAAATATTAACTAACGCCTATTATGGGTAACAAGACTGTTACTACATAATTGCAAACGTATTGCCTATTAACGTCTACGATAACTGACTGTTTTACTTATAAACCATCTAATAAGTTCCGTTATAGGTTTTTTTAAATAGGGGATACCACAATGACAGCAAACGGAATTCCCATGCTGTCAGAAATTCTGACAGCAACTATTCTGACTCAGAATAGTCGCTCCAGCTATGGTAACCTTACCTACTCGCAGATACACAACTATTACTGTTTCCCTACGGTCTTCTGTAAGGTGGGCGTACTCCGTACTACCCCAAATTGAGAAATCGCGCTATGCCCTAACTCTGACCGAGTGACCGACTGAGTTTTAGATTTAAATTTTAGGATACAAGTTTAAACGATTTTTATGGCATTTAGGTATTGAACAATCGAATTAATTATAGTACCTAAATGACACAATCCGATTAAGCTCTTTTTGAACCCATAACTGGTTTAATAAAAAGAGTAGGTAAATTTATTTGTCTGGTCGACGATACGATTGGTACCACGGTCTTCTTAGTTCTAAATGGAATCATTATGAAAATACTCAAAAAAAATGTAGGAATCTACTTCTTACGAACAGTGTTGAACGTGTCAAAGGTTATCTGTTGTTTTAGATATACATAAGTGTGAAATACTCTTCTACGTCTTGTACGTTTTGTAATATCAAGGTTAATACCTATTCCTATTATTCAATGAATGATTATAAACTAAGTCAATTAATAATTTACTTATATAATTATTATTTTGAATTGTATCCATCTACTATATTGCGGATCTTTTACAACCTAGATCGCGTTCATGAATAGTGTAAAGGATCCTACATGGATTGAAATAATATGCCGCAATAAAATCCCTATTTTCACATACTAATTGCTTATTATCATTTACAGAACTTGTTAAAGCTCAATCCGACGGTAAAACCGTACACAAACCTGGTACCTTCGGCCCAAACTAAAAAGAACAAACAACATTGGAAGAGGAACACCGATAGAAAATGTACAGTAAGTATTACGAGATATTTTTAACTCTGTAGTTTTTATTTAGAACTGAATATCAGTTCAAGGGTAATGTGGAATAACGTCCTACATAAACTACAATCAAATTATCAATTTTTACACAATTAGAAATTCCATAGGAGAGAGATGGCGATATCACCTTGGTTACCGGTCGTCCCTTTCTCACAATGGAAACATATAACGCTTTATTGTCGCGGGTGGATATTACCGCGGCCCTCTGTCTGCATGATTATACAGAACCCTAAATTAATATCCTTCTAATTATACACCTCAATATGAAAGAAAGGAAAAAGAACAGAGTTTATTGCCACGGCAATGACGTACAAACTTACATACCAATCTTTAAATACATAATTCTTATGTGCGTGTGTATGTCGCTGAACTCCTAAACGGCTGACTCCTGAATGGTGAATTCGAGATAGGGATGGACGATATACATCGATGTATTTTAAACACTCGATGTATAGTAACGATGCATCGTATTGAACCGATGTATCGATACTTCAGAATCGAATATATATCGATGTTTTTGCATTCGATGCATCGAACATTCGAATAGTCAACACTGACTGACGACTGCAGTGACTTCACGACGTTTCGTGAAACGAAACGAACTGTGAATTGAAGTTTCTAGGCCACCGCATGACTATACTGCAGCGCCGCACGTTTGTGCGGTGAATCTGCACGATAATGCAGATCTGCACTTCTGCATGCGTGGCTCCGTCGCCACGCATCCCGGAGCGTAGCGCGGAGCAGTGTTTGGATCGCCTTATTGGTTTGGATGAATTGGTTAGGTTTCCTTTGGCGCAGAGCAAAATTAAAACCAAAACAATAATATGGCCTACCAAGTTTCTGCTGTGTAAATGTATATTGCGTTCTTATATATTATTTAGTATATTATACATTTTTCCTTGTACTTACGTAATTTTCTTTAAGGCCTAAACATATCATTGGTAAAACAATCGATGTTTCCGAAACATCGATGTATTTCTCAATACATCGTATTAACATCGATGCAACCGATCGATGCATTACATCGGAAAAAACATCGATGTATATTTTAAATGTCCATCCCTAATTCGAGAATGTTTAAGATTCGAAATTAAACCCGGCTGGTGGCGCTGCGGTCGAGTTCTGGGATTTTTATTTTTTGCATATTAGAATATAAGACTAAGTTCTACTAACTTCTTATTCAAAAAAGTTTGTAAATTTCGAATTAAAGACGTGTGTACATGACAACGTCTGTCGGGTCCGCTAGTATAAGTATAAAAGGGTTAAGTAAACGTTCCAGGCCTGCCCAACCCTGACGAAGAACTTCGACGACATCAAGCACACGACGCTGTCGGAGCGAGGCGCGTTGAAGGAGGCGGCGCGATGTCTCAAGTGCGCAGACGCACCCTGCCAGAAGTCCTGCCCCACGCAGATTGATGTCAAGAGTTTTATCTCCAGCATCGCTACTAAGGTATCGAGATTTAAGTCCAATGATATCTATAATGTTTAGAAGAATATTTTGACACATAAACACATTGTATAAAAACCGGTTAGCGAAGTGAACACATTCTCTGAACTTGATATTTGGATTATAATTGGGTTTCATCAAGTCATATACTTATCCACAAGCAAGCTCCAGTTGACAAAAGCATTTTTAGTTAATTGAGGTTGAGATGAGAAGCAGCTTCTCAGTAAGAAGATAAAAAAATGAATCCTATCATAAAATTATCTAATAAAATAAATCCTAAAATACCTCTTTTAGACCTTCTAGTTTAACATTTTACAAAAGATCTGTCCTACCGGACCTCAGCTGTTTCCATCAGAGATGCCAGATCCAAAACTTCCTGTGTCAGCAATCAACAGACATCATTTTGACGATACCTATCTTTACAGAACTATTATGGAGCGGCCAAGGCGATTTTGTCGGACAACCCCCTTGGACTGACGTGCGGTATGGTGTGCCCCACTAGCGACCTCTGTGTGGGAGGATGTAACCTGCATGCTAGCGAGGAAGGCGCTATCAACATCGGTGGATTGCAGCATTTTGCTGTTGACGTAAGTTCATCATTTAATTCTTTAATAATATGTTTAAGAGGACCATCCCCAAAAGAGGCTTCTTAGAACTAAGAAGCATACCAGCTATAGAAACTTTCAATACCAAGCCTACAATATAACGTAATAGGAAAGAAGAGAGTGAACAGCCATCAAGAAGCCCCCTAGTCATTGACAGGGGAGCATTTTTGACAACACATTTTTCTTTCCAGGTTTTCATGAAAATGGGAATTCCCCAAACGTTAGATCCTAACACCAAGCCCCTTCCAAAAGGGGGTAAGCAGAAGATCGCATTGATTGGTGGTGGGCCGGCCAGTATTAGTTGTGCCTGCTTCTTAGCTCGGCTGGGGTACAAGAATATAACTGTCTATGAGAAGGAAAAGTACTTGGGCGGTTTAAGGTAAGTTTCTGAGTTGATAGTAGATCGAAGAATTTAAAATTGCTTAAATAAATAAGGACATGAGGACCTTAATGATCATGCCATCCCTGATTATTAAAATAATTATATAAAACATATCATAAACATGGCCTAATGAGGACTACAGTTGGCGCACTCACCAGTTGGCGCCACTGGCGTGTATTGTCCCGAAAACTTCGTAAAAACCATTTTCTCACCATTTCATTCTTCAATACTACAGTTCTGCCGAGATCCCGCAATATCGCCTTCCGTATGACGTGGTGCAGTTCGAAGTAGACCTCGTTAAGAACCTGGGAGTCAAGTTCGTTACCGGCAGGAAGCTATCTACAAATGATATCACCGTTAAGGTTAGTAGAAAGACAAAACGCTCATGCAAATTCAAGTTAGCAATGTTTTTTTTAATACGCTACGTATCCTATCGACGTTTGCAACACCAGGGGTGACGCTCGCGCGTTGTCGACGAGAAACGGTTTAGGTTGTCCATCTTTAAAGAAAACAACCTTTTGAGACTTTCCTTTGTGGAAAGACAAAAGAGCATCATCACACCTATTTCAAGTGGACTGGATGCATTATCGTGTCAGATAATACACAATTTATTGATATTAACTTTATTATGCTGTTCTAGCTGTGACTTTTCGGATGTTACGAGCGTATTTATCACGTGCTAAAGGAAAACATCGTGAGGAAAACAAAAAAAAAGATTTTCTAGGTCGCATGTGAAGTCAGCCAACCTGCATTATGCTAACGTGGTGGACTATAGCCTAATCCCTCGCAGTGGGTCAATAATGTGTTGATGATGAAGATGATGGAATATTATTATGAAATGTCGAGATCGATACAAATGCACCTCCTAGCATATAACTCTGCCGACGACATATTACATAAATAAATAAATAAATAAATATTCCTGGACATTATGGCACACAGCGCCATCTAGTTCCGTGCTAAGCAACGAGGCTTGTGTTACGGCTAGTATCCGTCTGGTTGATATACTACATATATACTTTTTTTTTTGTAAATACATACATATTATAGATACATCCATGACTCGGATACAAATGTTCATGCTCATCACACAAACATTTCTCCCTACCGGGATTCGAACCCGGGACCCATAGCACAGAAGGCAGTGTTAATTACCGCTGCACTAACTGGGTCGTCAAATAACATAGACTATAGATTTTCATAAGAACGTCGTTATGAGCATATCAACAAAGGTATGCTGTGATATACACATCTCTCATGTAAAGTCTATTACTCCTTTCTACCTATTTTACATTATCTATTACTACTTATTTTACAGGGTCTTCTAGACGATGGTCATGAAGCTGTGTTCCTCGGGATCGGTCTACCGGAGTCCAAGAGTATTCCTATCTTCAAAGGTCTGAACCAAGAGATGGGATTCTACACCAGCAAGGATTTCTTGCCCCTCGTGTCCAAAGGAAGCAAGAAAGGTATGTAATTGTTATCTCAAATTTTCCATGATTCATATGATCCACGTTTATATGGCGATTTATTACATGATATTTTATGATATGAATAAATGTTAGTAATATTAATAGGTATTAGTAATATTTGCACCGTCGTCGTTGCGCGTGACAAGCGCATCGCCAGCGAGGTCGCGCAAACAGTCGTAGCATAGGTTCAATAAAATATTTAATGTAAATTCCACGTGCGAGGCAATTGTTGACTATTCGAATGCGCTGCGGTATTCATTAAATCTGCCTACTGTTGTAAAATTTTAGGTTGTAATCCTAGTAGGGATAACTGTTTACGTAATGCACATGAAAATTTACCCCTGAGTATGATCTAAGTAAAAAATATGTGTATTTACAACAAAAAAATTCTATGTTAGTAGTTTATCAACCACCTACTTACTAACCATAATATTAGCCTCGTTACTCGAAACTAGACGACGCTGTATGATAACGAACGTATTTATTTATATTGCGAGTTACAGTTTTAAAGTTATAATTGTATATTTATTGTATACTAGTTTTACTACAATCTGCTTATTTATGATTATCGATTCCGCAAATACACTTCGAGAGGGGTCGAAGTTCTTCGTCCTTTCGGGATGATTTCCGTGACAAAAACTGTCCTATGTCCTTCACCGGGACTCAAACTATATCCAAACAAAATTTCAGCATGAATGAATAATGAATTCAGCAGTTAAGGTCCGGTTTCAACATAAGCGGAGAGGAGAGGGGATGTATGGAGATGTGTTTTGAACAAACCGGATTTTTTCAAAGGCCCGGCCGAGCCTATTAATGGATGTATTTATTCAAATTTTAAGCAAGATTATTGTCAAAATTGCATATTTATAGTCTGTTTCCCATTCCAGGTCTGTGTGCGTGCAAAGCCGCGCTTCCGAGCTTGCACGGCAACGTGATAGTCCTGGGTGCGGGAGACACGGCCTTCGACTGCGCAACGTCGGCGCTGCGGTGCGGCGCCCGCCGGGTCTACGTCGTGTTCAGGAAGGGAGTCACCAATATCAGGGCGGTGCCTGAAGAGGTATGGACTGTATCCATAGCTAGTTCTTAATAATCTTATCATCAGCTAGACGTAGACACACACTCGTGAACGATACATAGCTCGATATTCGGCACCTAACAATATTAACTGCCCTTTTCAAAACTGCTCACTTGGCTAGGATCAGTACTTTACACAAAGGTTTTTACCAAATGCAAGGCCATCATAAGCGTGAGCTGGTGTGACAAATGAACTGAAAAGTCGAAGGTTTCCACCGAAGGCACGCGCGTGTCGGAAGTTATGTGCGTATTTCACACATGCTCAAACGGTGAAAGAAAGATTGTGAAGAAACCTGCATGCTTGAGGGATTTCTTGATGTTGTGTGACTGCCAACCCACACTAGGCTAACGTGGTGGACTATAGTGGACTATAGTCCACTATATACTACTTCCTCTCCGATGAAAGGAGACTCGTGCCCAGCAGTGAGACAATAATTGGATTGATGATGAAGGCCATCCAACCTTTGTAATATGATAACTGGGCAGTATAATAACTAAATAAATCTATATAAAATTGTAATATGTGTACATATTTATTGCATTTCAGGTCGATTTAGCGAAGGAAGAGAAATGCGAGTTTGTACCATTCATGTCGCCCAGAGAAGTCATTGTCAAGAATGGGAAGGTATTTGCTATATTTTCTCCAATACCGAATAGAATATAATCACGGCTGTCGTCCCCGAAGGGTAAGGCAGAGGCGTAGTAATGTACATCCGCATTTCGTCGGTATGTTTTAGGCCCATGTAATAGGGGCGTAAAACATAGCCTATTGCCATCAACCGGGTACGAATCCAAACTCCAAGCTGCCACTGATAAAATCATAGTAAAACACAATAACACTTAGCTCGATCTAGGAATCGAACCTAAGACCTCTTGCACAACAGTCGCACTTATGACTAGACCAACGAAGCAGTTGGCAGTTTGATGTAAAGGTACATACACTTTTAGTAAATACACTTTTAGGGTTTTAATTCTCACAGGTTTGCGTCAAACCTACTCGCCAGGGTAGTTAGTCAAACAAGTTATTTTTTATAAAAGTTATTTTATTATTTAGTTTTATGAATGCAGGGATCGTAGCGCGTGGCATGCTGCAGTTTCTGCCTTCCCCCATGAGTAAAAGGCGTGAGCGTATGTTTACAAGTAAAAAAAACTGCATTTTATTCTCTACAGATTGCAGCTTTGAAAATGTGCCGCACGGAACAACTGGACGATGGGGAATGGATAGAGGATGAAGATCAAGTGATGCAACTCAAGGCCAACTTTATTATTTCAGCGTTTGGATCCGGACTTTACGAGACCGACGGTAATACAAAAAATATCAATTGATTTAATCCAAATTCAAGGAGGTTGTCTCAAGTGACTAGTTAAAAGAGTTTTGTCTGTGATAAATAAATATTTAATGTGGTGATCATGAAGTGTGCTTCAAATAGAAAAAAAGACTACCTTAAAAAAGGTGTTATTGATAGAGGGCTGATAAAAATGGATGGTGTTATCATGGAGTAGTGTGTTATAAGATCTCGCGTGATCATATGATATTTATAAGCCGTATTTAGCACCCAAATAAATGCCTTACAAGAATGGTTGTATCACAAAAAGGTTAGCCATATTTTTAGCACTTATTATAACTTTAAACTACCATCAAACCTAGAACATACTTGAAACGAAACACAAAAGACAGCAACGCAGCAACTACACATCTAATAATTGTAAACTACCCTCAAATCTCCAGTTAAAGAAGCGATGTCTGGAGTAAAGCTGAACCGGTGGGGGTTACCCGAAGTGGACGAGGCTACCATGCAGAGCAACAGCAACCCTCGCGTGTTCGTCGGCGGGGACCTGGCGGGGGTAGCAGAGACCACGGTCGAGTCTGTCAACGATGGCAAAACCGCCGCCTGGTATATGCACTGTTATTTACAGGTTAGTTAAATTTGTAAAGTGTTGTGTTGGTTGGGACATACCATGTAATCTATTTTGTAGCGCTAATGTACATAAAGATTTAATAAGTAAATAAAATATTCTTCCACTACTAAAGGATGGAGTACGTAAAACCTATGCTTAGGTATTGAACGCTGGTAGACATAATCATTCATATATTTTGTCATCGTTTCATGTATGTAGGTTTTTATTTCTCGTTGTATAGTTTCGGACTCGGCCATCCAGGGACACAATGATAAATTCAACCTGGTCAATAATAGTTAATTAAAATTAAATATATGAGTCAGCGATAGCTTTATGATCAGTGGACTTCCATCACCCTTATTATAACAAGCATAAGGTTCATAAGTATTTTTCCTCAAGTTTACATATTATGAGCTGTGGTAGCCTAGTGGGATGAGATGTGAAAGGTCTCGAGTTCAAACCCCAGGCACGCACCAATGACTACGGAAGTTGAACGTATTTTTCACATGTTCAATCGGTGAAGGAAAACATCGTGAAGAAACCTGTACCTATGCGTGAGAGATTTTCTCGATGGCGTATGAAGTCTGCCAACCTGCAGTAGACTAGCGCGGTGAACTATAGTCCGCCCAGGCCTAATCCCTCATAACAGACCCGTGCCCAGCAATGGGACAATAATAGATTGATCATGACTTACTTCTTGGCCACTTTCAGGGCATACCGTTCACTGCACCAATAGAACTGCCTAAGTTCCACACGGCTATTGATGACGTGGACCTATCAGTAGAAGTATGCGGCATTAGGTTCGAGAACCCGTTCGGTCTGGCCAGCGCCCCGCCCACCACCAGCACGGCTATGATCCGGCGAGCCTTCCAACAGGGATGGGGCTTCGTCGTCACCAAGACTTTTGGACTTGATAAGGTAGGGTTAATCGATATGTTCCGAGTTTCTCGATCGTTTCGGATTTCGAATTATACGTAAAAACTATTTAAATAAAAATTAAAACAAATAATGTGTGCGTCCGGAAACAGCTCTAACGTTTATAACGTTAGAATTGTGCTTAGAAACAATGTACCTACATAATAAAAAAAAAATACTTCATTATTCATTGGTCTTAGAAAATAATTGTATCAGTGTAGAATTCGTAGCGTTGTAAACTTGAAAATCGATAATGAGGATTGAATCCACAAACAATCCTGAAAAACGTCATAATTAATTAAGTATTCAATTTTAAACTTTATTTAAAGTAGGTAATGACAATATTGCATTATTAATTAGAACACCTGCAAGTCATAACTATATGTGGTGTTACCAGGACCTAGTGACGAACGTGTCGCCCCGCATCGTCCGCGGCGTGACGTCAGGAGAGAACTACGGCCCCGGCCAGGGCTGCTTCCTCAACATCGAGCTCATCTCCGAGAAGTGCGCCGACTACTGGTGCCAGAGCATCACTGAGCTCAAGAGAGACTTCCCCGAAAAGGTTAGTACTGAGTGCTACCTACTTAAATTACCTCTTTTTTATATAGACTGACTTCAATAAAAAAAAAAATGTATCTTTCATGGCCCAATGCCATATTTAATTTAACGGAAAAGTAATATCTAATAAATTCGCGAAATTTTCTTGTTACATAGCTACATAAAAAATAATACAATTGAGAACGTCATCTTTTTGTGAATTTAAGTCAACTGGAAACGTAAGAGGTCGATCACAAACAGTCTAATTTTCAGTGATACCATAGGCATAAAATAAATAAAAAATATCAGCATCCAGCAGTCTGCCCGTGACCATTTACAAAGAATCAGTAATTTAGGTACCTAGTTAATTTTTTATCGAATCTGCTTGTTTGTTTCTGACGAAAAGTTTAATTATTAAAGTTTTCTAGATCTTTTTTAACGACTCCCCATACTTCCACACCCTCCATTCCATGTCCTTTTCCGTGAAACTATCTCCATACCAAACAATTTGATTCAGCTGTTTAAGCGTGAAGAGGTAATAGACAGACATCATTCTATAATATTAGTATGGTTAGGTATATTATAAAAAATAATTATATCTAATTCAAAGCACCGCAGAAGAGTGTTTAGAGATCCACATAACATAGGTGCTTTAATGAACTATTACAGGTAGTGATAGCATCAATAATGTGTTCGTACAACGAGGCGGACTGGACGGAGTTGGCGCAGAAGGCGGAGGCGTCAGGCGCCGACGCTCTGGAACTGAACCTGTCGTGTCCACACGGCATGGGCGAGTCCGGCATGGGGCTCGCTTGTGGTCAGGTAATGTATACACCTGTTTATGTACTCCTAGTAAATGATAATTTATTTCCATATAAGTAGGTAGTTATATGTTGTTGGGTTTTTCTGTGAAATTGTGTGTAGCAGCAGAGCATTTCCGAACTACCGAGGCCTAATAATAGTTTCTGCTAGATCTGGGATGGGTACTTGCTGTTGCCGCCAAAAATTTTGTAATAATAAGTATAACCCAATAACACTTCGCTTGACTTAGAAATCAAACCCAAAATCTTGTTTGATTGTTAATGAAATTTCGTCATTAGTTAACCTACTCATTTTTTAAGTAGATACATATTTCAATTCTTCCTAAATTCTTGAAAGTCACAAATTTTCAACTTTTCAGTATATTTATAATTTTCTATTAGTAATTATGAAATTATGCCTCTGAATTATGTCTCCATTTTACCTTGTTACTTTCTCAACAGGACCCCGTATTAGTGAAAGGCATATCACAGTGGGTGAGGAAAGCTATCAAGATCCCATTCTTCGTGAAGCTGACTCCCAACATCACGGATATCGTCAGCATCGCGGAAGCTGCTTATCAAGGTACTTCTTATCGAACCATTTCCATAACATGACTTCTGCGCTAATTGTTTTTTATTCTAATATGATGATAACCTACAGTTAAATCGGGTCTGGGTATTTGTAAAACACGTTAGAATTTGTGTTTGTAGATAAAAACAATAAAAACCCTTACTGATCGTATATGTATACAGGTTGATTTTTTTTAATAGGAAAATATACCACTACTGTCCCAAATGTTGTCACCAAAAAATGGACATATTAGGTTCAAAAAGTCAAACTGTATTTTAAAAAAAGCCTGACATGTTTGCAGGTGGAGCAAGCGGCGTATCAGCCATAAACACAGTTTCCGGTTTGATGTCAGTCAAAGCTGATGCCACGCCGTGGCCGGCAGTCGGTAAGTCCTAATTACTTATACCTATCAATTAAACATAAGTAATTGATCGTAATATTAATTTGATAGCATCTCGCGTCTTATATTCTACACTAGCAACTTCACTACAGGGGACAAAGGAAATATTTTTTTTATCTGTCTACACTGGAAGCTACTAAAAACGAAACGAGTGGTAATTCCCCATTTTGCACCTCTGACACCATTTCCTACATAGTGACAGCACATACTGACAATTGCTTTAATTGTCAGTATGTGCTACATCAGTGTGCAGTGGGACACTACATGTTCATAAAAAAAATGTGCTACATCGACATAGTATCTATTTGAATTTTAAAAGAAACCAAGATTCTTCAACTTTGTGTCAGTGACTCCAGTTGCCATTAAGGCACACTGGCGCCATCTAAATATAATAAATCATGACTTATAAAAGTCTAATTTACAGAAATATAGTATCATTTCCTCACCACTGCTTGTAGCAAGGAACCATACCATTTGTCTCCAAAAATATAAATATGCTTAAGTAAGCTTAAGAAAGTTCTAATGTACACCTACCCTCTAAATTAACTTGTAACTACCCTCAGGTGTAGAAAAACATACCACATACGGAGGTGTATCGGGCAACGCTACCCGGCCAATGGGACTACGAGCCGTATCAGCAATAGGTAACAAGTTGCCCGGCTTCCCAATACTGGGCATCGGTGGCATAGACTCGGCTGAATCGGCGCTGCAATTCATTATGTGTGGAGCACCGGTTGTTCAGGTAAAAATCTTTCTTTTTTTTTCTAGATCGTCCGATCGTTTTCTAGATTAGTCCAGTCACTTTTGGAAAGGTTTCTAGCCCTTAAATTTCTTGGCTTGGCGTTTCTTCCGCGGAAAAGAAGACATTGAGTTCATCCCATCATCTCTTTTTCGGTTCGCCTCAAGTTACGGTTATAGATTTTTGCGATATATTAGTATGAAGCATCTGACCTGACCGGTATTTTGAGTTTATTTTGACCATTTATTTTGAGTTTAGCAGTATACCAAATTGACCCTTAATTTGGGCCTAATTATATTTTTTTTTGCTATTGTTTGAGAGCGGGCCCAGATAATAGGTACTATTTACATGTAGGTACATTGATATTCCACTAATTGTACAGTATAATTTTCACTTATAGTTATATGGAATGAGTCCTATAGGTCAACAACCTCCTCAGCCTTACTTTTTCCTATATAAAGACATATGTTTGTATGTTACATTTAGACATGGGCGTATATAAACTTTTCCTTCAGTGGCCCCTTCTGGGGTGGGCATAGTCCACCGTATGAGAATTTCTAATCGGTAGCCCAACATCCAAGCGTGGGCACTGGACCATTCTGGGGTAGGCACGGCCCACCCGGGCCCCCCTCTAAGTACGCCCATGCATTTAGACAAGAGTTTCTAACTCTTATGCCAATTATATTTTAACTATTTTGACGACCTCTGTGGTCTAGTGGTTCGAGTACCGGACTGCTGATAACGAGGTCGTGGGTTCGATTCCCACGGGGCACAAATATTCATGTGATGAATATAAGTGTTTGTGTTCGTCTGGGCGTTTCCTATGTATTATAAGTATGTATTTACAAAAAAAAAGTATATAAGTATTATATCCATTGTCTAGTACCCATAGTACAAGCTCTGCTTAGTTTGGGACTAGATGGTGCTGTGTCAAATGTAGCAGAATATTTATTATTTATTTATTTATTATAGATATGCAGCGCAGTGCAGAACCAAGACTTCACAGTTGTAGAGGACTACATAACAGGTCTGAAGGCTCTCCTATACTTACGATCCGTCGGCCTGGACGGGTGGATGGGACAGTCACCGCCGACCTTCAAGCATCAGAAGGGAAAACCTGTGCAGACCCTGTATGACGAAAGCGGCAAGGTAAATTGAACCTTTTGTTCTAAGTATTAAGATGTATTTGTTAATTTAGTTAGTATAATATAATCTCAATTTAATGATGAAGTTGTTAGTATATTCAATATTCAATTGGATAGTTTAAAGTATATAAACAAATTAAATATTTTGTATAGCCAATATGTTACCTTTAAATATATTTCTGTCTCATTTACTCGCTTACAAAGTAAGATGTTTATAGATCGGACACAGATTTTGCTGAACATTGAGGTCAAAGTTCAGTAATGTTATACTAACTCTATATAGATACTTAGAATTCATTACTATATAGGTGTGGTAATTATATGCTAACAAAGTTCAATTCACATGTCTCAGGTATTAGCCCACTTTGGACCATACAGCAGAAAACGCGAAGAATTACTCCATGAAGCTAGACTAAAATCCGACTTGCTGGCAGACAATAAAGTTCAAACTTATATAACAAATGGTCATGTGAACGGTAACCATAAAGAAAGCAGAGAAATCCCGAAGATCCGCGACATGGTCGGCGAAGCGTTGCCCAGAGTTGGGACGTACAAACACTTGGATAATACGAAGCAAGTCGTCGCACTTATTGATGATGTAAGTCTCTTATTATATAACATACTATCACGCCCTGACCCCCAATGGTTAAGCAATGGTGTACTGTCGGGCAGTGTCTACATATTCAGTGCTTATACAATAATGTAACCTATTGGCATAAAACGGATGCAAAATTCCTAGACGACTGTTTGATATAAACCCAAAAAAGATTTATTATCTTATCTTATAAGGATTTCTCTGAAAGTCATTGATTTTTAAGGTCAATAAAGCTTGAGTTGCTTTGCTATGTTTTAAAAATTAAGTTATTATTTTAATTTTCACATTTAATTGCAGGACATGTGTATAAACTGCGGTAAATGTTACATGGCGTGTGCAGATTCTGGATACCAAGCTATTGAGTGAGTTATTATACCTACATGAATTCATTACTTCATTATATCCTTATTATATTAATGCGTGTGTTTCTAATCCTTTTGTTTTAAAAAAACTACTAACGAATCTATTTACCTATAGAAACAGATACAACAAAATAAATATATAGGGCCAATTGAGTAAAGCCAATTTGCTTTTTTTTAATATGGTTAATAATTAATAATGCTTGTTATTTTCAGGTTTGATCCCAAGACTCATATACCCCTCGTGACGGACGATTGCACTGGATGCACGCTTTGTTTATCCGTGTGTCCCATTATCGACTGTATATCGTAAGTATACACTTTCTGTTGTAATAGACGTTGGTAAAACAATACATTTACAGCGTGACGGCACAATGGAGTGAATGATGTTGACTCCTGTGCCATATAATATTACGCGGTTTGCTTTCTGTAGGGGATGATTATTGTGGCGAATTTAACGAATTTGTGTTTAAAAAACTGGAGAAATGATCTTCCGCTGCCTAGGGAGACGCTTGCTTACCCTCCGATATCATACAGGGCTATAGACCTAGTTGAATCAAACATGAGTCCCGTCATCGACGGCCTACCGAATGTTCATTTTCAATTAATCAACGCAGTTTACTGCTGGATGTAAGCCTCTCCCATAGACCACCTAGCCTTTAACTATACTACATTTGCCCATTTTGCCATTATTTTACTTCACCAAATTTATTTCATTTACAGGATGGTACCTAAGCAGATCCCGCACGTAATCAAGAGAGGAATGCGCATGGACATACTGCCGATATCACCTCTAGATGCAATTTCCCAATGATGGAATGTAAACCAAATTGTACAACTTGTATAAAAAGTATATTAAAAATATAAATAATTACAAAAATATATTAATCTCCATTCATAATGTTGTTATAAATATTTTTTGCGTTTAACTCTGCACTTTCCCAAGAATATACCCAACTATTCTCGGGATTCACATTTAATGTTAATGCTGATATTGGTTTAGGGCAATTATAGTGACTTTTATCTACATTATTGACACCAATTAATCCTGACTTTTTCTCATATAACTTTTTACAAATAAAACATTCAAACTCATCAATAATTTTCATTCCATCTAATTGGTAAGGCCTCTCATTGTACTCTTCTATTAATTTGTAATTTGTGATAACTTGCCTTGTCTTATGCTCTAAATATTCTTCATACATAGTGTCATTGTTCAGCAGTTTTTCAATGTGTTCATACAAAATCTTTGGTGTAGGGTAATCCTCTAGCAGCAATGCAGAGTTTTTATTTGGTAGCCAGTCTCTGATTGTTGGTGAACCGAAATATATGGGGACAGTTCCTACTTTGATGGCGCGCCAAAACTTTTCGGTAACGTAGTCATTGCAGACACCATTCTCTATAGCAACAACGAATTTGTATCTAGCAATGAATCTTAAAAACTCATCTTCATGCAAGTTGTTTAAGTAATCCGTCTTGAATTTCGAGGGCATATCTTTATTATTCAAGCAAGTTCCATATGAATCAACATGAGCTATTTTCATCAGCTCCTTTACATATGCATCTCTTTCAGTCGAAGTTTCACAATCACTTTGCAAGTACATTATTGGAGCAATATCATTTAAGAATTCATTTTTCACTGATGTCTCAACAAAGAATTTCCTGCTTATAATATCTTCAAATGAATGCAAATGTTGCAATGGGAATGGGACATTGCTAAATCTGCTAAACGTTGAAGAAAAATTAAATAAGCTTAATGCCTTTTCATGTAAAAGCTCTTCAACATTTCTTGGTGATTCTTCATGGTATAGACCCCAAATTACACTGTTAGGTCTTCTTGGCAAAGGAAGAGCTTGAAAATCTATGTTACTTGCATAAAATAGGTATGCTCCTATGTCATAATATTCATTCTTTTTTCTATCACTGTAAATATAGCACTTAATATCATTGGCACAGTGTCTAGTAGTTGTACTGCCCGGGAACTCCATAGTCCACCACAGAATCACTGGATACTGGGCAGTTACTTTGGTAGCAGTCATATCATTCAAATAACTAAACATCCATAGCACAAATATAACTATCAACACTAACACATACCACATTAACTGACAAAGTCTCACTTTCAACAGTCTTTTTAAAATCATCCTCAACATTATTAAAGTGTAACTTATAACAGTCTGTGTACAATGCTTTAGTTTTCTACACATTGTGATTGTGATAATAATAATCAATGTTTTAAACTATTATTAGTCACCCCCATCTACTTGTATACTCCACAGGATGTAGCTGTGCTGACAGGAATACATTATCAGTTCCAACCTAAATATATTTTTTTGCTAAAAATAATACAATTTTTAAGATAAACAACAAATTTAATGGTACAAGTTAAAAGGTCCAGCCTCTCTCTTTGTGCATGTAGTATAAATCCATTGAGAATGCTATAATAAGGTCAGCATAAAACAGTCCATATATGGCTCCTACAAGTTCACCACTAAGGAATAAACTGATCAATGCCAATACTGTGAGGACTAGCTCAATTATGACATAATATAACTCAGCCTCATATTGTACTTGGTCCACAACATATAGCACCATTAAAAGCATGGAACACATAACAGTGGGCCCTGCCACCAGGCATTGCCACAGATCCACAGGTTCCACAACGTGAGGGAGTATATTGAGGAGCAGTGCCACTACCTAAAAGTAAGAGAGGGACCCACTTGTAGACATTTATTTATGTTACAGTACTAATCTAATAACTAAATTATTATATCACTTGCTATGCAGCACTTTTATTAAGTATAAAATAGTGTCAAAATTAAATGCTCAACACTACTGAATAATACGAAAAAATATGCTTTCCGAAGCATTTTATTTATGTATAACAATTATTCTTTTTTTAGAAATGCGACTCCTCGCTCTCTTATGACATAGAACAGATCTATGCACAGTGCAATGAGTAGATGACAATAGAACAGACCGTATAAAGCTGCTGTGGGGGTCGAGGTATGTAATACGAAAAGAAATGCTATGATATTGAGCAAAATTTGTACTGCTAAGTATAGTTGTTCAGCCAGATCATGCACTTGGTCCACCAAGTAAAGTACGACGAACATAACGGACAGGACGAGGGTCGGAGCGACGGCCAGGCAGTGCATGGTGCCGGGGTCCGCCATTACAAACGGCATAATCATGAGGAGCATTGATAAGACCTAAAAGTAACAACACTCATGACACTTGTCTCGTATGTTTTGAAGCTTACCTAAACAGGGTAGGTACTTGTAATTTGAAACAAGCACTGTAATACAAGTGTTTCAAAGTATAACCTAAAAGTTGAAGCGTTATCTAAATTGCTTTGTGAAATTATCAATACATACCTACACAGTTTTATCTCACATGAGATGGAGCATACTATTAAAATATAAAAATAAAGTTTATGGATACAAGATCACTAAGTACTAGTGTTTTTCTGTCATGTGACAGACATTTCAGTCAAAAGTCAATACCAAAATTGTCATCGTGTCGATGACTCCTTGAGAGTTAGGGGTCAAGGTCGTTTTATTTATTATTGCCATGTATAAATTAATTAAAACTAAAACAAATTATAATTAGCCCTGTGCCCTGTCTGATAACGAGGATTCTATAACAACGAGAGGAAAAGAGCTAAATGGAATCAAAACACCATTTTATTGAATAAAATTGTATTATATTACTAATTATGCCTGATACACGTAAAACTGATATATTGTTATAATTATTACTATGCACAACTAAATGTACATCCTCTTTCATTAGCAATTAGAAATAAATCAAGTGCCAATGCTGTTAACAATGCAAAATAAAATACTCCGTAAATTAACCATAACCAAACTCTAACAAGATTTAGTAGAAAACATTGAACAAAAGCACCAAAAGTAAATAAAATTTGAAAGAATAAATACATTTTTTCCATAAATAGAGGAACTCTTCTTCGTAAATACAAAATTACGAATAATAACGATATTACTAGCGTAGGACCTGTTGATATGCAGTACATATGTCCCTGTGGTTTTGGAATCACCAATGGCAATATAGTAATTACAAGTGCAATTCCCTACAAGGAATAAAATTGTAACGGATATTAAAAGAGAATTATCATATTTCAAAATACAGTACAGAAAAGAGACAAAAAAATACTTACAAACTCAACGAGTTTCATAATAAAAATATTGTATCTGATTAATTCACTCCATTTTTTATCAACTGGGACAGAATCTGAAAAACGGGAAAGTATTTGAATATAGATTATTATTAAATAATGCATTATTGCATTGGGGAATTAATTAAGCTACCTTCAAGTTCAGATACATGGATATAGTAGTATTTTGAATTATGACGAAGAAAAGAAAGTGAGTTACATACAACTTTATCTCGTTGTAATAGATATAAGTAAGTTTTTTTAAGAAAATACATTTACCATTTATTATCATATCCGACATTTTTGAAGTGTATTAATTATCCTTTATTCCGTTACGAGAAAATCAGAAGGGTATCATTTATTTGGAAACTATAAAAACTGAGTTCGGAGATACATGTCTATAAAAATAAATTAATATAAAATATAATCTTCGAAAACAATAATAATATGACAGTATTAAACCTTTGAAAGATATCGTTAAGTCATTATCAGTTATTTACTTTTAAATATAGCAGATACTCCTCTTTCTTTAGCGAAAATGTAAATTCCTTCTAGGAGGTTTCATTCTTGTTGATAAACTATCAGCTAACCATGTTTACTATAAAAATTAAGGTCTCATTGAATCTTACAAAATCAGTCACATACAACTAAGACGTTTAAAATTCTCAAAGCGACGTAAACGTAATTTAATATTTTCCGTGTTTATTAGTGCCTATCTTATTCGTTCTATTACGTTTGGTAATGTTTTTCTGTATCCAACGAAAATGTTAAAGCAATACATGAAAGGTCAAATTCCTTCTATTGGTAACGAGCATCAGAGTAAGGAGATATCTATGAGAATACAGCTTGACTGGGCGTCATTCAAAAAGGGGGACGACGTTTTAAAGTCATGCCGGATTTGCCAATACCTAAAAACTCGCGTTACCTACCTACCAATGAGTCCTGCCCACCATAACTTACGGTATAAGTTTGGAATATAAAAGCTATGGATGATTTAGAAAGGCTATGGATGATGATGATGATGAATACATGAATAATCACGAATTGAAAACAGCACACTGTTGACTGATGAAAGTAATTTTGTGATGTTACCTACTATTTAGCCTACACAATACCTATAGTGTAATTTCTCTAATAATAATCATCTCCAAATCAAAGGACATCCGCTGAACAAAGACCTTCCCTATGGATTTACGCAAGAATCAGCTCAAATACACAAAGTTACTTTAGTCAGAGAGACGTTTTTTGAAAATAATAAGGCTTTGCATGTACGTACTAAATGGGTACCCATATACTATGAGAAACCAGCCGCTGCTTTTTTGCGACATGCAACTCGCTCAATGAAATTGTCAGAATCTGGCTATGGTGGATTACTACTGTCAAAGTAGCTTTGCGGTGTGATTTTTATACATTTCATAAATTTATTACGGTCATGTTATAGCTTGGTTTGTAGAAATAACCTATACAAAAATGGAAGAAGAAGATCCCGTAGTACAGGAGGTAAATATCCATAGTTATTATTCTCTAACAACGTGGTAGAACATAAGGTTATGTTGTTGTCTGAAAAATCGTCTCTTTTTGCAATATTATGCTATTTCTTTCTTTCAGATACCTGTATATCTATCGCAGGCTTTAGCACAGAATCTGTATATATATCAATATCCCGTTAGACCAGCGAACAGGGATTGGAAAGATGTAAAAGTCGTGAATGCATCTGTGAAGCCTAGGAACAAGATGGTGCGACTAGAAGTCGGCCTGGATACGTACAGCGACAAGTATTCTCAATCTAAAGGCGAGCAGATAGCGCTTAACACCGACGGACAACAGGTATATAATAAAGATTTTGATTTGTTGCATTAATTTTATACACATATATAACCCAGCACTGACTAACTTGAATGACAAGGTTTGTGTGCCACAAGTCACAACAACAATAAAAGTAATCTTCAATTCAAGTTATCCTGACATGTTACAGAAACTGTTATGTGGCTTCTGTTGTACTGTATTGACTTTAATTATTTTTATTAAGCATTAATATTTTTAATCTAGCTTTAACCTGAAACCCTTAAAGTTTTATTTGAAATTATTTCTGTAGTAAAATCAAAATTATTTATATTAAATTTTTAAAATGTCGTAAGAATATTCTTGTTTATTTAGTTTGTTTTCTATAATTACAGGAGTCATCATGGTATATCAAGGACAAGGATAAGTCTCAGTACTTCAGACATGGCATCATGGACAAGATTGTCTATGAGAGCAGTACTCCTTGCACCGAGACACAACATTATGCTGTTGGTATCTTGCAGGATAAGGAGTTACATTGTACTGCTATACAAGGTATGTGTCTTGTGATGATTGTTAGCTAAAGTACTAAAATAACAAAATATGTTGTAGTTAATGATAGCTTAGGAATGTGCATTATGTGAATTAGCAGCCCACTAAAACAATGTGATAAATGCACAACAGTTTGAAAAGTCAGTTTGAGTTGTAATCTATATCCTTGAATTAACCAATTACGCCTTTAGTACACTCTCACAGCTTGAATTTATATATATTATGTAAACTATATATTTTACTTTTATTATTATTCAAAGTAAGAACTTAACACAATTATATAATTTATTTATTTAACTACACAATAATACAAATAATACTTTTAATTATAATTGGAAGAAATAAATGCTTATTGAGTTTTATACCAGCTATTAAAAAAAAAACACTGACATCTATGTTATTATAAATTTTAGGTATAATACAAATGCGGCCTTCCTATTCATATTATGATAAGCAAGATAAACGTAAGAATGACAAGAGTAAATCTGACTCTGAAGATGAAGAGAAAGAGCCTGAAGTTAAACAGGTAAATATTATCCCTATAAATATTATAAAAAAGGTTTTATTCTATATTATTTAACATTCTTAGGGATGTTACCAAAGTGGTTTTATAGTAATCAAATGATGAAATTTAGGGATGTTACCAAAGTGGTTTTATAGTAATCAAATGATGAAATTTTCTTAAATCTTATGACACACAATTAAATGAAGAGACACGAAAGGAGCAAATTGTATTTAATGAACAAAAGCTTCGCAGCTTTATCTCTGTCTGGTCTTTTTCTTAATGGGTCATAGATTAGACATCCGATTCAAGTGTCGGAACCGAAGTCGAAGTCGCAGGATTAATATCAATCGGAAGTTTTAACTTTTTGGAACCAGAATCGAAGCTTCGTAACATCCCTGATACATATATATTGCATATAGTAGAGCTTGTGGCAAAGTAATTAGGTACCTCACTGATGAATAAATCTATCAATTGATTGGTCCCTGCCGAGGTCAGTCTGGGGATGAGAATAATATCTTAACACATAAAGATTGAATTATTTTTGCTTAGGTTACCGTGAAATTCGCTCGACAAGAGACAGAAATCTCTAAGAAAGCGCGAGAAAAGTCCTTCGAGACGATATCTCAGCGTGTCAATGAGGAGTCATGGTATGATGCACTCTGGAAACCTAGTGATACAGACCACGCAGAGGTAAGCATGCCCTATATTTTTTTTTCTCATACAATTAGTTGTTGGTTCCATTGCTGCAGCTGCTGAGCTATCAGCTTATGAGTCATGGGTTGCAGGTGTGATCTCTAGATCCATATACAGGTAATTGTTGTGGTTCTCAGTGTTTATGTATGTGAAAATTTTAATTTGTAAACGCGCCTACTATACAGGAGTAAATCCTAGTGTGGCGTGGCGTATAGATGTATATTTAGATTCTAGAAAGTATTTTGTTTGTACTAGAATTAGGGTATCGACGAAATAATTGGCTTCAAGCATCAGAAATTGATAATGTGGCAGTTTTGATCATGTTATGGCATGGTGTAATTCACATCATATCATTAGTATCCAGAAATTATATTTACATACAATGTTGCTGTTGCCGTTTTAGGATTTCGCCCGGTTGCCATTCGTGTGACTATAAATCATGATCGCAGGGGATGAAATGCGCACTAACCCTAGAACTCAAGCCTCTTATTAGTAACTTATATTAAAATTTAGTGTATGTATATAATTTGTATTGTGTGTTTTCCAGTTGGAGCGTCTGAAGCTGTTCAGCGCGAGCACGTCCGAGGGCTCGGCGCTGACGGTGCAGGCGCGCGAGTACGTGCGCACGCTGGTGCCGGCGCCGCCCGGGGACGAGGCCGACACCGCGCCCACCAACCGGGCCACGCCCCACGAACAGATCAAGGAAATACTCCTCAGAGGTATATACACATACATAAACATCAGATTCATTGACCATTATTATCTTACTGCACCTGAACTACCTGTGAAAGATTAATTTACACTGGAAGGTTGCTGTTAATTTATTTTAAGTACCAGTAGGACATTAAATTTTTCATCATCTTCTTGTAAATTAATTAGAGCATCGTACTTGTACCTACTCCTTTTCTGTCATGTCATATAGTGTAAAAGAAAAATTAAATATCATCATTTCAGCTAAGGGAGCGTTCAAGTATTACGTAACGCAATTTTTGAAGATTTTTGACCCCCCCTCCTCCCCTTGTAACGCACCGTAACGTTTTTCTGTACTCCCCCTTCCACTCTCTAACCGTTACGTAACACTCAAGTGTTTTACCCTAAAGTCGCTAAAAAGTATGTTACAGATTTTATCCTTGGTATAGTTTTAATTGCCTTTACGGTAATCTAGGGATTCCCCGTGAAATATAAACAAAAAGGTTTGCCAACTTGCGAGAACAAATCAAAAATGACGACCAGACTAATACAATCAAGGGATTCCCCGTAAAACGTAAATGAAAAGGGTTGCCAATTTTGGAGTTTTAAATCCCTAATTTTTTATTTAAAAAAAAAAACTGTTACGTAACGTGTTGTAAGAAAGACCCCCTCCGCCCCTGTAACGCATCGTAACGTTTTACGAGACCCCCCCTCCCCCCAAATTGCGTTACATATTACTTGAACGCTCCCTAAATGACGTGCACTGCTGGACATAAGCCCTCAAGCATTTCCACGACGACCAGTTTAAAAAAAATACACAAAACATCAAAACATCATAAAACATATTTTTTTCATAACTTGTGTTTTGCAGCAAAACTGATGACGTTCAACGAGCTGCGCGCGCTGGTGCGCACGGAGGCGGGCCCGCTGGGCGCGGCGGCGCTGCTGTCGGCGCTGAGCGGCGCGGCGGCGTGCGTGCGCGGCGTGTGGGCGGCGCGCTCGCCCGACGTGTTCCCGCGCGCGCGCGCCGCGCCCGCCGCGCTGCTGTGCGCCGCCCGCGACCACGTCGTCAGTACCCTTGCTTACAAACATACCCACATCTCAGTTGACAACCTACTCCTTCTTGTTGCACACTTAACGACTCGATTGACGCAGTGAGTTCGATCCCCACACGAAGCAAACATTTGTACAATTATTGGCAGTTCTTCCGGGTCTGGCGTTTTTTTAAACAATGACAACAGGAATTATTAAAAAAAAATAACAGAACAAACATATACAATATCAACACAAATTAAGAATACCTATGTGATTCACTTGATTTTGTTATAGATGTATAAATACCTGATTTTAGAAACGTAATAGAGTTGTAATGAAGCCATTTTACTGTTGGCACAAACAAATTTCATTCATAAAATGATAATGAAATAATTAATTTATTCACATCAACTTGTGAATTTAATTAAAGCCTAGAATGCTATATGTCCTATAGCAATGTATTTCCTGCACCCAATAATTTTGTATTCTTTGCACAGTTATATCTCTTCACACAACACCCATACGTGGACCGACGGAAGGTAGCAGCAGCGGTTCGTTTGCCTCCTGCAGAGGTCCTAGAAATCCTCCGCTCCGTAGCCAAATTCAATCCGCAAACCGGTTGGGAACTCCTCATACCACCAGATGTCGCCTTCGAGACAAAGTACCCCGAAGTAGTTCAACGGCAGAACCTGTACTGGGAAGCTCGTCAGAGGCAGTTCAACGAAATGCTGATAGGCGAAACCGTGCCTAAAAGGCAGAGGAAGAAATCTCAAAGAGACTCAGTGTCATCCGATACAATGATGAGCCCAAAACCGAGATGTAACAGTGTTAGTGAAGAAGATAGTGAGAGAAAAAGGCACAAAAATAAATCCGCCACCGGCAGTGGGAAACGGACTAGGCATATTAGTTCAAGCAGTGCTCATGACGCGACGTGATTCTCGTCCTAGTTAGGTTATCAAATTGTAGCATAGTAACCCACCAGTGCTTAGTGATCATAAGTGAATTGTGAGACTACACATTGTTAAATAAACTAGTGTAACTCTTGGTGCTGCTAGCCAATGTGAATGTGCATGTGTTAATAAGAATTAAATGTATTTGTTAAATGTATCTTGACTGTACATTGTTTTTATCTATCATGAAATATTCAATATATCTGTCATCTAATGTTGTTCCATATTCAAGATATGATTAATTTTACATTAACCCTTTTTTGTAGTTTAGTGCATTTGTTAAAGTTTGTAGAAAATATTTAAAAACATATTTTGTAATTTCATGAAACATATTTTTTAACTAGTACATGCTTTTTATTAATTACTTAATGTAAGTGTATTGTGTTATTTATCATTTGTTCATAATTCACTCTGTATTGTTTAATCTATCATAAGTTATTAAGTCAGAGTGTAAAGACTTTTTATGTAACAAAGTTACATTGTTTCACATCAGACCGTTTTACTGTACATTAAAAACCTGATTGTCATCTTTTTTAAAAAATCAAACGTAAATGAAAAAATGAAAATAAAATAATTTTGATGTATAGATGAATAATTTTGGTATGACATGAAAGAAATTGGAGTGTTTGCTTAGAATATGGCTACAACTTATGTATAATGATTGATATCTAGGATCGAACTGCTTAGCAGTCATATAGTTCAATGTAATATCTAATATAATGCCAAGCAATTATTATGGTTACAGTGATATTTCCTTAAAAATGGTACATGAATAACTCAATTTACATATTTATGATTTCAAAAACTTTCTTTGTTGTGAGCATATCTTATTGCAGAGATTTGCTGAAATAAAAGTACTTGCTCATTTATTATTGAATCACATCAGCTTTATTATTCTTTATACTGAATGTGTTAAAAAATAAATGTTCCATAAATTGCTAGTTAATTTAAATAACTATAAATGAAACTAATAAATAACGAAACTTAATAAAATCAAATATATTGTCATATGGCAACACTGTTACACTGCCACATAAATGTATAGATAGGATACTTACGGTTTCTATACGTGAGAAATCATGATAAAGTACAGTTAACTAGACTTAATTGTAGATAGACATTTAATTTTCGCTGTGAATAAATATTTCTAGACATTATGACACAGCGCCATCTAGTTCCGAGCTAAGCAACGAGGCTTGTGTTGCGGATTCTAGTTGCTTGATATACTTATTTTGTTGTAAATACCTACATATTATACATAGATACATCCATGACTCGGAAATAAATGTTTATGCTCATCACACAAACATTTCTCCCTACCGGGATTAGAACCGGGACCCACAGCACAGAAGGCAGTGTTAACTACCGCTGGACTAATTGGGTCGTCCATGACAAATTGAGAATAAAATAAAAACAAAATGGCGGCTCCCGTTTTCTCCAACATTGTTATTTTGATTACATTTTTAAGGTACATATCGAGGTATTTTTTTTATACCACACTGGTGTCATACAAGCTTCCGGCCCGCCTAATTTTATGAAAGAAAGAAAGAAAGAAACACATTTATGCGGTTACCGTAGAACGTTTACAACAGAGGTGTCACTCGGGCGTCGCCGACCCTGTAAAAACCTTATCAAGTCCTGTTTGAAGAAGCAGGTAGTTCAGTCAGCTTGATTGTGCGTGGTATTTATTGTACTGATTACTTATTTATTAACATTACGATGTATTATAAAATCTTTATAGCCTACATACATACACATAAAAATACAGAAAGTAGTCGAATTGATCATTCAGAACAATAATCATACAAGCCAAGCTGCAACTCAGTAATGGTATATTTAATTTAAAATATGAGACAAATATGGAATTATTTAACAACATAACTGTAATAAGGATATGAAGTATTTTATTCTAGCCTCGGATATTATATAATTATCGCAGAACTAGATACTCTAATGTTACATTCATGCTTGTTGAGATCGTCTTCGTTTCTTTTTAGTTTTCTTACAGGCGAAAGCATAAATCTATACAGCTTTTATTTTAACCAACTAAAATCGTGACAAATCTGCTGGATCATACAAGATCATAATTATAATAAAAATAATGTAATAGTACTACTTAATTCCCTACGAAACTTCACCAGTGAATGTAAATCAATCAGAAGTTAATGTATTTTGAACTAAGCTCCTATTTAACTAGCTTAAAATAAATAGTAAATATATAGCATTTGTACATGATTGTAGTTTGTATATAAACCAATGTTATCTTTATGTGAATTGTGTATGAGCAATTTGTGATTTAATCGATAAGTTGTTAATTTTTTAAACGAAATAAAAACGATATTATTTATTTGTTCGTTTTATTTTTCAACTGTGAGTACTCTATCATTTATCATTTAACCTCTATCATATTAGTATGGACTCCTTGTAACTAAAGAATTTCAAGAGTGCGTCTGCGATATATGTTGCGTTGAATGGGTAAAACTATAAATATTGAAATAAAAATACATAATCTAATTAGAACATTTTATTTCAACTATTCCATAGTTTATTATTTGGTGCAAGTTATAACAACAATATTATAATCTGAAACATCAACATTTAAGCGTTTACTAGGTATAGTAACAACATTATATATAGAAACACTGTGCTTATAGTTAATGTAAAATAAAAAGTAAAATTAATAAAAAATAATTCATTATTTTGAAAAATAAGTACCTACGTTATTTGTTCGTTTGTAACGAATGAACTTGACTGAAAAATGGAATATTAGGAAAAAATCTTAATAATTATTACCATACTGATTGTATATTTAGTTATATCTTATTTTATAAGTACCGATAGATTTACAGACATAATACTTAAGTTATAAATTTATAATAAAAAAAAGAAAGAAAATTCTCGATTACAACAGACATTTTAGATTTTTCTTCTAGAAAACAAATCGTCTAGTCTGTTGCGCTTGCGCCTACTGATAAGCCAAAGACTAAAATGTCTATGGTAATCAAGGTTTTTTATAATATATTATTTAACGAGAATAGGCTTTTGTATTCACATAGTGCGCTGTATGAATCTTGATACGCTCTGTGTGAAAGAGAGGGTAATATCACTTGTCTACACACATAGCTTAAGATTCGTGCCACACACTATAGAATATAAATGCTTCGTTAATTAAAATTACTCAAAAAATTAAATGTTAAGATGAGTTTGTATAACTACGGTGCGACTCATATTTAACCTGACTGCGGATAATATATGGACTATGGATTATTTTTATTAAGTTTAGCTAATATATTGTTTTCTAACACTTACGCGAATATTAGATATTGAACTCAGGTCAGTCTGCCCGTGACCATGGATGCTGTAAAGGATCCGAAACGTCGGGTTAAAATAATACCAAATATACCGCGATAAAATCCGTAAAAAGTAGTTTTATTTCAATGTCTAATATTCGCGTAAGTGTACGAGACTAAGTATATAACAAACTGCAGATCAGACAATTTCTAACGTATTTCGTCATTCGCAAGATCTATGACACATTTTAGATTCCTATCGTTAGCGGTAGAAACATATAAGTACAAGTTGTACCTTAACAATAACTGTAAAATTTAAATTAAATTGTTAGAGGGTAATAGTAACTTTAAATAACACAATGATGTGTAAAATCCATAACATTTTGCATATCTTGCTGGATTTCATAAGCTCTGACTTAAATGCGGATTAATTAATACATTTATAATACATAATAATATATCAAGCAACACTATATCTAACAACTAACATACCAACATGTATGCGAAAACAATAGAAAAGTCTTTGAAAACTTTAATGGCAATCAGAAACGTTTTATGACAGTTCGCACCTTTTTGCTTCTAAATGCAAACAAAGAGCATTAAATAATTTTCAAATTTCACACGTGAATAATTATAATTTGAAAATACCTACATATGAATTGTCTTAAAATAATAATATTTATTAATTAGCGACGAAAATTATGTTATGTTTCTGTCCCTTACTTTACTGTTGAAACAGAAAAGGATCAAGACAGAGCACGCAAAACAAGAAAATATACCTAGGGCGCCTTCACATTAGCGTTGTACGCCACGCTGTCGCGGCGTCTTCGCTGCGTATACGTTCAAAGAAGTGAAGGCGCCCTTAGTCTCTGGTTCTCACATACACACGATGGAACATAGAGAAACTATTTAGCGTTAGTTTTTGTGAGGATGGTTGATATCTATGCAGACCATTAAATATTAACACCAAGCGTTCAAACAAACGTATATTTCTTACAATAACGCAAGTACTACCCATACATTTAAATAAAATTACTTTTTTTAAAACAGCATTTTTATCCATAAAATAAGGATGCTCTAAATGATCCAAAACTTTGTTATCATAACAGTAACCAAATACTTGCCGCGATAAAGTCTGTAAAAAGCAGTTTTATTTTGATGTTATACATAGACAAAGACATTCTCATCTCTGCGTCAAAGGTCACAAAGTTCAATTTCAAATAACTGCTGGTATCTAAGTTCTTATATCCTGGTCACGGCATACCTGACAACGAAAGCTACAGCAGCGAAGCTCAGCGCAGTGACGCTGTTCAATGTATTCGCGGTGTTGCAGAACTGTAGGTCGCAGTTCTTCGCTAGTTCTCCGTACCGGTTCTTCACCAGCGACCAGTCGCAGAGTCCGACCCTGCAGCCGGGAAGGTTCATTGGTCGCTCGTTCTCGAGGAAGAGAACTTGGTACGGCTCGTTAACTTGGAAGTTGCCGTTTTGGGTGCATCTGTAAGCAAGATAGAATTTTTTAATTTATGTTTTTTTAAAGGACGGATCGCCGATAGGGCTTGAAGGTTCCAGAGTGGCGACCACGTACTCGAAGACGCAGCATGGGTAGGGCCCCGGTAAGGTGCACTGACGACCTGGTAAAAGTCGCTGGAATCCGCTGGATCTGGGTGGCGCAGGACCGGCCGTCGTGGAGATCCTTGGGGGAGACCTATGTCCAGCAGTGGACGTCTAACGGTTGATATGATGATATTTTCTTGGAAGTTGTGCTGATTGATGATCGTAATTATGTACCTAAATAGCTCTCTTGAAGACACTTATAAGACATTTTATTAATAACTAGCGTAAACAAATATGTAGTTGCTTATTCTAACATTAACGTACTGAGGGAGTCGGGGGTAATAATAACAATCACGATAGATCATTTAATTTTTTTTTGGTATGTAACCTATTTGCAGGCATATATAAGACTTGTATTGTAGACTAATAATTGTTGTTGCATCCGAAGTAAAAATATGTAGGCCATTTCATACCAATATTTGTTTACCATAACACCACGTACCTAGGTAACTAAGTAGGTACCTACTCACAATTATTTGTGTAAACGTGACATTGCATACACAAACAAAGCAGTAATTGTACGAAAAACACACAGAAATTAGAATATTGTTAATGGCTGTTGCCCGCTGAGTTATTTTGAGGAATTACGGTGAGCGTAATAATATATTGTTAGTTCATAGTTGGCACAGTACAGGATAATATATTTCTAAGTAACTACAAGTTCAATGATGACGACATTGGTAACCTTTATGGAGAATTTCCTTTTTTTATAGGTGTCCGGACCCAGCGCCATCTAGTTCCGAGCTAAGCAACGAGGCTTTTGTTACGTATACTAGATGATTGATACACTATAGATTTGTGCGTATTTATCACTTGCTGAAACAGTGAAAGATTATATCGTGAGGATACCTGCCTGCTTGAGAGACTTTCTCAATGGCATGTGAAGTCCACCAACCCGCAGTAGGCTAGCGTGGTGCACTATAGCCTAATCCCTCTCAAATGAGAGGAGACCAGAGCCCAGTAGTGGGACGTTAATGGGTTGATGATGATGATTAATATTTGCTTACACACGTCAGGGGCCTGTGTAGCCCCGTATTCATACGGCGCGGCGTTAGGTTCAACTTACTTGTATAATACTGCAGCTAGGTTAGCGTTGAACGGAGTCATAGTAGAAGTGGTCCATTTGCGAGACTGCACCACGGCGGAGTGGTAGTTGTCTCCGGTGAGGGGGGCCGTGTCCTGGTGGGCCCCCATCGCTGTCAGCGTCATCAGCAGCATGGCTGCTTCCGTGAAGTGGATCATGGCGTGAGGCTGTTGAGGGTGCTCATCTGAAAGTGGAAATGAAAGCTTATTAAACGCTATTGTACCAATCAACCAATAAAGCGCAGTGATTGTGTCCTTAAATTTAAACATTTTAACTGACTGCACTTTTGCGTATCTCTGTGCCCGTGTCTATAGCATCGTAGGTTGCAAATGGATGAACGAATTTGATTTCGTTTATTACTATACATATTCCATTTTTTAATCCATATTTTTTCTGTTTATAAGCTTTCATAAAACTAGTATTGCGCTTTACTCACCATTTGTAACGTGTTTCTCGAAGAAGGTCATTACGTCTTTGACGAGCGTGCATCCAATGTCCTTATTGAGGTTAGACCCGTATCCGTATCGGTAGTAAGTTTCCAAGTCCTCAGCATACTCCAGACGCTGCAGATCCTCACGGGTGAAGGCCTGGGGAGAATGAGAATAGGTTAATGTACCACTACCAGCCTATATTATTTAAAGACCTTAGGCACACGTGTATCGAATTGTTTTTAAGGTTCCATGCAGAGATTATTGTCATCAGCCCGCCCGAAGACCAAACTCCGTGTTACCTTTTAGTTACGTGGGGGCACCCGTTGAGCAGAGATGTACAAAATGTACAGATATGCATTCACATCATACGCTTCAAATAATATTGGGCAAGCTTTTTTTAGACCCTTAATCCAAATTCCGAGCTTATGAGGGAGAGATTAATGTCAAAGTCAAAATATAATTTCTTCAAAGTAGGGCATTTAATTGGCTCTATTTAAAGGTCAAATAAATAAAAAACGCCAGCCCTTCACTGCTTCCTAGTATTTTTGCTGGGAAAAAGACGCGGATCACATTTCTGTCTATTCGTTAATTAAATGATTGTACTTATATAATATAATTATAATTATAATGAATCTATTCAATAACCCATTTACTATCCCAGTAGTAGGCACAACTCTCCTCTCATTTAAGAGGTATTAGGCTATAGACGAGGAATTGCAAAGACAGACCCAATAACCAACCTTTACTCAACCGAGGACTTTACACTGTTCTCACACTCGCGAGAGAACATCGTCAAGAATAATGACAAGATAGAAAAATATTTGTATATTTACAAGACTTGGATAAAAGAATGGTCGTAGGTATAGTGTTTGTACTCACAGCGCACCAGGGGGATATCTTGGTGACATCCCACGCCTTGTTGTACCGGCAGAGCTGGTAGATGCGGAGAATGATGTCCTTCTGTATGTCGTAGTTGAAGCCCAGGCGAAGGGATATGTTGCTGATCATCTGTTAAGTGGAATAATACATTTTTGACTGGCAGGACTCTGCTACCGTATTCCATATGGAAGATTACCACAGTAGGTACTGCCAATTGTTCTTATTTAGCTGTACTAAGGAGTAGGACTAATGTGTATTCTTTCTGTAATACTTTAGGGTCGTAATTCGATTGCATTGATTTGTGTATATTTGTGTGTTTTTTTGAACGTTTGGGAATTTATCAACCTATTGGGTGCAGGGCCATATACTGCCGCTAAGTAGTAGAAGTAATTTCCACATTTAGAAGAATAATTATCGATACCTACAGATATGACGTACCTATCTACCTACCTTGATTACCTCTGTGGTCTAGTGGTTCGATTCCCACGGGACACAAATATTTATGTGATGAATATATGTTTGTGTTCGGCTAGGTGTTTCCTATGTATTATAAGTATGTATTTACAAAAAAAAGTATATAAGTACCTATTTATATCCATTGTCTAGTACCTATAGTACAAGCTCTGCTTAGTTTGGGACTAGATGGTGATGTGTAAAATGTCGCAGAATATTTATTTATTTATATAATGGAAAAGATATAAATTTTAGGATTATTCTGCTGAATAATAGGAAAATATAGAGTGTAAAGTCTAGAAGTGGTAGTTTGTTTGTGTGGAGTACGACTGCATAGTGCTAAATATACCTATATTAGTAGTAGGCTTTCAAACTTAGTCAGTTTAGGAAGAAGTGAATAGTTTACGTAAATGTAATGAAGAGAATGAAAATTAGACTCAATTAGAAGAATAATACCAACATGATGATGTTGCAGCAAATTTGTATTAATTTGTACTTGACCATGACTAATTAGCAAAGCATTATGGTAACAGACAGATTTTGAATATGGAACAAAATACGTAAGTATGTATAAACATTGAATGAAATAATAATCCCTTTAAATACTCCGATAAAAATGTCAACTTTTAAGCGCGAAATGATGACTAAAATTACTATATTTACTCTAGGTAGGTATATATTACCTACATTTATTTTATAGCATCTGTGATCAAGCAGTATTTGTGTGAGTTAACCCAAAACCATATACATATAGGTAGGTACTATAAAAATCAAGATCAAATAAAATAAAATAAAATATACCTACTGACTAAAAACTAAAAAAAAAAAAAAAAACGTTTTGTCAACATAACTTTCATAGTAATTCTGATAAAAGCTACAAGAGGGCGCTGCCCCGACCACAAATAGTTTTGATAAAAATCCACCAGAGAGCACCAGCAGTACTAAAATAAAGATTTAACTGTCGAAACATAATCATGGAAGAGATTATAATAGAACTCCGAAAAATTCAAAATGAGATTGCAGAACAAAAAACTATGATCGTGCATAGCGCAGAAAAAGTGACTGAACAAGTTACGCAGAATATGAATCACATATTGGCAGAAAAGTTTTGAAATTCTGGAAGGGAAATATGGAAGTCTCAAAGAAAAATTGGAAAACCAGGAGAAAAGGCTTTACTACCTAGAGAAGAATGCAAGACAGAGAAATGTGGTCTTTTTCGGTATAGAAGAAAGGGAAACTTCGTATTCAATGTTAGAAAAGAACTTGATTGATTTTATAAATAAATTCTTATCTATAGAACTCGAGCGAAGAGACATACAGGAAATAAAGAGACTAGGAAAGAAAGGAGAAAACCCCCGACCAATAACAGTTACTTTAACTACACTTGGCTTAAAAATTGATATTTTAAAACAAAAAAAGGCACTTAAGGGCACCTCATACTACATGAAAGAAGATTATCCACACTACGTTATAGAAAAAAGAAAAGAATTGCAAGAAAAAGTGAAGTTAGAGCGGGAGAAAGGAAATTTTGCGATACTAAAATATGACAGAATTATAATATTGGATAAAAACACAAGCACAACAAACAACAATAAGAGAATGCTCTCATTATCCCCAGAAAATAGCCCACTTGCACTAACTGAAAAAGAAACGCAAGTCAGTAAGAAAAATAAAATCTCGGCTAAAAATAAAAGGAGTTCCAGTTTGTCTGAAGGAGTTGTAAAACCGGGTATTTTAAATTTCCTCTCCACTAAACACCCAAATAGTATGTCTAAGCAACAGAACAAGGACAATTTAAATAAATAGCAACTACCGCCCCCCTCTCACAGTTACCACATACAAAAACTATTAACAAAACATAAAACACATCTTCCAAGCCGGTTGGTCACCGTGGAAGAATTTGACCACAACCCTCCAAAGTTATCACAAAGAGAACATGAAGTTTCACTAGATCAAAATAATTATCAACTATATATAATTACTTATAATGTCAGAACCCTGATGTCATACGAGCGAATAATAGAACTAGAAAAGGCATTAGCACATGTAAAATACGACATAATAGGCATGTCAGAAGTTCGGCGTATTGGGAATAACATAGAAGAATACAATGAATTTATACTCTGCAGTACAGGACAAACACAGGGCAAATATGGAGTCGGCTTTATAATACGAAAATACTTGAAACAATATGTAGAAAGTTACCGCGGTTTATCTGAACGTGTTGCCATACTAAATTTAAAAATACCAGGAAAAAATATCACCATCATACAAGTATATGCCCCTACAGAATCCGCAGACGAAGAGGAAATGAATAAATTCTATTTTACCGTCTACGAGGCTATAAACAAAGCGCATAAAGATTATATCCTAATGGGCGATTTTAATGCGAAAATAGGGATGCCTCAGAAGGATGAATTCTTAGTAATGAAACAATATGGATATGGATCAAGAAATACACGAGGTCAAAAACTTGTTGACTTTGCCATGGAAAACAAACTAGCTATCATTAACACCTTTTACAAGAAAAAAAAGAAAAGGAAGTGGACATGGCAGTCCCCGAACAGTCAATATAGAAACGAAATAGATTTCGTACTATCTAACCGTCCTCATCTATTTCAAAACATTGAGACATTAAGTATTAACTTTGCATCAGACCATAGACCGCTCAGAGCTAAAATATCACTAACTAAACCAGTGTTAACAAGATCAAGGTTTGTGAACAAACAAAATAGTACACTTCAAAATGAAGAAGAAATACAAAAATATAAGAAGCACTTGAAGACCCATATAACATCACTCCAGATAGAGCCAAATGAGACAGTGCAAAATTACCACGATAAAATCATAAATTGTGTTACAGACAGTTTACAAACTGCAAGAACTATAAACACAACAAAAACTCGCAGTGTACTCTCTGAAAAAACAAATAGACTTATAAAACGAAGACGAGAGCTTCAACAATCCAAAGGTAAAACACGAGCAATGAGAAGTGAACTCAAAGCTCTATATAAACTAATAAGCAAATATATAAAAAAGGATTATAAAAACCATAGAACCAATATACTTCAAAAACATCTAGAAGAAAAGGGTAGTCTGAAAAAAGGATACAAGGAACTACGGACAAATAAAACATGGATTGATAGCCTAAAAAACCTAGAAGAAACTGCTTATAACCGAACAGATATTATAAACATAGCCACAAATTTCTACAAAAAGCTGTATAGTAAGTCAAACATAGCCAGAACCACCAACCCTATTGAATACGATCACATAGGACTTGACACTCAACATCCTGACATAGAACCAATAGATTGCACAGAAACTATAAAAACAATAAAAAAATTGAAATCAGATAAATGTCCAGGAGCAGATAAAATCACAAACGACGCCATAAAAACCGCATGTTTTATACTAGCAACTCCATTAACAAATTTATTTAACTTGATACTTGAAACCGAGGTCACACCGTCTCAATGGTCTGAATCCAATATTATGCTACTATATAAGAAAGGAGACCCAAAACAAATCAGTAACTACCGGCCGATAAGTCTTCTGCCAAGCTTATATAAACTTTTCTCTACGATATTAAATCAAAGAATAAGTACAGCACTAGAAAAATTTCAACCCATTGAACAAGCGGGATTTAGAAAGAATTTTTCTACGATAGACCACATCCACACATTAGAGTTGATAATCGAAAAATACCAAGAACAAGTGAGACCACTCTACATTCTATTCATCGATTACCAAAAAGCCTTCGACACGATATCGCATGAAAGCATATGGGAAACTCTTAAAGCTCAAAAGGTAGAGCAAAAATACATAACAGTACTTCAACATCTGTACAGTAATATGTCAAGCAGGGTCAAACTAGAAACTATAGGCCCGAGTTTCCCAGTAAAGAGGGGAGTAAGACAGGGGGACCCCTTATCCCCAAAGATTTTTATAGCTATATTGGAATCCATAATAAGTAAGTTAGACTGGAAAAACCGGGGTCTGTACATCCAAGGTAAATACCTAAGCCATTTAAGATTCGCTGACGACTTGGTATTGTTAGCAGAATCGAGCTACCAATTACAATACATGCTAGACACTCTACACGCGGCAAGCAAGCTAGTGGGCTTAGAAATCAATATTACGAAGACCAAAATCATGACCAACTCATTAAAAACAAATATAACAATTGGTGAAGAACGATTAGAATATGTAAATCAGTACGTATATTTAGGAAAACAAATTGGTTTGAACAAGGATAGCAACTATTTAGAAGTGGAGAGAAGAGTCAAAAATACATGGAATAAGTATTGGAGCTACAAAGAGATATTTAAAAGCAAACTACCTATCCAGTTAAAGAAAAAGGTCATGGACTCTTGCCTCATTCCTTGCCTAACATACGCGTGCCAAACTTGGAAATTCACAAATAAAATAAAAAATAAAATAAATACATGCCAGCGAGGAATGGAACGCAGTATGTTAAATATCAAGATAATACAGAAAATAAAACACACAAAAATCAGAGCAAAAACTAAAGCAATAGATGCATGCAATTATAGTCAAAGACTAAAGTGGAAATGGGCTGGTCACATAGCTCGTTTGGAAGATCATAGATGGACAAAAACAGTTACGCTATGGAAAGGCCCATTCGGCAAGCGGAGTAGGGGAAGACCTTACACTAGATGGGAAGATGACATAAAGAAAATTGCCGGCCCACAGTGGAAAAAAATAGCCCTAAACCGAGAGAAATGGAAATATTTGGAGGAGGCCTTCACCTGAGAGGGGTTCCAGTAAGAAAAAAAAAAAAAAAAAAATGTATATATATAGACTAAACAATTAAATTATATTTGCATATTTATTAAATCTAAAACTAAATATGTAACTACCACTCAAACTTTTTTCTTTTGTTTATGTTTTTATTGTACTGGAAATAAAAGGCTTTTTATTTTTATTTTATTTATTTTATACCTACTGTGATAAAATCCACAAAAAGTACTATTTCAATATGATAGATGTCAGTTTTTTTTCTGTACTAAAGAAATCAGATTCCGGAATTTACGTAATCGAATTACCTCTTTGTATTCCCTTTTGGATTCGAAGATGGTGAGCTGTGATATAGTGTCATTGTTCTCTCCCACATCCCTGGTCCATGCTGGGCAGAACTTGAACGGCTAAAAATTACAACAATATAAAGAATGGAATTAAATACTAAATAGTCGGTATTCACAACACAATAAAGAAATATCAGTTTTAACAAGATTTTTTCATGTAGGTACAGTCGAACAAGCTAATAGGTTTACATCCACACATAGATCGGTCTATAGTTGCATGTATACCAATTAGCTTGTTCGACTGTACCTAATCAGTAGAACCTACTTTGTTTAAAAGTAAGTACCTACCTATATAAATGTAGAAAGTTCAAATAGAGAAAGTATTTTTTCAAAGAGCGATGAAATCGACTGATTGCAGATGAAATAAGAAACCTAAGGATTATGTTTGAATAGATGCAATTATTATCTATTGTTTCACACACAGTATTGGTCTGGTCAATTGCTTTTATCCTACAAAGTAGCAGGTGTACAGCCAGCTAGCTAGGATGAATTCAAGCCTAAAGACTGTATTGATCCCTACAAGCCTTTCTAATACCTAACGCACAATCTTTTTAAAATTTATAACTATGCGCAATTTTCATACTTACTCTGAGCAATTTCTCGTCGTTCTCTTTAGGTATATCCAAGCCGTCTGCCTGGTCTCCGAACAAGCCCTCCGTGAACGCCTTGAAGGTGTTGCTTGATCGCTGGTCGTTCACGAACTTGAACTGTCGGCAGAAAACATTTCATTAGTTATGTACTAATACTACTAATAGAATACCATACTCAACTATCTTCATTATTCTCGCTTAAGGTAGGGTTTTCTTTTTGTGTTTTATTTTCGAATTCAATGTCAAAGTTTCATATTCAAATTCAATATGTACAAACAAATATAATCTTGCATCCGGTTAAAATGCTTAAATAACTTAATTAAATTGAAAATTTAAATAACCCCCGACCGCAGCCATATCCATCAAACATAGCCAAGAATACTCCCGACTAATTCACCTTTCAAACAAAAAAAAAACAAAATCAGTTCATCCGTTCGGGTACAATGCCACAGACAGTCACTTTTTGCGACGGGGGTTAAAAACAATAGTATCAACAATAAGTGGCCTACTGACATTTTGTTACAATGATATGCGTTATTTTATAAGATAATTCAATATATAAAACGTCACGCATTAAACAATGACGCCAGAGGTACGCTTTTATACGGGCGGTGACTAATGCAGTAGAAAACTGAGATTTAGATAATAGGTACATCTCATTGAGACTAATGGGCCTTGAAGCGGAAAACTACAAGCAGTTAGGTCCTAGATATCTAGGACAGCGAGAATACTAACTAGATACTAAAATTGCATTAGCATAAATACAAACCTAACATCATATTTGTATCTTATAGATGTATATCATAGACTAATATATACATGATGTATATCCCATATACATGGAATATACATCTATAAGAAATTAAGAATAGATAGGATGGACCTTATTGTTTCAACTGAACTGATATGAATGGGATGCATAATCTTTTGATATTAATATTTTAGTCGATTGTATTTAATGATAATAAATATAAGATTGACAAGTTATAAGTTTCTAGTTCAAATCCACGGCACGCTACTGTCGAATTTTCAAATTCAATGTGCTCATTATTACTAATATATTGGCTCCGTAAAATGGTATAGGAAAATATCGAAATGAAACTGAGCTTCTATCGCGGTATATTGATATTATTGTAACCGGAAGTTTTTATATATTTTATCGCGGTAGCACAGTGTACACTATGGTTCTTACACTAAAACGGTAGGTACAATAATATTATTAAATCTTGGCCTTTTTACGGATTTTATCGCGACATAATGTTATTATTTAATCTCGAGGTTTAGCGGATCCTTTTTAGCATCGATGGTCACGGGCAGACTAAGGTGCTCTATCTCTCTAACATAGCGAGGAATATGGACGTCTGAAAAGTGGGGTACATTTTCAGGGTACACTTGGCCAGCGTCGTGGACTGTATGTGCATGATGTAACACAGCTAGGCTTATTAACTTAGTCAACGGGTAGATGATGTTGCCACACAAAGTCATGAAAAGGAATACGATCTCACCAAGAAATTATGTCGATTGGGTGTGAGCAGTCCAGGGAACCTCTGCTTCCAAGCCTGTGCTAGCTGCTGAGTGGTCATGTAGCCGTCCACTGTCAGGTCCCCGGCAAACGTCAAGTTGTGACGGTTGTTCCACTGCCATTGTTCCAAGAGGTTCAGATCCGAACTGCAAATGCGTTGCTGCAACAAACAATATTAGTGATGATGATGGAAGTTGGTACGTAGATTCTGTTATCTTAGAAGGGGCTAGTGCTTTTTAAGTTTATAGAGCCCTAAGGCCATTGGACTGTCGGAGACTGTATGCCATGCAAACGCAATTTGATAATAAAAAACGATAAATGGTCGGCAGAAACTACAGAATGCCACGCGTTACGATAAGCAACGAGTATCTAACATAGTCTTTGACGATAAGTTTTCACTTTTTAATAATATATTTGCTTCTTACATTAAAGGATTAAAGTTAAGAATTTTCGCTAGTTCAACTAAGAAAGAAACAATAGTGGAATTTTACCGAAATCATACGGAATACTTAAGCAGATTCGAAGTTGTGGACATACTTCCAAGGTAAGTAAGGCATGCAAACATTCACGTTGCTTACTTAGAAGAAAGCAAACAATTTGGACATACACACTTACACCCACAGTTTGTTAGCGGAATGTTTTTAGGTACTAAGTAATAGCGGCAATCGAAAATCCGTGCTGTCATTAAGAAAACGCCAATATAATTTTTGCCAAGCTGTCTTAAACTTCAGGCCACGGCGTTAAGGTCAAACAGATAGTTTGTCTGAAGTAAACATCTACATAATTATATGAGTAGTTAAAACTCAAATATCGTTTCTACCTATGTCCGTTAATTCCGTCATAGACTTCGAAACCATCTAATCGATGTGCTCCAATCCAGTTTCATTTGAAAGGCAATAATGCTAATATTGTTAAAAACTAATAAAAATTTCCTTTTTTCCAAAAAAATATTAAAACGTATTTCTTTTCTCAGTAGCACACGCCGAGTAAGTATTAGCTAGTATTAGATAGGTATATGGTAATTTGTTTCGATTAATTGATTTATTAAAAAAGTACGGTTCCATACTGTAGGTACTTTTCAATTATTTGGTATGCTTACATTAGTGGTCCTAAAATTGCCGTTCTTGTAATTGGTAATGATATTGTTCTTGAGGTCGGCAAGCTTCTGCAGTTCGATGATTTCGTGGGCTTCAGGGTTGTGGGAGCCATGACGGTTCAGCAACCAAAACGCCGTGGGCTGGCAACCTAGAGGAAGAAGGTTTTACATTAATTAGGTATTTTGAAAAAAAAAAACATTTTGAGTGTTTTCATAATCTATGTAGATAATAGGTGCATATTATTCCTATATATATTTCCTACTCCTCCTATTTAATTTCATGATTTATTTCGCCGTGGGTTCAAGTATAAATCAATCCCCTGGGATATGTCATTAGCGACACGGTTCGACGAATTCGACGATTTTCTGTGTGGTAGCCAATGTTGATCCTGGCTTACAGGAGGTGCAGTAGAAGGGACTAGTATTTTATTAGTGCGGTGGGCTCGTCCCAAAAATATAAATCGTTTATATTAATTTAATGTCCTGGGAAAGAATGGGCCCCTCTTAACTTTGAGTGTTGGAAAGGTCGATTATTTCACATGCTCCAACGGCGAGGGAAAACATCGCGAGGAAACCTGCTTATCTAAGAGATTCTCTATAGTATATATCTACATGGGCAGATGACTTGTGAAGTCTGCGAAACCGCACTTGGCGTGGTGGGGTTTAGCCTAATCTCTCTTAAATGAGAGGAGAAGCCCAGCACTAGCAGTTAGACAATAATTGGTTGATGATGATGATGATCATACTTTAAAATAACAATCAAAATTCATAGTTTCATATCTCTACATAAGCGGGACCCATTGAACTTTACCCGTAATACCGAAATAAATATGACCGACTAACAAGAAATGGTATTCGATTTCCTGGATTTATTTAATTGTTTACGAGATGCAATTACAACATCCTCTTTATGTGCAGTAATTTATTGGCTAGGCAATAAATTAGTTGCTCATTATTAATTATGACCAATAAGAAAATTGGCACAGTGAAGGAATGTTGGTAGTTTCTGATATATTTATTATTGTCTAATTTTCTAGTATTGTATTATTGTCGAACTATATACGCGACAAGGAGGTACATAGTGAGATATAGCACACACACACACACACGCGCGCAAACGCATACGCCCGCACAAACACATACCCACATCATACTAGATCGTCAATATAGTTGGTGATTGATTGGTCACCAGACATTAAACAGGTCATAAGCAAAGCCAAATTGAATAAAATGTTGATCTCTATCAATATTTTATTCAATTTGGTTTTGGTTCAGTATGATTACAAGGGTCTATCATTTAATTTAATGCATTGATTTAATTTAAATCAATGAATTAATGTAAGAAACTAATTCCTACAATATTACTTTTTATCATGTTAAACCAAAAAACTACTCGTCTGCAAAAACTAATCAGCAGTAAAAACTGTCAAGAATGTGTAATTTCACCTTTAAACCCGTTATAAAACTTGGTATCTCAATTTCGTCATAACAAGTTAACACGCGTACATTTCTAAACGGTATTCTATTTTTACAAACGTCTATTACATCAATACATCCGGTGTGTACTAACTTTTAGCTCATAAAACAAACTCAAAGACTGCATATACAATATATACGTTACTAATCGTCATCCCACGATGTTCCCGGAAAAGAGAGAAATGTCTTCGGAGGCGTACGATTAAAAATAGATTAACTAGTACACTATTCCTTTGGTGTAGGTAGTTGCCTAATTATTTTTTAGATTGGTCAGGAAAAACTACATGGTGTAATGGGTGTAAATAAAATGATACTAAATTCACTTTGGCAATTTTTATATCTGTGTATATATTTATACGTGGAGCAAAAACTATTACCCCTTTTTACGAAAATTGCGCGGACGGAGGAGTATGAAAATTTCCACATTTATAGTTTATATAGAGGAGTGAAGGACGCTAATATTTTTTTTTAACTTATGCTATTTTTTTTAAGTATGGTCGAAATTCGACCCGTTGGCGAACACTTGTGAAAAAAAACGTTTCACCTTGTTTGTCTGCGATGAATTTCTAAAGTAATAAACAGATTTTGATGAAATTGCACACAAAACTGTACACACTGTGTGTAGTTCGTTTGGCCCAAGCTGGGATATAGGATAGTTTTTATCTCAATATATAATCTCAATATTGTTTCATTGTAAACCAAGGAATAACTTAGCCTTAGCAACGCCTATCCGCTTTGCTATAGAATAAGTTATCATCAGCCTATTTACAGTTCAACTGCTGTATAGAGGTCTACTTTCAGAATGAAAACAATAAACCATTACTTTACCACATTATTTAGGACAATTTCGGCAGATTTCAACTGTCGAGAAAATCTCTCTGGATGCATAGCTGAGGCATCAATACAAAACACGACGTATACTGCACTTTTTAAGTGATTTTAGTTACTTATAAAGTACAGCTTATGTTGTGCCAATTACACCGGTTGACCTGTGCGTGATCTTTTCCTGAGAGTAGTTCCTACAATTAATCTTGTCAAGGAGGCGACAGGAATATTCACTAATCGAGTGATTCAATCACTATATGTGCAATATTGACGTCCCTTACCAGGGAAACATAGCTTTAGTTATAATGAACTGCGATTATTTATACTAGTCAATTTCCAAATTTAAATGTAGTAAAACCTAACCTACAAGTGAAAGTGTAAGAAATGAGTACTCAAATAATCGATTATTCATAGTACGACCCAGGAAACAACACGGAAAAAAGCAATTTTAACTATATGTACATAAATATTAGCGGCAATTAATGATGATTACAGTTTGACATTTATATGTTATCTCGATAAAAGTTAATGATAAATAGGGACCGTGTCAGGTCGACCTCATAAATAAAATTGATTGGACTGTTAGCGATCATTTGTCAATCGAACTTGCCCTCTTATTATATCGATATTGGCTACTATTGATCAAGGTAATTTAGACCATTGTGCCCATTCAGAAAGTATATAATTAAGTAAAACAGGTCAATTCGTTGAGGAAAAATGGATGAATGATGAAGTCCACATTAAAAGCGTCCGTACTTAACGATTTTGTCAATATTAAGACCTTTTGAATCTGTTTATACTTATTTACACTAGCGTCATTTAAATCTCGTTACCAAAGGTTATCGAGTTATATGTTAAATAATGTATTAAATCGACAAGTAAACTGCAATCAATAGTAGTAATTTTTTTTCTCTAAACCTTTTTGTTCTTTTCATTGTCAAAGATTCTCAATAATTTTTATCTTAACAATGCATCGTCTCTATTTAATTAATCCTCTTTGGGGGAGGCCTACGTTCAGCAGTGGACGGCTGTAGGCTGATGATATATATTAATGCATCGTCACAAGCAGACAGATTTCTTGTAAGTCGAAATAGCGGCATAATAAATCCTATATTATGCTAATCTATATACAATCTGCATATCTGTCATGGGCGGAGGGAGGTACGGGTTTGACGAAATTCTTTACTGCACATTTTTTCCTTAACTTCCCCCGCCCCCCTCTAAAGAATCCTGGCTACGTCCCTGATATAGAATCTATTGTATATAGTATTGTAGTGCCCTGCATAAAGTATATAATATACTATAATATGTATATGCAACAACAACACCCCGCGAAAGTGTGTCATGTAACATAATTATCTACAACTCACCCCTGCTATGATCTCATGCGGAGAGCGGATCTAGGGTAAACTAACTAGAATAATATATAGATTAGCTTCATCCATTCTAGCTTGTTAGGATTATAAAATAGGTATCTAAGTTTGCTATTCTGTTAGAAGCTAGTGCTGAGTGCTGCAATTGTGTGGTTTTTTTTAATACAGATTAAACATTGTTTTTTTTTGTAGCAAGAAATGTCTAATTCAAATTCCGAACAACATAGTGACTTGTTGTTATCTTTTCGTTGAAATTAGTCTTGCTCCACAGACTAGAATAATTAAAAAAAAATGATGTTAAAAGCGCGCGATTTTTGCAATATTTACCTATTGAATTTTATTTTCGTTATCAGGTAAATCCTACTAATATTATAAACGCGACAGTTGTAAGTATGGGTGGATGGATGAATGGATGTTTGTTACTTTTTCACGCAAAGACCGCTTAACAAATTCGAATTAAATTTGGCATGCATGTAGTTTATTTAGCTGGATTAACACATAGGCTACATTTTAAAACCGCGGGAGGCAGCTAGTGCTATATATTTGGTAATTAGTGAAAATATTGTATAAGCTATTAATTTGTAATAAATTGTTTACTGCAAAATTTATCTAACTTATTCTTTAATTTATGTTTGCATTTTTTAGTAAACAACACAAATATTGTAGTTTATATGCAGCACAAGTCTAAAAGACGTTTTGTATCTTCCTTGTAAAGTAAAAGGCACGTATCACATAGGGGAAAGAACAAATCACAAAATCGTATAGTTTAAGGCAAATAGGTAAAATAAAAGACAGCTCAAAATGCGCTAAACTATGTGCTTACTTACGTTCTATTTGACTGTCTTTGATTGTTACACAAAATCATTATGTATAAAAGATTATAAACCCAAATTCAGGTGGATCAAAGATAGAATACAATTACTTTTCATTGTAGCCTTAGATACAGCAACTGATAGCAACAACAGATATGTAGGTACAAGCGTATTTTAGAAGAGGCCTTTAGAGGTGTTGTATAGGTACTATAGCTACGCTTTGTGAGATTGAACAGGTCCAATAATAAAGCTGAAGCAACATTGACATCATACTTCATTCGTGTAGGTAAATGGTTCACGCGGTGTTAATTTTCAAAGGCCTGTTCGCCGTAACGAAGGTAGTGTGACGTAAATTGGACCACCTCCAATTCTAAGCCACAGATTAAATTTATGAAATAGAGCATCACGTCATAGACAATACACTAAATATCTATGACACTAACCACAGATACAAGGTTACACAAGATTAAAGGAATCGGAGTTCAGTAATCGGCTTTTGTTTGAATGTGAATGGTGATTGATAGGTTTTCAGTTCAAATCATTCGACGATTGAACTATTAAAACAAGACATATCTGGAACGAGATTAGGAAGAGAACAATTGCTAGACCATATCTACTGTAGACTATATGAATTTGTACGCGTCAGTCACGTTGAGTAGGTGGTGGTAATTATTTATTCAGTTATAAAGCAAATTAGTTTTTTTTTGAGGTAGGGCGAGATTCCTCGCCCAAATTGAGCTGCCCGACTGGGGAAGTACCTTCGCCTTATAGAAGACCGCAGTGAATCAACTATAGTTGTCTTTCTGCAAGTGAGTAAGGTTACGAGAGCTCGTTGGGGAGTGACTATTCTGACAGTATGGGCATTCCGTTTGTTGTCAGTTTAGTAATTCCCTCTTTTAAGAAACCTAAACGGTTTCTGCAGGGGTTGGCAATGCATTTGCAAGCCTTCTGGTGTTGCATATGTCCATGGGCGGCGGTGATCACTGACCATCAGGTGAGCCGCCTGCTCGTTTGCCCCCCTATCGCAATAAAAAAAAACCCATGCACTGACCCACTGTTGGGAACGGGTCTTCTCTCATTGGAGAGGCATTACGCAATAGTCCACCACGATAACCTAGTTGGCAGACTTCCCACGTTTCCTCACGATGATTTCCATCACCGTATTTTTTATGAATTTTTTTTTTGACAATTAAGTTTTAATCAGTAGGTTAGTAGCCATATAGAATGTATTTTTAGATCCTAATAGATATGTAGTATTGGAACCGAATTCTTCATGTCTATAACGTTTTAGCTATCATTACTATTACAAACTTGTATTTGTCATCTCAAAGATCCTTGAAACCGGTCGGTTCTTTTTTCTAATTTAATTTATTCACGTTGAAATTTAATAGTCGAGTCTTTGATTTCTAAAGCTTTTTTTTTGTTAATCAAAGAGTTGATACGTTAAATGAAGAATAATCAGACTATCTAGCTAGGAAAATAGAGCAGAAAATTGGGAAAAGGCTTTTTAGAGTTTTTAGAAGATTATGATTATTACGATGAGTGGCATTCGGTAAAATTTTAAAAATCAGCACAGGTAGGTAGGTATCTACTTATTGGGTGAATTTAGGTACAACTTATTATTAAGGGTAAATATTAAGGTCCTATGTATGTATGTAGGTACATAAATGTCCTATACAAATATAACATAGGTACGTTGTCGCATTAAAAACTTATTTCAAAACCTGTCGACACTGATGACAAATGTCTGTCTGTTTACAAACAATCATTACGATTGGTAGGACAGTTTACAGATTGCATATTGTAGTACTGAAATCTGTATTTGCAGCAGAAACAAATGATTGTGTTTTCACAGTGATGTTCATTGCGTTACGTATCCGTGATGTGATTTGTGATAGACACTCTATCAGGTCAACGTACTACGTTTTTGTGAAACGTAACACAATAGGCGTGCATTGTGGGAAATAAATCACATAGGTATTGTATTACAAGGTGAACGTGCCAATAATTGTGCACGTCTGGTGCGAGAAAAACTGTATAAGTAGGTACCTGGCAACTGGCTGCACTTAATTCACTTTTTTCTAAATGTTGCTAGTATCACTGAGCAGGTGAACGAAGACCAAGCTACGTGGATACGTAGGTGGTTTTTTGTTTTAGGAGAATACAAAAAAATATTTCATATTTATATGATCAAATTGCATAATAGACGCAAATAAATTAAGTATATTATAAATAAAATAAAATAAAATAATTTTCTTTTTAAAATAGAGTTTTTTCTAAAATGAAATTATTAGGTATTATATACATGTACTACATTAAGTAGGTACTTTATGAGATTTAAAGTTTGGGAAACAAGTGGAATGATATTACTTATATCAGTATGATTTCGGTTGTTGATATCTATAGGAAGGTTGGGTTATATTTTAAGAGACGAATCGGTAACGCGCAACACTACCGCTGTGGTTGTAAACGTCCATGGGCTACGGTAACCGCTTACCATCCATCAGGCGGGCCCTCAGCTTTTTTGCCACCTAATTGGTAATAAAAATACTATGCAAATGTCCCAATTATCGTTGAACTCCATAATAGGTTTATGGAGTTCAACGATAATTGAGTTTCACGATAACTGATGCATGCGGGTCGTCCGTAGGAACAGGAAAAGCAGTGGATATTCACAACAGACACAAGAAGTGACATGTCATGATACAGAAGTATACATACTAGAAATCAAGAATCGGTTCCTAAGGTACAATATAGCTTACACACCTACCTAATTACTTAATTATTTTATACTTCCACACGAAATATGAAGTAGGTACGTGATTTATAAACCGGTAGTAGCTAGGACAATAATAATTGCTCCGAGCCACGCCGGGTTACACCCATGTCTAATGTGCATAAGCATAATTTGTTTATTATATTCAGGTCTCATACGATTGGGTAATAGTGAAGCTTTGTGGTAAAAAGTCACCGCCTTACACCTTCCGTGAAGCACTTACTTACGTAGAGTAAAATACGAGTAATTCGAGCTCAAAATTTGATTTACGTACATAACTGCTATTGCGTAAATATTGATTTGTTTCGATTACGCAAATATTAGACTGTGTTTTTTTTTTAGATTTTATCCGGGTACATAATTGGTATTATTTTGACTCTGATTTATTGCATTGTTTACATCATCCATGGTCACTAGTTGAGAATACGCGGCAATAAAACCATTATCATCATCATCATTTCTACCCTTAGACGTCCACTGCTGGACATAGGTCTCCCCCAAGGATCACCACGACGACCGGTCATATGCCGCCCGCATCCAGTGGATTCCAGCGACCTTTACCAAGTCGTTAATCCACTATTATGTAGCGTTTCAATGTTTATTTTTTATTTGGAACAAGTCCGCCACATTAAATTGCTTCCAGAAACACCTCTAAGTTAGGATCAAGAAAAGGTAAAAGAAAAGACCAGAAAGGTACAGAAAGATCGGTAAGGTCCAAAAAATCCTGGAGATAATGAAGTCCAACGTGTTCCAGGGGAATGATTTTAAATGTCTTATGACCCGCATCGATTAATCAGGACATTACATTGGTCGATTTGGGGAAATATCAATTTCCACTACCCTCCTTATCAAGTGAGAGATATAGAATAGTGTAGAAATGCTATTTAGCATAAAAAAATTGAAATTTAGGTTTTATTTGATTACCATAAACATGAATTTATCAGAGTTACGGCTAATATTCTTGAAAGGGCTTCCCCTTAACGTACCTACGTACGCAGATACGTACACAGATAGTTCACAGTTTTTAAGTATATATAATTTAGCAATGTTAAAAACTCTATTTAATTGCTTCTGAATCACGTGGACAGTAATTATTACTTATTCTTTTTTATTCAGGTGTATGATGTAAGATGTATTTTATATCATAGCGTACTTTATTTTTGGTCTGTTGGTTATATGGAAGCAAAAAATACTAGGTACGTACTTTGTAACTAAGAAGATAAACTAGGTAGCTACAATTGTTGTAATTCATACAATACTTTTGTGTACAAGACTTTTGTGGATAATTGGCGAAATTGAAGACATAAAACCAAAACACATTTAAAATTAAAGTGTCAATTTATTCTCATGCACTCTTTTAAAATATTGCTAATGTTATTTGTATAATGTTAACTTGGGATTTGTAAACTTAAAAAAATCTCAAACCGCTCGACCGTTGCATTTTTCTGCACCGTTTGAGATCTAATTTAAATACGATGAAGGACTAATATTAACGTACCTAATGTATTTTTCCTCATTCCTCATCCGTATAACCGCAATGCCACAGCGAAGCTCACATGCTCAAACGGTGAAGGAAAACCTTTTCTCTATGACATTTTCTCCATGTCGTGTGAAGACTGCCAACCCGCAGTTGGCTAGCGTGGTGGAATATAGCCTAATCTCTCTCAAATGAGAGGAGACCCGTGTCCAGCAGTTGGCCTATAATTGTGCTCATGATGATGATGATGAAACGAGTTAGGGTATAGCCATAACAGGCAAACTGTAAAATTATAGAAAATATAATCTCCATTGAATCATCGTGTTTCTTCGCCTATGTCTAGAACAAAGTTATTTGTTCTGAGACTTTCTATTTGTACGTGACAGTAAACTTGACAGGTTTTGCAAACTGACCACAGTGTTCATTTGTGAATGCCGTTACGACGCTCCGAGTAAATACACGTGCGCTAACAAAATAATATGTGCGTAAAATTATAGCCATCTTTTTATGTTTTTATTATTATTTAACTCGAGGTTTCGGATCCTTTACAGCGTCTTTGGTCTCAGGCAGACTGCCCGTGACCATGGATGCGTGATGATGGAGTAAATAATATCAATATACCGCGATAAATTCCGTAAAAAGTAGTTTTATTTCTACACTTTCGCATTTATAGTATTAGTATGGATTAGAATGGATTTTCATAAAAACACTACAAAAGCAGAAGAATAATAATAATACCTACATATGCTATTTAATTTATTTAATTTACTAAACTGATCTTACCATTAAGTTAAGGTCATTTAATGCGTCTCTAATATGTAAGCACTTACGTAGGTACGTCGTATCTTGTCGTGTATGGATTATAAATTAAGAAATACATCTTAAGTACCTATGAAGGTATAAATAATGCATCGTAGGAATTTATTATATTATGTACGTAGATAAATAAACAAAAGAGACATTTAATTAACTTTATCTACATTATTTATTTATTTATTCATAGTCGATATCAAAAAGGCACAGGCACCATGCAAACTCTATACTTTTGGGCTAGTCTGATCCGAAATCTCGGAATTAAATATCCCGCGATAGTTTTATTTCAACAAAATAATAACAGCAAAATTCCTTTTTTAAAAGTTACACATTGAAATAAAACCTCTTTTATGGATTTTATCGCCGAACCGGACTGACTTATGGATGCTGTAAAAAGTAAGTAGTTTTATTTCAATGTACGGTAATTATTGAACTTACCAGGAACATCGTGAGCTCTGGTGGTGGGAATGTCCTTATTAGCGAAGATGTAAGCCGTCTTCGTACCGTAGAGCAGGTACGGGTCTTCTAGCACTGAAAGGCAGGTCTCTTGGCCGTTGGCGACCGCCAGGGCCATAAGCAGGAATAACCAACACATATTCTACAAAAAAGAGAAAAGTGCTGTTAAAATAATACACACCGACACGCTCTTAGTTCTGTGTTACATTTGTATGTTGAGAAGTACTACATCTATACATCTTCAGGTAGCCATTTAGGGGTAAGCCTAATCCTACTATTTACTAATACTGGCAACAATACTAAACAATGGGCTCTAAATATCCTCATAGAAAATGAAATTCTTAAGAGTCACCTACTCACTATATTTAATTAATGAATAAAAACTTCATGCAGCAGCCACTCTAAGCCAATTTACTATATCAACATAATAAAAATCCTGATATTAAACAGTTTTTCTTTATTTGTATTGTGGAATATATTTTTTTTGTTCCATTTCTATTTATTATTTATTTCGAAACCGATAAAATTGGTTAACAAAGTTTTGATTCCAAAATGTATCGGGAAGAAATAAAAAGCTTATGTACAGGCTAGACGGAGACCTTTAGCATACCTAACTAAAATTACGTTTTACGTAATAAGGATTGTATTTATTTTTTTCTTTTTATTGTAGGTACCTAGTATATATATACCTATACTAGATTTTATAGTACTTAGTAGAAGAACCTGTTCCGCGTAAATCTCTTTATAAACATACAAAGTAGTGTGGAACATAATATTATTATGTAGTAGCAAAATGCTGATATTAAAATGTGCACGTGTTCATATTATGAATTAATAATATTAATATATTTTATATTAGCTGATAGTAAATATAAATACCTACATTATTAATGAGATATCTGCATGTTTTATTATGTGAAGCAAGAATTATTATTGTTTTTGCTTATGCAAGTGAACTAATAGGTACCTACCTAAAAAACAACCAGACTCGAGACGATTGTTTAGTTAATAATAAAAAACTTGTTGAACCAGTTTTTTTTCAACATATTCAATTTAAATATACACACGTAATACCTATTTATTTATAAACTTTGCACATAGCATAGGCACAGGTACAGATATTAAATACTTTCTCTTTTACCTCAGGTTTATTTTTAATTATTAATTTAATTCGGATTTTTAAATACTATAAATAATGAACCACTTAAAAGTAAGGAATGTATGAAGTAAATGAGACAAAATGTTTACCTATCTGATGTGGTACAAAAAAGTGTGAATAGCACAAGTTACAACTCAAAAGCAAACAAACAACAAAAGCAACACAATGGGCGTGAACCCGCACTAATGTGGCATACACATAAACGTCACTTCACAAAAAAGTATTTAACTTGGAATAATTAAAAGAACGGTATTACGCTCATTACCTTTGCGCGGGAAGATTCGGGATAGAATGTGTTGTCTGTGGTAGAATTAAATGACGCGGGAAACGCGGCGGCCCGCGGGCGCTATGGCGGAGGCACTGACTTACTGACTCGACGGGACTGGGCTTGGTATACGAACATCCGAACGCTTGCTTCATAACATTACTATGGGCCCTCCGCGTGTTGTGTGCTTACAACCTCAAAACATTATACCTCTACCTATTCAATGATTACGTGATACGTCTAAGATTATGATCAAGTCAATCGTTGAACTAAAGAATTTTCTTTCAATGTCAGTCTGTGTTTATTCAGCTGAGTTAGCTTTCTTGGGTATGCAATTGTATGCATAATATACTCTACTTATTTTATAATGTGTAAATGTACTTAGCAACATCAAATATTTATATGCATGTACACAAATATTTGGTTTATCGGCAAGTTAGAAATAGAAACGACTTTAGAGAAAGCTTAGAAGCAGACTCGTACCGACATGAGGACTTGATTTTACTTACTTAAATCGGCAATTTTTGTCGTATTTTCATTATTATGCATTACTACTGTTGGCTAAGTTTACACAGATGTTTAAATGAATTACCTATTCATAGATTGAAGCGGGGAGTTGGGGACATTAGCCGTCCAACCAACAGGTATGCTTTAAAAAGTTTCTGCAAAATGTAATGCAACTTCATACTTTAAATACAAAAGTTTAAGTAAACAGGCAATAAAGAACAACAATTTCTGGAATATTCTTCAGTTAGCCTATGAATATACCGTAATTATTACCGTTCATTATTGAGAGTATTGATTGTTTTTGTGTCACGCATCGCATCGGTCTGTGGATGACATCACGACTTTGTTAAGAAAATCTCGTGTGTGAGGTAATCTTGTAACACAGGATAAATGCGTAGCTACGGGTATGCCAACTCCGTAAACTGTGAACTATTTTAATGAAATAAATACGTACGTAAGAATAATGAATTTGTTTTGTTTTCTATTGATTTATTATTCTTCTATTTTTAATTCGGACTAGGTAACGTGCGACAAATTACAGCCTCTTTTCTACTTAAGTATTTTGTACACCAATTTATATTTTGTGTGCGGTATACCTAACGTGGTGCACGAAGATAACGCAGAAATTAATTTGACTTTAAGCCATAGTTTTACTATCGGTTACCCAGAAAACCACCGTAAGAAAATGACGTAAACCGTACGCCCTATTTTCTAGCCGTTTATCTTCATATTTGATTGTTCCGAGAGAATAGTCACATGGGAAAATTTCTCCGTAAGGCATCATTTTGTCTTTCCATTACCTACCTATTAATTTTCCATAATTGTACAATTTTACTGTAAATAATAAGTACCTAATCGACGTTATTAATGAGTAAGTATACCTAATACTTCTTAGTATAGTATAAATTTTGGTTTCTTCGCCCCTTTTAGCCAGTCTTGATACCATATACAGCTTATGTTTCTTCTATAAGTACAAGATTTACCTATACTTATAGAAGATATAAACCTGATGCTTTATATCTACAAAGCCATTGTAATAGTTCAAAAAATAATGACCGCTCACCGAATCATGTTTAGTTAATATTAAAATTTTCAAGTTAAGGTTGACCGTGTCGTCTAGTTATAGTGAAATAATATTAAATTATTCGTTAATAATACGCATAGGCATGATTGCTGTCCATTCTGTTTTATCTACGCATAGTTAATTATTTACAATCTTCAAAGGTGACCTCTCATTGCATTTTATGTAAGCGTTAATCGCTGTATATTTCAGTATACATACATGTAAATATTAACGTACAGTGCCAGTCGTAAAACCCACATTATTCCAATTTCATTTCTCTCTGTGTCCAGGAGTGTCTACGATGCAAGTTACGACGTAGAAAAATCGGAAATAGAAAACTTAATTTACCTATAAATAAAAGTCGCTAGTAAGTTATATTGAAAGGTATTTGATTTAATAATAATAGTTTGCCACATACCTTAAATCTATAATCAATAATCAAAAATCGTATAATCATGAATAAATCCAGCTTACCTAGACTTTTCTAAATTTACCTTGATGAGAAGATTTAGGTACATATTGATCTATCTTAACTGTACCTAATGCCTATTTCGGTAACCTAAGCCAAGTAACCGAATACAAAATAAATCATAACACTACTATACTTAGATACTATTATGCATCTACCAGATGCGTACCAATGTGAACAGTAGAAAAAAACACATTAAAAGTTTTAATCATAATAAGCCGTAATCAACATGTGACGAAAGTCATTACGTACCTACCTTTGCTATAAGTATTAAAACCTGAGTTGCGACCTCCTTCCTCACGCCCGTAGAAAGCATGGCCAGTGAGCTTCGTTGCATGCACTCGACTCGAGCTTCAGATAAGAGTTATGAAATTGTTTGATAAGGGGATTAAAATGTTCTGCTTGCTATTTATGGAATTTAAGAGATGCTGGCTTCGTACAAACGGCTCTATTAATCCTATTATATAGCCATCATAGATTTTAGTACTTTATAGAGCTGATTTATTATGTACGAGAACTTGGGTGCACATAGGCAAGTCGAATATTCAAGTGGATAAAATTGTTGTATAAAAATTGTGTATGGAGAGCTTTGAGGAGTAGGAAGACGGGTTTGTATATTACTTATATTACTTACAGAAATTATTTGAAATGATTATTTTAGTAACTTTTTTTCCATTATAATTAGACAGCATCAAAAAATGCAAAAAAGAGAAGATATAGCGTTATAAGTAAAGCAAAGTCTAGAACCGGGTAAGTCAAGACAATGAGACCAGTAGGAATGCTTGTTCCATTGTATTTTACTAGGAAGGAATGAGCGCATGAGGTCACCATACTTTTGTAAATCGTACCTATCTATCTAATGGATTTTAATCCATCTTTTGTCTAACTTTTTCCCAACCTATTAGGTATAGGTACTATGTATATACTAAGGCGCTGTTACCTATTCAATAACGCAAATTACATGCTAACATTGCTGACTAATAATTTATATCTTATGTGGTTGGCGCTCTTTGGGGGAGGCCTACGTTCAGCAGTGGACGGCAATAGGCTGATAAGTAAGGCAGCAGCTTATCTCTTAAATAATTAACAAACGAAACTCTACGTTACCGATATTTTTCAAGTGTGTACTGTATTCATCCCTTTCTGTCAATATGTCAGTGTCGATGTGAGTGAAATAAATGTAAATTAAGGCACAGAAGGACGTTGAACTGTGTTTGTGTGAAGGTCCTGCAGCAACATCTTTATACCAATACCTCGTATTATAGTTTGCGATATAATTCATTCAGAGTCATCATACAGTATCATAAAGCAACAGCCTTATGTTTTTTTTTATGATCTACTATACTGTATGATCAGTGCCACGTTAAGCTAACTGGATGCCCTGAGCAATCGTGGCGTGCCTAAAAAAAGCTCGTTAACAGTGGGCTGAGCGTATTAATTTTCGATCGTGTGTGCCCCCCTACACGGGATGACCTTAACAATCGCTTAAATCCAGGACTGTGTATGATGCATACTTTTCAGCGCGACATTTCAAAGTATGCGCGAGAGCCCAGTAGCGTAGCGTGGGGGTTAAAGAGGGCCATGGCCCTGGGCGGCATATGAAAGGGGGTGGCATCAAGTGCCACGTCGTTTTTATACTACTAGAAAAGGGGGCGGCAAATTTCCAGACGGCCCCGGGCGGCAAATAACCACGCTACGCCACTGCGAGAGCCTACCGTGGATGCTGTAGGGTAAAGGATCTGAAAAGTCAAGATTAAATATCATAAATATAACACGAGGAAATGCATAATAAGCAGTTTTATTTTAGTATCTCCTACTATATATTATTGCTTTCGTAATACCTATTAGATCAGAGATTACGAAAAGTTATATTAATGTGGGGGCCTTAAAATTAAAATGGCACTGAATCACCGAAATACTTAAATCTATTTACTACTCTTTAATTCTTATTTGAATACGAAAATATTGTCTCTACGTATACCCAAATATTAGCTATAGGTACTTTTTTCAGTATTCTTAAATAGCTACGAAAACTTTTGAAATGGATCTCGTCGTTATGAGTGTTAGCCTTAGTTCTTTAATTCTTTGCTCTTCGTCTCTCAAAATACAGACAGCTATAATAATATTTAACATCGAGTTTTAATCTCTTGTTACACATTTGATTAATCGATTCATCATAAATCTCCGATATGCGCGTAAAAACATCAACATGGACATTTTCAATCAATCCGAGCACGTCCGTTTCGCATACCTTTGCGTTAACATTACTGTAACAGTTTCTATAGAAGCTATAGCTATATACGTACGTATATATTGTACGCGGTGCATACGACGCGACCTCAATTTTCATGTGCGGTGACCCGTCCGACGTCCACAAATGCCACATGATCTGTTACACGCAAGAACAGCAAGCTCGTTATACCACTTTTGGACCTTATGCTTACAATAATAAGGTTGAAGTGTGTCTACCGTCACGTTTGTCGATTGTACGAACCTTGGCACTATGACTACGGTATTATGGGCGAGATGCGTGTCGTGCATTCGAGGCAATTGAAAAACATTGGTTTAATTAGTAATTTTATATAGTTTTGTACATTATGGCTGATTTGCACACCAGGCAAGGCGCTGTAGACAATAGTACTGCAACATTGGCGCCAGCTTACACATCGATTTACACGTGTTCCATACTAGGCCATCGCTGATGTGTCAGTCGTATTGCCCATTGTGAATGACTCCGTATAAACCTGCTCTGCCGATCTGGATTAAGATAGAAAAGTGGTGTCTTTAGACTTCGAAAAGATTATTCTTGATTAACAGTGACTGGAGGAAAAGAACCGAAGATAGAACTGTGTTCACTAGGGGAGGCCTACGCAGTGGACGAATATAATACCTAGGCATAAAAATAGAGCAAAAATGTCTTATGGCAAACTTAAATGATGAATTTCAATTAAACCAATATTACAGGTACTTTTGAACTTTTTACTAGTTTTTGTTAAAACTAGTTGCACAATACCTAAGTACCTCCTTACTTAGGTTTTATGCAGAAGAGCCCACAAGAAACTCAAGTGCGATTAATATAAATTGATTTAAGCCATTATATGTGTGTGGTGCCATTACTTCTGTTAGCATGGATCATTTATGTTACCATTTTTTTATTGTTTTTTCATTATTTAGTTACCTACGATTGCAGTATAGCACAATAAAATACAACAAGTTAAAACATACACTTGAATAACTGGCTAACTTTTTTGATAATCCCGCCATTTTATGCTGTCTATGGTCTACCTCTACTTTGACAACTTGATCCACGTTTTGTTATACTAATGTAAGATATTATAATTTATTTCGTTATATATTATTATCTTACATTTATATTGTAATTTTGTTCAATATTCATTGAAGTAATACACAATTGCACATTAAACACGTGTATTTTAATTTATTTTCACTAATAATTTTATGAGATTCAATGCAGTTTGTTTAAATAATCCAAATGAAACAGGTATTATTTTTCTGAAATTAAGATTTACTCTTGCAGCATTTACTTGATATATTTAGAATAATAAAATACTTTAGTGTATTGAAATATAAAAATCGAAACGTAATAACAATCTTTTGATTTGAGTGAAAGTCAAAAATTCGTAATCTATGGTCAGTCACTAATGGCGTGTCTTCCTGTTACACACGTTAAATCGTCAAAATGGCTAAGAAAAAAGGCGACGAGAAAGTGAACCCAACACCTCAAAGTGATAATGAGGAGCCGAATTTTGACGAGGAGCCCGACTTTGACGATCCGGAGGGTTTCGTTGATGATATTACCGATGAAGGTGGGCAATTTTCCGTGACAAGTTTGACCGGCCATATGCGTCACCCACGCATTTTACAAGATTTCAGTCATATCGTTACTATTTTTAACGTAATTGTAATGCTTACTTTGTGTTATGGACTTAAGATCAATGTGTTTTTGAAGTTTACCAGTGCATTAATATAGTGTAATGAAAGTTATAAAACCTAACCTAACTTTGACGTTGCAGAGTTGTTGGCAGACCTTTTAGAGCAGAAACCGAAGGAATCTGACAGTTATGAAAACGTGATCGTGGTCGACGGGTGTCCGCAGGTCGGACCTGAACGCCTTGAGAAGCTTCAGAGCGTCATAAACAAGATATTCAGCAAGTTCGGGAAGATCGTCAACGAGTATTACCCAACCAGTGAGAATGGAAACACGACAGGGTACATTTTCCTGGAATACAGCAATCCTCAGAACGCCACCGAAGCCGTGAAGGCTACTAATAACTGTAAATTAGATAAGCAGCATACATTCTTAGTGAATTTGTTCACTGATTTTAAGAAGTAAGTACCTCTTCGTGCATGCTTAGTTACAAACAATTTGGTGTTAAATTCTCAAGGTTATGAGTGTTATCATATAAAGTTCAATGCACCATCCTAGTTCTCACTTTGGTCTGCGATCAGGACATTAATTGAATAAGTTTTTTTCTCTTGCTACATTTCAGGATTGTATTAGATATCCTTTCAAAATGGTTCCTATAAACAGCAAAACATGTATGTGGTCTTTTTAGTTGTTGAACACTGCCTGCTTAAAAGAAATATCATGTCATGTTTTGATTGCATTCTATAACTGTTTTCTAATTTCTGTTATCTATTTAAGGCTAAATTTCTGTTTTTATTTGGTGCTAAAGTATTAGAGCATAGAAAAAATGACAGAAAAAATAAATATGGTGAAGCATATTTACAACCGCTATACATAATATAAATAACTTAATATTCAAATCCTATATACTATAAACTTCTAAAACTTTATTTAAATTTCTCACAAATGTTTTCTTCCTCACCAGATATTCAGATATCCCTAAAGAATGGGAGCCTCCAGCACCACAGCCATTCAAGGTCCAATCAGACTTACAATGGTACTTGATGGACCCTGATGCATATGACCAGTTCCTGGTGGGCATCGGCACTGGTGTAGCACTACAGGTGTGGCAGAATGCCCTTCCTGAACCTACGCTTATGCAGGAGAGACCGGTTAGTATATTCTGTTATTTATGTAATACACGTATGTAATATACTAATAATATAAATGCAAAAGTGTGTCAGTCTGTTGGTCTGTTTTTCAGTCTTATTTGTTACTTCTTCATGAGTCAACTGATTAATTGTGAAAATTGGTATGAAGATCATTTGAGTTTGGGGACATAAGGCTAGTTTTTGTCCTGGAATTGATCCTTTTATAGCATGAAATGGTGGGTGCAAGTTCCTATGCAGGCTAAAGTATTTTTTATTCCACATGGGTGGCAAACAAGCCGTTACCATAGCCTATGTACATTTACAACACCAGAAGTGTCACTTGCACATTACGAATTTTAAAAACTAGTACGTTAACACTTTTAAAATTAAATACATAATTTAACTACCTAAATACTGATTTCTTACACTAGGGAATGCTAGACATTGATACAAAACTTCACTTAACTTAGTACTTGAGAATATTCTAGTATTAGTTAATAGTTAGTGTGTTGTAACTAAAGGTTCTATCTAATTAGCAGGTTGAATAGTAAGTCATTTAGTTAAGGAGTTGTTGGGCCATACCTACTTCCAAGACATTAAGTAAACATGAGGTTGATACAAACATGGGCACCATCACCTTCTTTTGAAATCATTAATTTGATCTGTGATCTCTTGAAATATAACTCAATTTTTCTGTAATAGACATTGAAACAAAATTTGAACTTCCAAAACTGATCAATGACTTTGGGTCTGTATCAGGTTTAATAATGGTTATATATTATTATTATTATTGATAATACTTAATCATATTTTTGACTGTTTATAAACATGGATATATTTATAAACAATCAAAATAGTAATACCATACCATTTAGTAAGTAAATATTTGCTCTCTTTTGCTTTAGAACTGGACGGAGACATATGCTGCATGGTCGCCACTGGGAACATACCTGGCGACGTTCCACTGGCGGGGAGTGGCCCTGTGGGCTGGCCCCAAGTTCTCCCAATTCCAGAAGTTCTTCCACCCAGAAGCTAGATTCATCTCGTTCTCGCCATGTGAAAATTATGTTGTTACATTCTCACCCACTGGCGATAGGGGTGAAGATAAGAAGCTCATCATTTGGGACATCAGGTTGGTAGCTTTATTTATTTAGTTGGTAAAAATGGCAGATATAACATATTTGAACAGCTAACATCAAAATTTGCTACTTGATTTTTACTTTCATAATGTATTTAGTTAATATATACATGAAATAATAATATATAATAATAGATAAGGGACAGAGTCAGTGTTACATGTAATTCAACTTACAGGTACATTATTAGGGATTGCATTCTGCCCAATGTTTAGAGTAAAAAAAGTACCATTACTACTTTCTATTCTAGAAATGTCTTACTTTTGTCTGAGCTAAATACACTCTCATTAGTGATAGTTCCAACTCGACAAAACGGGTTTATTATTATGTATGCAACTCGCGACGTTAGAGCTGAGACTGAGTACGACATGGCTTTACAGATTTGCATATAAACAAAAAATAATACTTTTCTTGAACATATTTGTTTAATGGTTTTTCAACTAGCCTGCTTTACAATGCCTGAAAGTTCTGTTGTGAAATAGTTTCAGTAAAATATTTAATAAGGTTTAAATTAGTTAAGTAATTGGTAATCATTATTATGAATCGAATCTTGCACAATTAACACAACACAGCCAACATTACAATCAAACAATATTACAGTCAAATTTACAGGCATATTAGTAATAATCAAGCAAAGCATTAATCCTTATACAATAAAATCTTAATTACTATTTTTGCAAATAAATATCTACCGGTTTATTTTAGGACGGGCCAGGAAAAGCGTAGCTTCCCACCTCCGGACGAGTATGTGACGTGGCCTGTGTTCCGTTGGAGTAAGGACGACCGGTACTTCGCTAGATTAGGCCAGGATATGCTCTCCGTGTATGAAACGCCCAGCTTCGGTCTGCTAGACAAGAAGTCCATCAAAATCCCTGGAATCAGGTATATTTTTTGTTCTTTTGCCTCAACAAGAAATTATTTTAATTATCAGACAGATTGGGTAAAATATTGACTTATTAATAATTTAATCCAGTCCAGGTCTAGTTTTACCCCCATGTAAAACTGGACCATTTGATTAAAGGGACCATTGGATTTTTAGATAAGTGTATTCAACATTTTTTATCTATAAACCTTGTGTTGGTTTAAAATTTTATTTTTCATTCACAGAGACTTCAGTTGGTCGCCAACAGACAATATAGTAGCGTATTGGGTGGCAGAAGACAAAGATGTACCTGCTAGAGTAACACTTCTAGAACTTCCCAACCGTACTGAAATCCGCTCCAAGAACTTGTTCTCTGTAGCCGACTGTAAGATTCACTGGCAGAAGAGTGGAGACTACCTATGTGTTAAAGTAGACCGCTACTCTAAAGTGAAAAAAGACAAAAATGAGATCAAGTACTCAGGAATGTACTACAACTTTGAAATATTCCATATGAGGGAGAAGGAAATACCTGTAGACTCAGTAGAAATTAAAGAACCTATTCAGGCATTTGCTTGGGAACCTGTTGGGTCTAAATTCGCCATTATTCATGGTGACCCAGCCAATATCTGCATTAGTTTTTACCAAGTCAACACTGGGCAGGCCCCGACTCTGTTGAAGAAGTTCGAGCGACAAGCCTTCAATCACTTATTCTGGTCTCCTTCCGGGCAGTTTATTGTGTTAGCTAACCTTGGACTGACGGGTGGTGCTTTGGAGTTCTTGGACACCAATGATTTCACTATCATGAATGTCTCTGACCATTACCAGGTGTGTATAATTCATTTTAAAAAAGACTACCTTCAATGTACAAATATATTTTATTCTATAGGTATCCTTAAATGTGATCTCAGATATTTTGATGATAATGGTATATCTGCTGGTTAAATTTAAATACAGAATAACATCATTTGTTATTTTATAAGAGCTTTCTGTGAACAGATGATGATATAATGCTGACATAAATTTTACAGATGTCTGGCATTGAATGGGATCCAACTGGCCGATTCGTTGTGACTGGCGTGTCTTCACTCAAGAGCAAGATTGATACTGGTTACTACATCTGGTCCTTCCAGGGTAAAATAATAAGAAGGTTAGTACATAGTCTCTATTGAACTATTGGTTTATAACTAAGTGCATTCGGACCACATTCACAACAAGTTACGATACATAAACAGCCTACCTACTCAGCACTGCTTGGTATTTGGAGTTGCTACTAAGGATTTTTTTAGCACAGTATGAAATGTTATTGAAGTAAGACTTTCAAAGTAGCTGTTGCCTCGTAAGGCATATGATTTTGAACCTTATGCTATTGCATATTGGGTGACTTAACAAAGTCACCCCATATGCATTCTTAAAATGTAACATTTATTATTGCATATTGCAATATCTATTGCGAATTTTGTTATATAATTGTCATGCGTTTATCAATACTTGTGTTGGTAAAATTAATAAGCATCACTCGTGTTTGTTTTTTAATAAATGAACAATAGCGTTCGATTCCTCAATTCGTTTTGTCGGCAGCACATTCGCTACGCCGAATTCAATATACATATGTATATATTGTTGTAAGAAAATTACCTTAGGGTCTCTGAATTGTTCTGTCCAGAGTGATGAAGGAGAGCTTCGCGCAGTTCAACTGGCGGCCGAGGCCACCGACGCTACTCTCTGAGAAACAACAGAAGGACATCAAGAAGAACCTTAAGAAATATTACTCACAGTTCGAGTCTAAGGACCGTATGCGCAGTAGCAAAGCTAGCAAGGTACACTCAATATATATTATTATGCACTTTCAACTTGTGTAGTGGGAAAAACAGTTTTAAAATACTTCAACACTTTCTTACACTTTTTACTAATAAAGCTGTTTTAATGCGTGTTATCTCATATACTTGTGAAGATAACATTTACATATTATTCGATTATATATAAAATATTTGTCGAGTGGTATTTGAGTGAAATCAATATTTTCTCTAATTAATGATCAGTCACTTAAACTTTTTCATGACTGCAATAATGAATATAACTACTTTTTGGTCATTCTTATAGACAGCAAATTTTGATTTAAAATTAAACTTACGTAACCAACTTTAAATCAAAATCGAGGTTTAACGTTACGTAAGGTGCAGCATCAATTAAAAAAAATATTATTTTGTATATAGGAATTGGTGGCTAAGCGTACTGAGCAAATGAAGAAACATGTGGAGTACCGCGAGGCCAAGGTTCAGGAGTGGAATGAGCAGAAGTCGCGCCGACTAGAGCTCAGGAATTGTACGTATTAATTTTACTTTTACGAATGCTATACTTTTTGGAGCAAATCTTTGAAAGGTATCTAGACTGAGTCATCAATCTGAGGAAGCTTGCTATATTGTTATTTATTGTTCTTTTTGACATCTTGCCTCTTAGTATAAAGAAATAATAACATGCGTTTTTTCCCCCACAGACGTTGACACAGATGCTATCGACACCGACTCGACAGCGACGACGGTAGAAGAAGTTGTAGAATTTTTCGTGAAAGAGGAACAAACGGTTATCGAGTAGTCACCATTCCGCTCACACGTTAGGGGTCGGCGTTCGAACACCGACCTCAGATATATTCCGATCAACGGATAAAATACATTTTTAATAAACAGACCACAAAGTATACAGTTTTTTTGTACCTTCATCCCGCTTAAGTCACAAAAGCTTTTTATACGCGATTGTTGCATTATGTTCAGTGTAAGATTTCGGTTTATAAATTATACAATAGGTAATGTTAATAGAAATCATATTAAATTGATATGTTTCAAATGGAAAACGGCCTTTTAATACCTGTTTGTAGTTATTTTTGTTACAATTATTTTTAAGGTGATGGTATGAAATAAACTATTGATAAACATCCGAAAAGGGAGAATTATTTATTATTACAGCCAACTGAAGTTATCAAAATTTTATTTAAGTCAAATTTAATTTGTGTGTTATTTATTTTAGATTTGAAGTTCGTGGATTATTGGATTGAAAGATATAAGAGCAATGGCTAGGTACAAGTAATTAACGCGAAAGCTGCCTTTGCGAGTGACTAATATCTTACTAACATATTTAATTTATGAACTAGGCACGAGTGTTAATAATAAATATGTCCTTATTTGTATAATATACGTCTCACTCCCGCTTCAAAATACAGTTTCAAAATAAGTTTAGAGAAGAATTACCATAGTTCCTAACTCGAATACCTGAGATCTTAGCATATTATATCTAGTCTTGTGACTACGACTCTACGGCTCCGTCTCCGTCTTGGGAAGTTTTCCAGTCACTAAGGCACGAATTGGCTTTGATAGGGGGGGGGGGGAGGGGGATTGGCTGTTGAATCTTATACTACTACCGAAGGTTATTACTTATTATCTATCTATATATTATATAATGGTTTGTCCTGACTGATTCATCAACGCAGAGCCTAGGGTTAAAAGCTTGAAATTTTGGCATTTTATTACGAAAACATCCGCTAAGAAAGGAATTTTAGAAATTCAACCCCTTAAGGAGTGAAATGAGGGATGATTGGTTGTATGGAAATCCGTCATTTTCAGTTATAGGTATGACATTCATACACACGTTTTTGGTTAGAAATAAATAAATACTTATTTCAGGATTACTAAAAGTTAACCCTCTAAGAGGGTGAAATAGGGGTTGAAAGTTAACATGGAAAGTCCGTCATTTTTAAAGTAAGTAGAATGAAATTTAATATACAAGCTCCTAAGCAAAAATAAATGTGTAATACGTGTTTTATCGTTTTTGGAAACTCAACTCCTAACGGGCGAAATGACGAGGAGAAATTACTAAATTAGTATTAAATTGCGCGGACGGCTGCAAGCAACAGCTAGTAGTACATATTTATGTACTTACTTTTATTTTGTAAATACGTAAGTAGGTATTTATTATGTATAAATACAGCCATGAGTCGGATACAAATGTCGAGGCTCTTCATACAAACATTTGTCCCTACCGGGATTCGAACCCGGAACTCTTAGCATAAAAGGCAGGGTTAACTACCGCTACAACACTTCATTATTTATCAATTAAAGTGTTCTTTTACTGCCTCGCTGGTCTAGTGGTCGTAAGTGCAACTACCGAGCAAGAGGTTTTGGGTTCGATTACCAGGTCGAGCAGTGTTATTGGGTTTTTCTTTGTAATTCTCAGTAGCGGTTCGGAGTTTGAATTCGTGTCCGGTTCTTGGTTTAGGTTGATGTTTATGTGTGATCTGGAACATACCGGCGAAATGTGGGTGTGCCTCTGTCTAAACCTACGGGGATTACAGCGTGATAGAGAGAGAGAGAGAGAGAGAGAGAGAGAGAGAGAGAGAGAGAGAGAGAGAGAGAGAGAGAGAGAGAGAGAGAGAGAGAGAGAGGAGAGAAGTCCGCTACACACATCCTCGCACTTCGACTTCCACGGCTCAGCGATCAGGCACATCTCTAGTCAAATCAGTCGCTTCATTCACACCGTTCTACAACCTCGCTACACATCTTCACACCGCCACCGCCCAGTATAAATAAATAAATATTCCTGGACATTATGACAGCGCCATCTAGTTCCGAGCTAAGCAACGAGGCTTGTGTTACGGATACTAGTTGGTTGATATACTACATATATACTTTTTTTGTAAATACATACATATTATACATAGATACATCCATGACTCGGATACAAATGTTTATGCTCATCACACAAACATTTGTCCCTACCGGGATTGGAACCACCCGGGACCCATAGCACAGAAGGCAGTGTTAACTACCGCTGGACTAACTGGGTCGTCAAAGTTTCCTCGCACATCTTCTTCGGGCGAAGCGAAGGAAAATTTAGGTCAGTTCATACTGATTCAGAGTCATCTTATATGTAAAATTCTCGTGTCACAATGTTCGTTCCCGTACTCTTCCGAAACGGCTTGACCGATTCTCATGAAATTTTGTGAGCATATTGAGTAGGTCTGAGAATCGGCCAACATCTATTTTTCATACCCCTTAGTGATAAGGGTTGTCCACCAACCCCTATAATGTGGCAAAACAACGTTTGCTGGGTAATCTAGTATTTTATATAAATAAATCATTTAATCATTATTTGACACAAACACAGGTAAAGTCCACTATGTTTTACTCTTACGAGCGTTTACGAGCTCTTACGAATAACATAACGTTTTTTTTAACGCACATCTATGAAGAATGCGCTTTGTAACGACAGACGCTCCGCCCATGTTACGTGTCAACTTGCTTAATTATTTTCATGTCATCAATTACTATCATCATCATCAACTCATTTAATAACCCACAGCTGGGAATGTATCCCACGCTGTCTAAGGCCAAACCGCACTAGGCTGAGTGCTGTTTGGCAAACTTCACACGCCATTGAGAAAATCTCTCAGGCGTTGTCTCTTCAGGTTTCCTCATAAATATTTTTCTTCACCGTTTGAGCATGTGATAAATATGCACGTAAAGGTGCGTACAGATTACGTACAATACCAGGTTATAAATCATTGGAATATAACATGTTATTAATTTTTACAACAATGTTATATAACTTATACGCGTAAATAGGTAAGAAAACAACACTGTAATTGTAATATAACAATGTTACCGAATGCTACGTAGTGTGGACGTGTTTATAAAACACAAGTTATGTATAATAATATGGAATATAATAAACCGCGCATCAAAAATACTGATTGAGCGACAAAATTACTGATTGAGCAGCAAAATACAGATATCGGTTAGGTCAGAACTGTGACCACACAACGCCAGAACCAAATCTGAATACCAAGAAAGTGTATATAAGTAATAACAATACTTTTAATGAACATATTTGGGTGCACATTCAGTATATTTGGTGGAACACAGGCAAAATTAGGTAAATGAAATGGGAATAAATCGAAGTACTTTTAAATACCATCCATAATATAACATGTCAATAAGTTTGTATGCACCTTAACTTCGAAAACTCGCTGGTGCCTGTGCATTGAATTCGAGACCGTTGATTGCACAGCCCACTGATCACACCACTAAGCTATCACTGCCTCACTTCTACCTACATCAATAATACTCGTAGTAAGTTACTAAGCGTAGACTCCGTCCTAATCACTTTTAGGAAAAAAATCCGAAATTACGTGTCTTGTTCATCTAAGACGATTCGTCTTATATTCTGCGAAAGTAATTAGGGCTGTCAGTTTTTGTAAGAACCTAAATGTTATGGTTCGTCCCGGTTTTAGATTAATCCGTCAAGGTAGGTAGGTACTAATTACTAACTGTAGGAAATTAAGTATTGTTGACAGTGTCGGTTCCAGCTTTCGACTCAGAGTGGGTTCATAGGTAGCCTTGTAATAAATAAATAAATATTTCTAGATATTATCACACAGCGCTATCTAGTTCCGTGGTAAACAACGAAGCTTGTGTTACGGATACTAGTTGGTTGATATACTACATTATTTTATACTTTTTTTTTGTAAATACATACATATTATATATCCATGACTCGCATACAAATGTTCATGTTCACCACACAAACATTTGTCCCTACCGGGATTCGAACCCGGGACCCATAGCACAGTAGGCAGTGTTAACTACCGCTGGACTAATTGGGTCGGCTAAAGTAATGCGCCACTGATTCGAACAGGGGGGGAGGGTCACAATGGTCAGTTATCTAGGTTATAACACGATATTAAAATTAAAAATAAAATTTTCTGGTCGATTAACCATGCCCAGGGTGGGTCATGGCCCCCAATACGTCTCCCGTGGGGTCCCGTTGGGCAGTGGCAATTGATTTCAATGGCCATTTTGGTCTTAACAGGTCTTAAGCTCATATAGAATCTTGTGTCCGCCTCATAGCGTTAATAATATTTCCACGGGTACCTACCTAATATAGTTCCGACGACGCACAGTGGCCTGAAATTCGCGTTTCATTTTTTGCTGGGAAATCGTTTAGATTTCACTCTTTAAATACTTATATATTATGAATTGTTTTGGTATTTTTAACATACCTACTACATTTAAATAAAACTACTTTTTACAGATTTTATCCCGGTATATTTGATATTATTTTAACACGACGTTTCGGATCCTTTACAGCATCCATGGTCACGGGCAGACAGGTGTTGGTCGTCTTGAAGTTATAACTACTAACAGCTACCCTAAATTTTTAATTGTTATTGACAATTAAAATGTAGGGTAGCTGTTATAAAATATATCACGATAAAATCCGTAAAAAGTAGTTTTATTTCAATGTCTAATATTCGCGTAACGAAATCAATATGTTATACCTACTTCATGCCAACGGGAGACGTGTGCCATTTATTCTAAAAATCATTAAAAATATATAAGGATAAATATATTTATGTGGGTATTTTTTTATTTATTTTTGTAGATTCTTCAGATTCTAACGCGCTGGTGTGTTTACTAAAACAATTTTTAGATTAAATATAAATACATAAGTAACAAATATTTATAGATTATACAAATATTTGTTTCAAATATTTATAGATTATACAAATATTTGTTTCAAATATTTATAGATTATACAAATATTTGTTTCGCACAGGATTTGAACCCGTAGCGCTGATGCTCTACTTCAACTTGGGGAAGGAACTGTGTTAAACCAATAGTGTTGTAAGTAATTACAATTTTTCCTTTATGAGGCCCGCCGTCGCTACCTTACTGGCAACAGTATAGAATTTGCCTCGCTTTTAGAACAAACCCCCGGGCGCCTAGTGCACTTTAAGACGAAAATATATTTTCTAGCTAAAGTGTGAAAAAGCTTAAAGTCCGTTGGAAAAACATTCGTTGTAGCTTACATGAGCGCGCATGAGCGTGGTCGCGACGCATCCATTCAGAAGCGCCGCCCTTCAGTTCGGCACGAATTTTCTTCGGAACGCACGCCCGGGGACAATTTCCCGCGCTTTTCGTAATTCGAACTAATTTGAATTTTAATAGTTAAGTTCGCGCGTCAACGTTATTTGTGTATAAGTGTAGTAGGTGATTTAATGTTTGAATTTTAGTTGAGTTTTATAAATTTATTGTTGGTTATAAAATTAGAAGTTTTTATTTTTGTTTGCGGATATATTTTTTCGGTCCAGCCCGCGTTTATTAAACGGTGAGTTTTTATTTAATTTCTAACTTGGCGTGAACTATTGTTTTGAAAATAAGTTACCATAGATTATAAAAAAACCTGTTACCAAAAATGTGTTATCTATAAGTTCTAAACTCAACCTCATACGTAAATACTGTTTTCTTCTTGTCTGAAGAAAGATTTTTACGGTCACTTGCAAGACGTGTTTTAATTAAAGAGAAACCATTAGTCTGTCCATCACACGCCAAGCACATAGCGTAGCGACACCAAATAAATTTGTTTCTCATGTTATCGAAATAAAGCTATTGGGAAATCTGTCAAAAATATTTTTGGGATATAATACTATGTAGTAGGTAATATTAATAATTTGGTAGTCGCACGATGTTCGAGTATTTTAGGATGTTATTTATATGTCACTGAGGAAAAATACTGCGATAATAAATACAGTATTTTTCCTCAGTGACATTCGCAAATTATTTATTGATTATTGATTATATTTTATTTACCTACCCACCTAAATTTATACCCAAAGTTAAAAGGGCAGCAATTTTAATGTTGTTACAATAGCATAATATTATTTAAAAAAAAAACCAGACGTTGAAGTGTATCTACCTACGAATAATAAAAAAAATATGCTTGAAATGAACTACGCAGCTATTCGGCGTAAACTCTTGGGTTCGGTTCCCAAGTTCTGCAAGGTGCTTCAAATTCTCATTAGACACTTGAAGTTTGGATTCGTGTCCGGTTCCATAGCCGGACAGGAATGTAAATATCATAATGATCTTGCGTTAGGACTCGCATCCTTACCGACGAACTATGGGTGTACACACTGGTGTACATCTACTAAAGTACCACTCAGGGCATAAAATTAATTCCGACTATCGCTAATATCGAAAACAATGAAAACTTTAATGTACTAAACTACTTAAACAAACTACTTATTTATAATGGACCGAAGTATCCACAAATATTTAGATGCCAATTATTATTAAAATTAACAAACCTCTTTTATGTGTTTCCAATAAAATGATTATAATACATCGTTCAATATCATGTGCCAAAATACGTAAATATTTACAAGAGTTCAAAGCCGTGCATAAATTGCAATAATATTTATAGATTTCACTAAGTAATTCACTCTTTGATTTTTATAACAAGTCATTTGTTTTATAAACATTACTGAAAGATGTAATTTGTACCTTAGAGCTACGTCAAGTACCGTATTACAATTTTATCTAAAGTGGTCTTTGTGTTTTAATTAACTTTTGACCTTTCCGGGTCCGATTCGTTAACATCATTTTGATTTCATTTTCATTTGATCTTAAGGAAGCTCTTAAGCCTATTTAGAAATTAAGCAGTGATTAATTTTAGCTATATATCGACGGTATTATGGCATAATAAATTATTGCATGTGCTTATCGGTTTAAAAAAACGAACTGGCTGAATGAAAATTCAGAGGCCAATTAAAAAAAAAAAGGATGATACCATTAGTGCCACAAACCATGATTTATTTGTGCTACGTTCGCTGCGCTTAAAAAAGAAATATTTTTACTTGTATTCCATATTCGGCTTTTTGAATTTAGGTAATCGTAGTTCTCTGATGTCAAAAGCAAAATAGGGACCTACAGCAATTAGTCTGTGAGGTTAACGGTCTAGGTTTAAAAAAAAGAATTTTATTATATTGTTTTAAAAACCGACATTTGTTATATTTTGATTGGCTAGTCTCATAATTACCTAAGTATTTTTTTTTTATTATAAAGTTGTTATAAACTGAGATACTTCTACATAAATTAAGTGACTCAACTCAATCAATGACTGTAGAATTGTAGACATAATATATAAGCTATGATGGATAGGCGATTGACTTTTGTCTTTTGTGCATAGACTAATAATAATTATATAAACTGTATGTAGTTACTTCGTGTTCGTACATGTCACGAATAAATAAATCTGTAGATGGTGCATAAATACAACATCCTAACAACACCCGCAGAGTTTGTATAATAGCAATGTATAATGTTTTTTTAGTTCTGCGGTACGCATCCAGGTTATTTGATAGATCAAGTACATAGGCTGCACTTCGTGCTGCAATGCGGAAAACAAAACAAACAATTTAACTCAAAAGCATCTGTAATATTGGTCTACTTGAGTAATTGACTTTGAAACAGAAAATGAAATCTTTGATTCTCAAAAAACAATAGACAATTAGGTAGTTTTCAGAACATACAATATAATATGATAATAATGTTGATTTATTTCCTCCCCACAATTACAGAACAGTGATAATCAGTCGTTATACGTATCAATGTAAACACTAATTAAAATAACATGTTTTTCATGGTAACTGTAGGTATACCTAGTATTTAACCGACTTCAAAAAGGAGGCGGTTATATTATTAATCCATATTTCGCATACAATCTTTCAATTAATTCTTTCCACAGTGAAACCAATTTAAACCTCAACATTGATTGATTAGCAATAGAGAACCTATCAATTAATGGCAATCTGTGATGGACAAATTATACTCTGTAATCTGGGCAGCCTTAGTCATACATGCTGCGGTTACAAACAACATGGCGACCGATTCATTATTTACTTAATTTTTTCAAATCAAATCAAATCAAATCATTTATTTCAATTAGACCAATACAGGTGCTTTTGAATTGTCATATTTAATTGAATTTAGTTGCACGGTTCCAAAAGGTAGGTCTTATGGAGAAGAACCAGCAAGAAACTCCATAGATACTCTTTTAAATTATCTTTGTCTTTCAATTTGATTGATTGAAATGAGACATTAACCGTTATAGTGAATCAAGCTTTATTTTAAATAGTCGTGTGTTGTATTTACGGCGTTATTTTTATCTGGTCGTCTAAGAGTAAGTATGAGACGACGATAGGGTTTGAGTCCCGGTAGGTGCAAGGTTGGTGTGATGAGCATCAACATTTTTATTTAAGTTATAATATATAATATGTTTATATTGTCAAATGATGTATGTATCTATGTAGTGTATCAACGATCTAGTATCCGTAACACAAGACTCAATGTTTAACTCGGAAATACTGTGCGCTTAATTTATTAATTATTTTTAACGTTTTATACGTATATTAGCGAACCCCATTTAGGCGATCCCAAAAGAGGATGGGAAGAGATAATCTACAAATTAAAATGTAGTGTTGGCAATTAATGGAATGATTCTGTCATTAAAAAAAAAACACATGCAAATGTATGTACCTATTGTTTCGATATTTATTACAACAAGTGCTATCTACGTTAGTTCCTTAATATTCTATGATAATAATAAGGTCAGCAAAGCTTTGAATTAGTTGTATTTGCCCTTTTCAATAATTAGTTTCTTGACATTAAGACATTAGCCCTAACAATTCATAAAAAGATTTCCCGCGCGTGTATTAGTGATGCGACAATGGCCCGATTTACCGAGTTTAGTTGATTATTAATGAGATTCGATCATTCGAATTCATTTAGGTACGATCGGTAACTTGAGCAATTAATTTTAAATTTACCGATATTAACGTTCGATTTAATTTGATGAAATCTTTTGAATAAATTTTTAAATTATGAATTACGTCTCATAAAGTTGAATTGATTAGGGTAATTTGGAATATGTAGGGTAGTATTTAAAAAAAATCTTATGTCTTTTCAATTGAAGGATATTTGACGATCGACTTTACACGCAATAATGTCACTAGGAACTTTTTAGTGTCGATAATAATTCTATGAATGCATAATAATGCAAAAATACTTAAGCGGTGGGTGTTAAAATGCACAGTATTTTCATTTATCTTGTCCTACATTATAGTTAATATGGTTTTTTATAGGACAAACTATACATTCACGCTATACTAAGTCTCTGCATCTTCTTTAAGGATCAGGATTAACAGTACCACACTATTTGACAATAAAGCCCGACGTGTCCCAGAGGAATGATTAACTTTTCGGTTATATACATATGTAGAGGTCTTAGTGTCACGTCACTTCACTAGTGAGTACAGTTTATATACTTATTTAATTGAATTAATTTCCCAACTTTTGCTTTGTATTTTCCAGTTGCTCTTCCGTCCGCAAACAAAGCTAGCTAGAACTAACATTTCACTCTGTTTTTTCCTGTCTTTTATTTCTTTTGCCGTCCACACAGAGCTGAATCTATCTTCATTAATCCTAGATTAAGGGCGAGGGATTTTTTATCATCCTGCGGATCCCTACAGCGATAAGTTAATACGGTTTAACTGTTATATACCTACTTTAGAGCCTAACCTACAGAGGGTTTTTATTGCGTTTTTGTTTTTGTTTATATACTTAGGGAAAAATATTCGCCAAGACATTGATGATTTATTTGTATCTGAACCCTGCCTTATAACATTAAAATAATCTTAGTAATTTTAACAGGATTAAGATATGATTAGACGTATTTTTAAAAATGTGGCATATTTAAAAAAAAAAACCATATGTTTGTGTAATAAAACCCCGTCATAAGGTAGATATAGTCTGAAAAAAATATCACGGTGGAATTCGTTTCTGTCACTAAGTCCATTTTGTTGACATTCTACATTATAGTACCTACGTGTTTCAACTAATGTTTTCGGGGATTACAAAGTCAAAGTCAAATCTTCTAAATCAACACTTATTTATTCAAATAGAACGATAATATTTTAGTCTATTTGAAATAAATGTTTAGTGCAGGTGCTTTTGAATTGTCAGAACTAGTTGACTAGAATACTAGAATAGGCACCCATTAAGTGTTATTTTTAGTGGTTTACTAATCGTTTCACACACAATATATTTCGATTTATCTATTGTTTTTCTAGTGGTAGATATAATAGCCCATATCTATTCTAGACTCGACGACCTAGGCGATCATATCTCGTTTGTGGTCACCAGTATACTTCGTTACGTAATTATTTTATGTTACAAAATATTATGTAGAATTATTGCTGTAAGAATGAATTAAATACAGTTTACAATATATAAAAAAAAACAAATATGTTATACTTATGTATTATTATTTATTAAGTATACATTTATCGCCGTCCCCGGAGACTAAAATGATAATTGCAAAAACGCAACTTTTCAGGAAAAATAAAAAACATGTTTTCGTCGATTGCTCCTTAAATACTGAACGTACACTGATGAATCTTAGATTTGGAAAAATGATATTTTTTGTATGTTTGAAATGTTTTAGTAAAACTCTCCTAATTATTAAAATAGAGATATTATCAAAAAAATAAGAATTTAGTCAAAACCAATCATCGTATAACTTGTATAATGTCGATTAAAATTTTATTCTCCGTACAAACTGATCAGAATCCAATATTGCATCATTTACTTGTCATTTTATTCTACGGACTTTTAGAGTACAAGTAATGATGATAATATTTGAATATCGGCTTATTCTCGTAAATATTGTAAATCATTTTTTTCTGTTAAAACTTTGGATTTGGTTTCCCAATAAAACTATGATATGAATTACAAGTGTTTGACAAACTAGTTGGTTTTGAACTAGAATAAAATGATAAAGTGCATTTATCATTATCTAGTCGAATATTTTTCACGAGAACATAATTCCATGACTATTTGTCATAATAACAACTGAGAATAAATTTTGATAATAATATATTAACACTTTATTCTAGTAATTTAAGGTCTGTATGAAATCATTGAATACTATTGTAAAATTTTGTAACTTCGTGAAATTACTGTATAAAAATTACGAAAAAATTTAGCAGATGTATTACCACCCACCGATCCCAAAAATTACATAACATTAAAACTAAGATATTGGCAGTTATCATTTTATTCTCCGGGGACGGCGTTATTTGTTGTTATATATAATTATAATTTTGTATATACCTAATTATATTAAATATAATTAGGTATAATAATATAATATATAATATATAGTATATAATTAGTGTTTAGTATGGGTGATAAATAAATAAATAAATAAATAAATAAATAAATAAATATTTACGTGTATGCAAAATGAAGTTAGTCACATCGTTAATTACCGGAATGGTTGGCGCTCTTTGGGGGAGGCCTACGTTCAGCAGTGGATGGCAATGATAGATATATACCTAGGTATTTTGTCTGGTTACTACACATCAAGCCACAAATATGTCAGCCACAATTGGTCTTAAAATATTTCGTTTTCAATGTCTACTAACGGAAAAACTACAACTAAATTACATATTTTGATACACGGTAGTGTCCAGTCAAGTTCGCAACATTTTCAATTCAAAACATAGTAAGTGAAAACACTCATTAAACAATATCGTTTACGTATGACACACTTACTAATGAATTATTCTGTTAATATTTTATATTGTTCATTGTTCATAAACATGCTTTTGTTTTCTTACAACACTTCATGCATTTTTGTTATTTGTTTGGAACGCATTACAATGTTACGCGTGTTCGAATATTGAATTTGAACTAGGAAAGATGTTCGGTTGTATTTATCTGTGGTTGTGTTTTCGCGCGTATTTATTCAAACCCCGAGCTACTGCTACTGAAAATTACATATAACCCAATAACATTTTGCTTCACCTAAGAATTGAACCCAAGACCTCTTCAGCTCAGTAGTCGCATTTACGACTACTATACCAACGAGGCAGTTGGCAGAAGCTGATGTTTTAAATTAATTTATTGTCATTTACAGCGTGAGATTCGATTTGCAGGGCGCCGAGTTATTGGATTTCATATTTAAATACAGAAACAATTTGTGGCTTCGTATTTGCCACGACGTTTAATCAATCTTTATAGATTTAATGAACTTCGTAAGTGTGTTAAGAATAGTCCCCCATTCACCCTGAATTACTGGGGGACTATTCTTAACACATCGTGCTCCAAAGAGCACGTTAATATTAATATGGTATTCCCACTGGTGGAGGCACACCTCTTATTTGACCCCTCCAATTGAATTGTGTACTACACTACTGCCACTACACTACTACTGCTACGGACTATAGCCTTATCCCTCTATTATTCTTTAGCAGCTGTGGTTAGCCAGCCTAGTGGTGTGACCAGTGGACTGACATGGCAAAGTTATAGCGTTCGTACCTAAGTCACGCACCGCTGACTTTTTGGAAGTTATGTGCGTATTTATCACAAGCTCATACGGCGATGGAGAAAATCGTCAAGAAACCTGCATGCTTAAGAGATTTGTCTCGATGGGATGTGAAGTCTGTCAACCCGCAGTAGGCTAGCGTGATGAACTATAGCCTTATCCCTCTCAAAATGAGAGGAGACCCGTGCCCAGAAGTGGGACGTTGATGATGATGCTTTAGCAATAGGCTAACGTGGTTAGTTTAGTGCTGATTGAAAGACTTCACACGCCATCGAGAAAATCTCTCAAGCATGCTAGTTTCCTCAGGTTGTTTTCCTTCATTGTTTAGGCGTGGTGTGCCTTGGGTTCAAACTTGAGACCTTGAAATTTCACAGTCCACTGGTCATTTCACTAGGCTTCTTTTTTCATGTATGGGGCAATAATGGATTTAAATTATAATATTATCTTAAATACACCAAATTGCGTGACGCTGTTTATTATTTCTCGTGTAAGATGCTGATATGCAGCCACATAAAACTGAAGCTGACCAAAATGTACAAATGTTTTATTCCCAAATAATCTTAAAATACTAGAACAAACTCAAACAATTTTATACGCTATTTACGTTGATTAAATACGAAAAGTAAACAGAGTAATCGATAAATTCGGTACTTTATTTGAACAACATTAGCTCATTTGTCCGAAATCGAAGAACATTGTATTTGTACGTAAAAAATAAATTATATCTGAAATTACATCTATTCAATCAGGAACTCGAGAGGACAGGAGCGAAACATGGGCAAATTGTCATTTGTTGGGCACAGGGGCGGAGTTAGACCTGTGTCATTTATGTTAAACTTTTTGTTTCAAAAAAATGATACTATCATTCTTTGACACTTTAGTAGGCAGGTGGATCTGTTGAAGTTAAAACGAGAAAATATGTATTAAGTATCTTATTTGAGGTCGTTCAAAGTGATATTAAATAAACACATTTCGTACACATTAAACATTTATTTTTAGCATGTAAGTGTTTTATCAACATATTATAATAACCATGTCGGTGGTGTAAAATGGTGTTTGTTAGTTTTCTATGGGATAAAAACCCTTCTCGTCATTATATATACATACATAATTATGTGCTTTTACAATCACGCAAATTTTAAACATTAAAATTAAGTGTTATATATATTTATTTTTATACTGATTTCATTGTGTAATATTATTTAAATCCCGTCATTTCGAATTCTAACTACAGTCTCAACATATGATGGCCCGCGAATGATCTGACGTAAAAATAAGTTATTGGTATTTGTATTATTTCTAAAACAAGAACTGGTGAGCCCAAGTCCAGACCTTGTTCCCGGTCCTACATTAAGGCCGACCGTACCTGACAGCCATAACATAATTTCTGTCCGTGACAGGTATACCTACGTATCCAGAAGTACATACATTAGGTACCCGCTGTGGTTTCAATGTAGTTGTGTTTTTATTACATACGCTTAGGATACAGTGATACAAAAACCTATAATGGGCTTACCGAACGAGAATTTTTGTTTTTTTTCCCCAAATATTATTTCTCTCTGCATTCAGTACTCACATTATTTATTGATGGCGTTATTTATTATACACAGGTCGGTTTGTAGCCTAATCTGTTTGTTGAAGTGGGGTAGACTTGTAAACAATTTATGAATATTTCTTTAATGGATTGAAATACACGATAGGTATGTCAATATCAATAATTGAGTCTGTACTAAATGTTCATGACACGCAACATTTGTTTGTCATTTTTTCATTAACCTATTTTTTGCCTCATTGCTAGGTACGGGTCCATTGTCCAGAAGGTTGACAGAAAGTTAAGGTTCACAGAGCTCGTTAGGGGAGCGACAATTCTGACAGGATGGGAATTCCGTTTGCTGTTAGTGTAGTAACTCCCTTATTTCAAGAAACCTAAAACGGTTTTTACATTGTTGGCAAGTCGCGAGCGGTGCTGCAAACGTCTATAGGCTACGGTGACTACTTATGATCGGGCGGCCCGTAAACTTGTTTGCCACCCTTGTAGTATATAAAAAACGAAGCTACAGTCTGCCACGCTGGCCCATGCAGACTTCAGACGCGAAAATCTCTCAGGTTTCAGATCTCTCAAATTTTCATTGTTTCTGGTTGAAACGCACATGACTTAAAAAATATCAGAGTTAGATGCTTTGGAATCGAACTGACGAAACCCATAACTTGGCAATCAGAGGTTATATCGTTAGACTATCATTGCGAACTACTGCTAAGTTACACTGTTTCAAATAAATTGATAATTTTTTCTACTTCTAAAGAAAAATAACACGTCCTTGTACCCTCAGAGTACCAATAACTAGTTTTCGATATGTAGGTATGTGTTTTCCGGGCTCCGTCGATGAAGTTATATCCGTAGTTATTACGAATACTGGACAGCCGACAAGCGACATCTAGTCAGTATTATATGTACTATTTATATAAATCTGTCATTCTGACATACGTCATTTCTCTCGTACTAAACGTCCCGCCGAATTTATACATAACATTTTTTTTAACTTATGAGATTTTTTGAGAATGAGCGGCTTGAGTTCGAGAAACCTATTTAACCAATCATTTCACTGGCCACATTACTTAATTTTACAATTTATATAGGTACACAAATGTTTCATATAATCACAGTATTTTGAAGTTTGAAAAAAATATCATGGAACAAATTGTTGTTCCAGTTAAAAATCTAGAGTGGGTATTCAACGCGATCCTGCATGTTTTCATTTGCTTTTAAAAACTATTTAGTATACATTAGCACAATTTACGTGTCGTATGCCAATTTTGAAGTCATAATATATCTATGGGTTTTTTTTATTATGTGTAAAATTTCCTCAGCCACCTCAGAGAGGCGCAATATCAGAGGCGTAAAATTGAAAATGCACTTGCCTCTCTTTGCACTATCGTCGGAGTAATAGTAGTATGGATTCCAAAATCCATACTCCATATTTATATCAACTCTTCCAGTGTAATAGTGAATATGAACTAAAAGGAAAATAGAAGCCGATCATATGATAATGTGGTTATTAATCCCCAAATAACGCGCGTGTCGCAGAATAAAGTGCTTAATTTATATGTATACTTCTAGTTATTTTCCTATAGTGTTACTATTATATACATTTAATGTTCCCCTGCACTATAATACATTCAAGAATAATTAAACGAACTAGCCTTTATAAGATTTTTATAAAAATACTGAACCCGTTCGGTGAGATGTCTAGTTTTCTCCTATTTACTTGTAAAGATAAAGATATTGTAGAGAAAAATGCGATCAATCTCAGATAAGAAGCGGTTACGATAGTAACATAAGACTTTATATTTCGGCTGAGCCAACAAGTCTTGAACTATACGATACTGATCGCTGGGCTGTTCACCCCTATGTCTTCGTTAGTAAGGTTGAATTAAAATGATTCATATATACTGCCTCGTTGGTGTAATGGTCGTACAGTGCGACTGCCGAACAAGAGGTCTTGGGTCCGATTACCAGGCCAAGTAGTGTTACTGGGTTTATCTATGGAATTCTCAGTAGCAGCTCGGAGTTTAGATTTATGCCCGTTTGATGGCAATAGACTCGCCCCCTATTACAGGGGCCTAAAACATACCAGGGAAATGTGTAAGCACGTACTCATCATACATATTACAACATACATATTCATATTCATTGGGATACTGGAATATCCTTTAGGCTGTGATCGAGACAAGCTCCAGTGTTTTTGAGTTAGTGGTTAGTGAAATGAAAAATTAGGGATCGAAAATGTTCACTACATTCTATCAGACAAATGATTCGCCTGATTGAATATTCGTGAGTTATATATTGAGTAGGAGCTAATATTCCATATTCTGTAACTGAAGTAAATGAAGTACCTACCTCAACGTTTTCTGCATGTCTGGTAGATCATTTCTTACATATTATCGCGCCTGTCACTTCCCATCAGGTGAGATTGTGAATCGAACGCTTGCCTATATTTGATATAAAAAATAATTTATTAGGTAAAACTTTTTACGAAATAAACGGATTGAATAATATTAATATACTGCGATAAAATCTTCATTTCAAAGTTTGGTATTCGCGTAACTAAGAAAACACTACGTCGAGATGTTAACACGTGTATCAAATGCAGGTTTTAGAATAAACTCATACGTTCGGTGCAGAAGAAGTTCAACAAAAGATAAATTCTAGTTCTCCGCAATACTACTGGGGGCCATGTAATTGCTTTCGCTCGAACTAACACAAAGAACTGCCCAACCACATTCGCAGATATAAAGCAAGTATCTGAACACACTATACAGACAATTTGCCGAAAATAAACACTATTACATCAACATTCATCTAGTGTGCCTTTAATGGTATTTATTTTAAAAAAAATGGAAATAAGAGGTTTTAGCGAGGGTCGAGGGTAGAGTCGATCGCTATTATTTATTGGTGTGTTCATCGATGTTCGGTGGTTCAGTTATTAGGATAGGTAATAAATTAAGTAAACAGGTGGCTACAAGGGCAATTGGATAAATTCTTACCTGTTATGCTACAATTGCAATTATTGAATATAAAAAAGAGGATAATACGTAATAGTAAATCTTGCAGAAACAGTAGACTATATATATAACTTTGTTGGACGCAATGTGATAAAACGTGGACTATAGACGTGCATTTTTCTTTAATATTGGCAACTTTACACAGCGCCATCTAGTTTCAAGATACGAGATCACTGACACACTAGATATATGTTTTATGCATAGTACCATAAAAGTCGTGGAGACTTATATCTGAATCAACAATGAAACATCAGACATTTTTCCCCCACCGGGCATTCAAACCTTACCACGGTAGGCAGCTTTATTATCAAACCTACATAGTAAATATGTAGATATTGTTGTTGTTTAAGTACATAGCTTGTTATGGCAATATTTTTGTATAATAAATTCATTATTCTTTACTTAGAAGCGTGGTTGAGATTAAGCAAGTTCATCCCTACTTATTATGTAAATGTTATCAGACTTCACTTATGATTGAGTAGGTATTCTATTTGATATTGATTCGAACAAAACTTCTGTCAACGTTTTTTTGCGGCATTTAAAGTATAGGGGGCGTTGAGGCTTTGTGCGTGAGCAATCAAAGGTGTGGTTTCATTGAAAGCCGAATGGGGTTACCTGCTCGTGGAACCAGCCTTAAGATGTTCCGAAGTCATTCGACCTCTTTCGTGGTCTCTTCATTGTTTATTGGTGCATTAACTTTTGAGTGGCCAGTCGGAAATAGAATTTGGGCTACAATTTGAGGTATAAGGGAAGGTAATTTTTTTTTTCTAGGTACGTTAGATATTAGATATTACAATAGGTATTAATATAAGCGAGGTTTGATTAGTAATTATAATGAAATAAATTTTAATAAATTTTAAATATTAAATTCCTCTGACTTTTGAATGAAAGTACGTATTAGTAAATAATGACTCGCTGAAACGATGAAATAAAATATCGCAAGGAATCCGGCATGTCGGAGGGGTTTTCTCGGCAGGATGTGAAGTGTGTAAGGCCACTGACAATAGTTTAATTAATTTATTTACTTATATAAATATGAATAAATGAATATGAATATAATTTAATTTAAGCTTTCTAAATCTGGTTTTGACGTATGTCGGGTAGTTGAGCTTTCTAAATAATGGTTGGGCTATACAATGGCTGATGCGTGTATGCGTGCCATCGGGAGGGACAGATAAAATCAAAGCTGATATGACGAGTAACGTATTGTAAACCAAAATGAGGAGACCTTTAAACAGCTGACTGCTGTGCTATTGACATTGCTGACCTTTGAATGCTGTGCTATTGAGTTAACCAAATTTAATCTAATTATAGTATGCATCTATAGGACACCTACATCCGATTCAAAAATATTTCTAGATGAACTCGAACGACTTACCAACACAATATGCAAAAGAGGGAATAAAAAGTTAATATTATGCGGTGATTGGAACATTGATATGCTAAAAGCAAATAAACCATCTAGTGAACTAACCTCAATACTCCATAATAATAATTTAACCAACCATATCAATTTACCGACTCGGAAAAACGCATGTTTGGACCATAAGGTCCAAATTTCTATATTGCTGACTATAAAGTCAGCAATATAGAAAATCCTGACATAAACCTTCACTATCTTGCTCTCTCAGATCACGAAACCGCACAATCAATTACAGTTAAACTAGAAACACGTAAAAAAACCAATAAGATGCCCAAATGTTGGTTTAAACATGTTAGAGATCTGAGTAAAGAGAATATAAATAAATACAACAGTTACTTATCATTCCTCTCCTTTTCTGAAGTCTTTGAATGTAAAGATACAGAAGACTCTTTTAATAACTTTCATGATACGATTACGCTTTTCTATAATTTGTGTTTCCCATACATGAAAGTTAAATGTACCACCAAACCAACGAAAAACAAATGGCTGACAAAAGGAATAAAAAAATGTTGTATAAAGAAAAGAATCCTATACCTACAGTATCACCTTAATAAATATAATAAAAAATATAATAAGGCAATATACACACAATACACGAAAACACTAAAAAAATGCATACTTTCCTCACAACAAATTAATAGCCAACGTTTTATTGCTTCCTCAAAAAATGTATGTAAAGCCGCGTGGAAATTAATTAAAGACACTACAACCAACACAATTAACAAATCGGAAATTAAGTCCATAAAGTTTAATAATACAGTACATGAAAACCCCTCACAGATTTGTGAACTTCTAAATAATTTTTTTATCTCACAAACGAATATAAATCTAAAGAAGACAAAAAATAATCGACATTGTTCTATCCCAAATAATTCCAATTCAATATTCTTAACGCCAGTAGACGAGAGTGAAATTTATAATATAATTAAATCATTAAATAATACTTACTCCACCGGATATGACGATCTATGTACTAAAGTAATTAAAATATGTGCCTTAAGCATTCTTGTCCCACTCACATACATAGTTAACCTTTCATTGGTAGAGGGAAAATTCCCATCCCGCTTGAAAAGATCAATAGTTAAACCTTTACATAAGAAAGGAGATAAGACAGATATGAATAACTACAGACCCATAACTTTAATTCCGATACTGGCCAAGATATTTGAAAAAGTTATGTACAATAAAATAGAGAACTTTATATCCAACTGTAACATTTTAAAGAATGAACAATATGGGTTTAAAAAGCAAAGCTCCACTTCATTAGCATGCTTCTCTCTATTTAAACAAATCACAGCAGCCATAAATGACAAAGCGATGTTAGCCTGCATATTCCTCGATATGACAAAGGCTTTTGATTTTGTTCATCACGATACACTAATGTCGAAATTACATAACTACGGATTGCGGGGGAACGCGTATGATTGGATTAAAAGCTACTTAGAAAATCGAGTTCACTGCGTAGAGATTAAAAAAATCGACTATAATGAACAAAAGTGCTACAGATCCTCTTATATCAAAAATGATTTTGGGGTACCACAGGGCGGCCTTCTCTCGCCTTATCTGTTCCTTCTTTACATAAATGACCTTCCTGACGCTATCAATCAAAAGTGTATCCTTTTTGCTGACGATACAACTCTTATAGTCAAAAGTAACAACTTTAAAACTTTAGAATCAGAAGTCAAAACGGCCATAAATAAGTCGATAAACTGGTTAGAAGAAAACAATCTCAAAATCAACATTAATAAGACAAACATTATACAGTTTCAAACATATAAAACTAACACACCTAAACTAGAAATATCTTACAATAATCAGCTCCTAAACAATGTTGAAGAGTGTGTATTTTTAGGTATCTCTGTGGACAAATTTTGTAACTGGAAGCCACATATAAAAAAAAACTGTCAATAAGATTGATCGATTCATCTTCGTTCTGAAAAAAGTCAGAGAGACAGTAAATGAAAAAGCTGCAATTATGAGTTACCATGCCTATGTATCCTCTTTAATACGATACGGCATCGTGGTTTGGGGCAATTCAGTGGACTCTTATAAATTATTTGTAGCCCAAAAGAAATGTATCAGAGCAATGTTCAAATGCAACTACCTCGATAGTTGTAAACCTTTATTTAAAATACACCATATTCTCCCATTGCCCTGTATATATATATTAGAAATCTGTGTATTCGTTAAAAATAATCCATCACTTTTTAAAAAATTAGGAGATAAAGAAGGTAGTCAGACCAGACATAAAAATCGTCTAGAATTACCACAAATTAGGCTAGAATTATACAAACGTAACTCATACTGTATGGCGATAAAATTATATAACCATCTGCCAGATAATTTAAAAAACTTACCTTGTAAGCAATTTCGTAGAGAATTATTCAAACTACTGCAAGAAAAAGTTTATTATGACATTAACGAATATCTTCAAGACAAATTGATCAACTCTATAGAATGTACGAAATAAATTGACATTTTCAACCCTTATTGACATAATATACTGTATTATCCTATTCCTATTAATGTTATTCCTGACTTTAAATCGACCTTAGCATTGTATCGACCGCCATTTGCATGATGTATTGAATGAAACTGTGTTTCATCCTATGTAAATTACCATATGTATTAATTTTGTAACCTAAATATTTGCACGCCACATTTGGCAGAATATGCAGAACAACAATAATTGAACATCTGTAAATACCATATTCTTGGAAATAAATTCTTCTATTCTATTCTATTCTATTCTATTCTATTCAGACCACGATGTTCTGAGTTTGCTTGTCGGAGATGCCGACGCCATCTAGTACCTAAAAATATTTTAAATATGACTTGTAAAAGTTACATCAAAAGATCTATTTACAGAAATTAATATCATTTATTATCTGTGCCTAGGGTTGATGACTGTTACAAGAACAAAATTTCATGAATAACATCTAAGTTATTTACGTGGAAGAGTAAGATCATTTTTGTGCCAATTTCTTGGGTATAAATCAGTATATAAAATATCACCGATCATTATTAGACGGACGTTGGGTCTACGCGTCTGATATAGTAGCTACAAAGATTTTTATCTGTGGCACACTGTCCGTTTAGGTAAATAGTGTTGGCTTCCCGCCAAATAACTGCGCGTTAAGGCGATTACACACGCCATTGATAAATAATGATAAGTTATGTCTTCTTGAATGTGTGTGTGAAATTAATCGGTTTACCGTGTTGTGTTCTTATTGCACACTATAACCCGAAAAGGGTTTATTAGAAGTATGTCTACAGTCTGCTAATAATTATGTATGTACTAAATGTCTCATAAAATGGAGCACGAGTTTATTACCATTAACTGGACAGAAAATGATACTCCGACCTACTGAGAATTAACTAGAAAAATAATGTTATGTTCGCTGCAGTGCCTACTGCAGCGAACATAACATTATTTTTCTACGAAACACAAAGTGGGCACTTTGTGTGCGAAAATCAGGGACCGTCCGGATACTCCTTCAAAGGGTTTTTGAAGGGGTTTTTTTAAGCGCTTCAAAAATAAACCCCGTGATACATGTTACACCGTCGAACGGGTTTAATTTAAGCGCTTCCGAACAGGTAACCCTTTCAAAACCCTGTAACACTGTAACAGGGTAACCCATTCCAACCCACAACATTGTAATATGCACCCTTGTCGCACATGTTACATACATTACGTGTTTAATATGAATTATTAGATTTGAATATGAATTTAATTAATAGTTCTGATTCAGTAAAATAAAAAATAATTTTTAATAATAGTGCAATGGTACATATTATATTATTTCATTTATACATTAAGTTGCAACCTAACCTAATTACTATAATTATAGAATAAATATAATTACTCACGTAATTATATTTATTGGGGGGGGGGGGGGGGGTACCATCTACGGGTGCAAATATAAAGATACAGGTTTTTCGGTCTGTCAGTACCGTTCGGTAACTACTGATAGGTGCTGGTTAAACCACATAATAGAAACAGGTAAATCTGTTCTTAATTACCAACGTCTGCCCTGTAATTTATGTCTTTTGTCCCACAATTCCCACAAAGGTGCTTAAGCAAATACCAATGCTATCAATACTTCGCAATCCATATCCATTTTCACGAGGATAGAAGACACATTACACTGGCAAATGCTTAAACCCCTATAGATCGTTGCAAGTTTCAACCTGTTTAATATGTAATATATTGCATCAAACTAAGATAGAAAATAAAGAAGAAACAATAATAAAGCATAATACAAAAGAAAATCCAATGCTTAAAGTTTTTTATTCGAACGAGAGTCCGGACCAGCGCGAAAATACATAGTAGATAAACAATAGGCAATCGAAATCTGCCCACGTTTATATTTCCACCTAACTCTTAAACTTTAATGATATTTACATCAGGTCAATCTAATACCCTGAAAGAATACGACTATTGGTCAATATGCTATGTATAATTTCGAAATAATTTTCCTTCAACTCTTATCCGTTGAGGAGTTGTACCTTCCATCATCAGATCATTCATATGAGATGGTTTTTTTTCAGACGCAAATACTTGAAAAGCTTTGGAGAATACATGTAAAACAAAATAAGTGCCTTTAAAATTTGAGGGCTGTCCTCGATTTCCCTGGGATTCCATCATGAGATCCTGATGTGGTCACAATGGGTGTATCTGTACAGGTTAATCTTTTAAACAACGATAAACAAAGATATAATTTTGCAAATCGGTACCTATCTATATAAAAAAAAATATTCCGATGAATTGAGAACCTCCTCCTTTTTAAAGTCGGTTAAAAATAGTAAGGCGTCAAGGCAATGACGCACCGCTCGAGTGCCAGTACCCCTACCTACTAACATGCAGCTCAGGCCCGTTAGGTTACCCCGGGTAACACGAATAAAAGCTTTTCGTGAAGGTAACCTCTTGATAGGCTTAAGTCGTTGAAGGGGTTACCCCTTCAAGTGGTTACCACAATGAAGGTGTTAACCCTTGCGCTGGGTTTTAGGGAGGTAACCCGATCAAAAGGTAACCCTGCGATATGGGTTACCCTATGTACGGGTTACCCTGTCAATAGGCTTAACACTTAAGCGGTGTTGTACGGTCCCTGGCGAAAATACGCACTTATTTTAAAAAAGAATAATGACCGAAAAAAAACCGAATTCTGTAACAGTGTTAATTAGTTATAAACGTTGATAGTTGAAGTCAATAAATTAATTATACAAGAACAACAGTTTTTTTTTCAAATTTTAGTAATGTCTGCCTAAAAAACTTAAAACAATAAAACATCTTTTTAGTGTGTGAGCACTTGAAAGCATTCGATCATTGAAAATAGAGAACCGTAGTTTCCTCTGAAGGATGTAAGAATGATCAAACGGTTACATAATTATATCATTCTATATATCCGTCAGAAGGCTTGCAACAATGTCATACATTGACAGCTCGTACTCGTTGTAAACAGCTTTGAAGTTTTGTTGTAAGACCTATTTGTTTCGAGGTCATTAACAGTCCTACATTGTAAGTCCTTGGAGTAAGTGCAAGATGCGTCAGAAATTCTAAAATAAATCATGTTTCGTGTAGGAAGCTGCGTTTTAGATTTATTGGACGTTGATCTTGACGACATGTTTTTTCATCTGTCTTAGAAAGCTTGTATTTTAAGGTGTTATGAGAGATTCTCTCGATAGCGATGACGATGAGGTCTGCTAACCCGTTGGTACTAGCTAGCGTAGTAGACTATATATATAGCCTAATCGAATGGGAAGAGGCCCGTGCCCAGTAGTGGGACAATAGTTTGGTTGATGATAATGAAAACCCAAACTTGAGCTAACTAATCATAGGTAATTAAGCCGTCATCAACAGTCTCGGTTGTCATACCAACCATAAACCACAATGCCTATAAAAATATGAGATATCTGAAAATCCTGATAGCCATTTTATCCTTAGGATATCGGTATTGTCTAGGTTTGGGGAGGTCTGATGGCAGTAGTCGGAAGTCGACCTCAAAATAATATTGCCACAATCACTTGAATTTCTCGTATAAAATAATTGTCTTTATATAGGTGAAGTGTATCTTTACCAGCTCTATGTGTGCTAGGACATCCAATACGAAAACCGCACTCAGTTCAACCTAAGGGCATCGGCCTCATCAGATTTATCGGTTATTACTGGGTTTCAATCAGAACTAGTGACGTCACCCGTCATGATATTGTTAGTGGCGTTAAACGGGCAGCTGACCTAATATTTCACAGCTAAAGAGCGGTTTATTGTGATAGTGTTGTGGCTTATCTTAAATAGAGCTATAGAATCTGGCAATAATGTATTGGAATAAAAGCTATAACAAATCTCGGATGTTCGTCTGTGAAGGCCGTGATTGAGATATTATGATCTTTTGAATAAACGTTGGAAATCTACTTTTAAGATTTCCGCGTCGGGGTTTACGTTTGGGATCAATAGGAATACCAATAACGTGAAAGCCCGTCGGAGGTAGATTTGCAGTAGAAATTTCTGATAGTTGAATAAAGTGAAATTGAGATCTCATGTACAAAGATTTAGGTAAGATTTAGGTTGATTAAAATTGTTAAGAACTCGTTAGATTATTATCTCGATTGATCGAGTGCATAAGCTAAACAATAAAATTGAAATCAAACTACTATTTACAGATTTGGCACAATGGCAAACTGTAAGTAGTATGAATCACGGATGGTAGGATCATAAATGCTGTAAATGTTCCGATACGTCGGCATTAAATAATATCAATAGCCATACCACGTTTTTTTATTCGCCTTTTATTTAGAGGCTTTTACCATACAAAGGTATGACAAAGGTATGCCTCATCGTATCCTAATCTTAATTATTACATAGAATATGTTACAGTTGTGAGTGAGAGGGAGAGCGAGAGTTGGAGTTGGAACTCGGCTCGGCCAATATATTTATAAAAATCCCTATGTCATATTTATTAATTTTGAATTCACGTGTCAGTGACTCTCTCTGTTCTTCGTTCTTTTTGCATTCCATGAGCAAGTGTTGGACATCGTCAAGTGTACCACATACCTCACAGTTGGGACTTACTTTTTTCATAAGGTATCCGAACTTCCTGGATGGATACTGACCAGAACGTAACTTATGTGCCATTATAACCTGTGATCGGTTTAGTTTGGTATTGGCAAACGTGTATACGTGTATCCGTTAAAAGTAGTTTAATCCATATTATTGTTTAGTATTCATGTAAGAATAAGGAATTAGTATGTTCAAGAATATAATTTGAGCTTGTGGTGAAACATTATTCAACCTGATGTATCTGACTGATTATGACCCTTCGCATATTTTACTTTATATGTATTTTTTATGCTTCCTTCGTCTAAAGGTCGGTCCGGCACGGCTGCTGAGTGGTTTTGGGTTCGATGCTTAGGTTGGGAAAAGTGCTAGGGGATTATTTATAAAGCAATAGGCTCTTCGGTAAAATTTGACTTTATAACATATACTGTACATAATATACATTATAATCGGCAAAATGGCAAAATGTGATAGTTTAACTCTGCCCAACCTTTCTGCGATGCGTAAATGTTAGTAGATATTCACTATTAGACGAAGCTCCATTCAATTCTATATAGAAAACAGATCTTAGTTTTGTGGTTAAACCTGGATTATTATGACGCGAAGTAAAGTGTTTTTAATACAAAAATAGTTTATTTGTTTACTACGGAGCTAAAACAGTAAACGGAATAGTTATGACTGTATCGACAAGCATGTTGGCAGAATTATTGCTTCTGACGATATCTCGAGGTATTTTATATCTTCAATCATATTTTTTTTTTGATGAATTTTAATTTAGCTCGCCATTTTTTCATGCTCAAACGATTAAGGAAAAATATCGTCAAGAAACCTACCGGAGAGATTTTCTCGATAGTGTGTGAAGTGACGACTTAGTGGCTGAGCGATCGGTTGATGCGTCACTGGTTGCGGCTTCGATCCCCGTAAGGAGCAAATATTTGTACGTTCTGCAGGTAGTTGTTCCGGGTCTGGGCGTTTGTGTATGTGAAAATTCGTGTTCGCAAACGCACCCACGATACAGAAGCAAATCCTAGTGTGTGGCAACAAAAAAAAAGTCTGCAGACTCGCACTAGGCTAGCGTAGTGGACTATAGCCTAGCCCCTCTTAAATCAGAGGAGAGTCGTCCTAGCAGGGGATGTATGGACAATAAATGAGTTGTTGATGATGATAATTAAGATGTTTAATTATTCTACTTATGATCTTTTACCATTATAATAAAGTTTTATAGAACGTTATAAAATTCTTTTTGATGTATGTGTGGTAGGTATTGACATAACAATTATTAATATAGAACTCTGTGCAGAATTATATTGCACAGTCTGTACCAATGATTCGCAAATGCAAATTTTAATAGTATTGCGTATTTACAATATGAATGTGAATGAAATGAATGAATGAAAGTTTTATAGCATGGGCGACTGACGAAGGATTTTCATAATTTTTTTATGATAAAAAGGGATTTAAATATAAAAGTCCGTATTTTTTTTAAAGACACGCAATTTTTTTATATCCTTTAAAAAACTAATTGGAGTTCGGCTTTTCAGGTGGTGATATAGGTACTATTTTTAGTTACTATCATGAAAACTTATAAGAATATATCGGTAAGAGAAATGAAGAAATGTGGAAATTTTTGGACTGAATATCTCGAAAGAGAAATTTGGCATACCGATTTATAAGGTGTTCTTTTAATATTATTATAATTTTACGTGATGTCTATGAAACAAATGCGTAAATCCGAACCACTCTGCTACTGAATTATACTGCAAGGGGATTTATAACATGTTTTATGTATTTTCCACAATATATATCCTGCTTTAAAAGGAGGAAAAACGTGAAGGGAATCGCTTTCTTAATAAAAAGCGTGTGTCGTAGGGGCGGTAAAGTACCCCACCTGTCGGGGGCTCATTTACTACACGACTTGGGTACTTTGAGGGGTCAAGCGTTTACTATGATGTATTCTTCTGTTTTATAGCCGTAGCATTAGCTTGGAAAAAGTAGGCTTTTTTATTTGAAGCAAATATTAAGACAAATATAAAGAAATAAATTTCTTGAGGTTATGACGAATATTCGATGATTTTGCCAATGTCAATGTAGGATATAGAAACAATGGTCGGTATTCAATAGCATAGGTAGCTGGAATGGATATTGATCAGTTTTTGTAGTGATGTTTCACGCCTCAATCTCGGAAGGATGAGGTATGTTTTTATCCAAAGAAACGTCAAATTCATTTTTTAAAAGTAAAATTATCTAGTTTTATTCTAGAACACGACCTAAAATGAAGTCAAAACAAAACCTTCTTACTTCCGAAGAATAAGAAGATGACATAAATATCATCGTTAAATAGTAATTTATCTGTGTACACATAGCGTAACCTACTAAACCACTCAACCGATTTGGAACGTACTTTTAGTGGTGACAGCTTAACGAGGACATCTGAAATCTAATATTCTTGCATTATACCATAGCCTGGCGGAAATCTATTATTCAAATAAACTAGTGTCGCCCCGTAACTTTGCTCGCGGGAAAAATATTTTGCTTCGAAGGTTTGTAGTATTGAATAAACACTACCAACCTTACAAGAAAAATATTTTTCGTCACAATTGTTTTATTTCAATTAGACCAACATGAGAGGTAGTTTTGAATTGTCAAAATTTGTTGCACAGTTCTTACAATTAGGTTTAAAAGACAAGAGCCGACAAGAAACTCTATATATATGTATTCTTTGAAATATAATGTATATAATATTAAGTAATTTATGTGTTTCAATAATACTATTTGCTTGTACACATTTTGGAGGTTAAGCAACTAATTTCCTTAAGAATGTATACTTTAACCGTTTACATGTGTCCCTTCCCAACCTTAAGTTTTTTAGTTGTGTGAGCGATAATTTAAAAAATATTACGGATTCAAAACTAGACTCTAATCAACAAATCAGTAGATAACCCTTGTTATATTCATTTGGCCAACTAAAACGAACTCAAATAAATAATCGTGCCCAGATCTGACTGGCCGAGTTATCTGGAATAATATATTAGGGTAATGTGAGCCTAATGTGAGCATGTAAGCCTAATGTGATGCCTACTGTAGCTACTGGGCCATGAAAGGGGTACTTAGGGTTACTTTACCCATATGATTACAAAGATAAAGGACAATATTCTGTATATGTAGCCTGCATTCGAAATTAATAGCGTAAATAAATAAATATATTCGAAAATTATGACACAGCGCCATCTAGTCCCGAAGTGACCAACGAGGCTCGTGTTACGGATACAATACATGCACATTTTTATTATTTTTATGTAAATACATATACAGAAATATCCATGACTCAGGTACAAATGTCTATCCTCATCACACAAATATTTACCTATGGGATTCGAACCCGGAATTCTACCATAGAAGGCAGTTTTTAATACTGCTGCGATAATTCGGTCGTCAAAATTGGAAAAGACATAATTGTATGTAGATAGAGAACCACCGAGTCAGTGGCGGACTAAGACTTTTTGAGGCCCGGGGCGATCTTTAATTTTGGGCCCCCTGACACCCTCCAGTTTTGAATATTTACCGAATTAAACATAATAACATAATTTTACCATGTTAATAAACATTTTCAAGTAAAGTAAGAAAGACAAGCAATGGCACTAGACAAGAAATTAAAATTATACTCATTTCAAATTCTGTTTTCTGGATAGTTTATATTAATTACGTCATCAAAATCCAAAACCAACGCTGTTTTTCTTTCTCTGGACAAAGTTACTTGACTGGAAAGTCGGTCTTCAGTCATGGTTTTGATTAGTTTAAGTTTTCAGAAACTTGGTTTTGCATAACGCCTCTGATAAATAATTGATATAGGACTAATCGCTAGGAAATACTGAAGAATTGGACATTATGTTGAGTATGGATTCGGAAACATCATCCCAGGTTAAGCCGTTTCCACCCTCATGATGAAATACTAATATACAAAAGGTTAGAAAAAATTAGAATGTAGAACATATTTTTATGTGATCCCTTGAAAGAGAATTTGGATAACCGAAACAATCATAGCGGGTATGGAATGTTACATCCCCAACCCGCTAGTAACTGTTCCAGGGGATAAAAAACGACCGTGGTTTAACCGGCTTTGTAGGGATGCTAGAACTTTCAAGCAAAATGCATTTGTGACTTGGACCACGGCTCGGGCTAGACAAGACCTCAAGGTCTTCGATGCAAACTGAATGCTATCTCGAGATCCAGTAACAGAGCAATCGCCGTAGCCAAATTCGAATTCATTGACAGAATTGATATGCGGCTATGTATCTATCTCTCTGGGAATCGAGCTTTTTGGCTTGCTAAGGGTGCCGAGTACCCTCGGCAGCCTTTTGTTTGTTTGGAAGCCAGATGGCGAACTCGGCCTATACTGCTAAATAGAGGGTACTCTCTTTGCCTCTAACTCGACTTTGGGCGACGGAAACGCAGTTCCTCCTACCATCCCAAGGTGAGACTACACCATGCTGGAGACGCACAACGAGAGATCCGGCAGGAGCTCCGATTCCTAGACGTTAATAAGTCGAATGGGCCGGATGGCAGTGGTGCTTAAGCACTGTACTGCTGAGCTGTGTTCAGTACTAACTCGTGTTTTCGCACTTTTATACAGCAGCAGGCGTGTTCCGTCTTCGTGGAATACTGCGAATGTGCATCCAGTGCCCGATTATCAGACCCATCGCTTTACCAATCACCGGCTTATCGTTATAACTCCCCTTCTCTCCAATGTGATGGAGCAGGTGCTTAACCGCAAACTTCTAAGACACCTAGAAGGCAACAAACTCATCAATGACCGTCAGTACGGCTTTCGCCACGGTCGCTCGACAGGTCAACTCATTGGCATACAGGGTGTCGATATCTCCAGTGACGTCCAATTCCGATGTCATCTAAAGGACAAAACTAAGTTGGCATCTAAAAAGCTGTGTGCTCAACAGGGTGAAGCACTTCAATCTCACTTGATGGTATTGAAAATGTGGTCTAAGATAAAGCACGCTTAGCTAGAAGAAATCTATTCACTCGTGACTTGAAGACTCCCAAATTTTACTCATCGGGAAACAGAATAAGGCATCCGATTCCATTCCGTCGCTGTGCGTATAAAAAAAGAGGAACCGATTGCTTCGTGGGGGTTTTGGGAATTTCCACCATTAAACAGTGCTGCTTTACAGTTTGCCAGGGGCGTAGCTACCACCGTATCTGCCGTATCAATTATAGGCGGCCCCGGGACACAGGGGCCCCCAACGTGCATTAGCAAAAAATAATAAAAACTACCCATTTTTTTTATTATTTCGAGGAACCGATCGCTTCGTGCAGCTTTCGGGAATTTCCACCATGAAACGGTGCCGCTTTTCAGTTTGCCAAGCGCGTAGCTACCGCCGTATCTGCCATATCTATTATATGGGGCCCCGGGACACGGGGGCCCCCAACGTGCGTTAGCAAAAAATAATAAAAACCACCCAATTTGTTTATTATTTCGAGGAACCGATCGCTTTGTGCAGATTTCGGGAATTTCCACCATGAAACGGCGCCGCTTTTCAGTTTGCCAAGCGCGTAGCTGCCGCCGTATCTGCCGTATCAATTATAGGGGGCCCCGGGACACGGGGGCCCCCAACGTGCGTTAGCAAAAAATAATAAAAACTACTCATTTTTTTATTATTTCGAGGAACCGATCGCTTCTTGCAATTTTCGGGAATTTCCACCATGAAACGGTGCCGCTTTTCAGTTTCCCAAGCGCGTAGCTACCGCTGTATCAATTATAGGGGCCCCCGGGTTACGGGGGCCGGTAGACATTTTGTAAAATGACAGATAATACAGTGAATAAATATTTCTTTTGATTTTATGCAAACATTCTGTTTCCTTTCGTGAGAAATCTTTACCCTTCATAAGGGCCCCCAAAGCAATTTTTATACGGGGCCCCGCCAAGTCACGCTACGACACTGCAGTTTGCCTGGTTGTCCGACGGTAATACTAGGTATGCTGTTAACATACGAAAATTTTAAAACGGTTTAAACACACCTCGAATTTCGACTCGAGTGCCAAACCGGGGCCCCCCTGTCAGTGTGGGCCCTGGGCGGACCGCCCCCACCGCCCCCCCCTTAGTCCGCCACTGCACCGAGTGCCGAACTTGTGAAGAAAGTCCAAATAAATGCACAGAAAGACGAACAAACAAACTCATTTCCGCAATTTTTATTATTGAAGATTATACTGGTGTAATTAAATTGATGTCTTTAGTCAAGTATGTCTCGCCTCGTTTCCAGATTCAGGTTAATGTGTCAACAACATTAGAAGCTGCAAATACTTAGGTACGTAAATATTGATTCTACATGAGATGCTTCATTTAACTTTTACTTATTTGCTTTTTGATTCTCACATAATCGAAACGTTTATTTCCAAAGATGATGTACAAAAAGAGCTTAATGCCAGGACTGTGTATATAATATACTGTATTATATGTACCTACATACATGCATTCACACTATCCTAAGGGTGATTGGTATGGATCAAAACGGATGATTAAATAAATAAATTATTATTTTTAAATTTTAAATAAAAGAAGTACTAAATAAATTACTTTGTTAATCATTGTAATATGTATTTACTTTGTCAAAAACAGAGAACATTTAGCGAAGCGAATGCGTTTTCAGGTGTTCTGAATTTGTAATATACGAACTTATGGAAATTCCGACATTCAATGGCTTCTGTTTAAAATAAAAGGCCAGTACAGATTGAATGTCACACAAACTACTAATGTTTATGGTAAATCAATTATATTTTAATTACTCTATGATTACATTGTGCAAAACCAGTGCAAATTTTGATAAATACTAACGTTATACTATGTACCGATAATTCTTTAATACTATTTGTATGGGGAAATGAGTTTCCGCCGGCTTGCAGTTTTATTTTCTTGACTCCACAGCATTGTTGGTAAGATGTTATCGTGATTTATATTACGGTCATGATCTGAGAAATAAGCTCTCAATTTTATATTTCACATGTATGAAATTTCCAGGTAATATACAACACAATTTAAATATATTTACTTTTATTTATGATTCCGAAGAAAAATCTTTTTGTGTTTTCGTGTGTAAAACGAAGGTCGACGAACTATTTCTTGAAAGTTCGTGACCGTCATTTATGTCTAAAGTTTGTTTATCTATCTCAAAAATATTATGGACCGTTTGTCTTCTCAGTTGTTGTTGAAAAAAAAAATACTTTGAAACAGATTTATTTAGTTGCGTCAGCAGAATTGAAAGTATTGTTTAGAATGTTTAGGATAAATTTTCATGGCGATATGACTTGGTTATAGTAGATCTTGCGGTTATAGATAGAGAGACTATCTAGCTAGATTAAATTATGTTGGATGATTATAAATGAGATTAAAGATTCTTTATTAATCTAAAAAGAACACAAATTATTCACTCATAGGATAAAATACACGTTTTATGTTGAGTGTAGTCCAGTAGTATTAAATAAAGTTATAATTACGACTTTATGACGTATTAGTTGTTCTTGGTGTTCTTTGTTGTTAGTGGCGTAATGTCTCAGTTTCAATAAATATGTTAAAAGAATACAAATATTATTCATCCTGCGTGGATCAAATCCTCATGTCTAAGTTTTTAGTCAACTTGCAAGTGTGGGTTTTCGGTATTTCACAAAGAAAACGTCTAAGTGGGTATTCGTTAACCACATGCTGGACGGCAATTTATTAGTATTAATGGTTCGGTAGTTGTTATATGGTTTTATAAATAACTAGCTATACTGTGCTCCGCTTAGCGTTGAGTTGTATATTGTATCAAAATTTGAGCTCAATCGGTGCAGAAGTTTTTGAGTTCTTGAAGCTTATACAAAACCTCTTAATTGTTTTTTTAAAATTATGTACATTTAATTATCTCTTTGTTAAAAATATAATTAAAATGACTCTGTTACCCAAGCCATAAGAATCATTTTACCTTCATACTTGGCGCAATATTAAACTTAGTGAAAAAGAAAGCATAAATTCTATTAATTTTATTGTATAATGACAACTACTATTAAGTAGTTAATACTACTTGTTAATAACATTTTCTATTATGTAAAGAAGAAGAATATTATTTGTAGAAAATAATAACAATTTAAATGTTTTTTATTCCGAATAAAATGATACTTTTAAGTTGCTGACTGTATTTATTCAATGCCCGAGTTTTTATAGATTCTGTGGCCAGAATAACTTGATAAAATATTGTGTAAGCTTTCGTTTTATTGTTGTTTTGTCTGTTTTTTAGTCCAAAGTTTTGAGGTACCAAAGAATTGATGTCAAACAAATAAAGTTATGCTTTATTTTTCATTCGAATAAAAGTATCAATTGACTAGTTTATCTGTTATAATGTAGTCGCATTGACTGAACTACTATAGTTGCTTAAGCTATGATTGCCTGGTGGTGTGGCCAGTTGACTGTGAAGTCGTGGGTCAAGAGTTCAATCAAGGCTTGTACCACTGACGTTTCGAAGTTAAGTTCGTATTTATCACGTGATCAAACGGTGAAGGAAAAATCGTGAGGAAACCTGTCCGAGAGATTTTCTCAATGGCGTGTGAATTGTGCCAATCACACTAGGGTAGTGTGGTAGACTAATACTCAAATGAGAGAAGTATTGTGCTCAGCAGTCGGGCAGTAAAATGAGTTGATTGTCATAATGTAGTTATAGTTAAGACTGTATTTTTATAATAACTGAGTTAAATAAATATGTCGGTAAAGGTATGTCAAAACTTTCTTTTTTTTAATATTGCATTAGGATTACTAGGATTGTATGCTTTAGGTATAGATAACAGGGCTTTTAAAAGTCATATTTGGAATTTACAATCAATATACATTCTTCTCTCAAAAGAATAAAAAGTATATATATACTGAACATAAAAAAACATATGACAAACTGAACTCAGTTACAACAATTATTACATTAAAGGCGACACGTGGGCTAATTGCGTCACTTACCCTACTTACGTGCAATTAACTTAAAAACTTCAACGTGAAGCATCTAATTACTTATTAAGTAATCTTCTAGACTCGTTATAGTGCCAGACTATTTCTGTAATAAGAATGCTGATTCCATACTCTCATTGCAGCTTTTCTTCGTGTATTTGAATTGAAACAACTTGAAATGGACCATGTTGTCCTTTTTTTAAAAGATGCAGGTACAAATAAAATGTCCATGATCATCACACAAACATTAGCCCGTACCGAGATTCAAACCCGGGATCCTTATCACTTTAATACCTTTACGTGGGTCGTCGTAACTTGTGAGCTTTGCTATGAAATTGGTAGTCAGACGGCTATACTACAAACAATATATATATATATATACCTTGTTTTAACTATTGTCTGGATTGGATTTGTGGCAATTAAATGGCATTTCATAGTAGTATATCTTCAGCCAAATCTCAACTGAATGACATGCAATTTATATTAATTGCGCTGATAAATTATTATGGATATTTTAAGGCAACAAACAACTTTATCGATTTTCATATTGTTATTCAACCTATTAAATCGGTATCATATATTAAACTGCTTCGTTGGTCTAGTGGTTGTAAGTGCGACTGCGTAGCAAGAGGCCTTGGGTTCGATTCCAAGGTCGAGCTAATTCTTGTTGGATTTTTTCTATGAAATTCTCAATAGCAGCTTGGAGTTTGGATACATGCCCGGTTGATAGCAATACGCTCGCCCTCTATTACATCTTACCTAAAACATAGTGGCGAAATGTCGGTGTATCTTAGTGCCTACACCTCTGCCTAATCCTTCGAGTACGACAAGCGTGATGGTTAATACGATACGTTATGATTAATTAATGATATTTTAGGAAAACCACAGTGATATCAATTTTCATATTATTATTTAACCTATAACCGCCTAGCTATGTTAAACTTTGGAATCGGAGAATTGAGTAATTGATATGCTTATTTAAGTTTGTCGATAGATCGTCGGGTTGAGAGCAACCGCAAGTAATTCCATGCCCTTTGAAGCGGGGCTCAGTTCTCGTAATAAATATTTACAAAGTGGAACACTTGAATATCTCGAAAATCCAACTGATCGGCGAGGATCGGATTCCTGTCAAAATTGAGTTTGAAGCCGATTAGAATCGGCCGCGTACCTAAATAATAGCGAGTTGAGAATAGGTGCAAAAGTTTTAAATTGGGTATTGAGTTACGTAGGCATAAGTTATGCTGTCCTAGTACCATGATCGGTGGTCAAAGGACCTCGTCTCGGTCCTTGCCTCGACTTCAATCCTAATACACGCACCACTGATTTTCAGAAGTCATGTGCTATTTATTCTAAAAGAGGTGAATGAAAACAACATGAGCAAACTTGTATGCCTGAGAGATTTTCACGTTGGTGTGTGAAGTTTGCCAACCCGAATAAGGGTTGGGTGGACTATTATATAAACCTTATATTATAATTATAGCCTAAATCTCTCTTAAGTGTTTTTAAATTTTATGATTTTCTAACTGTTTCCTTACCTGTGCCCAACAGTGGGACAGTATATGGGTTGATAGTGGTGGATTTTATAAGGGATGATACAGGCTTTTTTTTATCAACCTACAGGAATGCGGGCGGAGCCGCAGGCGGAAGCTATATAGTCTATATATATAAAAATGGATCCCTATTTCCCTTGGTCACGGTATAACTTGAAAACGGCTTCACCAAATTCATTAATCTTTATTAAACGTTTTTTAATACATTAAAACTTTTTAATAACGTTTAAATAGTAACACAGAATATTAAAAACAAATAAAAAACTTATTGGTTAGGTATATTAACGCTTTTAATCTAACCTTATCGGTTAACGTTAGAAAAGAAAGAGAAGAAAACTGACGATACAGAATTTATCAATACCGACTCTATCAATACCGACACCATCAATAACGACGTTACCAATACCTTCGCCACCAATACCGACGCCATCAATACCGACGCCGCCAATACCGACGCCAGCAATACCGACGCCATTAATACCAACGCCAACAATAACGACGCCATAACTACCGACGCCACCAATACCGTCGCCAACAATAACGAACCCACCAATACCTACGTAAACAATACCGACGCCATCAATGCCGTCGCCACCAATACCGACGCCACCATAACCGACGCTTTCAATACTGAAGTCATTAATACTGACGCCATCAATAACGACGCCACAAATACCGAAGCCTACAAATTTACGCTTTCAATACGGACACCACCCATACCGACACCATCAATACGGACGCCATCAATACCGACGCCTGTAATACCGACACCACAAGTACCGACGCGAACAATACCGACGCCAACGATAACGAGCCCACCAATACCTACGCAAACAATACCGACACTATCAATACCGACGCCAACAACACCGACGCCAACAATACCGATGCTATCCATACCGACGCCATAAACACCGACGTCATCTGTACCGATGCCAACAATATCGACGCCAACAATACCGACGCTACCAATACCGAAGCCATTAATACCGACGCCAAAAATAACGATGCCACAAATACCGACGCCTACAATGTCGACGCTTTCGATACCGACGCCACACATACTGACGTCGTCAATACGCCATCGACACTGACGCCAACAATACCGACGCCAGCAATACCGACCCTTTCAATACCAAAAAACCGTAACATACTAATTTTACGCAGGTGAAGTCGCGGGCTAGTTTAAAAGCTAGTTTGAAATAAAAACCAAGTTTTTTTTAAAGTTTTTTTTTATCCAAGTTTCCAACATAATTTCCGAAAAGTCATTGGTGCGTGCCTTGGGTTTGAACTCGAGACCTTTGACATCTCAGTCCACTGGTCACACCACTAGGCTATCACAGCTAAATAGCTTTTAAATCTCATGTAGGTAATAATTACCGTTAATTAATAACCATTAAAACTGCGATAATTTTATAATCATCCTACTAACATTGCTTTCTACTATCGAACTTTCGAATCCATTACAGTTGCGCGTGGGACCACGTTACCTATGTGGTAGTAGTATTTTTGTGTTGATACATATTTTGTTGTAGGTAAAAAAGTTATATCAAAAATAAAAAGATAATTATTATTTAATTTCTTCCAAGTCTTTGAATCTGCCCTTCAAATAAAGTTTAGTAATTGGTGAACTGAATTTTCTTCGCAATAAACGATTTTTTTTTGTTTAGATTTAGTGTCAAATTCCTGACAACTATTATAGCAGGATGATTAAAAATGTTGTATTAAAGAGTTTAATAAGAAAACTTAGTTTTACGTAAAATACTTTGCCTGTGAAAAATATAATTATTTTAATTTTATATTTTATACATCAAAGTAAAAGACGTAAAATGAATTGACACCGAAATACATTTTATTACATTTTTAAACTGACATTAAAATAAGGGTGTTATAAGTTTACCTTTTGTCTGCGTACAGCTACTAAACGGAATATTATATTTTAAATTGACTTTATTGAGAGAATTCTAAGCTATGATTTAAGAAATACTGTATATATAATTTATCAGTCTCAACGCTTGCCGCCATGATGAGTGTTTACTCTGTGAGTAACAGTGAAAATAGTAAGGTGGCTCCGGTTTCGGCAAATTCTGTTTGGAATTCGAAAGCATATGTTTGGGACACATATCGAAAAGACTTATGCAATCCTAAGGATTAATTTAAAGACTCGCATTTTGAAATGGGTGTGATTTTTTGACAGAAGTAATGCAGACAGAAAACCTTTCAAATGATTAGGTACCTAATTATTGTATCTTACGCTGTAATCACGACAGTGAGGTTAATGTTTAGTAATGTTTGTATTGGGTTGGACAAAAGATGTATTCTAGGGTACAAACAATACAAACTAACAATTTATGTATACATATATTGTATATTTTCACCTCACATACCTACAAAGATTCATTAAGAGCCAAGTTTCTATGAAAATAAATAAATCACGTATTTTTAAACTATAGAAGACATGATCATTATTAGAACGCGTTTCTTCTATAAACAAACATACTGTCTGTTGTCATTAGCTGTAAGGTTCAGAAAAGTTTGGAACCTATTTTAATGGAGTCAAGTGTTAAAGTACAATAACTCTATCTCTATGTGTAAATAGTTCTTATATCGTCCAAGATAAACAATGCAGCGAATCAGATACTTTAGACAAACAGAGCGATGAACCGAATAATATTGATATAGGATTTTGCTAGCCACATTAATTTTTCCAAGATCTTTTACCATCAATATTGTGAGTATGCCTATTAAACTGTAGTTTAGCTACGCAATGACTGATGCTTGCGTGCCGTCGGCAGGAACAGGTTCAAATCCAAGATGTTATCGCGTTGTCTCGCCAAGGATATTCCAGATATTTTTACATTATATCAGGACTTTCAAAATATACCTTTATTTTGGAATAAAACTATTGGTTAAGGATTTTATTGTGGTATATTGACATTATTTTAATCCTCGTCTTTCGGATCTATATTTTAATGTGCGAAAGGGTCAGAAACTCAGGGACATTCAGTCTCTGAATTTATTTCACTGTTTATTTTCAGAGGTTATGAGTTACAGAATACAACTGTCACTTTGTACTATAACATCATAAAAATATTGAAATGTTGAAGTGCATTTAGAAGGTCTATTAACAGGACTAAATACCGTCTATAATTATAATTATAATAATAATAATATATTTAAAATTACAATTTGCTGATGTTTGCGATGATACATATAACACGGTGACGCTTGTTTCAGAGACAGTTAACGCTACAACGAAGTACAAAAAGTACTAAATTATCTATTGTGAGGGGTGGGCTAGCATAGCCAAAGATTTCTTGGGCTAGGGTGACTATTGCATTATCTATATCCCTTCATAGCGCTGTTCAAAAAATCTGTTCTTCTGTAGTACTGACTGGAATCGGCAAGTCTTAGGGGTGGATGATTTTGTATTTCCTATAAATTTATTTTTAAACGTGTAAGTTCTTGGTAGAATTCATGTAAATTCTCTGATTTGAATACATGAACATTACTTCAATTTTAATACAAGTCTGACGGTACAGTGACCCCTTTTTCCAGTAATTTCGTACATAAAATTCTCACAGAATACCAAGTAGCTTTTAACCTTTTTTTATCTACATAATATACTTACTTAAAAAGTATACGTATATACAGACTTAACAGGTACACAGGTAGGGTTGTACAGGTACCATTACCATATGTACAGGTACAGGTATGTACGCAAGATTTTGTCACAAATTTTATGTAGATGTTCATTGGGTCGTGGCAGGGAATCGGGAATTGAAGTTCAATTAAACGAAAAAGGTCATTTACATTTACATACATACATAGATTTATTTCGTTAAAAATGTACGGCAATCAGACGGTTGATTGGTTTCATTTTTAATGTGTGATTTTGGATAATTTACTCATGGAAATTATATTTGATTTGTGAAAAAAATGTTTTTAAAAACGGTGACCCATGAAGTGATGTGATATTTTAAGTGTAGGAGATATTTTGCACAGTTCCTAAAAAACCTGTAGGCTTTGAACGGTATTGACTCAGGTCATCTAAATATATATAACTCAAAGGTGACTGACTGACTGACTGACATAGTGATCTATCAACGCACAGCCCAAACCACTGGACGGATCGGGCTGAAATTTGGCTTGCAGGTAGATGTTATGACGTAGGCATCCGCTAAGAAAGGATTTTTGAAAATTCATTCCCTAAGGGGGTAAAACGGGGGTGCAAAGTTAATATGAAACTTTTATTTTTTCACTCAAATTGCACGCGGACGAAGTCGCGGGAATCAGCTAGTAATATATAAACTGCCTCCTTAGGTCACAAGCATGGCTTTTGAGAGTGAGGTGCGGGCTTTGTTTCCAGTTCGATCGGTGTGAATGTATGAGATGATTTTTTATTTTAGACATAGTTACTACAGCTTATTCCGGTATCAATACGGATTTGACGATGATGTAATTAATTTCCTATTAAATATAATAACTTAATATGATTAGACGTCGTTACGTATGAAACAAGTCATAATTGAATAGGCTTTATACTATATGTACCACGTCAAAATAATAATAATATACAAAGATTACCAACATAAATCTTCTATAAAATACATATATAATAAATATAAATGTGTTTTAGTTAAATTTATGAGTGGCGTCATTCCTTCAGCTAAATTATGGTTCGCTTTTAAGTAGGTACATACATTTTGTAATAAATCTTGAATATTGCTCTTCTCAATGTGAAATACTAATTAACCATTGTATGTCTTAGCTTTACCAAATTTCTGAACAAATATTTCAAGAAGGAAGAATAAATTTGTGGTAGTTAGATTAATGCTATCTACGAACGGCTACGGAACGCCTACGCCGCGTAGCATTCCGTAGCGCTACGAATCACAAATGCAAATAATATTTGCCGTTTCAAGAATAATTAAATGTGGGTAACAAGATTTTGGCAATTACGATTAGTCTAAGCAAAAGTAATATTTTAAATTAAAGCAAGTTATAGTCAAGTTTTCTAAAATAAAATAATCGAGGTCTCTAAGGACATAAATTGCTTTTTTAAATACATAATTAACTTTCACAAAAATTAATGTCAAATAGATGTTTTTTAATAATTTAGGTTGTTAGTTTTTTAAATAATTACGCTGCTTGTGTTCATAATTACAAAATTTCGTAATGAAAGGTCGTATTTTGTTTACTAGTTATTCGCTTTCACAATCTAAAATTTAGAGGTCATATTTTACAAAAAAGTTTCCAGTGGGACTTATTTTTTTTAAATTTCTTTTACTATTTTCATGATTATTTTGTATGTCATAACGATGGCAAACAAGCATACGGCTCACCTGATAGTAAGTGGTTACCGTACCCCATAAACGTTTGCAACACCAAAGGTGTCATAAACGTTTGCAACACCAAAGGTGTCGCAAACGTTTGCAACACCAAAGGTGTCGCAAACGTTTACGTTTAACGTTTTGGTGTTGGAAACGTTCATCGGTTACGGTAACCACTTCCATTTAGGCGGGCCGTACGCTGCCAACCTTATGAAATTAAATAAAATGAAGTCTCCTTAAAATACACACTCATATTTTGGTATATATATATGATCCAGGCCGATCATACCGTATACGCCAAATGTAAATTTACATTTTTTACATCTTGACGTCAAATTTGATTCCTGACCTGTCTGACTTTACAGTTATATTACTTGCACTTGGTAAGAAAGTTGCTGCTTAATATAGTTCAAGATATGTACACCCATTTGGATTGTAATTATTCATCCGTTCGCTCGCTGAGTTGTCAACTGTGAAGTTTGTTCACGTAAGACAAAAGCAAACTGTGGTGACATTGAAGGGCACCCTAGCTTTCAAGTTGGGGACAACAGCCCGACGTGAAAGCTGGGTGTCGCTTAGTCTTGTGGTCTAGTCAACAGGTTCTAATTTGATTACAATATATGTATAATCTATACTAATATTATAAAGAGAAAAGATTTGTATGTTTGCAAAGTATAAACTCACAAACTATTGGACCGATTTCCAACATTCTTTCATTGTTAGATGCTACATTATCTCTGAGTAACATAGGCTATATTTATTACAAGAAAAAAATATGTCTCTCGGTATTTATAACACGTTCAAAGCCGGACAGGGCTACTAGTTCTTATTAAAAAGAGGATATTATGTTCGACCTAGACTTAGGTCCAGGGACGTCATGGATCCCATAACTCCCCTCCTGGATCCGTTCTTGGTGACATTGAGGAAGTTAGGGAGATGGGGTAATACCTATGAGTCAAATGAATTGCTCAACTTCATAAAAAACCCTGTCCCAAATTCAGTCACAGCCATGCTGGTGCTCTGCATTCCATACTCTTCACAAAACATTTTTTTGAAGTCAAATTTGGTATTTGGTTCCTGTATATTGCAGACGGCTCGTCAAAGCTTGCATTGAACGTCAAAGGCTTTGTGCGCAACGACCTAAACCGACAATAATTCAACATTTGCGATGTCAAAGGGTTCGATTTAACTATTGTGGTCGAACCGTTTGGGTTGTAAACACGTTCATGCTATTGTATTCTAGATTTTTTGTAGTGTTAAGAAGTGAAGTCTGGCAAGTGCTGAAGTTTGACGACTCAGTGGCGCAGTAGCTGAGCGATCGGTTTTTGCGTTACGGGTTGCGGGTTCGATCCCCGCAAGGAGCAAATATTTGTACGTTCTACAGAAGACCGCAGTGAATCAACAATAGTTGTCTTTCTGCGAGTGAGTAAGGAGAGCCCATTGGGGGAGTGACTATTCTGACACCATGGGAATTCCGTTTGCTGTCAGTTCAGTAACTCACCATTTAAGAAACCTGAACAGTTTCTAAGGGGTTTCGCAACGCATTTACAAGCCTCTAGTGTTGCAAATGGGCGGCGGTCATCACTTACAATCTCGTGAGCCGCTTGCTCGTTTATCGCAATAAAAAAAAAGATAGTTGTTCCGGATCTGGGCGTTTGTGTATGTGAAAATTTGTGTATGTAAACGCACCCACGATATAGGAGAAAATCCTAGTGAGTGATAAATGATTGTAATGTAATCATCAAGCCATTAAATGTCTGACCTGACATGGCCTGGCCTGAGGCCCGACGTAGAGTTTTTTTTAATTTCATCTAGTATGGCTTGGATAATTCGTCGCCGATAAAACCTCCAAGGTAAGCAGGTTCCCTCAAGAGGTTATCCTGCACTGTTTGAGCTAGTGGTAAGTTAGTAACTACCGCTTCAAACTGTTATGTATATGTTCAAGTCTGAGTTTTTTATTAGCTACCAGAGCGATAACTAGATAAATAATTTGGTGGCAATTGCTACTAAGAGAAACAATTATTAGGTTAAATTAATTATAATTATTGTCGTCATATAATATATCAAACAACATAATATAATAAAACGAAGCTAGGTTTTATACGACATGCGATAAGCATGCACAAAAGGACTATTTTGTGCATTGTGTCTACGCCAAAAACACATTTTATTAAGACTGCAGTGGTATTAAGCAGGTCTACAAGCAGATTTGCTGCACAATTTCGAAATTTTGTTGTAGCAATAAATTTTTGAGTGTAATCATGTGCTCAGATAAAACGAGTGAATTACGAGCAATTAAGTACTATCCTAGGGATTAAAAAATAAAAATCTGAAAAGTATGAACTCAGCACAATTAATGAAAATTTTCTTTAGATTTTATTGGCATGTTACAGATTAGTTTTAGATCAGTATTAACGATATTATTACTGTTTTTAAAGACTATGTTACTAGATTTTGCCACGGTTTTGCTTGCGTAGTATAGAGAAACAAACCTGAGCGATCAACTATATTTTTTTATTTATATGAGTCTGTATATGATATAGAGCTCTATTTCCGATTTTTTACAACTAATTGAAGAAAACGAATGAAAGTATGTATGCATATGTACTTACTAGTACAGCGAACAGAAAGGGTTTTTTGGTGTGCTATAAAAACAGCTTCTATAAATAGTTCATGAGTTAAATAGGCGAAAGTACAAAAATACCTTTTAGTTTATAAAAACACACTTGGGTCGGATTTATCCACGTCGGTTTTGAGAAAACTAAAAAAATACGATAAAAATTCGTAAAAGATCTAAAGTAGACAGAATAGGTTTACAGTTCGTTCAGTTTCACTTTGTTATTCTCCATTCAAACGTTGTCTGGAAGAGATCGCTATTTAGTGATAAGAAAAAATTACACATTACATTAATATCTTTAAATTATTTATGAAATAAGGGTACAATGTCACTATTGTAACCTTATTTCATAAATAATTTTAAGATATTAATGTAATGTATAATTTTTAATATGGTGTACAATCGAATTCAATTGTCCATAGGCACGCTAAGGTTTACATTGCTATGAAGCGAGCACGATATAGCTAGTGTGTGTGTGCGTGGGCATGTATGAGTGATGTACTGAAGTCTTAACATAGATAACAGACACAAATGAACTGTCGCTACTACTGTCGAACTACGCGAAAGAACATTATATTTCTGTTGCATTTAGAATCACTACGTCACAGTGTTCTAACCATTGGATTGTTTAATTCGCTAATATTTAATATTCGTTCGTAGCTGGTTGGGCTAGGCAATGGCTCCGTATTCATTCAGGTCTGAGTTCGAGTCTCATTTACAACGTGTGGATGTTTTTGTTTCTTTGAAACCATAAAATATTCGTTGTAGCCAGAAAACTTAATAGGTTTTATTTTTATTTATAACATGCTTATTATTATTTTTCAATAATAAGCATGAATACGTTATCCTTAATATTATTATTAAGAAGTTAAATATTAGTATGTGTGTTGTTATTTTACTATTTATTAAATATTATTTTTAATTTATCTTTTTGGTGTTGCGTGGTGAAAATGAGAGTCTGCTGAATGATAACACACATTTATTCGTTTTATTTATTTTTTTAAATAATAATCCCCTATAATAATTGTGACGTCACATTCCTAATTAGATAAAACATTCATTTGTTCATAATATTTTTGTAGTATACCCACTTAGTGAATTCATAATACCTTAACAAAAAAGTATATTCTCATAACACAAATATAAATTGTTAATACACACTTCTTATAGGTTTTATATATGATTTACACTTAATGAAAATGATTTCTTATGTAACGTCATAATAAATGCATTGAGGTTATAGCTTAAGTGTTCATTTTCTTGACGAAAAGAGGATTGAAACTAAAACTCAATTTAGGATTGTTAATCAATTACAGATAATTATGTTAATATTACAAAATTTTTATTAACACCGTCTAATTATTTAAACCAAAACATCTTGGTATTAATATTTCGTTAGCACATATTTCGGTTCCTTAAATTCTATGGGTTTTTAACTGTTTCGTAATCGCTCTTCTTTATGTCTTTCTTCTTGTTAGCTGGTTTTCTGTGATGTAAACCCTCAGCGTGGAGGGCACGGTGAACAGTTTGCAATAAGTGTCTAATAATTCCGCAGTGTCTCGTTGGTGTGAAACCATTTGGTTGCACTTTGGTATTATAAGCCACGGCCTTCGACTTCACTGTATCCACAAACTAACAGTATTCCTCTAAAACCAAAAAGAATATATAAATTAGGCAGCTATAACAAAATACTACAGTTAATATTATATACTATACATATACTACAATATAGTATATAATATATATATAATAAAAATAAATATATAATATATTATTATATTATACACTTGTTATAGGCATATTATTTACTTTTAGGCCTCATGATTGATAAAACACAATAAATAGAATAAGAAATTCATATGTCACCAAAACAATCAAAACAATGTTAGGTAACAAAGCATTTCAAATAAAAGCTTAAGTTACAATTAATTAATATTATAATACTCACTTTCAGTCCGGTTTCATCAGATATTTGTGTTCTATTAAGAACACTTTAATGCAACGCAATAATAGTCGCACTATTTATATTTGTTCTCGCCCTATTGTCTATTTATATTGGCCTGCATTTTGAGAATAAATATAATACCGCTATTCATTAAACCACACGTTACTAACCAAAACTACACATTAACATTAACAACTGCAACCAAACGCCAACGTTCATATTGATCACGTTAAAGATTCGTAAAATGACTCACTACCCCACGCAAATTTAAGTCTTTACGTAGTTTTTTATCATCTACCGTACTTACTTGACGAAATGTGTGCATAAAGCGTGCTAGATAAAGAATACTATATTTCTGTCTCATTACTTCCAATCGAGTAAAATCTTACAAAAAGTTTATAAGTACCGCGTGAGATTTGAACTCACATCTCACTGATTCTTATATTTGTGTGCATACACTTAACTGCTCGGTCATTTTCACTCATGTTACGTTGAAATTATGAACTAGAATCACTTATTAGACGACTATAATGATGCATGAAAATAGAAGGTCGTAAGTCAAACTTGACGTCAAGCTATCGCTTTGCGAGAATGCCTATGGACTTCTGGAACCCACCGTACAATAAAGCATATTCTATCTATCTATCATAGCTGAGAAGGTTATCTAGTGAAATGTCAGTGGGTATAGTCACAGCTTGTGGATCTGATGGTTTTTGGGGCAGAAAGGTCGTTAAATGGAGACCACGCACACAAGAGACGTAGCAGGATAGCCACTTATGAGATGTGACCTGTACAGGTGACCTGGTAAAAGTTGCAGAAAGTCGTTGGATAGTTGTGGAAATTTATAAGATAGCGTTTATGAGATTGCGGATAAGTTTAAATAAACGAGGTAGCCTTTGTCCATCAGTGGACGTCGTGTGGGCTAATGATGAAGTGATGATATTACCTCAGGCTTGCAGAGCTTCCCGCCGGGGTTGTGGTGCAGTTTTTTGCGAATCCCATGGCCCCTGCAATAGGGTTGGGGGCGTTGACGGGTGCGGTTTTTTAGTCGGTAAACGCTCAAGCATAGTCCGACACACCTTGTCGCCTCCCCAGGCGATGGGGAGGCTCGTAAAGGATTTTTCCGCACTTCTCTCTTCAAAAATCTTGAAGAGCTTGATAACATATAAATTTTGTAAATATATATCATATTATCTCCGATAATCTTATATGAAGTCAGACATTGCAATTATCGCGACGTACATTATCTAATGTCATTGTGACGATCAAATCGGTCACATTGAGTGTTTGTGAGTGAGAGTGTATTTAAATAATATATTAGGATTCTAATATGTAATTACGAACCAATTAGATCGATGTTACATTACAGTACAGTATTACATTACATTACATTACGTAATGTAATGTACACAATGTAATGTTGTACATCTGTGATCTGATTACGAAGGTTTGAAATCTTTTAAAAGATAAGACTGTATAATAACAGAGCACGAAATTATTTCGTATTGTATTTGACACTGAACTATAAATCTCTACTCTATTTTGACACCCACACGTGTTAAATTATCTCATCAACTTGTTGTCTTACGTGCTTACTCCAATAGACGCAAAATAACTCTTACTTTTTCTTCCAAGTTCGGTTGGAATTAAGACAAATCCTTCGCCGAAAAAAGCCGAGTACAATTTGTGGAACAATAAAGGTCTAAGGTCAGGGACATATGGGTCCCATAACGCAAATTATTAGCGTTGACCCCCGGATAAATTGAAACTATTAATTACGCGGCTAGGCTGAAACTGGGTAGGCTGGGTAGGTTTGCAGCCGCCTTTTGTTGTGCTAGCTTTTTATTCTTAAGACGTGAGTAATTGTGGTTATAATTATATTATTTTTTGTTGTAGGGGTGACTACTAAATCTGTATTCTCATTATACGGTACTGGCACTGTACATCTTTTGTAAATACATACATACAAATATCCATGACTCAAATCAAATGTCCATGCTCACCACATAAATATTTTCCCCTATCAGGATTCGAACTCAGGGCCCTTCCCATAGATGGTAGCTATTAATACCGCTTCGCTCATTGGGTCGTCGTATAATAGCAATAAAAATAACATGAAGCACCCTCAATATTTTGTGATGTGATGTCTGCAAACCCGTACTAACATTCAGCTTTGGTACAGAATAATAATAATAATATTTTATTCAGTAAACATTATGTGCTAAGATACATATACATATTATGACGACCCAATTAGTCCAGCGGTAGTTAACACTGACTTCTGTGCTATGTTTCCTGCTTTCGAATCCCGGTAGAGACAAATGTTTGTGTGATGAGCATAAACATTTGTATCCGAGTCATGGATGTCTCTTTGTATGATATGTATCTATTTACATAAAAAAAAGTACATTTGTAATATATCAACCAAATAGTATCCGTAACACAAGCCTCGTTGCTTAGCTCAGAACTAGACGGCGCTGTGTGTCATAATATCCAGGAATATTTATATTATACATTAGGTAATAAAACGTATACAAAAAGTTACAATATAATACATATGCCTGAACTAGGTAATCCTGTGTTTCAGGTGAAAAGAGCTAATACAGACTAAAACAAAAATGAATTATGATTTAACTGTAAGAGTAAGTGATATAAATTAAAAAATATATTATTAGGTAAGGATAGAAAACCTAACCAACATAAATAATACAATTATTTTAATAATTCCTATAAGACAAGGGATTTTTAGGGTAGTCGTATAGTAGATATAAGATGGGTTGATTACCTATTCGGCGCCCTGTATAAAGGTTGTATAGAAAAAAATTTATTCCCAAGTGTCAACCCTACCATTGTACTACTAACCGAATAATAGAAAATACCACTACATTTTGCGAGTACTGAGCGTAAAATATTCACACGTAAATATGCGGTATTGAGAATTTCCCTTATCATGTCACCGTCGTAAATCATTGCGGGCGTGGAACGCGTTGAGGCTGGAAATTGAGCCGTCTTACCAAATAATAGCGTAATGTACGCGTTGGTGGTAATTGATTTTTAATAAACGAAATGAAGAAATATCGTGATAAAAATAACATTATTTTGAAACTGCTTTTTATAGATTTTGTAACGGTATATTCAAATCGAAAGGTTTTTACCTCAAATAAACATTTTCAAGCATTTATAAATGTTAACGTTAAGACTCAAATTCAAATTCAAATTTACTCTATAAAAATAGAAAACGCGTTTAACTTAGCTTCGTATTCGTTTTAAATTTAGAACCTGCATTCTAAAATAAAAAATGTCTAAACTGCCAGTGACATCAGCTATGGTCACACAAGTCGATATAAAAACTCGTTCGTTGACATCTGTGCTATTTCTAGAATTAAAAATCCGTGGCTTGATATTTATTGCCACTTCCTTTACATGACACCGACGTGATGCAATTTGTCGTACTTTTTTCATAAAATAAAGGTCTCTAGGAGATTATAAGGCATGAAAGTTGCTTATGCATTTTAAGATGAATTATTGTTATTATATTATGTCATATTAGAAAATATTTATAGACTGTTAAGCAACCAAATAACAATAATATTTTAATAAACACTTTATACGATAACCAAGATGCTCTTTTGAATCTTATTTTGATATTAAAAGTAACTGGTTTTATTTGGACATTTGTCTACTATCTGTGTAATAGCTATAATAATGTTATTGTAAAAAATATTATGTATGTACTACTATTTAAAAAAATGTAATCGTTATTTATTGTTAATTAGTTTTATTTCGATGTATAGACCTTTAGGCCTGCTATTAATATGTAAATCTGATAAAATATAATAAAAGTTTCGTATTGTTCCAAAAACATGCGTTCCACCTGAACATGAAATTGGGCAATTACTCGATTTGTTAACATTATATTTTAATCGATTTGTGAGATTCAATCTTGAATATCCAGCTATCACGTTTTGTTATCGATATAAAATTAATTTAGGAGCGAATTAAATATTCAAATATTACACATGTTACGTACCTAATGACAAGTTTTATTAGAATAGAATAATTTATTTGAGTAAAATGATAGTGTAAATGTATTATTATAGGCCCAGGTGGTATATTTAGTCGTGTTGTCGTTATACTGAATATGAAAACAAACGAATTATCATTTCATTATTAATTAAAACTTACACTATTATAAATTACTACAGGTTAAATATTAGATTATTAAATATTGTAATATTAGATTATTATTTAAATTATTAAATGTTGATAACCTAAAAAGTGGACTAGTTTTGTGTATATTCTACGACTAGTTTTTTTTAATTCAAGTCACTGTCCATTAACGACAACTGACAACAGAATCTGATTTAACTCGATTAAAGACAGAAAAAAAGAAAATGCCAATCTCCCATCGCGCTCAATTTGCTCTTAACGTAAATTGATTCAATTTTCAAGGCGGTAGCTTTAACCGGCCGTGCTGCCATCACGTTGTAGGATAATAAGCCTTAACTCATAGCATTAAGGCTCCCGTTATGAGAACGTTTATGCAGAAACGCAGGCGCTTCTGTTTTTTCATCGGATGTGATTAAAACGGTGCTTGTTTAATTTCCGTAAGCTTTTGTAGAGATACATCTTTGTATTGTCACGTAGATTTAAACATTTCAGTTGAATAATGAAGAAACAACGTTAATTGAATGGAGTATGGACGCCATCTTGGTTTCGTGAATACTGAATTTCGTCTTAATTTTTGTGTACTACGTATTTAACAACATACATATACAGTTTCAATTATAGGACTTATTTACCTTTTGGTTTTAGGAACCTACTTATTTAAAATACTACTACAGATACCCTTTTAAACAAAATGAATATTAAAAAATAATTGGCATACATTACAATGTTTGTAATACCAATATTAAACTTCCGACAACAACACACATACGCGTATCAGTGCAAATACAGAATATAAATATACCTCAGAACAACAATAGTAAAAAAAAAGACAAATAACACTAATCCAATAAGGAGGTAGGGAGCGGAAATTTGTCGTAATTCCCAGGATATTACGTCACATGTTCCGCGTGAGTAAGACGACGAATAAAATATTGACATTATAGTTATTGGTTTATCTCGTCTTGCATTGTCTTTAGGAACTGTAGCGTGCTTCTATGAGTATATTCAATGCAATTATTGTCAAGACTTTAGAGAACAACCTAAATATCCTATAATATTGTTGGAAGTTTAGTCTCTAGTCTGGCAATGCTCTGTTGTTCATAATTGTCGCTGTAGCAAACAAGTGTAGGTATGTTTCTCATTTTCATTTGAGAAATATCTTAGTTCGTTTATTATTCTTAATTATGTGTGTATATTATTATTTATATGCTAAACATACGTCTGTATTAACTAAAATTACGAAATTGTCTTATGCCAGTAAAAGATCACTTTATTTTATTATCAAGTGTGACGTTACATGTGAAGGATTTTTTATGATACGTTCACTATCTTCAGTAATTCATTTTTTTTAATTCACAAAATTGTTTTTCTATTTTTTACTTACAAACATCGTAATAGATTCGAATTTAATGTATTCAGAATCATTGTGGACTTGGAGTGTCAACAAATAAATCTAGTTCCTGTGACTTTTGGTACATACACAAACATCGATACATAGTAAAAGAGATAAGAAAGTTCTAGTATAATATACAGATTGACCTTTCATGTCCCATTAATGTGAGAACGTAGACTGTGTTATCGTTATGGCCAGACGTGCAGACGGGCAGATGATACTGGGTACTTTAATGAGCACGATTTTTAATTGGAAACCGGTTTCATATTGAAATTAAAATAAAAAAAAATGACTTAGATTCTATTGATTTCTTACACTTATGGGAATATTCGACTACTTTTTTTAAAATTTAAATTACTTTTTAGAATAAAAGTACTTTTCCGGTTTTCGGTCCGCGTTGGATTAAAATAAAATAAAAATATTTCGTTCATCTCCAAAAAATGCCTGGTTTTCTTACAAATAACAGTTGACAAAATAATATTAATAACTACACCGTGATAAAATCCTTAAATCAAATAGTAACAATATAATTCAATAGTAATATTTAAATAAAACTAGTTTTTCACAGCATTATATTGATATTTTTATCCGGGCCTTTTGGACTCCAAAATCCTTGATCACAGGCAGACATTCTGAGAAGTTGATGGTCTAACAAAATAAAAAGTCGTCGTAAAAAGTAATTTTCTTTGCTTAATTCTCTTATTCTTCTAAAAAACTTTCGCAGATTTTTTGCGTAAAAAATAAATATTTTCAGGAAAAAGATAAGCTTTCTGATTTCTATCTTATGATCGGTTTATTGGTATAGAAGTCTCAAGTGTGATTGTTGAGGATTATTATATCGCTGCTTAGGTTCGACGCCTAGGTCGAGTGTTCTTTGAACTTCTCAGTTCTTTAATCCTCCCCCATTTAAAAGGGATTAGGACATTGTTTAACAAGCTAGAAAGCAAGTTATTCTTTGCCATTTGCACATATTGCATAGCTATGTTACGTTAGTAGTGCGTGTTTTGGTATTGAACTTGAGTTCTTTGAGTTCACATACCACTAAGGTAAAGTCGAGATTTGAGCTCGGTTAATGGTTACATTGGCCAAGTAATGCCTAACCTCCGCCAAACCTTCGGTATATAAATGAGTTAGGATGTTGTGATAACCCTGTTAAATGTACAACAATATGCGATGGCTATTAAATACATAGTACCTAGCTGTGAAGAGTTGTGAAGAGCTGTCATGTGGCCGAGCGTAGCCTAGCGGTGTGACCAGTGGACTGAGATGTTATAGGTCTCTAGTTTAAACCCAAGGCACGCACCACTGACTTTTCAGAAGTTATGTGCGTATTTATCACATGCATGATGATGATGGTTTCCTCACGATGTTTTCCATTTGACGGCACCACAAATATGAGAGATTTTCTCGATGGCATGTGAAGTCTGCCAACCCGCTTCAGGTTAGTCCATAGTGCGAGGAGTGTGCGAGCGCACTCTTTGCACTCTCCTCTCTAATGAGATTATATAATAATCCCTCTCAAATGAGAGGAAACCCGTGCTCAGCAGTGGGACAATAATGGGTTGATGATGATGACCTAGCTGTAAGTACGTAGGGAGAGAATGAGACATCTCTCCGTAAATGTATAGCACTGCTCTCACCATCCACCGAACATTATCACGTTATAATATCCATTACGTTTTAACGCTTCCCTTATGAGTACTTAATTAATTAATTAATAGGACACCGACATTTTACATCGCCATGTGCTGATTTTGAAAAAAATATTAGTTAGTAATTTTTTATTTGTGCCAGAATTTTTGTTACAGCCAAATTTCTAAAGGTATACTCGTATATTTATATGTTAACATAAAATTTTATAAAAAATGTAAATAATAACAATGCTGTGGTAGCCTAGTGGTGTGACCAGTGGACTGAGGTGTCAAAGGTCTCGAGTCAAAATCAAAGCACTGCCGACTTGCCGAAAGTTATGTGCGTATTAGTCACATGCTCAAACGGTGAAGGAAAACATCATGGGGATTTCTGCATGTTTGAGAGATTGATGATGACTCAATTTTGAGTATGTTTTGAGTATATCGTAGTTTGTTCCATCAATGTTGATAGGTATAGTAAAGGGCAAGTTATCGTACATTATCCCATGTTCGGTCACGGTGTGAGCTGTTCAATCCACCTTATCGCTAGATTAGCGCGATAACCCGTTGACGCAAAACAATTCAACTTGAATGTGCTACGGTTTTTAATAATAAACATAATTAAACTGTCTAAAAACATTCTCTTTAATTCTTTTTCACCATAGTCTTGTATAATTGTGTGAAAAAATCAGACTTAGAACGTCAGAATTGGACCAAAACTGGACTTGAAATGGGATCACACGGTACGTACCAGCTTTCAAATAAAAAAGAATCATAAAAATCGGTTCACCCAGTCGAAAGTTATATTATGAGGTAACAAGATAAAAAAAAACACAGTCTAATTGACAACCTCCTCCTTTTTTGCAGTCGGTTAAAAAGGCAACGATGCTTTCTGTCAAAAGACAGGACGTAAATGTTATTTGTATATTTTTTTATTGAATGTGACGGCGCATGCGTGCGTCGTCGATAATGTCAAATTTGAGAGTGGCGGTTGTCAAAAAGTCGCTCTAGCGGAGCGTCGTGTGAATGGAAGCGGTGCTGGTATCTTGTTTTGGAGAAGAGCTGAACGGGAACCGCAAGCGCACCACGTCTGCGACGAATCGCTTGTAATCTGCCCGAATAGTGTGCCCTAGTATTTGATTATAATGAGAAGTCAGAAGCGATAATTATGATGCCTCCTGATCAAAAATACGCCCACAACAACTGAATACACGATGAATTCTGATGCCTTCCTGCGCCGACAAATGTATGTTTTATGGGGATCCTGAAAATAACAGGACCGTTAAAATTTTTATTCTAGCTTACTTTACTACATTGAAGTTGTGATTCCCACGTTATTAATGCTTTTAGATCAGAGCTTTAAACACATACTTATATATTATCAATAGATTTTCTGTCTGACTGCTGGGCTAATAGTTTCCGTAGTGTGGGTTTAGAATTAGAAGACTTCACACGCCGGCGCCGTCGAGAAAATCTCTCATCTATGAAGGTTGTAACGATATGTTTTTTTTATTAGTTTTAAATGAGTTTAAATCGCGAGCAATTGGTCTAATCACTAGGCTACCACAACACTCAATGACACAACATTAAAAAATAAATGATCAACGGCAGTTATCTAAAATTAATTGAGGTATTAATATAAAGAAATATTTTCATGGGCCAAAAATATTTTCCAAAACTACAATTAGTTACGAAGCTCAAAACATATATCTTTCTCACTGCCCTTCAATATTTAAACAGCTGATATTTATGTAATTCCACTGCTCTAGAATTTCAAATATTTTAATCGGCTGTTGACAAACGTAAATAGTTTCGATGTATTTCTAAATTAATACTAAAAATACTGACTTGTGTCCTCGTTAGTAGCGATGAAGATTAACGAGATGTATTCTATTGAGTTTAAGGAATACAATTTTTTGTGGTATTTGCTTATTGACTATCACAAACTCAGGACCCATCAAAATAATATTTAAATATTCCTGGACATTATGACACAACGCCATCTAGTTCCGAGCTAAGCAACGAGGCTTGTGTTACGGATACTAGATGGTTGATATACTTTTTTTTGTAAATACATACTCGTACATATTATTCATTGATACATCCATGACTCGGATACAAATGTTGGTGCTTATCACATAAACATTTCTCCCTACCGGGATTCGAAGCCGGGACCCGTAGCACAGAAGACAGCGTTAACTACCGCTCGCTGGGCTAATCGGGTCGTCAAAATAATATTAATTATAGCATAAAATATAATATAAATATTTAAATAATATTAACTGTAACATAAAATATAATAGAAATATTATACCTCTGGAATCCACCCATCCATAAACATTTCTCATTACACTGAAATAAACTACAAACTAAAGATTATTATTTCGTGTGTAGATGTATAAATTACACCACGGCCGCCACCATTCTTTCCATAATCAAAGCTGTCACGTCACCATAATTAAATTAATGACTGTTGACTTAATTACATTAGACTTTTTTATATTTGCGTACTATTCATGTTTATTTTTTAATTACATTAAATTTGTGTCACGTTTAGTAAACTACAAGGGTCAGGTAAGAATGAGTTCATATTTTATCTGTATGATTTTAGGTCCTATTTAAGAGGGAGCGAGGTAAATTCTCATTTATTTATTTTTTATTTTTAGCTACTTGGCCTGGATTGCCCCTCATGCTGGCTCATTGACGCTGGCCTAGTAGGTGTTAGTGTGGTACAAATGTCCATGCTTCTCATATAAACATTTGATCCTGGGACCATTACTACTAGGGTTCTCAAGTTTTGTACAAGAAATACAGTATATTTAGGTCAGAAAAATAAAATGAACAGTATTTTAGAAAACAAAAGTATTCGTTTTTTTTCAAATCTAAGTAAATTAAGCAAGGTAAAGTATGTAGTAAATTACTTAATATACCAGTGGTATGAAAACAGTATTTTGTATACCTTTTTTTATTGAACAGTATTAAGTATAAACGAGCGGAAAACAGTATAATACTGATTTAATAGTATGGTTGGTAACCCTAATTACTACTGAAGGACCTATTGATAAAATCAACCAACCAAAAGCCAATATGTATTTCAAAACGGCTTTGCAAAATGCATTGGCTTTACACAAATCGCGTCCTTAGAAAGGCAAAAAAAAGAATTGAATCTCATAAATTGCGGTAAGCTGCTAATTAATCAAAATCTGAGCCATTAAGAGGTACCTGATTACTTTTTCTTCCCGCAGGAAGTAATAAAACATTCCCAAAGCGACATAATCCTGCCTGAAGGAATTAATATCGTATGTTGAAGCGTATCTATTTATAATCTGTGAAAAAACACATACATAACCAATTTAAACTTTATTGTCATAAAAATAAAGTCTAATTCAGTTATGAGGTGTTCTCAGGCGAGCTTCATGGTTTGATATTGAAAAACAGACTCTTTGACATAGAATATTGAGACGGTTTTGCTAAATGCTCCTTAACATTTGTGTTAATTCTCATGCGTGAAATTTAGGTGTCTGTTCATGTATTAGGAAGTACCTGTTACGATAATATATTATGACACTTCGGTTTGAGAACTCAATTATGAGAGAATTGTGTTTGAGAAATGACAAAAGTGTAAAATTACTATTATACCTTAATGGTTATAATTTTAATTTCTAATTCATAAGTTAATACCAATTTTTTTTTTAAATGTGTATAATTTTTTTTTTCATACCACGGGATTTGAAACTATCTTTCATACCGTTTGCAATAAGCACGGAGTCGCTTGCGCATTGCCGATCCTGTAAAATATCTTCATCGTTTTACTATGGATTTATTTTGTATTTTATGTATACTTATATATGACGACCCAGTTAGTCCAGCGGTAGTTAACACTGCCTTCTGTGCTATGGGTCCCGGGTTCGAATCCCGGTAGGGACAACTGTTTGTGTGATGAGCATGAACATTTGTATCCGAGTCATGGATGTATCTATCTATAATATGTATGTATTTACAAAAAAAAGTATATATGTAGTATATCAACCAGCTAGTATCCGTAACACAAGCCTCGTTGTTTAGCACAGAACTAGATGGCGCTGTGTGTCATAATGTCCAGGAATATTTATTATTATTTATATTAAAACTCAAGTTCAAAAGCTTAAGAGAGTAAAGACACTTTTTACTACACAGTGATTTACGAAGCAAAAAAATTAACACATTTAAATTTAAACCCGCTCTGAAGTTGCATACGACTGCATGTAACGAAGAATTAAGGCTTATTATTCTGTGGCACATTCTACATTATATCGTATCAGTTTCATACAAAAGCTTTACTGTAATCAGACATTGGTGCAACAGATTAGTCGCTTATCAAATCGATTAAACCTTTAAGTCGTATCTACATCGATAAGGTTGCCCGGTAGAATCGAATCGTTAAACATGTGTTCTTGTTAATATAATATATGTATGTATAGATAATATTTGAAATAGGTTGTATTAGAGTTTACATACATATAATAACTACGAGATTTGATTGACGTTGAAAATGTTGACGTCCCGATTTCCGCAGCGGTATTAAAGACTACTTTCCATAGCAAGGGCCCGTGCTTGAATCCCGGTAGAGGTAAATGTTTGTGTGATGAGCGAGAGAGGATATATTTCTTATCAAAATATAACGTTAATACACTCAGGCAAAGGATTCGAAACGTAGGGATAAACTACACTGACTTAAAAAAAAAATGTAGTGTATTAACCATCCAGTATCCATAACACAAACTTCGTTGCTTAGGTTGGAACTAGATGACGCTGTGTAACAAACGGTTAAACAACGCCTTCTGAGCTATGGGTCCCGGGTTCAAATCACAATGTGTGTGTGATGAGCATGAAGATTTGTATCCAAGTCATGGATGTATCTATGTATAATGTTTATGTATTTACAAAAAAAGTATATATAAGTAGTATATCAACTATCTTCCGTAACACAAGCCCCGTTGCTTACCATGGAACTAGATGGCGCTGTGTCATAATGGCCAGAAATATTTATTTATTTATTATTTATTTGTTGCTAATGTTTTGATTGAAGATGGTAAGCTGTAATGAACCGTAGATCACGATATGGCGATGGCCACCTATTATCTTTTGATGCAATAATTATGTCTTATCTTCTTATATTTCTAACTATATATCTATGTAGTAATATCTAAGTAGTCTACTATATATCTAAGTATATAAATGAAACACTGACACCATTTTTATACTTAATCTGACAGTGAAAAGTATTATAAACGCCATTTCCAAGGATACGACTTTGCAATCCAAGTGCGTGTTACAATGTTGGATAGATTTATGTGTATAACAATAAAACAGACTTGGTGTCGTAACTCTTAACTGCCTTTTGTTGCTGATACCCTAGTACTTAGTCTAGAAAGTGTTGAAGTTATTTATAGAATAAGTTTGTTCTGTAAATTGAAATAAAAAAGATTTTTTACGGATTTGATCTCGAGTAGACTGTGAGATCGATATTAAATAATATCAAGATAATGCAATTCATTACAGACCTCACATCACATTACAGACCCAGCAAATGTAGTTTCACTACCTTTTTTTTGTAAATACATACATACCTACATATTATTACACCTACAAAGATACAGCCATGACTCGGATACGACCACGGTTGACGACCCGTTTAGCTCAGCGGTAGTTAACGCTGCCTGCTGTGCTATGGGTTCCGGATTCGAATCCCGGTAGGAACAAATGTTTGTGTGATGAGTCAAGGATGTATCTATGTATAATAATTATGTATGTATATACGAAAAAAGTATATATGTAGTATATATCAACCATCCAGTATCCGTAACACAAGCCTCGTTGCTTACCACGGAACTAGATGGCTTATTACAATGTTGATACTCATCACACAAAAATTTGTCCTTACCGGGATTCGGACCCGGGACCCGTAGCACAGAAGGCCGCGTTAACTACCGCTAGGCTAATCGGGTCCTCAAATTTTAGTACGCATTAAGCATAGTAAAAGTAGACCACGAAGTACTCGAATACCAACCAACTCGCAGTAGGCTAGCGTGGTGGACTATAGCCTAATCCCTCTCAAATGAGAGGAGACCCGTGCCTAGCAGTGGGACGTTAATGGGTTGATGATGATGATGATTGACTCGAATATATGATCATATGTTAGCGTACATTGTAATGCAACATGCAAGTTTGTGTACTCTCTCCTTGTGTACGACTCTATAATGAACGCTTGTAGGTACGTCAGCGCAGTCGTAATTATAGAGTTTCAATAGAGGAAACAGCAATTTACCATCTCTTACAATTTGTAGCATCTCTTCCGAAGGGACGTATTTCTGTGGTCGTGAGTTTACAACAATGGAAAGGGAATTTATTGCTGACTGAGCAAGGTTGCTTTTAAAATGCGTAAATAATTTGTTTCGAGAAATAAAGTCTATTTTACACTAGAGGCCCGCTTCGGCTTCGCACCGTGATTTGATAAACTAATGGACATAAATGACCTCATAGATTTATGGTGAAACAAAATAATATACTTCATGTAGTATATTATTTTGTGTATGTAATGTATATATTTGTTTTTATCGCGATAAGGGGCAAACGAGCAGGTGGCTCATCTGATGGTAAGTGATCACCGCCGTCCATGGACATTTGCAACACCAGAAGGCTTGCAAATGCGTTGCTAACCCTGCAGAAACCGTTTTGGTTTTTTAAAAGAGGGACTACAAACAGAATGCCCTCTGGTTACCTTACTCACTCGCAGAAAGACAACAATTGTTGATTCACTGCGGTCTTCTGTAAGGCGGAGGTACTTCCCCAGTCGGGCAGCTCAATTTGAGAATTTTAATATCGGTTAGTAGTTATTGAGTTTACCTATAACAAACGAATGTACAAAAATCTAATCTTTTCTCTTTGTTATATTACTTAAAGACATACATTTTGTCATTTATAAGTACTTAAATGGCATATTTAATAAGATTCACTTACGTCTTTTCGTAACGGGGAGAACTGACGCCAAAAATTAGAAAATTATTGCAAGTTGCGGTCATCAGTCACGAAGTAAGTGCGGTTGAAACATAGGTAGAGGTTCCGTATGTGCCATTAACGACCGAGCGATAATTCACATCAAAGTACTCTGTTTGGCACGGAGGTCAAAGAACTCTAGCACTCCTGTTGCTATGAGTGTGTGTGTACACGATACATAGCATTTTAGTTTTTTCATTATTTGAGAATTGACGAAGGCATTTGGTATTTGTATTTGGCAACTAACAATAATTCATCATGTTTAAACTTTTATTTGACATTAAGAAAATAATATACGCGTATATTAAAAATAGAACTGATTTATTCACGCAAAAAATCAAATTATATATAAAATTTGTTACAAATTTTTTTATGATGATTTAAAAAATATTTAAAGTGTATTATTTAACATTCACGACCGGACTGACCTCACATATATATCGTCACTCAAACATTATCTTCAAACTATTCCCGTATTTTTCTGTATATGAATAAAACAAAATACGTGCTTATCAAAGTTCGAAATGGCTTTGCCAGAAAAATATTCTTTATAGAAAAAAACGATTGTGCTACATATAAGAAATCTATTGAATTATAAAAAAAAAGTTTCTAGCACAAAGGAGGTTCGTTAGGACTGTCTCGTTCGATATTATTGGTAACTAGTTTCCTCCGCTTTGTTCACATTACAACCACTGTTAGTTCCGTTCACGGTTTAATTTTTGAGAAAGACTCTTTTTTTCCTCATAGATTACTAGAAATAAAACTACTTTTTTATGGAATTTATTACGGATTTAGAGTATCCATCAATCGTTTACAGTACCCTTGGTCATGTACGCTGGCCAGATTGTAGTAGCTTGATGTGCTATCAAGCTACCACAATCTGTCATTTTTTTTGATAGATTTTCAACTTTATGATAAACCGTTAAGGTTCATATTCATTTGGGAAAATATGACAGTTTTGGATAGGTTCACCTGTACGACTGTTCGACTGTACAGACTGTCCTTGACTTAATATAAAGGTTCCATGATAAAATCAGATTTCACAAACAATATTTCCTGTAATATAAAATACATACTTTTATTTTCATATAAATTTTAAGTTAGAAAAATGTGCACAAAGCGAAAAATTAAGCACAAAATAAATAAATGTTAACCGAATTTTACCGCGGTATATTTATTATACTATCTATTAAACTATTAAAGTATTTGTTTAAGTGTAAAAAACCTGTGTACCCGTTGTTTCTTGTACAGAAAAAAATGTTTTTAAAGAACCATCTAGCGCTATATACAAATTAAAAAGGCGGGTTGTTTAAACTGCAATTAAAGTTACATGGAAATGGCTCCACGCGGGCAAAACCGCTGACAAAAGCTAGTTGCTATACCAAGGGACTCATGTCAAATTTGACATTTTACATCGAGCGTACAATTTGTAATTGGAAACAATGTTGAAAACTGTAATCTGACGTCTTTGTTACATTTTGACTACGTCATGTAAACGTAAGCTGTAAAAATATCGCGGTGCAAAATTACTTTGTGAAAAAGGATTTTATTTTTATGAAATTCGGAATTATGTCACTCATTTTATTGTAACGGTTAAAGCAGAGAATTAAAAAGGTGTGACGGCCTAGTGGCGTGACCAGTGGACTATACAATTCAAAGGTCTGGAGTTCGAACCCAAGGCACGTACCACTAACCTTTTGGATGTTATATGCGTATTTATCACATGCTCAAACGGTGAAGGAAAAATACCGTGAAGAAAACCTGCGTGCTTGAGAGATTTTCTCGCTGGAGTGTGAAGTCTGCCAACCCGCAGTTATCTAGCGTGGTGGAGTATAGCCTGATCCCTCTCAAATGAGAGGAGACCCGTGCCCAGCAGCGGGACAATTAGGTTGATGACGGTGAGAAAATTAAGCAAATACACCGTTTATTCTTAAACTTCTCGTATCAGACCTGTGTAAGGTTTGTCGCTCTCCCATCGGTTAAATTTGTCACCAAAAATGACTTTCAGACCGTGTTAATAATCCCGTGCGGGCGACACCTCTGATGCTACAAACATCTTCAGGCTACAGAGACCTTTTACAATCAGGCAGGCCTCAAAATTGTTTGACACTCTAGTAGTATAACAAAAGTACTAGAAAGTAAGACAAAAAGCTACATATTATGTATCTATATTAATACGCAAAGCAAAAAATTGTACCTCTTTTTACGAAAATTGCGCGGACGAGAAGAATTAATAAAAATAATAATATTCCTGGACATGACACAGCGCCATCTAGGTAGTTCCGTGGTAAGCAACGAGGCTTGTGTTACGGATAAGTTGATATACTTGCATTTATTTATTTATTTCTTTTGTTGTAAATACATACACATTATACATGGATACATCCATGACTCGGATATAAATGTTGATGCTCATCACACAAACATTTGTCCCTACCGGGATTCGAACCCGGAGCTCAGCGTCAACTACCGCTGGGCTAATCGGGTTGTCAATTAATACATAGAAGGAGTGTAGAATCCTAAGATGTTTTCAAAATTATGCGTAAAATTCATTGTGTTCGAATTTTGACCAAAGGGCAACCACTGGTATATATTATTATTCATACAGCAGGTACAGATATTTAATTATGATTGAATAAATTGGTTGTGCCGTTGTCATAGTTAATGAGTTTACTCGCCATAACTTCGATAATGACGTCATTACACATGCGGTCTATCGATCATAGCACAATTATTATTAATTAGTAGTAGAACTATTGTGTATCTGCCATCTGATATAAGAAGCATAGCTATACCATGTTTTGAGCATGTGATAAATAGACACATAACTTCCGAAGTCAATGGTGCGTGCCTGAATAGGTTTGAACTCGAGACCTTTATTGACATATCTGTCCACTGGTCACACCACTAGGCTGGCTACCACAGCTCTTAAAGCTGTAATAGTAAATAAATAATTATTTCCGGATATTATTACACAGCGCCATCTAGTTCTGTGGTAATCAACGAGGCTTGTGTTACGGATACTAGATGGTTGATATACTACATATATACTTTTTTTTTGTAAATACATACATAATAAACATAGATACATCCATGACTCGGATACAAATGTTGATGCTCAATTGCTCATCACACAAACATTTGTCCCTACCGGGATTTGAACCCGGGACCCATAGCACAGCAGGCAGCGTTAACTACCGCTGAGCTAAACGGGTCGTCAAATGTAATAGTGTTAAATAATTTTAACAATACGGACGCTTTACTTTATATTCAAAGCAAATCTAAGTTAGATAATAAAATAAACGTATAAAGGTATTGTAGGCACAATTGATAATATGAAACAAAGTTAAATGCTTCTAGTTAAGTAGTTACTAACACTACTATGAAATTCGAAAAGCCTTTTGAAACTATCTATTGTGGTGGAAGGCTATTGTTTTCTCATATCGTTTTGCCAGTGGATTGTGAACTCAAAGGTCCTGAGTCGTGCTAACTTGCAAAGTTACGTGCGTATTTATCACATGCTCAAACGGTGAAGTAAAACACCGCGGGGAAACCTGTATGCCTGAGATATTCTCTTGATGGCATGTGATATCTGTCAACCTGCATTAGGCTAGTGTGGACTAGACCCGTGACCAACAGTGGGATAATAAAAGGGTTGATGATGAAGCTACAGCTAGCAAGAGTGGAGATAATAAGCGGCAGCCATGCCAGAGACCAGTCGTAGTGGATGCTCGTACAAATCCCATGGCTCTGATATTTAAGGGTCTTTATATTTTTGAAATATGTAAATTTGTGCGCAGATATCCTGAATTATATACAAAAAGAGAAGAAATCCAAAATAAAATTACATTAAGACACAAAAATAGACTAAACTTACCAATATCGCGACTAAAAATGCATTCATCTAGTACCTATGTCATGTCTATAAAACTATATAATAAACTACCGCAAGCAATTAGGAACATAAATAATAATCATATTTTTAATAATAAATTAAAGCAATTTCTATTAAATAAAACATACTAAGACATAAACGAATACCTAAATGATAAACTATGATTACAATAAAAAATAATAACACACACAATATACTTTAAATGTACAACACACATATATATACCGGGTGACTTTTTTTACCGTCTTGATAAAAATAGGGGGTGATGGGTAAATGGAGTAGAAGCCTATGGCATAGTTATTTTACATTTTTTTTTGTTTTAGACTCATCATTTAAAATTTGTCTACTAATATACACGAGTAATTTACGACCAATTTTTCATATTAAAACATAAATGTTTAATTTTCAGAGAAATTTTAAAAAAATAATTCAAATAATTCAAATTCGTAAACATAGTCACCCTAATAAACAGGCGGCATATCATGAATGATATCGTTTCAAATAGGTAAAACTAGATCTTCAAACAAACGCACACGTGTAGCCGCCAGCGATTTTCCGATGCTGACACAGGATCCCCGCTCCCGCCATCCCGCGCTGGACCCCCACTGCCCTGCAGTCCTATTCTAATTATTTTAAATAATTTTTAGTCACATACGATTAGGCACTCAGTGACGTCGCGTGATCTATTCGCAATGTTTACGTTACCGCGCATGTCACCGTCGGTCGCTCACTGTGATAAAAGTGATTAACGTAAACAATAAACATGTACGAAAATAACAATGTAGAGTACTTATTTAGTAATGGTGCAGTGTTATATCATGTCCCTTGAAAGTTTAAATGGTGTACGGTGAAGGTATACAGGACCAAGTCATCTGCAATCTCATCTTCGACATTCGGACTGTCGATTCAAACGAATCCACAAAAAACTCGTCCCTCCCATCCATAACATTCCATCATCGATATAATGTTAGAGGACGTTCCTTTGAATTATTTGCGGGGAATGAAACCTACTTCCAGAGAGAGAGAAACTGTGGACACTGTGATTACTGCGATATCGCTCAAAGGTACTTTTTTTAAAATTTGTAATTAAAATCACTGTAATTTGTAATAAGTTGATTTTAATATTTTAAATACGCCGAGTATGTAGTAATTTCTAGTTAACGCATACTCGTACCTAATTAATACTTTATTTTTTCAAAGAAATAATGACAAATGAGAAAGTTTAACATGTAACACACAACTATACCATGCTAAAAGATCATAAGCTCTTTAAAATATGAAGGGAAGATTGATATCTCTACAAAACAATTCGGAGTTTATAAAATCGCAACGGAAAAATGCCTAGGTATTCAGATATGTAGTTACGCTATTTCGCTCGCACTTTTCATTCATTGGAAATCACGGTACACGCAGTGTAGGCATCTATTTTACTATTACGCACGCGCCGTGTAGGATGTTCTCTTTTTCTGGATTTTCTTGGATTTTCAGAACTCCCATAATCAAAATGCTATTACAGAAATAGTCTCGTTCGCAGATTCCGTTCTATACATATAACCTACCCTATAATTATCGAGACGGTAAAAAAAGTCACCCGGTATATATCATATTTATCTATTTAATATAAAATATAAAAAATATAGATATTATTCATGAACCATTATAAATATACCTATTATGTACTAAAATATAGAATAATTTATACCTATTATAATAAAAATGATCTCATTTAATTTTAATATTGTAATTTAATTAATATAATAAGAATTGTTTTGTTTTGTTGCATACCTGACACTTTGTTTTTAATGTTTTGTTTTATTTTATTAATATTTTAATTTTAAATTTGTATGTATGTTGCTGTGCCCTTACAGGGTCCATAATTATACTATAGCTCTAAGCCTTTATATACCATCTTATAAACTTTATGGAATGCAATAAATAAATATGAATATGATAAGGTGCAGTTTTCAGTAGGTAGGTCGTCCATCTCGACTCCAACACATTCCATCATCTTCTCAGCTAGCGGGATTTTCCATGGGTATTTTCCACTACTTGAAATAAGAACGTATGCAGTAAGTTAGGCTCTAAAATAATGGGAGCGTTTTTGATGACATTTTCAGGCAATCTTTGTAATACAGGCATTTTTTAGTGTTTGTTAATTTTGTATTATACATTTCCCTACTAATTTCTATGACCGGTCGGTCGGTCCTTGGGGGAGACCTATGTCCAGCAGTGGACGTCTAACGGTTGATGTGATAAATTTCCCTACTCATGTAGTATTTTATTGACGTATAAGGTCGTAATGCCCCGCAAGACTAAGACTTTTCGGAAAATCAAGACCAGTTTACATGGCTGACGAATCTCCGTAATGAGATGAATATTTATAACAAAACCGAATTACAAATGTGAAGGTGGGTAATTTATCTTTCTGTTAATCAAGTTAAAAATAATTAACTTCTAATTCTCAGAAGCTCCTGAAAACAAGGGTTCGAGTGGGATGTATTTAGTTTTATTTGAATAGGATTATTTGCCTGTTGTCTTTTTGGTCTGAATAAATTACAACTCCTAATCTACTAAAAAATATGCAGCTATAGAATACGTACTTTAAATGAACGTGTTGACAATTCTAAACTATATACCCGTACTATATGACTAATCGAAATGAAACATTTAAGTTTATTAAAATCTATGCTTTTTTAAATTATTCATAAATGGTGTCTATATTATATACTAATTTAATAAAATGTTATGCTATTAAATATATACAATTATAGATACATATGTTACAGTGCCTATAACGGGTTTCATGTTGGAACTATCTATAATGACCAACTTTTGTACTCATGGACGCAAGAAAAGTTCAGTTTGACTCCAACGTGACCATATTGTGTCGTATTTTATCCACTTCACATACAACTATATGTAATGCTAAGATTTCTATATACGAAATAATTTATGAGAAAAATAGTTCTTCAAAACCTCTTTACGAAATAAAAAAAATGTCTATAGACCCACAAAAGGATTAAATTCACAAGAGAGCATAATATATAGAAAAAGTTAAATTGAAAATAGTACGGCGGTCATCGGAATTTGCCCCATCGCGTATCGGAAGCAATATCGGCTATCTGGGGTCTAAGTGGCCTTTCGAAGGGTTGGGATCGAAGGCAATTGCTCTCGGTCAAAAATAACCCTAAGATATATACGGTAAGATTGGTAGGTTAGGTGGAATCCTATTGCGTGAGTGAAAGTTTAGTAAAATATTACTCGATATTTTTTCGATCGGTTTTACTAATTGCCCTTTCGGCAATTTCCGGACGGGGGGTCGCTTCCGAAGCTATTAGCTGCTTTAAATGGGGTGAAATTGCAAATATTGTAATAAGCACTTTGCATATTTATAGATGAAAATGTCCCTTAATATTTTAATGCTCAGTGACAGTAAATGTCTGCATTTGATTTAATTGTGTAGTATTTTAAGTTTAACTGAAGTAGTTAATTCCTCCATTAACATTCTGAGCCGTTCATGTTTTGTACGCAATATAAGTAAATTTTTTAAAAGGCTTCATCTCTACGATAGATAGTAAACACAATAAATCTATCTAACAAAATTTACACGTAGGTTTGTAGATTTGTTAGAGAAAATTTTGTACTCTTCGAAACATACTTGTGTGGGTTAAGTCGCGATAAGTGAATGGACTTTTTCACACGTCACCTAGCTACAATCTACATATTATACGTACTGATGCATAAAACGAAACACGTAGAAATAAAATGTTATACACGTTTCAATTCCCGTAACTGAATAAGAAATATGATGTAATCAAATGTCAGTCACGCAGGCGAGTGCTCAGAGAACGAACGAATGAATGAATGAACGATGGAATGAATGACTTGTATTCACATCTCGTGCTTCGAGTCGTTATATTATAAACCGTAGGTATTCACTTCTTCGCGACTTGTTTCCCAAGTGGGAATTTTAAATTTACATACATCTCAGTTTTACTTCTACGAATGTCCGAGTGCCTTAGCACTTTTCAAAGAAATTTCGAAACGCTTGGTCGATATTTCACGTGACCAAAAACGCTGGCGTATTTTTCGGACAAAGAATTAGCATTGCCATTCAACGTGGCAATGCTGCCAGTCTTCTGGGCACTCTACCCCCTGACAGCGTCGGGGACGAGATTTTTGACGCCCTATAACTTCTTTTTTTTTTTTTTTTTTTTTTTTAAGTTTGTAAATATTGGTTTTTATTTAATTTAAGATCGGTATAATGTGTTTTTAATTGTATCATTCGCAGAATAAACTTTCTTCTACGAATATATATAGCTTTTTCTTATTGATTTTTACTTAAGAATTAAAGATATTTTATTTTAAACGCATTTTAACGTTCACTAAAATTAAATAAATAATAATAATATGGTTGTCGCCAAGGCGATAAATTAACATGTTATGTACTTACTAATCTATACTAATGTGATATCTATAATATTAATACCAGGAATAAGAATAAATAAATTTTATTATTCCTGCAACTACGCTCCAGAAGATAAGTAAATCGTTTAAATCACAATGCATACGCTTGTATAACAAAATCCCAACTCATATACAAACATGAAGTCTCAGCAGATTTAAATCCTTTATCAAACAGAGACTTTGTGCTAAAGGCTACGTTGAAAGATTACATGGATGATAAAACTGCTAGGGATTGAATAGTTCTAATGAACCGGGCTATCGAAATATTTTTTTATGTTATTTATTATAATTTGGACATTGTATATTTATATTGATTTTATACATTGATCTTAATGTTTTTATTTTTTGACATTATTTTATTTTTTGACATTATGTTGATTGTTGTTATAATTATCCATACTATTTCCATACTTATTATTATTATATATGCGAAATTGTGTCTGTCTGTTACCTTTTCACGCTATGAATGAGAGCACTTCTCTGTTCGTCTGGCGGCTTTGGGATTTTGAAATTGCTGACGCAAATGTCACACTGATCCTGCATTGACGTGCGTCGGGTCGTTGAGCTTCCTCAATAATGGTTGAGCTACACGATGGCTGATATATGCGTGTTGTCAGAATGGACAGGTCAACTCAAAGCTGCACTAATGCTTTCTTCAAAAGGCCATCTCAGACTGACCTACATCGTCAGGCTCACATATTGTAAACAAAGATGTTTGGACTTTAAAAGAGACCATGATTCTCTGAAGTTGTGGCGGTTTTTATTCTCAGAGGTCGTCAGTTAGGAAATGCCGATGCCATCTAGATCCTAAAATAAAGTTATTTAAATGACTTATAAGTGTCTTTAAAAGATAAATTTCATTATATTCCATATTATTTAAGTGATATAAAGTGCATTTTACTTCGCCAATGGACGGATAATAATAATATTTTTCTATACTAAACCTTATTTTTTGAACATTACAATTCATTTTTAACTGGAGTTTAATTTTAATAGTCTTTGTTTGTTCATTTTATTTAGCAAGGGATCATGAACTTTGCATCGTAATTATAATTTAATAAAACAAATAAGTAAACAAAATATTACAACTTTGAAAACCGCCTGGGGACTTGCTATTAAAAATAAATTTATATATTAAACACAAATTTGTATCTCAACTTTTCAATTTCAAGTTTTGATTACACAATAACTCACGTTAAATTGTAACCACAGGGTAAATATAATTATAATATTGCAACATTGTCAATAAGATTGTTTACTTTAGTAATACTCAATTATTATTACGTTTTTATAATTTTTTGTTTAACCAGTTTAATTATTTTGAGTTTAAAAAAAATTTAAATACAAAATTTGAATATGTAGGTAACTATATAATTACATTTTATTTTAAAATGCAATAAAATAAAGTTTTATTTTATTTATATTTACGTTTCGAAACATATACACAGTAAGTCTTCAAAAGCCTTAGTGTGTACCTTACTACTGTAATTTAAATTTATAAATATAGATTATGCATATTTAAAAATAAGCAAAAATAAATAATTCATTGAAATAAAAATACTTTTTACGGGTTTTATCGCGGTATATTATTGATATTATTTAACCGAACTGAATATTTCATTTTGTAACCGCGCTTGATAAGAATTAGGAATCGATCTTTTTATATATATGTATACCTTTAAAATGAAATGTCATGAAATCGTAGAAAATATTCATATGAACTTGGGCATTAAATATTTCTGAAATTAACGGCGATCTCATAATTCTATTTTATTAATGATACTATTGCGAATGTGTCACTAGCAGGTGAAGTTTAGTTCTACAATTTTATATAGTGACCTTTGAACGATAAATCTAACGAATCCTGGAAAAAGTCAAGGACTTTTCAGTGCGCCAGTTGCAGGTTCAAAAAGTTCTTGGACTGTAAATTGAGAATTATTTTTAATAATAAAATGAATTTTATTTAACTAACAATTTTAAGTAGTAAAGAACTTTTGATAAGTTCTACATATAATTATTTAATATAATGTTGAAAGATTTGTTATAATGGAGTTTGTAACATTACAAAAAAAAAATAAATGGCAAAGGCATCATCAACCTAATTATTGTCCCAATGCTGGGTACTTCATCATCAACTCATTATTGTCCCATTGCTAGGCACGGGTCTCCTCTTTTTTGAAAAGGATTAGGTCTTAAGGATTATTTAGTCCACCACGCTTGCCTACTGCGGGTTGGTAGACTTTACATTCCATCGAGAAAATCTCTCAAGCATGCAGATTTCCTCACGATGTGCTCCTTCATCGTTTGAGCATGTGATAAATACGCACATAACTTCCGAAAAGTCAATGGTGCGTGCCTAATGGGTTTGAACTCGAGACCGTTGACATCTCAGTCCACTGATCACACCAATGGGCTATCACAGCTTTTTTGCCACCTGAAGAAAATGTTAAATTCTTTAAATAAAGAATACATGCAAGTATTTTTAACGCTGGCAGTAAATTTTAAAACGACCATTTCGTTTTTTAAACGTTCGCAACGTAGGTATAAACGTAGCATTACTTTTTAAATTTGCTGCCAGGGTTAAAAATACTTGTATTTCTTTTTTTAAATCTCTAAGTGACATAACATTAAAATGAAATGCAGTCGTAAACAGAGCGTGAAAAAGGTAGGTCGCTGGATATGACATCTCGTAAAACTTCTTAGAGCTTTTTCTATTGAGGCTATATAACTAGTTTATTTTCTAATCTGTCAATAAATGGAACGTGATCGTTGTATAAAACCTTACCTATTTTTATATTACTGTGAAATATTTTTCTTATAATTGACAATGATCGAAAGTGTTTTCACTACTCAAATAAATTTTACTTTTGAAATTAGTGAGTAATTTTTTATTAGGTATTAATTTTTAATAGGTATTCAGAGTATGCATGGAGGAAAAGGTAGAAGGATGCGTATTCGTTGTTTGTAAGTTTATTGTGAGGTCCCATATAATAGGGGGCGAAAGCCTATTGACATTTCTATAAGCATTATAATTACTACATTCATTATTATCAACCCATTATTGTCCCATTGCTGGGCACGGGTCTCTTCTCATTTGAGAGGGATTAGACTATAGTCCATCACGCTAGCCTACTGCGGGTTGGCAAACTTCACATGCCATCGAGAAAATTTCTTAAGCATGCAGGTTTCCTCACGATGTTTTCCTTCACTGTTTGAGCATGTGATAAGTACGCATATAACTTCCGAAAAGTCAGTGGCCTTGGGTTTGAACTCGAGACATTTGACATCTCAGACAACTGGTCTCATCACTAGGCTAGCTGTACATAAATAACGACATAATACGCTAAATTACTACATCGGTGCAAAATAAATCACCAGATTAAATTCTTTTTTTTTTAAGAATTAGAACGTTTATTAATAGTCTATTTAAATATCTCATTACACAAATTGGACGTAAGATTAAAAGAAAATACAATTTTATTTCATTAAAAAAATAATGAGTGACAATTAAATATGAAGAACAGCATGTAGGCAGCAAAATTATGTTCTATTTTCAAATCAACGTCATTTTTGAGTTTTACGTTCTGTCAATGTCAACGGTATTTTATCAATTTCATATTTTGTGTTTGTTGGCACGCTTGAGAATTTATATGATATTTTATGGTTGTTGAATAGAAGATACCTTGAAAACGAACCTTGATTTGAGGACAAGCTCATAAATGCAACGAGTATTGAAATAGTAATGATTGTGAATACCTTATTTTTACGTAGGTACATAGTTTCTTAGTTATTTTCAACCAGGTTATTGGAGTATTAAATTTGCTCTATTTGTTCTAGCTGTAAGCTGTAACCGATCGTTTTCATATTATTAATATTACTTAAATTCTTATATATAGAATTTAAGACTTAGAAGTATAGTAAAATTACCTAAAATTAAAAAGACTACTCGGTACGCAGTGACGTTAGCAAATATTTTTATGATCTACTGGTAGTTGTTCCGGGTCTGGGCGTTTGTGTATGTGAACATTTGGGGTTATAAACGCAGCCACGATACAAGAGAAAATCCTAGTGTGGGGCATTTTTTTTTAAATGGTAAAGAAAGATATTTTTATTTTTTATTTCGTAATTTAAACGACATTTAAAATGTAACGATATCTACATATTTTCCGTATAATGACGTAAAACGTTGTCCCCCACGTGGAATACTGCGGTACTGTAATGTGAGCGTCGCTGAGTGACACTAGATACGCAACGTATGGCCACTCTAGCCCGCTGTCAAGAATGTCCGCGCGTCACGAGCATGCAAGTGTTGTCACCCGAAAGCTTTAATCACTATACTTAGATAGAACGCGAATACTAGATAATATAAAACTATTAATTACAGCATTTATCTGTCCGTGAACATGGATGATGCATCGGGATTAAATAGTCGCGTAACCAGTCGTGTGGTCTGCAAAGTCGATTTGAGAGGGATAAGGCCATAGCCGTGCTAGCCCAGTACGGGTTGGCTGACTTCACGCACTATCGAGAAAATCTCTCTAGATCAGGGGTTCCCAGTCTTTTTCAGCTCGCGGCGCATTCACCAAATTAAAAATTTTGAGGCGGCGCCTTACTCTGGTTAGCTATTTCAAAAAGATTCAGTAGAAAGAAATGGGCGAATATAATGATACCCGCGAATATTTGTGGCTTCGGATAATGACAGATGTCTTTATTAAATAAATAATCGACGCACGGCGCAGCGGCGCCCCTCTTTACTTTCTACGGCGCACCAAGGCGCCGCGGCGCACACTTTGGGAACCCCTGCTCTAGATATTATGGTGAGGAAACCTGCATAGTAATGTGAATCATAATAAACAGAATCTTACTACGCTTTGCTAATCTGATTGTCGCTTTAACAACATTATTGTCTGTGTAACAAGCTGTTGAACTAATATAAACCGTATTATATGGAATAATATGGTGATCGTGTACCTAATTATTACTGTATTCCAAATTTCACACTGACAAACTTAACTATGTTGGCAAGATCGAATTACAATCAAAACAGTAATCCAAACTTTGCCATATGATATAGTAACTGGTTAATAATAATACACAGTTTACCAAGGGACGGAAGTGACAGATTAGGTTCTAGCGAATATGAACTTTAGGAGATATATCTAGACGCGTTTGTTATTTATACTCATCACCGAGGGATATAATTATAGCCCTTTTTTTCATCTACGCGGGATATACAAAGAAGCATGTTAATTATTATGAATGCCTTTTCTAAAATCGCGCTAAATGTAATCTTATCCTAATTCTTTTTTCATCTTTGTATTTATTATTTAATTAATATTTTTTTTAATTGAATTCTCCAGTATTTGCGGATCAAAGCCGTGTTGATGCTTAAAACAAATTAAAAAAAGATAAACAGATTGCATCATGCAAAATCTTCTTTAATTACCTTAATTTTTTACGTTCCTTAACAGTCACATTGGCATAAACTCTCAAAATGTGCAGTACATCTCATTTTGAAATCATCATCATCATTTCAACCGTTTGACGTCCACTGCTGGACATAGGTCTCCCCCAAGGATCGCCACGACGACCGGTCATATGCCGCCCGCATCCAGTGGATCCCAGCGACCTTCACCAAGTCGTCAGTCCACCTTACCGGGGGCCTGCCCACATTGCGTCAATTTTGAAATAAAACTTGTAAATTATTTAAAGTGTTAAATTGTTTTCAACAAATTTAATTTATTGCTGCATAAGAGATACATACTATGTCGGCCTCAGGATTAAGTAAAGACGATTCAACAAGCCGATTTAATAAAAGTTCTACTATAATATATGTATAACAATTAAAATAATTAAGTATTCTCATTTGCTTGGAAGTAAAAAATATATTGCAAGATTTTTCTCAAGTAATCGCCTGAAGCTGTGGAAACAATGACTACAGTGAATTTATAGTGTGCAATAAATTAGAGCAGAACTCACTGGGATTAAATGGCAACCATTTCCCTTAAGAGTATTATCATGTGAACGCAGTTTTCTTCAGATAATATATATGCTAGTAATTGAATTAAACTTTAAGCTGTGATTGTCTGTCATTGTCGGGTCAATGCACTTTAGAAATAAGAGAATTTCTTCCGAAATTACGGCGCTGAAGAAACACTGATGTTGTATAAAAATATTATTGAAACTGATTTTATCGCGGTATATTGATATTATTTTAAACCGACGTTTCGAATCCTTTTTAGCATCCATGGTCACGGGCCCACTGAGGTACAACACCTCAGTCGTCTTGTAATTATAATTACTAACAGCTTACTTTACATTTTTAATTATTATTGACAATCAGATTTACATAGACCGAGCTCACCGTATCCAAAACCGCGATAAAATCCGTAAAAAGTAGTTTTATTTCAATGTCTAATATTCGCGTAAGTGTAAGAAATCATTATATTATTGAAACTATCAACTTACGTGACACGAATTTTGTGAGAGATGTATATACATAGGCTTATGGGCTTGCTTGATATTAGTAGGTACTAACCTCAGCATCAATCTAATTACTGTCCCACTGCTTGGTACTGAAGTGGGAAAATAATGGGTTGATGATGAATCATCAACCCATTATTGTCCCACTGCTGGGCACGGGTCTCCTCTCATTTGATAGGGATTAGGCTATAGTCCACTACGCTAGCCTACTGCGGGTTGCCAGACTTCACATGCCATCGAGAAGATCTCTCAAGCAAGCAGGTTTCCTCACGATGTTTGCCTTCACCGTTTGAGCATGTGATAAATACACACATCACTTGCGAAAAGGCGGTGGTGCGTGCCTTGGGTTTGAACTCGAGACCTTTGACATCTCAGTTCACTGGTCACCACTAGGCTACCATAGCACTACTGGGTCACCTCTCATTTGAGTGGGATGTAGTCCACAAACCACGCTAGCCTGCATTTACAAAATCTCTCAAGCATGCAGGTTACGTTCGAAATCAAGACCTTTGACTTTCTCAGTCCACTGGTCACATCACTAGGCTATCACAGCTATTAACCTTATTACCTATACTATTAACAGACCTATAAGCGCTTAATCACGCTTATTGTAGCGGAAAATAGTCGACAGGCGTAATATAAAATTCCTTTTTTATTTTGTATCTAGGTGAAAGCGCACGGCCGTTTAGTTGCCTTCTTTGTTAACGGCAAGTTCTTTGTGTAAAATAAGGAACGATAATTTGTTTGAGCTTACAATTAATTGCGCAAGTTCTTTACGAAAGACAATCTGGCACCATTTGTCGAAGATTAATAATAATAATAATAATAATCTTTATTTAAATTCTTTTACAAAAAAGGTGTACATTTCTTTAGCAATAATGTTTAATAGTAAGGAAGGGTATATTAGTGTCTTAATAATAACAAAAACTAAATTATTTATTTTAAAGGTGCATACAAGATAACAATATTCGTAACTCTAGATATATGTCGCGACCTGCCCGAACTAGGTTAGTAGAAACCTGTGTCTCAGGCTATCACTTTACATGATAATTAATTATGAGCAATATAATACTTTTCCTTATAATTTAAATTATCAATTTTCTTCTTTATTATTATAGATGAAATAAGACTAAGCTATGCGATACGATGCGATGATTAATAAAATATAAAATAAAATAAACAATACATAATAATTGCCATCGATGTGTTTACCGCAAATCAGTGATGCACAGATATTTCAATGGTCGGCTTATAATAAAGTGGGACATTAGTCAACATTAGTCATGTTAGTTTTAATAAAGCTACGTAAACATTTTTTTTTTCTAGGTTAGTATATTTGTAGTTAGTAAAACAGGTTAATGATCAATAAGCGATGAATTTTCACAAAGTTGATTAATTTACTTAAAGTATTCAATGTCAGCTTTAGGACCCTTCATAATCTATGGAGTTAATATAGTTCGCCTCTGCATATATGCGCGCCGGACAGCTTACATCACCTGTTGGATGGTCACATTTCCTCTTAAAACGTTTGCACATCGCACATTGCGGAGAAGTAGATGCTGCAGTGCATTTTTTGAAGGAGTGTCCAGACTCCCCACAGTGGTTGCATGTAGGACTTGATTCTCGGCAAAATTTGGCCGCATGACCGAACTGCTGGCAATTGAAGCACCTGGTGACTATAGTGAAATCTCTCACAGGGCATGATGTCCAGTTTATGAAAATTCGGCTTTGATGAATCAGCATCTTTCGTATACTAGCAGTTACTTGTACAATATAGTTGCAGGTAGAGAGGTCTTTCTTGCCTGATTTATGGCTCAACTTGATGTTCTCCATAAATGACTCTTGATTTGTATTCGGCAACTTGTCAGAGAGGTTTTGCTCATAAATACAATTAAAAACCTCTTTTTCAGTAAGGGCTACAGGGACACCAATTATAGCTATTCTAGGGCGGCGTTTAGGAGGTTCTTCTATTGTGAGGCCCGACGAAACTAGTTTCTCTGAATTTTTAAGTTTGTCTATGTCGCCTTTACAATCAGTGCTGATTAGAACGCCCCCATTTCTCACTCTTCTCATGCCACGGACATGCAGCCTAAGTTCTCCTGGTGAGATGATCTTTTGGACGAGAGACTTAGTGTCGTCGCTGGTTTTGGTCTTATCGCTGGGATATATGGCGACAGAACTTAAATTTGCAGGACGCACAAAATTGTCAGCTCCTTTCTTCACCATGGTAGCGTAAGAAGTTTTTTCTGTGGGAGCTAGTTGTGTTTCAACAACTTCTTTGAACTGCTGTATTGAAGTAGCAACGTTCTGCTGACTCTGTAGGTGCTGAATCGTGCTGTGGGCCTGGATAGTTTTTTGTTTTAGCGCCTGGTATAGAACTGCCATCTGTGATGTGCCATTTGAAACTTTCCGGCAAAGATTGGACACGCGGAGCTTCGGTTCTGTGTTCATTTTCCCTTCAGCGACAATAGTGCAGATATCGTTCAGAATGCCATCTATCGATCCCATCCATTTCTGGATCTCCGGCGTAGGAATAACTTCAGATGGTAAATCGCTGACCGTGGGTTCAGGTACATTTCGGGCACTCGGGGGTAATGGTCTGGTAGGCGTCGGCGGAGGGCTTCGCCGTACTAACTGGCTACGTCCAAACGGGCTGAAGTCTGGGTTAGACATAGCCGAAACACTTTATTTATTGTCTATACAATGGTTAATACATTTTGCACAATATTAGTAAGTAGGTAACTTAGTTAGTTGCAACCTACAAGTCACACGCGACACACTTTTTCGACTGACGTCGCAAAAAATATTTATTGTACTTGTTTAGAGATGTATCATTATAGCGAATACTAGAACGCGTCCGCTTAGTCTCGCGGCTGGTGACGATATCATTTTATTGATTGATACGATTTGTGGGCCATAGCCATTCTGACGGACATAAATATAGTAATTATTGATTTCTTACACTTACGCGAATACTAGACATTGAAATAAAACTACTTGTTATGTCGGGTTAAAATAATATCTATATACCGCGATAAAATCCGTAAAAAGTAGTTTTATTTCAATATAGGAATTATTTTTTTTATTTTCCTAAATCAAGTGATTCGAGATCACTTATTGGCTGTAGCCACCAAACACTTCTCCGCTCTACCGCACCGCTTTCTACCGAACTTTCTTGATAAAATACTATTGATCCTGGCTTTTTGCATACGTTAAAATAGATATTAGAGTAGTTAGAGCAAGAGTTTATTTTTTATTTCGCCTTACAATGCTCATAAAATCAATTTTATGGGTGTCTTGTGGCAAAAATAAATTATCTCAATAATGATTAATCATTACAAACATTACAGTTTCTTAGTCTATATATAATATTTAAACACTTGCAACCCCTAATGAATTTAATTACAAAATAATAAATTAATAAAAATGCTGCAAATAACAAAAATATTAAGAAATAATACCTATTTACTTTCCGACTTTTACTATTTCTTACTTAGTGTAAGGTTGAAACAATGGCGAAGATGCTCAACTTGATTGCTCCTTAATTACCACCTTCTTTAATGGCTTGTGGAGCATACTTCACTAAGAGACAATGTCAGACAATTCTATTGTTACGTCACGCACTGCTTTTGTTTTTTCTTGAGACGTGTTTCCTCTCGTGAAAGTTAAAGACTCCTAGAATCAAATGTATTTTCCACCCAGTACGAAAGTAAAATAATAGACTAGAAATAATTAATTTTGCTTTATATATGTATGTATAGGCAAAGCTAGTAGGACAGTATGCCCGTAAGTTGTATAGGATTTGAAATTAAATCTATAAAAATAAACAGTCTTGGGTTTACTTTTGATTTTAAAATGTAAAAGAAGTAAGAAAGAAAAAGCTTTTTAATTTAATTCGATTTCTATTAATTGTGTTTTTATAAACTATATTTTTTTAGTTATATACATATAACTTTATGTTTTATTATACTTAAATATTATTAGGTATGTCAACTACAATTACACATGCGTGCTAAATTTATATTTTCCAGCCCTTCTTTTTTTCAATAGGTTTTTTTTCACGCTGCAATGGGGAAGTACCTGATAATGTAATTATATTTTCCAGACCTCAAACCAAAGCGGTTTATAATTTATATTTTGCAAACAAAAACTAAATTATGCGTCCGTTTAAATACCCACAAAATTAACACTCTTTTAATGGGCCAGAACCGCGAATAGACCAATTTATGTGACCTGTGCAGCCTGTATTATTTGTTGGGAAAAGTAATACATTGGTCCATTGATAGAGGTTTGTGGGTTTCAAGATATGTTGGATGTCGCGAGTTACCAAAATTATGAATTGCTTTGTAAATAACATCACTTGTGACGTACTAATAAAATAACGCATACATATTTTATGGCTCAGAACGTCGTTTTAATATTTATTATAACAAAGTTAAAGTTGCTGTCGTGTTGAAATCAGTGAAATTGGACTGAAACAAATTTAATTTTATCAAAGTTTGCGTGAAAATTGAATACACTTAGGACTTGAGTTGAGTTTAATTTCATTAGTATTCTGAACTCTAGAGCTATGGCCTACAGCAAGATCACGTATAAAGTCGTTAGAGTTCAAAGTCCTGTAAATTTCAAAATGCGAACACGAAGTCTTGGCCTTGTTTCCCAGGGTTTAAATATTAGTGGAATAATTTGTCAGTTATTCTGAATTAAACGTATGACCCAAAGCTCGGGTACCTACTTTCGTTTAATAGTTTTACGTTGATAAACCAGTCAGTCAGGACTCAGGACAAACTATTTTAAAAGTTTATGTTGACTGACTGGTCTCTATCGTGTGTATTAGGAAATTGGGTTATATCCAAGTTTTATGACATTTACTGTCGTTATAAAATATATTCATATTACATATTTTATTAGTCACCATCATCATCATCATCCTATATTCATCTACTGATGGTTTAGGTCTCCGTTACTGAAAACCATAGACATCTTCTTCTCATCCAAGCACTGTCAGCTGTCAATCACAAGTCGTTGCTCCACCTAGCTGTCAAATTCCCGGAATACTGACAACCGTTTGAACGAGTAAGTTTTTGGGCGGAGACGTGTCTAACCAAATGCAGTGTATATGTATAAGACTACCGTCAGGTTGACGGATTTTATTATTCATTGCTATTGAATCACGACCTGTGTATGAATATCAAAATCGAATATGAATTGGGCATTTGGGTACAATTTTCCAATTTATGTCCTCCGTGCTTATATAATGATAAGTTTTTCAAAATTAATAATAAAATATTAAAAATAGTAGCATTAGAGATATACTGTCAAAAGCGTTCAATTTTCTTATATGTATAAAAAATAAAACAACTTTATCCGTCTAGTGATTGGGGTGACTCGACAATAGTTGAAATAAGTGCAATACTTTTTCTATGCGGATTGAAAAATTTCAATCGGTGGGAGACTGAAAAATTCCATCGAAGTATAAAATAATCCGAGATACATCTCGGATTATTTTATACATCGATGGTCGATACATTATATTAGGGACATATTATCATCATTATACGCTATATGTTTATTTTAGTCTAAAATTGTAGGGTACATATTTTTTTATTACCTCCTGGATAGTGAAAATGATTTATCTTCCTGACATAATTACTGCCACGGTAGTTATTGGAAGTTAATTATTTTTATCTAGTTATAAACCAACATACGATATAAACGATATACGTGCAGTTCATCAAAATCTTTTATTGTTTTATTGTTATGCCTAATTACTATTTATATAGATTAGTAGAGCAGAATGCTATTTTTTAATGGTGCTTAAAAATATTACCTATCATCATCATGTCAGCTAGGGACGTCCACTTCTGGACATAAGCCTCACCCACAGATTTCCACAACGATCGGGTCTTGGGCCACCTGCTTCCAGCGGATTCCAGTTACCTTTACCAGGTCGTCGGTCCACCTTGCCGGAGGCCTACCCACCTTCCAGTTCGCGGTCGCCACTCGAGAACCTTCAAACCCTTTTTTTGGCTGATCACACATTATTGTTTAATTTAAACAGTAGTATTTTTACCACAGTTTTAACCCGACTCGAGTACTCACCTTTTAACGGCTATTCCATTAAGCAGTTTCCTGGCTATTCCACTCGCCATAAAAATGTTTTGATAACGGGCCAAATGTCGGACATTCCCGAACAACAAGTAAGAGCCACTCAAATGTATATGGTTCATAAGGTTCACCTTCCAAATTAAGCCGGGTCCTCACGTTAGTTATGACCATTTTTATTAACTTTTTCCTGTTGCAAAGTTACGTTGTTGTCATCATAAAATGACAAGGAATTGTAATTATACTTTTCTTTACATACAGTAAATAGGTTTCTACGTAAACTACTGCTGGAAGATCGAAAAGAAAACAAAATTTATTTTATACTAGCTTTTGCCGACGACTTCTATTGCGTCGAATTCTTATCAAAAGAAGGTACTTTAAGAAATTATTGATGCCACGTGTTATGTCCTTCCCCTTACTTATCTCCATACAAAATTTCATCTAAATTGGTTCAGCAGTTCAAGCGTGAATAGGTAACGGACAGATAGACAAATACATTTTCGCATTTATAACATTAGTATGGATAAAACTATATCAAGAATAAATTTATAACATAAATTCTGAATCCTTAAGTTAGTGCCTACTATTCGATGTTAGAACCATGAGTGAGGGAAATGGGTACAGAAATACGAACGATGATGATAATAATCGCACGTTGTGCTCAGTCAGCGTCTCGTGTCAGCAGCTGTAGCAAAATCCATGGGTAATGAGGTGATCTGTGTCAGCGAAAATATATGTAAAATCTCCCCCCGTACCAACTATTTAAGAGTAAGAAGTCTTTGAGGGAATGTAAAAATAAAAAAATAAAAGTCCTTTAGTTCGTATTTAATAAAACTTAATTTAATGAAATATATTTAAAAAAACAAAACGCACCATGAAGTGTTTTTACAGGCATCCCTCGAGCGTCATCTTTGGCATTGCAAACATCCACATCGCTTGTTGCAACTTGAACTTTTTCTTAGAAACTCTTTTGACAGTTAATATCATTGACATATCGCAACATAAGCAGTAATAAATAAATGAATAATTAATAATAACAAAAAAAATATTTATTGTATTTTATTATTAATATATTCGTAATATCCACAATGTATGTTTACATTTGCACTCTGCACGTTTTTCTAATAAAATATTACAATGATGAAACTCATCCATCTCTTTTGGGCCACCAGTTAACTAAAAAAAGGTCAAGGTTACATGAAGACGTTATGTATTTCTCGTAATTTCCTCAAACATTATGAGGATACTAATTTAATGACTATCTACTATCTACTATTTAATGGAACATGAACGTTTCTTTTCATCAATGTTAAAAGCCGTATTCGACGATTTTAAGATGATTTTCCTGTTAATCAAAAGCCTGGTGGAGAGCAAGTCAAAACAATTACATGCCGTAATCGCTACAACGGAAGGTGATACTCGTTATTAATTTTAATTTTTTAATGTTTTTTTTATGGTGGTAACGGGGGCAAACGAGCAGGCGGCTCACCTGATGGTAAGTGATGACCGCCGCCCATGGACATTTGCAACACCAGAGGCTTGCAAATGCGTTGGCAAACCCCTTAGAAACCGTTCAGGTTTCTTAAAATAGGGAGTTACTGAACTGACAGCAAACGGAATGCTGTCAGAATAGTCACTCCCCAATGATCTCTGGTAACCTTACTCACTCGCAGAAAGACAACTATTGTTGATTCACTGCGGTCTTCGGTAAGGCGTAGGTACTTCTCCAGTCGGGCAGCACAATTTGAGCGAGAAATCTCGCTATGCCCTTCCTCCTACAAAAATGTTTTGAAGCTTCCATCTTAAGTGACACCGTGTTAATAAATGCGACAGTGATCAATAACCAGTTCTACAGCACAGTATGGGTTGATAGCAATAGAAAACAAAGTTTATTATTTTCTTTCCTAGATGGCGTAGGATCGATTTAGATATTATCGTTATTGTTTAATTTCACGGGCTTTGTCACACTGATAGGAATAAATAAATAAATAAATAAATATTCTGCGACATTTTACACATCACCATCTAGTCCCAAACTAAGCAGTGCTTGTACTATGGGTACTAGACAATGGATATAATACTTATATACTTTTTTTTTTGTAAACACATACTTATAATACATAGGAAACACCCAGACGAACACAAACACTTATATTCATCACATAAATATTTGTGTCCCGTGGGATTCGAACCCACGACCTCGTGATCAGCGGTCCAGTACTCGAACCACTAGACCACAGAGGTCGTCAGAATATAAATTACCATTAGACGGAACTCTCAGAATTTGTTAAAGATAGTTTATGCCTAATTATTGTTAAGCTTTAAAAATGTACCGTTAATTTAGATAGTCTATCTAGGTATGATTTATTTATATTCCCTTAAAAAACAAAGACGTACGAAGTTACTAGTACGACTCATTCATTGCCATAAAGCCACAATGCAACTCTCTTTTAAACGAATAAAATCAAAATACAATATGAATTCGTCCGGCTGGGAGGGGACAGTTACCCTTAAATAAGAATTACTCCCAGCACTACACGTAAAATCGAATTAAAGAAAATTGTGTGCCCTGTCAAGTTGGTTTCTGTACGACATCGCTACAAAGTTTTGTAAGAAGCGACAAGGGCGAGCGTGTTTTATTGAACATAACTTACTGGACGTACTGTGCTCTCAGAAAAACAATACATTAAGAGACAAAGTGGTTGCGACGTCGATATTTTATTTCGTTTGTGTTATGCAATTATTGGAAGTAGGGTTGACAAAACTTTATTATTGATTTAAGTGATGTTCGCAGAGATAAAAGTTGATATAAGTAGATAGGTTTGACGACCTATGTGGCCTAGTCATTCGAGTACCGGACTGCTGATCACGAGGTCGTGGGTTCGATTCTCATGGGACACAAATATTTATATGACAAATATAAGTGTTTATGTTCGTCTGGGTGTTCCCTATGTATTATAAGTATGTATTTACAAAAAAAAAGTTTATAAATTAATACTTATAAACTGGGTACTAGACAATGAATATAATTAATCATTGTCTAGTACCCATAGTATAAACTCTGCTCAGTTTGGGACTAGATAGTGCTGTGTAAAATGTCATAGAGTATTATTATTATAGAGAGGTAAGGCTCAACGAGATTTCTCGTTCAAATTGCCCGTCTGGAGAAGTACCTCCGCCTTACATAAGACTGCAGTGAAACAACAATGTTATGTTTCTGCGAGTGAGTAAGGTTGCTAGAGCTCATTACGGGAGTAACTATTCTGACAGCATGGGAAGGCTGTTTGCGGTCCATGTAGTAACTCCCCTATTTTACGTGACGACCCAATTAGTCCCTCGGTAGTTGACACTGCTTTCTGTGCTATGGGTTTTGAATCCCGGTAGGGACAAATGTTTGTGTGATAAGCATAAACATATTTACGGCCTGTCGGCCGTAAGCTATGCCACCCTCGCGGTGCAGAAAAATGTTTTTTTTGAAGTTATACTTCTTTAGGCGCGTTATGAAAAAATGATGAGAGTGAAATTTTAAGATGCGCGCGCATCTGTGACACAAAATTAACAGTATGAAGCTGTCTGCTTAATGAATGATGAGAGTGAAATTCTAAGATGCGCGCGCATCTGTGACACAAAATTAACAGTATGAAGCTGTCTGCTTAACCGCTCATTAAGTCTCGAAAAAAAAGCTACCAACAAAATAGAAATTGGACCTCGATATTAGTCGCGCATGTTGGTACGCTCGTCACCTCTGATCACTGTTTTCATATTTATAATATTTATCAACATGTTTCTAGTTTATACATTCACAACACGTGTTTTAGTTTCATACAAGTGCGAATTATATATGTGCTAATAAATTATATTCAGTAGTGATTTAAATTGAATATTTTGATTGATATTACTTACTATTTGTGAATATTAGTGAAAAAAATTGTGCTTATATACTTTTTCAAGTGCTCCAATATAATTGAGGTTAACTATTTAATGATGCCAAAGAAGTATAACTTTTCACGCGCGTACATAAGTACACGCACCCATTAGTTTTTTTTTCATTATTTAAAGTAGAGGGTGCTGTGCTGTGCTGAGCGGGTGCTGTCAGTTGGGGCTGGTCGGCTTATACATGTCATGGCATCCGGGTTTTATATTATAATTATTTTATTTAATTATTTTAGTGCTAGTGAATAACTCATGCGTTTCACATCAGACTGCATTATTCTCATATTAATATTAAAAACGAAAATTGTAAATATAACGAATTATTTAAAAGAGTATCTATGGAGTTTCTTGCCGGTTCTTCTCCATAAGACCTACTTTTTGGAACCGTGCAACTAGTGTTGACATTTCGAAAGAACCTGTAATATTGGTCTACTTGAAATAAAAATATTTGAATTTGAAAAATTTGAATTTGAGACTTGATTCGTTTAACTCTAATTTTGCTAGATGAAAAGCACAGACTTGGTTTAAGACTGAGTACGCACTTCATTAGTCTTTAAAGCTCTTGCTTTTGAAGGTGCTTAGGATAAAATGAAGTAAATCTGTTTGGCGTTGGCTTAAGCGTAATACCAAAGCACTAAGTAGGCTGGATTGGGAGACTTACAATTTGTGTTTTATTGTATATGTTCACGTAAAGATATAAAAGAATGAAGCACGATAAATAATGAACGAACACAGAAAGAATTTGTGAAAATGCTCCGACAATAAAACGCAATATAAGACTGTATTGCGCAGAGAATAAAGGAGGTTAATATGTAAAATGTCCTCGGATGCGCCGGACAAAGAATGGCATTGTTTGCATCCTTCTTCAGTCCGCTGTATTCTTAAAATAAGCTCCGTAAAATACTTGAGACGATGCAGTTTATTTGATTGTTCTGTAAAGTTATAGGTACTTACATTACTGAATACGATTTTATAACCCAGACTGACTTATTGGCGATCTAATTCGTGAACTCCTTCAAAAAGGTCAAGTTCACAGTTTTCGTAAGGCGTTTAAGATACGGTGAGTGTATGTATGTATGTATGTATGTATGGTGGGGAGCGGAGTTGAGCAGTTTACATACATACACTCACGCCTTTTTCCCGTGGGGGAAGGCAGAAACTAGACAATGCCACAGTTTGAGCAGTTTCGTGTTTCGATATTAGTGCAATATCCAAACAAACGACACCGCGATAAAATTAGTAAAAGATAAAGATATCCGCTGTTTTCAAGAGGTATCAATTATAATATTTTCTATCATTTTTAACCATGATTTTATCCATCTAATGTTATCCAATATTATATTTGAGCGGCCAATACAGGCTTAGCCAGCCTAACAAATAATTTAAAAGAGATCTGGACTACATGTTTTAGATATTGACGTTTTCAGCATAGTAGAAAATAGTAGGTAGAAAGTACATTATAATACATTTTCAAATGGCCGCCTCACCAAATGGATGTGCCGTGTCGCCAAATATTTCACCTAATAAAAGTCAACGTAGCACTCTCTCGTTTGCGTGTTTAGTGTGTTACATGCCAAAAGTGAATATGCCGCTGCTTCTTTATTTTTTAAATTCAGGTAATGTAAAAGCTAATAAATAAACACATATTATAATGAAAAACACACACCCGTCGCACACACACACGCAAGTCCCCACACAGCGATGAACTCACATGGTCGCACCCTCTAACTCACACGCACACACATACGTCCCCAAATACTCATTTAAACACAATCACATAACTTTGAGGAATCTATGGGGAAGTCTTGAATTGTGAGTCTGAAGATCTTTGATCCTTCGATGTGCCATAACAGCTTTAAGTCATCATCATCAACCCATTATTGTCCCACTGCTGAGCACGGGTCTCCTCTCATTTGAGAGGGATTAGGCTACAGTCCACCACGCTAACCTACTGCGGGTTGGCAGACTTCACATGCCATCGAGAAAATCTCTCAAGCATGCAGGTTTCCTCACGATGTTTTCCTTCACCATGAGAGCATGTGATAAATACGCACATAACTTCCGAAAAGTCAGTGGTGCGTGCCTTGGATTTGAACTCGAGACCTTTGACATCTCAGTCCACTGGTCACACCGCTAGGCTACCACAGCTCTTTAAGTCATTGTAACTCAAATATAATGTTTAATGATAAGAAAACAATCACTGTTTTGTTTCTGAAGTGGCCGTCTGAGTTTGTGTTACGAAGAACGTCAACAAACTTGTATATTACTGTAACACGAAGTTCATGATTACTTTGTCAGTAAACAGCTGTTATAGAACCACTGCATATACATACGTGCAACTTGCCAAGAATGCCTCTAGATAAGTGAAAATTCTCTGAAGATAACGCTAACATAATACAGCTGTTTAGAAAGTTATAAGGCTTTTTAACGTCTTTTAGCGAAGATGAAAATGATTTCAGTGCTACAAATGATTAAGTATTATTTATATAGTTATAATTATTTTACGCTTAACATTTTTTGCGAATATTAGACGTTGAAATAATACTTCTTTGTGCGGTGTATTTCGGTGTATTTATTAAATGATTAATTAGTAAACAATCTGTGGCCATAGATGTTATAAAAGAGTCGTAATGTTGGGGATATTAATATGTTGATATAACATAAATGGATAAAACACAATTTTTTGTCAGCAGTATTTCAATAATGCGTAATATTTTGTTTGATTTTATTGACATTGATATATGTATATATTTTTTTTGTATTTCTTCAATAATCTTGTTATATATCTATGGACTTTAATGTGATTCTGAAATAATTGACTTAATAATAAATAATAAATTTGTTACACCGCGATACCTTTGATTGAAAGGTTTTGAGTTCATACCTGTCATTGAAGCGTACATATTGTATCTCAAAAGCACTCACTCGTCTCAAGGGGTTGAGCCAAGCTTTATGTCAGACGCTGTATTTTTTTTTATTGGAGTATTGCCCAATGTATAAGAATATTCTAATATCTAACATCATATGTAGAAAAGAGACCTAATTAGGTATATTGCACAACATTGTAGACCTATTAGATTTTTGTTTATTATCCATAAATATGGGAGCACGTTTTAAGTAACGGTTTTTTTATAATAGTACCTACCTAACGCAAATTAAGTTTTAGTTGTCCAAAAGAAGGCAGGGAAGAGAAAATTGGTTCTTTAAGAAATTAAAAAATAATTATTTTTATACATAAATATAGTACATTCACAATAAATAGAAGAAGTATAATTCAAACAGTTGCGTAGTGAAAAAGACGTAAGTGCAAATATAGATTGACACAAATTCTGACTTTATTTCATAATATTTAGTGATGATTACAGTACTATTAGTAATACAAAAACTAAGATAAAAATAATAATAATAATGAACTAGGTATCTTCAACAAATTGGGTTAGGACTTGGCTTCGGCCCGTGCTATCCTAACAGCCGGCAAATTAGTACCGAGATACAAAAAATGTACACCCAAAAATAATAATAACAGTTTATTGTCATAGATGTTGAACTCACTGACACCCAAGCTAAGATTGAACCTGTGTTATTATTAAAAAAACATTGTATTACCAATGTCTCACAGTCCGTATACAGTTAATCCATCACTATTCTACTCCGTCACCCTCGGATTTAAGCTTTGAATGTTCTGTCAGTCAATCAGTATTACAATTAATTTTCTAATTTTAATTTAATTTTCTGCGACATTTCACACAGCACCATCTAGTCCCAAACTAAGCAGAGCTTGTACTATGGGTACTAGACAATGGATATAATACTTATATACTTTTTTTTTGTAAATACATACTTATAATACATAGGAAACACCCAGACGAACACAAACACTTATATTCATCACATAAATATTTGTGCCCCGTGGGAATCGAACCCACGACCTCGTGATTAGCAGCCCGGTACTCGAACCACTAGACCACAGAGGTCGTCTAAATTTAATTAATCACAAGATGTAGTAAGTACAGTATGTACGTACATACGTAATGAGTTCATTACATTAATCGTTATGATAAACAATTTATGCCTACTCTCCATCAAATGAGAAAGCTAGATTTAATAGAATATAGTTTCATATCCATACTTCCATACTTATTTACTTCATCATCAACCCATTAATGTCCCACTGCTGGGCACGGGTCTCCTCTCAATTGAGAGGGATTAGGGTATAGTCTACCACGCTAGCCTACCGCGGGTTGGCAGACTTCACATGCCATCGAGAATCATCTCAAGCATGCAGGTTTCCTCACGATGTTTTCCTTCACCGTTTGAGCATGTGACAAATACGCACATAACTTCCGAAAAGTTAGTGGTGCATGCCTTGGGTTCGAACTCGAGACCTCTGACATCTCAGTCCACTGGTCACACCGCTCGGCTACCACAGCTCCTATACTTATTTACTTACTTTATATTTTATGACTTTATTTTATATTATAAATGTGAAAGTGTCTCTGTCTGTCTTTTTGTGTGTCTGTCTGTTAAGTCTTCACGCTTTAACCGCTAAACCAATTTAGATGAAATTTGTTATAGAGATAGTTTGAGTCCAAGGGAAGGACATAGGATAGATCATAGATAGGTTTTCATCGTGAATCATCCCTTAAATAAAATTTCAAATTTTACGCAGACGAAGTCGCGGGCAAAAGCTAGTAAATAATAAAACTAGATTTTGCTCGCGATTAGTAATTTTATCCTGCTTATTTATTAGTACCTACCCTCTTTTCAGAAATTATATTGATTCCGCATATTAACTTCGACCACACTTTTCGGCCTTTTAAGGGATGATTTCTGGGACGAAATATCTATAATATAACTAACAATAATCTAAGTCCTATGTTCCCCGAGGCTCAAACTATCTTTACAGCAAATTTAATTTAACTCTTTTTATTTTTATTCAATTTGAATTACCTGGCCAAGAGTAAATACGTTTACGACGTACGGTTCAGTATGCCCCTTAAATAATTATTTATTGCGTTATCTTGTGTAATTCTAGAGAGGGGGCGGCGGGCGTCAAAAAATTAACTTATTATATTAAAATTATCTATAAATATTATTTATAAAAATCTCGTGTCACGGTGTTTATCGCTGAACTCCTCCGAAACGGCTAGACGGATTAATATGAAATGTTGTATGTATATTTTTGGTAGCTCTAAGAATCAGTAGTAGGCTATTTTTTATACCCCTAGGTGATAACGATGTCCCTCACCAGAGTTTTTTTTACATTTTTTGTATTTTTTTTATGATTTGGCATTAAAAAATACTTATAACCCTAAATTTTCACTCTTCTACCACCAACTCCCAAAATGTGGCAAAACAGCGTTTGCTGGGTCAGCTAGTATTGTATACGTATAATATTGAATACTATAAAATTCAATAAACATTCTAATATACATAATGGCATAATAATTTTCACTATTCAGTGATGAGTCATATCACCTTATAGGTACCAATGGACAGTCAAATTTGTAGTACCTATCAACAGTTACTTATTCAAACAAATTCTGAGTTTCTAGAGCATTCGATAAAATTTTATAAGACCTCTTTGAATGGGTAAAGAACCTTAAAATGTTCTATAGACCGAAATAATTTGTGACTAAAAGACTAGAAAATACTTATTCACTGGACTCATAAACTTTTGATGTCAAAGGAATTTTAAGATTGCTTGTTGGATCCTAAAATTAATTCGTTTTATCTATACTGTACTATTTATTAAATAAAAGTGTTTTCTTTTATTATCTGTTTATGGTAAAGAAAGTTCCTTTAAGAGTCCAAAAAAACATAATATAGTGTGTAAATAGCTATGAGCCTGATGTGAACTGTACCATCCAAATACCACCACGGAAAATTCTGGAAAATTCATGTATTTTTTTTTGTTTCAGGTGATTTCCACATTTCTGTGAAACAATACATATTTATTCAGTGTTACCATCAGTGTTAGTGTTGACATAATCAAAACGTGCTTTAAGTGTAATTGAAATCACGAAACAAAAGTTTGAAAATAAAATGCTATAGAGACGTGTTCGTTATACGCGTGTGTTCCCCGCGGCGTCACCACGAGGACTGGGACTAAACAACGATGGCTTGGCCTGAGGTTGTGCGATGAGCCTGCGGAGGAGGAGGGGATGGACGAGCCCGGCGCTGCCAAGCGGCCGTCCGTGCTAACTATAGACAGAGCTGCCTTCTTGTTACTGAGGGTCAAGAGGGCATTCAAGAAGAAGAGGCAACAGCGGAAAGAGAAACAGTGAGTATTGATAAATTCTTTAAATTTCCTACAACTGCATGTTGTAATAAAAAAACTCAACATTTTGTCCTAGTAGAGAAGCAAGTTGCGACCTAATTACACCTCCGATAAGTTATATATCATTCCAGTCTAGACAGCCAACCGATAGTATTATACACGTCATACATAATTATTTAACTTTAATTTACTTGATACCCATTGCAGTAGGTACCTATAGGTCCCTAAGATAATCATTAGAAAATCTATATATTATTATAATTATAAAACGAATCCCTATTTCCCTTAGTCACAGGATCGCACGTGAACGACTGAACTGATTTTGATCAATTTTGGTATTGATATAGACGAAACCTTGGAGAAGGATACAGGCTATTTTTTATCAACCTGCCACGTGGGCAAAACCTCGGCAGGCAGCTTGTAAGAAATAAGAAGAAGAAGAATTTAAAAATTAAGATTATAACCCCCTTAGACCGACCCCTTTATTCTTTATTTTAAAGAGATAAAAAATATTAAAAAGGTCGGTGTACCCAACCCACCTAAATAAAAAATCACCTTAATTACATAGGTAGAGGGGAAAAAAACACCAAAATGGTCTAATTTCTCTGACCCCAATCAGCCATTGTAGGATCTCATCACTTATTACCTGCAGATTATTCTCTTTGGTTATACAAAATAATGTAAATGAAGGTAGTTGACATTAAAGTCACGTACCATGTTTACGAAGCCTACGATCTGCCCACGTAAGTCCTATTTACCGCGAGCATATTGACAGAAGCGATGTACACTGCTCGCTTACAAAGTCGGTATTCTTTAGCAAGTGAGAGGAGCGAGTATTGAATCGAACAGCATGGTGAAAATGTACGAATAAATAAAGGTCACGGGCACAAAACAGCTTCATAAAGCTGCGGTCGTTTGACCCAGGCGGTCGTGTTTGACTTATGATTATAGCTCTTTTAGCTTTATATTCCCTATATTTGGAAACCTAGACTACCGAAAGGTATTTTAGTTATTATTGTTAGTAATCTCTTGAAAGATAATATAATATAATTATATCTTTACAGGGCTCGGTTTATTTTCAATCAGGCGACGTTATCTTTTAGTATTCCGAAATACATAATTTTGCCATGTCACCAGAATCAAACTTGATTTAGACCCGAATTACTGAAGACTCGACAAATCTAATCTTTGGTCGTAGTCACGCCTCCGCTCTGTGTGCCATAATTTAATGTAACTGTCTTTATGTTTTCTCCTAAATATTTTTGTTATTTGATAATGACATTATCAATTCATCAATATATTCTTAACTAGAACTTTTGTGGTATTTAATCATCTGTAATAAAGTTTCTCGCAAAGAAAGTGATTATATGTATTTAAAGGTCATATGCGACTAGTATTGGTGTATTGAAACTCAATTTCATCCTCGTCTACTTTATTTACTACATTTTCAATTACACTGCGTTAGGCTTCATAGCAGGTTCTATGATAATCTTTTCAGCTTCAGCATCGGGTTTCTCATTATCGTTTTCTCTTACTTTTTTTTCCTGGATACTTAAATCTTTCTTTGTAGGAGGAAGTGGTTTGAACAAATTAATATTGTTTTCCAATTTCTTATCCCCGACAATCGTGATACCTTCCTTTGTAACTGTATCTTTTTTCTTACTTTGAAATTTTGGCTTGTCAAAGCTACCCATGTCTTTATTCTTTGGGAATAAGACAATTTCTATTGCTTTAGTCTTCATGGGAGGTAACATTGATTTATTTGGAATTACACTATCGAATAGATATGGCATCATAGGTAGTGGATTCGTCCGTGCTGGGGCTAGTTTCGAAGGCTTTTGGTTGGGAGGGAATTCAAAAACTACAGTTCCTTCTTGTATGTGTTCGTGAGATTCACAACACATTGCAGAAGAGACAGGATCTTTGTTGAAAGAGAACAGATCGTTATTCATAAGAATTTTGTTGAGTAGTCCAGTAGGGTTGGTAAGGAAGGAATCTTTGACGTTACGAAGACTTGAGCAAGGGCACGGTTCTTCCATGATTGGGTCATTTTTTGGGAAGAAAAATTGAGAAGGTGGGGCGGTTGGATTAGGGTCAGGTATGCGATGTGGTGGTGCATCTGAAAGCATAAATACAAATTTACTTTAAAAAGGAACTTTCGATAATAGAACGCATGAAACATCTAACATAATAAAACTATCAAAAAACTACTTCAAATAATATGTCCAAAACCCTTTTCAGAAGTCCAATACGTATTTGTATGATTGAGTTACACTTTTGTCTTGTGAGACATCGTCCTATTTTCATCTAAATCTTACCACGACCGTTACCGTTGAAATAAAATGAGATTTCCATTTTCCCGAGATTCACTAGAGAGTTGGTTATAGTAGGCATAGGTCGGATTGTCTCCCGGGACCAGGCGACAGCGAGACACCCCAGTAACGTCAGCGTACGCGATAGCATTTTCTGCAAATAAATACTATTTTTTATTTCAGTGATATTTTATGGTAACCTACAGTTTATTGCAAAGTTTTCTTGCAAACATTCTATCAATTTGTGTGAAATATGATAGAATGAGTCAGAGTTGTTATTGCTTGTGAGTGTTTGTTTATGATTTCGTTTTTTTGTGTTTGCTGTGATGGTTTATGTTTTGTTAATGTTATAAATAATTGAACTGCCACCTGCTTCAGTGGTCGTAGCTAGTGTGAGGTCCTGGATTCAATTTCTATCTGAACTATTTTCTCCTAAGCTAATGGAAATAGGCATGCCCAAATTCAAGGGCCAGAACTTTACAGTAATTTGTGTGTACTAAAATAGTATTCCTTTGCGTAAAAAATGTTTTCTTTTATGTTCCAAAAACTTTTCATTATTTGTAAACAAAAAAAAAATATCATTCATAATTTGTAATAACTTTTATATTAGGCGATTTTAAAGCCATACTAAAATCAACGCAAAGTCAATGACTTGAATAGATTTAATCAAGACGAAATTTAAAATATACATATTTCATATTACCGCCATTATTGTAAGCCAGCAATATTGAACTACCATTTGGTTTTATTAGAAAAGATTAATAGAACCATGTATAAAAAACTAAAGAAACTTAAATTAAGAATTGAAATAAAAGCAATGTAAACACGAACAAAAATGAAAGTAGTTTTTAGAAAAATCTTGAATATAGAATGTTTTTAAGTTGGGTTTGCTTACCGTTTCTCTCACAGTGCGAGCAATAACGAATTGATTGAAAATTGTGTTCAAATCAAATTCTTTTTGTTTCGCAACTTCCATTTCGGTTTTATTGGTTTTCTATTTTATTGTTACGATTGAGAAATACGAATTGTTGGCAAATTTTCGGTCGAATCGAGATTATGGGTGCGATGTTACAGGTTGTCTTAGAAATATTTGAGGGATTTATTTTATGAGGCTGCGGTGTGGAAATAAGCCAGATTCCGTCGGCTTACTGTACATATCTTAATAAGACTTTTATTCGGAAATTGTAAATCAGAGTAAAGAAAAGATGGGCTGAATGGGTTAGGTATATTTATTAAAGATCACGCTGATGAAATCCTTACTAGTATTATAAATGCGAAAGTGTGTCTGTCTGTCTGTTACCTCTTCACGTTATAACCGCTGAACTGATTTAGATTAAATTTAGTATAGAGATAGTTTGAGTCCCGGGGAAGGACATTGGATAGTTTGAGTAATAAGTAGTGGATAACCCTAAGAACCTAGACGACGTAGACGTAGACGACCTAAGGTAGGTCGTAGTCGCGGGCAATAGTTTTCTATAAGATTAAATTGCGCCTGTTTAGGTCTGTCTATAGACGGGTAACTTGGGGGCCAAGTCGTAGATGAAAATAATGGTTTCAGACCGTCGTAGAATGACTTAAGGTCATTTACAAAAAGAGCATATTGCCTACGCTCTGTGCTATGTAGTAAGGAATATCGCGCACCCATTTTTACTGTAGGCAGAATAGCCCCTTTATTCTGCTGACACTAGTAAACAGAACACCACGTGTTACAATATAAATTTTAACTCGTCCACATTCATGCATGTCATAAATTCACGCCGCGAGTACATCGCAACCGGCGCACCGATCATTTTGGAGGGTTTTACCCAATGATTGGGCTCGGGCATTCCGTCCATTTAAATCACCTTTTTTCGTTTCTACTAATAGCCGGATACTGTCAGAAAAACCCGCATGTATTTATGTTTCATTTGATGGTATTTAAAAAAAATATTATATCTATATTTATTATTATAAAGCTGAAGAGTTTGTTTGTTTGTTTGAACGCGTTAATTTCAGGAACTACTGGTTGGAATTGAAAAAATATTGTTGTTTTGGATAGACCATTTTTCGAGGAAGGTTATTTTATTTTATTTTATTTATTCGGGAAAACAAACAATTACACATTCAGAATTACAAAAAGAAATCACACAGAAATTTTATAAAAGTGCAACCAACAACGTTCTCCACAGATACACAATGAGACAGTCTGGTAAATTTTGACAGATTAAAAATAAATTATATTATTTTTAAATGTGTTACAAATTCCAGTACCGGAAGCGAATAAAAGAATAAAATAGAATTAGTCACATTCGTTTTTTAATGTGTTAAGTAACATGAGTTTGAATGTTATAGGCTATGTAACATCACGTTACGACCATTAGGAGCAGAGCACATGAAAAATGTTGCAAAAGTATACGCAGACGAAGTTGCACGAGTCAGCTAGTCTGGTATACTTTAAAAACCATATGCGCGTTGTATATCGTCCTGCGAACATTGGAAAACTCTTTACAGAAATCTTATAGCACCTGTACCTATCCTCCTATTCCAGCACATAGAGTGCTTTTTGCAAGAAATCATACAAATAATTAGAGATTGAAAGATTGCTTTTTGCAAGAAATAATACAAATAATTTCAAGGATTTCTAATAATTATGATGGCGCCTATTGATATGCCAAACGCTTCTTATCTTCACTTCCAATTAAAAGTGATACCTGTCTTGAATGACAATGATGTGGGGTCGGAATCAAAAATTCATTTCTCGTCATTACGAAGTGTTCGAAAAACAGCGGTAGAAAAATGTATTGATTGTGTAGAAGATTAAATGGCGAAGGATGGTATACCGTAATCATCAAACTAATTATTGTCCCACTGCTGAGCAGGAGTCTCCTCTAATTTGAGAGTGATTAGGCTATAGTCCACTTCATAGTGCGAGTTGGCATCTCTACTCTACATGTCATCTAGAGGACAAATAGGGCAAGAGTAGGCAGTTGCAGTTTATTAGTCCCTCCGTCGTAGGGAGTAATAAATATCTTTCAGGTGATAAATATCAACTAATGAATATCCTACAATCCAGGTTCAAAGTGGAAAATTGCTTGCAAGAACGATGCAAGGGGTAGGTATAGTTGTGGGCAAATTGATTTAAAAAATACATATAATGTATGAAAATTTTACTAGTGTTTCAGAAAATCCTATCATCATTTCATAGAAAAAACCCCTTTATCGTGTTCGGAATAATTATCATAATTGCTTAAAGAATATCAAACTATGAAAGGTGATCGGTAATTAGTTATATAGTGAAAAAAAAAGATGAACACATATTTCGAATAATCGGTCGTTTTATTTACATCATCGGTGAAGGAACTCGGCATAATGCCTACGTGTTGGAGTGTCGTTTTATTTATTCCTATTTCGATCCGAATGCATTTCGGCATCAGCGTATGCGAGCAATAAAATGCGCTTAAATTGTATTTATTTATAAACGTCGATTTCTGAAACTGATCGTAAAATTTCGCACGTTCTGTGTTGCTAGCGCACGGATAATTCCCGTTATTTTGGGTAAATGTTTTAAAACATTTTTCATGGTTTAATATTTAAAATAAGAAGTTGTGTGGATATATTCTTCATATGAATCCGTAAATACGTCACTAACATATGTATTTTGAATTTTGACTAATTTAAGGATTATTTTTTGGAAGGACATTTGATGTCAAAAGATATGTATATTTTAATACCCATTTATTATTATGTATCGTTTCTAGATATAAGGACGTGATCAGCCTCAATAAGAAAATTATACACTGCATTGTAAAAACGTCAAAAACCTTTGAAACACAATGCGCGCACGTGATAAAAGCTATGTTTTTTTCATTCACGGTTTAGAGGAACGGCTATTATGTAGATCCTGATACATCAATCAACTCAACCTATCGCAGTCCACTGCTGGACATAGGCCTCTCCTAAACTACGCCATAACACTCTGTCCTCCTCCTCCTGATACATGCTCATGTTTATTAAACATACATATTGAAAAAAGTAGCTGATGATGATGATAAGCTGATTATAATAAAATATAATCGCGAGAAATTTCTTTCTTAATCTGGCAACACCGGTTTCTGGCGGAGTCGTTGGTTCGTTTCACGTTAACGGTAAAACGCAATGGCAGGCACACATTTGGCGTTCACATTACTGGTACGTGGCTATATTATATGGATTCCGTACGAATTGGTTCCGTTGCTCTCGTGTTAGTCATCGGGTAACATTCGTACCTATATTGGTAATTTTAAATAGATATATTTTGTACTTTCTCTTAGAACTTAATAAATCAAATAAAAAGCTACTTAATAGAATGTGGACGAGGTAAAAGTAGTATGCAGGGACCGTAGCTCATACACAACATTACATTTTGTAGTTTCTGCCTACCTCCATAGGAAAAAGGCGTGAGTGTATGTATGTAAATAGCTACCTAGTCTAGGAATTCGATTTTCAGGTCGAGCAAGGCTAGCTTGATCCTACTTGCTATTTCTTACACTCATTCAAATGTTATACTAATGTTAAAAAATTAGACAATTAAAAAGTAGTTTTATTAAAATAAATTAAGCCACTTTTTATGCATTTTATCAGGGTAAATGTCATTCCATCATCTCGGAACCTATATATCATTTCTGCTTGTGATCATAGATGCTGTCATGAACCTATTATCTTATGATGATACTAGAGCTGCTAGAAATAGGTTCAACAATATTTTCAGAAAGTAATAGCACAATCGATTTAAACAAAAGAATACAGTCCGAATCGTAAAAAGACAATTTGTTTTTGAAATTTAAATTAATCTTTGAGAAAAAAAACTTATGGCCTTGTAGTTTTTACAAAATTGTGTCACACAGAATGAGTAGCCAGTGGCTATAAATATACCGACCCCATCTCTTTAAAAGGGTTGTAAGTGACTGGAAGGGTTTTAAATCGAATAAGTAGGCAACATAAGTGTTGTATATATTCGATTAACAATACTTTCTCAGAATCCATTTACAGTATTACGTTCAAGATTAATTTAGGATGATGTTGTTTCTGAAAAAAGGTTTTCTTAATCATTCTGCTATAGAGAGTTTCACAGAAATATCTAATAATACTTTCCTTGCCTAAACACGAGAACAATGAGGCCGCTATTGGTGGTACATACATACTATCACGCTTTTATTGCGGTTGGGTAGAGGTGCACTGATTTATTGTACAATACATCAGTGCACCTCTATATATCCATACTTTGCCAGTCTTGTACTATTTAATGTTGATAATTTTCATAGATATTGGCCATTCTGAATAACAGTGAAGCGCATTATAACATTTCTCAAAATGGCGCATTGAATGCGAAACCAGTAGATCCGAAGAGGCGAATCGAAATAGTTGAAGAAACGTTTTTAGAACAAAAGGATATTTTATTGGATATGGTAAGTATGTATTATTCTTCTGTCTGACTGCTGGGCACGGTTAGCTAAGATAACTGATGATAACTGCCTGAAAAAATGTTGCTTTTTTCTTTCTAATTAAACTAATAACCAGCAAAGATGGCAGCGATATTGCCATCTTAGTTCAAGAGTGTACTATCAACGATTAGGGTTGGGCAGAACAAACAATTGCTCATACAGCATAGCTCTTGATGTGACAAGTTAGCAACAAATCAATTGTCCTATACTGGAGTCTTGGGACCAACTATGTACTAACTCTGTTAAGATCTTCATGATATTATATTATATGGGTCTTAGAACGTACCGAGTATCTATGAACATGTAAGCGAAAGATAATTTTGCGAAAGACAATAATGTAATATCAACTATCGATATTGTTTTTTTTTGGAATAGATAATGGGTTCACTCTATAAAAGATGCTCAAGAGGCTTAAACGCGACATAATTATAGGTACTGCGTAGGAATAAAATTAGAGTTTCACGACCTAAAAAAATTCAATGATTATAATTATATAATTAATTAGTATCTAATCTATATATATAAAAGGAGAAGCTGACTGACTGACTGACTGACTGACATATCAACGCAGGGCCTAAACTATAAGGGTTAGAAACTTGATATTTTGCACAGGGATTCCTTTTATAACGTAGGGGAGCACTAAGAAAGGAATTTTGAAAATTCACCCCCTAAGGGGGTAAAACAGGGGTGTAAGGTTAGTATGTAACTTTGCTGTTTTTGAAGTTATTCAATTGAAATTCAGTTTGAAGGTTTTTCATTGAAAGTTATGAAACACGTGTAAAATATTTTTTCGAAATCATCCTATAAAGGGGTAAAATGGGGGTGCAAAGTTATATGTATATGAAATTTCTTTGATTTTCAATGAAACTTGGCGAGTTTAGTCTTTGTATGACGCAGGCATCCGATAAGAAAGGATTTTCCAAAATCTTGCCCATAGGGGGGGGGGGGATAGGGGGCCAAGTTTGTACGAGACAACGTGATTCCTTGGTCCAATCTACTTCAAATTTTGCATAAACATTCTTTAACAGAATTGATGGAAGACGTATTTCATATTTTATCGCAATTCAATCCCTGACGGGATTAAAAAGAGATAGAGAATTATGTTGGAGGTGATATCAATACTCCTTAGTGCTTTTGATTTAAATTACTTTTTATTTTGACACATGCTTGAAAACTCAATCCGATTTTATTCAAAAGAGGTTGAACTCACATAAAAGCTTGATGCAATGCAAATATTTTATACTCCTTAAAATTGGAATTTCTGTTTGTAATTCCACATATAAAAGTATTTATACGGTAATTACACAAAAAAATAATTTCTAAAATGTTTGTCTGTCTCATTCTTCGTTCCTTCTAATTGCTGCAACAGCTGGACCGATTTTGTGGAGACTTTCACCATCGTTATAAGGAGTAACTTAGGCTCCTTTAATTTAAGAACAAGAAACGAATTAGAGTTCCGTATGACTTAAAAACGCGGGAGCTGAAGAATACATGAATATGAACACTAAATTTTTCGTTAAATTTCACGCGAACGAAGTCGCGGGTAACAGCTAGTAATAAAATATAATACTACAAGCAAACGCAATTAGAGTGCGTGGGTTCCTTGGTACTATTTATTATCATGTATATAATAATTATGCAGGTATAATAACACTTATTAAAACAATTTCAATAACTCAAAACTATATAATTAGGTACTAGTAACATTCCCGGTGATCGTACTAAAAAAGCAACCGTAATTTTATACAGCCTATTCCATTTTTATTAGCATGAAAGTTGGTAGATAAAGGTAATCTTTTATTATATTCTTATTTTTGGATTAATATCAAAATTTATAGTATCATTTCTTATATTTAAGACTGCCAATATCCAATAACTGATCATCGAATTCGGGGACAATTTTATTTTATGTTCCCCGTGGAGTAAACAAAATATAGCATTAACTAAAGTAAGGCTTTTTATTTGTCTTTTAGAAATAGGTTGACTGTGTGTCTTGCGAAATAATATTCATAACAAAAAACCTCTTTTGTGACGACCTTATCATGTCTTTATTCCCTAGATATTGTTCTGTACTGTATGTTTTTCGGTTATATTTAATAATTTTGTCGTAACATAAAAAATAAAACCTGCGATTCTAAAACAAAATGATGTATTACATAGGTTTTCTCGTGTATTGTGGGAGGTTAAAGACTAATACTACAGTTTATTCTCAAGTAAAAAACCACTTTGAACTGAATTTAACTCATGTCTTACAAACCTATAGCTGGGTGGCTAAACCATTGATGGACTATGGCCATTGATAGTCCAAGCCGTCCAAAATACTTGGACTATTTAGAATCTAGGTGACTAATGGCGATAAGGCTAAAAAAAGATCATCTCTGTAGTTTATTATTATGTTTTGGTAATAGCCTGCGGCTCTTTGAATGATCAAAGAGCCGCAGGTTGACCACCCCAAATCTTTAAGGATCTATGTACAGAAGTAAATATGATTAATCAAGCATCATTAAATTTCAGCTAGAATCAAAACTGAAAGAGGTCAGAGACAAAAAGAAAAAGAAAGTGAATGGTACTGAAAGTAACGTTAGTGTTAGGAGTAATGTCTTTGCCAATCACGACAATCCGTGCGACGGCATACAACAAAACGTTGATGTTAAAGTCAAAGTTAACGGCATCAGTGCTATTGGCGACGCAAATTTACTACTCAAGTATGGGAATTCTGGTATGAAAATCAATTTTTAAAATTTGCATTTACGTATACAGATTGTATACATTCATATTCATTATTATATCAGTCGGCATCAGCCATGTTTGTACATACAATCCTTGGAGGATGAAAAATATTATCATCAATAAATGCACCTATTGATATAATGGTTTTTTATACAGAGTAAGTTATCTGACCAATATACTGAAAAACAGTTTACGAAGCTATGCTTGCTGGTCAATAATTTATGAAACTGTTCTTCGTTTTAATAGCCTTCCTATGAGTTAAATGAATTAAGTCAACTGCACCGTGAGTAAAGTCCTGATAAGGTAAATTAAATAATTATGATGTAAAGGTGACTGCACTTGCGTAGAAACTGTACTTCGCACGGGTGCCAGCGAACTTATTGTTAACCGCTCGCGAACAGATATATCCGTACTATGTACCACGCAACGTACGCAAACCACACTATTAGTGCATGTGTGCAAGTTTGGACCCGCCTGTAGGATTTAATCTCTCCTCATAAAATATGTGTAAACAATTGCTGACTGATTTATATTTAAATAAAAATGATAATATGATTAATTTTAATTATAGGTTTGTAATGGACAATTAATTTTAAAATTAAAGAGCTTGAAACGTCGATGATAATATTTTTGGCATGCGCCCTTATTGAATCAACATTGACTAAATAGATAGTTATAAAAAAAAACTTTAGATAAACAAGAATTTACCAAAAAATATGAATAAGGAAAAATACACATTAAATAAATATTATAAAAACTATCTAATGTTAGTGAAGGCGTTAAATAATACGAAGAAAATAATTATACAATTTATTATTTTCTATTTTGTGACACTACTAATAACAGAATAAACTAAATTTTCTTTTAGGGAAAAGCATGGTGAATTTAGAAGCAGATGGAATATCAAATATTGGGAAAGTCCACGTAGAATTAGGTGTTGGAGATAGTGCATTTTATATACCAGGACTGAGCGATTTATTTATTGGTAAGGATTACTATTTAACAAGCATACTTAATAAAGCAAAAACTAATAGGAGAAATGAGATAAAAGCCAAATTATATATAACTGGCAACGGATGCGGGATATTATTTCATCTATTCATATTTAGTGTATAACCAAAATAACATGTATATTAAAGACCTAGACTGTATAAAAATGTTTCTATATAATATGAAACCTCACTAAAATTTCTGCTTGATCAAATCATTTTAAAAAGATTCAAAACAGCAGACGAGAAAACAGAAAGAGTAGATTTGGTCAATAACTATTGTTTATCACGATTGATTATTGATATCTATTCTAGGATCAAATTTATTACATTTGGAATAAGTTTGGTGCCAATTGAAATATTGATTCATACAATATTGAATCAGACGTTTCTAAAATATTTACTTCTTTTCTCTTCAATATCTTTGGCACACAGCAAACTACAACATTAAAAGTTGATGAGTAACCTTTTGTATCTTAAGCCATAAAAATACCATTAATAATCCTATAATAGATCCAAATCACATTTATTTTTTTGTACTTATTTTTATTTCCAAAGATAAGCGGCAATTGAACTGTAGTAAACAAAATGGAGCTGCTGTTCTAAAAGAAGAGAAACGGCTAGATAATACTCGGAGAAGTAATGATGAGACAAAGACAGATGGAACTACTAAAACAGTTGCTAATGTTACTAATAGTATAATTACTAATACCCCTAAAACACATCATTCACGGAATACAACTCATCATAGTCATCGCAGCCATGAACCTAAGAATCCAACTGAAACAACTACAATAATAGTCAATTCGCCATCAAGAACTACACTAGCACCAATGAATTCAACAGACAATGTAACAACTGCTAGCACAAATGTTAACAACGCTGTTTAGTCGACAAAAGTGTTCATGAATAATACTGTCTAATCGATAAAAGTGTTAATTAATAATAAAAAAGTATTTGAATTCGTTCGTCCCTCATTTCGTACCCAAGTCGTTAAAAATCATAACGGAAAAAATTCTAACGTTTAAAAAAAGAAGCCTAATGAATCTTGATGGCAGGCTTTTAATATTACAAAGGCAGACAGTATTTGGATTGCTAATGATCCTAGAGAGCGAGTGGTTATGTTTTCATATTGTCTTATCTTTTTCTTGGTATTGTAATGACTGCGTGTTTCTACTTCGCTGCATGAGTTATTGTTTTACGTTAACCTAGTTATAATTTCGGTGTTAAATACGGCGCTTGTTTTGAAAACACATCGAATCTTAATTTATGCATTATTAATTTTGATATTAATTTTGAATTTATACTCAAAATTCAAATAAGATTGTCTCTATACATGTAAATTGTCGGTATAGTCAATAAAAATATGATCTTTTGGTCAAATTTTATATTTCTTAATCTGCCTCCCCGTGAAGATACAGAAATGTTCGTCAAGACTTCAAGTTAATATTTTTAATATCATCATCATATATTATAACCACAGCAAAAGCTATCAGCACGATAGAAAAATATCAGTCGTATTCAATTTATCTTTCCAGTATCCAATTATTTTCTTTTTAAACTTTTGGAAATTTTTAATCACGTGCTAAAGTTTGGTACATATTAGGTATAATTAACTACCTATGTAAAAACATGGTTAGTAAGTGTGTGCCATATTTTAACAGCTGACACTGCTCAAACGCGGACGGAATAAGACTAAACAAGTGCAGACGCACTTCTAATTCGAGGCTGATGCACTCAGCTACAAAGTAAGCATTAATGACTACTGCTTGGAAGACTTCAAAGACCCATTAATCATACTTAGCCGTCGAAAACATAACATAGTTATGTATGCTGAATACCGTCGTCGTTTCCGACGTCCATTTTCTTCTACATTTCTCTAAATATAAGTCCTAGTCTATTGTGCAACACGGCAACGCTTTCCTAACGTAACTAGCGATATTTACCGCTAGGGCAAATTACAGAGCTGCGTTGTATGTAACACCATAGTTATACAAGAAGCTGGAGTTCTGGACATGGTTGTTATAGGAAAATATATTATGTAAATTTACGTTGAAAAAATATGGAGATAGCTTTGGTATTAGTTGTCATTATAATGCAAGGATGAACGCACTATCAAATTCAAAAGAATGGTGTAGAAGATTTTTTATGTAAATTACTATTAGGATAGTTCTTTTCTCGGAAACAACTTCGGCGCAAACGGGGGTGTAAGTTTGTTTTCGGTATCGATAATTTCTTAGAAGAGGATAGAAATAAATAAGCAGATTGGAAACAATTACTAATTTTACGCAGACGAAGTCGCTGGCAAAAGCTAGCCTATTAGCCTTTGATTGTGAGACCAGTGGGAAGTAAATGGGTGGATGTCGATAGCTGCTATAATAATGCAAAGGTTCAGGCATTATTTTATAGAGGTTGGTGCAAAAGTTATTTTATATTTAATATAGATTATAAACATTGAATTGAGTTCAAAGCTCAGACTGTGGTTTATTGAAATTTGTTCTAATGTCAATGTCTATTAATCAGCCCTAGGCTAGAGAGAAATATAGAATTTACTCCTATGATTTTGAGAACACTGTGCCCAGCAGCTGGGGACAAATAATTGGTCGATATTGGTCAGCGACTTGTGTAAAAAAGCTGTGGTAGCCTAGTTGTGTGACCAGTGGACTGACGCGCCAATTTTCGGAAGTTATGTGCGTATTTATCACATTTTATCTCGATGTCCAGCGTTCCACAACAGTGCGGTTTTTAAGGCATTTTCTGCCTCGCACCACCGCTCTGTGGAACCAGCTATCGCCGGCGGTCTTTCCGAACCATTACGACGTGGGAACCTTCAAGAGGAGAGTATATTCTTTATTGAAAGGCCGGCAACGCATTTGCACGTCCCCTGGTGTTGCAGATATCCATGGGCGGCGGTAATCACTTACCATCAGGTGAGCCTCCTGCCCGTTTGCCCCCTTATTTCCATAAAAAAAAATGCTCAAACGGTGAAGGAAAACATCGTGAGGAAACCTGCATGCTTGAGAGATTTTCTCGATGGCATGTGAAGTCCACCAACCCGCAGTAAGCTAGCGTGGTGGACTATGGCCTAATCCCTCTCAAATGAGAGGAGACCCGTGCCCTGCAGTGGGAAAATAATGGGTTGATGATGATGACTTGTTTTACTAATATACATACATATGCATGTATACGAGATTCTTTAGGTAAAGATTACAAGTTAACGAAAAATAATAGGTAGATCTTGCCAAAATACGTTTTGATTTTCTTTAACGCTAATAAAGGTCAAAAGCAATATTATTTTATCTAAAGTTACAATCACCATTTATCAAGTTCTAATATGACGTAAAGCAATCTATTTGAATGAGATCACATTATTTTTGGGCTAAAAATATTAGTTAGGGTCTATCACACTCGGAGTTTGATTAGTTTGTTGTCTTATTGCCTTAACTCTTTCAGGATATTGAGAGATTTATTGAAATTGGATATTTAATAGTATGTATACTATGTATATATATGTATACTATTTAAAAAAAAAAAATAATGAATAATGTTTGTTATAATGACATATTTTTTAATTTTTCCTTACGTTTTGAATTTTAATATGTGGCAAGTATTTTTACACGATTTTGTCGCGTACAAGGTAAGATTTTATCGACATGTGATTTCATCGCGTCTGTTCATATTATTTTAATCTCTGATAACGATCGATTTGCTAAAGAGTGCAGTCTTAAAATGCTGCGTTAATAGAACCGTAGAATCAGCTTTACCCTGAAATTCGAGCTCAGTATTCCTTCCTCAGTACATTTTACGTTGCTCTTTTACAGTTTCTCATTCTGTACCGTCTTCGAAGCGTCTTATACTTTAACCTTTCTTTGTGTTTCTTGGGTGTGAATGTCAAGGTGTATCACGGGCGTCGGTTACATAAACGGGAGCGACAGAATCTGAAAACAGCTGCCGCGAATGATTTTGCAACCGTGTCTTTCCGTGTCATGTTCCATTTTAATACGATTTTTATGTGATATCAGTGTTAATGTTTTGTTATGTGATGTTGTCTCGTTTTACGTTGATGCTTTTACTACGACATTATCATGATTTATTATGTTTTTTTGTCATTGGTAGGTATTATAAAAGTATATGACATATTAGACAAGTTATGTAAAATTGTGTGCCTGTGTGTGTATAATGATGCTAAGATATTCAATTGTATGCCCTAACGAGCAGAGAGCAAGGTTAGTTTTCAAACCATTTGTCGTTTTTGCAATTAGTCTGGTTCATTTTATTGCAACCGAGAGTCAGGTAGTTAAAACTTGTTCCAATTCAATCGGACGTTTTTGTGCTTTTGTGTGTACAAGTTCAGTTCGTACACTAGTTAAAACGTTGAAATGATTTGTTTGGTCTATGTTTTATTATAGTGGTGGCTTTGAATGATAAGGAAGAAAATTGAAGAAATACAAGGGTGGCGAACAAGTATACGTCCCCCCTGATGGTAAACAGTTACCGTAGCTGATAGACGTTTGCCACACCAGAGGTGTCGCTCGCGCGTTGCGGACCCTCCAGAAATCGTCTAGGTTTCTTAAAATAAGGAATTTACTAAACTGCCAGAAAATGGAATTCCCATGCTGTCAGAATCAGCCACTCCCCCCAACGAGCTCTGGTAGCCTTACTCAGTTCCAAAAATACAACTATTGTTATTTCACTGCGATCTTCTGTGAGGCGGAGGTACCTCAGTCTAAAAAGCTTCTGAAATCTTTCGTTATGTTCTGCCTCCCTTTCAGCCTTTTCACATCGTCATTCTCTTTCTCCCTCTGTCTTTTTTTATTTTGTTTAAAAGTAACGTCAAGATTGTCTATTGTACAATGTACAACATTGTATTTTCCCCGACAGTGCGGCGGCGGCTGCGGCGGCGGCGGCGGAGGCGCTGGGCGGGGGCGGGCGCCGCGTCCCTCCGCCTCTCCTGCGCTCGCGCACGTTGCCTGCCATCATCGCACCCGGATTTTCCATCCTACACGCGCATATTGACCCACAACGAACTAACGGTGAGTGAAATTAAATTGTTGCTGTGTATTTGTATATCAGATACATTTGAACATTCTTATGGTTACGTGATGTTGCTTAGTTCACTTAATACTCAATTTTCTAAAATCCTAATTTCTTTTTAACCTTTCTAATATAAATGTTTTTTTTTTATGATGTTTTTTATAGGCAATATTATCAACAATGTCCTAATTTTAGCAATCGTGGGGTAAGGAAAAGTCGTATTTAATAACGTTTTATAAGTTAACTTCTAACATGATATTTATTTATTACACTGATATAAATACGAGAACCAAATGATGAAACATAATAATGCATAATTGAAATTGCTTTTAATATTTTACAGGAACTTACTATAAAGATTATATTTCCTTATTCCGCTAGTCGTTATATAATGTAACATGTAATAAATTTCATGATAACTATCTTGAAACTCATTTTACATTTATGATATAACGCTGCAGAAATGCATGCAATATGTAGAGTTTTAAAATATTTTATAATGATTGAATTTTCTGGTAGTAACGTCAACCGTATAAAGCAGAATAAAATTTTATTATTTTTTATATACTGATATCGTAAATCATTGGATTTGGTAGCTGTGAGAGGCTATTGGTGTGACTTGTGAACTGTGACGTCAAAGGTCTCGAGTTCGAACCCAAGGCACGCACCATTGAGTTTTCGAAATTATGTGCGTATTTATAACATGCTCAAATGGTGAAGGAAAACATCCTTAGGAAACTAGCATACTTGAGAGATTTTCTCGATGGCGTGTGATGTCTGGCAATCCACACAAGGCTATTATTGCCTTATTCCTCTCAAGCGTATCAGGTTTCATCAGGCTGATTGATTGACTGCGAAGTCATAAATTAGGAGTTTAGATCCAAGTGTTCTTAAAGTTTCTCTTTAGGTAGGCAGGTACCTCCGTTGTGAAGTTCAAATAACTTCACACACTAAGATATTATTTCCAAAAAAAGGAACAGTAAAAATAAGGTTTACTTTTATTTTACATATTTTAATAATAACTCAAACTCAAATAATTTATTTCAATTAGACCAATATTCCAGTTACTTTTGAATTGTCAAAAACTAGTTGCACGGTTCCAAAAGGTACTCTTTTTAAATTAAATATAAACTTACAAAATATTTGGTTTTTATTTCACAATACAATATCAATATAAGACTAATGCAGTTCGATGTGAAGCGTATGAATTATGCAGAAAGGAAATAACTTAAACGAATTTAGGTTGCCATAAGATGTATAAACCGACCAGCCCTAGCTGACAGCTCCCGTTCACGAGCATGAAGTGTGTATCGGCGTCTGTCTACTCAACCATGTTGTAGGGAATAAAAAGACCCGACACACAACACCTCTAAACAAAGATATTACTACTGGACATTGATGTCATAGTTTAATAATTTTATTTAGCTCCACATCCCTCACAATAATATTGTACTTTAGGAGTCAAGTGTAGAAAATGTCTTCACCCAAAAACTGTTTATACGTCTTTAATTGTTGCATCGTTTATTTTCTAAAATTCAATTAATTTTAAACTACCGCGTCTGTCATTCACTAAACTCCTAGTAGTCAGTTGCATAGTAACTAGTAGTGCTACATAGTGATGTATCGCTTTAGTAACTGCCTGCATTGTTAGCGTTGCTTTGTAAATGAAAAAGCAACGGAAGATAAAAACGGAGCTGTCAAGTCGTTTTTTTTAATGTAAAAGACTGCGTTCATATTTCTGTTGCAAATACTTCTTTGAGGTACCATCTCTCTATGTAAAGCGACTACCATACTGATTTGTGTATACAAATGGACTCAGTTGTACAAGCAAGCAAAAAAAAATATTTTTGTTTGAAATACCAAGTGAAACTTCATATCGCCTTTTTGGAAAAAATATTTATTTAATACTAAAGAAACCTGGTTTAAGAAAATGGCTCGGTAAGATCTATTTTTAGTGATTTGTACAAGTTACTTATATGATTGTGAAACATGGAAGTTGATCAAAAGTAATAGAAAGGGGTCAGCAATATTTGAAATGTCTGGTTAGTGACGCATCGAGGGGATGTGTTGGACAGAAAGAAAACACTTTTTAATACAATTTAATAAAAACGGCGAACATCTAGACGTAGTTTTAACGCAACACGTAAAAGAGAAGGTAGGAAACCAGATGTATGGAGTGGTATGACGAAGTACAGAGAAATGTGGTGGTTGTTCCAATGACAAGATCCTTATTGTTACCTTTTTTTTATTTATTTACTCACTATTTTTTATAGCAGTTTGAATAAATTAACTATTAATATTCTTATAAGTTTGATTTTTTTAAACAATTTTAAATGTTATGAATTATAAATTAAATTAAGAATTAAATGTAGTGCTTTTCTTATTACAGAAAAAAACAGTAATCGATAAGAACGTTGTTAAAATAACATAGAAGTTAAGTAGATTTTTAAGGAAAATGGCGATCTCTTCATGAACATATTGCTCACACTATGAAAGAACTTGTATATCCGTATAAAATTTATAGCCTATCAATAAAGTAAACATAATATAGGAAGGGATTAAATCCTTCAGCTATAAAAACGTACTTTGGAGGTTGCGGCCAGCGTCGTCATTAAAAGCACTGAAACTGATATTACTCCATAAAGATAATCTTTTCAACCGATATAGGAAATCTAGAAGTTTTTTTAATGAATTGTATTTTATTTTATTTATTTTACATATAATATATGTATAAGACTATCATATTATACTACACATATTAGGCAAAGGAGTATTGATGTTTTGTTAAAAACTTTTGCGGTAGACTACTTCTGAATATTATGCTTAAATATTGTTGTGAAAAGTTCTCGTCCTTATACCTTAAGTCTACAACGAATAATACAATAGGTACCGACAGGAGGGAAGTGTTTGCCATGCCAATTTAGACCTTAGGTATCGATATAATCTTAAAAATTTAAGTGGGTGTGTAAAAATGTCAACTAATACATTTTCCACTAAGAAAAAAGTTTCAAGAGAAATTAAGCTCTTGACTCTTCAAAGGAATTTAATTAGACGAAAAGTTTAACAAAAAACGGGGAACTGTTTTAACTTTTCTCGTTAGCAAAGTGTATCGTGTCCCCGTGTCGTCCACATAATCCTTCTTTTATAATCATAATTTTTAGTTGTTAACAGCGAAAAAATATTTCCCACACAGAAATGGAATAATTGAACTATAAGATTCGCAATGGATTGTCTGTATGTCTATGTATTATAAATATATCAACGAATATAAATTCTTACTTCAAATTATAATTGAAATTAAAGTTTTTTTACGGATTTCATAGCAGTATATTGAAATTATTTGATACTGAATCGTCTGACTTTAACCAAAGTTGCTGTAAGGATCCAAAATATCGAAATTTAAAACTATAAAACTCCATAAAAACTAGTTATATTTCAATTTTATAAGTCTAATATTCGTATAAGGGTAAACAATTTGTACGGAATCACAATGATAAATTTTTCATACACTCCGGCTGCATAGAAGTTGCCGCATTGCCGCATTTTTACTATCAAGTTTAACCAACGCTACCTAAAGCGAGTCAAGTTAAAAATAACCCTAGTGCTTCCTTGCCGTTTAATGTGAGTTTCGAAAATTCCATTAAAGTTCGCGTGATCCGCAATAGTTTCTCCATTGCCCAGTTGGTGCATTTCCTCAGCACGCAACCTTTGGTTGTTGTTAAAAAACCTATCTTTCAACTGAATGGGCGCTTGTAAAAGGTTGATTATCGCGGTACAACGATTACCGGTTAGCTTTTGTTTGAATTTGGAATTTCACTTTGATTGGTCGGATTTCTTTTGTTTCTTTTTATGTGAACTGGTTTTTTTTTCACGACACGATAAGGCTTTACTTACTCTTTGCAAAATTACGATTTTCAAATTCAAATTGTACCTCCTACGAAATAAAAGGTTCTTGTTTTTAAGGATTATATCGCGGTATATCGATATTAATTTTTATTTCCCAACGTTTCGAATGCTTTCAGTCTGACTATGAACATGGATACTGCAACAAAATCCGAAACGTCGGAATTAAGTAATATGAATATAGTTTTATTTTAATATCTAAGTGTTTTAATATTCGCGTGAATGTATTAATTCAATAAAAGTGTACCTTGCTATTTTAGAACCTATTAACACAGAATAACAGGTTAATAGTTCAATAATTGTACTTTCTTTGATCAAGCCTTCAAGATGTTTTCAGAATTTAAACTCTTAATACATAGGTATACAGCTTATTTTGCATAGTAAGTTCAAGTAAAGTTTTGCTTTTAAGTTTGCACCACAAAATTAGCTATTCAAAGGCTCGTCCTCACCGTACTTCGGTACTCAGTTATTAACAACTTTTTGATGTACGTCTAAATTTTCCATTTGTATTTTTACTATAAAAGGAAAAAGGAAAAAAAAATACGACTACAGCTTGAGATTCTTCTAAAATGGAGGAAAAAGGTTTCTACAGAGTCGGCAACGCGCGAACGTTGTTATAGACTATTGGCGTTTGAAAGTCCAATAGGCTACAATAACGTATACAATAGGTTACTGTAGTAACCGCTTACCATCTGGCAAGCCGTAAGCTTGTTTTTAACCTTCGTTGAAAAAAAAAGATAGTTGAATGACTATATCTCTTTACTATATCACTTGTGATAGACAAGTGCAGAGACATGTGAATGTCCTTTTCTATTTTAAATCTAAATGTGTAAATTCTAAATAGGCACTAGACTAAATAAACCTCATTCTATGTTCAGCAATGATAAGAAATAAACTAATTTGTTTTATTGAATTCTTTCTTTCACTCTTCTATTAGGAATATTGAATTCGTGCAAATCTAACTGAAAATATTTCATGTCAAATTTATTTATTAAAATTGCCGTTTTAGTATCAAATTCAGCGATATAAAGTTCTAAATGCAATACCTACACCGCCCATGAATGTCTCAATTAAATTTATTGAAGCCAATGCGATACAAAGTACTCAATGATAGTCATGTCAAATATTAATTAATGAATTCAGACATTGAATACTGTAAATAATACTATACACAGCTTTGGGATCTAATTTTGGATCCAGTTCAACTTATAGTTTGAAAGAAAGAAAAGAAATTGACGAAAGAATAATTAAAAAATTCAGTGAAAGAAAAGTAGTAGGTACAGAAAAGAAATTGACGAAAGAATAATTAAAAAATTCAGTGAAAGAAAAGTAGTAGGTACTTAACCTTTTAGTTGTTGATATTAGGTTCATTTTAGAAATAGAAACATATTTGTTGCATGATATTAATTGTTGAAATAAAAAAACTACAAGTTCATAAACTAAAAAATCTAACAAGCATTGGCTTAGTTTAGAATTTCCCGTCAAATTTGTAAATGAAACCAGAATATCAGAAGCATAACCTTTAAAGATTTATTCGAGACAATGGTAAGGAAGATTAGATTTTATCCTATTCTAACATTACTCCTATGAGCATAGACCGCTACTTTTATTTACATGGACAATATTTATTAGTACAATGTCTATTCACTCGTAGACTGACTCAAGACTCAAGGGCTGTCTAGATGTATGCAGGTGAGCTGAGCGCTTTCTCCAAACGGATCGAGGAATTTAACTTTCGCAAGCTGCACACAATATGAGTACACAAGCACTAATTGATTCAACACATACCTATCTTATGTTAAGAAGTAAAAGACGAGTAGAAGCTTTGTTTAATTGTGTGGCAGTAAAGGTAAAGGTAAAAGTTTTTTTTCATCCTTAATTTCAGGCACATAATGCCTGAAATTAAGGATGAAAAAAAACTTACTTCAGATATATCCGATTGTTGTCACGATGTTGTGAGGAAGCGTTCGCAACGTTCAACCTAATGCATTTGTCAAACAAATGCTCCGGAGACAGCTACTTGTTCTTCGAACTATCTCAATTTTAAAGATAAATATCTTTTGTTCGATAATATTTTAGTAACAAATATATTGGATGGAATTCGGGCGAACAGTGACAGTGGTAATAATGTTAAAATACTTTTTTTGCGGATTGCGGATGATGAAACAATTTTAGATGTAGATGAAAATATTTGTTATTAAATGAGTATCGAAATCACAAATTTATTCCACATACGTGTTTTAATTATACTTGATAAAGATGAAGAAATAATATTAGGGAACTAGGATTAATTTCGTATTCGGCAAGTAATTGAAAAAAAAAATGTAATCTAGATTTTTCATCGTTTTTTAACTAAAAGGTTCTACTAAAACAGTTCTTGTATGAACATTTTTATTAACAACTTTATCTTGAGCAATCTGTAGTTATGAAAGTTCTATATATTACAATTTATTAAAGGTGAAAATAAACGATATAACGTTTATTTTCATATTTAGCTTATCTAACTCAACTAGATTAATTACTGGACCATTATCTTAATTAATATACCTCAGAATTAAGTCGAGATTGAAACTAAACTTTTAGAGGTCAATCAATTAGTTGCAAAATCCAAAAGTATAAGTATAATGTCATAGAGTCAGAAATTCAAAGATTTGGAAGATCGTCGACCCAAAAAAAAAAAAACTTTCGTTCACTGTTTAGGGAAAAACGAAAAGGATTTCAAAGTACTGAAGAAGGATTTTATTGAGTTTCCGAAAAATTTACCCGCTTTGTAGAAATCAATTTGAACTGAAGAAATATATAGGACTCTGTATAAAATAATTCGAGAGCATAACTTTCTAAATTGAAATTATTTCTGTGAATGTGAATAAAGTTTGACTTACATACATATGTATTTAAGAACTACCAGGTATTTTTGTGTAATATGTACCTTTTGGTATATACTCGTACTGCTGGGATTCATCATCATCATCATCATCAACCCATTATTGTCCCACTGCTGGACACGCGTCTCCTCTCATTTTGAGAGGGATTAGGCTATAGTCCACCACGCTAGCCTACTGTGGGTTGGCAGACATTGCATGCCATCGAGAAAATCTCTCAAGCATGCAGGTTTTCTCACGATGTTTTCCTTCACCGTTTGAGTATGTGATAAAATACGCACATGACTTCCGAAAAGTCAGACGTGCCTTGGGTTTGAACTCGAGACCTCTGATATCTCAGTCCACTGGTCACACCGCTAGGCTACCACAGCTCAGGGATTCTCTGCTGGGATTACTCGGTTTTAATTAGAGTCATAAATTAACATGATTCAGATTAATATCAGATTAACCTTGCAACCAAATTTGCTCCTTGCTGTAATTTTGTATTGCTAAATGAAGTACAATAAAATTAGAATCATCTAAAAGTAATAATTTATTCCAAAAAGTAATACGGGTAAAAATATGCAAGGTATGCAAAAATTCTTTGCCACACGATTTTGGAACTTACTGATTGGCTGTGCAGAACTATAATGAAGGATCCACATCGGCTTATAGTCGAAGCCTCTCTCAGTGCCAATCTACATGTCGGATAAAGTGATCCTTTTCTGATAAAACTTTTTTCAAAGGCTTAAAGCGAGTATGTGACATAGAGCTTCGTACTACGTGCATACCCTTTGACAGTGGTTCATCAATCTACATTTATGTATCTTATTAAAAATAAATACAATAGAATTCTAACATACCATCACGCTTGTTGTCCCCAAAAGGTTAGGCAATGGTGTATTCACAGAACAGATAACACCACTTTTATCTGTTCTGTGGGTGTATTAATGTACACCCACGTTTCGACGGTATGTTTTTAGGTTCCATGTAATATGGGAGCGAGCCTATTGCTATCAAAATCAAAAGCTTTTATTTGAAATAAACTTTTTCAAGCGATTTTGAAACGCCAAGATTCTATAGCTTTGCAAATTTGTACGTGACACTCCCTGTTCACAGTTCCAAGAAGTTGGTCTTCAATACAATTCTTTTCCATAAGAAAACACGTAAAATAAAAGGGAATATAATAAACCGCGCATCAAAAATACTGATTGAGCACCAAAATGACTGATTGAGCAGCAAAATACAGATATCGGTTAGGTTAGGTTAGAACTGTGACCACACAACGCCAGAACCAAATCTGAATACCCAGAAAGTCTATATAAGTAATAACAATACTTTTAATGAACCTATTTTGGTGCACATTCAGTATATTTGGTGGAACACAGGCAAAATTAGGTAAATGAAATGGGAATAAATTGAAGTACTTTTAAATACCATCCAAATAAAAGGTATAGTAGTCTTCATTTCAGTAAAAATATTCGGATAACAAGTGTGCGAGATAAATGTAGGTTTGTCTTAAATCGTTATTAGTCAAAGTATTAATAAAATAAATGGAATGCATAATTCCTTAGACATTAACTACAAAAAATATTATAACCTCTAAACTACAAGTAACCTTTACAAATATAAATAAACTAGTAAGTCTAAAAATATGATATAATTTCCTTCTAAAAGTGAAATTCAATGTCGCCGATGCATATCATTAATATAAATAGTTTTGGCACCGACGCAAATATTATTATTAAGATCTCTGCATAATTTGTTATGACTGGCCACAAATCGGTTCATATAAACACTTTGAGCGATATTAAATAGTGTTATTACATATAACATGTTTGTTAGCAAGCCAATACATACATAGACGACCCGTTTGGCTCAGCGGTAGTTAACGCTGCCTGCCTGGTCCTGGGTTCGAATCCCGGTAGGGACAAATGTTTGTGTGATGAGCATCAACATTTGTTTCCGAGTCATGGATGTATCTATATATTTTATGTATGTATTTACAAAAAGAAAAGTATATATGTAGTATATCAACCAACTAGTATCCGTAACACAAGCCTCGTTGCTTACCACGGAACTAGATGGTGCTGTGTAATAATGTCCAGGAATATTTATTTATTTATTTATTTATACATACTCGTATATCACTTTTTTTGTAACATTGAGGTTGCAAACTAGCTTACGATCCCCCTGATGGTAGGATACGTAGCTTAGAAGGTTTGCAACAGAGGTGTAGCTCGCAAGTTGCCGACCCAGTAACAACAAAAACCCTTTTATGTTAAAGGACAATATTAACGATGGGGTTGTGAACTGTTTTTTTTACCAGATAAAAAAAAACACTCCTTAAAAAGAGGAGTGAATTTTGGGAGGCCATGCGATTTTACAGTAGTATTTTGTTTTCTAGATTTAGTCGCTAAATGCTAAACAAAATATGAATACCTAAAAATACAAATAGGGTTTTTATAGATCAAAATCAAAGAATTAGGTATATGTAGCTTGTAAAACAAGTTTTATTTTAAATGGTAAATGATATTTATTTGTGTAAAGTAATGATATACCTACTTCAGGATCTAGATGGCAATCGCATTTCCTAACTGACGATCCCTTAAAAGATATTCCGAAACAAACTACTACTACTAAAACCCGAATACTATAAAGTAGGAGCTTAAAACATATCGATCTAATACCATCATCATGATCATCATAATCATAATACACTAACCAACCACCAACCACATACATATTAGAAACATCCATGATTACACAGCGCCATCTAGTTCTGATAAGCAACGAAGCTTGTGTTACGGACACTAGATGGTTGATATATATATTTTTGTAAATACATACATATTATACATAGATACATCCATGACTCGGATACAAATGTTGATGACACTTCTCCACACATAAACATTTGTCCCTAGTTTGTTCAAATGCTAGTTACAAGTAAATTATGATGGGAAGCGTTTAAAAGGGAGTAATTCTACATATTATAATATGCATTATATCACGTACCTGTTAATCCACGTCAATGCCTAAACCAACAAGTCCCATGTCGTTGAATGCCAAGAAATCAAGTGAAAATATGAATATCTTACGCCTATTGCAGCTGGCAACTACCCAAAACGATTATCGAGCCAGATTAAATTGCATGGGACATGAAACACCTATTTAACCGAACAGAGTCATAACTTCGCGAGGTCGGCACTCAATTTATTTTGCGGCACTGAGTCAGCAGTCGTTTGTGGTTTCAATATTAAAGTTATGAAGAAATTATGTTTTTTCTATTAAAAATGAAACATGCTACCTTTGTTTTCTTTGATAATTCGGGGTCGGCTTTTAGTCTACTCAAATTCAGCTTAATATTAGTATCTCAAATAGACAAGGACTCTGAAATAATGATATAATACTCTATCATTTATAATACCTAGTAATCTTTTTTAATAATTTACCTCATAAATGATGATTTTCGAACGTTTTTAAGCGACTTTGTTAGCCTATTATTGGAATGAAATATGATTAAAACCCATAATTTATTAGTTTGACTTATGCCAGTTATAAACATCTGTAAAAAACCTAAAATAAAAAAGTCAGCGCGGATATACTAGACGAGGAAGGTGGCAGACCTATTATAGCGCAGTTTGGGAGTGGCCTATGTCCAGCAGTGGACTGCTATAGGCTGAGTTGACATCTTTTCTTGTGTCTATTGCATTTAAACTCAATTTTGTCTCTTATTTGATAAGGATAGAATAGAAGCTGATATTTTACCGATCCGATTTTATTTTATGATTAATTTTGTTGCGGATTCTATGACAGTATAAATCATTCTCCTGGGACACGTCTGGCTTCATTGTCTCTACCATTTTATGGATCGTAGTTATTGCTGATCCAGGCTTACAGGAGTTGCAAAAGCACGGACTTAGAGCGGCGGGTCTGTTCCATAAAAAAATACTTCATAAGTAACACAAGGTGCATTTAATATTCTCACATTTATAATCCATTGTTAACTCAATTATTTTCCCCCTTCTGGGCAAGAATCAACTGAGAGAGATTATGCTATAGTCTACTATGCTTAGTGCCGGTTAACAGACTTCAGGAGCTTCCGAGAGAATACCTCAGGCATACAGTGTCCTCACAATGTTTTTCTCCACCATTTGAGAATGTATGAAAATATGCCCGAATATTTCCAAGAGTTAGCCTTGGGTTCGATCTCAAAACTTTAGACTTAACAGTCCACTGGACACACCACTAGGCTTTCACAGCTAATACACAGTTACTGTTGTGTATTTTCCTTACCCACAACATGATACAACATAATTTCATAATGGATTAAAGTTTGATGGATTTTTCAACTCGGGACAACTTTGTCCCGTAAACGAATTAGGCTAACAACACACGAGAGTGACCGCACACGACATAACAGCTTATTAGTTTGCCTAATGACCGAGATTGGATTAACTGAGGTTCAAATTTACAATATATTATGGCTCTTTGTTCAAGGATTTTGTCGGTGAAGGTACTAAAGGCATTCCTATACTAATAGATGGAGTAGAACTATGTATAAATATATATTTTAAGTAGAGAAGATGCCTCCGTGGCTTTAATACTAATCTTTGGTTGGTTAGGGGATCCTGGGTCCGATTCCCAGGTCGAGAAAAGTGTTATTGGGTTCTTCTATGAAACTCTCAGTAGCAGGTCGGAGTTTGGATTCATGCCTGGTTAATGGTAATAGGTTCGCCCCCTATTACATGAGACCCAAAACATACGGCGAAATGTGGGTGTACATTAATACACCTCTGCCTAACCCTTCGGGGACGACAGGCGTGATGGTATGTGCTTAATAAAATTAAACAGCTTCATTGGTTTAGAGGTCGCGTGATTTTTTTAGGTTGAGTAGTGTCATTGGCGTTTCGCTTAAAAATATTTCTTGTAGCGGCATTGGGAGATATGTTCCCTATCATAAGGGATACTGTCCAACTATAGGGGTACATAATTATGTATGTGTAAATAATACAGGTGTAGTGGTATCCACTATTACCATCTGTATTACAGACTTGTAGACTAGTATATACAAACAATTGTTCCATAATCATTATCATCACCATCTGATGAATATTTATTCCTCTCAAATTGATAATGGGTTGATACCCATTATCTTGTTGTGCTCCACTGCTGGGGTTGAGTCTCTAATTTGAGAGGAATTAGGCTGTTATAGTCCACCTCACTAGCTCAGTGGGGCTTGGCAGACTTCACACGCCGTCGAAACAAATCTCTCAGCCATGCAGGTTTCCTCACAATATTTTCCTTAATCGTTTGAACATATGATAAATACGCACACAAGTAATGTGTGCCTTTGGATTGTACTCAAAAACTTTGACTTTACAGGCTACTAGGCTAATACAGGTTTTGTATAATGGGACCACATGGGAAGCACCAGCTTTCAAATAAAAAAAGAATCACCAAAATCGGTTCACACAGTGGAAAGTTATGAAGTAAGAAACAAAAAAATACAGTCGTTTTTTTTTTAATTGCGATAAGGGGGCAAACGACCAGGCGGCTCACCTGATGGTAAGTGATCACCGCCGCTCATGGACATTTGCAACACCTGAAGGCTTGCAAATACGTTGCACACCCCTGCAGAAACCGTTTTGGTTTCTTAAAATAGGGAATTACTAAACTGACAGCAAATGGAATGCTCATGCTGTCAGAATAGTCACTCCCCAACGAAGTCTGGTAACCTTACTCACTCGTACATAGACAACTATTGTTGATGCACTGCGGTCTTCTGTAAGCGAATTGCGAGCCTCCTCCTTTTTTGAAGTTGGTTAATATTAATAATAAATAAATAAATATTCCTGGACATTATAGCACACAGCGCCATCTAGTTCCGTACTAAGCAACGAGGCTTGTGTTACGGATACTAGCTACTTTTTTGTTGTAAATACATACATATTATAGATAGATACATCCATGACTCGGATACAAATGTTCATGCTTATCACACAAACATTTGTCCCTACCGGGATTCGAACCCGGGACCCATAGCACAGAAGGCAGTGTTAACTACCGATGGACTAACTGGGTCGTCGTATTATAGAATATTCAAGATCAACTAATGCTTTATTCTAGTTATCTAGCTGCAATGCGACGCCGTCTACATTTACAACATGAAGTTTAACATTTCCAACTAATGTCACGTAACATTAGCGAGAACGCTAACTTGTAATAAAGCGCCACATGTTAATGTTGCAATTACTTTGTGATAGAGGAATTTGAACTTAAGAGCTAGAGACGTATATGTGCAATTTGCAGTAACTATAAGTACCAGAGTTATACCGTGAACTATGTGATGATCTGAAAGATTCTGCACTTTTGGATAATGTTAGCCTGGCTGAACTAACTGGCTAATTATCATACATAAAGTCTTCAAGAATATTAGTATTAGTTATGATCGGCAACGCGTAAGCGTCACTTCTGGCATTGCAAACGGCCAGAGGCTACGGTGACCGCTTTCCATCAGGCGAGCTGCGAGCTTGTTTGCCAACCTTAATGGCATAAAAAATATATCTCCATGTTAATAAAAACTTCTATTGAAAATGTCCTATTCTCATGACACGCAAATATACATATTAGAGTTTGAAATAAAGAAATACGGAATATGTATTGAATCAAACTCAATTTACAACAGGCAACGCTTACATGAGCAAACAAAACATAAATTGTCACTACACGAGGCGAAATACATATCCATGTTAGAAAAAAACCAAAATAAATTCAATGTATTTTTGTACGGCAATACATACCTCGTACATACCTACATACACTCACGTCTTTTTCTATGGGGGTAGGTGGAAACTACAGAATGCCATGCGCTACGATCCCTGCATACCACCTTTGCCTCTTCCACATTCGTACATCTCGTCAAGTCGTCATGCATGCGCGCCGGTTACGAATACTGCGCACTTGACCATTTTGAAGGGGTTCACTAATTAGGTCGGTGTATGTCCTCATAAATATTGATAAACTCTATTTAATACTAACAAGTTAGAGCTTTAGCAGCATCAGTATTAACATACTGGACCATTATTGGACATTCCAAAGTTAGATACTTTGGAATGTTGGAATAAATAATTCATCATCATCAACCCATCTCGCATGGGTCTCCTCTTTTTTTAAAGGGATTGGACTATAGTTCACCACGCTAACCTACTGCTGGTTGTGAGACATTACATGCCATCGAGAAAATCTCTCAAGTATGCAGGTTTCCTCACGATGTTTTCCATCACCGTTTGAACATGTGATAAATACGTACATAACTTCCGAAAAGTCAGTGGCGTGTTTTGGATTTGAACTCAAGACCTTTGACATCTCAGTTCACTGGTCACACCGCTAGGCTACCATAGCTCTTATAAATAATTCGATTCAACCTAATTACATTCTAAATGTTATAAATATAGGTGGTAAGGCTTAGTACTGGAATCAATTATGGAGCCGGCACTGAATACAATTTTTCATATATTGCTAAGCTATAATTCCAATCAACTGGGTCTATATATTGAATAGTAATAACTTGCAGCGAATATCCCAATATGTGATATCGATAGTGCTAATACGGGGAATAACCATAAAATTATTATTCCTGTAACTACGCACAGTAAACAATTAGTTATTATATTTGATAGGACTTCATTTTTGAACATGGCTTCGTATTTTGCTGAATAAGCGTATGTACAACAAAAATAAATTGGGTGATTACTTGGGTAATAAAAAAGTTCGAATTGAAAAGTTTTAATAAACCGGGTTATTGAAATACATTAATATTGATTAACATTAACCTATTAAATATCGGACATAACAATATAATTATGTACCTATACACATACTGTTACAAAATTAAATTTTAATTAAAAATAATGACTCTTACTGTGATTTGTTGGAGTGACATATTGTAAAAGAGAATAATTTAAGGACTTTAAAAGAGACTATGATTCTCCGAGTTTATTTCGACGTTTCTTCTAAGATGTAGCCACTTAGATAACGTGACGTTATATCAAACTATCAAAATATATAAAATAGGACGTGTAAAAAAAAGTGTATACCATAATTTATTTTTGTAAATAAATCCATTGCCGCTGAAATATATTTCAGCTAAAAACCAATTATCTTGGCTTCGGTTTATTACTGATCATAAGTTACGGTCAGAACTTGCGTAAGCCCCTTATATTTATGGAGGTTCGTCCCTACAAAATTGACGCAGAAAGTCGACTGGCACGGCTTATTTGCATAATATCTGAATTTTAATTGAGCTCACCTGACTGGGGTAAACCCTAGGGTTTCCGAGGTCCTATTTAAAGTAATTAAGAACTTCCAAGATCTCATCCACCGTGAATAGTTGAATGGTTCAGTTAATTGATATTTTGATTTCAATTTCTTCAGCTGTGTTTCATTTGGCAGAGGTCCACGGGTGGATTTTGTATTGGAGGCGCTATCTACTTTAATAAATACACAATTAAATAATAATACCTATGCTTGACAATTATCGACCCATTATTTTACTGCTTTTATTCTACTACTGGGCGGGCGTTGCCTCTAAATATTATCATCTTATCATCATTCATCATTATGTTATCATCATTGATCATTAGGTTATTTGGTTGGGTGGTAAGATCATTGGTTTTAGGTTATAATCTACCGAGCCAAGCGTGGATTACCAGTTACATTTACCAGTCATAATGATATCTTTCATCATCATCGCTAAGAAACTGGTCTCCTTTTATTCAAGACGGATTAATGGATCACACTTGTGCGAATTGCGCTTTCTGCGGACAGGCATACTTAACATGCCATCAATAAAACTTGCTTACAAATGAAATTGGGACGAAAACCACCGCGAGGAGAACCCTTCGCGCGGTGGTTCGTCCCAGTTTCAAAGGGGAGAACTTTCATTTTAAGCACGTTGCTCTAAAAAGTAAGTGGAAGGTGTCTTGGGATCGAACTCGAGATGTTTGTCTCACTCATGGTCATTACTTATGCAATGGATGAATTGCTGCTATTTGTTTTTACCTAAAACGATATCTTGCCATTGTCTAAGCGGTAATTGAACCAGTGACCCGTGTGATACAGATCAATGCTTAGCTGTCTAAAATCCAACAGCTGTAGGTTCACTTAAACTATACCAACAATATTATTAATGTATGCAGAAATCACAGTACCGAGAACTTGAACATTTGTGTTTAGAATAGAAGTTTCTCAAGGTAAGAGTAGTTCGGTTGCTATCAGAAACTGATTAAAACTGAACGAAAGATATTGGAAACCGTTTCAATCTGCTCAAGAACTTTTATAATCATGGAATATATCCTAAAGAAAAGTTAAGGTTCGTATGATGAGAGTAATATATAAAGGAGATGTTTGATTTTGGGCCTACGCCATATAGTGGACGATCCCTGCGGGGCAAATGTTTTTGTTCTGAGATCGATGAATAGATCTTCATTCTATTTATATAGATGTTCATTATATGTATGTTATTCATTCAGAAATTTACTGGAATTATAATTACGGTTTAAGAAATTTATTTCTCAACACGGAATACAATTATATCACTTCCATTACGAAACACTAGATTGCTAAATACTACGTGAACGGTGCGCACCGAAAACATACGACGAGATCATAATTTACATGTTTTGTTGGTGAACGTATTAACTTAATTTCATTTTGGTTCACAATATTTATTACTTGTGTTATTCTCATAGACCAACATACCTTAAATGTATACTAGAAAATAAACTTAAAAAAAGTGTGGTATAATATTAAATTTTAGCTCAGGAGCGACATAATTTTTAAACCATATAATTTACACATCATTGATTAAACCATACATGGACTAGAAATGCCTAATCCCCTCTCATATGAGAGGAGACGAATGCCCAGCAGTGGGACAATAATTGGGATGATGAGGTATGAAGGACTAGAAATGTACAGTATCTATGCAAATAAATAAATAATACTTTATGTAAAGATAATTAAGATATAATTTTTTTGACCTAATCATGCATTTCCATCAACTATTCTACAATTTTTATTATTATTATTAATATTTTAGATTTGTTTTGAAATTGAATAAGATTGCAGTTAACGCGCGCTATTATTCATGACCTGCTTTTGGATTTACTAAGACTTAAGTACGACAGTCGGATTTCGTTGGCTACAGTTATTTACATATTTAACGACCATGACGAATGTGGAGCGCCTTAATTCTTATCTAATAAAGCTGTAGACATATTAAGGTATCGTTATAAAATAAAACTTAATATTACACACCTCGTAGAATTCCGCGTTGATGTATCCATACTTAATATTATAAATGCAAAAGTTTGGCTGTTAAACCTCTGAACCGATTTAGATAAAATTTGGTATGGAGATAGTTTGAACCCCTGGAAAAGATATGTAATAGTTTTTATCTCGGAAATCAACGCTTAACGGGATGAAAAGGGCGGTTGAAGATTGTATCCGGATCCTATAATTTCTTAAAAAAAAACTGACTTCTTAAATCATTTAATTTTTCATTACAAATAAACTAGCAGATTGATGAAGAAGCAGGTAAGATAAAAAATAATTAACCCAAACTAACTACGCAGACGAAGCTAGGACTAGAAGTTAGTAATAAATAAATAAACATCAGCTATGACTTGTCACGTACAAACATGTAACCAAGTGTCAAGCAGTTAAGGAAGTTTGAATCTTTTGTTCTTCTTTAGAAAGAAAGCGTTGAATAAAACTTATTTATGGATTTTATCGCGATATATTGATATTATTGAATCCCAATTTTACAGCGTAGTTTTATTTATATGTTCGATCAAAAAGAATGCTTTTTTATACATAATATGGTAAAACTAATTAGATAATGATTATATGTTTGGTGAAGGAAAACATTGTGAGGAAACCTGCATGCCTGACAGATTCTGTCAGGTCTGTGTGAAGTCTCCCAACCCGCCCTAGCTAGCGCTAGCTAGGGCACCGCTAGCGTGGTGGTGATAGCCTCTCAAATAAGAGATGACCTGTGCCCAGCAGTGGGACAATAATAGGATTAATGGTGAATGATTCGGTAATAGTAATGTTTTATGAAACTCTTTGGAATATGATAGTGCTCTGCTTACTCTCATCATTTTGTTTTAATTGTAAGTGTTATTTCTTTGTAAATTTCTTTTGAGTTAATAAATGATAGCTATTTTTAAGTTAAAGCAAAATTAAATTGGTTAAAATAAAACAAGAAATAAGATAATTATATATATTATAATGACGACCCATTTAGTCCAGCGGTAATTAACACTGCCTTCTGTGCTATGGGTCCCAGGTTCGAATCCCGGTAGGGACAAATGTTTGTGTGATGAGCATAAACATTTGTATCCGAGTCATGGATGTATCTATATATAATATGTATGTATTTACAAAAAAAAAGTATATATGTAGTATATTAACCAACTAGTATCTGTAACACAAGCCTCGTTGCTTAGCTCGGAACTAGATGGCGCTGTGTCATAAAGTCCAGAGATATTTATTTATATATGGTTTATAAATACAGATAGCAGTACTTTATGCGATAAACCATCAAAATAATAATCAAAAGAAGAAAATTTATTTCACAAAAATTTCAACAAGAACAACTATCGTCGACAATGAAACAATAAAGACGTAAACTTCGATTATTGCTCGCAATAATTCTCCGAAAGTTCTCGAAACACATAGAAGGGGATCTTTACAAGTAATCGAGAACTAGCAATTCAATTTCGAAAGTTTAAGTGAGCCTGCGAGTAACAGTTGGTGTGTGATCGTCACATGTTTAGGTATATAAGACCCAATTACTATAAAGGCTTTCTTCTTTCTACGAAGACAATATATTTCATTCGAAAAATATATGTTTTACTGGACTTTAAGCTGTTAATTGTACTTCTAAAGCCGTTGTACCTTTTTCTATTGTTATATGAAAAAATAAATTCAAAATAAAGTTCGTCGGTGAGGTTACAAACACATAAATAAACACCCAGTGCAGGAATAACTACCTAAAGATCGTTTAAGTAAGAAAATTTGTTCCACGTAGGGATCGAACCCATACCGCACGCATATGTGACGCACAAGTCGATCGCTCAGCCACTGTGCCAATCGAGTCATCTTTAATACACACACAATGTTTTATTAGACTTATTAACATTATTTTAAATAATATTTGCATGTAATCTCGTTCTCCTACCAAAAATATTATATTTACAGTAAACTGAAAACATATAGAGACATTGATTCATATTTTGTCATGCGTGATGCATTTCGACGCTTCACCTCACAGGGCAGACTTGGATAAATGTAAATTTTAACTTTAGCGTTAGTGTTTTTTGAAAATAATGCAATTTAGAATAACTTGAATTGTCTTTTATATCATAATATTATTGAGACGGTTACTATATTGACTTCAGACGGTTATTTGATCTAAATCAAGACTTGTTAAGCCTAGTTTTAAATCTAACTTTCGTAAAGAAACTTAATAAGGTGCCAAGAATCATCTGCCCAGTACATTTTTTCAACAAAAAACATTGTACCTATCACCGTAAAAATGACACTGCTGTTTTGTAATAAAACTAGACAAATTGCAAACTGTAAGAACTTTGTGAACAGGACAGTAGCTCATACAATATTACGCTAACTCTTGGATAGTAAATTTTGTCCTCTGTCTTTGAGTTAATTAAGATTTTCATGCAAGTTCTGAATGGTCATCCTTAAAATTTGTGCACCTTGGAGTAGTTGAAACAAAGTAAGTACTTTATTAAATTAAAGGGCGTGACAGCGGAATCACGACATTTTAAATATAATAAGTTTAAGAGTTAATTTTGAAAAGCAATGTCGAGCACTTGGAAATGATTCTACTATGGGGTATTGCACTCATCTAAGATTACAAGACTAGCTTGCTGGGTGGTAACTTAGCTTGCTAAATTTGCTGACTAGAGATGGCGACGACCAACAGACTATTCAATAAAATAAACCCGTGTTATACACGGGTTTCGTCCCATAGATAGATAGATATTCTTTATTGTACATACACCAAAAAGACAAACAATATGGAATTTAAAGAAAGTATATAGTACAATTGGCGATTTGAGTTGGATTATGGTGTAGTTTTGGTGAACTATACGATAATCCATTCCGCCATCCGCCTGATGTGTTGAACCTTACGGTGGATACCTCGGTGGCTCAGTTGGCAGAGCGTCTGGAGTACTTATCCAGAAGACGCGGGTTCGAGTCCCGCTTGTGGCTGATTTTTTCTTTCTTAATAAAAAAATTAAAAATATATATAATTTAATTTAATTTTAGTACCTAAGGAAATGTAATAGCAAATTGTTTAACGGAAATACATTATTATTATATTATTATTATAGTGCTAGTCACTATAATAACGCAAACGGCAAACTTCACGTGCCATCGAGAAAATCTCTCAGGTATTCAGGATTCTTCACAATGTTTTCGTTCATAGTTTGAGCATGTGATAAATACGCAAATAACTTCGTGATGCTGGAGGTACGTGCCGTGGAATGGAACTGAAGATTTGTTTTTACATCTTTCTGTTGCGTTCTTCAAGCAACATTTTACTTAGTTTTTTATGTGAAATTCAATGTAGCAACAGAGTTTAAATGGCTCCCCTTATATTCTCTAGAGGATCCGAAACATGAGGATTAAAATATGTATAGGTACAAAAAAGATTTATTTATTTTAAAGTTCAAATGTTTATTAAAAGTGATGACCTCAATATACATATATAAATTAAAACATATGAATCTATATACCTATATACAGATACAAGCGTAATGTTTTGTTGTGATAATTATGTAAATATAAATCCAACCACTAAACTTCAAAGTTACATGAGAATGAGCAGAACCGCGGGGCACGTGTTGTCTGTAGTTTCTCCGAGTTGTAAATAAGATCAAGTTAGCTACTAACTTCGGTTATATACCTAGTAAATTTATGTACTGTTTTGATGTTGGTGTGAAAATGCTTGAAAATCGTTCATGAGATTGATATTTCACTTTATGTAGTTATGTTCGTCACTTTCACGTGAATAAATAATTCTTCTTTTTTTCTTCTTACATGTCGACGTGTCCAGTTTATTCAGACTTAGGATATGTACAAGGCTTGTACATGACTTATGTACGATGATGTACTTAGGACAAGTCATTTTTATTTAAAGCTTCAGATTTGCTCTTCTGGCCCTGTGCTCGGTTAGTTAGGTTACTTGAGGTGCCCGTTGAGTTAATCCCATAAAAAGTGCTTTCAGTTTTTGTCAAAGGTGTCAATTATTGTTACTTTTATAAAAAAAAACCTTTTAAACGCTATTATGTACATTTAGAAAATAATTAGACTAATTTGGTCTATCTGTTCTCAAGTGATGAACTCACCAACAAAATAGCATTGAATTTTTAACCTATTTTCCAAAAGGGAGAAGGTTTCATATTCGACTATAGACATGTTTTTGTGTGTACGTTACGCGAAGTATTTGCTGATTGCAAAACGAATTAAGCGACTATTTCTGTGTAGAGTTTAGTATAGCTTTAAGGGGTTTCATTTCATGGGCTGAATCCATCCCATCATTGATTTTTAAGGGAACATTTTGTTTTTATAAAAAAAAGATAATTTTACATATTCAAATGAATATGTAAAATTATTTTTTGAACTGAAATCAGTCCGAGTTACTCGTAATTCGAAGTTTTCAAGTGAAAGTATGCAATTTGCCAGATAAGCGTTACTTTGGTATTATGAAGCTATATTCTATCCTATAAAGGTAATGTTTGTGGCATATCATATGTAGTTAATCCGTGTTGTAACCCTTCACAAACAACTCTATTAAAGCTACATGGGGTTTCTAAAATGAAAATCCATAAAACATGGACTTATTACAGGTATAAGCGTGTATTTTACGAGTGAGGCCGTGATGTTTATTGCGATGCCATTAAAGTCGTTAATGACTGCACGAGTGTTAATGCAATATTTTAAAATGTGAAAAGTCTGGATAGGCTGCGATATGTGTAGGAGTCTAAACAAGTATTACTGCACTTTAGCTAAGTGCAGTTTCTAGGTTCTGTGGACTGATAACCATAATGGCAACAGTTTCTGGTTCCGCTTATAATGTCATTGATAGTCATTATCATTCAATTTATGTCATTTATTTTCAACCAGCTTTAATATGATATACATAATTATACCCTATTTATTACTATAATTAGACTTACTCAATATGCTCACAAAATTTTATGAGAATCGGTCAAGCCGTTTCGGAGGAGTACGGGAACGAACATTGTGACACGAGAATTTTATATATAAGATAATAATCGTTAACTATAAATTCTTCGCACCCCAACAGTCATGAAGCTTTAATAACCCAGACTAGGCAGACAAATCATCATGGCTGAACTCGTAGGGGTAGACAGAGGAGTAGTATTCTACTCCCATATTTTGCTGTATTGTTTTAAGGCGAAATTTCATGCCAACTTTTAAACTCGGAGGTGTTATTGAGAATTTTATAGAAAAAAATCCCAATAGCTTGATCTGAAAAGGCTCACAGGAACTCACGGTCCGGAGTTGTGCTCGCTACCATTAGCTACTAATAATGAGACAGAATATGACTACAATGGCGTAAAATAATAAGTAGGTATATAAATATCGAGTTAACGACTATCCTCCACTATAAAATACAACAAAGTCACCCAAGCACTTAGTCTAGACTGAAACGGAACGCTGTAAAAGATTGCAACAATTTTGAACGACGATAAATCTTTCGCGCTTGGCGTTTTATCGGGAAACATTTAGACGATATTGAGACCGTCAAACCTTAAAATGGCGTAATGGATTTATCGTGGGATTATCGGTGATAAATGAATTTGTGCTCACGTTTGTCCAGGAATAAATTGTAGTTAGATGGACACAAGCTACATTAATCCGATGTTATGAATGGAATGAAAATTTAACAAGCCTATTGTGTTTATTGAGATCTTGGTGTTTCTCTTCATTGTGCAGTGGATGAAGACTTATAGTCGTCGACTGAACTACGTCAGCGACTATAATTCTTTGAGGATTGGTGAGCTGAAGTGATAGTGTAAACGGCACATAGTCTGAAAAACTGACAGCCGTTGGGGAAGAAACGTTCTTAAGTGGAGACCAGAGACTGGAAGACGTACCGTGTAACCGCCTCTAAAAAGATGGACGACTTTGTAATAATAGAAGTTGCAGGATGCGGGTGACACGTAAACCGTCATGGTGGACTGATATGGGGGAAGCGTTTGTTCAACTGTGCACTTGCATTGGTGCTGATATGATGAGGACAAGACGAAAAACGGAGGATACCGAAGATTTTACACATGAATGAATGAATACACCCGGGACATAACTCGCATTATAGTCATTAGAATGTATTGAGAAAACGGAACCAAGAAATTGCTATATAATAGGTTTTACATCAATAATTTCATACGAGATTTTTAAAGGTCTAGAGCCTACTCCCCGGCTATTGCGCGAATTTTAAGTAAACGTGTTGAAAACTGTAATGATTTCCACTATAGCCTCTCTATTTGTATCTATATAAAAATTTAGGGCTAGATCTACGAAAAATATTTCTTTTTCATCATCTGGCAAGAATAGGTCGGTGCCTCTCCATCTACTATTACTCCCAAAGGCTTGGTTTCGTAAATGTTCGTAAGAAGTCGTATGAAGTGGCTATGATGCCTTTGGGGTTTACACGACCTTCAACTTGACTTTGGGGTCGAAAACTCGGGGACGTTACTTTTATGATTATTATGATATGTTTGTAAAGTGTGATTTTGTGTACCTCCCTTTTTTATCTCTTGAGATAACACGGTTTTTAAACAACGTACCTGGTCTACGCATCGAAACATAACGATTGTACATTTATTTAGTCCATAATAACGTAATGCAATTGGGATATTATTCTAAGGGTGGCTTATTCTAAACTTAGATTAAACTATATACCTAAAGTATATACCTACATACGTCATTTGCTAGCTCTAAAGACTGATTGACTACAGGAATATAACGGCTATTGCATTGTTTTCAATTAGCGTCTAAAATCAAAAGTGTAAAGTTAGATAGATAGATAATAAAGAACAAAAACAAAAGAACTTCATTGCTGTATTTAACCATTGGCTGTTTGATTTAGTGGTTGTAAGCGCGGCAGTTAAATGTGAGGTCCTGATTTGCTTCCAAGGACGAGCAGTGTTATAAGGTGAAGTCAGTAGCAGATCGGAGCTTGGATTTATGTCCGGTTAATGGTAATAGGCTCTACGATGGGACCTATTAATGTGTAAATATTAATCATTTTAACATCGTCTGAAAAATACAAAGTATTACAATTTACACATTGCCCTCTGATAAACGAAATGGTTACTTAAGATCCAATTGTTACATTCGAATTCATTTCTTTGTGCAAAGATTAATTCATTACAGATTGATTGATTTTATTTCTTTTAATTAAAATGTTAGCATTGGTTTAAAGGAAATTAACGATATACGATGTTTCAATAATGTATCGTTTAAAATCCGGGTTGAAAATTAAAATGTGGACTACATTTTTACAATTATTTACGTATTACATATATTTACTGACATCTATGAGGGTTGGAAGAAACTACAAATTGCTATTAGCTACGACTTCTGAATACCAGATTTAATTTGTCAACACTCATATATTTTGTCACAAATGAGAGACAGCTGCGAGTAGGGGAAAGTGGGGACTAAATTAATTTTGGATCAAAACGAAAAGGTAGCTCAGCTTTGTGACATGTACGCGTATAAAATTTTCTTTTGTTTACATTCATTTTGGATCGAAAAAACAACTCTACAAAGGAATAACGAATTGACAAAAATGGAACAAAGCTGACGTAAGGAGCATAGCATTATTCCTCTTTGAAAAACAAGTGTTAGAAGAGGTCGTAACAAAATGACAGAAAAGAAACGTGAGAAAACGGATCGTGTAAAAATGAGTTTACCTACACAAATAATCCCGCCCCGCCTAAAAGCCACAATCTACGCAAGCATATAGTTACGTAGTCAGTCAGGAACGTTCATACGCCGAAGTAAACGATGATGATGATGATAAGTGTACATCTTGTATGCATTTTTGCCGGATTAATAGTTTTGTTTTTACATTAGCACTTTCTGTATCGATTTTCGTCAAATATTCGTCCGACGTATAATTTCGTCAGATATTTGACGAATGCCGATGAAAGTTAATTGATAAGGTCATAAAAAACTAATTAAATTAATAAATGTCTAACTATTGTTTTGAATTTACACTTTATACAAAAAAAATATTTTGCTAGTATGTCTTCTTCAGTCTCCAGTATTCCATTTTACCCCACCTCCCCTTACAAGACACCTAACCATTTTGAACAGTTAATTGTGAATGAATAAATAAATAAAAAATACTTGAAGGTCCTGATTTGATTCCCAGGTTGACCAATATTTTTTATAAACAACGCCCAAGCCATAACTAGAGTTGGGAACACACGAAATAGTAAAACTGGCCAAATGTGTGTTGGGCCACGCGCGGCGAGGGGATTTGTAATCGCGCGTTGGTCGACTAGTGTAGGTAATAATATTTATTTATTTATTTATTTTAGCCCGAACTGTACCCAAAATTGAGCAAAGGCCTCCCCCCTCTTCCTCCATGCCAGTCGGTTGCACGCGACTGTGGTAAGGTAATAATATATTATATATGAGGTAATAATATATAAAATTTATTTTTAAATAAACGAGCCGAAGATCGAGCTCTGTGGCGTTCACTAGGGGAGGCCTACTTGCAGCTGTGGACGAATACGGGCTGATGATGATGATGATGATGTTGCCTCACGCTAGGATTTACTTTTGTATCGTATTTGATCGAGAACCTATCGAAAATAATCGAGAGGTAGTATATTTCACTCGATTTTGACACCTGCACTAGCGGTGCAGACACTACAATTCGATTGGATTTGATCTTTGCACGGTTCAAATATTTCTATCGCCTAGAGAATGAGTAGTTTCAAGGAATAGGTACTCACCATTTTGTATTAAAATCAAATTTTTAATTTTATTTCCACTTACTTTGATGACCTCTGTGATCTAGTACTTCGAGTACCGGACTGCTGATCACGAGGTCGTGGGTTCGATTCCCACAGGACACAAATATTTATGTGATTAATATAAGTGTTTGTGTTCGTCTCGGTGTTTTTTATGTATTATAAGAGACTAGATGATGCTGTGTAAAAATATCGAAAAATATTTATTATTATTATTATTACTTACCTTCTTTCACGTTACCTCGAATTATATTTATAGGTAAAGAGCAATCAATCGGACCCTTGAATCTAGTATAAGTATATTCAAAAAGTTACTCAGAAACATTTAAATCGATTCAGTGTTTAATGGATTTCAAAACTTTTATATTGTGAATATCGATAAACTTTTCTTTTAAATTGTTTGTAAAAAGTTACAATTCAATCGTGAACAAAAAAGAAGAATCGCTTAGAATTTTTTGATTGAAGTTTAAAGCTTCAAAGTAATTGAACTTGAGTGTATCATATAACTTGTTATTGATTTTTTCTTTGAGCAAGATTTTCGATAGCTTTTAATAATGGTCTTTATAAGTAAGTTTTACTGAAACTTTCAAAATAAATCTAAAACGATATAAATACCATTTGGAAAATAAAATTAGAACTATTAACAACGTCAATAAAAAGCTGTGATAGCCATGTGGTGTGAATATTAGACTATGAAGTCAAAGATCTCGAATTCAGTCTCAAGCTTAATGAAATTTTGAATTTTGTATGTTGTTATCACATGCTCTAACGGTAAAGAAAAACATAATGAGGAAACCTGCAAACTTGCGAGATGAATTGATGACGTATAAAGTCTGCTAATTAACTAAGAGCCTCATTAAACAATCTTTCTTAATTTTTTATATTAGGAATTTATAGGTTTACACTGCAGCGGTAGAAGGTGATGATAAGCGACACTGCGATATACGATGGAGCACGTACCTTGTAGAAACCGATTCACTCGTGATTTAAAGACTAGTCATTTTACGACACTTCATCAGAAAACCACATTTCAGCGGTACAATGACTAACAGTCGCTGGAAATTAGAGCATTGGATATCTTTAAACTAATATAATATTGATGGCTGGGCACGGGTCTCCTATCAGATAAGAGGAGACTCGTACCTGGGTATGAGTCTCCTCTCATTTGAGAGGAGACCACCTGGCCACCTGACTACTACTGGCAGTGGGACAATAATGGGTTGATAATGATGATGACTATTGTACAAAGTCGAAAAAATATCTCAGGTATAAATAAAACTAGTGCTACCAGAGTAAGACAATTTATTGCATAATGTATGGCGGAGGGTCATGTATTGCCGGAAAATCTTAACATCGCGATTCAATGATGACGTCACGGCACAGTGTTATCTGTTATTAAACAATGGTACTAAACGAATAAATGACAGCTAATAGACTAGATCTGACATTCGTGTAACAGATTATACAACTATTGATAACAACGAAAATGAAATACATACCTAGATAAGTTTGTTTAATAGTGAAGGAACTAATTACAGACGGTGATTAACTGGTGATCTTGCGTAAACGGTTCTAGATTAATTTCAACTGATTAATATTATCATTTCCTCGTCACATAACAACATATCTATAATTATAATCTTATATACATATCTTTCAGCCATATACATATAGAATTACGTGAAACCAAAACCACTAATTGGCGAGTGATCCAAATCAGATATTATGATGTAGTTACTCCAAATGTTCTATCATGATGTTATTGCTGAATATATCTCAAAACTGCTTTATTAATAGTCGCTATTGCGTCTACTGAGCTCTTGGGCCTTGGGCTCTATTCCCAGGTAAGTCCCAAAGTATTGTTGGGTTTTTCTTTAAAATTCTCAGTAACAGCTGGAAGTTTGGATTAATGCCTGGTTGATAGCAGTAGGCGGGAAATATACGGCGGCAATTAGAATCTCGTTAAGCGAAAGTCCAAATACCAAATTCAAATATGATGTGTTTTACATATCCTTGGTTAACTTATAGCGATACAGTGAAATTATTATTTTAACCGTTTTAAAACAAGGTCCATAATTGATTTACGTATCTTTGAGAAGAAATTCTTAACAAAGTATCGTCTATCGTATGGGTTTTCACAATGTTTAAAATATTATACGTCAATAATAATAATAAACGAGGTGATTAACAAAATGGCAAGTAAATTAGGCAAGTTATATACATCAAACGGTTAGTTAATAATGTTTTGATGGGGGTCGGCCCTTAATTGCCCATTCCTTAAATAGTTGCTCAATAATCCACACTTATGTTTGTTAGTAGATTAAAAAGTAGATACCTTTTTGTGACATATGAAGTTAGTATAACTTTATAATCGTAATCGTACTTATGTGGTAGATTAACTATCTGATTTATCAACGACCCATTTTTATTTCTGAAGAAATGCGCATACCGCTTCGAGCGATGCGAGACGGTTATATAAGAATATCCGACCACGTGGTCGGCATACCGACTAAAACCACCACCACTACTAACCCTCCCCCGTCCTAGTATAGCTTGATACCAGGCCCTCCTCCTCAGGAGGTCAAATGTTGCACCCACCCCCGTGCCTACTTCCAGGACCTAGTACAATGGACGAGTCTATAACTTTGCATCCGCTACGAAAGAAAATTTTGGAAACATACCACATTTATGGGCTTTCGGAAATCCGCTGACCTGATGTATTTTATATTTTTATACAACTAATTTGGACATAGCTCAAAAAAAGAAATTATAGGTATAGCTTGTAATCATAATGTATTAAATATTTATTGAGAATTTTAGAAAACTTCTAAAACTATTTAATTCGAATTACGTGTTTACAATTTATTTTCCAAAATCCTGCATCAGTTGAGCGGTTCGGTTTCGGCGGCAATGGTTTCGGCAATCCCGCTACGAAGCCAATATTTGTATTGCGAACAGGTAGGGCCGACTATCTGTTAGCAATACAAATATTATTTGGCCCGTATCGAGATCTAAACCGCCATTGTTTCGGACGTCTGTGTATGCTTGAATATATTTGTAAACGCACCTACGATACTGGAGAAAATCAAATTGTTGTTTTTTAAACATATCCCAACCTTAGGACTTTCTCCTGTGTCGTGGGTGCGTTTCCAAACACAAATTTTCACATACACAAACACTCCACACAGTAGACAGTACAAATATTTTTTCCCTACGGGAATCCCGTGACGCACAAGCCGATTGCCCGGCCACTGCGCCTTCCAGATCGTCGATTGTCGATTGTCACGCATTTAAAAAGATCGTAACTATTTAAATAGATAAGTTTTCTATAGTATCTGTTCTTCTAGGTATTTTCTTAAACCATGAAATATTCGACCGTCTTTTCGGCGTAGGTACCACCTAAACAGTATTACTTACATTCCATCTAACCATTTTTCCTAATAAATACTTTTTGTAGCGTTAAAAGCAATAGACATTCCAGAAATTCTATTAGGTCCAATAATTTCATACAACGTTCGATTTCTTCTTAGAATTTAATAATTCTTTTTGGGTATATTGGGGTTTAAGTTTAACACACTAAAATAACATGAAATAAATCCTTTTTAAGCAACGTTGTAATTGGATTAGCTGGACTGAGGATGGAGCTAGTAATTAACAAAAACAATAAATGACCAAATCTAAGTCAAATTATTATCCCACCGCACTGTTGGGCACGGGTCTCTACTCATTTGAGAGGGATTATACCTATCTTACATTTGCCGGTCGTTTTTTTTTGGGTAACTTTTTCATGAGATCCTGTGCCAAAGGTATGAAAATTATAGTAGTATATAGTAATAGTCACTCCTCCAATGAGCTCTGGTGACCTTAGAAAGACAACTATTGTTGATTCACTGCGGTCTTCTGTAAGGCGGAGGTACTTCCCTAGTTAGGAAGCTCAATTTGAGCGAGATATCTCTCTCTCTCTCTAATCTAGAAAGAACGCAAATATACCACTATAAAATCCATATAATAAATTCATAAAACAAATTCAACATCACATTAATCCTGATCACGTAGTCTACTCTAGTCTCTAGTCTAGTCAATCTAAATCTGTTTGTAAATTTCAGCTTCCCAATTCAATTTAAGCTGCTCATTGCGAAATCGCTGTGTTGTTTTTAATTTGTCCTGTCGCCCTATTTTAATGTATTATAAGCTCGAATAGCTATGTTATAGTATACGGAACTTAATAATTACCTAATACTTTTTACGGATTTTATCGCGGCATATTGATATTATTTAAAGAAAATGCTTTTAAAGAAAGAGCTGTGTATTCTAGTGGTGTGACCAGTGGACTGAGATGTCAAAGGTCTGTAAGCCAAGGCAGGCACCACTGACTTTTCGGAAGTTATGTGCGTATTTATTACATGCTCAAACGATGAAGGAAAACATCGTGAGGAAACCTGCATGCTTGAGAGATATTCTCGATGCCGTGTGAAGCAACCCGCAGTAGGCTAGCGCGGTGGACTTTAGACTATTCCCTCTATAATGAGAGGAAACCCGTGCCAAGCAGTGGGACAGTAATGGGTTGATGATGGTGATGTCTTTAATCCTGTACAGTATCCATGGTTAGGGGAAACTGAGGTCTTGGGTGACTTGATGTTATAATTCAGCTACCCAACATTTTGTTAATTATTGCCCACAGGCAATGTACCGTAAAAACAGTTTTATTTCAATGTCTAAAGCCAAATTTACATTACAAAACTTGTGGCATGAGTCGTAAAATCGATGCATGCATTGTAAAACTTGACGTTTATACGTGAAATTGTTGATGAAATTAACTATTTTATTGATACTAGTTTCGTAATATAAATTTGGATTAATATTTGTGTAAGTGTATTAAAGGATAAGTAGGTATTGCCCCTTTATAAAATGATGATAAAAATATACCCTCTAGACTCTAGATTATATTTTGCAGTCTAATAACATAAACCTTCTATTCAAGTCACTACAGAATTGTAGTTTTCATGAAAATATTTAATGGTAAAAAAAGCTTCCTCGAGAATCGGAACGGTTATTTCAAAGAGATCTAATAATAGAGTCGTTCAGTATTCCCATCATACCGCAGACCCTCGTCATGTAAGATGCTCAATGACAGCGTCGATGGCGTCTGCTCAACTAACCAAAGTTGTACTGGATTATATTTACTGAAATCACTGGAGTTTGCTGTGAAAAGTGTTTGTCAGACTTCACTTAATATTATTATTGGACTAAAATATTTTAGTGTTGTATTTTTATTTTCTATTATAAAGGTTTAAATGTAGGTTTTAATCAATACTAGGAAACAAAATAACTGTAATCAATAACAAGTACATTATTTCTGGCTAGAAGATGAATCTTATTTAAAATCAAATCGAAAAATACGGATACCAGTCTCTTTACCTACTTTGCAATCTTGTATTATCTTTAGCTAGGGCATGACAAAAATCTGGACTTTATTATGTATTATGGTATGGTATGGTGGCGTCATTATGCGTTATGGTACACATAGGGAACCCAATGTCCAACGTTGAGCGAGCTAGGTGACACTGAAGCAACTTACTGACATACTTATATTTTTTGTGTTAAAACTACGACCGTGGGCCTCGTTTTTATTATTCATAGGTACCTTATAATACTTTTCTAAAGTCAAAGTCAAAATATCATTTATTCGAAGCCTACTTTAAATAAATTATATTTTGACTTATTATCGGCTATTATAATAGGCTCTTTTTGAACATCAATAATAAAGACAGTCCCCAAAAATGCCCGCCCTTCACTCTTCTATCTATTCAACGGGTGACACCCACTGCTGAGTAAAGGCCTCTTCTCTATTACGCCACCGTTGCCGATCTTGTGCAAGTCGCACCCACTGATACCCACTGCCCTCACAATAAATATTCCTGGACATGATGACAGACAGCGCCATCTAGTTCCGTGCTAAACAACGAGGCTTGTGTTACGGATGCTAGTTTTTTTTGTAAATACATACATAATATACATAGATACATCCATGACTCGAATACAAATGTGTATGCTCATCACGCAAACATTTGACCCTACCAGGATCCGAACCCGGGACCCATAGCACAGAAGGCAGTGCTAACTACCGCTGGACTAATTGGGTCGTCAAAAAGTGTGCTCATTGTTGATCGTACAAAACAATAATAATAAAATAAACACATTAGAGATGAGATACACGAAAACATTCCCATTCGAATACTCAGACAGCATACCAACCTAATTATATTTAGATTGCTCAAAATTGAAATTCAGATTGACAAGTAGCGGGTGCCGCTTTTATTGACAGTTTGCCGCTGTTCCGTTCGCAACAGTCAATATTACTGACAGAAGATCCGGTTCCCAAGTAGATTTATGGCTTGAATATACGACACTATTCGAATTATAATACGATCGGTATTGTATAACTAATAATGTACTACATATTATTATGTAGTAGAAGCTTGCCATTTGTCTTTGTTGCTAGAATCAAATTATCTTACCATGTGACACTTGCGAATCTGATACTACATACCTACATACATTATTATTATGTCTAGACTTTAAAAGAGACTATAAGTCTCTGAGTTTATTTAGTTATCTTCTCAGAGGTCGTCAATATAGAACAACGGCACTATCTACATAAGTAGGTACAAAAACAAAAAAAAGGAAAAAATTAAACAATTTTTTTTTACAAGATTTTTTACAGAAGTAAAATATTATTTCATTTCAATAGTTAATTATCAACTATTAGTTGATAATTAAATCTTATAGTTAGTAGGTACTTTATATTATTATATGCCTTTTACTATATAAGAATGAAAGATGATAGGTACCTACTCAGTCTAGAAAAAAGGCAATGTTAATACCTCTGTAGCTTTTGATGGCATTTTTATCTGTGATTTTAAGATAAATAAAAACTCCCAAACAAGTAGAGGTACCAAAATATTTTCTTGCATAGCAACTCGTAGCTAAAACATTTATTATTTCACATACACGTAACACCTGAAGGTATACAGCGATAAGGTTCCGAGTGAACTAATACGTTCATTCATTCGTTCAGACCGATCCATAATAACCTGTCTGAAACTCGACGCCCGCATTATTATTAGTATTACGAGGTATTTCTTCCGCGGTTTCTTGATTAGACCGTATATGAAGAAATGTAGGTAAGAACTTATATTTGTCTGAATTATGTTTCCATTAAGCTTTGCTGACATTTCAATAGAGAAAATAGCAATAGAAAATAATTCGTTCAATTGATTTTTTATTGACCACGAATATTGAACGGTTATGTTCGATTTCCATCGGTAAAGACATTAAATTGTGTAGAGTGGTAGATGATTAAGCACTACAGGCGCACGCATAGACGCAAACGTCTCATATGTATGACAATCTGAAATTAATTTGGTCGACAAGTGGACTGAGCTGTTCTCACTCATGTTTATGTGTGTGTACGCCCGTTTTTGCTCGTTGTGTGTAGCCGATCTTGTGTCGTATTGTTTCTGAAGCATGGCTTATGTATGTAGTAGACCCATCCTCTAGTGAACCAGTAGATTTAGTGACTAATATTTACGCGTAACAAGAAAATATGGTCGTTCATAGAAAATGAATGCTCCATTTGCCTTGTCAATCATTTAGGAGTAGGCTTTTATCCATTCCCTTAGAGATTCATTAAGAATGACGCAGGTTCAGTGTAAAATGAATTTTATTGTAACCACCGCAATTAAGCGAAATATAAAACACGACGCGCGAAAGCACGCGTTTGGCCGGCGTCGTCAAGCAACCGATTTGCACTAGTTTCCATATGACTGACTTAACATCAGTGTATATTGAGCCTAAAAAGGTTCGAAATGTTTTCTATCTGCTCATTTTCCTTCCCTATCGAGGGTACACAGGCTACAAACACACGAACGGACCATAACAATTCTCTACTACACTATTGACACTTCGCATGTACTGTACAAATATCCGAAAACACTTTTGTTTCACTGAAAACCCTTGACACAGCTCAATATTTTTAGTAAGTGTTGATTGCCGAAGTGCCCTCGGACGTGCTTTTCAGTTTCTTAGACTAACACAAGATCTAATACAGTAGAAAAATTACACGAATGTACAATGTTTGATTTGACAGATAACAAAATGAAATAGGTACATGGTACAATGAGATTTAATAACTAACATCTCAAGGTGGCGACGTCATTGCACGTCGCCATATATTACATTGTAATGTCGATGTAGGGGTGTTACAATTAACACCCTGCATCGACTTGTTTAAAAGAAACAACGTGTTTATACAGTCTTAAATAGAATATAAGCTGTATATATAATGCAAGCTGTAAAGCACTGTGTCTCTCTCACAACGAAATTTAATATGACTGCTTAAACTCGAATAGGCTACTGATTTCGCTTATCATTACGACGTATGCCTGCTTACCTTACTTTAGTGATATTTTTTTTATATACCACAGGGTTAGCTAACAGACTTCATCATGTCAACCGTTTGACGTCAACTGCTGGACATAGGTCTCCCCCAAGGATCGCCACGACGACCGGTTATATGCCGCCCGCATCCAGTGGATTCCAGCGACCTTTACCAAGTCGTCAGTCCACCTTGCCGGGGGCCTGCCCACACTGCGTCTTCCAGTACGGTCGCCACTCTAGAACCTTCAGGCCCCATCGGCCGTCCGTTTACTAACAGACTTACGGCCCGGCTAATCGTAAGGAGTTACTATGACCGTTCAACAATAGAGGTGAAAAGATATTTACATGATCAACAAATTCCCTCGCGCGTTGCTGATTTTGTAAAAAGCTTTTCACTCAATTTCTGAAGAACCCTATATATTAACATACTATAATACTTGCTTACAAAGCCTAACAAAATAATTGAAATCAAGCTCAGTGTGCCGTGTAGTCGCGTGCGTGCACTAGATCTGAGTTGTGTTGGGCACTCTTAAGGTTCGAACCGTGCAGACATGAGAACAATGCACAGCAAGATCGATGGCGCGGCAAATTTTAATGAGATTCTCCACTTAGGGCTGTCTCTATCCACAAATTATTCTGATATACATTTTTATGGTACATAATTATTATGGATTATTTCCTGAAATGTGTCAAGAAAAGCTTGTAAAGTAAAAACAAATTACTAAATAAAAGGAATGTATGATTACATTATTGATAGTAGCTTTAGAATTTTAGTGCTGTAGTGTTTTATTTTTGCTGTTGACTAGAATGTCGCGTCTGTCCCTAGTCTTGTTTGATAAAAAAAACTAGTAATTTTTAAACAACCCTGTAATATAGTAACTGTTGCCCTCTAAAATGGCAATAAGAAATCAAGGCAATTGCCGGGATCGCGCTTAGTGACGCACCAACCAGCGTTGAGATTGTACGTTCCGTAAAAATAATTCGTGCTTAATAGTTTTATACTTCCTAAGAAAAAGATGCCTTCATGTGTTAACAAATTACACTACAACAGTGAAAGATAAAAATGTGTCTTTCCCTTTCTTTGCACAAATTATCGCTATCGCCATTTTTAACCGACTTCAAAAAGGAGGAGGTTCTCAATTCGTCGGAATCTTTTTTTTATGTATGTTCACGAATTACTTCAAAACGCCTGGACCGATTTGCAAAATTTTTTTTTTGTTTAAAAGAGTAGACTTCACAGATGGTCCCATTGTAACCACATCACGATCTGATGATGGGATCCCAGGGAAATCGAGGGCAACCCTCAAATTTTATAGGCAATTATCACGTTTTCAATATATTTACTAAAATTGATCCTGTATTTGTGTCTGATAATCATCATTTGAGGTTGATGAGCTGATGATGGAAGGTAGAACCCCTCAACAGTTAAGATTTAAAAGAAAATTCTTTCAGTTATAAGCATTTATTACATTTACATGTATTCTCCAAAGCTGTTCAAGTATTTGCATCTGAAAATCAACATTTCATGTAATGATCTGATGATGGAAGGTACAACTCCTCAACGGTTAGGAGTTGAAGGGAAAATCTTTCATAATTATAAGTATATATGGATCGATAGTTGTATTCTTTCAGGCTATTAGATTGACCTGATATGAAAAGTTTAATATATACAACACTAAAAAGAATAAAATAAATTAACTTTTTAAAAAAAGAAAAACCAACTTCAAAAACTAAAAAGCAAAAAATAACTTCATACAGTTTTACCTTTTTTTAGTTTTAAAGGTATGAAGTCGGTGCCGATGATGTGGTGGTTTTAATCACCCTGCTCAAGGTCACTCGCGGTGAGTGTACTTACTATTACGTTTGGCTTGGCACCAACTTCATACCTTTAAAACAAAAAAAAGGTAAAACTGTATGAAGTTATTTTTTGCTTTTTAGTTTTTGAAGTTGGTTTTTCTTTTTTTATTCATAGCCGTAATGTTCGTGCATGACGTGTCTATATAATAATATGTCATTGGATTGAGTATTTGGAAATAAGATAGAGCTTTAAATTTTGGGTTTTGACGGTCACATACCGAAGCTCTCCATATAGGTTTGAAGTACCTACTTAGCAAATGAAATAATTAAATTACATAATAAAAAATAATTATGCTACGTTTCATTGTTATAATATATCGCTGAAATTATAAATTCTCAGTACAAACCAGCCCTACATCCAATAAAGGGCACACCGATAGGCCGCACTCTGCATTTTTAACGAGAGACGTGACAAAGTTATTTGAGGGCTCGAGATAATGACTTTGCACGCTACGCCGGACCTCAATGGCGCGGTTTTTCTACAATACCTACAATCTTTACTTTAAATAAGACGAGTCTTTGATGTTAAATTTGCATTGGAAAGACTTTTGGACTGATTAAGAAGTATAATAATATCTATGATAGCTTGACAATCAGAGGTTCTGTCCAGTCAGCAGAGAAATAAGCATTAAGGATAATCAAAAATATAAAGAGAGGTCTGGTTCTTCCAAATATACTTATAAAACCTTTATAGACAGGACCAAATAAAGCTCCTTGAGGAATCCTCAAAAAACTATTGCCTACAAACTTTTAAAACTTGCCTTGGCCTGTGACGTCAATAAATCTAAACCTGAAGATTTAATATAAAAATAAATCAAGGAAAGTTTCAGTCGCTTAAATCAATTTCTGAAATCTGATTTGGTGAACTTTGAAAATGTCAAAAGGCTAAGTCAAATCCGAGAGCTTAGTAAGAAAACATTGATGATATAAAGTAATAAAGCGTGGGCGTCTGGATGAGTTTGAGTTATTTTTAAAGGACATAAAAGCAGGATTTTTGTAAATTGCATAAAATTTGAATAAAATCCTTGAACATCCATATTTCTATTGTACAAAATCTGTTAGTATTATAATTATATAAAGTTGAAATGAATATTTTAAATTCAAAATTATCTTATTTTCTTTTCATCATACAAATAAGATGTCGTCATTGTTTAATTAGTCTATAAATATTAATTAAACATTCATGGCAGTTTATCTAATTGATGAATGATATAAAACATTTTTTTACTATGGTCACGGGCAGTTGGATGCTGTAAAGAAGATGAAATATCTGGATAAACAATATTGATATATTTTATTTAAATGTATAGTATTCCCGTAAGTCTAAGAAATTAGTAGGTATTTTCATGTTATTTTAATATTAGGTATATGACATATTAAGGTTTATTGTGGTTAAAAATAATACATTCTAAGTCTTCAGCTTTGGTATTAACGTCATTATTTTCAAGTAATGATATCTGTCGTTATTCGTGGGATGTGAACCATCTTAATCATGTCCATAACCTTCCAGAAGTTTTAAGAGCTTTAGATTGACTAGCCGGGTTCAATTTAGTAGTTAGATTATAAGGGAACGTTTGCTTAAGGCTGTACGATTGATCAGTTTACAATTTCTCTTTATTTGATAATGGAAATTGAAAGCCAGACTTCTTCAAAAGTTAACTTTAGTACTCTTTTTCGAGAAAGGTATGTTTAGATGGTATGAAGTATTGGGCAGTTAATGAGAATAAGAGATGAAGGAAGGGGTAAAGATTTTTAAGAGGTCAACCTCAGCGAACATAGCGCAATCAAATCGGGGACGTTTATATAAAAAGCAAAGTTCAGAGTACTCTTAACTAACGAGCATACATTGGGAGAAAAGTGTGACCAGGGTCGTAGAATGTAGAAATATATGGTAGCTATGATAAACTAGTGGCGTAACGAGTAGAGTTTTGAGTCAAAGGTGTTTAATCTGTAGTTTAATCCCAGGGCACCAATTACTTTTCGAGGTAGCGTACAGATCGTGAGGAAACCTGCATGCCTGAGAGTTTAAAATTTAAGTTCCCAAGGCACCAATTACTTTTCGAGATTACGTACAGATTTATCACAGGTTCAAACATTGGATTTTCGAGAGATTTTCGATCGCATGTAAAGTCTGCCTACCCGCATTAAGGTAGCGTGGTAGACTATAGCCTAATTCTTCTCATATGAGAGAAAACCAGTGCCCAGTATATCTATCAAAGAAAGAATGTATGTATACTCTGTATAAATAAAATTGATCACTTCACGGAAAAAGTGCTTGTATTGCAATATCCTTTTCTCCAACCTCAGAAGAAACATTTTTGATTACAATACGGACCACATTGTATTGCCAATAATACTGCTCGGAAAAGTGGTCGATTCGTTAAAAGGCTCCATCCCCTTGTATTGTTACATATTTAGAATTCATTCGGTAACCGCAAAAAGGTTTTTTGTATTTCTTTCCGAAAAGTAAGCGTAAGGTTGTATTTTTCGTTTTTTTATTTTGTACTTCTTTGTAATTTTAACATTTTATCGTAATATAATAATAATACTTCTGGACCCTGTTTGTAGATGGAGATGAGGTTAATACACAAATATTTGCTTTTGGGAATAAAGACTAAAGTACGTTTAGTTATTAATATATTTTTATTTTCCTTTTCTCCAAGAGCGTACATTCGTATGTCATAAGACGTAACATGTATTGGACTAACACCAAAACCTTTTATAGACCAAACGCTTAACAATTTGTAACAACAATTTGAAGCATTTTCAGACTTACTTTTAACTAATACAAAATGTTACCTTACAATCTACCAATTGCGGTCCATTAACTAAATCACTTTCGGAACTTCTGAAATCAGAATTGTAAATAAGTTGAAGCTATAAATTATAACAAAAACTGCCCGAGTTTAAGTGAAAAATAATTCACCCGCTGCCCGCTTATTTCCCGTGAGACAGAGCTGAACTCATTGCAGCAGGTTGGGAAACGAATATTCGCTTTTAGCACAGTTTTATTCTGTATTTTTGTCATAGAGTACATTTTTGAATACTTAGACAAATATCATAGGAGGTAATTTGGGACGCAACAGAATAATATCAATATTCCACTGATAGATATGTTATTTAAAAAAAATCAATTTGTTATTATTACGTGAGTAGGTATATTGTTATTTTTTTAAAATAATTTACTTGAATGCTGTAACCCGTACCAGGCTAGCGTGGTTGTCTCTATAGTCCACCTTTATTATTCTTCTTTAAGAAAAGAGACCCATGTCCAACAGTAGGAGTGCAAATAGGTTGATATTGATGAACAAAATTCTAATTAATATTCGTATTAATTGTATGTTTCCCAGGGTTAATATTTCCTATTACAATTTTGTGGTCACGAGTGAATAGGTAATTCGAGGTAAGCATACTTCATTTTAGACCACATCGTCACTTACCATCAGGTGAGATTGCGGTCAAACCTCAACTTACTTAAGATAAAAAAAAATTAAAAAAAATACTAGTAGAAGTTATTTTCTAAATATTTAGTTTCCCAAAGCATTTCGTTGTCTCAATCAAACTTGATTCCATTACTTATATCTAGCAGTCCCGCTATGTTAGATTCCTTTAGTGATGTGTACTTTGATGTTATAACGTTAGAAACGGAATCCCGTGAGGAATAAAACGAGTCTAAAGAATAGTGAGCAATCTGAAACTTTAGTTAAACAGATTTATTTGAATAAGGAGGTCGTATGTTTTTTAAAGTGTGGATAGAGGAAGGCGAGTTCTACAGAGGTATACGTTGGACCATATTATATTATTTATTATTTGTATGTTCCTAAAAAAATAAGGGAACGTCTTCTGGTTATTTTAAATATCTTTAAAAACTTCTTTGGTAATAAAACCTACAAATGAAATGTTTTTATAAGCACTAAAGAGGTAGACACAATAAAAAAGTTATAATAAAATTAAAATGTCAACCTTTTTAGTCTATATAATAATATTATATTTTATTCCATTCAATCAAAAATAGTAGGTAATATTAATCTGATTTTAAATTAATAAAATAAACTCTCTCACAAATATTTCGTTAAATCCGGAGTTCAATTTGAAAACCAAATATTTACAATTATTCCTAGTACCTATTATCTGTTCGAATTTCAAATTCAAAATATAGAATTCGCAACTTGATTAATTATTTTGACAAATTTAACAGCTAGAAATTAGGTGGCTCAATTGACTATTATGAGATAAATGAACTCCATAGAGATTTGTTGAATAGGAGCTAATATTGTTATTAATTGGCGCGGAGAATATTAAGTAGTTAGAGATACAATTAAAATTGAAACCTAAAGCACTTCAAAATAGATTTTAAATTTGTGTTAGTTTTTGGCTCCTTTTTTCCACCTACTCAAAAGTCAGTAACGCCATGAAGGAAACACCCCTAGAACCATGAAGGTTACGGTGATCCATAAACTTCTCATATGACAGGGTGTGACGCTCTCACATCGGTATATTTAGCTAGCACTAAAACCTTATCTCCAATACACCATGAATCGTCTGGAATAGACGAAAAAGGGCATTTTCCACTTTATATTCGTGTAGATTAGATTAATTACAATTAATTTTGCTCGATGCGGCTATCAAATTGCACTAGAAACTGGACTATCAATTAAATGAGGGATCTTTTACGAAGAAACTAAGCCATAAAGTGACGTAACCTTAATTTTATCCAATTTTGTTAAACTCAGTATCCAACAGACCTGCCGCGGGCGAATGAATGACCAATAAAGTTGGAGTGTTCCTATAAAAACCGACAGAGACATGTTCGATGTTCGTTAGGAGCGAAAACATTTCACAACGTATTTTCTAGAAACAAATACTGGAAGAAAGTAAACTGGAAGTGAACTGACAGATCAAAGACATTATTCAATTTAAATTTAACTTTTTTGGGATACAACAAAAGAGCAAATGAAAAGGAGTTCTGGTAGGTTAGTGGTGTCATCAGTGCACTGTGATGTGATCTCGAGACGTTTGAACGTCTCGAGATCAAATATAAGACCCGCTGTTCTTTCGAAGTTATGTGTGTATTTATCACATGCCCAAACGGTGAAGGAAAATATGGTGAGGAAACCTGCATGCCTGAGAGGTTATCTTTATAGCGTGTGCAGTCTACCTACCCGTAGTAAAAAATATAAATTACAATACGATAAACGTCGGGGTTCACGTATGTCGGTACACCACAATAAAATCCGTGAAAATGAATATATTTCAACAGCAATAATATGCTTGAATACGTTTCCGTACTATTCTATTATCTGCCGCTTTATTATTATTAAACAATTTGACGTTTACGAAGAATATTACGTTCTAATTTAAAAACTCCTGCTTGAATTTACTAATGCTTACATACCACCAACAGGAATAAGGACGTATATTGCTTGTTTGCCAGCTAAGTGATATAAAAGAATAATGCTCCAAAGCAGTTGAAATGTTCATGGTAAAAACATAAAACAGTCAAGAGATTCTGCGCCATAAGATGCGGAAATGCAAACCCTGTTTACAGGGTAGATAATAATAAATCTTGCTAACGTTCAGAATAACCATTTAGGTGAGCTGCAATGTCATAACCATATGTTACACACCCTGAACAAGAAACATTACAGTGTGTGTAACAACAGAGAAAGAACGCGTAGGGATATGACTTTCATATGTTATTTTGTGAAATAACTTAAACAGACCATTATGTAGTCCATAATATCATACTGTCTGTACTCCTGGAATGGAAGGCAGATAAGCATTATTGTACTCTCACATATTGCCGGTTTGGTTTTTAGCACCCAACAAAACGGGGGTGATCCTATTGCCGAATCCCGAAATGCTATCGAAGAATTTTCTAATCTAAGTTGTGACCACTAGACAAATTTTGTAGGAGGTAGGGCATAGTGAGATTTCTCGCTCAAATTGAGCTGCCCGACTGGGGAAGCCTTACAGAAGACCCGCGATTGAAATTCCCAAATTATGCATTTTGGGAATTTCAATTAATCTCTAATCACTACTTTTTCTTTTTATGGAGTTTATACCAGTATATAAGAGTATAATGCGGGATAAAATACGTAAAAAATTTAGTTGTTTGAACAACACAAAAAAAAAACAAGTGCGAGTCGGACTCGCGCAAGAAGGGTTCCGTACAAAATTAGGCAATAATGACGTTTTTTGTATGGGAGCCCTCCTTAAATATTTATTTTATTTTGTTGTTATAGCGGCAATAAAAAACATAATCTGTGAAAATTTCTAGTGTCTAGCTATGATAGCCAGCTACCTGGTGACAGACAGGCGGACGGACAGACGGCCGGACAGACGGACGAATAGACAGCGAAGTCTTAGTAATAGGGTTCTGTTTTTACCCCTTGGGTACGGAACTCTAAAAAACAAACTACATAAATTTGTTTTATTCTTAGCCCAACTAAAACCGATGCAATTACTGAAGAAATTGAGGTTAATTCTAATCAACTATCCGGTTACAAATCCGAACGTACGGGGTAAAAGTAACCTCAAAAACAAAAGGTAAAGGTAATCTAAGCTCATGTGCTCATCAATATTGACCTTTCAAGGTACTTTTGGAAAAAGGTCCCACTCAGCTATATTAGGACCATTCAACGTAATTATAAATATAAGCGTTCTTGAATTTTTACGCATATATACCATCAAGCCGGTCATCCCCGAAGGGTTAAGCAGTAGTGTGATAATGTACACCTGCATTTTGCCGGTATATTTTGGGTCCCATGTAATAGGGGGCGAGTCTATTGCCATCAACCGGGCAGGACTCCAAACTCCGAACAGCTACTGAGAATTTCATAGAATAACCCAATAAACACTTGGATCGATTGAACGATTGGCTCGAACTGGGAATCGAACCCAAGATCTCTTGCTCAGCAAACATACTAGACCAATGAGGCAGTAAATTTTTACGTAAACGGATTTTTATCCGTTTTGAAATGAACGTATTTTTTTAAATCGGTTCAAGTAATTAACTAAAACAACAACGCAGTAGTTAACGTTTACATCCACGCTGAACCTACGTCAACGTCAACGTCAACATTGTTAAGTTAGTTCGGTACAGTTTTTGTGCAATTATTTTCATGCAAGAAGTCAATATCACAATCTATCCAGTTTGCGTTTGTCGTATCGCGTTTTTGAGAGTTTGATTTAATTTTTGCCGGTTTTTTTGTGTCTAGTTCCGACTATCGGCACGATAGGATTTGTGCCTGAAATCGGATTTCAGATAGGTACGTTATGATACATCGAACGCATGTCTAAAAGTTAAGCCTTTTGCCAAAAACATCGCTCTAACAATAACCGAATCAAGCTATATCCAATATCTATTTAGTTGAGGCTGTAATAAAATCTTTCTTTCGTTTTTCCCCCGTCTTCGAGTGGCGGCAAATATTGGCCTTGTGTGGCAAATGTTGGCTGATAAAATTCCTTTCAATATGCTTATTGCATGAGCAGTTTCCAGCCACTGGATTTTCTTTGCGTAGGAGTAAGTAGGTATTATTTAAATGAAGGTATTAAAATAATATGGAGCTACTTTTTTGAGTTCGAGATGAAGAAGTGAATATTTTTTATGTGCGATATTTTTTGGTTAGTAATATGCTTTTAATATGTATATTGGTTCTAATATTCTACCTAACTCAATCGTTCAATTATATGTTTATTTTTTTATGGGTATTATATAATTACTCTCAAGGCAAAATAATGTAAAACATCTACCAAGTTGCGATTAATATGGTATTAAAGATATAACATATTTTATATTCAAAATGTCCTTATATGGAATACGAACGTTATTATACTAGCTAATATCATAACAGTATTTATTATCAGCTTCAGTCACCTTTTATGTTGAATTTAATATAACAGTGATGTTCTAACATCTTGACAAGTGTCTTTATAGTATCTTTTAAATAAATTAAAAATGATTATGTATTACCACTGATACCAGGTTTTTCTTAAATATTATATGGGATTTTGAACCTTAATAAGTAAGATATTAATGTATTGTAAGGTAAGACCTTACCGTAGTTCTATCTTCTGTGGGAGTTTCTTGGTAAACTTTACCAAAACCACTAATAAATAATAAATTCACCCGACGTTCTCTTCCAAAATGCTTTAAACATGCTCTTCCCCGAACAACCAATCCGTCACTTCCAGGAAGGCAATACGCTGTAAAAAATCTTTTCTCACATCTAAATTTGTATAGTAAAGCTGTGGTAGCCTAGTGGTGTGAACAGTGGACTGAGATGTCAAATGAAACCTTTGACATCTCAGTCCACTGTTCAGACCATGTTCGAACCCTCGCACCACTGACTTTTCGAAAGTCATGTGCGTATTTATCACAAGCTCAAACGCTGAAAAAAAACATCGTGAGGACACCTGCATGCTAGAGAGATTTTCTCGATGGCATGTGAAGTCTGCCAACCCGCAGTAGGCTAACGTGGTGGACTATAGCCTAATCCCTCTCTGTGTCACTCTGATGATATATTATTACCACCGAATACTAAATCTCGGGTTCGACACATCTGAATTTGATTTTGAATCTGGTTAAAATGGTAAAAGAAAATGTCGAGTGGAAATCAGCGTAGTTGATTGTAATCTAACCCGTCTCATTACAAGAAGATATAATTATGTGACCAACTGTGGGACAGTTAATTATTTAATTATCAATAATATTAAGTTTGTATAATTTTGTCAAAAAAAAACATAATGGGATGACACGGGAAGCACCAGCATTGAAATAAAAAAAATCGTCAGAATAGATTCACCCAGTCGAAAGTTCTGAGGTAGTATAAAAAACTAGTATAAAAAAAAACAAAATACAGTCGAATTGAGAACCTCCTCCTTTTTTGAAGTCGGTTAAAACCATGATCTGTCCTTTTCAAAAATAAAATCTGGTAAAGAGTCCATTAAATTGACTTCAAAAACGTTTACAACGGGGGAATATATTTTACAACTCTGGTCTTTGCATAAACTTTTATAAAGCTATTTATGGGATAGTTACTTCATGTTTTAATGTATCAATTCAATTAAAGTTCAGTGACCTTAAAAACATTTGCCACACAATATGGAACTTTATTATAATATGAATAATACGGAACTTATAAGAAGCCAGTTATGGAGTAACTTTGACAACTACAGTTTGGGGTAATTACTTTATGTTTTGTCTTAAAAGCTTATGGAACTTTAGTTTCAAAAGTTCAGTAACCTTACAAGTTTAGCACTTCTACTTAAAGTACAGTAAGTAAAGTTCTAAGTGGCTTACAATATATGACACGATAAAATTTAAATCTGTTTTAACTAAGAAGTTATATTGGTATGACCCTTTATTATTTTCCGATAATACAAAGTAAGTAAGTACATCCCACTTAAATAATACAAACGCGAAAGTTTGTATGAATGTTTGTTACTCTTTAGCCAATACATCACAATAACACATAGGCTATAATTCTTCACCATATCACACGTGTGAAACCACTTGCAGAAGCTAGTATTATATTTCTATAATAAACAAAATACGTTTTGTTACAGATGTCACGCAAAGTCAGATGCTATGTCGTGGCGTGTCGGGCCACAAAGTGTGTGGTCTTCGTGCGCACGCGCCGCGCATCTCGTTCACCAGCAAGGATGAGCCAGATCCTCACGAGACCCGACGAAAGTCAGCCAGCAGCCGCCTTGGAAGCTCACCAAGGAGTTCTATAGCCAGTGAAGACAGAACTGACGGAATTGCACTAAGGTAAGTGGAAACAAAAATTGGTTGTTTGTAAAGTCAGTTTACGGACGATAATTTTATCGGTTAGGCCGATCGTGCTGTTCTATCGCTTGTTCCGCGCTGACGCTTGCACGCTCGGCTCAGGCGTGACAGTTTTCGTGCGTGCAATCGGCGTTCATCGATTAAGACCTTATCACGTCAAAAATAATATAAATGTATTGTGAATCCGTTTACACATAAATATATGTAGGTTATACAAATATTAGTTCCGTGAAGGTATATTACTCGATCGATCCTCGCGCTTAATTCTCGAAGCAGGCATTGCGAAATACTCGACTTTAGAGATGGGCTGGTTGTGGGTTTCCGGAGCAAGATAAAAGCCTTTGCATCAACGATCCTGTGATCTTACCAGAGGGGCTTGGTAATGGAGGTGGCTTTAGTTCGTATTTGTTCGTATTGCCAGCCACCCAGCCAGAAAGCCCGACATCCTCTTGCATCCCTTATTACTTTGGTACGCATAAGGTGTATTTTTCAACTCGAAAAAAAAAGAACGACATCGTACCTGAGGTCTAGAATCTGTAGAATCTGATTGCTCAGTAACAAGCTACAATTGTGTTGCCAATATGACAGAATTATGTATGTTTTTTTGTTAACAGAACATGAATCCATTTTGACCTTCGTGTTATTGAATAGAAAAGACAAATAAGGTCGAAGATAGAACACGGTATTAAAGTTAATACCGTTTCAGGCTCCGGTCCTAGTACATACGACGGAGCGCAGTAAAGCCGTTGAGCATAGGACTGACAAGCGAAGTCAGCAGCTGGTCAGGCGATCCAGGGGATTATTATCTAATAAGTATCACCGTCAAGTTAATTCTTATGTTTAAATATAATTTTTAAATTAACTTCACATTTACATTAAATGGCTAATATGTACGATGCGGAAATCTCATAACGACTTTTGTAAAAGGCCGTATTTGACGGAGTAAAAAAATAACTTTGAGATTTGTTGACTAAGATATATTTAATATTGTAAATACAGCACAACAATACAATTAGTTGTAATGCAAACGAACATTAAGTTATTTTTTTCTCGAAAAGGATGATTATTAATTGCAAGGTATTGTAGCGACATCTATCTCGACACATAAGAACTACGGACTCAGCGCAACGAAGCTAATCCTACATCGCGCAAGTGAAATTTGCACCCAACTTCAACCGTTGGGCAGTAGCCCGCCAGGCACAACACCTCGCCTGGTCGGAGGATCCTCCTTTTCAAATGAAGGGGTTCACACCTCCTTCCCTCCATAGTATAAACTAGAAATTCAATAGATCCCGACATATATTACATACCTATTCATAATTATACTGATCATCTTCGAAGGAATGAAGATTTATAACCATACTTCTCCTATTTAAAAATAAAACTAAACGAACGAAAGTTAGATAGTATCTCGGTTTAGGAGCTACGACGCCGCAGATACACACATATGTATATCTATTATCATTAGTTGTAAAATTAATCACCCTCCTCCTTTAGTGTCGGGTGAAAAAATAAAATAAAAATGTTGATTTGTCACGAAAATAAATTTACAAATGTTGTTACAAATCGGATGAAGTTATTTATTATCGAGTGGAGAATAACATCTAAGTACAATGAATATTCTAGCGCGGAACTTCACACAAATCGCATCCACTTTTAAAGAAGTCACTGTGAAAAATTTCGAGCGGTCGCCGCGGGAGCTTTCAGCAAATATTATGAAGGAATCTATTGGCACAATCCTATCCATTATATGCTAAGTAGATGGATTTAATACATCATTGCATTGAAAATATGGGAATGCAATTTCGAGCTCAGTCACGTTAAAAAGCATTACCTTTTTCAGCGAACGACATAATATGTCATACCATCATGCCTGCTGACCCTGAAGTATTAGGCAGAGGTGCACTCACTACTACCCACATTTTTTGGGTATGTTTTAGGACAATTATACCCTTATTAATTATAATGATATAAAATAACAGTACCACTATTACCGGCCTAAAATATACCGGAGAAATGTGGATACGTACCCGGTTAATGGCAATAGGCCCCCACCTATTGCCATCCACCGAGAAAGAATCCAAACTGCGAACTGCTATTGAGAAATTCATAAATAATACTTTTCTTTACCTCACAACTGGATTTAAGATTTGTAACTTTTGAACGAATGCGGTTGTTTTGCATTAATGAGTCTCTGAGGTTCATTTGTGTATTATATACCAATAAAGCCTTTAAAATAATGTTGGAAAAAATATGTGGTAACTCTGATATTTGGCAAATATTCAATGCACATCGGTCACTGTCAAAGTTCAAGGTTAAATTTGATCCCCAACGTCGGAAGTTGGCAAACCGCCTAATATATCTTTATCTATTTCTTCTCTATTATTATTTTTCTTGAAACTGAAAGTATATTATAACTACATTTACTTCAGTTCCCGTCATTGCCTCCAAATCTATGTATAATATATAAGTAGGCAAAGTAAAACAGTTCAGTTTCTTATTATCGTACGATTTAATTTTTTACCTTCATACTCGAGTTGATAAACAAAATTGAAACTGTATTTAAAATATATTAAGTAGTAAGTAAGCAACCTTTTTGGTCTAGTGGATTCACTGGATTTTTTTAAACGCTCTCAGTAGCATCCCGACGTTTATAATTATGCCCACCCAGCTATGTACGAGCAAAAGAGCCCGTGCCACCCTATTAAGATTACACAAAAAAACATAAATATGCTTTATGTGTAATTTCAACAGGGTAACAGTTTGTCGGTGCAGGCTGTAGTTGCTCATTAGTACCTACACCTCTGTCCCTTTTAGTGATATGGGCGTGATAGTGTCATGTTATGATAAAACTATATTTAACCAATTAAATGCTTGAAGGCATAAGATAAAGACCACAACGTGTTGTCTTTGAAAAACCTATTACCATCCTTTCTTAGGTAAAAACAAAAAACAAATACACCAGTTCTAAAATTCCGAACAAACGTTCCGATACATACGTTCGCGTTTAATCGTCTTATCGTTTATTTAAAGTATTACGTGCGTATTTAGGATACGTAAATTCGTTGTACACACGTCGATATTGAGAAACGAACATGTAGGATTGCTGGAGGCGCAGATCTTCAAATGTTACTTTCTTTTGAAATTACCATAAGTCCCTTTGAAACTTCGGCTATGAAAATAAAATTTTCTTTCGTAGCCGAGTTTTTGCTTTGCCTTAATCCTGAATACGTTAAGTTTTTTCTTCATGTTTGCTTACTAAAGAACTAAACTAAAAGGCCTGTGAACTAGAATTTAGGTCTTGAAAAAGAAAGATATCGGAGGTATCAATAATATTACATAAATGTATTTTTAACCAACACTATAATAATATGCTACCGTGTTTATTATATTGAAAGGTAACCGTCAATCCATTTACTGTTCGATTAGTGACCGAGAGTATTTAGTATTGAATAGTTTGGTGTGTAGTTAATGATTTTTAATTTAATTTAACGGTTGATGTGATGATGAATATGATGAAGTCTCCAAGACTTACGTCATAGCAATTCGTAGCTATATCCAAGGATACCCCTGCATAAAGTATAATAAATAGACCATTCGTAATTATACTTCAAACTTTATCTAAAAAATCTGCTGTCAGCAGAAATGTAAATTAGAATATGGAATGTTTCCCGCAGCGAAACATTGTAACAACAGCAAAGTTTCTTAGTGAGAGCACAGCACAACAAAGTACAAAACTGTTTTTGTTTCTGAAAAATGCAAAAACAAAAAGTAATACGGACGTGTGGGCCAAGTTGTTCTTTCAACAATTTCACGAAACTAGAAATGAATAACGAAATTTCCACATGTTTAAACTTCAGAAAATACCCTCATGTATTTCAAGCATTTTCAATATATATACTACAGCTATATACTACATAGGTACTATATAACTCTGAAAATGTTCTCCGTAAATTCTAATCCTACAAACCGCGCATCTATTATGACACTTAAGGGCAGTATTATGTATTAAGAACTTTTCTGGTATTCCAAGTCTCGATGGGTGGACGTGGTGTGCCCATGGAGTAGATAACAAACCTTTTTCAATTACTGTTATTTCACTACTGAAAGCCGATTCCAACACGTTAGGGAATAAGCTACAATATAATAAATTGTTTGTAAAGTCCGATCACACAAGCGGTCTCTAGTTGAGGTGCAACTCTAGTCATAGGATATTACATATAAAGCAAATAATAAATTAATTATTGCATTTTTTCCGCACTGATGTTTCAGTTGTGACGTCATGATACGCTGGCTGTCCGCTGCAACATGTTGGCTCGCAGGTTTGCACACTGTACTGATTCAGTGAAGATAACGCTTTTTAAGGCCTTTTGCCAGTCGTTTTACACGTGCAGCTTGTGGACCAAATATACCCAGCGGGCATACAGCGACTTGCGCGTACAGTACAACAACGCATTCAGGGTGCTATTGGGTTTGCCGTGGCGCTGTAGCGCTTCAGGGATGTTCGCGGAAGCGCGGGTTGACGGGTTCGCCGCGATCATGCGGAAACGCTTAGCATCGCTGGCGCTCCTCCTCCAATGGCATTCTGAATGTGTTTATAGACCGATGGGACTCCCCCCTCTCACGAAGGTGGGTAAGAATCCAGACCCTGTAGTCTATAGTAGATATTTTAAATGTAATACTAATATTAGGCTAAGTTTTTTCACCTACTAACATTATATGGATCTGTATCCAAAATAAATTATTTGAATTTGAATTTGAATAATCCAAGTGAAAAATTATATTGCTGACTATATGTATAATGTAATTATGATATCTTGTGATGTTACTGTGAAAGTGGTTTTAACAACAGAATTCAAAAATATTTGGGGTTTCTACGATGTGTAAAACATCAAAGTAAGCTATTTTCCAAAAAAAAAATAAACATTTTAGTCTCTTAATACACTCGCATTTTTATTTTTTCGAATGCTTCAGGTAATTTTGCAAAGGTGATGAAGTTCTTTTTCCATTTGCTTTTTGTTTACCTCATTTAAATTTAAGGAAAAATAAATGTGGAAAGTGTAAAAATACAGACTTATTCTTGTTTTATCCTTAAGCACACTTGTATGGTTTTCCCTGTAGTTTACTCTAGTAAAATTGTGATAGTTTATTTGAAAGGAGGTTAAGGTTAAGTGGGTAAAGTAGTTAAAATTAGGAAAGGAGTTTTTCCTAATAGTAATTCTTTAAGAATTATTATTGTATATTGTTTCGTCCAGTAAATTATAGTATAATATTAAGCGGTACCTCACCTCTGCTTTTTCTTGCGGAGATGAGACACATACATACATACAATCACGCCTATTTCCCATAGGGGTAGGCAGAAACTACAGAATGCCATGCGCTACGGTCCCTGCATACCACACTTGCCTCGTCCACATTCAATGAAAAATAAGTTTATGTACTTTAAAATGAAATATGTATTTAAATAAGTACTAGATCAATGTAAATTGGATCTTTTTAGCTTCACTACGCTCGTTATATACCTTCAAAGTAAAATAACGGATCCTGTGTGTCCGCTTGTGTTGAAAGCTCACCAATTTAAGACTAACAGCTAGTATTTGCATTCCCATGTTCAGTGTAATTGATCCAAAATACAATCTGGTTTCCTAGGCTGTAGTGTGATCACATATATTACTGACGTAATAGCTTACACGTCTGACATGCAATACGTAGGGGAATTCGTATTGCAATCGTACCGTCACAAAACAACCTATCCACTACCTTAACGTAAATGCATAAGCTTCAATTTCCGACGTCAAGATACGCCGAAGTAATACTGTGCTTTCGAACCTCTGTAGTCCCGGTCTAACGTGATACCCATAGCTCAAGTTAAATAGGTTCTATTTTATATTATTTATGCAACCAATTTACTTTGACACCTCTGCTAACGAAATTCCTTCCGTACTGCCTGTGACAGGAGAAAACGCATCCTGTAATGCGAAATGGATTTTCGAATTTGTTCCTTATTCCTTTCGTGTTAGAACTAGAAATGGCTTTTGAGATTTACTGGGAAGATTTGAGTGTTGGAATGAAGAAAGTAATATACACATGAAAAGCCTGCAAAAAATATGGAGATTTTGTAGGTTTAGCTAACGGAATCAAACAGAATCTTATTCTTTTGTTGAGTTTATGTCGTTTTATGTTGCAGTTTCTGTCGTTTTATTATTTACTTACAAATCACCTATTTGCTGTCCTACTACTGGGAACAGGTCTCCTACTATGTACTACTCATGTGGGTTGAAATTCTCTGCATTGCGAGTAAATTTGAAAAAAAAATGCCATAAAACTTCTTACGACATAGAGTCTAGTTCCAGGCGTATAATATTAAACCCTTTCCTAGAAGACATCAAAACAACGTTATGACTATGAATATGTACAAACACACATTGGATTATTGCGAAGATGTACAATTAATTACTAACACAGGAAGGATTTAACGTACGTGGATTTAGTTGCTGAATCGTAATCAACTTGTGGCCGCTATGTACATATTATTATGTATTATATGCATATTGGAATCGATTCATATTAACATAAAGATCCTTTGTATTCCAATTATGAGATGAGATGAGATTACAATGATGAGATACGACCAATCACGTGGTCACGTGAGCCATAGCTCACTCCCATTCTCTACCATCACGCCCGACGTCCCCGAAGGGGTAGGCAAAGGTCTACTAATGTACACTCTCTACCACTTGAGAGGAAACCCGTGCCCCGCCTGATGGTCAATGGGCCTTCATCGTGTTAGTGGTGTGATGATGATGAGGACTTACACTAATAAGCATCTGCTTATTAGCCAAATTTTGTTACACTAATAAGCAGATGCTTATCAGCGTAACAAAATTTTCCACCAGTGGTTCGAGATTTAACTCGTTTTTATATTTAATGAATATATAGATTTGTGACATGTGAGGTGTTCTCGTGTAAAAGAGAGAAAAAGAAGATATCATAATGTGCTATCTCACTTACATCTTCGGAAGATTTGACAGGGGACTATCCACTCATATCTTTTCGGTAATACATATAGTAGGTACAAGTGGTACGAGCGTAATAAGGGATGAATAACTATTTGCCAACCTTAAGCTGCTACCGAAGATGTCTCAGGAACAAAACTTGTCTTGACTTGAGAACTTCCTACTAGTTTTTCATCGGTTAAAAACTGACCTACCAGAGAATCAAACCTAGGACGTTACCAGCGTGTCGCACTTTGTATCGTACTAGAATGAGGTATAAGATAAAATGTGTGTCTGTTAATACCAGTTTATCTGCTAAAACACTTGGGACAGACATAAAACTGTTTAACTGCCGCATTAAACGGAATCGTAAAATTTAGTACTTATTTATTTAGTGGAGTATATACATGTTGGTATTGAACGGAACTGCGTGTTTAATGTATTGGACACTTGTATATCTGATTGTCTCACGGTTTAGTATGATTACAGTTAGAAAAATTTGGCTAGATCACCAGGACAACTAGGCGTTTTCGAAGAAATTGTCAGTAGGAACTCAGACTTTCAATTTATAACCTGTTCATTTTAGCGAGATCGTCCCCTATTACCTACATGGGTAAAAATATACCATTTAGCTAGGTAGTCAAGCAAATTTGGGATACAGAAATGTTAGTTTATTGTCCATCAAATCAAATAAATATATCCCAATATTATAGTACCCAGCGCTAACTAACTCTAATTCTAACTAGCTAATCAACGTGGCTTATGTTACGGATACACTAAATATATATTTGATAATACATATAGTAGGTAAATTATACACGAAAATATCAATGTCTTAGGTACAAATTTTCATGCTGCATCAGGTCATCATTAATTTTCATTTTTACCAAATTTTGGATCCATTTCTCATCGTGGGTTTTAACTTCAGTAGGTATTAACTTTAGTATTCAGAACTTCTTATTAGAACCTAAAACATCGTCTTAGAACAAAAGAGGCGGTAAAATTGAACGTTTACGTTTAGTGAGTCTTTTCTTTTGAGAAATACCTACTGAATATAAAAAAAGAAAATATTCCGAACACATGAATGCCTCTTCACATATTATCAACCTATTGTCTAGCCGTTAGGTACATTCATTTAGGTTACTAGACCTAAGTAGTGCGTGAGTCATTACTTCATTAGGCACTAAGGATTACTGAAGCTAAATTTAATGTGCTCTAGCGAACCATCCATTGTATCGTAGATAGTGTCAGTGGTATTGTTTGTGGGTACGTGAGGACATAATCGATACAAACTGTTACTATGAATATAGGACAATAGACGGTGGTCATAATGTACGCACTCAGGTATTTAAAACATGTTATTTTTTAATAGAGTAAGATCCCAGGGTCGCCAGACGTCACGCATTTTCAGACGAAGCAGAAAAAACAGACGTCACGTCTGGCGGCCATGGGATCTTGGACCATACTTTTTAAAAAAAATGTTAATTGTCTTTGCCAAAAAAACACTTGGTATGAAAATAAACTACACTCCATCCCGTAGCAATATATGTAAATAACATGAATAAGAACGTTAACGGAATTTTTGGAGGCTTGTTTAAGTTGTTGACGTTCAAAAAGGGCCAATAAATTTTGGCCCACATCAAAAAAGGTTTGATTCTACTGAGTTTATTCTATTTAATGGCTATCTTTTTCGTTACAGAGTCCACCGCCTCTGCCTTGGAGGCTATGTAAAGCCGTTGGCCCCGATTGTCATACGAATACCTATGTTGTTAGTCTGTAGTCAGAGACACGGAAAGTTTGACAATCAGCTTATCCTTGCCATATCGGTATTGCTCAGTAATTGGATAGCAGTGGAACGAAATAGAGATGGTGTTATTTTGCCGAATTCGTGGGCTAAACTAGTGTAATATATGTGTTAAAATAATTTAAATTTAAATAAATAGTCAGTATTCAATGAATATATGCACAGCAGGCACCGTAACAGGTATGATTAAAACTAGTAAAATTAACCGAATTAATAGAATTACCTAACCGACGAAAAAAGGAGACCAAAAATAAAATCCATAGAGAAAGGACACTATATATGACCACGTGTGACTTTTCCGTGATACCTCAAAAGTTGTTCCTCTCAAATTTAAAAAAGAAACACTAACACTAAATTGATATATCGTAACTATTCGCTTTCGATGACCTTAATAGTATTCAGGTCATATCCACAAGAAATTTAAAAAAACTTTTGAACAAAAATAAAAATTACCCAGAAACTGTGAACCGTAAAAATCTACTTTACAGCACCTTCTGTTATTCCTTTGGCGCTGACTCAATTATTTAGCAGCTTCATCATTGAATTTTCACTGACGCTTTCAACAAGATTGTTGAAAGCGTCAGTGAAAATTCAATCTATGATGCTCTTACGTAGATACGTAAGAGCGTCATAGATTGTGATAGGTCTATTCCTAACCATTCAACCAATAACAGAGCCGAACGCGGTAGACACGATGAACGCTTTTACCTTACCATTGCAATTATGTAGGTTTGGATCTTAAATATTTTATCGGTTCATTGAACTGCGATAATAATACACTGTCAATTATAGACCGTTTGTATGTGGGGTCAAATGTGTTATTCATGCCCTTCGAACATTTGTGTTTCTGTTTACGCGCCCCCTAGGCTTCAATGGTGCATATTTAACGTATTTTAGGTGGCTTGCTGATGTGGAATATTAAATAAATATAAACTGAAAATTTAAAAGGGCTTCAAACGACTAAGATGTGTTTTTTTTTAAATCACATACACCTTTGTTACACTCAGATATACAGTTTAAACTTTTACTACCCGTTTTTTGGTTCAGTAATCATCTATTTTGTGTTTAGGTATATAAATGCAGTGGTAGCCTAGACTTCGAATAGTCTCGAGTTCCAATCATAATCATTTGTGTTCTAACTCGACGTTGCCATTGTCATCAATCTATAATAAAGGATACAATATGTTACCCTATCACAAATTAATCTCCAACAAAGTTTCTATGCATCGAACAGAATTTTTGTTACCGAGCGTTCAAATATTCAAAACCTTTTTAAAAAATAACTGCTTTTTCGTTGCCAGTATCAAAACAACAAGCAACTAATTGACTTATATAGCTTCGTTGTAGTCGTATCATTTTGTTGTAGCTACAATACTCCACTAATTTTGTTTCATGTAATAACCCGGAAAGGGAAAGCTTAAAAACACAGCATGTTTTTACGGGAATTGCTTGCTGAGTTTTATTTTGTACGACATTTTTACAGGTGCAATTAGCACAAAACAATCTAAACTCCACTTGTTTTTAGTTCCAGTGTCGGATAAATGTGTTATACGAATTGTGGTGTGTGAAGTAGTGGTATATCATTTGTACAGGTATTTTAAATGTTATTTGTATGATCTAGTAAAAAATGTTATACCTATTGAATATTTGAAACGCATGTATGACATACAAATTGGCATGCCATCGAAGCCATTATGGAGACCCAATGCCCGGCTAGGGCCGTCTCTCATTTGAGAAGGACTAGGATAGGCCTTAGTCTACCATGACAACCTAGTACTGGTTGATACACTTCACGCGTGGCTCACGAGAAAAAATCTCAGGCATGCAGGTCTCTCACGATATTTTCCTTAATCGTTTCAGCATATGAATAATACGCATTTAATTTCAATAAACCAGTAGTGCGTGCTTTGGGATCAAGACCTATCACAGCTATAAATAAATAATTATATTTAAGCTTACAAAAACATTAACAATTGGAAGATATCTTCCGAAGCAGTCTCCGTTTTCGTATTCTATGCTTTTAAAATACTTCGTTTTCTTTGATGCGTGGCAAATCCCAAATTGCTACTTGGCAACGCTAGAAAACCGCAAATCCTGACGAACTTTCGTACGTACTCAAAAAACTTTGCTATTTGAAGACACGAACAACCTTATTCCATTTGAATATAATTTTGTAGAATCAGCGCATGTACAACATACATAAAATACAAAAGATTGACTCAAATAGTATTAGGAGTGCATGAATCGCTTCAATACTACAACACCGCATCCGCTCGCATCGCTTTCATCCAAAATTAGTTTAACGCGTTACCTCTCTCGTACGACTCCTGCAATCGTGTCTGTCAGAACTCAGCTGCAGACACACTCCTAGTTATTACTAGAGAGGATATGCTCTATTTATTTCGGAGATCTAGTGTACAGAGACAGATCTAACGCAGTTACTTGAAACTGCGCTTGAATTAGGACTTATATCTAAGACTCCAAGCTGTGAAGTCTCAGCTACTTAAGTCTAGTAGTATAGAGTGAGGGTTTAGTGTTCAGACCATTGCGACCAAGCAGTGTTTATTTAACCTTTTCTAAATCATGACGTGCTTTTATTAATAAATATACGTAGAGTACCACTTCAGTGCACATATTTGCCTAACCTTGTGAAAAAAAAACTTGTTATCATTTATTGTTCCACGTCCAAACAAGTTCTTCCCACTTTTGAGGATAAATATATTTATGGACATATGTAAAAGTAGTCTCACAAAACAGGCGAAAGTGTCTCATAAAACCCTTAAGTTTTTAACTTTACCAGTTCATATGTTCATTTCGTTGAGAATCTTTGTAATATCTGCATCTTACATGGCTTCTACCAAAAAAAGTAATAGCACCACCACTTCAGCTAGGGATTGCAACCCGGTATGTTTCTCAACCCGGCCGGGTCCGGTAACATTTGTCGCCAACCCGGGTTGGCGACGAATAGCAAATCAACACTAGTCAGTCTTAATCAGTCTCAAAATCACGAGTTTTTAATACAGAATTAGTTAGTTACTACGTAATACTATACAGAGTAAAGAGAAATACCTGCTTGCTTAAAGTTAATTACTAATACTAATGTAACTATGAGCTCACACATGAGCTGTGGTAGCCGAGCGGTGTGACCAGTGGACTGAGATGTAAGAGGTCTCGAGTTCGAACCCAAGGCACGCACCACTGACTTTTCGGAAGTTATGTACGTATTTATCACATGCTCAAACGGTGAAGGAAAACATCGTGAGGAAATCTGCATGCTTGAGAGAATACTCGATGGCATACGAAGTCTGCCAACCCGCAGTAGGCTAGCGTGGTAGACTATAGCCTAATCCCTCTCAATTGAGAGGAGACCCGTGCCCAGCTGTGGGACATTAATGGGTTGATGATGATGATGATGATGATGATGATGAATGTAACTATGTATTTGAAAACCTCTATTATATTAGAATAAGAAACTAATAACGCAGCCTAATGTGCTAAACTTGTCTTATCAACTTCAATAGATAAACTTTGGTAGCTTTAGTTTTAACTATATCCACAAATTTAAAAGAGGTATGGACTTTAGCGCGACGAAGTTGTGGCTTCATTAATTTTGACTTATATCTAGTATTATAATTATGCAGTTCGCATTTTTTCGTATGATGTGATATATTTTTCCTAATGTACATTATATTTTCAAAGATATACTATATAATATAATATTTATTTCTTTAAAGAGTTCCCTGAGTGAATCACGAGTACTTAGGTTATAAATGGCTCTTATTGCTCTTTTCTGCAGTAGAAAACTGATTCTATGTCTGCAGCACGGCCCCACAGCAATATTCCGTAAGACATGATGCTATGAAAGTAGCTATAATAAACTAGTCTTGCTGTGCTTGCGGCGGCGACGGAGCAACACACATACTTCGTCAACCAAGGACAAACGTCGACTAAGTCACAGTAGAAATTATACTGTGACTAAGAGAAGAAAAGAAAACACGCATACAGCGAGCAGGGGTGAGAGGTGCGCGAGAGAACGGCAACTTGCCATGCCAATTTTCTACAAGTTGGGGCTTCCGTGCTGCAGTTCTCGTACCTACCGGGCCCGGTATAAATGGCCGGGCCCGGTCAATGTCAAAAAGGGCACCGGGCCCGGCCGGGCCCGGTTTGCAATCTCTAACTTCAGCATACTGCTTAATCCTGTCGACTACGTCAGCAACTTCAGTTTTTCTAAGGATCTCATTTTTTATTCGATGTTGTAGAAAAATATCAAGCATAACCCTCTCCTTACCTTCTATCTTATACCACCCTTAATTGAACGTCAGCGGTAAAATGTCTATCCGTGCAGAATCTCGCAAACTTAATAGCAACGAAGTGAAAGCAAAAACCTGGTGTAATATTTCTGTTCTGACTTCAAGTGCCTCTTGAATGCATAATAAATCTACAGAGAATTTTACCTGAAAAATGCTGAGTAAAGCAACAATGCCAGTAACGTTGCCTTTTGGTACAAATATATTTTTCATCAGCCTTCACGATATTTTCAGTTGTTTATATAATGTAAGGGTTCCAATTACTTCTGTATGTAAAATTCGCTATATTACTTAAAACTTTAAGTACCAAAAGCTGTTTAGCTTTGATTCTATATTTCAATGGAATTCTTAGAATTTGTAATTGGTTGGTACTTAAAATGTTTTCTAAATAAAAGGTTGACGAATTTTTAGTTTCTTTTAATTTTTTTGAACAAACGTATAATCTAAATCGTATTTGCAATCAAGCACATTACTTTTTCGGATCTCGTTCCCTACAAAGTACATATTTGAAAAAGGTAAAGAACTTTTACCTTTTTCAAATACGTACTTCACTGAAATCCATTGGGTATCTGTTTTTTTTAAACTCCTCTTAGTATTTTCTTCTATATCTAGTGTGATTGCAAATCTTTCTATTAATAAATATTTGTTTCATCCACAGCCTTAAAAATATGAATGTTGGGCAATATAATAATTATGTATTTAGTAAAATAAGGTTTTTTCGTTAGGTGAAGTTAAAACTTTATCGTCTTAAAACCTAGAAGGATTTTTATAGTCACTATATAAAATGAACACTAGTATATTAACTTGAAAACACGAGTTTCTGGTTGTAACAGATTCGAAAGGTGCTAAGTTAACAACGAGGTCACGCTGTTACTGTAGCAAGTATGTGAGGTTACGTTAAGTCGCTGGTTAACTTAAAGTTAAACTTTGTTGTTTAAGACATTAAACTTAGTTTACGAGTTTGATAAGGGATTCAAGGAGAGACTTGCTGTTTTATAAAATCTCTTCCTTTAAAAATTATTTCAAAGAAGTATTATAATTTTTTTATGGTTTTAAAAATAATTTACCAAACCAATTAGAGTTCTTTCAACGTCGAATGATAGTTTTTGTGACTGTTTGATCTAAAAGACAATAAAATTAATATTACTAGCTGTTTAGTTCGACTTTTTATGATTAAAATATTGACTGTTCTACATTTTCATGTTATTCTTGAAGAGATCTTACTTAATAACTTAATATAGCTACAGAATGTAAAGGACATGTTAAACTCAATTCCAACTTTTTCTAACTCTGAATCATGTTTTGAATCTCTGATTTTTTTCGTTAACATTTAATTTATATTTTGCACACTATAATATAGCTTTACGTCATCCGAACAGTGCCAGAGTAATTATTTTTTATATTCATTTTATATCTACCTCTGTGTGTCCTTGATTGTGAGAATAAACTATTGTGCTTGCTCTTCACGATTAAACTACTGAACCGATTTAGATGAAATTTTGCATGGAGATAGTTTGAGTCCCGGGAAAGGACATAGGATAGTTCTTGTCCCGGAAATGGTCCCTTAAATGAACGAAAAGAGGATGCAAGTTTGTATGCGGAATCTATAAGTTCTTAAAAGAGGGTACATGTAGCGACGTCTATGTCGCAACATTGCAACAGAGAACTATCAAAAACTGACATAACACATCAAACACGCCAATCACGAAACCCATCCTACATCGCGATAGTGTGGAGTTTACAAGTGCATATAAACAAGCACCCGACATCAACCGTCGGGCAGAAGCCCGCCAGGCATAACACCTTACCTGGTACTTCCATTACAAATGGAGGTATTAACACCTCCTTTCCTCCATATACATATATATTAGCAGTTTGATTACAATTACCAATTCTATGCAGACAAAGTCGCAGGATAAAGCTAGTAATATATATCTTTTTATCTTCAAATAAGTCTAGGTTTTGCAGTTAATCGGAGAAAGATTAAATAATGACTTGCTCCTTGCCTTAAGACCATCTCGCCATTTTTCTTTGAAAGGAATACTACGTCTTTAAAAGTCTAACTAACTCCTCCAAAGTAAATTAGGTACTTAATTAGGTGTTCATAAAGGAATTTCCGAGCTGTGCTGGTTAATTACTTAACCAGCTTTAGTTTGAGTATTCAGTGAGTCGTGCTCCGTGTATGGTTGCTAAAAATTCTCTTGAATAAGTTGCAGTTGCAGTGGCAAAATGGGATAAGTGGTAATATTTTTATTATAGCCTACCTTCGGACATGCATTATGTTCCTTTAGTAATCGTAGTTTGTCATTTTGTTCCACTTTTGCGTGTCCGTTTGCCAGGTGGCAAAGGCCTCCTCCAATCTTCTCCATTCAGGCCTTTCTATGGCCACTCTACCCCATGTTGTACCCGCGACTTGCTTGATGTCATCGTCCCACCTTCTTTGCGGTCTACCTCTCTTTCTCTTTCCATCCCTTGGGTACCATTGCGTGACTATTTTACTCCATTTATCTTTTCCCCTGATTGTGTGCCCTGCCCATTTCCACTTTTGTCTCCTTATTTTCAGAGTTATGTCTAGGACCTTAGTCTTGCTTCTGATACTGCTACTCTTTACTTTGTCTTTTCTTTTGATCCCAGTCATACTCCTTTCCATGGCATGTTGGCATACGGAGAGTTTATATGTTACGTTTTTTGTTAGAGCCCATGTTTCGCTCCCATAGGCCAACACAGGTAGGATGCATGTGTTAAATAATTTGCTTTTTGTTGAGATGTGTAGGTTCTTGTCTTTCATTACTTCTTTTAAGCTCCAGTATTTTTTCCAGCCATTTGCTACTCTTCTTTCGGCTTCTTTGTTCTCGTTGTCTTTTGGAGATATCAGTTGGCCAAGATATATGTACTCTTCAACATAAGAGATTTGATTCTGTTCCACTGTTACTGGGTCTTTGTTTCCATTGGTCATGACTTTAGTTTTTTCCGGGTTTAGTTTCAGTCCAGCCTTTGCACTTTCCGATGCTAGGTCCTACGACCTAGCATCGGAAAGTGGTAATATAATTGCTTTTAAATTTTCACCGTCTTTTTTCGAGTTTATGGTCGTAATTGCAACAACTTGTCTGTTAAGATCCTGTCTTTTTTATTCTGTACGAAATATTTATGCAATTGTTTTGAAACTTTCTAGATTGATATATAATAGGTATGTAATTTTTTTCTGCTCATGCTGGGCAGTTACTCTCATCTGCCTCATAATGTTACCGCTGTTCCTTTGTAATTATACGTACTCCAAACGAATATAGGGGTTCTAAGTACGTAGTTTATAATACCTATTATGTTTATAATGTGAGAGCCTAAAAAAATACCTATAAACATATATTTCCATAACCTTTCTCCCCATTTTCATTCTGTACTGATGACACTGTTGTAAGACAATAAAATCTTACAACTCTAGCAATAGAATTGAAAACGTAAAAAACATTTCGATTAAATTAAATGATTTCGTGCTTTAATGGATTTTATCGCAGTTTTGAATCTTATAAGTACAGCATTACGATCACAGGCAGTCCGAGGTATTCATATCCATAGCTTGATATTATAATTAAATCCAGAAAGTTATTTCAGCATATTTTCTAGTATTCATAGGATGAAATGCAAGAAATATTTCTATGTACAAGTACTCTAATCGGATTGTAAATGGCTTGCTGGTAGTCTTACGTGTTCCTTATGGAATAAACCAATTTTATGAAAATAAAGAAAAACCTCTGAGTGCTTCCCCCGAGCCATGTCTATAGGAACAAGTCGAGCGTGGAGCGCGCTTTGGAGCGAAACCTAGCGACAAATAGTCACGGTAGGGTTGTCAAATCACGAAATCCATGAAGGTGTTAATGTCAAATTTTGTTCACACATTTTTAAGAGAGAATATTTTTTGATTATTTTCTGTTTACGGTTTCAGTAGCTTTGGCCGTGATTTCATCTGCGTAGAATTAGTAATTTTATTCAAACTGCTTTTTTATTTCTTACCTACTCTCTTTTAAGAAATTATTGATTCCGCACGCCTACTTCCACCCCGCTTTTTAAGGGATGATTTTCGGGACAAAAAATCCTATTTAATTCCCCAAAACTATCTTCTTGGCAAAAGATGTATGACACCAACACTATGTAAATTGAAATAAAGATTGAAAGATGATTGAAATATTAATACATAATTATAACACTAGAAACTTATAAAATACATAGACGCACCAATTATGGTATGTCTATTTTATACATTTTAGATTTTCTTTCTAATACCTAATTTGTATACATATGAATATAGGTGATAAGATTCCTTTTAATGTATCTTACCGTTTTCTATTAAAGCCAACTTTTCTTTTGCTAATTTAAAAAAAAAAAACCATTCTGCACTCCTTCTCTATATATAAACTATTCGTGTAGGAAATTTAATTCCCCTCCGTCCATGCAATTTTCGAGGGCTAAAAAGTTTTTGCTTCACGTATTAATATGTAGATTTATATTAGTATTTATTCATGGCAACCCTAGGTTACAAATCAACGCCGCATCAGATAGTCTCCACACTAGGTACTAGATAGTCTGGCTAGGTTGAAAGGCACTTCATAGGCTTTAGTTGGTCAAGTGTTCAGGAAAAGATTTTAGTATTACATGAGTTTTAAGTTTTCTCTATAAGTAACTTAATATAATTGAGAACTAGTTATGATTACATAGGATATTTTAGTATTAATATAATTTTTTTCTTATTTTCTTTTTAGAAACGTTGCCCCATACTAGAATTTTCTCCTGTGTCGTGGGTGCGTTTACGAACTCATATTTTCACATACACAAACGCCCAGACCCGGGACAACTACCTGTAGAACATACAAATATTTGCTCCGTGCGGGTATCAAACCCGCAACCTGTGACGCACAAACCGATCGCTCAGCCACTGCACCACCGAGTCGTCGATTTGAGAATGATAAGTCCACTACGCTAGCCTAGTACGAGTTGGCAGACTTCACACGCCATCGAGATTTTTTTCAGGCATGTAGGTTTCCTCACGATGTTTTCCTTCATCGTTTGAGCATGTGATAAATACGCCCGTAACTTCAAAAAGGTTAGAGTTCAGAGGTGCATGTGCTGTGGGATTGATCTCGAGAACCCTTAAGCTATTGCAAATTTTCAAATGCTACGGGATTCCGTGCCCAGCAGTGGGATTGTAAATGAGTTGCTGATAATGCTGATAAGGTTTTTTAGGTTTTTTTTTGCGCGAAAAGCTATGATACTTTGATATTTTTTATGTACTTTAGTTTAAAATATTCGGATGAAATAATACCGTGAATCAATTTCGTTAAACAAACAATAGCGGTCAACAATCAATTCATGATTGAAAACTCGATTTGGATGTTCATTGTTGCCAGATTTTGAATGACATAAAATAAAATAGGGTTCAATTAAGTATGAGAATCCTTTTTTGTTTACCAACAGAGGTGTACCAATGTACAGTCATATTATGCTGGCATTATTTAGGTTCCATGTTACAGCGGTGAGCCTATTGCCATTAACCGGGCAATCCAAACTTTAAGCTGCTACTAAGAATTTTTTGTCAAATGTCAGGACCGGACCAAATTGAAATGGAACCCATAAAAGTCTCAAATAAAAAAACAATCATTAAAATCGGTTCACCCAGTCGAAAGTTATGAGATAACAAACATAAAAAAATACAGTCGAATTGAAATCCTCCTTCTTTTTTGAAGTCGGTTAAAAAACAACAAAGCATCACAGAACATGCGACATGTTATGAAACTTTAACATGTGAATGTTTTGCAGTGTAAACTAGGGATTTTGTTATACCTCACTGTTTTCCAACCTTTTATTTTGTATTGTTGTCGTTGTTTGCTAACATAACACTTTCTTTCTTTTATTATTTATTTCTTTAAAGCATGCGAAAAGCTACTTTTAAAGCCATCGAACGAGATAACAAGAGCTAGATTTGCAGTTGTAATTGGTTTATAGACATTTATTCTTCATATTGGGATATAAGTACACAATTAATTACAAGTCGTTTGTACCTTTTTTTTATATTTATTTATTTAATCTGAATAAAAGGACATCTTACATTTTACTTAATATTAACAATGTATCATAACCTATTACATAATCTTAAAATTATACGCTTGTAGAAATAAAATAATATTAATACGTATCAAATTTAGGACAGGATCATTATTATTTCGAGACGACAAAATTTGTTATACCTATACCAATTTTCATTCTTGTTATTTCAAGAATAAGGTTCAAAAGTGTTTCAACTCTAAGTTTGCTGGTTGTAAATATTAAACAGACCAGAAGCTTCTAGTTTCACTTGGAAACTTATTTATTTTACAATGTACTTGGTTCTTGGCGTTTATTATACATTAAATGTTTATAAAGCGGTCTAAGGAAATTTCATTTGGGGTTTAGATGAAAAAAATTGCTGGACGCAGCAATTTTTTAATAAGCTTATTCTCAGTACATATTCAAAATATACGTGTAGGTATATTCATATTGTTTTTCTTTAGTTAATACAGCATATTTAACTCAGGAACATTGTTATTTTAATTCGCGAAATCCATTGCTGTAGATAGCGAGTGAATATTCGGCAATAATAATTATTATCCAACACAATATTGTTATACCAACTTTGACGACTCAATTAGTCCAGTGGTAGTTAACACTGCCTTCTGTGCTATGGGTCTCGGGTTCGAATCCCGACAGGGACAAATGTTTATGTGATGAGTATAAACATTTAATTTTGTATCCGAGCCATGGATCTATGTATAATATGTATGTACGTTTCGGGTGTGATCGCATAGTTTTTATTTGTGTTTGTAAGCGCACTCACGACACAGGAAAAAATCATGGTGTGGCACAATTTTTATTTAAAAATGTAATCAGTTAATTTACCAGGCAATCGAGAATAGCTGACATCTTACAACTTTGCTAGCGTGTATTAGCAACGATTACTGTGTACCTATAGGTAGGTTGTATGTTTTTTTTGTCATTTAAAAAACATGAAAAAAACTTATCTATTCCCAAAAGTTCCAAGGGAATGTACCCTTAAGCATTTCGCCATAAAAAGTCTACCCTAAGAGCCAGAATAACGCAAAACTTTATTACTTTATGCGTAAACTTTTGTATTGCGCGCGCCTAGAATAAGCTTGCAGGTTTTTGTTCAATTTTTATTGCAATAACGTGCTTATTTTTTGTTTCAGTTTTTTTACAATAAAAATCTAGAGTAACAACGAGGTTCTTTGAATACGTAACGTTAAAAGTAATAAAAATATTATTTCGTTTAAATATTTAACTCACAAATATAAAGTTTTTCGAATTATAACTTAAGGCATTATTATTCATGCGTGTTTAAGCAAAACTATTTACGTTTTTCGGATCTTGTTGTATTATATTGATATAATTTATGTATTATAAACTCCGTAAAGAAAATATTACATAGTCTAATATACATTGGTAAACATACATTGAAATAAAAGCATTGTATAAGTGGAAAGGTTGGTTGAAGGTTCTCGAGTGGAGACCGCGAACTGGAAGACGCAGCGTGGGTAGGCCTCCGGCAAGGTGGACCGACGATCTGGTGAAGGTCGCTGGAATCCGATGGATGCAGGTGGCCCAGGACCGGCATTGTGAAAATCTTTGGGGGTGGCTTATCTCCAGCAGTGGACGTCATCTAGCTGATATGATCATGATGATAATAAGTGAAAAAAAAACTGTATTGACGTATTATGTTTTGAAAGTGTTTTTTTTAAATTTAGTAACAGTGTTTATACAGCTTATAATTATGGACTGGGCGAGAAAAAACAATACTCTTTACACTAAAAACTACCTATACTTATAGAAACCTCTAGCAACCGTATAATTGTAATCTCTCACGTTCTTAGGCTGTATATTAAAACTTTTCCTCATTAGTTCGCAAGCTTTCTAGAACCTTCCAAGTGCCGAAGTTGACCCTCTATCTTTCGCTTGTTGGCAAACAGCCTATCAAGCGATTTATGGTCATCGCTGTACCTAAATAAAACTTGTTTAAATAATAAAACAGTTTCTAATTACAAGCGTACTAAAGTCTTATTTCATAACAGCAACCTAATATTTTTTAATACGTTATTTGAATAATAAATGAGTTATAAATTAATGGAAAAGTATGAAAAAGAAAATTTATTCTAAAAATGTTGTCAATGCAATAAAATGTGCGGAGATTTAAAAATAAATAGTAAAATTTAATTCAATTTGCCGGATTAGGTACTTGATTAGTCGATCGTGTACTATTAAAATTCCAGTTTAAATATACCATTAAAATTTATATGCACAGAAAAAAAAACTAAACAATAGCCAACATTCAAGTTCAATCAAGGACATATACACCCATATCATCTGTTTGTCATACAAAATACTTGATATGGGTCCATATTGCGATAGCACGACCCGTATCCAAGAGAAAGAATCTGTGACAATAGCGAGAGTCCATTGTTTTTGGCTGATTTGTTTGTCTAAGCTGTCGGCCCTTTGTTGTAACAAAAATGGTCCGTTACATATTACTAAAATTATTTGGTACATCATCATTTATCACGCTCGTTTTTGAATCCCCGACGTAATAAGAGAGATGTTAGAAGTTTAACGTGTGTGTGTATCGTAAGTCTGTGGTATTGTTAACTTAAATTTGGATTTAGTTTTTTATTTTGTTTAAAATATGACTTGATCTATGGGATTTTAGATTAATATTCGGGAGAATCAACATCAAATGTCTACTAGATGTTTACGTTTAGGAAAATTAAAAAAATACAAAAATAAAAGTAGTAAATTTTCTAAATATGGTTAATATTGTTACACAGGCTTCTTAAACTCGCACTCGATTGATGATTTGAATATTTCCGACGCTCTTTATTACCTTAACCGTATTATTCAATTTCATGAAAACATCGTGAGTACACCTATCCTCGCCTGTCCTGTCCCCAGAATCAGATCAGAATCTCTCAAGAATGCACCTGCATTCTTGATTATCTCAATTCTACCTAGGCTAGAGTCATCATCATCAACCCATTATTGTCCCACTGCTGGGCACGGGTCTCCTCTCATTTTTTTGAGAGGGATTAGGCTATAGTCCACCACGCTAGCCTAGTGCGGGTTGGCAGACTACACATGCCATCGAGAAAATCTCTCAAGCATGCAGGTTTCCTCACGATGTTTTCCTTCACCGTTTGAGCTTGTGATAAATACGCACATAACTTCCGAAAAGTCAGTGGTGCGTGCCTTGGGTTCGAACTCGAGACCTCTGACATCTCAGTCCACTGGTCACACCGCTCGGCTACCACAGCTATAGTGGTGGACCCTAATCTCTCTTAATCATGAGAGGAGGCCTGTGCCCAGCAGTGGGACAATAATTAAATTGATGATGATGTGGACTTTATTCACTTATAGTAAAATTAAGTAATTTAATTAAGAAAAGTGGCCTTTTAAAATATAACTATAGTGATATAATAACAAATTGTTCACCTACTGTGAAGGCACGTGAACGTTTAATGTTTTACAAAGTTGGGTCGAGCCCGCTTTGCATAATGATGTCATTTCCAAAACGCTTTAACAACACCCGGTGGATTATAAAACGGCTCAGCTTTAAGTTGAGAAGATCTATGTAATCTTCGTCAACAGTTATTTTGTTTAAGGAAATAGCCAAATATGTTCTAAAAATAGGCATTTTTAGAAAAGATTCAGTAGATGTGGCAAAAGATTTTTTTAACTAGATGACATCTGCGTTTTCGTAAGTCAGGATCTCTGAGAAGAAACTCAGATAATATAAACTACTCAAAACAAAATAGGGCCCACCACGATTTATTCACAAAAGTTTTTATTATAAGGTCTGAGGTAAGAATTTAGAAAGAATAGAAACATAGCAACTTGGAGTAGATGCGTCCCCAGAGCACGCTTGCATCAGTATGAGTAATATGAAACCATCATTTAGGGAACTTAATGACTAGTCGTACGACTACACTAGATTAATCGGTAATTTAAAAGAAAATATCTATTAAATAAATAAATAAATATTCCTGGACATTATGAATCAGCGCCATCTAGTTCCGTGGTAAGCAACGAGGCTTGTGTTACGGAAACTAGTTGGTTGATATACTACATATATACTTTTTTTTGTAAATACATACATATTTTACATAGATATATCCATTACTCGGAAACAAATGTTGATGCTCATCACACAAACATTTGTCCCCACCAGGATTCGAACCCGGGACCAGCATAGCAGGCAGCGTTATCTACCGCTGAGCTAAACGGGTCGTCAAAAATCTTTACGTCATACATCTATATACATAAAAATGAATCCCTATTTTCCTTAGTCACGGCATAACGCATGAACGACTGAACCGATTTTGATTAATTTTAAAAACGGAACCTTGGAGAAAGATATAGGGTACTTTTTATCAACCTACCACGTGAGTGCAGCCGAGGGCGGAAGCTAGTAATATATTTCCATAAGTGACTGTGAATTTTAGAGGTTTCCAGAACTTTCTGTCCAGGTTGAAACCACTTTCTACACATCTACATTATTTTTCTGGTGAACTAACAATTGGAGATGATAATTTGTACTGTATTGTTGCAGAGTACCGACTCCTCGCGGGTCTGTATCTAGCACGAGCAGCACCAGCACTGGCTCCCGTCTGGCCAGGCTTCTGACCCAGGGGGTGAGGGGAACTCCTGAGGATGTCGCCGCTGATGCACCACGAAGACTTAGCTGGGAACGGTAAGTACATACTAACAAACCTGTTTAGCACTGAAGGAAAACATGATTAATTTATGATAAAATACAACTAATATTTCTGTGGTGTCAAGGTAAAAGGGGATGAGTCAGATATTTTGTAAAATGAGTTAATTACACAGTTGGATAAAATATTTTACTAAGTATTACGGTAAAAAGGAGATGAGTCAATTTAATGTAATTTTATTTCGTGAATCTTAAATAACAAATAGAGTCTCATCACTAATAGCAGAACCTAAAAAAGGAAAAAGGAGTTATGTGTAGTCATCTTCTTATGACAGACGTTATTCTTTACTTATAAAATTAAGCATAATGAGATAAGTCGACTCGTCCCTAAATTCGTACTCGTCGTTTCGCGTCAGTTGCATTTCGCGCGCGAAGTTGCCGTGTTTTGACCGCTACAAAAAACCCTAAATTTTGTTTTACGTGTGTATCTGAGTGTTGAAACCCGCTGATATGAATAGAATTAACAAGATAATGTCACTGGCTCTAAATGAAAGTGCCACTGAACGTAAGTATGATTATTTTATAACTATTACTTTTCTAACCTTCAAAATTATTATTACGTTAAAATATTACTTATGGTGTAATTTACATTGATTATGTATGTTTTATAGTATAGTTAATATGTTTTATAGTTGCTAGATAATTAAGATTAGAAGGTGGTTTATTTCAAGTCAGTTCCTAGTTAATAATTCACGCGCTGTGCGACATCACGGACTGTGCGACGGAGTAGGTATGTAGGTAGTCGCACTCGCCGCGAGTTTTGTAGGCAGGTACATATTATTAACAAGTTGTGCGATTTTACAGATTTACAAGAAAATGTAATAGACAATGGCAGCAGCACGTCGATTAATATATCTGGAGTAAGCAGTGAGGTGACTGAAGAGCAATTGCAGGCTGCCCAAATGTTAGAAGATTTACTCACTCCTTCTGATCTAGGATTCCAGTCCCATGGTTTGCCAACTGGTTAGTTGTAACACCCACATTGTATTTGTAGATTGAAGATAGCGATTACAAGCGTTATTGTTTTTTTAGGTTTCTGTACTCCGCCAAGACATTTTATTGTTCTAAGTAGTTATGTAATACAAAAATTATTATATTAATGCATTTTTTCCCAGGTCATCAAACATTGGAGGACGTGGACCATTTACGGATTACCCCAGGGCTGATCGAACAGGCCGATTTTAGCTCGGATGATAGTGTAGCTGATAGGACATACGCCCCTGAAATAGGCAGTAGCTCCCCATCAGAGTCTTCTCTTCAAGAAAATGATAACCATAATATTGAAGTTGCGAGTACATCTGAAGAAAATAATCAACGACGAAAACGTAAAGGAACAAACATACGAAAAATAATTCAAGATAAAAGAAATAAAGGGATTAAAATATAAAACAAAAACAGGTAAAATGATTAAATCAAGACAAGTTACCCCTTTACCCCTTTGCCGTAAAAAATGTTCATATAAAATTGATGCAGAAACCCAGAAAATACTGTTTGATGAACTATGGGCATTGGGTGACTACAACAAGCGATCGGCTTATTTGTCTTCACTTATATTGGATATTCAAAAAAAACTCAACGCACACGTACACTTGGCGAACCTAAACTAAGGAGTATTAATCATATTTACAACTTAACAGTAAATGGAACTATGATTGAAGTTTGTAAGGGGTGTTTCTTAAAAACATTTGGAATATCTAATAAATGTGTCGAAGTGGTAATAAAAAAGAAATCTGTGAGAGTAACCGGAATTACCAGCCCCGATAAACGTGGATCACATGCACCATCTAATAAGATAGGGGATAGTGCAGTACAGGCAATTAAGGATCACATTAATTCTTATCCATTATACGAATCGCATTACAGCCGAAGTCATACAAACAAACGCTATTTGCCGACAGGGCTATCACTTACAATAATGTACCGAATGTACATAGAAAAAGTCACCAATCCCGTATCATACACCTATTTTGGAAATGTTTTTCGTACTATGGGTCTTTCTTTTAAAAAACCTTCTTTGGACACCTGTAATACATGTGACGCATACAAAATGAAAATTAAACTAACTTTACCGCCAGATTCCGAAATTTTAAAGAATGAACTTGAGCTTCACCTGTCAGAAGCTGATTCAGGTTATTCTATGAAAAAAAAGGACAAAGAAGAGTCGAGTGATGTTAAAAGAGTTTATTGTTTTGACCTCCAGCAATGTCTTCCAACTCCTTTTTTAAAGACAAATATCGTTTTTTACAAACGGCTGCTGTGGACGTTTAATTTAACAATTTATGATTGTTATAGTAAAAAAAGCTTTTGCTACATGTGGAGCGAAGCTGACGGAGGACGTGGAGCTAATCAAATAGCATCATGCCTGTACACTTTTTTAATGACATTGCCATCACATGTAAAAGAAGTTACCTTCTATTCTGATACGTGTGGCGGACAAAACAAAAATAGCCACGTTGCTGCTATGTTTTTATGCATAAGCAAAATGAAACCAGGTTTGCAAATAAATCACAAGTTTTTAGTTCCCGGGCATACGCACATGGAGTGCGATTCCGTACATGCACAAATTGAAAGAAAGAAAAAAAGGACTGATATGGCTATACATTTGCCAAGAGACTGGTACAACTTAGTCAGAATGACGAGTCCAAATATTTCTGTCGTGATAATGAAGAACAATATGTTTTTCAACTTTGCCAAATTGTATAAAGGCCCATTGCAGCTGCGAAAAGTAGATACATCTGGCGAGAAATTCAAATGGCATGATGTAAAATGGTTTAAATTTAGTGGTGAACATGAACCAGGTGTAATTCAGTTTAAAACAAAATTAGACAATTTGACCGAGTTTAAGGAGATTTCTTTCTGTCGAAGGGGCAAAACAAACGAATCTTTGTATCCCGAGAAATGTTACGAAGGCCAAGTGCCCATAAGTCAGGAAAAGAAACAAGATCTTCTTAGTATTCTTCATTTAATTGATTATAGTTGCCATGACTTCTATAATAGATTAGTAACTAGTAATATAGAAAATATCGATCCCGATATCGAGGAGTTCAGCGAAACATAGATAAGGTTAATATGTTTGGCATTTTGCATTTCTAGTACCTACCTACTTCAATTCCATTTTTTTATTAAATGCGTTCATGCATGAAGAGGTTGATGAATGAAGCAAAATAGGTTTGCTTGAAACGAAGTAATTGACGTGCCATAGTACCTACCTCAATAGGAGTCAGATGATTGTGATGATTTAGGTATATATAATTATAAACATACAATATTAAATACATAAGTAAATAACACATAAAGAGACGAGTCATTTTAAGGATTTCTTTATTTTTTTCTTGTTATGGAAAAACGAGATATGTCAATTATTTAAATAATTAATAAATAAAAATATTTTTCGGGTACATATAAAATACTACCAAATTGTTAAATGAAACTTAAAACAAATTTGTATTGAATATCTCTATATATTTTTGATTAAACTGCATTTATCCTATTAAATAAATAAGCGTTTTCTTTATTTGTCCCTGGTGAAAAGTCTTGTTTTTAGACTCATCCCCCTTTACCTTGACACCACAGATTTTTGACTTCATCCTTCGCGCAATCCATTTTCCCCGTAGCGAAACTATTAAGACTTAATTGTACCAAGAATACACAAAGATAACCCCTATGGACAAAAACTGTATAGAGGTTTAAAAATAAAAGTATTAAATTTTCTTCTTAAAACTATGTTCCGATAACAATTACCTACTGCAAAGATAATGAAGGCTTATTATTAGTAATCCAAAGCAAACTGAAATTTGTGATTTTCCGATTCATCGGAAAATAATAAAAATATTTATTATTTACGCTGAAATTCATGTGTTTACCCACATGTGAGATTCAAACTTAATCAGTCCAGTAGATCTGAAACAAATAGACTGTCACAGATGGACATTCACACAATTTATAATGTGATAAATAAGCACATAACTTCCGAAAAGTCTGTGGTGGTAGTCCTTGGGTTTGAACTCGAGACTTCTGACTTTCACAGTCCACTGGCCACGCCACTAGGCTATCGCAGCTGTCTATAATATATTATAGCAGCTATGCAAAGTATACTGGCTATACCTACATCCAAGAAAGCTAAAATGATTTATGTGAACATCGATATAGTACCAAATGGTACTGTATCGATGTTCACTATAACCTAATTAGATAAGTCTATAAATTAGCTCTTTACTAGGTTATGTACTGATGGGGCTGACATGTGCTAATTGCACAAAAGCCCCAAAATAAAAAAAAAATATTATAGCAGCTATAATATCTTATATAAGTATAAAAATCGCTCCTCCGAAACGGCTTGATGGATTATTATGAAATTTTGTACCTACATATATATATTTGGTAGGTACGATAATCGGTCGTAGACTATTTTTAACCGACTTCAAAAAGAAGGAGGTTCTCAATTCGTCGGAATCTTTTTTTTATTTTTTTATGTATGTTCACAAATTACTTCAAAACGCCTGGACCGATATGCAAAATTTTTTTTTTGTTTATAAGAGTAGACTTCACTGGTGGTCCCATTGTAACCACATCACGATCTGATGATGGGATCCCAGGGAAATCGAGGGCAACCCTCAAATTTTATAGGCAATTATCACGTTTTGAATATATTTACTAAAATTGTTCCAGTATTAGTGTCTGATAATCATCATTTGAGGTTGATGAGGTGATGATGGAAGGTAGAACTCCTCAACAGTTAAGATTTAAAAGAATATTCTTTCAGTTATAAGCATTTATTACATTTACATGTATTCTCCAAAGCTGTTCAAGTATTTGCATCTGAAAATCAACATTTCATGTAATGATCTGATGATGGAAGGTACAACTCCTCAACGGTTAGGAGTTGAAGGGAAAATCTTTCATAATTATAAGTATATATGGATCGATAGTTGTATTCTTTCAGGCTATTAGATTGACCTGATATGAAAAGTTTAATATATACAACACTAAAAAGAAAAAAATAAATTAACTTTTAAATAACTTTAAAAAAAAAGAAAAGCCAACTTCAAAAACTAAAAAGCAAAACATAACTTCATACAGTTTTACCTTTTTTTTAGTTTTAAAGGTATGAAGTTCGTGCCAAGCCAAACGTAATAGTAAGTACACTCACCGCGAGTGACCTTGAGCAGGGTGATTAAAACCACCACATCATCGGCACCGACTTCATAACTTTAAAACTAAAAAAAAGGTAAAACTGTATGAAGTTATTTTTTGCTTTTTTACATCCCTAGATGTTAAGGATGTTCCTCACCTGTTTTTTTTGTTTTTGGCATTAAAAGATACTTATAACCGTAAGTGTTCGCTCTTCTACCACCAACCCCTATAATGTGGCAAAACAACGTTTGCTGGGTCAGCTAGTTGCATATATTATATTTCTATATCACCTATCAATAAAATATAGATTCATTGAGATTTAAAACTAGAAATACAATACTTACAGCAATACTTGAATAGTTTTTCGAATCTAATACAACAGATACTGAAATTTGATAGCATAATATTGTACGTACAGAGCGATACAAATCTGATGATATTATATTGAACAAAAGAGTCTGAATAGGGTATCAAAACGATACCTTTGTCTAGAATAGATAAAAAAAACAGATACAATGACCTTTTACAATAGTAAAAGGTCATTGTATCTGTATCTTCATTGTTTTTTTTAAAAATAAACAAAGGTAAAATATTATTATATTTTACCTTTGTTTATCTGAATTTAGATATTAAAACTCAAACATATATGAAGAGGTAAGGTTTGATGACTTGTGTGCTTATTTTGAAGTTTTAGTAGGTCTCTAAATCATCGTCGTCGTCACGTTGTGCATAGATAAATAGATGGAAACCCTAGAAAAAGTTAGTAATTATTGCTTTAATTACGAAAAATATCCTTACTTTGTTACTGTCCAATATTCTTACAGAGATTAAACCAATCAGTAATAAGGTCAAATAAAGCTAGAATTTCTATTTTTTTTAAACCTAGTTCAGCCTTTAAATATTTCCTTGCATCGTGAGTACTTACAAAAACAAATTATCTTTCATAATATAAGCACCAAGATTTGATATACATATTTCTTGTAGAAACTGAATCCACAAAATCATTATAAATACGTTGTTATTGTTCCAAACCAGAATTTATTTCTGTGCATTAAATTATACAAATTCTTACATACCCAAACGCTGGTATCAGTATCATCCTGAAATCCATACAAATTGTTTCGAGCGAGGATCAAACTGTGACCTATATATATCATGAAGCTGATAAGTAAAAAGAAATTTTAGAAAACTGGTAAGAAGTGTTTTTCTTTAAACAAACAGAAAAAATGTTTCGAATATCAAGATGAATTTTCTATTTTTTTTAAAGCGAGTTACATAAATTTTCAAATTACGTCCATTAATATCTCTAGTCAAATTTATTGCGTACTCTAGAACAGTCTAAGTAGGCTAGACAATACTAGGCTCGTATAACATATGTTAACAAGATATGTTATCCCGTCAGGTAAGATCTCATTACTTTTATCGCCTCTATGTAATAGATATTGTAGTAATAAATTGTGACAGTAAAGATAGATGGACTTAGTTGGCAAAAATAGAGAAAAAAAATACCTGTCACATTTTTTTGTTTAGTGGTACGGGAAAATATGAATTTATGGGCAGAATAACGTCAGGTAGGTCCGTGTTCAATATCATGTGATGATCTGATTGAAATACAATAGTATTATATCCACCGTTTAGATGTTCATCTTTCACTGTTGTTACATTTTTCGACATAATTTATCGAAATAAATATATAATAAATATTCCTGGACATTATGGCACACAGCGCCATCTAGTTCCGTGCTAAGCAACGAGGCTTGTGTTACGGATACTAGCTGGTTGATATATACTTTTTTTTTTGTAAATACATACATATTATATATAGATACATCCATGACTCTGATACAAATGTTCACGCTCATCACACAAACATTTGTCCCTACCGGGATTCGAACCCGGGACCCATAGCACAGAAGGCAGTGTTACCTACCGCTGGACTAATTGGGTCGTCAAACATCGCACAGTGGATTTTTCTTTCTAAAAATCCACTGTGCGGTGTTTGTAATTCATCTTGTCTTGAGCGTTTGAACCGATTACGGTTTTTTTGGACTTATAGATAGGGTCATCTGGATGGTGTTTATTTATATAAAAGGCGATATATAATATCAGATTATTTTGCGATAGAAATATACTACGAGGCTAGAATCTAAGGTGGCGTTCTTCGGTTAGATACAATGGACAGTTAGCAAATTCAGCTACCAAAGTCTCTGGTTTTCATGTGGAATTAAAATTAAATTAAAATTATAAAATATATACTATATTCTATATCGTTTTATCTTATACTATATAAAAATCTCGTGTGTTTGTCGCTGAACTCCTCCGAAACGGCTTGACGGATTATTATGAAATTTTGAATGTATATTTGGTAGGTGTGAGAATCGGTTGTAGGCTATTTTTTACACTCCTAGATGATAAGGATGACCCTCACCAGACTCTTTTATTTTTTTTTGATAAACCATTTTGTTGTATTTTTTTATGACGGCATTAAAAATACTTATAACCCTTCACTCTTCTACCACCTACTCCTAAAATGTGGCAAAACAACGTTTGCTGGGTCAGCTAGTATCTATATAAATATTATCTTTTCAAATCTTAGCACGTACATAATATGAAGAGAAACTGTAATAAAGCTGTATTATGTAGATAGTTCTAAATCGCGTCGTCGCGTGTCTCACATGAAAGAGTAATTTTCCACATCATTAGTGTACACTTGGACACTATTCAAAGCTTTTGGAATTCATAGTAACATTTCATTATAGTATAGCATAGCATACTTGAATTAAAATAAAACAGTACAATATAAATAAGAACATGTTCTGAACAGTTTGTAATCTTCTTTTGACTTGTCAAAAAGGTTTCTCTGGTATGATCGTTATTAAACTTCAAAAGAAACTTCAACTTCAATTATAATTACCAGTTAAATAATGAGCAAAGGAAATAAACCTTTAAGATGGTTTTAATTGTGTTATAGCTGTTTAAGATTATATAATTGCGTTGTTGTGGCTATGTAATTTGTCGGATTATATTGTAATTATTAACTATTAAATACAGAAAATTCACATATTTATTATTTTCAAACTTTAAAGCCAATATAAAATCTTATCGAATCGATCGTTAGACCTACAGTGAATAATAAACTCTCTAAATAAAAAATAAGTATTTCGTGATGATAAATTGAGCAATTCTCATAAATTAAAGTTTAACTAAAACTAGTTCATTAGTTCAATAGATCATCTGAAAAAATCCTCAATAACTTAAAAATTATTGTGTTATCTTGGTAACCAGTTTCCCTTGTAAATGGATCTACCAACGCATATTTTTATACAAAAATGTTCAAAGATAATAATGACAGTATTGAATGACGTTTCGCAAGATAATTTAAAGTCGAGGTGCTATTGAAATCTACCATTAATTATCGTGATTAATATTCTCCTCGTTGACGAAGCTCAGCTGAGGATCCCACAAGTTTTTTAATTAACATCTTTCTTTAATATGAAGACTGCCGACAGTTATTATTTTTAGAAGTATCGTTTTTATAAAACTGAAATTTTTAACAAGTTATTTTAATCTATTTCATTTTTGTAATAGTCTTAGGTACTACAGAAAAACCGCGTTTGTTTTATGGATTTCGAATTTTACGTTATGGAATTAATATTTAGCTAACTTACAGTAACATCTGAAATATCTAACTAACTGAACTTTTAAATGATTTCTTAAAAAAAATGTATTTTCAGACGTCGCTTCTATACTTTTATAGCGAACGAAACTTAGAGATTTCACTGACTCATAATATTATCCAATTTCTATTTCCAACCCTTGCCAGCAGTATAGCCTGATAAAGCAGTACCAGTAGAATGTATTGAATAGACAGATGGACACAGAGTAAATAGAACAATACTAACAATCCCGATGTACTAAGAGATTGTTTGTATACTGTGTCGATCTTGTGTTAGTCTGTGTAAAGAGCCCAACAGTCAGGCCGCGTTACATATTGACATTCAATTTGGACATCCAGTTTTCACTCATCAGCCCACTTAATGTCCCACTGCTGGGCACGGGTATGTCTCACTGTATGTTAACCTACTTTTTACGGATTTTATCACAGTATATTGATATTATTTAATTCCTACGTTTCATTATAGCCACGGGCAGACTGAGGTGTTGGTAGCTTTGTTACTCTGAACTGATTTGATATAGTTCTTTCTAATTAAGGTTGTCAAACGATTAGAGCTGGACCGAAGCCAACCGGGGTTGTGGTGCATGCTTTCGCGAATGCCGTGGCCTCGTAATAGGGTTGGTAGCGTTGACGGGTGCAGTTTTTTAGTCGGTATACGCTCATGCTAGGTGATGTCCGACGTACCTTGTCAGCACTTAAAAAAAAAGAAAACACGACTAGCCGTCAGTAATTATAACATCAACCCTGAGCTATTGATTACACTTCAGTCTGCAGTAACCATGGAATTCTGCAAAGGGTTAAAAATAATAAACTCCATAACAGGAGTTCTATCGCAATCACCATCATCATCAACCCATTATTGTCCCACGGCAGGCCACGGGTCTCCTCTTATTTGAAGGGGATTAGGCTATAGTCCACCACACTAGACTTCTGCGAGTTGGCAGACTTCACATACCATCGAGAAAATCTCTCAAGCATGCAGGTTTCCTCACGATGTTTTCCTTCACCGTTTGAGCATGTGATAAATACGCGCATAACTTCCGAAAAGCCTTTGGGTTTAAACTCGAGACCTTTTACATCTCATTCCACTGGTCACACCACTAGTCTACCACAACTCATATCTTATTTATCACAATATCAAAGTAATTTAAGTAATAAGTATATTGTATATAATATTATAGGAGAGTATTTTTTATTAATTTTGCTAATGAGCAATGTAACCTTACCTCAGAATTGTTTAAAATAACTTCACGCAGCGGTCATATGGAGCGTTGGCCTAAACTTTGTAATTATTTATACGAAACGACACGCATCGGTGCACCCTAATTAGTTTCGTTTTAGCACACTTTCAGTGGGTGCAGATGTTAGAAACTTTCAATTTAATTTGTAGTTCGTAAGTTCGTAAAAGTAACTGAGGTTTTGGATTCAAATTATGAGACCTGTTTCAAGGTTAATTTGGGACGAAAACGGTCAATGCCTGCCAAGTTTTTGAACTCTTACAATATGAAAAGAACTTATACCTAGTAGAAGAAATATGGATTGATGATGATGATGTGTGTTCTTTGGACTTTTTTAATTATTGAATGTGACAAGTATTTACTAGTATTGTTACGAATGCGATTTGCATTTATACAATATATATTAATACAATATTTTAATGCTTCATAATATTGTTGTGTTTAAAAGACGTGAAAAGAAATGCTTTCTAATATTCCTCCTTGTGTAAAGCACGGAAAGATATGAGAAAGCAAACAAGAAAAGAAGAAGAACAAGTGCAGAAAGAAGATACCGCAATCCGTTTTATAAAGTCTAATAATTAAAATCACATTACCCTTAAAATCAGCGAACTGTGGATGTACACAGTACACTTCTACCTATACCTATATATATATAGGCGTCATGGTATGTTCTATTGTGACTTAAGACAGAATTGAGCCCATATAACCTAAAGTTTAAGACTTGAGACCCTTGTTGAGATAAGGCAATAAACTCTGAAATACTTTGCAAAGCAATATTTCTTCGGAGCCAGAACTTATAGGCTTGGGTCCATTATACTTAAGAGGTCCTAAAAGCCCATACATTCTTGTCACAAGATAAGTTACATCCACACTTCCCAACGGTCATATTCGGCCCACGATTGATGCCGACTATTTGTTTGTGCTACGAATCGCTACGGTGCTACGGCGCTACGGGTAATGCTACGCAAGAAATTGCGCTACGAATATACCGCTGCATTGTGACATTGTTACAATAATTATTTGAGTAACATGAAAAATATGTGAGATAATTTACCCTTTTCATTTACTTTGAATAAGTTTACGAGATAGCAAGTGTATTTAATTTAATTCAATTCTGTATTTTAATTGAAGTTGCATATTATAATAGTTGTTCATTGTTTTGGCTAGTGGCTCCAGACGAGTTGCAAGTCCAGCAAAATTAATTATTGCATACACCTACGCGAATGTTAGACAATAAAATAATATCACAATTTATTAATTTTATTTTGTAACTTTTTTATTAGTAGGTATGATTTTAATCCCGACATTTTGTATTATATACAGGGTAATACATAAATTCGATTTTCTATAATTAACAAAAATTGTGAAGAGCTGTGGTGGCCACGTGGTGTGACGAGTGGGCTGACACGTCAAAGGTTTCGAGTTCAAATCCGGGCACGCACCACTTACCTACTTTTCGGAAGTTATGTGCGTATTTATCACATGCTCAAACGGGGAAGGAAAACATCGTGAGGAAACCTGCAGGAAAGCTTGAGAGATTTTCTCGATAGCATGGGAAGTCTACCAACCCGCAGTAGGCTAGCGTGGTGGACTGTAGCCTAATCCTTCTCAAATGAGAGGATACCAATGCCCAGCAGTGGGACAATAATAGGTTGTCGATGATGATGATGAACAAAAATATTGAGCAGCTATTAATTAATTATAATTAATAGCTGCTAATTGATATTATATCAAGACAGCTAATACCTCGTTTTGGCCTGAGTGTGTGGATTAAGCACTCACGACACACACAACTTAATCGATTTAGGAAAGCAGTAACGCTATATTACGTTATTCTATAAAACATTGTTCAAATAATAACATAATTTAAGCTTCCTGATATAATTTAATGAGATATCTCAACGCGTCACGTTCGCGGTTCGCTGAATACGCCATATTGACGTTAAGACCCGCGTACATAATGTCTCATTTACCGCTTACGGGTGCAATTTACGGCGATGTATTTTGATGTTTGGTGTTTTAGCGTAATATTTTCATTTTGCGCGCGTAAAATTGAAGTTTGAATTACGTAATTTTCGTATTCTTTTGCCCTCTCTAATAAATTAAAAACACACTTTAAAAAGGAAAAACAGCTTAGAGTATATAACACAGTATGTACGCTTGCTAAATATGCTTATATATTAAGAAAAAATCAAACATGAAAGAAGAAGCCTATTTCTTTGAATTTTCGAAGGATGGTCACTTAAAGTTTGTGGAAGGGGAGGTGTAAGAGGGTTAATTACACGCTCCTATAACAAAAGAATAGATATATAAAGTCACTAAACAGTAGCGTTGTACATTTTCTTTCATGAAAATCATGAGGCATCTTTAACTTTTACATTGTGACGACCTGTTCAGCTCATCGATCGTTAACGCTGCCTGCTGTGCTATGGGTCCCAGGTTCGAATCCCGGTAGGGACAACTGTTTGTGTGTTGATCAACATTTGTATTCGAGTCATGGATGTATCTATGTATGTATTTACAAAAAAAAGTATATAAGTAGTATATCAACCACCTAGTATCTGTAACACAAGTCCTGTGGCTTACCACGGAATAAGATGGCGCTGTGAAATAATCCGGAAATATTAAACATAATAACTTTGTGAATGGTGTGTGAATTCAAACGCAGACATTGTGCAAATATTACCTACGAGTATTTTTATAAAAAAGACTTTTCGTTGATTTGACACTTTTTTTTCCTAAGTTAAAATATCTTCTTTGGTACACTTACGTTAAAAAGTCTGCTCGGAGATAGAGCAGACTTCCCGGCTAGTCATCTGTCAGGTACCCTCCTAATTTATTCATATGACTTTAATCCGCCCATATCTGCCGTCTGGCCTGCCAAAATGGGATGATGAAGTATCTTACGGAGTCGTACACCGAAAAAGGTTGATAATATTTTGTGTAAGTAAGATTTGAAGATTAAAAACACTTTGACACGAAACAAAAGGTAGTTATAATATTTTGTGTAATTTTTTTTTCATCTATATTCTTCGTTTAAGTTATTAAAACTAAGAAAACCTCTTGATGGCAAATATCTCTTTCTTAGTTACTTAAAATGAATCCAGCGAAATATAAAACGACGAATTGGGTGTTTATATTTTTTATAGCGCTCATTTTGAGAGAGTTTGTTGTTATTTTTATTTCGTTGAACATAATTAAAGTAATTTGAGAGAATTATAATGATGGACGGCTTAGATTACAAAGGTTTCTTTTCTTTTGTTGTATAATTAATAAAACACACACCGTTACACGCTTTGTAAGAACGAACGTAAAAGAACGGTGACAAACGGTTTCTCTACTCACCGTCGTAAATATATGTAGATAAGAGTCGAAATCGGACTTTATTTAAAGAACTCGCTTTGCATCAGGCACGACACGTAGTTATGGCATACCCGCAATGTATTTTATAATCACCTTAATTCATCCTAAGATGGTGGGGAACCACTAGGACATTTGTTTTAATTCTATGACATCGATAATAAAAAATATGATTTTTAAATGTAGACTTACTCAAATAATTATAAAAAAATAGAAACAGACAAAAAAAAATGTTTTTTTAAATATTTTACGAATAAGAATCAAACAGGTCTCAGTTACTGATTGCAAAGGAATAATTCAATAAATATTAATATGTTTCTTGCATGATTGCTAGCGTAATATCATATTAATGCTTATAATATGCAAGGCTACAAACACATTTACGTGTCAAAGCTCCAGAGTATCAGCTACATCTGCGCATGATGTGTTTGTCTAGCTACTTTAATATTATCTTTCAACGAAATAACGTTTGAATTATTAATAATTTGAATATTCAACAAACGTTTATTCAACTTCATATTCTTATTAACTGAAATGCAAGAAGCTCGTTTTACATTCCAAATTTTAGAATTCACAATTCGAATATTTCATTAATATACGCGCAATACCGTACCGTAGATGCATGTACTCATATTTTTTTTTATTCATAGATAACGTGTTTAAGATTATTTTTTAAAAAGCATTGTTCTTTATTATTATTTTATATTCATTAAAAAAAAACTTTAAACGATATCTATGTATAGTATATACTATATCTAAGCAAAAGAAAGAAGCAAAAACTTGACGGATGAGTATAAAATTTCCCACGTTTATATAGAGAAAGAGTGCAGAACGCTAATATATTTTTTAAATTAGCTTAACAACCTTATCATTTAATATAATTATGGTCGAATTTCGACCAATGGGCGACCATTAATACAAATAAATAAGTCACGGACCAGACATCTTTTTTCACAAATGTCAGTTAGTAATTTATTGACACCGTCACCCAGTCACGTCAGCGTGATTGAAACCGACGTCGGGTGCGCGCGTCACCCGACGTTACACGCGTGACCGAACACTGCGGAAACGGTTACACTGTTCATATTCGATTATTAACAGATGGAAGTTATTTCACCAATTTAATAATGCATTGACTTTTCAAGAGAAATCATGTGTTGCGGCTAAAACGGTAAAGGAAAACATCGTGAAGAAACTTACGTGCCTGATGGACTTTCTCGACAGAATAGGAGGTCTTGATCGGAGACTACAGTTCATCATACGATCACCATTAACCCATTTGCTGTCCCACTGATGGGCAAGGGTCTCCTCTCATTTGAAAGGGATTAGGCTATATATATATATATATAGCCCACACTAACCTAGGGCGGAATGGCGGACTTCATACGCCATTCGGGATTTGAACAAGTGATAAATACGTAAATAACTTTGATAAATCAGTGCAAAGTGAAAACCTTGGGATTTAACTCCAGATCTTTGAATTCACTGGTAATACCACTAGACTATCACAGCTTCAATGATCATCATATTATTATTGTGGTATTGCTCCAAAAATCAACGTTCAAAAAACCTTATAGAGGCTACGAGTTACCAAGAAGGAAAGAAATCAAATTACAAAATAAACGACAACCCTTAACTTTTTAAAGTGGACCTATTAATCTTCTACCCTAATCCTTTTTAGTATGCCAAACCGTAATAAACCTGCATGTTTAATATAGGCAGTGATACATTTTTCCTCGTCACGAACATACGTCTCATAGTTCAAACTTTTAAGAATATATTACTTAAATAAAGTGATATGAGAAAACTGCATTATCAAGGTCGGACGGAAATTATGTTCGTACGTCGATAGAAGGTCATGGTCGATTTGTATCGTATTCAGGGTTGCATGATTAGCGATTCAATATCTTATACAGTCGATTTCAAAGTGAAACGAATTCTGTTCTATCGATAACTATTCTTGGAGGTAGTTAGAAACCCCCCTGACAGCCAGCCTTCAAATATCGGTATTGCCCAGTAATCGAATTACGGAGATCTGGCAGAGGCAGCTTTATCACATAGACTTGAAAACCACGTCTGGCAATACTGATAGTCGATCGCAATATAATTATAAAAAGCGGTAGGACTCATATGTATAATTATTTCTTACACGAGTAACATTGAAATAAAACTATTATTGACCATGCACCAAGGATGTTATAAAGCGTTTCAAATTTCTGTCTTAAATAATATAAATATAATCGCGACAATATCTGTAAGAGAGTAGTTTTATTTCAAAGGCTAAGACAGATGAATCTCCGTCAGGTAAATTTGCCACAAGGGTTTGTCGGGGTGAAGGAACGTTCCGTCTTATCGGACTATACATGAGTACAGTCCGTATTATAAAAATAAATTGATTTAACTAGCCAAGTTAGGCCAAGTATCTACACCCAAGGAACGTATAACTACTAAACCACGATATTAAGTATTAAAAATTAACTATAACCACACCTAGTCAAGGAGGCAGGGCTCCTTTGAATTGTTAAATGTTTTCGTTGTGTCTTATTAAATAATTATCAACTATCACTATAATTTCATCAATCGATTGTCTTCCTTTCCGTTTACATTATAATCACAATCACTCATCGCACGAAACCTAATTAGTCGGCCATATTGACAAGGCCACTGAAAACATACCCCGGTCACTGTAACGCGATCTTCGGATATCCTGTTGCGGGAACAATGGCCGTCTTCAGATAAACAGGTCATCTGTCTAATGTGGTGACGTTATCACCACGTGTTCTTACTCTTAGGCTATGTTCACAGTTATTAGGCTATCTGTCAGCTGCCGTTAAGGTAACAAATTCATTTTTTGAATTTGGTTTTGTAGATCTTATGCATAAATTATAATAGTCCAAGATCCCAGGGCCGCCAGACGTCACGTATTTTCTGACGAACCAAATGTGGATTATTGAGTAGTGCTAGTATGTACTAAGAACGCATGCCTACCAGCTATCTTGCCTAGTGGGCCAATTTTCAGGTATCAGGTAATCAAGGTACACACAAATATTACTTACCTCACGAAAATTCTCCAAGCTGATTTTTACGTATATTGTAGGCAATATCCTTAAAAATAAGTCGCCAATACTCCCAGACACTTTCCGTCGGCCGTATTGCTTTGCAGACGCTTTAAAGCTCCCGAAAGAATTAATCAACTTCACGTAAATTATGATGTTCCATTCTAGTAAAAGGTTTCAAAATAGTTGTGACAGATGACAGACCGATCATAGGAGCCAATCATCCCCCTTAATTAAATTTTAATGCCACTGTGGGTAGGAGCGTGAGGGTATTATCAACGCGCATTAGAGTGAGCCAGATTGCGAATATGCGGAAGTCTAGGGGATGATTGGCCCCTTGGATCGCTCTGTCTTCTCGTAAAAGGTTTCGAAATAGTTGTCTGGTGGAGATATAAACAATGGAGCATCATAATTTACGTGAAGTTAATTAATTCCTTCGGGAGCTTTAAAGCGTCTGCAAAGCAATACGGCCGACGGAAAGTGTCTGGGAGTATTGGCGACTTATTTTTAAGGATATTGCCTACAATATACGTAAAAATCAGCTTGGAGAATTTACGTGAGGTAAGTAATATTTGTATGTACCTTGATTACCTGATACCTGAAAATTGGCCCACTAGGCAAATTAGCTAGTAGGCATGCGTTCTTAGTACATACTAGCACTACTCAATAACCCACATTTGGTTCGTCAGAAAATACGTGACGTCTGGCGGCCCTGGGATCTTACTCTATAAGTAAATATACTTATAATAATAAAAATATATTTAGACATATCATAGCGCTATCTAGCTTTAAGATAAGCAACAGCGCTTGTGTTTTCTATACTAAGTATACTATATTATAGATGTAGTAAAATATATTTTTTGATAAATCCAGCATCCTTACTAAGTTAACTTACCTACCTATCTTTTAATACTAAATAAAGTACCTCGTATTTTAGAAGTTACTTAATAATAGTAGTGATATATAAAAAAATATGTAACGTAAATACAGCTTTAGAGAGTGGCCTTCCGCTGCCATTATCAGCTTATTACCTTGAGGGCGTGTGATGGACAAAATTGGTTAATGATTAGTGCTTTGAGTTATTTACGAAAACCACTCAAGGTTATTTTTCGTTCAACTTGACGTAAGTATAGTTTTTTTTTTCCATAGGAAACATAAAGGGAAATATGTTGACAATTTTAGAAGGATAAATGGAGTAAATGTAGAAGTTAATCTACATTTATCGCCTTCCAAAATAGTTTTAAGTAGGTATGAACCAAGTGGTCCACTTTATGTGTTGAACCTTTTATGACAAGGAATGTAAATCTTTACAATACAGGAGCTAATTGCTCTTTGCTGCACATATTGTCTCTATAGAAGCACTAGTACTGAATAGACTCAATTTCACTCTACGTAGATTTTTTGTGGATTTTATAAATAAATATTCTGCGACATTTTACACATCACCATTTAGTCCCAAACTAAGCAGAGCTTGTACTAACCCATAGTACAAGCTCTGCTAGACAATGGATATAAATACTTAAATACTTTTTTTTGTAAATACATACTTATAATACATAGGAAACACCCAGATGAACACAAACACTTATATTCATAACATAAATATTTGTGTCCCGTGGGAATCGAACCGACGACCTCGTGATCGGCAGTCCGGTATTCGAACCACTAAACCACAAAGGTCGTCATAACATATTTATTTCATACATAGCAACCCATTCTATCGCAGGAGTAACCCAAAGTTTTAATGAATTATATTATGCTTAAACGTTCCCCGTCAGCCATTCAGTCGATGTGGAAATAGTTTCTTAGTTGATGACATTTAGACAGTTATGCAGCGGGGAGACTGAGTTTTATAATACTTATGCACTGATTACTAAGTCCTAAATCAACTATACATATAGTTATCAGCCGTACAATATTTGTTCCGAATCATAACATACTAACAACCCAACGCGTGGTAGCTAATCATTCATCAGTCTCTGTACCAATCGCGTCCTCAAACACTCTACAGCTCATACAGATGACTACCAGCAATTTCCACGCTTTGAAGTCAATCAATCATCAGTTAAATCGATGGAGCTCGACTTCATATCTCAACATTGAAATTCACAAGTCAGCTTTCATTTTCATTATCGAGTTCAGGAAGTTTTGCTCTCATCAGCGTTACTTGCAGTTTTTAAGTAGATCAGAAACTTTTTTGAGTAAGAAATACCAAAGTATGACGGTGTTAATGGGATAAATAAATTGATAGGTTCTGAGAAAGATCACACTTTAGTATGCCTTTAAATCTAAATACTAAAATACACACTTTCTCCTGGTTTGGCACAGACCCAGCCCCAAAACACTACCTGTCGATTGTACAAATATTTTTGTTTGTTGTGTTGATCAAACCTCAACCCGTGACGGACAAGCCGATCGCTCAGTCACTGCGCCAATCATTTCGTCAGTATGTTTTATTTCGAAGTTATAAATATTATGGGCATGGGCATGTTATGGGTATTTGTTATTATTAACTATAAAGAGTTTTATTTATAGAAGCGTTTTCAGTATGGACGATGAAGCAGCCCATTCAAAGACCTGTATCTCATAAAAAAAAGAAGTTTTTTGACATTTCTAGATGCACCTGCTGAACCAGATTCCGAATGCAATTTAAACTTGGAACGTTTTGCCGTCTATGACAGTGTTTTTGGCGGGAACTTTTTCAATTTAGCGCGGAATAAGCTGGTTGGCTGCCTAGATAGCAATGGATGCGACATAAGATCGGATTGGAGATCGGGCTGGCTCGACAGTCCGGATATTGGAGTGTGATTGTACGACACTATATGGCTTTCGTTTGGTAGTGTTAGATTACTTTCAGCTTTGCCAAACAACATTGTACTATATTGGCACAGAAATTAATTATTAATCGTAGCATTACCTCTTTTACACGGATACAAACCATCAAAAAACAAACGGCCTTTGGGAAAGAGATAGGTAAATGTGGGAGTTTTACCTCACTAAAACTACTCCCAGCGGTCATCATCAGCGCATGGTAGAAGGTCCTTAGGAACTCCTTATGCAGCGCCTAAAAGGCACATCTCTGAGGACTAATAAATAAATAAATAAATAATCTTCTTATCTCTATATATCTCGCTAACCCCGCAGTTCATTGTGACGTTTGTTGTCTCATAAACAAGCAATGAATCTTAGAGCACATTTAAAGGAAACATCATCTTGCAATCAATACCTTGCTGGCTGTAGATTATTTCTATATACATCAATTTCGTTGGTTTTTTATTCCCTATCAATCAATGGAGATAAGTAGCGAAATCACCAAAAGAAAATATCAAATGCCAGCCATAATTTTCGTTACGGTAAACATACTTTATTTCGCATTTGGGGTAAGAGCAATATAACCAGAAGAAGAAGAAGTTACAAATTGTATTTTACATCCTTGATTTTAATAAAAAAGTAATATGATCCTTTTCACCTTTATATGTATAAAAAACTGAACTACTTTTTGGTCCCAACGAAGGCTTAAAGGACTTTTATTTTATTTCTACTTGAGGTCCTTAATAAGTTTAATGTCAATACTTTAGGTCCTTATATCTCACAGTAGGTACTCAGCAGAGCGGCAAATAAAAAGAACTTAATTTAGAAAATGTTCCGTAATATCTCTTTCATTTGTTTCTCAACATATTTAAAGCAGAAATTTGACTTTTTTATTTATACTTTTATACGTCTAATTTGATATTAACTGTGATAGCAAGTGTTGTACGATTTTAAAATGAAAATAAATGTACATCTCGAACGCACTGACTCTGGGCACAGTACATAAGGGCGCAATGGCCAAAATTGCTAAAACATTGCAGTATAATAAGGAGTGTCATCAACCCATTATTGTACCACTGCTGGGCATGGGTCATCTCCTTTTGAGAGGGATTAGGCTATTAGTCCACCACGCTAGCCTACTGTGGTTTGGCAGACTTCACTTGCCATCGAGAAATTCTCTCAAGCATGCAGGTTCCCTCACAAAGTTTTCCTTCACCGTTTGAGCATGTGATAAATACGCACATAACTTCCGAAAAGTCAGCGGTGCCTGCCTTGGGTTTGAACTTGAGATACTTGACATCTCAGTCCACTGGTCACACCACTACCACAGCTCAGTGGTATAAATTATCGATACTATAATTATACCTATTACATTGTAAATATACATACAGATATTATTTATTACACAACCGCATCTAGTCCCCGAATTAAACAACGAGGCTTATATCATGGATACAAAAATCCCACCCTTAAAATATTTATAAGATGGGTTGAATTGCAATTTTATTGTTGTCATATCAACGTCATAAGAGTAATACCGTTGGATATCAACAACAAAAGATTAAGCTGTATATGTATTTCTAAAGGAGAGAAAATAAAAACTAATTTGCCTTGACCACGAAATCCACTTGGATTAATAAAATTCGTAGGCATGTGGAAGTCAGCCAAAGCATAGACAAAAACTATTTTCTTCTATTGTCATGCCGGAGAAAAAGTTTCATACAGCTAGGCAGCTCGGAGAAGGAAATGTAGGCACTCTGCCAGCGCCTATATTAAGATATTGTGAATAAAAGGCGTATGTTACTTAGTATTTGTGAATAATTTTCTAGTATTCATTTACTATACTGGTATTTGGAACTCAAACTCAAATGATTGATTTCAATTATTAGACCAATATTACAGGCAGTTAGAATTCTCAAAAACTAGTTGCATGGTTGCAAAAGGTAGGTCTTATGGAGAACCGGCAAGAAACTCCATAAATACTCTTTTAAATAATTTTAGGTCTCGAGTTTAAATAAAAACCATTGACTTTTTGGTGGCCTGATCCTTCTCAAACAAAAGGAGACACGAGCCCAGCAGTAATAATAATAATAATTTATTGATTTCTCACAAAATTAGTAACATTTAGACAGATATAGAGGACAATTTGAAACATATTCTTAGTTCTTTAATTCTTTATTGTACACAAAAAAAAAGATACAACATAACATATATCAACAATACATTTAAAGTGTTGTGCACAAAGGCGAGCTTAATTCAAGATTGAATATTCTTCCAGCAAACCTTTGAGTGAGAGAGTTTTAAAAAGAAGGGTAAAAAGACAAAGTGTACAATAATAACAAAGAAATTCTATATAGCATACGAGTAAACAAATAGAAAGATAGATAGATATATGTGTATATATAGCTATATAAATAAATAAATATATATTACAATTATTGACATATTATTCTGACAGAAAATGCTCCCTAGTCCTCCCCCTGAAAATGTCCAGAGAAGGGCTAGCGCGTAATGAGTGTGGTAGAGAGTTCCATAACCGTACTGCTTTTACAGTAAACGAACTGTCATAGCAGCTGGAAGAATGTGCCGGAGTTCGCAATAGAAGGGAAGAACTGACACGACAGAGTTTGTCCCTCGGGACAAGGTATTCAAAACGCTCTCGGAGATATAACGGCGAGTTAGGGTTGTGAAGGACAGAATAGAGAAGGCAAAGTATATGTAAGTCCCGGCGTCGCCGAATGGGTAACCACTTCAATCTGGCTCGAAATTCCGATACATGATCGTACTTCCGAAGCCCATAAATGAAGCGGATCCCCAGGTTCTGCAGACGCTCGAGTTTATTTAGGAGTTCCTCCTTTGCATCAAGAAAAGAGACATCAGCATAGTCAAGATGTGGGAGTAAAAGTGATTGCGCAAGTATTACCTTAGTTTGAAAAGGAAGGAAATTTTGAAGTCGTCTGAGAGACTGGAACGAACTGTACATTCTCCTGCTTACCTCCACAATGTGTGCTTCCCATGTTAAGGTGGAGTTTATAAGAACGCCAAGATTTTTGACACACTTAGAGTAGGCCACTGGGATTGAGTTGTAGATTATCGGAGGAAGTGACTGGTAATCTATAAGGTTCAACATGTATCTGCCACCAATGATCAGGGCCTGAGATTTTGTAGGATTTACTACAAGCCCAAAAGAGTTTGCCCACTGATGAATATTCTCAAGATCATCATTGATGGCATCTACAGCACCTTTGATATCGTCTATTTTACAATGACGATACAACTGCAAGTCGTCTGCGTAGAGGTGATATTGAGAAGTTATGACTTTTGTAATTTCGTTTATAAAAACGGAGAAGAGAAGAGGAGACAGAACACCACCTTGAGGAACACCCGCAGACAGTTCACACCATTCCGAGCTAACCTCTCCAGCGCGGATCACCTGCGAGCGACCATGAAGATAAGATTTGAACCACTCAATTCCTGAGGAAGAGAGGTTAAGAGAGGAAAGGATTCCTAGGAGGATATCAAAATCCACTGAATTAAAAGCACTGCTAAAATCCAATAAAATGAGAACCGTTAGCAGTTTCTTCTCCATAGCCAGTCGAATATCATCAGTGATTTTCACTAATGCTGTAACTGTGCTATGGCCAACCCGGAATCCAGACTGGAAAGGATTTAGCAGGCTATTTGAGGAGAGGTATTGTGATAACTGTTTTTGTACAGCACCCTCAAGGACTTTGGACAGGATTGGAAGGATGGATATGGGTCGGAATTGACATAGTAAGGTGGGATTTGAGACTTTAGGCAGCGGTAGTACGATGGCTTTTTTCCATAAAGAAGGGTAGGAGCCGGTCAACAAGGTAAAATTTATAATATGAGTGATGGGTGAGAGAATTTGGTTCAGGATGGGAAGACAATTGAATTTGGAACACATTTGAATTTGGAGTCCATCGTCACCTACTGCTTTTGTAGAGATGGATAAAATAGATTTCTTAACTTCTTGCTCAACAACTGAGTGGAAACTGAAAGAAGTATTTAGTGGCAGAGGAAGATCGGATAGATATTTCAAAGTTGAAGACTTAATATTTGTGTCAAGGGTAATTGGAGGCCTACAAAAGTTAACATTAAGCACATTGACGTCTATGTCGGAGCTGTTACTAGATGAGACTTTTCCAATACCCAGCGACTTGAGAAATTGCCATACTTGAGATGTATTTAGATTTTGTATCGAGCTGTGAATGTGGCGTCTTTTGGCATCTCTACACATACGACTGCAGCGGTTGCGGAGTTTTTTATACAACTCCCAGTGTTCCTCCGAGGGCATACTTCTATAACTCCGCTTTGCTTTATCCCTTTTGGCCATTAGGGTTTTAATGGCTGTTGATAACCAGGGCGCTGGTAAGTGTTTGACTTTTACTCTTTTGAGCGGAGCATGCTTGTTATATAAATCCATCATTATCTTGTTGAATGCTATCACTTTACCATCCACATCATTGCAGCAGTAAATCGAAGACCAATCAATACTGTCCGCGTCCATTCCCAGGCGCTCCATATCAATATTTTTAAAAGAACGAAGTAAAAGATATTTGGCCTTGCGTTTAGGAGGACGTATTTTATAGGAAAGGAAGACTAGGTCATGATAAGAAAAGGAAGCAGAAAGTTGTCCATGCGTAGCTACTTTTTTAGGGTCAGAGACAATAATTAAATCTAGTAGAGAAGGCAAGCAGTGAGGGGCCCTGTGAGTAGCATTTAAAGGAAGAATTTGCATGTTAACAGAAGAGACAAGGGACTGAAGCTTACGGCTGCGCCAGTCATCCTTCAACAAGCAAGTGTTAAAATCCCCGAGGATAATTGTATGGTCATAAAGCGAAGACATATTTTCCAATTTTGATTCCAGAAAAGCAAAGTAATCAATATGACACGATGGACTATAGTAAACTCCTAATAACACTCTGGAATGTTGAAAACCCACTTCTATAAAGAAGTGTTCAGCGAATTTGGAGTATTCATTCGGAGATTGATCGATCACTTTATGAACTAGATCTCCTCGTAAATATATTGCGACCCCTCCATATCCCTTGCCTGTTCTGTCATTTCTTACTAGCTTGTAGTTATTATAATATTCTTAGACATATTAGTATATCATTGCACGTAGCAGTAGGTTGATGTTGATGCGAGTGTCACTACGTAAGAAATGGCATATTTGACAGATCGCTTTACGTAATGTACCACACATTATATAAACGATCTGTCAAATGGAAACTAACATGAAGATTGTCGCCGAAACCAAGCGCAATACCACAACACATTTACTGATTCGATATTAGTAAAGTTTGAAGTGTTAATACTTAATCAAAGTTGCTAATTGCTAAATTGTTACACCGTTATATTACTTCTGAAGGTACTCGATTTACTTACCAGTACGTGGTGGTTTGGGAAATGACGTAAATGTTTTTGATTGCCAAATTAGAGTTACTTATTGAGTATCACGTGACTTGTGATTACGGAGTTATAGGTACTTAAACATTCATTATAATTATATTCAAGCTAGAAACATTTTTTAACTTCCAAATAAAATATGTATATTTCTCTGAGAACACTCTTGAAATCATTCATTAGTCATTAGACCACCCGATTAACCCTGAGGTAGCTTAACGCTGCATTCTGTGGTATGGATCCCAGGTTCGAATCACAGTAGGGACATATATATGTGTGTATATACTTAGGATTCAAAGCGCAACAATACATACGTGTAGGACAATATACCCACTTTTTGACTCTTTAAAAGACTTGATGAAAATATTTTAAAAGTTTGAGCTACTGTTACATTGTTATTTTCACTTCAGAGATGAAAACGTCCTCACAGGCTGATAAGATCTTTCAATGCTGGACGGATATAAGCTCGCTATGTAACCGATGGGTGACGGGCAGACAATGAGGTCTCATGTCTAGATTGATGTGAGAGATTGTATTGACTTTAAAATGGTTACTTGTACATACCTATAAGTTTTAGATGACATACGCTGTTTTGACACAAAGATAAGTATATTATGTATCTATCATTCATTAATCTGTTTGTTAGAGTTGTGATAGCTAAGTGGTGAGACCGGTGGACTGTGAAAACTCAGGTCTTGTGTCCGATCCCAAGGCATGAATTACTGTCTCTTCGAAGTACCGTAGTAAATATAACACCTCTTGTGTTGCAAACGTCTATAGGTTACGGTAACCACTTACCACCAGGCAAACCGTAAGCTTTTTTGCCACTCTTGTGATATGAAAGAAATGCTTTAAATTTTTTTATATCACTTTGTGGCTAAATATGCCCAGTTGATGGTAATTGCCCACAGCGCTGCCAACACCACAAGTATTGCTGGCGCATTGCCAAATTAACGCAAATCTCTCTCAATTATTGTTAAGTCTCATTTACCTAGTAATTTCACTGGCCATATTACCCAACACACCGGAAGACAATAAACATTAGTATTGTAGCTGCAGATTATTTGGCAATATTTTCCGAAATAACTTTGCTCACTGCCGAAATAAACCGAGCAGTGAACACATACGACTATAAATAAACTGAATTAATACTAAAGGACTTTTTCATTGGCACTTAAAGTCTATAGATCCATTACTAGGCTACCGTTGTAGAATATATCCAAATCCTGATCCATATTTTTACTAATATTATAAATGCGAAAGTGTGTCTGTTTGTTACTTCTTTAAACTATAAACGCTTAAAAAATGTTGATAAAATTGGCTATAGGGATAGTTTGAGTCCCGGGAAGGATATAGGATGGTTTTTGTCCCTGAAATCAGACCTTTAAAGGGTGAAAAGGGGGTGGAAGTTCTATATGCGGAATCGATAGTTGCTTAAAAATCTGCTTTCACCTCTGACCCTCCTGGTCAGAGGTGAAAGCAGATTAGAATAAAAATACCAATATTGTAATTATAATTATCATTATAATTTTATATTATAATATGCAGTCAGAAGTCGCGGGTAAAATCTAGTTTATTACATTATAATTCCTTTCATGTTTCACTTCAAATCCTACCACGTAGGCGATTATAGAATGTTCTACTGAGCAATCTGTATAATGTACATCGAAAACTTTTCAAGTGTACAAAGCACTCGACGTCAGCACAAGATGTTCATCTTGTTAAATTAACCCTTGTTTGCTGAGTACGGAACATATGTATACAAAATATTTAAACCTACAAAGTACTTGCAGATGTTCCAAGTAAAGAAGAAATCCTTTGATTTTTTTGTGAAAGAATATAAGTAGGTACATTTTATACATGGGGAAACGACGCAGGTAAGTAACTTGTAGTATTGGACCAATCCGAACAAACCTGAAAAAACAGCTGTCTTCAGTTCATTTCTAATCATATAAACACAAAATTTACTGAGTATATACTCGTTTTTTTTTTACCATTTTAGGGTTGTTCCTACAGTCAACATTACGTGCTGATAATGATGACAGATTTGGTAAACAAAAACTAACCTAATGTAAACCTATATTAAATACATATTTTCAATGTACAAATAAAATAAAGTATTGAATACACCGATTCCTTTATCTTCATTCTTCGCTAACAAAATAAAATTACTCTTATCTCAGCGTATAATATAAATTATGTACGAAATAAATACTTATTTCGTGCTTATTCTCGGTATTACAGTATATTTTCATTTAATTCGAGATAATAATGATTTATTGCTTGTAAAATATCTTCTGCATTTAAGATAAAAACAAAAGTAAATATAAATATGAGTCCATTACATTAACGAAGACGCATTAATATTATGATACATATATATACCATCGCGCCTGTTATCTCCGAAGGGTTAGGCAGATATATAATAATTATAATAACATACTTATACCACGTTTCACCGGTATGTTTTTAAAGTCCCATGCAATAGGGGGCGAGCCTATTGCCATCAACCGGGCACGGATTCAATCTCCGAACTGCTACCTTTATTGAAAACCTAATAACACTTTGCTCGACCTAGGAATCGCACCCAAGACCTCTAGCTCAGCAGTCACAGCTACGACGACCAACGGTCATACACGTATTAAAATATTAGTAAAAAAATCTAGAGATTTTTTAAGAGACACAAAGTATTAAGACAAATAGGTATTTCGACTTTAAAAGTAGATCAATATTCTAATCTTGTCGTATACTGAACTACCTTTCAGAATACAAATAGTACCTACTTGCTTGCTCCGCTCCCTGCTGAGAAATGCTCGAGCAAATCTTGAACGCTTCAATTTTTAAAGGCTTTGTAATGGAAAGAAACATTTTCAAGTGTATTTTTCAACACTTTTGTGTAACGTTAGTCAATTTATTTAATTTATTATGTCTATGCACGAATACGGTACAAACGACAGTAATTCCGTTGCAAATTAAAGTAATTTTGTTAAGAAAGCTCACACATATGTACACTTGTATGCATGTATACGTGTGTATTTCATCATAGTATAGTGGAGTTTCCGTTGCCAAATTGCCGGTAAACTTCGAATTACGAACCAGTGCTAATTATGAAAACTGCCGCTTCCACAATACCCCTTAATTTCGTACACGCCCAAACATTAAATCTAATAATGCCCATACCTTTGTTAATAACATAGACGTTTCCTTAATTACAAACGAATTAATTTCAACCCCGATGTCAAATGCACGATAGTCTTATAAATTGAATTGTAACCTTTGGGATTTAAACCTCATTTGTATTAATGTAGCGCCATCTGGCGGACAGTGCTTATGTCACGAGTAAACAACAGCTTATGTGATAATGTGGTTTTAAAGTGAATCAAAGTCAAAAGTCAAAGTCAAAATATCATTTATTCAAAGTAGGCCAAATTTAATTGGCTCTTTTTGAACGTCGACAATAAAGACAGCCCCCAAAAACGCTCGCCCTTCACTAATATATAATAATGGATGTGTGAATAATAGCTTGAGTGATTATGTGGTTATTTACTGAACAATAGTTTGAGTATTCATGGTTATATGTATAGTAAAAAGAGCTTGGGCGATTATGGTTATATAGCGACCAATAGCTTGGGTAATTCCGGCTATATAGTGAATAATAGCTAAGGTCATAACTTGGTTATAATAACTGTATAATGATCAATAGCTTGTGTGATTATGGGTATACAGGAAACAGAAGCTTGGGTAGTAATGGTTATATAATTAACGATAACTTGGACGGTAATGGTTATAAAAATAACCATAGCTTGGATGGCAATGGTTATATAATTAGAAATAGAACATTTGAAAACTTCTAAGGAACTGTTATTCCTTTTCACGGCGCGATTGTATAAAATATACAAACTAAAACTAGAAGTTGGCCTTCCAAGGCCTTCCTAAATGTATATATTTTATTATTTTGATATTATTGTTTCGATGATCCGATTACCCAACGGTAGTTAACGCTGACTTCTATGCTATTGGTTGTGGTTCACATTGCATGTGGTGCATAAACATTTGTTTCCGAGTTATGGATGTATCTATGTATAATATGTATGTATTTAAAAAAAAAATCTCTTCATCAACCCACTGCCGTGCACGGGCCCAGCCTCCTCTCATTTGAGAAGGATAAGGCTATAGTCCACCACGCTAGCTTACTGCGGGTTGGCAGACTGCACAAGCTATCGAGACAAATCTCTCAAGCATGCAGGTTTCCTCACGATGTTTTCCTTCACCGTTTGGGCTTGTGATAAGTACGCACATAACTTCCGAAAAGTCAGAGGTGCGTGCCTAGGGTTCGAACTCGAGACCTTTAATATCTCAGTCCACTGGTCACAACACTAAGCTACCACAGCTCTGAAAAAAATATATATGTAGTATATCAACCAACTTGTATTTGTAACACAAGCCTCGTTGCTTAGCTCGGAATTAAATGGCGCTGTGTCATAATGTCCAGAAATATTTTTATTTAATGAAAGAAACCTAGTTCTATAAGCTCCTTAGTCATTACACAATAAGTGGACCTGTATATAATAATCTGCCTTTTTGTTAATGATCTTGACAACAAAATGGCTCTCAATATCTACACAGAAGTGTGGCGCCTAGAATCGACCTTCGTAAGACCTTTACAATACCCACGCTAATGATACCAATAGTCTATTCAATGGAAGACGTATTATTATGTTCCAGTAAAAACGGATTTTAGTTAAAACTTGTTATGTCTACTTTCTTTTAATTTATCTCTCTCCGTAACCCAGATTTTATTGAAAGCTATTGTTATTTTAGGTAGGTTTAGAGGGGTGACAAGGTTTTCCTCCCCTTCTTCTAGGTACTACTAGCCTTCAGCCTGACAGAATTGTCATGTTTATGAGTTCAAAGACCGAGGATACACCATTACCTATAGTCTTTTTTCGGTACGAGTCGGATTACACAGTCACTTCGTCAAGCAGCAGACGATCTTTGAATATTAATTTCTAAAATAAAAATTTTGAATATTTTGGCAACATTACATGCTAAAAGTCTAAACTTTTCGTAGTCAAGCTTTGTAATTGGTATTTTTTGACTGATATTAGTTATAAATAAGTAAGAATTAGTTTTCATTATGGATGTGTGCATAGGATATCGAAAAAATAAAAAAATATTTAGGTTTTTTCTTTAGTACCTACATGGGTTATCCTAACATATTATTATCTAGTATTTTCCCTTAGCAACGCTTAGTGATCATAATGTGATAAAACTATAGACATTCGCATTATCTTAGCGTGGGCAGATTGTTACTTTGATTGTGTACGTGGGTTGTGTGGGTTGAACAAATTTTCTTGTGTTGTCTTTTTATCCAAGCGTTCACTTTACAATTTCATATTTAGTTTCAAACTAAAGGAACATAGGGAATCATCGCATTACCAATAACTAATGCATGATAAGGAGTAGTAGTTTGTTTAAGTTTGGTTGTTCAGCTAGTTTTGATCTTATATTAATAATAGTAAGGATCAAAACTGGTTTAACCACCACGCTTGCTGAATTTACATAGCGTAAATTAGGTTTGAGTGGAAACTGCGAAATCAGTCAATTTCATCAATAGCTTCATTGCTCGGCTTTAGTCAGCTTAGTTAGTGTAATATGATTGCAGGGTTAGAAGCACAATCCAATATTGTTAACTACATACACATATATTATAAGAAGCCTGAACTTAGAATAGTTAACACAGAATTTAGTCGCAACAAACACAGTACACATTTGGCAACATATTTTCAGGTTCGCACTCCTGAAGTGTTAGCCACAGGATTGCACCTATGGCCTTTAACTTATTAAGCGATGACCACAATAGACCGACTGTGGTATTAGATAATTTAATAAACGAAAAAATAAAACAACACTCACTTCGTTCAATTTACATGGGACAAAATTAACATACTAACTAAATAAAAAAAAAGAAAAATTCTATGACAAACAATAAAAAATCTTTTTATTTTTTTTATACCACGTGCTTACGACCGAAGCTACATAGCGTATGGACGTTTGCAACATCAAGGGTTTCGTTCGTTGCCGGCCTGAAAAGAAATAAAAAGAATTTATTATCTAAATTAAATCGTTCAAAGATTTTTGAACGAGTGTTGTATGATCGCCTAAACGAATATCTAGATCAGAAAAACTTTTTGATTGATGAACAATACGGCTTCCGCCCAAAGTCAAGCACTATCTCAGCGGCTATAGACTTGATCACAAAAATTAAAGTCAATATCGATAAAAAGAATTTCGTCCTAGGGATATTTATTGATTTAAAGAAATGTTTTGACACCGTCAGCCACAAAAAGCTTATAGAAAAACTGAACAACATAGGCATAACTGGTACGGCTCTAAATATTTTCAAATCATACTTACAAAATAGAAAACAAGTCGTAAAAATTGATAATTATGTTAGCACGGCTCAAAACCTGTCATCCTTCGGCCGCCCACAAGGCTCAATTATTAGTCCGTTACTTTTTCTTATTTACGTAAACAATATAAACAAAATCGGGCCAACCGGCCACCTAACGCTATACGCCGACGACACTTGTCTCTTTTATTATAACAAATCAATCGATGATATCATAACAGATGCGCAAAAAGACATTGACTTAATAAACGAGTGGTTCAAATATAATCTACTTACTATAAATACCTCAAAAACATCTTACATGATTCTCACCGCTAAAAATAAAATTATACCCTCATTTCCGCCTCTTACAGTAAATAATGAAATAATACAACGCTCTAATGTAGAAAAATACTTGGGACTGTGGATAGATGACAAGCTGATTTGGCAACATCACATTAATAGCGTACAAAAGAAACTCACATCAGTATTAGGTGCATTACGTAAAATAGCCAAATGCATACCAAGTAAAATACGTACTATCATTTATAACTCGCTAGTAAAATCACACTTAGAATATATGATTGAGATATGGGGCACGGCAGCCGCAACAAACTTAAAACCGCTTCAAATTACACAAAACAAAATCATTAAAGTACTACACCGTTACCCTCGCCTAACTTCGACAAAATTAATTTATAAAAAAACAAATATTATGAATCTAACACAACTATACACGTATTGTACATGCATCCTCGTGAAAAAAATCATAAAAAACACAATACAGACAAATGTAACACTACATACAAAAGAAAACACTCACAACTTGAGAAATAAACATAAAATCAAATTATATAGACCGCGCACAAATTATGGTAAGACAACAATCATATTTGAGGGAGCACAGTTGTATAATAAATTACCAAATGACTTGAAAGAATGTGATAATATTAACACCTATAAATCTAGATTAAAAAAATATTTAGCAATGGAATCTTCTACATAACGCTTTGTGATTTTTAATTTTAATTAATTATTATATTTTTTTTCTTAATTTCGTTTTGCATGCTATTATATTATTTTAAACAATAATGAATTTTAATAGATATGTGATTTTAATCTTAAATTGTTTAATTCTAATTTTTTTATGTAATTTATAAATACTATAATTTGATTTTTGTGTAAAATTTTACTGATGTTTCTAAATTATTTTTATTTATTATCAGCCCAGCATGCCAGAGGCAAATGGTAAATGTTTTGTATAAAATATAATATTTAGCTAATCTTATTGTAAAAAAAAACTGTATAGTTTTTTATAAGAAATAAAGTCTCTTTAAACCGAAATAAAAAATACCCCGACATATTTTGTAGTGATTATCTTGGACCGATTTTCATCAAAAATTGCTATGTTCTGTTAGTCGGGAGAGTTCTTAGCTAATAACTCTTATAATACCCCTTCGTTTTTGCGTCGGGTATTAAAAAAGGACAATGTTATTATTTTTTTTAACTGAAGAGAATTTTGTACCGTTTTTCTATCGTTGAAGCCATGGGATAGGTCAACGCTCAACACATATACTAGCAACTCGGCAATCCTCTGTGTGCCCTACGAGTGATTCACTGGTAGTATAATGGAAAAAGCAATTGGGATGTAATTGCTGCAGCACGATGTTTATTGTTTGCTAGTAATTGTACGCTGAAAGTCTCTAAACGTTAATCGATACTGGAGTTTATTTGTCTGTGCTGTGTTTTTGTTGAATTTAAAAGTAAAATGTGTGGGTGCACTGGCGAAAGTAAGTAATTATTTCTAGGCATAGTTTATTTATTTATTCAGTTCAAACTGTGGGAGCTGGTAAACCGATGAATTTAACGATCAGGGTATGACAACTTTCTTTATCATGGGGCTATTTGATGGGCTCGTATGTCTCATCATCATCAGCATCACACCAATCGTTAGACGTCCAGTGCTGGACATAGGTCGCCACGACGGCCGGTCATGCGCCGCCCGCATCCAGCGGATTCCAGCGACCTTCACCAGGTCGTCAGTCCACCTTGTCGGGGGCCTGCCCACGCTGCGTATGTCTAGTCGTGCTGATTTAAAGATTTTTAGGTTAATCTACCCCTACCAAGGTCAGTGTTTGGATGGGTGACCATTCTTAGCACAGAGAGACCTCTCCGTGACTTGGAGAGCAGTTTATGCAGTTGGTCCCTGCTGTAATGACAATCGTTACCTATGACAATCGTCAATGGTAGTCAGAAAACCAAAAAGCCTGAAAACCGGTTCACCCTAAGGAAATCCAGAAAGAAAAAAGAAAGAAATAATATAACATATTATTTACTGCCTTGTAATCAGATTGTATAGGGTTTTATGGCAGTCGTGTCATGGGAAATACTAATATTTAGCAGCATCATCCCCGGAAAATGATAACTCATTTTGCAATTTATTTGTTTTACCAATCATTCATCATTTATATAGGTTTTATTTATCAGTCAGCCTACTGATAAATAACGAATCAAACATAACCACAGAATGACAATTCCACGTGTATTTACACGTAATACCAAAACAACAGCAGCCACAACTAGACTTCAAGATTAGGTCACAGAAGACAACAAGACTCCTGAAAATTATGTCTAAACATGAAATCAAGATGAGAACAGAGAAAACAATTAAGTTCACAAGTTTTACTTAATTGAGTTCTCTGAATTTGTTTGTTTTATTTTTAACGAAACAGCTGCTGACACTTGCCCTTAAATTAGGGCTAGCAGAAATAAGAATTCTTATTTTTCACTAGCTTTTGCCTGCAATCTTCTGCCCCCCTTTCGCTCTTTAAAGGATGATTTTTGGAATAGAAACTATCCCACATCCTTTCTTGAGACTCAAACTATCTCCATATCAATTTTCATCCAAATCGGTTCAGCGGCTTAAGCGTGAAGAGTTAACGGACCTTCGGAATTCTTCTATCGTATGATAAAATATAACGAGTCCATAAACACTTGAGAATGTATTTCGTTTTCTTTTATTCAATATTATTATGGCTTATTTACATTATAAAACTGATCATAAATAACTATACACTCAATTCAATTCAATCCAACGCGCTGCCAAGGTTTGTACAGTGTCCTCAACTCGCGAATGGCACCTCTGGTGTTGCAAACGTCAATAGTCAACCGCGTACCATCAGAAGATAAAAATCAATCCCCTCCATTTCTTATTCCTCTTTCCTCTCTTCACTTCTTACTCTCTTCTTTTTTACTACAAATATGTACGAAAATCGGTCAACCCTAAAGAAGAAAGTTTTAGTTCGATTAAAATGCAAATAGGGTGGTAAACACGAGGCATGCGACGCGACGCCGCCACGCCGCGGCGCCTCCGTCTGTTATCAAGATATAATAAAAGTATATCATTAATTTTAATTTACTGCCGATGGTTGTTATTTGTGAGGGATTAGCCGTTTAGTCAATAATTAAAATGTTTGTTTCTGGATCGTGAAGTACCTACTGAAGCCGACTTTCATATAAGCTGCCTGATGGTAAGCAGTTCCCATACATAGCCTATGGAATGGACATCTGCAATACTGGTGCTATCGTTTGCTCGTTGCCGAAAAACCTTTTCTCTTATTTTTTTAAGAACCCTGCTGTAGTATTTTTTAAATTTCATAGCGGGTTTTTAATAGAAAATTTATTTGACAGTTCGAACGTTGATTACGTACCTATCTATTTTCTCCATCGGTGCTCTTAAAACACGGATTTAGGGCATGCTATCGCATAAGGTTTTCTCCTGTGTCGTGGGTGCATTTACAATTTTCACATACCTACACAAACGCCTGAAACAATTACTTAAGTAGATCGTAGAAATATTTGCCGAAGACAAGAAAGAAGCCAAGAAGGAAGAATCTGAGTCTGAAGACGAGGACATGGGCTTCGGTCTGTTTGACTAAATGCACGCAGTTCGTGCGGCGCTGGTCGTTATTCCATTTTCTATGGTTTAAGCGTAATATTTGCTCCATTCGAAGTCGAACCTGCGGTTTCGATCTCCGAACGGTCAAACTCGCAACGTAGGTACAATTCAATCGCTCAACTACTAGACCAATCAAGTCGCCAGGTCAACTGACCTCGGCCAACGGAGTTAAACGATACAGTTCCATTGCTCAGCCTAATTAATAAATAATAATAAATACGTAATGTACATATATAATATGTATGATGTTTTGAAGTTCCATAATATACTTAAAACTTTAGCCAAATAACTAAAGGGCTTTGTTAATAAAGGACCTAAGTTTCTGTTCCTGAAGTTATTGTAGTAATCTTGCTAAGAAGTTGGTTCGTAAGTTTCTGCTTTGAGAACTTAATACATACAAATATGAATTAATGATAGCCTGGGACTATACAAGGTTAGAAATATTAAGACATTATTAATACCTAGTCATGTACAATAGACTTTAATTCAATGTTTTTTTTAAAGCAGTGCAGTTTGTTTAACTGCTTTTCTGTGATTTTCACCAGGCAATTCTAGGGTCAAACGAGATTTTATCACCTCTTCCTGTTGACCGGGAAGAAAGCTGCAAAAGTGACCCGATCTATAAGAAAAAATCGGCAGATTGTGGGATATTTAGATCACTAAATCTACCCTGAGAGTCGCCATCAGCAAATGGAAGTCTCGTTAGAGATCTACATGGAACCACTGATGTAACGACTAAAAGGCCCGTCACATGTTAACCTGGCCCCCAAAACTCACTGTTCACAGTAGTACGTAACCAATGTGCCACTGTCTTTTCTGGGGTCGCACAGTGCGTGGACATAAACCCCGATTTCAGCGTCCGTGACACCACAGGCCCCGACATGCTATCAACTAAAATCGGTTAAAGGAACAGATTTTCTAACGGTAGTCTTTAATTGATTCGAAGATACACAATTCTGTCTTTTAGACATCCGATGCGTTAATTGTCACTGCTGTAAATATGAAAATATGAGAGTCTTCTTATTCTTGTTATAAAAAGGTTGACCAACGCTAGGATTTTCTCGTTCGTCATGGGTGCGTTTACAATCAATTTTCATATACACCCAACATACTTACTCGGACCTGATTATACTAATATTCCGACAGTAGATCGAACCTGCGACGCCTGAAAGTGACGGTGAACTGACCCTAACTATGCCTTGATAGTCTGGTTAATCTTGATGAATCTGTTTGTTCTAGCCGCGAGTCTGCCGGCCAGTTACCCCGCTCAGCTAGCATCGATTCTATGGTGGAGGCAGCGATCTGCGCGCGGCACTCCGAGCCCAGCCAGCCTACGACGCTGCAGCTGCCGCGGTCTGACCGCGCGTTCAGCCTCGCGTCTCCCGTGGTTGGCAGGAGAGCGAAGACCCAGAGAGGACAAGCTGGTAAGTTGAAGCTACTGCTATTTTACAATAGGAAGTTTTGTTTTCAGATTGTCGTTTTTATGCAGGATTAAGCGTGTTTGTTTTTATTGTGTTCATTATTTTTTATCTTGTGTTAATTTTGACAATAATCAAATGAAAAATGACGTAGATAAATCCAGCTAATTCACATTTCAAATTCCTATCTTTAATAGTTATGAGCTATTATATAGGTATGAGCTATTACTTGTATCTTTATGTTTATATGTAATGTATATTTGGGACCTCGACTTGACACGTAATGCAATTCAGAGGAAAACTCTTACAAAGCTTTGAAGCCGCGGTCGCGAAGTTTGTAAGTTGAGCACATGTTGGCTTTACACAATGTACTCATATGTACTTGTCACTTTAAGTCATTTCAAATAGCAAAACTATCTTTAGAGCACGTTCCACTTCATAAAATTCGGAATATTCAACTAATGCCTGTTGGGGTAAAACTGTGTTTGTAAAGGTACGGTAACATCAAGGCTCCTTTTAAACAAATAAACCATATCTAAATCGTTTAAACCTGGATATTAAAAAAGATTACAGTGACAAAGAAAAAATACAATAATAAAAATCGTAACAGGATTTTTTTAAGCTAAAATCAACTTATACGAGTAGTTACTGGACCCATGAATAATTTTCCTGACTTGACGTTTTTCTTTTTATCTGTAACCTTGAAATTATCAATTGAATTTGAACTAGAAATTTATTTACTAAAATAATGAGGTTATTTTAGTAAATAAATCAAACATATATTACAAAGGTTCAATGCAAAATTTTTTTTATTAAAAACCACCCCTTCATTTTACAAAGAAAGATATCTTCATATACTTTATACTGTATATATTATCTTAACAATATGCTCAAAACACGTGAGCACTACGAATAATGTGTAGTCACGCCCGCACGCTGCATGGGGAATAATGAGGCGGGAGTCTGCGAAGGTTGGTAAAAAGAAGTCTGTACACACGAGGACCGTAGTAAAGTCGAGAATACGGATATAAAGTGTTGCCATTCAAGAAATAAGTCTTTTTAGGTAATCATGAGATTTTGTAAAACTAGGCTTTGGGAATTGATGAATAATATTTTACGTACATAACTGTATATGTTTATTTTTGGCTGACTGTATACGTAAAAATATAGACTAAGCGAAAAATAATCTACATCTACTAATATAATATAGAGGAAATATTTGTTTTTTTTTTGCTTGTATTGAGACTTCGAAGCTACTGTAACGATCTGAATAATCCTTTCACTCTTAGAATTCTGTATTATTCGTGAGGAACTTAAGCTTGACTTTATTAAAAAAACAATGAGGGATTAAATACCTATAATCATCTCATAAATCAAAACAATTGGATATCATCATCATCATCATCACATCAACCGTTAGACGTCCACTGCTTGACATATGTAGGTCTCCCCCAAGGATCGCTTCTTTTGATTATATCATATTTATGTTATAATCATCGAAAATATAAGGTATAGTCTTGTATTTCAAAATGTGTCGATGTGTCCAATCACCTGTACGTTGCTTACTTTTTAAATTAAAATCTGTGATCGGATTACGCTCAATATTCTACGGTCGGATTCACGCCGGTTTTATCTGTGCGAAATAGTTATATTATTTATGTGTTATTAATATGTACTTTTACGGTTATAAATGACAAATTATGTGAATGTTAAAAGTAAACAAATATAAAATAAACTGCTATTTTATTAAAAAATATGTTCTATTGCAAGCTGTATACCAAATAATCGTTGATGCTATTTATTATAAAACATTTTATATCAATAATAACAACTATTTACGCAAGTAAAATACTGATTTCGCGAGTGAGATACACATTATTTTAAATATGTTTTTACATGTGTACTCTAATTATTTATCATAACACAGTACATCAGAGGTGGTCAATCGGTCGATCGTGGCAAGGCAGAAAATATTAATAGATAGGTACAGCATAAATAATACACTACGCAACGTAATCACCGACTGCTGCGCGTATCATCTTATATTATTTCTTAATAGCCATTTCGTCACCTTATTTATACTCTCTTCATTAAAATTTTAAGAAAGATTTCATAGGTGGTCTCTCAGGATTTCGTAAGTAAACAATAAGATCTTGGATCTAATAAAGTTGGCCACCCCTGCAGTATACATATATTCAAAGAAAAAAAAAATCCGATAACATAATTATCACTTTTCCTCCTCTCTCTTATTATAATTTTGCTGTGCCCGACAGGGTCCATAATTGGATCTAGCACTAAGCCTTACCACCTGTATTTATAACATTATGGAATGCAATAAAGTTGAATTGAATTGAATTAATGGTTATCGCAAAAATGTACTACTACTATAATTTCATCTGTCGGTTCGGTAATATTATTCCACAACTTTTCTTTCCATTCGGTAAATTGGGTATTTTTAAAGGAACGGGAAAAAATTAAAAGCATTTGGAATGGCTTGGCAGTGCCTTTGATATGATAATGAGTTTGCGGCCGCACTGGACGCTAGTGATGTGCGTGAATATTAAAACTTGCCTGCAAACAAAATTCGAAATGTTGCCAGAGGGAAAAAATAAGGGTAGAATAAATAATTTATAGAATAAATAGGCTAGCGTGCTAGAGTATACTCTAACACACTAGCCTAATATATCTATGCGGATTGGCAGACTTTACACGCCATGTTTTCCTTCAGTGTTTGAGCATAATTATGATCAATACGCACATGAATAATTTCCGAAAAGTCAATGGTACCTTGGGGTCAAACTCGAGACCTTGTGACTTGCACTTTCCCTGGTCACGCCACTACAATACCACATCTTATCTAAACTACCAATAAATTCTGACTACCAGATCTTTAAGCCAGGGCAAAAGATTGCCAAATCATTGCACCAATCCTACCGTCCAAATTATTTATTCTACCCTTATTTTTTTTTTCACTGTCAACTAAAATGAATTCCCAGCAGAGGAACAATAATTTGGTTGATGATGATGATGAGTTTACAAGAGTTTAAATTTAACGTACTTACTTAATTACAAAATAATCCTGATGTTTACTAAAATGAAGGGATATAATATAATACTGTTAATTATCGTTGCTATATATTATTTCTGTATGTAAACTAAACAAGAACCGTCATAATTGTAAGTAAGAAATTAAACCACAACGTCACGTCCCTACCGACGTCCCCCCCACCCCCTACTATTCATAGCATTTGCTAAGATAGGGTTGTTTGTTTCGTTTTTCACTCGTTAAAGGTGAATGCAGCGACCGAGTCCTCTTCAGAATTAACTAAAGGACACTTAATACCAACGGATTTTAAAATCGATTGAAATTTAGATTTGTTTGTGATTTAGTCGAGTAGTCGATTCAATTAGCTGTCACTTGACCTACAAGATAGCCACGTTTGAATCCTTTGAATTTGTTTCGGTAATTCTTCTCTAAGGTCAACTGGTAAATATTAAAGCCATCTAGTACTAAAACGTATCTAAAATTTCACTTCTAGAAGCGTTCTAACTCTGCTAATGCGCCAAATGTGTTATTTAATCACAAGCAAGTACCATTGCAGTGAGTTTATCCAACGACAGCATGCAAGTCAAGCTACTATGAATACTAGCAACATAAATTATACGTTTGTCTTGTTTATTATACACTAGTTTTTGCCTGCAATTTTGTCTGCGTGGAATTAGTATTTTTTCCTATTTATTTCTACCCTCTTTTAACCACTTATCTTTTCCCTAAAAAACTATTCTATGTCCTACCCTGGGACTCAAGCATCTTCGTACTAAATTTCATCTAAATCGGTTCAGCTGTTAAAGCGTGAAGAGGTAACAGAGCGACAGACAAACAGACAGACACATTTTCATATTTATAATATTAGCTAGTATTATACATATAAAGCTTACCCATATCTAGAAATTGTACAGAAATTGTAAACGACTGTGAGTCTGTGCATTACTAACGAGATAATGTACAACAGCTGCTATAAGTAAAGTTTCAGGCGCTTGATTAAACTTGCGAGAATCGTTTGGTATTGTGTTTATCAAACATTATGTAGATTTAATCATTTTCTATTACTGTTAACCAAATTATCATTAGCTGTGGTAGCCTAGTGGTGTAACCAGTGGACTGAGATGTCAAATGTCTCGAGTTCAAACCCAAGGCACGCACCACTGAATTTTCGGAAGTTATGTGCGTATTTATCACATGCTCAAATGGTGAAGGTAAACATCGTCAGAAAACCTGCATACTTGAGTGACTTTCTCGATGGCATGTGAAGTCTACCAACCCTTAGTGAAGTCTACCAAATCTTAGTGCAAGATAGCGGAGTTGAAACGCCATTGAGAAAATCTTCAAGGCATATAGGTTTCGTCATTATGTTTTCCATCGTCATTTGAGCATGTGATACATACGCACGTAACTTCGATAATTTATTGGCTCGCCTCAGGATTAAACCCAAGTCTTTTGATGTCACAGCCCAGCCGTTACGCACTAGGCTATTCTGAAAATCTTCCCAGTGCAGTGGCTAAATGTATTTTAACATTAATTGTATTCTTCCTGTTAGGTACATACCTACTGAATATTTAATTTTATCGCATGAATACTCCGTATTATTGCCCAATGATTTCCGAACCGGAATACGACAATTTTCCGCCGACAATTATATCAAATCGGGGATTCAGAAAACAAACACCAATTTCCACGTAGCTATTATGATACTTACTTATTACAATAACGTGATAATTGACATTGCTATTTATATCCTACTAAATCTACTAATATTATAAATGTGAAAGTTTGTATGTATGTTTGTTACTCCTTCACGCAAAAACCTCTTAATGGATTTGCATGAAATTTGGCATACTGATAGTTTATTATCGACCTGGATTAACACATTGGCTACTTTTTATCTATATACCTTGCGAGTAAAGCCATGGGAAGCAGCTAGTAATTATATAATAACTGCTTTGTTAGTCTAGTGGTTAGAAGCGCGACCACTGAATGTAAAGTATTGGGTTCATACGCAATAGCAGTAACACTCAATAGCATCTTTAAATTTGCGTTTGTGCCCGTATAATGTCAATAGGCCACCCCTATCACATGGGACTTCAAATTATGGGAGTACGATAGAACTACTCTGCTTACTCCTGTGGAGATACATGCGTGATAGTCTGTTTAAGTTTACCTTGGTATATGCCACTGCTGGTTAAAGCTACCATATTAATCTTATGCGAATCAAACCCATAAATTAATCAAGATGTCATCTCTTTTTGGTCTCAGGGCTCCACGTGCTTATTTCGGCCCAGCAAACCTCGATTTTATCAGCTTCAATAGCTTGGTACTTGAACAACCTGTTACAAATATTAAAATATTCATTACATCTAGCAAAGAGAGTTTATTCATAGTCTATGTGTTGAATTTTGGTCTCTACAATGCTTACACTATACTGTGAAAACAAATTGAAAAGCAATAGAAAGGTAAACTAACCGTCTAACCAATTTAAATTTAATAAATGACAATAAAGACTATAAAAGTACGGGTAGTCTATTACTTTATTTACCTGTTGTCAACCAATAATGACCCTTTGTACCAAATTTTAATATAAGACGGTAAGAAACAAAAAACGAGCTGTAGCATAACATGTACCTCATTACTATGTCAAAAGCACTTGGCATTTTCAGATAAGCAAGTCTTAACCTCAAAGGCTTCTTAATATTTACATTTATATTGTATTTATGTTTTTTTTTTTTGCGATAAATCACTCTGATATCCGACATACGGCGTATTTTTGACATTGAAATAATCCCTTATTTCAATCGCACCAAACTTAGGGGCGGTATATTATTCTATTTATTTAATTTCAGATTTTTAGCTCCCTCTGTAATTAACATAGAGTAGATTAAAGTGAAGTTTTGGGTGTTTAGAATTATAATTTATATCCACAGAGCTTCTAAAGACATTATTGCAAATAAAGTAATACCTGACCTACCTGAAGTGTGAAGAAAGTCAAAAAGAATCTCAAAAAGTCACGTTATTTTTACGTTCAAAATTGTAATTTATGTATGTCTTTAATTAAGAAAGAGCTACATAACGTCAAGCTTTTCTCATAGACGACAATTCAGACAGTGATTTGCAGTATTTTTGATGACCCCAGAATTATGGAGGAAGCCGCCTAACTTCAAACATCAAGCTCCTAATAAAAATATAATCATCATCACATCTACCGTTAGACGTAAATACTACAAACCACTGCTAGCCATAGGTCCATTACATCTAATATATAAAATTCTCGTGTCACAGTTTTCGTTGCCATACTCCTACGAAACGGCTTGACCGATTTTGATGAAATTTTTTGTGCTTATCCGGTATCTATGAGAATCGGCCAACATCTATTTTTCATCCCCCTAAAAGTTAGGGGTAGTCCACCAACCCCTATAATGTGGCAAAACAACGTTTGCTGGGTCAGCTAGTAAAATATAATACATTATCCCAATAACGCTACTCGAAATCAAACCCAGTTTGCACATATGCATATGCAATAATGTTTAGAAGTTGCATAAGCATACCTTTAGCAAATCTCGATGTTATAATTACAAACACCTGCCGACTACGTTTTTGTTTGTCGTAGCTAACTGTAAATTCTGTAATTTGCTCGCAATCGCGCCTTCATTACAACAACAGGTTTGCAACGCTCGCGGCCACGTTCCATAATGATGTGTTGGCCGCTATCACATTAGTTAAGTATACATATATCACACTATATAAACAGGGACTCTATTATGGAGGAGTAGATTTCATTTGGCATGAGACAAATGTCGTAAGAACTGTAGAAATACGCATTTGAGTATAATTAAGGAAAGGTTTTTTTTAGTATTCTAACTGGTAGTGTCTTATTGTGTAGATAGAAAAAGTGACAGATGTGTCACAAGATGTATTTTAAATGCCTACTTGTGGCATTAGCCGGGTTCCCTACCTGCGTCCTTTAATTTTAGGTTACAAACATTTTAAATCATTTCCTAGCTTTTTACTTTATTAAATAACCAAATATGAATTATAAGGTGTTTTAGGTATACGTGCACAGCTAGTGAAGACCCAAGTTTTTATGAGTATGTATAGATTTAATAAGAATTTTAGTTTTGTCGAGAAATTATTGTAGATTTTATATCATCCAAATATATTCGGTATATTATGTCGAGTAATCCAGAGCAGTCATCGCAGGATCGATATTCTTAGTAATCATAATTAGCGATATTATAATATAATATCACGGAAATATCGAGGGATTCTATAATCAGGGTCCAGGTTGAAAGCTTGCCCCGAAGCATGTTAGTCAATTAGTTTTCTCAAGTTTGTCCATGTTGTCTTTCTGATTATTTATAATAAGCATTTTCCATCCTCCGATTTCTAAAGCTATCACTGTTGTAGAAGTATAAAGTAATAATTATACTACAGTCCTACGTTGTTTTATGTCGTATTTTAATAGGAGGCGAACCAGCCATAAATCAGACCAATATCTGAATAGCTACTAAAATTTTAATGAATGATGATTCTTAACTAATTGAATTATTAAATCTTACTCTTATCTTTTACTGAGGCTTTTTACTCACTGTGCGGCGAGGATTTTTTATAATTTAAGGTGTCCTTTTCAAAGAGTTATGGGAGTAATAACGCAAATAAAATTACCCTGTAGTTTGTGTAATAGGCCACATTTATAAAATGCAGGAATATTTAAAATCGCGCTAATTTCTGCTCGCCACTTAAGATCGTTACTTTAGCAAATACAGACCAGAAATGAGTTCTTATTAAGAAAAATTGCACAAAATTTAACACGGGTGGTCATCCGAAATACTCGAAATGAAAAATACAGGTTTATTATTTCTTTATAGATATTTTAAAGATACTTTTACAAGTCAATATTTTATTTTAAGTGCTCGTTAGCGCCGGTGTATACTTATTGTCGACTTCTGAGAAGAAACACCAAAACCAACTCAGAGAATCACGGTTTCTTTCAAACTTCAGACATAATAGTATAAAATATACGAGTGTCTAAAATTGCCTTGTGAAGAAAGCACCATAACTATTTTTATGGCGACGTGTCACAGCCGTAGGCACGCATGTTTCATAAATCGTGTAGCTCAACCATAATGTATGGAACTCAACTATATTTCGTTAGACATTGTCAGATCGGTGGCAAATTTGGTAAGGCCACTTTAGATTCCCAATGCCGCCAGACAGTTAAAAATACAAACGCATAACACACAGCGCGCAAACTTCACAAAATTTATGGAATGCGCAATTCCATAAATTTTCGGTCTCTTTGGCGGAATGACGATGGCAAGGGGCGCCGAGACTGCACACGATAGTTTCTGACCGGTAAACCGATACTGAACAAATTGGCCGAAAGCGTACAGGAATAAAATGGCTTTTAATACTAAAATCTGTGCTCACGACTCGTGCCGAAAATTATATAAATAATTAGTCTACATCAATAGTACTCAAATTTTCAATAATTTAATAACACTCCTTAATTTAATCCCTGTGGTACACCTAATGTCCAGCAGTGGACGTCTAACGGTTGATATGATGATGATGATGATGATAACACCCTGATTGTATTATTATCAACGGTTTTTTATATCACTGGTGATGGTGATGGTGGCAAGCGGGCTTACGACCTACCTGGTGGTAATCTGTTACCACAGCCTATGGACGTTGGCAACACCAAAGATATCGCTCGTGCGTTGTCAACCCTGTAAAAAAACTTTTCTCTCTTTTTATCTCGGTATATTAATATTTTATATTTCTGGACATTATTTCACAGCGCCATCTAGTTCCGAGCTAAGCAACGAGGCTTGTATTACGGATACCTACTAGGTGGTTGATATACTACATATTATATACTTTTTTGTGTAAATATATACATATTATACATCCATGTGACTCAGATACAAATGTCGATGCTCATCACACAATTATTTGTCCCTACCGGGATTGGAACCCGGGACCGATAGCACAGCAGGTAGCGTTACCTGCCGCTGAGCCACACGGGTCGTTGTTAAACAATGAATAGTAATTTAATTCTCAAATTTTGATTCCTTTGCAACATCCATGGTCACAGGCAGACTGCTTATGAATCTACTCGTGACCATGGATGCTGTAAATGCAATATTCGTGCAATTTTATGAAGTATCTCTCGGAATAGCTATTAAGAGACAACGACGAATGTTCATTAAACAAAAACTTCTCATTGTTTAATATCATAGTTACTGTAATACTTAGTATTCTGCAATTTCGTGCTCAGTCTAGTCGCAAATAAATACCACATTAACTCATACGGCATTGGAGTTAATTCAGTAATTACTGCGGTTATTATAACTGTGACCTTTTCGCGCTGACAAACAATGAGATAAACTTAATTTGACGTTGTTTTTATTCTTGGTTATTTTACTGTCTGTGTTTTATAATTTGTATTTAAATTTAATGTAGTTAGTTTATGGGAAATGAAATTAAAATGTCAACACACAAAATGTCTTAAATATTTAACATACTGTTCGTCGAATGGTCGTAAAATTCAATTGCGAGGGATCTTTGGTTCGATTATCAGGTTATTGGGTTTTTTTATAGACTCGCTTATTATATAAATATATAAGGAACATACCAGCGAAATGTGGATGTACTTTAGTATACCTCTGCCTAACCCTTCGGGGTCGACAGGCGTGATGGTATTTTATTAATATAGATATAGTTACATCTACAGCGACATCGGTTGGTATCGGAACAACTACAACCTGTTTATCGCGTACAGTTATATAAGGGACAACGGCCACCATTGCGTTTCCTATATCGAGTTTTCTTAACATTTAAGTCACTACAATTATTTGTAAGTAGGTACGGTAAGAGGCTATACAGAGAATAATTTAGTTTCAATATCTAAAGTTCATATACCTTACGTATTTATAAATAAAAATCTCAAAGCTAAATAGAACCGAGTAGATAGTGTTCTGATGTCACACCACACGTGCACGTCACATCGATCGCATAATATTTAAATAATGTTGATAATGGCAGGTATTTTATAATAAAGAACATAAGATAACTTCACGACCAAAATGGTTACGCAGAGTAGTACTGGTACGTACAATTTTTACGGTACGTTTTTAGGTCCCATGTAATAAGCGACCGAGCGCGAATCCAAAGTCTTATCTCTTATCAATTTTATAAAAATACACTAGCTGGAAATCAACCTTATTATTTGTATCTGGATCCTGTATGTTCATATTAATAATGTGTATGTATGTTTTTGTTATAAAAATATATATTCACAACCAAATACAAAATTTAAATTAAAGAAAAAAATATAGTGAAAAATTAATAAAGAGAAGACGACTTTACATGGCAATGCTAAAACATTTTTATTATTATATTTATATATGAATAAAATGTAATCAGAATGAACCAAAACTTGTTGAATGGCAATAAAAATAAAATTTACCATTCCGAATTTATAAAATCGAATTAGGTAGGTACTTCAATTTATTTTATACGATTTTGTCACATCGTAAACTTTGTATTTGTCTATGTTTTAAAAATAATGTAAAATTTTATTAGTGATTCTTATAACGACTATAATAAACATATTATACGTTCCGTAAATGATAAATACCTACCCATTCTTCCTTTATAAAGAAGGGTCCACAAATATTTAAAAAAAAAATGCTATCTAAACATCATCACTGATTTCAAATTACGTAAAACAGAATTTATCGCGGTAAGTATATCGACGTTCTTTTCAAAATTATTAATTTAGACCTATTTCGATATTACTAACAATTGATTGAACGTTTTTTATATCAGTGATAATGGGCTTATTTTGAAACATTTTAATATCGGCAGTATTCATTCGCTCAAATGTTCAGTAGCACCTCAGAAAAAGGTATTTTCTTGTGACAAGTAATACATTTAATACATTGTTTTATTTAATGATGTATTCATCATCAACCCATTATTGTCCCACTGCTGGGCACGGGTCTCCTTTCATTTGAGAGGAATTAGGCTATAGTCCACCACGCTAGCCAACTGCGGGTTGGTAGACTTCATATGCCATCGAGAAAATCTGTTAATAGTGACGGCTGTCATCTCTTCAGTGACGGATTACCAGTCCCCTCTAGGGATACGGGCGGCTGGGTCCATGTGTTATTTACAGGTTTCCTCACGATGTTTCCCTTCACCGTTTTTAGCATGTGATAAATACGCACATTACTTCCGAAAAGGCAGTGGTGCGTGCCCGGGTTTGAACTCGAGACCTTTGCCATGTCACTCCACTGGTCACACCACTAAGCTACCACAGCTCGCAAAAAGTAAAATATATTATTTCAAATAAAAATGTACCTATACCTACAGTACTCTTTGTGGTTAAAGAAATTTATTTCTCAATAAGAAATTACAAAGATTTCACTTACTTGAGAACATTTTTAAAACTTATATTATAATAACTGACATACAAAAACCAAGCAGAAGTTGTTTTTAATTACAATAAAATCATTTACGTTACGTTGTACATCTCATGCAAATAAAATTAAATTTAACAATGTCTAACACAAGACTAAAAATTTTTTCTTCTACCCGCACCAGAAATAATTACCGTCTTCGCAAATATTCATAATAGTTAAGGAATACGAACACGGGGCCACAATAAAGCAACGAAACAGTAGGGCAAGTCCATTTATGGTAATAGTGTTTGATCATTTAGAATGTGATTTTTTAATTTAGTTTTGAGATTAGAACATAGTATTGTTATAATTGAATACTGTGATAAATAAATGTTATGTATGAACTCAAATTTAGGTGAAATGAAAATGAAGGTACCACATACATTTATATACATATTAATTAGTTTTTTTTAAAGGAGGTTCAATACAACCCGAGAAAGGTTACTCTCCTAACACTTTTTATAAAAAGAAACGCAAGCAAGATTTTAATCATATTATAATAATAATTAAATAATAAGTATAATTTGATAAGTATGTACTTGTATATAAGGATGTGTTGTCTACAGCTTCCGTCGTGATAACGTCTCTTATCATTGAGTTATCTTAGACGTAGTTAATACTCGTCGGTTCTTCTAACAGACATGATGAATGACGTCACAGAAAAACAACCAAATAGTTGGTAGGTACCTACTAATTAAGCATAAATCACACACTGGCTTTTTAGACAATATTTGGTTTATGTGTGTACGATGTTTTTGATAACATACTTACATAATATATTTATAAACATTTACATTAAAAGGTTTACTGTTTATAAACAAAATAAAAAAACCGTTGCTTATATTTAAATTTTGAATATGAATAACAATTCAATACAACAAAGGACGATGTCGAAATAAGAGAATTGTTTCATCTATCCCTTTACAGTTTAGAACGATAATATTAATAGCAAAATGTTAACAGTTACATTTGAAACCAGTTCAAAGTCAACCTACTTTCGTGTTAACTTGGTTACGACATGAGTTCAACAAACTATACTATACTTTGTGCTTACGAGCTTAATATAAACACAATTGTAAGCTTACATATGACGCGCAAGCGGAAGTCTTGCGAATTCAACATAAATCAAAACAAAACAAGTACGCCTACATTGCAGCGTGCATATTTTAATCCGGGCCAAAGTGGAGGCTCGGGTTAGAGCTTTTAAGGCTGTGACATTCACCGTCCTGCTCTAACACGCCGCTAGAACATCGCTATCCCACTCTACTCGACACGCACGCCAACTAGCGGTAACCCAGCGGACTAGTTGACAGTTGCCTAAGCGCAAGCGCATGCTCTTTGTATAGTGTCGCGTTCTTGTCATTACTACGTTAATTCGTTTTAAAAGTGTATATAAAACTTTTTTGAATACAAAATGTCTCAGAATATGTGTGTTTATGGAAGTGAACGAAACAAAACAGTGAGTTTGTGTCAGTAAATGGGTGCCCGTGGTATTGTTGACATACCTGGATTGTTTTTCACTTGGAGTCCGAAGAACAGTATCAAAATAAAGCTCAAACGTACGTATTTCTTATTTTTATTTTAGAATAATAACGTTAAAATCCACATCTTTCTGCTACAAATTAAATATAATATTTATGTTAGCAAAAATAAAATCACGTATAGCTGAATTCTTACTTTGAAGCAAACATCCTTTTATCGTTTAATTAACCCTAAAATGTAATTAAAATAAAATATTATGCTCGTAGCATAACATCGTCTTTAATTAAATTGACCTCGGGTTGTGTAAAGCTATATTAATTAAGAGTTAGTCCATTAAACAATTGCAAATGAAAAGCATGTTATTAATCCGCGAATTAGAAATATTAAAAGAGTTTAACAGCCAAAGGTTCGAACCAAAATTATTACAAAGACAGTAGACACACATTATATTCACATATTTAGAATATTATGTTAATAATTTATTTTACCAGTGCTCTTATAGATGAATAGCTTGAATAAAATACCTACTACACATATAAAAATGTTGAAAAACATTATCGGTACGTTTCAATTTGATAAAGGTACCTATTGTTTTATTGGTATGTAGGTCAATGTAGGTATCATTGAATCTCATACGAAGATTGCTCATCAATTATCGCACCAATAACTAATACTTAGATAGGTAGGTACTGTCCGTTACCCAGTACGGCAATTATTTCCCTACCCAATGATTAGGGATGCACAGCATACCCTACAAATTTTCCTCATATAATAATTTGAAGAGAAGACCTGAAGATCGAGCTCTGCTGCGTTCACCAGGCGAGGTCTACATCCAGCAGTGGACAAATATAAGCTGATGATGATGATACCATAATTTTACAATAACACTACCTCAATATCGTCCCTATAAAGTTTTTTTTAATTTGAAATTTTGCCAACGTCTGTCTGCCGTCGCAAAATCGCGGCGCGCATTTTAAACAGCGGGTAACTAAATTCGTTACTAAATTCCTTGTGCTATATTTGGTATAGTTGAGAATAATAATCGTGTTGCACCGAACAGGTTATGGTTCTAGGAAACTGATAAGGCCATTCTTACATGTGAATATAGTTTTAATTGCGCCGACCCGCGATATGGCGGTCACAGTAATCTACATTACTCACATTGCCATTTAAAGCTCACGTTTCCAAGCCAATTTGTGAATGTGACAAGTTTATCAGCTGACTGCATAAATGTTTGTCTTATAACTTAAAGACAAGTTAGTTAAGATATTTAACTCTACAGACCTACCTCACTTAGCTAAGTAAAAGAATTTACAGAAAAAGAATAACCTGACTTTGACGTCATGACCATTGCTTATCAATTATGTGTATTTAAAAGACGGATATTAAAGCGAAATGATTACGAATGTAAACTTTAAATACTTACAATACCAAATATCTACTCGTACTTACATTTAAATGTTTAACTAGGTACATAAACTGCGATAAAACCCGGTCCAGCAGTTTTATCGCCAGTCAGCTAATCATTGTTATGAATTATATGCTCAACAAAGCCATAGCGTTACACATAAATAAAGATTACCAATTCTGTTCGCAAAGCATTCCTATTTCCTTGGCGATAAAAAATATACCTACGTTCGTACTGAAGAAGCTGATTTTTAGAGCTAAAATAGTTTAGATACATTTGCATATTCAAACATCTTAAAAAGAAACAAAACCAAAGTTAAACTAACTTATAAGTAACGGAATTAAAACATTGTAATAATGTATTTATTGAATAATCACATTTCAAAGTATGTTTTTATGACCATTAAGTACGGGAAGTTTAAGTTTTTGCTTCAATACACGTCACACTTTACACATCAAAAAAAGTAGATGTGACACTATAATCACGAAAGAAGACAATCCACTACTTAGCTATTATAGTTTTTTGCTTGTTTTATTTTGCCTTAGAATCCACTTTCCGACAATCTTTTCCTGACAAAACATTTCTATTCAAATACATACGTTTTTGAGTTCGTACACTTCACTACAATGTGAATTAATAATAATTTGACACTGGAAAATAAATAAAATTATTAAACGGCTTATCACAATTACTAAGGGGATAACTGAACTAAAATTATATAAACCATACAACCAATTTATATACATATTTGAAAACTATTAAACGTGTGATTAATAAATAATGTACCTACTGTAATATTTTACGTCTAACTAAATTGTTACGCCAAAAAATCCAACTAAATTTTATTTACTGATCCTTATTGAACCCAGAAATAGTTTGAAATTCACCGTTGCTTTTCAAAATGTGACCAAATTGGATGCTTTGTCGATCGACCTTATACGAAGCGAAATTGCGCTTTCTCTACAGTTTGGGGTCACATAACGGTGACACTTAAACGCCCAAGTAATGGAATATATTATAACATCACGCATATAACTCTGTGGGTCAGTAGTTGCGTGTTTTAGATCATACATCGAGTGCTACTCTAATAACCAATGCTCTAGAAAATATCTGCTAAACGCGTTCGTGCCTTGCGAATGGTTTTTTGAGTTTACGGTTGCATTCATTGAGGAAATAATATTTTTGTATCTTAACTACTATTTCTACACTTTTTTATGAAAAGTGTACAAAAATTACCGTATATATTAAAATTGAACAATACTGTACAAGTGCATCCAATTCTGAAATGTAATACACACTTCTTTAAAAAACAACAAGACATTTGTTTCATAGTTTATTTATTGGATCTTACTACTTTTGTTACTCTTTCACACGAAAACAACTGGTACAACTTTATAGTAATATAGTAAATACATGAAAATAATACATAAGCATTATAGACCACGTGAGCAGAAACTAGTAGTATAGTAAAAACGTATAATTAATAACATAAGTTATACTACTTATCTCGTTTGAACGTATTCGTAACGAGATAAGTAGCAGTACTCTGTCTTAACTATTATAAAGATAAAAAATGCTGCTGTAAAAACTACGAACAACTATGAAATAATTTTTATCACCATCAACCCAATAGTTATTGTCCTTTAACTTCAAAGTCCATTGGTCATACCACTAAGGCTAGCTGAAGCTCACATTTTAACACAGCTTAACATTTTATTATCCTTTGATATTTATTTTCAAATAAATCACGTAGAATAAGAGTATAATTCATTAAATTGAGAACCATAAAGTAATTATCTAATAAGCGATTCAACTCAGCCTAACGCAGTCCACTGCTGGACATAGTTCTCTCCCAAACTGCGCTATAACACTCTGTCCTCCGCTTTCCTCATCCAGTCTATCCCAGTAAGCGATTGCCAGGCGTTAAAATTGACTAACAATAGATACATAATTAGTACCTAGTAGATTTTAATAAGATAATTGTGACTTCCATGTTGCACTCAATTATGTTGCACGGGCTTTGTCGTAATTAATTACATAATTATTTTTATCAAGACATTCCAACTACAACGGAAGGTAGCATGCATACTATAGTCTAAGTTTCCGCAATTTTATGCCTTCTTCAAGCAGAAAGTACACAATTGATTGAAAAATGTGTTTCACGTTGCTCCACGCTAGGATTTTCTCTGGTGTCGGTTGTACAAACGCCTAGACCCAAAACAGCTACATATAGAACGTCCAAATATTTCCTCCGTACAGGGATCATACCTACAACCGATCGCTCAGCCATGTGCGGACTGAGTCGCTTTCTTGCTAAAGAGGTTTTAGATTAAGAAGGAGAGATATTTGCAATTACTTTTTTGATATATATTTCCGGTTTATTTACTCCTTAACTATCTACAATAAAAGAATCAATTAATAGAATATGAGACAAATAAAATAAAATTTCCCACGTGATGGTAGGCAAGCTACCACAAAGTATAATTAGTAGAGTCCATCGCATGTTGCTATTCGAGAAGTCAGTTATTAAGTCTCATTTGCCCAGTAATTTCACCGTCTACATTACCCTGATAACCCTTCTATCCTTACCCTAGAATAATAATGAAGCTTTTACCTACATCCATGAGTTATTTGCCCTACTCAAGCACTTACTCGTTATGTCGTATGAACATGATGGATTAAGTTGACTAAATGATCAATGATCGTCTTGCCTACGTGTCAAAATTTAGGTTAGAGTATTTACTTTTGTTTTCCATAATTCTGTAGTAATAATGTCTCAATAATAATCGTAATCCGTAAATAAGCACGTAGTAATAATCCATTTAGTGAGCCACCGCTGAGAACGAGCTGGCTGTCATTTTGAGAAGGATTAGGCTATTGTCTACCCGTACTAGGCGGGTTAGCAGACTTCACACGCCATCTAAAAATTCTCTAAGGTTTATTCACAATGTTTTCCTTTACCATGTAACAAATACGTGCATGTGTGACAAATACGCACGTGCCTTAGGATTGAACTCGAGACCTTTCACTTCACAGTCCACTGATATCACCACGTGGTGATTTATTTTATTTTATTTATTGTAGGTACTTCTAGAAATGGTAAACGTAATTTCTGCAATAAATATAATATTAGACAAACATTTTAATCACAAATATCGGAACGAAAGAACGGACCAAATTATTTATTATTATAATTTGTAATACTTAGTATTTACTGTAACTAGTATTTTGTAACAGTTCGCGTGTTTAACCCCCATCTATTTAAACACTATCGCAACAAAAACAACTGACAGTGCGTCTAATATTTTATACAATCTTATCATTATCTAACCATTTGAAATTCGAAATGGCAGTTAGTGCGTGGGAATTGAACGACACAAAAATTCTCAAAATGCATGTCAAAACTTCCCCACCGATATGGATGAGCGAGTAAAACAGTTGTCCCGACATATGGTAACAAAATACCACTGTGTTACTTAATAATATGGCAGCCGTCATACTAGTGTTGTCATGGATGAAACAACTTCGCGAACAAAAATTTATAGGTTATAAATAATGACATCATAAAAAATACACGTGGTAGTGTCGCGGGTGTTTTATTTCTCTTCGTGATAAGTAAATGGCGGGCGATAAGAGATTGATGTTTATATTGTGTATACATATTTATTTTGCCAACCAAATGCAGTGACACAGCACACCCCTGACTCTGCATCGAAATGTTTATACATTATCGTCTATCACAACTACAAACAAGATGTTATTTGTACACGTGCACATGTGTGCGTTTACACGTAGGGTTGCTAAATGTCTGAATGTAATGCATGTTGGTATACTTAGCTACCATTGTATTATGTATGCCTAAGAAGCAATAGTAGGTGAAGTAGTCATCTTCAAGATTTATATTTTAATTTTTGTATTTGGAAATACAAAATTAATTTTTGTATTTATATAATGAATGCATCTCTTGGAATCGTAATTAATTGCTGACTAAGCAATTGAATGTTTTTAATTGTGACAAAGCAGGGTCATAATTAGCGCTAGGTATATAATGAGCAGTATATTGAATATCATAAATCTCCTACTTTGATCTAAGCATTTTCCAGCGATCAAGCATGAAGATGGGGAGTCACGGGCGAATGGTGCTGACCATTCGCCGTAACTCCTAATTATAGAACTAAAAACTTTTTCTCGGATTCAAATCTCTGGCATGTGTAGTGAAAAACCTCAGAAGGCCTTGAGAAGAAACCTTAAATTTGAATAAAAAGCAATCCCTTAAGGCAAGATATTGTCCAGGCTTTAGCCATCGCATTTTGAATATAAAACTACCCTTTACTAGTTGTAGTAATTGTCTCATGTATCATAGGTGCGTTTACAATCACAAATCCTGAAATAGACAACACCCAGAGTAAGATAATCTATAAGACCTCTAGCTTCCCTCAACCGTTGTCTGCGTGCGAAAGACTCCCCGCCCGACCACCAAATGGACCCAGCGCGTGGCACCCACCAACCCAATAGGCCTTAATGTGCTGTCGGGTGCTATAGCCATAACGACTTGGCTAGAACAGATTCGCAAGTCATGTTTTTAGTCAGTGCGAATTCTAGACACCCTGGCCGGCGAACGACATATTATGATAATGACTTTTCGCCCTTCATAACTCACCTAAACTAATTAGTTTGGAATACCTATCTCAAAAACTAAACTGCGGTAAAGAAGCCAACCACCTACACTCTCTCATCAATTCATCCTAAATAAATTAAAAACAAAATCAACATTTAGGTACATAGATTATAAAAGTTCATTTCAAGACCGTTCAGCTTTTTAAAAAAATACAAAGCTACAAAAGACAACAACACAGCTTTTTTAACAGTATTAACCATTCTTCTGAGAGAAACTTTGAGACTTCTACACTTCGCCGTCTGAAGTTGCCATTAAATTATCTTTCAACTGTTTGTTTCTAGTCTATTTGCTTGTATTTATTAATTAACCAATTTCAAAACAGTTTCTTTAGGTACCTCCTTGTCTTAAGCTGTCTGGGTCTTAGTAAACATGTTGTAAACTATGCGAAACTGTGTTTAAGACAACCTAATGATAATAGGACCTAACTAAGTGTGAGTTCACTTGATAGACTATGCATTTAGAACGAAATTACCACGGTGTATTATGCATACTCCGAGCTGTTACTGAGAATTTCTATAATAACATATTACTTGACATGGAAAACGCATCCAGGAGTCTATGCTCAGCTGTTAGCATGAGGCATTAACAGACATAGTACCTATAATATTGTAGTTAATTAAATACCCCAATATTACTATAGTCATATTTTTAAATAAATTACTATATTGAATTCTACACTTACGCGTAGGTATATTAGACATTGAAATTAAACCACCTGCGTTGATATTTATGTCAGCCAGATAGCTCATTTTATTCTGGATATAAAATTATATATCAACATTTTAATGTATATGTACCTATGTGTATTAAATCTATTATATACATATTATAATCAACAATTAGTGAACCATATAAGTAAATATTATTAATAGTAATTGCGGTATAGACCACTGACCAGTTAACTGACTGGTCTATACCGCAATTGTGACTACGTCAGTATTCTGAAATGTTAATTTGAATTGATATCAAACTAACTAACCACAAATAGTAACTACGTCTAAAAATAATCATCAGGAAAATCTACTTTCAAAAATATTATTATCATAATATTTATGACACGAAAACAATAATAGTTATTTTGTTAGTAATAATAATAACATGTTAATAAGACAATCTAATAGTGCTTCAGTTTCATGTCGAGGGTGTGTTTAAATACAATACAAGTATGTATACGTGTACAAACGTTTATAACTGAAATAAATACTTGTAGATCAAACAAATATTTACACAGTTCACAATCTGAATGTTACCGAAAAAAATATAGCTTAACACACCATTACACCTGTCATTCTCGAAGGGTTAGGCAGAGACGTACTAATGCCGGTATGTTTTTAGGTCCCATGTAATGAGGGGGGGGGGCTAGACTATCGCTGACAACCGAGAACAATTACAATTACAAACTCCGAGCTGCTACTAAAAATTTCATAGAAACCCAATAACTGAAAAAAAATACAAATTAAAAAAGATTGTTAGAAAAGTCACTCTTTGAATAACGGATATTATTACCATAGTAATTATATAGCAACATCGCACTGACTGAATGAACAAGTTAAACATTTACATATTGAAATCTAATTTTCAGGTTCGTTAGTCCCGAAAGGTTTGCTAAAGAAACAGTAGGTATAATTTGTTAAAATATCATATTTTAGTTGTATTATCTTGATAAAATGTTACGTATGTATTATTTTGATGTAATTGGCTGTGTCACAGTTAAATTAGTTACAGTATAATAGCGGATAGACTGCACAGTCAATATAAACTTCATCATCACTCCACTCACCTACTATCCCACTATTGGGCAGTGGTTCTTCTCATTTGACTGTAAGCATGTCTCCCCTAGTACGGGTTGGAAGAGTTCGAACGTCATCGAGAAAATCTATCAGGCATGTAGGTTTAGCCAAGATATTTTCCATCACCGTTTGAGTATGACATTCTCGCGTAACTTCTAAAAATCAGTACCCCGTGTCTCATAGTCACTAGGCGATCACAAATCCAACATAAAAATGACATGCCCATAAAAAAGTGACTGCAAATTAAGTGTCATTCAAAGCCGGGACTTGGCACTAGATCTATCCACTTCTATTATGACGTTGTGACGCCTTACAGACATCATACTCATGCATATGGAGCCAGGAATTCATAAGCTATGAGTCAAATGTAAGCGTCTGTTTGTCTGGGTTTGAGCTATCTCTCCATGTATCAATTATGTATCAAAATATTTTCCATCCCACTGGTGGGCAACTAGTCTTCTTAGGTTCAGAGAGGTCGGGACAGCTACCACCCACTTAGCCTAGAGTGTGTTGCAAAGGTTCACATGAGTGAAGCCCTCGAGCATGCAAGTTTTCACAAGATGCTAAGTGTTTTTATTGGTTATTCTACGAAATGTTCAGTAGCAGCTCACAGTTATAAAATGGCCCCTATAAAATGAAACCTGATGGACACTCAGTGTGTATATCAGTGCTCCTCTCTTAGGCTCATCCCTTAGGGGATACATGATAATATCCAATGTAGAAATGTTAAAAAGCGATATAAAAATCAATACATATACCTATGTATCAGGACGTTTATGATAAGGTACAGGAGATTTTAGGCACTTAAAAAAAACATTGCACCTCATCCCTATATAAGCTTAACATTTTCCAGCCCCATCACACACAGATAATATGGAGATGTGCGTAATCAAATACTTATACTCCTACTTTGCTATGCTTCGATAACCCTACTTTGCTTCGCTACGCAGTCAGATTTAAAATTAATTAGTAAAACGTAAGTATTAAAGCATTCGTCTGCGATATGACAGTAAGCTTCCTGCTATTACTCAAACTAGGGAAATGCTCCGTGCGATACATAAAGCGAGGGTACTTATGCAGAATCGTGACCCTACATCGTGATTAGCAATACAAATGCATAAATGTTCATTGTACTGAAAACACCAATTTTCACGATCAAAATGTAGTAACATCAATTATTTATTTATTTATTCAACCTTAACACTACAATTACAGGACTTAAACCTAATGCGACTTTTTTTATATTATCATCGGTAACCCATTATTGTCCTACTGCTTGGCACGGCTCGCCTTTCATTTGAGAAGGATTAGGCTATAGTCAAGCTAGCGTACTGCGGGTTGGCAGACTTCACGTGCCATCGAGAAAATCTCAAGCATGCAGGTTTCCTCGCGATGTTTTCCTTTTTGCTTCACCATTGGAGCTTGTGATAAATACGCACATAACTTCTGAAAAGTGGTGCGTGCCTTGGGTTTGAATACTAGACCTATATTATTATGATCTCAGTCCACTGGTCACACCGCTAGACTACCCAAGCTCTATGTGCATAAACTCTATGTGCATCCATTATACCACTGCCGAATAATCAATTAGCCTCATGAAAATGTTAACAACCTACTACACTATAAAAACAGATCGAAAAGAAACAGAAATAGGTGCCGGTTTGATCATTTTGACTTTACTTTTGGAAGTTTCGATATGATTTTACTGAGCAAAGCTGGTCAATTCATTAATGGGATTTTGATAGGTTGCAGTTAAGCCTAAATGCTCTATACAATGGCAAATCAAGTACCTACTTTATCAGTACTTTTAGAACATACATTTATCACCGCGTGTCTACGTTTTTAAGTAAAAATAAAATTGTGAATGTATTTTGGTGACAATAAATACTTTTTGTTTTTTTATTTATTTACTTTAAGGGCTGAACCTGGCCTATTTAAATTCGTCCGATGAAAACAGTAGGCAAAACCAGTAGTCCAAAGCTAGCTGTCTAAAATTAAATGAAAAAGCAAAACAGAATATAAAACAATTGTGTTTTATTATTGTTGTTATTCAACAGCCATAGTAAAAAGCTGGCTTAATCACAAACACAAACTCGACAAAAGCACTTATCTTCATTTTCAACTGTAACTTCTGCAATAAAGTACCCTAAAAACGTACTCCTGACCGTATTTTAAGTCGTAAATATTATTCAGTGTTGCCAAAATTTGGCCACTGTCATTATGATATTTTCGAAATTTGATTGAATTATTATAAATGGCCACAATCACAATCACATGCTCAAACGGTGAAGAAAAACACCGTGAGGAAACCTGTATGTCTGAGTGATTTTCTTGATAACATGTAAAGTCTGTCAAATCACACTTGCCTAACTTGGTAGAGAGAAGCCAGTTACTATGACAGGTCAAGTATATACCTAAAAGTAAAGGTTAGTAACGTAGTATCTATTGTACTATTAACAATTGACTTTAATAGTATTTGACGGATGTCATTCCAAAATACATCAACCACATTTATTACAGTGAACAGAGTACTTCAAAAAGTGACTAAGAACTAAGACTATAAGTGATTAAGGAGACTAATTGAGACCAAGTATCATGTACACTCCAACAAGTTAAGTACCTACCTAATTTTAATTAAAAGAGGGTGCTAAATAAAATTACAGTTTTAATTTACTACTCGTAAATTAAATTATGATACCTACAATTCGCTTATCTAATAACAACGGTACAGTGTACAACGTGTAGCCTAGGAATTTATTTCCAATTCCGTCCGAAACCGCGTGGATTAAAGAGATTAACTACATGATAAAATATCCTGTGTTGCATTGATGAATGTACATATTATTTTTGTACAATCTAAAATTGACATACCATCACATCTTTATACTCGAAGATGAAGCAATCCTGGTTTATATCAACAGTTCAACGAACGGTTGTTGGGGTTCGAAAGTTCTGGAGTAGTGACCCTGGCAGGGTTGAACTGCGACCTGGTCAAAGCAATAGACGTCTAACTGACCCACGTCTGCAGACCTCACGGGCTACATCTAGTTTACCAATAAAGGGTCACTTATACATGTTTACGTATATTGACCGTGTCTACATAAAGGAATCGACGAATAATCCGTAGTATAGACAGACGCCAATAATTATATGGTTCTAGACAACTTACGCCATCTAGGAGTACCTTTTGTAAATTATTTACCAACGTTTTCAGTTATTAGGTTAAAAGCCTTTTTTTCGGTTGAGATTGATTATAAGGACTGTGTCCTCAAAAATTCGAGGGATCAAGTGCTTTCTAATTATATTAGCAAAATATTCGTCGTCTACCCTTAAATGCTAAAATGTACGCTAAAAAAAGTACAAAGATTGCTGTTAAAATCGCTTTAATGTTGAAAGTACTAAAATATATTTAACTATAATGTTAGGCCTTATTATACACGTTCATTCATACATGCCCGAAATACTCACTCACACTCACAAATTTATTTCGATAGAATAATTATACCCCTATAGTATTCACTTTGTTGTATAAAATGTTACATTGTCTCCCAAAACACAATAGCTTATTGTGTGATTTTGTGACTGTACCTTTTGTAAAAACGTTGGGGGATGAATAGTCTAAAGAAACCTAAACCTAAACGGTAACTACAGGGTCGGCAACGCGCAAGTGATACCTCTGGTGTTGCAAACGTCTGGAGCTTACGGTAACTGCTCATCATGAGGTCAGCCGTAAGCTTCTTTGCCACCATTGTTGTATAAAAAAAAAAAACAAAATATGCGTAGTAGCTGATTCCCGACAAAAAAAAAGTTTCATTATTAACTTTGCACCCCCGTTTTACACCCCCTTAGGGTGAATTTTCTTAGCGGATGCCTACGTCATAACGTCTACCTGCATGCGATATTTCAGCCCGATCCGTCCAGTGGTTTGGGCTGTGCGTTGATAGATCACTATGTCAGTCAGTCAGTCACCTTTGAGTTATTAATTCCTTCCACACACATTGACAATACTAATAAACGTTTAAACTACTTACCAATCTACAAATTCAACAGCCTTTTATCAACTTAATTGACCCCAACCATAAATAAAATATCACCTCGTTTATAAAGCAATCGAATCAACGAAAATTCCTCTTTACCAGTTAAAGCTATAAATATTTATGGTTCGCATAATAGGGTGGTTCCTTTATTCGGCGACTAATTGCGATGGCGTTTGTCTTCAGCTCATTTAGACCCATTTCGAGCACCAATTATATTTCATATTGGCATAGCGCCGCAACCAGCTGGGACACACAGATTGAACTGCGGATTGGTGCAGAGAATTTTGGATTAAATGTAAGAGAATTCAGGGACTAGTTTTGGTTGGATAGTGCTTCAAGATATCTGAATTTGAATAAGTTTAAATGTAAATAAATGACACATTCAAATTAATGTACCTAAATGTTTATTTATTTGAAGATATATCTGACACTGGTCGTGTCGTGTATACTTAAAAGTATTAGAAAGAAAGAAAATACATTTATTTGCCACAAATAAGAGTAATCGCAAGCGCGACTACTGAGCGTGACTTCCGGGTTCGATTTCCAGGTCGAAAAAAACATTATTAGGTTTTCCCAAGAAAATCTCAGTTGCAGCAACACGGTTTTTTGCTTTGGAAATAGCCATTAAACCAGCACGCCGTAATAACATTTGAACTAAAACATGGCGGTGAGATACTTAATACATATATACTATACGAGTGATTGTATGTAAAGACAGACGACGAAGTAATTGTAAATAAAGATTTAGTATAAAAGATTCGTAAAGAAAGAAAGAAAGACCTATAAGTAATAATAATAAATAATAATATTTCGTTTATTTCTCTCAAAAAGGTACATTAAAAAGTTTTAAACTGTATCGCGAAAGGCAAAATAATTCTAATTCCACAAAACCATTACTAATAAATTCGTCCCTGTCCCGTAGATTGTTGAAAATACATTCATAGATTAATCAAAATCTATACTAGAATTACTGCACACTTGAAAGTAAATTACATACAGTCGTCATTTCGAAACACCGGTTTATTAAACGTAATCAGTTGACAGCCGCGGTCGGAGTCCGCCGGTGCGCAGAGTCGCAGACTGCAGACTCGTTAGTGCTCAGATCTCATTATAAGAAGACCTCGACAGTACCTGCGGTCTGATATTTCATTCTATTCTATTCTATTTCTCAATGCAAACCAAAATGAGAATTGGAAAAGGACAATTGTCATTTCCTCGTTTTTATTTTTTGGTCGTTAAAATGATGTTCAATTTACAACTGGCTGGATATGAAATTTAAAATTGGTTTTTACAGCATAAGTACGGTGCGTTGTAAAGTTATTTAACTTTGTATGAATTATTGAAAACTTCATGAATATAATAATCTGTAGTATATTTTATATTTACATATATTTGTTTAATCAATGTGTACATTAATTAAAATCTCTCCTTCACCAAATGTTGAAGGACAACATCCTTCCAAAGTATGTGATAAATACGCACATAACTAAAAAAAAGTGTGGTTTTGTATAGTTAATGATAGACATTTGCATATAATCTGAACAGCTGAATAATTGTATAACTTTACAGCCTCTTAGCTTTGAGCTAAGTCTCAATTGTGATTATCTTAGTGACTTAGGTACTATTATATTTAAAGAACCGCTGATACTAAACTACTTTTCACTAATTTTTATCGCGGTATATTGTTTTAATCCTTACATTTCGGGCCCTTTAGTCAGCAGACTGAGGGCTTGGGTGTCTTAATGTTATTATTACAAACAGTGGGTACCTAATTTTCTGTTTATTATTGACAATCGGTGACAATAGCCTAGCGGTGTGACCAGTGGGCTGAGACGTCAAAGGTCTCGAGTCTTCGAACCCAAGGCACGCACCACTGACTTTTCGGAAGTGATGTGCGTATTTATCACAAGCTCAAACGGTGAAGGAAAACATCGTGAGGAAACCTGCATGCTTGAGAGATTTGTCTTGATTTCACGTGAAGTCTGCCAACCCGCAGTAGGCTAGCGTGGTGGACTATAGCCTAATCCCTCTTAAATGAGAGGAGACCCTTGCCCAGCAGTGGGACGTTAATGGGTTGATGATGATGATGATGATGATTGACAATCTGATGTAGGTTCTTAGAATGAGCTCACCATATCCTTTGATCTTGCAGTTTATAAAGTATGATGTGGTTCCAGATGGGATCTTGAAATTCTGATGTTTTATTGCGAGGACCTATTTTATTAATCTTTGTCTAACGTTTTTCTAAGGTTAGTTCCAAACTGCTAACATCTAGAAACGGTGGTAAACATTGGCAATGTGTTCATTTACGCGGGACTTTATACCTCTTTTGGCTTGACGTATTCAAAGAGTTGGTTTGAAAAAGAGGCTATTTTAGACTCAAAGCGGTTCTAAAGTCCGAAGTTATCTGAAAAGTGCCTCGAAAAGGTGTCTTTAGTGGTCTTTATAGCAAAGGGTATTATTGTTCGCGATGTTCTTTGTATTTTTATGCAAACATTTGTGACAGAGAACCTATAATGGAGGACCAGGATACCTACTCATGGTCTAATTTTAAATTTGAATAGAATCCAACCATTTTAACTTCATCCTTTTTATCTAACCTAAGTTGGAGAAGATTTCCTGATTTATTTCAAACGTTTACATTTCAAACAAAGTTTACTGCTGAAAATAGATCAACATTTTTCCTACCACTGTTTGTAGAGCAAGTTTTAATCTAGTCCGTAAAATAAAAATACCGTCCACGCATAACACTTTCAATAGAATTCAAATATCACATGCATTGGTATATTTCATATTTGACTCCCTGCAATTCAAATTGAATTGTCGGCGTCCAATATCTTTTCACTTTCGAATTGATTTTTTACACGTACACGAATATTAGATATTGAAACAAAAGTGTGACATGGTGACCTTGGCAGACGTTGACGTCAAGATTCATCATCATCATCAGCCTATAGTCGCCCACTGCTGGACGTAGGCCGCCCCTAGTGAACGCTACAGAGCTCGATCTTCAGCTCTTCTTCTCCAGTCGCTGCCAGCTGTGTTCCGCAAGTGGTCGCTCCACCTGACTAGCGGCCGTCCTATACTACGTTTGCCGAAATTGATTGCGCAACGTAGTTTGTGCTTAAAGAGATGAATGAATTCCAACAATTAATTAAAACAATTCTCAATAATTCACGCTATCTCTTAAATGCTGTAATTATGTATAATTATTTTATCGTTTATACAAGATGATTGACTGCAGTAATTAAAACATTTACTATTATGGAGCATTCAATAGCATGTAATTAATTAGTTGGAATTACGTACGAAAACATTATAATGCAATCATTTTTATTATGCACTAACTAATTCTGTTTCCATGGCCATGGTTTTCCTCTGAGAATGACAGGGGTTAGGCTATAATCCACCACGTGGATTGGACTATAACCTAACCCCACCTTAGCACCTTGCAGGGTTTTGAAATTGTTTCGACATGATTTTTAAAATTCAAAAGTTCTTACAACTGAATTGAACTCGATATCTGGGGGCACGGCAGTGCCCCCGCCAAGTCGAGCAAAAAAAAAGCGGCACGGCCGTACTATACTTTTCTCGAACCAACTCAGGCCATTTTAGACCTCCTATAACTTCGTTGCGAATTAAACTAGAAGCCCGAAATTTCATAACTCAAGCACGCATTGTGTAAACACGGTATATTTCAAATTTCATTTAATTTGAACCAGTAGTTTAAGAATGATAACTAGTCAAAGTTTCGTAATTTTGTCACTCACTCACTGACTGACCGATCATCAAAACTCTAAGGCACTTCTAGCAGACATAGAAGCTTCAAATTTAGAATACAATGAGTGTTTAGCATTTAGTGTTATTTGTAAATAAAGGGAAAACTAAAATATCTCGCAATTTCAGTCTAGTTTTTTAAATTCACTAACTGCATAAATAACTTTGTATTCCTATACAAATATATAGGATTACAAAGTTACGTTTGCATTACATTTTGAGTGAATCGTAATTATAGAATAATAGGTGTAGATAGGTATCTAGATATAATTATGTTCAATTATCATCATAATCATCATAATTTCAGCAAAATTTCGTCCACCGCTGGCATAAGCCTCCCCCAAGGAATTCTCGACGACCGGTCCTGCGTCACCCGCATCCAGCGGATTCCAGCGACCTTTACCAGGTCGTCGGTCCACCTTGCCGGAGGCCTATATACGCTGTGACTTCCTGATCGCAGTTGCCACTCGAGAAATTTCGAGCCCCAACGGCATTCAGTTGTTCGGAGCAATGCCCTGCCCGGCACTGAAGTGGCAGTGCCACTTGAGTTTGGCGATTCTTTGGGCTAGGTCAGTGAAACTCCTAACATAGCCTTCTCCATCACTCTATGAGCGACTGTGAGCTTTCTTATAAGGCCGATTGTTAGCGGCCACGTCTCGGTGTTTTTACTCATTACTGGCAACACACAATCGTCAAACACACTCGTCTTGAGACATTGCTCTATTTGGGACGAAAAGAATTGGCAAAGCTTCCCGAACGCCACCCAGTCGAGATGGATCCGACAATTGACCTCTTCCTTTAAGTTGGACATACCTACCACGTAAATGTAATCGTCAACAACTTCGAGGATAGAGCTACCGACCTTCAGCGGAGTCCTAGTCAATATTCAACATCACTTTTATCTTGTTCATGTTCGTTTTAAGACGATACATTCATGAGCTCTGCGGAGGTCGTTAATAATAAACTAAGCTATTCAGTGGTCTCAGTACCAGTACTCAGTATGGTCTATGGTACCTTTCGAAAACGGGCTTTCTCGGGAGGCAGGGAGTCGTTGAACCTGCGAACGGTTCTGTTTGTAATGTTTGAACTAATTATATTCAAAGTTAACTTTGATACATTGAAATAGGAATGTTATGAATGTTAAGGAAGTTATAATGCAGTTGTACCAAAATCGGGAAAAGTATTAAGTAGATTAAATTGCCCGAATTTGCCATGAAAGAAAGAACACAATTAATCATAACCGCGGCCAGCGAAGGTAATTGGTCCGCGCCACAGTTTCCACGCTTCCCGTCCGTCACAGAAAGTCGACCGTTTTCTTCCATGCAACCCTTGGGTCTTGCTGCGATATCATAGGTATATACACAAACCACGTTTTATTGAACCAATGCAAATTGTATCATTCAGAATGGGTATAACAATTTTAATAATCTTAATATTAATCTAATTCTGTAGAAAAATAATAGGTTAAATGTTTTTAAAAATTAAAGCTTTTTGATTCCGTCAGTGATCACCGTACATTCGTTTAAGTTAATTATCTGTTAAGCTTGATGTTGAAATTTTCTGTTCAGTACATTGACAGTATTTATTCTGAATGAGAGATAACAATTTAACATGATGACGTAAATTGTAACATCAAAACCTCCGAGAAAAACCCTTAGAGACAGGGAGTGGGCTTTGAGAAAAACTCTAGAAAGCTGAAGATTATAATATTAGCGCGTTTATAATATTAGTAAGGATAATATGTAGTACTTGTGAGATACTTTGTATTTCCATGCGATGCCCAAGTCAATCTAAATCTAAAAGTAGAGACTAAATAAATTAACCGACTTGGTATTACATGGATCTCACAACTTTTTACGGTAGAAGAACTGAGTGGCGCGACTTGGGTTTTTTACAGGTATGTTTTTGATGGCATTTAACTTACCAGGTCATATTATCAGCGGTTGAGGTAATCATCATCAACGCATTAACGCCCCACTGCTGGGCACGGGTCTCCTCTCATTTGAGAGGGATTTGGCTATAGTCCACCACGCTAGCATACTGCGGGTTGACAGACTTTATATGCCATCGAAACAAATCTCGCAAGCATGCAGGTTTCCTTACGATGTTTTCCTTCACCATTTGAGCTTGTGATAAATAAAAGAAAAAAGACAGCTCTATTTCTCCGCAATTAAGGTAGAATTTTCTTCAATTGTATTCATATTAAAATTCTGTAAAAATTAAAATAAACTTGCAATAAATCAATACGCAGCGTAAATGACGACCCGTACCCTTTTCTTTTATTTTTTACTTCTGAGAATAAATCAGATTTATCGACCAAATGGAGACTAGATACCAAGTTAGTCTGGTTGAAACGAAGAAGAGTAGAGCGTGAAGAAGTTTTATTTCTTTCTTTTTTTGGACATTTGTATTTGGATTTTTTTAGTAACCGTCCAGGCTTTTGACCTCATTCATATTATATGGGACCTCAAACCATAATTTGGCGGTAATTATGGATTTACTAATTGCTTACACATATGCCAATTTGTTGGCTCCGACAAGTTCTAGAGTGGAGACCGCGCCTCGGCAAACGTGGTGTAGGACGCCCCCCGGCTAGATGGAGTGACGACCTAAAAAAGTTAGCGGGGATAGACTGGATGAGGAAGGCGGAGGACGGAGTGTTGTGGCGCAGTTTGGGAGAGGCCTATGTCCAGCAGTGGACTGCGATAGGCCGAGTGTTGATGATGATGCCAATTTAGGGATTTTTCTTACGGATCTGACGGGTGCTTTGTAATATACATTGAACATATAACTGGTCATAGTTTTGGCCTATTTTATGGCAATATCAATACAGGTACCACTTTATTATCCGTAAATTATAAATCTAATTTAAAATATATCTTTACGGGGACGACAGGCATGACGATATGTATGTATGTCCTTTCATTGAAACCAACAGCGTATACGTAATATAATGTTGCTGACATTGAAAACCGCGACGACTGGCGACACCGACGCAAGATGCAAGGTCGTTGACTTATTGCCAATACTGCCATTTCTGGCAAATTCGCTATTTAATTAAGAACACTACAACATACATACATGTACTCAGGGTAGTCATTGACGAAAATATACTATCACGCCCGTATTGCCAGAGGATTGGTAAAGGACTAGGTGAAGGGATATTTTGAATTAAATTTATTGTTTTAAAATTTTAACGTGGCATATTGATAATACCATGAAACGGGCCGACTCCATGACCTGTGACTTTGACCATCTTCATCATCATCATATACTTTGAAGGATCTAAGTCGTCGGGATTAAATAATATGTATCATTAAATAATACGTATGTACACGCAAGAAAATCTGTAAAAACTAGTTTTATTTCAATTTTAAATCGCGTAATAAATCAGTAACTGCATTTTTATGGTTTTTATGTACCCTTTTTTGCGAAAGCATGCACCACAACCTTGGATGGTTGTGAGCCCTGCACAGATCAAATGTCCAGACTCCTACTGAAAATTTCCTAAAACAAATATCCCAATGAAGAAAGAAATAAAACTCCTTCGTGCTCTACAATTGCATCTAGACTAATGTGGTATCTTGTCACCATTCGGTTGTTAAATCTGATTTATTCTCAGAAATAAAGAATAAAAGAAAAGAATGAAAACGTGTCGTCTTTCATAAAGAATCTTCACGGGACATAAGTCCCACTGTATTATATTTGTATAGCTTGGTATTATTTGATCTGATAAATTTATACATATTACATATATGTATAAATTTCTTGTAAGTTATGCACTCGCAATACAGCAGAAATACTTCCTCTCGAGTGAACTTCACTGTGAACCACAGTAAATGGCGAGTGTTTTTTGGAAATCCCAGTAACGTATTATTGATATTGGGGACAATCGATAAGATCTTATATTTATAGCAATAAGTACCCGTTTCCTAAGAACTGTAGAACCAGAAATTAAAGATGTAGAAACAAAATAGGGAACTATTAGCTATGGCTCTGAAGACGGAACCAGAGAAAATAATTAAATAAAAACTCACTATTACGTTCTAGAAAAACGACTCTTTTTCCCCACAAAAGTAGCAAATTTCTTGAACGACACTTGATAATTATCTGAGACACAAGCACGTCTTTAGCAATTACATGAAACACGTAATAACATACCAAGATAAAAGACAGTGGAAAGGTAATTGCGTACGATGTGAGACTCTGAACAAAAGAGTTGTTGTGTTACGCAACTTTAGGGTCTTCCTATTGTCCCCATAATTTGAGTAAAAGTAGTGGATTGTACATAATTTGAGGTAATTCATAGAGGAACTGTCCTCAGGTTTAATATTTTTTTCTGTTGGTATTCATATAGATAAAGAAAAGGATAATATTTCTTACTCAGGTACTGATACCAATATATTTTACTAGTGTCCTCCTATTGTATGATTTACTAGATAAAATTTTTGTAACAGTTTTTTAGTACAAACATTTATGTATTAATAAAATACTCCTGCTTGCCAAATAAATCCTCTCTAAATCTATGTATCATCATCAACCCATTAACGTTCCACTGCTGGGCACGGGTCTCCTCTCATTTGAGAGGGATTAGGCTATAGTCCACCACGCTAGCCTACTGCGGGTTGGCAGACTTCACATGCCATCAAGACAAATCTCTCAAGCATGCAGGTTTCCTCACGATGTTTTCCTTCACCGTTTGAGCTTGTGATAAATACGCACATAACTTCCGAAAAGTCAGTGGTGCGTGCCTTGGGTTCGAACTCGAGACCTTCGACGTCTCAGTCCACTGATCACACCGCTAGGCTACCACAGCTCTCAATCTATGTATATTTCACAGAAAATACTCTAGACTAAAAAGTTGATAAACTATTCAACTACTAAATATAAAATCGTGGTAAACAGAACTAATAATAACTCGTTGAGACCGATCATTTCCTGAACGTTTCCCATCACTATTAATGTTGCTTTGAGTGCATTAAACGCATAACGTTCATTATGCTCACTTAGCGCTTACACTTTCACTATCGGCGCTACTCTAGCACGATACCACGTGTTTATAATACAAATCATTGCAGCAGTAGAGGTAGGCCGGTTCTTCTCAGGGAATTATCTCTTCATTAAATATTGTAGTTTAATCCTCAAAAATAGAAGAATTATTGACGTAACAAACAACAACAACAACAATTGTTTTTCCTCGTAAGTGCGACTGTTTATCAAGATGTCTTAGGTTCGAAGAACATCGAGCTAAGTGTTATTCGTTTTTTTTTTTAATTTTCAGTAGCAACTTGGAGTTTGGGTTAATTCCCGATTGATGGTAATAGCCTCAACCCCTATTATTGGAGCGTAAGACATACCGATAAAATGTGAGTGTACATTCGTACAACTCTACCTAACTCTTCGGAGATGACAGGTGTGATAGTAATTCTTTATTGTACTCATAGATAAAACTGCACATAAAAACTATACTTTTAAAGTGTCGTGCACAAATGCGAGCTTAATTCAAGATTGAATTTTCTTCCAGCAAACCTTTGAGTAAGAGAGAGAATGGAAATATCAATAGTGGAAAATATCTTCGGGGTAGTATTTCAATGTTCGATGAAATATAATTCTTTTTAAATAATTAAAATAAAAATGGGCGGGCGCGTGGGTGCCGTAAGACGAGTGTGGAAAATGCATATAACCAATAAATTAGTCGTAGAATACGATTCTTTCATTTTCCCATCAATTTATATTTAATTTATCAAAGTTAAACTTTATGAAATAACGTAGTATTGTATTGTAACGTACATTTTAGCAGAAGCTATCGGTGGGTCTAGAGTAAGCAATCTGTTTCTTTATTTAATATCATTATTTGAACAAACAACATTAAGAGTTCTTAACATCCTACTGAGTACTTCTTAAGTATTCATGAACCTTTTGCTCTATGGAGCTTCAGTAAATACCAACTTGGCATTAAAACCAACTCCTAGAAAAAATCTTTTGAAACACAAAAAGTCTCTAAATCTCATAAAGACCTTAGCTCTAGGATAAAAGAGGCGACATTTTCTCTCGCACATTTTGAAAACGTTATTAAACGCTTTGTGAAAATAACTTGGCATTTCTACCTTTTTTGTAAAAAGTGCTTATGTTTTGTTTAAAGAAAATTAATACGACTTATATAAACATTAGTAGGTACTATTAAAGAAGCAATTCGAAATTAACTTAATGTTAACATAATTTTAAACATGTTAGTTACTGTACATTTATTTTATGTTTATTAGTGTAAAAGAGGATTTAAATAAAATTAATAGACTGGCTTCAGTTCAGTTTTTCCGTGACCAAAGATGCTGCCATACGATCCGAAATCGATCGAAAAAATTTAACACCTAATATTGTGTTAGAAGAATACTTCATTATTATGAAGTATTCTTCTATAATACAGTACTTAAGTTTCAAATTAACAAACATCATCAACCCATAATTTTCCCAATACTGGGCAGGGGTCTCCTTTCTTTTTGAGAGGAATTAGGCTATTACCTAGTCCACCATGCTAGCCAACTGCGGCTTGGCAGACGTCACATGCCATAGAGAAAATCTCTCAAGCGTGCAGATTCCCTCAGCATGCGATAAATACGTACATAACTTCCGAAATGTCTACATACTACATACATAACCTCGAGATCTTTGATGATATCTCAGTCCACTGGTCACACCACTAGACACAGAAATTAACATACAAATATAATTAAACATTCGCCTGGATTTGTTATATCAAATCTATGGATTCAAAATACCAGTATAATTAAATACAACTAATGAATTCAACTAGTTCTGAGATTCCAAGACTATTTGTTCTGTACATACAGTTACAATTGGTTGCAAGAAGTTCCTATAATATATTCAAGAAGTTTCTTCGACTCAATTTGATTACTGCGCTCTCAGAGGAATTTAACTAGACTCAGTTAAAGCGTAATCATATTTTCGGTTAGTTTCTGTATAAAATCTTAATATTTAAATCAAATTAATATAGAAGTTAGAAGTAAGTACTTGTAACTCAAATATTTTCTTGTTATCTACATACCACATATGCCTCGTTGAATAAGTAGTTTGCTCGCGGGACTTCTGAGCGGAATGTCCTGGGTTTGATTCCCAGGTCAAGGTGAATTGAATTTTTACTTAGAAAGTATCAGTAGTAGGTAACGAGTGTAGTTGTACGATGAATGGCAAAAAGGTCGCCCCTTCCTATATGGGAATTACCTTCTTTGCTTACGCCTCCGGGGATATAAGCGTGATGATGTGTCAAAGTTACCGTTTTTTTTTAAATAAAATATTTTATTTCATTAACATTTCGCATATAACATAGTGTGGCTAGAACCACCCAGGAAGCATGTAGTAATGTTTGTGTTGGGTGACTCTATGTTGATTATGTTTATTATAATATTTTTAGATATATTTTTTAAAATATATATTATTTTAACTAGATTTTAATATCTTGGCATCCGTAATACGAAGACAATATAAATTATAATCACAAAAAATAATTCGTAAATTATTATTATCGTCGAAATTTTAACCATCAGTAAATGTTCAGAAAGCTACTTATAGTTTTGATTTATACTTACGCCGTTAAAGATCATTTTATACATGCGCAAGCGCAGAATGCAGTGATCGAACAGGTTCGTCAAAGTTCATTCGTTCCCCATTCATTACTACAAAGGCCGTTGACTGCGGGCGTAGTCGTCCGGTCGCTCGGTCGCGCGGCCATATTTATCCGCCATATTGGCAGCATTGATGCCATGTGGACTTATGTTGGCTCCCCTGACTAGCATGGCTAACTTCAAGCCACAACCGTCTCACGCGAACGTTACGTTAGTTATGTTTTGAACTGTTTGTGCGTCGGCGCACAGTTTATAAATAAACAATTTTTATTTATTTATCAATGGATTAAACCTATTTGTTTACGTTGACACTAAAATATCGTCTATTGTGTTATTTTTACGCTATGCCGGGCATTGTCAAGTGATAAGTGTCCGTTAAAATTAACGTTTCAGTGAAAGTTTGGTTATGTTGACAGTTGAACTCATTAAAACAGTTGATTAAACCGTGTTTGTGATAAAAAAAACATGTGTAATTAGGTGATTATTGATTGTGTTTCTTTTTGTGACAGGAGATGTGTTGTGTTTACGTCATGTGAAGGCTTTAACCTACGCCCGCCGCCGAGATCTCGCAGAGCCCGGTCTCAGACCTCCAACCATTTATAGCAATGATTCGAATTAATTTAGTCTCAAAAAGGCACGATTAAGTTATGTTCCATTGAAACAAATTTATGTTGGCAAACATCTGTTTCCGGAGAAACCGCTTGACATCGTAAAGGTGTCTCTAACTTCGTTTACTGCTACTTTAGTTTCATGATTCCTGTTTAAATTATGTAGTTAAAATAGTTGCCAATTTAATGGCCACCTAAAACTTTTACAGTGTAAAGTATTTTATTGATAGCGTCATTGAATGGATTTATTTTGCGTTTAATATCAAACACTTAAATAAATAGAAGTAGCAATAGGCACTTTTACTAAATACTTTATATTACCTTACTTAACATGAATAATATGCAAACAGTATTTATTACATCGTTATACCTAAGGCAATTTGAATAGTAAGTTTTTATTCAGTTAATATTGTTCAGTTTTTGCTAATTTCAGTTGATATTAATAAACACCGGAATAATCGTTACTATCAATTATCACCATCGTTATATCATCAATTAATTTGTTCATTATTTATTTTAAATACCATAAAAAAGCAATAACTGTTAAACATACATAATATAAAAAATGTTCACCGATGAATGAAATGATCCAACAAATATTCACAAACACAACTACAATAAAATTGTTTCAATTTTGTGGCAAAACAGAGTCGTGTATTTTATGAAACGATACATTTATCTCCATGGCTACCATAAGGCCCGGTTTCGGAGATGTGTTTTGAATAACCATTCAGACATCGTTGCGGAGAGGAGACATGGAAGTAACGAAATCATATCGTTACTTCCTTATCTCCTCTTGGCTTTAATGGAAACTGGGCCTAATACACCATAATATAGTTAAGCCTTTAATAGCTTCAGATACCACTTCTTCCTCAAGTACTTATAAAGCTAACTTAACCACAGCACCAACTTACCCCATAAACATATTACGTAATGTCAAAAGACTATTCCATAATATTATAAACCCATTGTCCTATTATGAGTGTAGAGAATTGATAATCCACAATAACTGTACGTAAACATGTTATTTAAATAAAAGGAAATCACAAATCAATGCGTAATAATTTAATTGAAAATACAGATTTTTTTCAAGTGTATTGTTTTCGTGACTTTTCCTGGTATTGTAATCATGTCACTGTTAATTTAAAACTACAGTCAAATAATTAGAATTAAAAACATTTAAGTAGGTATGACGTAAATGTAGTTACCCAAACCTTAATTAGGTCTATAATATGTGGGTAACTTTTAGTATGAAATTCCAGTATTACACAAATCTATATTGATTTGTGTAAAACTTGCTAATGATAGGTAAACATGTGATTAGCGCGTAGTCAGACACCGCAAATGAGGAAAACGAAACATTAATTTAGTAAAATGAGTGTTTGTTTTCCGTTGAATATGTATCAATGTTAAAAGGGATATTAGCGAATATTTCCCTTATTATCGCGCATTACACACGTGAATACAAACGCAAAACCTTACGACAACTAAGTAACATAACTCAAAAACTATTTAGTGATGTTTTGTACAGGATCACTAGTTACCCAAACTTAAACAAAATTACTTTGGTTGGTCTACTACTGCTCTCATCAACTCATCTCTACTGTCCCACTACTGTACTCAGGTCTCCTCTCAGTTGATAAGGATCAAGCTATGGTCAGCTATGCTAGCCATGTGGGTCGGCAAGCTTCACAGGCCATCGAAAAAAAATCATGCATACTTTTTTCCTTACAATGTTTTTGATCATCCCCGTTAAACGTTTGATCAAATTACTGTCTGATAAAAATATGTTTGGCAAAGAAGTGGTACTCACAGACAAAATTGAACTATTCAGCATGTTAGAATTAGACAGCATTCTAAAAACCGACAATTAATCTAGTCTTATATAGACATGACCAATTCACTATCATTTCAGCACTAGCAGATAGCAAAGTTTTTGTTGTTGCAAAACTATGTTCCTGGTCCTCTCTAACTGAATTTAGTAGGTACAAACCCCACCGAGAATTGCTATTTCCATTTGGAAAGTATTACCATTTCGTAACAAACATTGTAAATACTTAAAATCAGTCAGCGTTTAAGTTTTTTCCGGCTGTTAGTTGCAGTCTGATCATGTATTGTGCTTTGCCAACTACAGGTTGTGCAAATTCATTCATTTGATCCTTTGTGTAACCACCGACGCTTGTTCCACCTCTGCTGGTTCACAGAGCACTAAGCCGTGAAACTTGTTAGTAATAATAGGAGTTTACCTATGGAACCTTTTTAGCTGCTATTTGTCTATGGTAGCTCAGCCTGAATTTCATCAACTATAATATAATCTATGATTCAACAAAACTTTCAATTACTCGGAAGACTATTTGTATACACAAAAAGTCTTCCGAGTAATTGAAAATTTTGATAGATGTTATTGTGGAATGCAAAAGCGTGTATGCCTTTTTTAATTCCACAATCACATCTCATTCAATCTCACATACCATTATATTATTTATTGTTTCTGAAATAAAGAAGAAGATTGTATAGTCGATATTGAATAATAGTTAAACTGTCTTGCATAATACATTAGCCTGCCAGACTGCTAAAACAACACTCAACAATATTTAACTCAGTTCGAGTAACAGGAAAAATATTTGATAGACCTTTACGACTATAACGTTAAAACTAAAAGGACCTTTTTAGTGCCCAATCACAGTAAAATTAAGCTCCAAAGATTACGAACACATTTTAAAGGTGTGTTTCACGCAGTTTCAAAGTTATTCAATCGTTTTGTTAAAGCTGTAAGATTTCGAAAACGGTCGTGTAATTAATTACCTCGACTTTATTTAGCTATAAAACTATTTTATTTCTAGCTAAAAATAGTTAGTGAGATTGTAAATTGCCTGAAAGCTACAATAAATATAAGGCAAGACAAACATTAAATAATTGACAGTCGCTATCAATTTCGGTGTGCCTCTTGGATCACCATCATCAACCGATTTACTGTTTCACTATTTGGGTGTGCCCCGGCAGGAGACACGTGAACCTCCTTCCATTTAAGAGGGATTAGGCTCCAATAGGCACGTTATCTTAGTGCAGGTTGGCAGACTTTACTGGCCATCAAAAAACTCTCTAAGCTATGCAATTTTCCCTAAGATGTTTAGCTTTCCTGTTCAAGCGATAAATACACACTTGACTTCGAAAAGTCATTGGTGCATGGCGTGTATTAATTATTAGTAACTGGAGACCATTTACTTCACAACAGTAAGCCATCACAGCTCAGGACAGATACAAGAGACAAAGAACGATCTTTATCTCAACGTTGACAGCAAAAAGTAATAACTCAAACAGTCTAAATAAGCATTTCTGAAGTCCAGACGTTTTAACGACACTGAAATACGAATTCACAGTTTTGGAATCCCATTTGGCGTTGACCTGGGCTATCGCGTTTGGTAATTGCGATTTATTCACTATCCATTGCGCTATTCGTGCCAAGTTGTCAGTGAACGTTATTGAAATAACTACGTAAAAGCCCAATGGAACGAAAATGTGTTCCACGAACCGTATCTTGGCGTGAAGTGACATAGAGAATTACCATTTTAATAGTATTCTTCGGAGTTGGACTTCCGTAACATGCACAAAATCGACTTATTTGCATAAATATCACAGGGTAGCCGATAAAGGGTCCCTTTGTTAACGCGTTTCCCCTATATTCTTATCCTGTTTCGTTTCCTGAGCTTGATGGAGATGATTGTGTTTATCTGACCCTACTTTGTTGAATAAATACTCTTTTAAAATAACATACCATCACGCCTGTCGTCCCCGACGGCTATGGCAGAGGTTTACTAATATACACCCACATTTTGCCGGTATGTTTTAGGTCCTATGAAATAGGGTGGCAAGACTATTGCTAACCGAGCATGAATTCTAACTCTGAGCTACTACTGAGAATTTCATAGAAAAAAATATATTTTATTAAGTCAAAAATAAGAAGTTCTTTTGTGTGCGTTAACCTTTGCTCAACAATAATTTTAACATGTCCTTTGCTCTACTAAAACGCTTTCTATAAATGGACTCATAATTAAAGCAAGTTGTTAATTAAGTATTCAGTCTTTGCAATGATCCAAATAAGCGTTTTCGTAATTCACATTGCAATGTTTCTGTTCATAAATAGAACAATCACCCAATAAGGTTAATTAGTCAATGTTACTAAAATAGGTATATACGTAAATCTATATTAACATAACACTTTATTAAATTACTTTTTAAACTTCAAACTTCTTTATTATTATACTAGCTTATTCCCACGACTGTCCGCTTGCTACTTAAAAAAAAGTTTCATACAACTTTGCACCCCCGTTTTACCCCCTTAGGGGGTGATCCTTTTTGAAGCAGATTCATCATCATCAACTCATTTATTGTCCACCGATAGGCACGGTTCTCCTCTCATGTTAAAGGGATTAGGCTAGTCCTGCACGGTGGCGGGTTGGCAGACTTCACACGCCATCGAGAAATTCTCGCAGGCATGCAAGTTTCCTCACAATACTTTCCCTTCACCGTTTAAGCATGTCATTATTACTTAAATTATATTTATATTTAAATTGTCTTGCTATTTATTTCTATATTACCATTAACGAAGCACCTTTTTATTTAGGTATATAAAAATATTATAATTTAATATTACTGACAAAAAAATCGTGCATGCCATAAACTAAAGAGTTCCTTTTTGTAATCGAAATTCATGCATCAACGACCACCAATTGATTTTTTTATAACTAAAAAATGATTTGAGACAAGATATTTAAACGGCTGTTCTTTTTCTAATCGTCACACAAAAGAGGATATTACGCACAAAAGTAGTTCGTTTAAACGATACAATAAAAAGGTATTGTTGAATCGATCTGTAATCGAAATCGATTTAATAAAGACAGCAATGTAACGATAGAAGAAATAAATGGGATAGTAGGAACTATTCGAACTTATTAAACAGTACATTTCATATCCTGACATGGTCCATCCCAATATCATATTGGACCTACCTATTATATCCTGATGATAATGTCATTGTAGCCTATTGACATTTGCAATACCGGGGTGCCACTCGCGCGTTACCGACCACTGTAAAAATCGTTTTAGATTTATTATTTGTATATTCGTTCATCCACATCACAGTGTCCATCTATCAATAAAGAAGTAATTGTAAACCATGGCAATATTACAATATACCGACATCCCCACACAAGACATTCTGCTTCAACTAAGCATGGAATCAATTATGCGGTTCAAATATCCTTTGATCTCTTTCAATTGTAATTATCGTCACATACACAGAACCTTATAATTATAATCTGTCCCAAGTGACCGTATCACAAGGACATATGCTTTAATTATTATCATCAGCTTTCATGCGCCGCCGCCGGTGCATTGCATACGACGCCATCTTGATCCATTTAGTTACGTTACAAAGATACCCATAGCTTAATTTTTTTTTTTTGGGTTTGGTAATATTAATTGAATGTATTTATTGAAAATATAGTAGACTAGCGGTCTGCCCCAGCTTCGCACGGGTAGATATAAGATTTTAATAATTATTAAAAAAAATGAACACAGTCATCACTATATGGCAGTCCATATAGTGATGACTGTGTTCATTTTTTTTCACAGTGATTCGTGTGATAACTTAAATAATGCAGTCATTATTAAAGTTATCACACGAATCACTGTTTCAAATATAAAAGAGCTTATGTTCACGGAATACGGATATTGTAGCATTATAATGATGAAACAATTATTTAGATCTGTCCAACAGTTTTAGAGCCTATTCAATACAAATACAAACAAAAGAATCAAAACTTAAGCCCATAAAGTAAAAGCTGATGAACTAAACAATGATATACGTTCAATATTATTTACTCTTGTCTTAGGTAATTAGACAAACAATAATTCTTTCTTATTTTACTAGTAATAAAATATAAAATGGCTTGTAAACAGCGACTCAAGCTTACGCCCATTGACGCTTCGTTTTAGTAAAAACGTGCTAAAACTTAAAACCTTTCTAAAGCCGAAACTCCCCGGAATCGTAAAAAAAAAGATAGAGGTACAAATATAACAAAGAGTGTAGGACTTTAGTGCGAGGGTCGCGGTCCATTTAAATAAGAAGTAAAACACCTGCTACCTGATCGACACGCAGCTATGTTCATGTTTGTTGGTTCCAAATTCAAATCGTGTTGGCTTTTTTTTTTCAAACAACAACAATCAAGCAAAGGAATCCATTGTTTGCTTTGAGAATGTCTATGGTTTGAATATGTATTCTGTCTGTTTAGAAGATTTCGAAATGTTAATATAAATTAATTTTAACTCTTCTATCGTCAACTCATTTTACTGTCCCACTGCTGGGCCCGGGTCTCCTCTCATTTGATAGTGATTAGGCTACAGTCCATCACACTAGCCTACTGCGGGTTGATAGACTTCAGATGAAATCCAAAATATTTCTTAGGCATTCAGGTTTCCTCACGATGTTTTTCTTCACCGTTTGCGGGTGTAGCTTCGTAAAGTGCTGTGCCTTGGGTTTGAACTCGAGATCTTTGACTCAGATGACGACCTACCACACAACTAGACTATCATCACAGCTTTCTTCAACTCTTATGTGGACAGGTAAAATATATATACGCTTGGTGGCCGATGTTACTGCTTAAATTAAAAAGTCGGGGTTGCTTTAGAAATATCTACACACTTATATACTCGTACTTCTTACACGGAACCGTTAAACTGACACTTGGGCACCATTCTGTGTCGAAGGCACTGACTATGGGATGTCCTCAAGGTTCTGTAATCGGGCCGTACCTTTGGAATCTGGGATTTGATGATTTTCTCGCGATACCGCTCCCGCACGGCTGTTCATTGACTGGTTACGCGGACGATGGCCTTCTGCTCATTCAGTCAAATACGCGGTCTGGTCTCGAAAACTTAGCCCACTCGTGTTTACATTTAATATCCGCGTGGGGCGAACGGAACCGCTTAACATTCGCGCCGCAAAAAACCTTTCAACTAATCTTGAAAGGTAGTCTTAAATCCTCGCCTAGCATCAAATTCGATAACGTCACCGTAAAAAGAAAGGAGTCAGTATGTTACCTCGGTCTCGTACTAGAAAATTTTTTTTCATTTATTGAACACATTAAAACTGTGGGTGAAAAAGCTAAACGTAACTTTTATGCTTTGACTAGAATATCTACGGCTACATGGGGTTTATCTTTTCATACATTAAAAACCATCTATGGGGCTACTTACCTAGGCTGTATGTGCTACGGAGCACCTGTTTGGGCCGATAGGGCCACCATAGGTGCGGTACGACGTAAGTTACTTCAAAGTCAGCGTCTAGCATTGATATTTTTATGTAAAGCATATAGGACTGTTAGTACGGAAGCACTACCAGTACTCGCGGGAGTGCTGCCGGTCGATCTCGAGGCACAACGACGTGCTGCAATGTATTTCGCTTCAAGAGTGCACTTGAAAAATGAATTCCTTTTAGAACGTGACCGGGCTAAGATTATTAGATTGTTTAAACCCCAGGCCGACGTTTGGGAGGAACTCTTAGACGAATGGCAGATAAGGTGGGATTCTTCTACTAAGGGCCGCCATCTCCACCAATTCTTTCCATCCGTTCGTGAGCGGCTGGCGAGGACTTGGTTGGAGGTGGACCACTGTGTTGCCCAATTCCTTACAGGACACGGCAACTTTAAAAGTAATTTTTTTCATTTAAGCTTGTCTCCTCACCATTGTGCCCTTGTTCAACGTATAACTGTGAATACGAGCAATCTGCACATCATATCCTGTGGGAGTGTAGTCTATGGCAAAGTGAACGCAATATTATGCTCGATAGTCTGCAAATTATATCTGGGGTGATTTATTACTCGGACCTTGTTGCGACTAGGATGAATTTCCGTGCGTTTAAGCGTTTTTGCCATACCTATTATTGGAATCAGATATAATAGCTCACATTATTAGGACCCATAACTTATTAATTTATCATCCGTGGTGCCTGGCAACTGGGCTTAACTCAGTTGTAAACATCTGTTCTCATATCAATGACATGTAAATTCTATTCTGTCTCTCGCTTGATAAGGAGGGAAGTGAAAAAACTGATATTTTTCTTACTCCTCCTATATAACTTCATGATTAATTTCGCTGCGGGTTCCAAGACAGTTAAAATCATTCCCCTGGGACACGTCGGACTTCATTGTCTCGACGATTTTCTGGATAGTTACTATTGTTGATCCTGGTTTACAGGAGTTGCAGTAGTAGGGATTTGGGTGGTGGGCAAGTCCCAATTAAAAAAAAAAAAGGTAAAATATACTTTATGTTATTAATAAATCATGTAGAGAGGAGCCTTTTAGCGTGGTGGACCATAGCTTAAATTCCTCTTAAATGAGAAGAGACCTGTGCCCAGCAATGGGACTATGATTGGATTGATGATGATGAATATCTCTCCTGATTCCTAAAGTTGAAGTTACAAATTGTGTAATTATGATTCCTTACGGTTGTATGACAAATACGACCAAGTGTTTTTTCTTCATTAAAGTCTTGTAATCGATTACGATGAATGAAGGATCTGACAAATTGGTCGATGATATATTACAAGCTGCCATTACGGTATTAGTACCTGCCTACTCCATTATTTATTATTATCATATGAACCGACACACGTCTATTGACCTTCCCCAAAGTTTTTTTAAATATAAATATGTATCTGGACATTATGAGACAGCGCCATCTAGTTACGGATACTAGAAGGTTGATATACTATATTAATATACTTTTTTTTGTAAAAACACACATATTATACATAGATACATCAATAAATCGGAGACAAATATTTATGCTTATTATACAAACATTTGTCTCTACCAGGATTCGAACCAAAGACCTAATCGGGTCATCGCGTCAGTCTGCCAATACACCCGCAACGACACGTGATCAAATTTACTACATAAATATTATGTTCTAAAGACTTTTAGTATAAATGCTGCGCATTATAATATCGAAACAACTGAACGACTGCAAAGGTTTATAAAAAAATAGGTTAATGTAAATATAACTTTATATAAGTGGCCAGTCTGCCTAATAAGCATAGGTGTTAAAACGAAAAAATAAACTAAAATTATAATATTATTCGAACACCGAACGTTCAATTGTTTTCCCGTTGAAATCCGACCTACTGCAATTTTGAATTTAGAACAGTTCCTGCAACTCGGTCCGGTGTCCAACGAGGCGAACAAAAAAGTTAACACGCCTTTGAACAAAACTGTATGTGGATTTCGGATACATTGAAATTGTCTTTTTTTATTGCAGTTTTACAAAAAAACATTTTGCTATATGCGTAAATCGGAATGTCTTTAAATTCTCTATGGTTAAGCAATGTATTATGTATAACAGAGAGAATAAGTAATCCTTAAATAGAATTATGAGAATTACTCTTTCAAACCAAACACTTAAACAATTTTTTTTTTTATATTTACGAAGCTTTTTTTTATATATGCCTAAGCTGTGATAGCCTATATATTAGCCGAAGTTAAAGGTCTCAAATTCAAGCCCAAGGCACGCACCAATAACTTTTCGAAGTTAGGTGCGTATTTATCACATGCTCAAACGGTGAAGGAAAACATCGTGAGGAAACATGCATGCCTGAGAGATTTTATCGATAGCGTGTAAAGTCTTCCAACCCACACTAATCCCTCTCATATGAGAGGAGACCCGAGCCCAGCAGTGGGACGGTGGATGGGCTGATGGAGACGCATGGCTAGTTTTTGCGATCCTAAATTTCTTGTTCAAAGATAAAATATCTTTTATCCAAGTAGAAAAATAAAGTAGCTCGTTTAAATCTACCTGATCTTTGCGTATTTGCCTCACTGGCTTGATATTTCCACTAAGGAATAAAACCTTGACAAAGTCAACTGATGCATTCATGTGTGTTATTGCTAATTTCACGTATTATTAACATGAGGGACTCTGTCCTAGGTTATATAACAACTTGCCCAATTGAGGCAAAGTTCTTCATACGTTACTCATGTTTTTTTAAACGAACTACGATTTACTTCAGTCGTCACAGCTTACTAAATGCTTATTAGATAATTATTTAGCGTAGAAATTAATCATAACGCAATTAAATATGAAAAAAAAAAGAACTTGTAGGCAAGATTTTTTTATCACCGTTGCTTACACAAATACTAACAGACGTTTAAATAGATAAAACAGACACAGATATAATAAAAAATACGGTGAGATTTTAATCATTAATAATAAAGGGTTTATTTATCCGCTCATCAACATCTCAGTGGCTTGTAACGTCTAAGGTCCCCCTATACTTATAGCTATGATAGCATAGTGATGTACCCATAAGCTATCACAGCTAAATATAGGGTATCTGTTAGTAATTATAATTAACATCCCATGATCATCATAAAATAAATATTCCGTAAGACACGAACACCGCTATGATATAACATGGCAAAATATAATTATATATACTTTCGCAAACACATTGTACCGGTTTATTTATATTATCCTCTTCGATTGGACTTGTTAATTTAAATTCATACACATATTCTCGTTCCGGAAACCCAAATTTTATAATGGAGAGAATCATGTAACCGGAGAATAACAGCTAGTCGAAGTAACCGTTTAATTATTAATAAAGTGCTCAAGTTGCTTAAGTCTGAGTGTTCTCAAGCACCGAGGGTTCTGTACCATACTGCCATCTGCCAAAAAATAAAACTTTGCTGTTAAATGAAAAGGTGTCCCATACTCTGGAATTGCAAATGTACCTAACCCTATAGGTTTTGACTTAAGTACCTACTATGTTATTAACGGTATTTTTTCATTGTGGTGGAATATACTGCGCCCTTAATTAAGTATTTAATATTAATTACAATTTAATACCTCAGTCATGAGTAAGTGTGTCTACGGACGTTTTTCCTTTTGAGGCACGGAACCGTTAAAACGTGGTGATAAAGTCTAGACTCGTTCACGAGCAATGTTCAATAAATTAGACGTATGATCGAACATGGCGTGGTTGTCGGCGCCGCGCCGCTAGCGTGCTCCGCATCGCAGTAAATCATGCTACAACCAACCACAAACATTACGAAACAATCAATACTAACTACACAAGCTATGCACCCATATAATACCACACATTTCAGATCGACATCACCGTGTCCTTATAACTTATCTCGAGAGTTCACGTCGCAACAAATCTGACTCGTGAAATGCGTATTCCAAACAATCATATCTTATCAAATCAAATGATTGTGCAAATGAGAACAGTTTATCAGACGAGCGCGTCGGTCCGGACCGGGCTACAGCGGCTGCGAGGTCTCGATTGCCGGAGCCCTACCATTTACCACGTTGTTGCAGACCGCATTCTACACTCCGACGCGGCGGCGAGTGAACGTCGAGAAGGAAGCGACTCACGTAACTATCGTTAGTGAATAGAGTGCGCGAAGTCGATCGCGACGTGCAATGCCCTGGGCCCAGTGCGCCCCGCTACCCCTAACAGGGCTATGGAGACCCTCCTCGACAAGTTCAAGAGGGAGCAAAATGGCCTGCGACGCTCCAGATCCGTCCGCGCTTCCCTACGACTGATAGGCAACCGCTGGCGGTCTAAAGACGAGGAAACAACTGATGATATTGACAAGATCAAGACCAGCGGAGTATTTTTTGCGAAGCCTATTTGGACGGAGCAAGATTACGACGTAGCGTATACGGGTATTGAAGGAACCTACAAACCAAAGACACCTGCCATGGCGAAGCGGAAACAGGAACCCACCAAGCAGAGGAAGAAAAGCGGAGACATCGACTTAAATTTGAAACCGCAAAGATCAAAAAAAGTGGATAAAAAGTTCAGTGATTTATTTTCTAATAAGAAACAAAAGAGTGTATCGTCTAGAGAATTAGTGGTACCGGAGATAATACCTCCAAAAGCGGCTGCTATATTGCACATTCATTCGCCGGAAAGCGACAAAATGAAGAAAAAGTTGAAAGGGATGGGAAAATCGGAGTCGGCCAAATCAATGGCAGAGTTGATGACGCATAAGCGCGTGCGCAGGGGCTCGGAAAGTGACATGTGTCCGAACCAGCCGCGCGGCTGCGTCAACCCCGCGTTTGTGTACAGCACCCCACCGAAGGACAGGAAAATGCCGATGTCACCCACCGCATTTTTAAGTACGTATACACCTTTCTTTTATAGAATTTATTATTTTTAATTACTGCCACATATATTTAATGTTTGACAGGACCGCTACAGGCGCGATCTAAATTAAGACTAATGTAATTTAAAAAATTAAAATGTTGACAGTGGCATGTGTCACTTTTAGGCAGCCGTTCTCATCCCTCGTTTTCTCTGTATATACTGTGCCTACGCTGTGTTTAGTATGTATACGTCATAAAGTGATATACACATTGTCAACATTTGTTTCTACAAGTACTTCTCTAGTCATTCTGGGCACCTCGTGTCTTAGTCATAAGACTGAAGTGTCACTAATTATATAATGATGAGTAGACGGTACACTTCAGTGTGATTTAGAGTTATCTTTCGAGCATCTAATACCTAATCGAAATGGGTTTTATTGCATAATAGTGTAGTGTTATATTATCTTCTGTGTACAATGGTTCTACAACAAACGTTTTATACAAATAAGATATTTTTTACTTAATATATTTTTATTGGGTACTTATTTATTCATTTCTTTGTTTTCGTATTTACCTATTTAAAAACACAACATGTTTTAAGAATTATAATATATTTATAAAATATGTTAAATTTAGTTATTTTTCGATTACAATATATTTATTCATTCCAATAACTAATATGAATATATTCATAATACAAAACTAAAAAAGTAATAACTTTTAATGCTTTTTTTCTTCTTCGTTTTTAACAGTATTGATTTTGAATTTCAACATTGAATCTCGTTCAAATATAAAACAAAAATAACAAATAAAGATTTGATATTTCGATATGAAAAATACCTATTATTTTCTGTTCTGCTATTTCTTAATTAATCTCTCTTTAAACTGCCCATTAGAATACGTGCTTGAACGCTCGTTACTAAATCGCTTTGTAACAGTTAAATCAATTTGGAAGAAAGTTGATATGAAGCAAGATTTGTAATTGTAATCGATACCTTTATAAGTAAAACTGTACAAATTAGTTTATTTATTTCTTCCGGCCCAAAGCGGGGGCGAAGTATCGCCTGCTTCGCCCCTGCTTCGGCCCGCTTTGGGGCTAAGCAAAAATAGTACTTAATGCGTGTAACAAATTAAGTAGGTGTATCAATAACGTAATTTTGTATAAATACCAAGTAACCGGTTTCTCGACAACCAGTGATCCATTTAGCTCGATTAACTAACTGTTTAAGTACGTCAACGACTTGTTTTTTCTTTTATTGATCCGTCGTAAACTTGACGTCAATAATAAAATTCATTTAATAGATTTGGTGAATAACTGATATTATTTATCGAACGTAAATATGTACAACAAAGAATTTGAAATTAGTTAGCTAAACTTGCTTTTGCCCGTGACTCTGTTTCCTGAAATAAATATTCCTGGACATTCCTGGACAAATATTCCTGGACATTATGGCACACAGCGCCATCTAGTTCCGTGCTAAGCAACGAGGCTTGTGTTACGGATACTAGCTGGTTGATATACTACATATATACTTTTTTTTTTTGTAAATACATACATATTATAGATAGATACAATCCATGACTCGGATACAAATGTTCATGCTCATCACACAAACATTTGTCCCTACCGGGGTTCGAACCCGGGACCCATAGCACAGAAGGCAGTGTTAACTACCGCTGGACTAACTGGGGCGTGTTTCTTAAGAAATTATCGATTCCGCATACAAATTTCCACCCCCCCCCCCTTTTTCGTCCTTTTAAGGGACGATTTCCGGGACAAAAAATATCCTGTACCTTCCCGGGACTCAACTATCTCCATGAAATTTCATCTAAATCGGTTCAGCAGTTAAAGCGTGAAGAAGTAACAGACAGACAGACATGCTTTCGCATTTATAATATTATTAGTATATATATAGACTGTCGTTCAATCTATGAAGTACTTCTAATATTTGAAGACGAAGTAAGACGTAGTAGTACGGGGGAAAACCACCAATTTAGTTTGTTAGTTAAACCAAAGATTAGTTGGATTATGTCAAATCTCTACCTGGTATTACACGGCAGAGAATAAGCAATATAACTTTGTTCATTGTGTAAGCATTGTCTGAAACAATTTAAGCCATACTTATGCATTTTGTAAAGCATTTTCTATACTTAATATACTTAGTATTTCAATTCATCTTATTTATGTGGCTGTAAACACGAGTATTAAAAACGTCACAATAATGCGTGCGTAATCTTTATAAGACTTCTGGAAAAAGTGGTGGTTCGTCCCGTTTCAATAAATCATTATCTCATATCACACAACATCATTGTGATCAAATTTGAATTCATCAGGTAAGTATGTACTCACTCGGTGCGGAAATCGGACCTAATTCTATAAAATAAATATAATTTCTTACGAGTTTGTTGTTGATATTTTCTTTTAACCTTCAAGTTAATTACAACTGCCGTAGTATGCACCAATGTTAAAAAAACAGAGTGAGGAAAAGAAAATAACATTTTAGATAACTAATTTATTTTCTCAAAAAGCACACACTTCGCTTATTTAAACTTTTTAACATAAATAACTATATTAAAAATATAGAAGAAAAAAAAACGATCATGCAGTATTATAAACTTGTATTGATATACATAGTTTTGCAAGTGACATGACAATGTGAAATAACATATTATGATTAAAAAACGTAAACACCAATTAGCCGGTTTTGTATTCCGCTAAAAGCTACCTAATTGGTTAACGCTAGTTTCCAATTTAGATTCCAACCAATCGTAATTGCGATTCATAATTGGCAAATTCACACCACACTGCACTACATCGCATATATGAATATTTAAACCATTACTCTTGGGGTTAGAACATACCGAAACCTGTCAACAAGTTCACTGTAATAAGGTTTGTTTTGACTCGTTGGTGTCGTTCGTCCGATACTCTCTGTGCACCTATTATTTCATCGGAAGAAATTAAATACATACAAAAGTTTTTTAGTCATATCTGTCGCATATCTGAAGATCGATAACAGTGAGGAAAATCTCTTTACAATCTCCCTAGGCCAAGGCATTACACTGCGGGTTCCGGAGCTGGTCTCTTAAGAGGCCCGTCGACCTCCATTCATGTGACCACTGGGGTCTTTATAGTAAAGTGAAAATCGCGCACTCCCTGGTCTTTGTTGGCTTCCACGCCGAAAACAAAAACCTAAAAGATTCACAACGGTGGGCCTTAATAGATACAAAGTGAAGACCAGAAACCTAAAGGGCGTCGTAACAGGAAAACCAATAGATTAATCGAGATAGATGTAAAAAATAGGGGAACACATTTTCTCAGCAGGGACACACTCGGCTCATAGTAATCGTAATGTTTATACACACTAAGCTAATATTCATTAATGTTTTATGCAATTGGATATGTGTTCAGCCATATAATGATACCGTTTTAATTTAAATATAAGGTAATATTTAAATTTTATTCAAATTAAATACTAGCTGCCTAGCTGAAAGTAAGCGTTCTGTCTTCGTATATATAAATTTCCTTTATTTGAGTATCTACCGCATTAAATGCAGGAAACACCTGTCACTAAAATCACACACTCTTTCTAAAGTACGGAACGTAACTTGCTCGTCTAAACAGACGCTCAATGTGATATAAAACCTCCTCAAAATAGATAATATAATATACGTTTGTAAAATTTCCTTTTTTTTAAGTAATTTTATACCATGAAGGTGGCAAGCAAGCTTACGGCCTGCTTCATGGTAAGCGGTAACCTATAGACGTTTGCAACCTCCGTGAGGTCTCTCGCGCGTTGCTGACCCAGCAAAAATAGTTTTCTCTTCTCTGTCGGTACACTCTTGGCAGTGGTCGTTGTCGTCATGACAGGGGCCATCTTCACAATTTGTTGCCTCGTGTTTTGGTGCAGACCCTTTACCTAGTGCAGAAAAATCGGTTTACGTTTCTTAAAATAGGGGACTTACTAAACTGACAGCAAACGGAATTTCCATATTGATGAAATAGTCACTCCTCTAATAACCTCTGACTACACTGTTAGAAACATATAGGATCCATACCGATAGGCTTAACTATTATGAGAGCTAGTGTGTCTGTTAGCTCATGAACCTATATTACAGATCACAAGGCTTTGCTCTTAGTGTTACAAGTAAACTAATACGTAAAAGAATATACAAAAGTTTTGTGGATGTACCTATGTGTGTGTTACACACAAGCAATCAAGAAAAACGTATGCGTATTATGGATCATTAGGTTCTATCGCAAGAGTCGGAAAATTATGTGTTTTTTCGGTACTAAACCATTATTACTCAACACTCGCATAACTAGGCACTAATTAACTATTGTTTCGTAACTAGTTATCATAGTTTTCCTTATATTTGATTAAGTACTAGAAATAACCGGATTCTTAAGTAAAGTAGCTCAAATATTTTATGAATATTTGCGATTACACTATATTGTATTATACCATCACTTTATGCCTAAGAGTTAGGAAGGAGAATACTGACTATATATATACGTGGTGGACTATAGCCTAATCGTGCCCAGCATTGGGACGTTAATGGGTTGATGATGATGATGAAGATGATTATGCGAGCCGCAACCTTGTTTGTTATCCTTATGGTATTAAAAAGATATGCTTATATGACATTGCCTGCTTAGAAGAAACAACTGCAAGTTTACTTTATCTTCTAAAACAATGGACATTTTAGTACGTTCACGTCATGAAACTAAGACTGTGTTTGATACTGACATGAAACACGTGATTAAATATGAGAAGTACATACGTATTCAATGTTTATTTTGCGTATATGAGAAGTTTTTGAGTGCGTCAATCCTTCCTTACTAATATTATAAATGCGAAAGTGTGTATGTCTGTCCTACCACTGAACCGAGTATTTAAATGAAATTTGTTATAGAGATAGTTTGAGTCCCGGGGAAGGTCATAGGATAGTTTTCATCCCGGAAATCATCCCTTAAAAGGGAGAAAAGGGGGTTGGAAGTTTGTATGCAGATAAAATTACGAATTTTACGCAGACGAAGTCGAGGACAAAAGCTAGTTATATATAAATTTCTAAGCTAATAACTTGACATACAGAACACAAGGAAGAAAATATATTATAAGTCATAAAGCTAATATCCCAATATTTCGGACATTATGACACAACGCTATCTAGTTCCAAGCTAAGCAACGAGGCTCGTGTTACGAATACTAAATGGTTGATACACTTTGTAGATATGTTTTTTTGTTAATAAATACATATTATTATTATACATAAAAATGTCCATACTCATCCCACAAACATTTTCGGGATTTTAACCGCTGTGCTAATTGCGTCGTTAATTATGTTCGTGCTTCAAATTTGTTCGTTGTTTACGTCATATGAGTTTTCAAATTTCGAACGATCGCTACCCGCCAGTTCCTATTGGTCAATTTATTTAGTAATGTGTCCGCTAACAGCAGTTCACTTACACAGGGCACTTAAGTATGTAAAAAAACGAAAACAATCGCACATAATTCATTCAGTTGCAAATATCCCAAATGGAAGGAAGTTAAATTCCCTTCTCATTTTTTCCCTCAATAAATTTCACAAATTCTGAAGAAACATCCGCGAATGTTATTGCGTCTTTCTATTAAATAATATGCCTTATTTGTTATATACATAAGGATAATATTTAGGTCAATATAGAAATGTTGGTACCTACCTATATTGTGTGGATCGACATTAAAAGGGAAATACATTAGAATGCCATACATTATTTATAAGACTAGGCGAGATTTCGAGACCCTTGTCTGAGGAAACAAACTCTAATATATTAAACAATAGACTAAATATATATGTATGTATGTAGGTATCTATAAAACAGCTGATAACCTTGAAGTGGACTAATCAAATCAAAAGTCTTCAAGTCAATTTGATCATTAGGTACGCACTGACTTTTCAAAGTTTCGTGCGTATTTGTCACATGCTCAAACCGTGAGGGTAAACATCGTGAGAAATCTTTAACGCCTGAGAGATTCTCTCGATTACGTGTAAAGTCGTATTTGGTGGACCTGTTAAGATAATTGTGTTGTGAGAAAATAAATAAATAAATAAAAGTCTGCCAACCGGCACTAGGCTAGCATGTTGGACTCTAGCCAACTCCTTCACAGTGACCTGTGCCCAGCAGTGGGACAAAAATCAAATCAAAAAGGTTTTTATTTCAAAAAAACTTTTTCAAGCATTTATGAAACGTTAAGATTCTAGTTTAACGGTTACAAGAAGTTGATCTTGTAATAAAGAATCCGGCAAGAAACTCCATAGATACTCTGTAAAATAATAATAATTGAAAAATAAACAGTTAAATGGTAGTTATAAGGAATTACAGTAGTTGTTTAAAAATTCTAAAAATGCATTAGTAATAATAATAATATAATATTTTTCATTCAAAAATATTTCCTATACAAACCCTATAACTTATTTCGATGATATTTAGGTATTTAACATGTCATTATAGTTTCAACATTTATTTAAACTTTGAAACTATAATATAAATTTCGCACTTTTTATTCATATTCTGAAACTACCAACCATCATGAACACAAATAGTTTTTAAACGAAATTCGAATGTTTTTGAAATGAACCAAAAATATTTACGACTTGTACCAACATAATAATAATAGTCTTGGGTCTACAAATTACCGTGTCTTACATTTCGCTGATAAATGTAACAAAGACTCCATTGTGCAAATTATTCTCATGCGGGTGAAAATGTTTGATTTTCCACGTTGCTATTATCGCTGAGCCTATCAACATTATCTAGTAAAATTAACTGCCTTCTCAGTCTAGTAGTCCCATGCGAGGTTACTGAGTTTTACGTCTCGAGTTTTATTCCCAGGTCAAGCAAAGTGCTATTGAGTTTTTCCTAAGAAATTCTCACTAGTAGAATCGGTGTTTGAAGTTGTGACCGATTCATCAAATAATATTGTTTTTCTATAAAGAGATCTTTACTGAATATTTTGGCACTGGTGTTTTCTGACTCGGAGAATGTTTGTATGTGTTTACAAAAAATAGACAGAAACTAGAAACTGTCACTCCCCTTTTCTTTCCCGTAATGGATTATTTTTGGCAAAAAAACTATCCTATGTCCCTCCCCGGGACCAACTTAAACTGTTTTACATTCAAATTTCTTCTAAATCAGTTCAGCTGTTTTAGCGTACAGTTGTAATATACAGGTATACATGTTTTTATAATAGTATGAATTGTGTTTGACCATAAGTTATCCAGTTCAATATGTAACGGACATTTTCAATGCAAAATTGGACAAAACTCAAAACAAAACGAATAAAGAGTAGTAGGTACTTAAAAAACTGATAGTTGTTTAAGTACCTACTACTTAAACAACTATCAGTTTTTTTTATCTTACGTAACAAAAGGAACATTGCATAAATAAAGAAAAATTTGAAAATGGAAAGCTGGTGCACAAATATTTATATTTTTTTAATAATGAGTTTCGAACAATAGAGTTTCAAAATACTTTATCATTAAATTTATTTGAAAACTTAATAACTGCTTACATAACGACACTGACAATGGTTTGTGGGAATTTCTTACTAAGTTAAATATACCAGTTACAAAATATTACGAGGAAAGCTCAGAGACATTGACCTTTTCTTTGAAGCACTTAATGACTTACAAATTGCAACATGGCGCCTCCGTACTAGCTTTTTGTTGGAAGTACTGTCGGACTTCGACAACAGAATTTCTATTCTTCATTTCTTTTAAAAAAAAATTGCCCCTCTAGAAATTCTCCTGTGTAATGGGTGTGTTTACAAACATTATATACCATTACGCCTGCCTTGCTTGAATCAAATGATTAGGCAGAGGTGTAAGGTCGTGCGGCTTTTGGGACCGTGACCGCAATGCAAGATTCTACCTTAAATACAATAATGATTTTGGCGTAGTATTTTGGGACCACAAATAAAATTAATAAAGTTATGTCAATGGAAAGTACGGTCAACCAAGAAATTTTAGAGTTGTTCAAATAAAACAATGTATTTATTTTCATAAAACAATCAAATGTTGTTTTTTTTTTGTAAAATAAAGTAGGTAAAAACGCCTATTCTGTATCCTATCCCCCAATTAGAGCAATATTTGGAATAGCAACATCCACTCCAACATTGATTGTGAAGAATCTATGAATTTTAAACTCATAAAATATCTCTTGAAACTAGATCAGAAATTCGAATACAAATTGGTTATATATTTCCATTGCAAATGAGACCGCAATTGATTGCATAACTTTCTTTGATATAATTATATCATCATCGGATTCGGAACTCAATCAGATATGAACCTACTTCTGACTTAGCTACAAATCGGAGTGTTTACTTATTAGTTTAATCTAGATAAATCGTAATCGATGTTGTTGTTCTTACACCTTCGCGAATGTTACTATACATTGTATATTATTATGTGTTTTAGTTCAAATGTTCATGCTCATCACAAACATTTGCCCTTTCCGGCATTCAAACCCAGGACCCTTACTACAGCAGGTAGCCTTCACTACCGCTGCAGATAGATGGGGTCGTCAAATCTCTAAAAGTATTTTAACATTTCAACAAAAGTATTAAAATCCTCTGAAGAGAAACCAGTCCATTTGTGTTCGCCATCAGTGCTAAACTAATTTGAAAACTAAATTGAACCTCCACTCAACCTAGTTAGTAAGGTGTCGCCTCACACAAGGATCTAAACCGGGAGACACACTAAACGTGAACAATTTAAAACGAATATACTTTTTCATTGAACCACTTAAAATATTATTATTATTATTCCATCAGATTTGTGAACCATGTGGTAATATCATTTTAATATTCCTAGTTTTCTATTTTTCATTCCTAATCTTGACAACTTAAAATACTAGTAACTGACAGCAGTGGCAGTTGACATGTTGACAGTTTAGAACGAGCAAAAGAACGAATGCGTTTTTTTAATATTTCCCATTTTCAAGAGTCACTATATGTTTATGAAATATGAAATTCGATAATAATAATTATTTTATTTAGTATTTAACTACAGAATAACAGCAAGTATTACTTCAACTAATTAAAGTGACAGTTGACAACTTGACAGTTAAACGCGCAAAATTAATCTCTTCTCTGCCTAACCTTTCGGAGATACTGACTTTCTTAAGTAATAATAGTAGGGTAGTGTAGCCATAAATATGAGAGGATATTATTTATCATCTATAGCCATGTAGCCATGTATGATTTGTGTTTGTAACGCACCCACGATACAGGAGAAAATCCTAATGTGGGGCAACGTTTATAATATAAAATGAAAAAAAAAAACAAACACATTTTGTGTTTGTTTTTTTATATGTATATGTCACACAATTAATATCTTCGATCCATGTTAATTTACATGTACCAATATAATTTTAAACTGTCATTGTGTAATGTATTAATTCGTTTTAACAAAACTGCTCAAGTAGGTACACAAGTTGTCAGCTACTCAAATCGAAAGTGCTACTAATTTGATGAAAGTGTCAAACATTCATTAAATTAGTGACAGAGAGCACTTGGTCTGTTAATTGACCAGTCGATATTGGCGCTGGATATCTGACGATTGGCCGAGCTTACATTGAACCCCCATGATTTAATAAGCACAGTAATAATCAACTTATTAACTCATTTAGGAAAAGGGTCCGAAAAATCGACATTCAATATCAATATACCGCAATTGAATCCGGAAAAAATAATTTTATTACAACACCTAGTAAAGTGTAAAAAGTCATATTAAACGCATAATTTATTAATAAGTACAACTACACAATAAAATGACGAAGTTAAGAAAAATAAACCCAAATGTTTATAATTATAAAATTCACACGTAGTGTTACAAAATTATTACGTATTATTACGAATACGGTTTGCACAAAATAATTATTTAAATGACAGTTTATTAGCCCGGTGTGGCCACAGTTTAAAAAAATTATGATGTAGCCAATTAAAATGAGCTAGATAGTCAGCACAATGACCAAACTCACAATCGTGCGACCATTTCAGTTGCAACTATGATACTGCAATGGAGCGACATGCTAGACTTTTTAACCTGCGGTCAGTTCTATTTTCAAAAATTTGCTTTTTTCGTCCAGTGAAGTGATTCGAATTATTATTACGTGGTAATGTGTTGATATTCGGTTGGTGTTTTTATTCGATTGCATTCGATTCTGAATCCAATTGATACGTTACGTTGTGATATCGTTTATTGTTATTGTTGTGTTTGTTAGTGCTAACAATTAAGTTTTAAAAGGAGTGTTCACGTTTTAATCGGTTTTATACGATGAAATGCAAATTTTTATGCTTCCGCAGAAATAAGAATATAACCGTTTTTTTTTAAAGCTTAGTGCCTGCATTTGTGAGTTTCTTTTTAACACATTATATAATTATTGTGTGTTTGCAATCTTTATTATTACGTATCGGGTATTTTGATAAATAATTTCATAGTTTTGAGACTATATTTTACTGTGTTTCGTGACAATTTTTAGTAAATTCGAATTTAAAAAATATTCTGACACTGCAACCGACGCCCTCCTCAGGGTTATCAACTGTATATTTCTTCCCATACGATGTTCAGCAAAGGTCAATACGTATTCAGCCTTCTCACACCTCAGGCATAATACTAATTTATTCGACGCCGCGTTCCGCATCAGCGTGGTACCATGATCCTTCCGTGTTCTGTCCAATACAAACGATTTACGATACATCACTGTTGCTTTCGTGCGGTTTTTTAAACGCGTTGAGTATCTAGTGATTACCCACGCGATACGTCGACGCACGTCACCGAGGAGACGCATAGGGTTGGCAAAACGATTCTTATGCAAACATTACATATGATTGATATAAAACGACTACTACTTCATATTATTTTAACTAGACGTGTTGGAGCATGGTAATGGTCACTAGCAAACTGAGGCGTTGGTTGTCTTTATGTTATAATTACCAACAGCTACCTATTCGCGTAAGTGTAAGAAAACGATATTACATATAATTTTAACACTCTCTATTTTTACGACGTTTGACGTATTTACAACGTATATCCGACTACTGTTGAACAATTGTTTAAATATAACTACATAACTTGATAAATATGTTTTTATTAACATATTTTAATTTTGATTAAAATTCAAGTCGTTTTCATATTTTTATTGAGCTCTTATTTTATGGAGAGTCAAATTAATATAGATCTATTCTGTATCTATCGTATATACCGGGATGTGGTGTATAGTATGTTTAAGCGAAGATGAAACTATTGTTTATGGGTATAAATCATAGAGGCGAAACACTAACCAAAGCTGCCACTACTATTGACAGTGCATTCTCGCAATCGAATTTCAAATTATATAAAATTAAGTTATTTGCTTATAACATGCTAATATAAGCGTTATCAATCGTTATTTTTACCGACCTCAGTACAAACCTCACTACGTAACGTAAAGGAAATAAACACATACCTTTGGCTAACGAGCGCAATTGCGAGACAGTCAACCCTCCAGTGATTGGAACAATACATGCGCACAATCATGGGAACCTTTCACCTCGTTTCGTTCTGGGAATTAACTTCGAGACTTTCCTTTGTGTTACGTTACGTTATTTTGCGCTATTTAGCTGTTGGACGTAATAACGCTTATTTATCATGTTTGGCTTTCATTATGTTGTATCGACTATTACTAGCCATATATTTTTTATTTCATAAAATATTTATTAAAAATACAATATACAGATCATTAAATTAATTAAAAACTACTATTTACAAACTTAAAAATAAATAAATAAAAAGAATATACTTTAAGTTATAGGGCGTCAAAAAACTCGTCCCCGACGCTGTCAGGGGGTAGAGTACCCTGGCGGCATTGCCACGTTGAATTACTAGCTTAGCTTGCACCTGCACCAATAGCCAAAATATCACTAAAGAGAGGTAGAGCTCGCTCGTTTGCTCGACTAGGGAAGTACCTACGTCTTGTTGCGACAGCTGGACTATTTTCACGTTTTTTATGTCATCACTATCGACTTACTTATGAGATCTGAGAATAATGGACAAAAACAATGCCTAATCAAATTGCCTAACAATGTTTTGAATATTTTTTGTAAAAAACGTGCCATATTGTCGTCTGTCGATCTTGACCTGTCCCAACAGACGGCATGGTCGGCATTGTGAACTTGTTGAGCTACATAATGTCTAATGTATGCCATAAAATTATAGTCGTATGATTTAGGGAGATCAAGGTAGGTTGTAGAGCCGTGGTAGCCTAGTGGTGTGACCAGTGGACTGAGATGTCAGAGGTCTCGAGTTCAAACCCAAGGCACGCACCACTGACTTTTCGGAAGTTATGTGAGTATTTATCACATACTCAAACGGTGAAGGAAAACATCGTGCGGAAACCTACATGTTTTGAGAGATTTTCTCGATGGCATGTACTGTCTGCCAACCCGCAGTGGGCTAGCGTGGTGGATAGTGGTAGCGCTATAGCCTAATTAGTGCCCAGCATTGGGACAATATTGGGTTAGTAATGATGATGAAGGTAACCTAACTGTTTGTCTTGAGCTGAAATAGTATTTTATGTTTTACGCTAAGCTAAACTAAAACTTATAATAGTTAGAATTCGGCCCACTGCTGGGCACGGGTCTCTTTTAATTGAGAGGACTTAGAGTCTATTAGCTTGGTGTGGATTGCATCGATAAACCCTCTTAAGCTGTTCTTTCGCTGATTCCTCGTGATGTTTTCTTCCAGTTTGAGCATTATAAATACGTACATAACTTCAAAATGCGCCTTGGGATGCAAGCAGTTCATTATCAGTACGACACATATTAAAAAAAAGATATAAATAATTATCTCAAAGGAACATTACTTCTTGTAACACGATTGCATTTAAGAAAACGATTTATTACACACACACGCCTACGGATACCGAGACCCAGAACAATTAACAAACCAGGTGACGTATTAATAAGCCGATGGTTTAGCCGTGATGCCATCAAAAACATGGCCGTATACATAAGTTCCGTGAATGTAATAATTTATGAAGAGAAAGTCTATATAGTTTCGTAGTATCATGATGAATATAAAATATCATGACAAATGCATTACATATCGATAGTAATATTGAACGATCATCAATCAATAATGATATTTCAATTATGTCCGTCTACATACCAAAACTAAGACGTCATCGAAATTATTCTGTCATCTGTCTAAACAGTGGTGTAGCGTGGGTATTTGCCGCCCGGGGCCCTCTGGAAATTTGACGCCCCCTTTTCTAGTTGTATAAAAACGACGTGGCACTTGATGCCGCCCCCTTTCATATGCCGCCTGGGGCCATAGCCCCCTTTGCCCCCCCCCCCCCCGCTACGCTACTGTGTCCAAACATTTAAGTAAAATGTTTTTATTATTACTCTCTTCTAGAAAAATCCGTGTCTAAATTATATCGCTTAATATATAGAGAAGCGAGTTCAGTTTCAATCTATAAATTAACAATACTATTTAAATATAAATATTCATAATAATAAAATTAATAAGCCATGTGAGAATAAGTAATTGTAAACATACGCACAAGGAAACACGCCCATAGCAGAATATCCTGGTATAATATATCTTTAAAAATAAATTGAATATACCATCATGCTTGTTGTCCCTGAAGGGTTAGGCAGAGGTCATTCTTATTTCGCAAATAGGGGGCGATTTTGTTGACTTCAACTAAATTACGAATCGAAACTTCGAGCTGCTGCTGAGAATATTGTAGAAAACCCCAATTACATTTTGTTCGACCTGGGAATCAAACCCAAGATCTCTTGCTCAGTCGTCGCACTTACGGCCACTAGACTAACTAGGCAGTTGAAAGTTGAATATCAATATGAAAATAAGTACAGTCGTATGCCTTAATGGTGATCTTCATTACCGTTATGGTGTAATTCCATTTCTAACAAGCCTCCTTTTGTAAACCCTCATTTGATAAGATAAGAAACTATCCGTATTTTTCCATTAAATACCAATTACTCGCAAAGATTACTATGATACTGCATCTTAGTACTGTTACAATTATTTAAACTATTTGTTTATTTATGTTAGTACCTACTAGCTGATGCTCGTGACTACGTCCGAGTTCAATTAAACGAAAAAGAAAAAGTTTCATACTAATTTTGCACCCCTGTTTAACCCCTATTTGCGAAAGAATTTTCAAAAATCCTTTCTTAGTGCTCCCTTACGTTATAAAATATTAATAGTTACAAATATAAAAAATTAATAGTTATATGTTCTGATTCTCAGTACTAAGAATTTTGTTTAAGTACGAGTAAATAGTAGTACTAGTCATACAAATAAAATTTCAATACATCTCAGAGCTGGGGAACTACATGTATGCCAAATCACCAACTTGTTATGTTTTCTCATGTTATTCCTCATGCATAACGTCAGCATTCATTGTTGAATTAAATAAATTTACAACTACCATGAAAATGTTAAAATAAAACTACTTTTGACGTATTTTGTCCCAAGATTTTTTGAGAGCTCAAATTGAGCTGCCCGACTAGGGAACCGCACTAGGGAAGTAAGTACCCGCCTTACAGAAGGCAACAGTGAATCAACAATAGTTGTATTTCTGTGAGTACTCACTCAGGTTACCAGAACTTGTTAAGGGAGTGACTATTCTGACTGCATGGATATTCCGTGTGCTGTCAGATTAGTACTTCCCTATTTTAAGAAACCTCAACGGTTTCTGTAAGGGTTGGAAACGCATATGCAAGCCTCCTGGTACGGCAAATGTCCATGGGCAGCGGTGGTCACTTACCATCAGATGAGCCGCCTGCTTGTTTACCCCCATGGTAAACGAGCAGGCGGCTAACACTATTTATTGTATTTTTAATAAAATTTACAATCAATTTATTCATCGCCACAGATATTTTAAAAGCGAACTACTACTTACTACTACTAACTACTAATTAGAAATTATTACCTAGGTATAAACTTTTTGATTTGAGGTAAATTATTAATTATGATTTTGGTTAAAAAATTAGGTTAATCTAAAATTTTCCGCCACATTGTTTTCACTCTTGTAATAGTAGTAGCATTTCGCTAAACTGACCTTAAGTAACCTATAAATAAAATATACATATGTTAGTTATTGACATTGAAGTGAATGCAAGCCTTTTAATATTCCAAATAGTTGACATAGTCACCTTGTAAAATCGATTGGTAATCGATATCGGATTCGACACCTAATCGTAATGTACCGCCGGGTGTTGGATAAGGCTATTGAACGGCCTCATACTTGCCTTGGGGTATTTTTTGAATAAGTATCATGGGCATGGCAAATAATATATTACCGACATACCCACACTAACGTAATTTCCGTTGGAAGAAGGTAAAAGCTACAGAACGGTGAAGGAAAACATCGAGAGGAAACCTGCATGCTTGAGAGATTTTCTGGACGGGATATGAAGTCTGCCAAATTGCAGTAGGCTAACGAGGTGGACTAATCCCTCTCAAAATGAGTTGATGATAGAAATATCCATGACTCAGGTCAAATTTCCATACTCATCACACAAGTATTTGCCCCTACCGGGATTCGAAACCGGGACCCTTACCACAGAAAGCCTTTCACACCGCTATCGCTACCGCTGCGCTAGTCAGGTAAATGTATGAGTGGCTTTAATTACTAAACTACAGCTGCAAGCATTGATAGAACAACTTCACATAAATCATGATATGTTGAAAGTTTGTTACATATTAAATGCTAATTAAGTTCCTTATTTAGATAGAGTGCCTTTCAAATTTAATTAGTTATACTTTATCTGATTATAAACGTTGAATGGTTTGAAAGTATATTGGTGTAACATATTAGTTCATATAATACATTCGACATTGACTTAATCATGTACATTGTTATTATATTTAACCTTTGGCTGTCAGTAAATCGTGGGCAGTTTGATGAATGATTCGACCACATGTGGGTAGGAGGCTCAAAAGCCATAACTAAAAATATGTTGTACGAAATCTAACGCTGGATTGTTGCGGACTTTATAGAACTTTAAGATGCATACATGATATATGGCGACTGTTAAATAATTATTAAGGTAGGGCATAGCGAGATTCCTCGCTCAAATTGAGCTACCCGGCTTGGGAAGTACCCCGCCCTTACAAAAGATCGCAGCTAAACAACAATAGTTGTTTCTGTGAGTGAGTAAGATTACCAGAGCTCGTTAGGGAATTGACTATGCATGGAAATCCCGTTTCTTAGTTTAGTAACTTCTCTATTTTAAGAAACCTAAACGGTTTCTACAGGGTAGGCAACTCGCCAGCGACACCTTCGATGTTGCAAACGTTTATAGTTACCTCTTTTGTTTATTTAATACAGTTCATAATTTTTATGTCCTCTTTAAACAATTTTGGAAATAAGTAATATGTTGTACCTACTGTTGGTGCACACGAAAATCATTGTAAAACCAAATTTAAAACCAATCTTAATTTTGAAAGTGTCTACAGCGGCTTTCAAACAAATTTATTTTTAAGTTATAATTACTTCTGTTATGTTATTTTTGTTTCTTTCTGTTCATTTTGTCCCTTTCTCCCTTAGAGCTGCAGTACGGCGCGCTTCTCGAGGGGTGCGGGGGGGAGCTGCCGTCACTGAGCGCATGCGCTCCCCACCCCTCCCACCTTGACAAGGCAACTCGCCGCCAACAGAAGGATGCGCGTGCGCAACAAGACAAAATCGCTCAAGTTAACATACATTTACACGGTATTTGTTTCTTTTTTTTTATTTTGTTTTTCCTTTGTCTATTTCTTTATGTTTTCTTTAAAATTTCTTTACCTAGGGTACGAGATACGCCCTGATTGTATAAAAAAAATTTTTTCATTGAATATAAACGTTATTTTTTCATTGAATATTATTGTGAACGATGTGGCCTCCTGCAGGCTGTAACTGAAATACAAATTTTTATTGTTTGTAATGTAAGGTGCATTTCTTGTTGGAGACCCAATAAATAAATATTAATATCTCATTGTATCTTAAGCTCTATTCGATTTCGGTATTTTTCAACAATTTTACTCAAAAACGAGTAAAAATCAACGTGTGGACCGCAAAACTCACAACCCGAAGGCTCGCGTCGAGCTGGCTCGATGGAATTAAATAAAAGTAATTTCCTTCGCATCACTCGAAGCTAGCTTTCGAAGTGTGACTTTACTGAAAGCCGGGCGCCACTCGATAGATGAATGCTGAATGTGTTAACGAAAGCCCGAGTCGTGGTTTTTACTCGACATACTTGCTCGATCGAGTAAAACCGTATGTGAGGACTTAGCTTTACTTGTTCAGTATTCCCAGCTGACCCAAGCTTAAGCAGGTAGATCACTGACTTTAGCATATTCATTCTTAAAAGGCTGGCAACGCATTTCCAAGTCCTCTGGTGTTGCAGATGTCCATGAGCCAGATTGCCAGATTGCCCTTGTCTATAGTTATTTATTGTTTTAAGAAGTCGTTTGGTAGCAAATACCTTTTGCCACTTAGTATGACGAAAAGAAAGCTTCTCCGATTGGTCAAAAAACTTGGAACGAGCCAACAATGGCGCCACCTGAATGCAGTAAACACGTCAAACGCGTTTGTTTTTATCGGGAAATAAAACTCGCATTAGGCACTACGATTGAGATAACGACAAATTGACATTATTTTATTCATTTATATACTTTTCACTCAATTACAAACGGGACTCGAATCCGACTTTACCTGTTTGATACTCCCGCCTCTTAGTTCTTAGGTCTTTACTCATGCTTTATTTTTCTTCCTTCTATATCGGATAAGGTAGCTTAGTCGTCAGAACGAATGGTAATTAGTTGGCAAATAAAACTACTAAATGGCTATTATATGTATCTAAACCACTTTGTATTTTTGCTTTTCTTCCGTAATAACCTTCATCTTAATACTTCTTCGTCCTGTTATGTTATACAGTTGTGTCTCTCTACATGTGTCATTCATTCTGAATAAATTACTTACACAGGAACAACTTCAGTTATAATAAATACAAAAAAACATTTTGTTGAACCTTGTCGGACAAATCGGAAAAAATGTTTTCACTTTTATGTACATACAGACTTGTAACATAACATACCATTACTCCTGTTGTCCCCGAAGGGTTAAGCAGAGGTGTACTAATGTACACCCACATTTCGGCGGTATCCCGTGTAGGTAATAGGGGGCGAGCCTATTGCTATTAACCAATAACTAGTCACGAATCCAAAACCCAAGCTGCTACTGAGCCTACTGAGCATTTCATAGAAAAACACAATAACACTTTGCTCGACATGGGTCATGACAAAATATATTGTCTCATTATTGCGATATAATACTTCGCATATTACAAAACATACTACAAGTTAAACTAACCGTCCACCGGTAGTTCCTTAAAGTGAATCTTAGTTCTGTTTGTTACAGCCCTTTTCGCGGCCGTCGAACATGGCTACCTGGACAAGGCGCGGAACATTCTGGAATCCACTGATGTCGACGTCAACAGGTTTGTAGAACTTAACCTCCTTCTACTTGTAACTCCTTACTAAAAACTGTTATACCTAGTAGCTGGAACTGCGGACTGTGAAAGTCAAAAGTTCGAAACAACAGGCAACCAGGCACACGCCATTGATTTCAGGAAGTTATGTGCATATTTAGCACATGCTCAAATAGTGAAAGAAAACAACGTGAGTAAAACCTGCAGGCTAGAGAGATCTTTTCTATGGCGTGTGAAGTCTGCTAACCCGCAGTAGGCTGGCGTGGTGGACTATAGTCTAATCCCGCTCAAATGAGAGAAGACCCGTGCCCAGCAATGGGACAATAATGAGCAGTGACGTGTATTTTGTATCAAACAATCTCACGTGAGAACGTGCAATCAATTCTATCATCTCCATTATCTGATAAAACGACGATGTTTTGCTGTATATTTATATCGCTTACATACTAACTTTCTTCTTGATAATATTGTAACTCTTAGATAGATAAGATAGTTCATATTACTGTGAAGGTCACCCTGCTTCACTTCGATGTAACACATTAGCGCAAAAAATTGTTAAAAGTAATATTTGAAGCGGATTATTTGTCGTGTCAAAATTTGAGTTGAATTGGTGCAGAAGTTGTTGAGTTTACACAAACCATCTAATATTGATATATAGGTCTAAATATTACACAGATAAAAACTATACAGTAACTGATATCAACTTGCAGTGAAACAGTCTGTTCTGTAACAATAAATATTCTAAACGAAATAAACTCGGTAGACTCTCACCATTTATCAAACGAAGAACAAGTACAATAAAGCGCACTTGAGATAACAGTTGCGATCAATGCTGCAAACAAATAAAATGCATCCGTTGAGAATTTATCTCTGTCCAACTGTAACGGCCAAGAAGCTCGCTTGGTGACGTACCTGGGATTGTCGGCGGGAAACAAACGATGTGTAACGTTGCGAGACATATCCGTTGCATCTTCAAAGTGGTTCGCTTTGACGCTATTTAACTGTTTACCGATTTATGTTGATACTAGCTTTTGTCCGCTACTTCATCTGTGTTTTATGATATCTGCTTTTTCATCAATATGTTTATGTATCTCTTACCGTCCCGATTTTTAAGAAATGTTCAACTCCACATACAAACTACCACACCATTTTTCGCCGTTTTAATGGATGATTTTCAGGACATAAATCTATCTAAATATATCTCTTTCCCCGGGACTCAAACTATCTCCGTAGCAAATTTCATCTTCATTGCAATTGACATTCCTACAGACAGAGATACATAAAATGGATATGCATATAGGTAGGTATGGTATTGACATATTTTTTGTCTCATAAAAGCTTTAGTTTAGTACTAAAATCGAATAAAAATACTTCAATTTGAAGTCAGATTGGTTTTTCTATGCTTGTGTGCATTAGTTCTAGTTTGTGTTATTTAGCAAAATCATATAATTATCATAACAAGTTTATTATACAATATTTGTTTTTTTATATAATACAAATTTTGTAAAAAGTAAAATCGATAGAATGAGTTTATTAAATCATCTCACGACAACTAAATACAATACTTAATAGGTACATAATATTTAAGGAGAATAAGACTTTTTTTAAATAATAATGTATTCAATTTAATCAAAAAATATTTTCTTCTAAGTTAAATCTGACATAAGGGTACCGTTTCTCGAGCATAAAGTCAAAGAATTAAATTAGCTAACTTCAGCATGATATTGTTGAGCCCCTCTGTCATTGAGCCACTTAACAAAAGTTAGTCACGATAATATCCTTTGCCTTTCTCTCTGACAAATAAACTTGTTGGAACATGTTATACTTAGTTCTAGACATTAAAACATTAACTTTAACTCTCCAGAGTTTCGTAAACATAATTATATTGACCTTCCAAAACGAGTATTTTGGATCTTATTTAACTTGAAAATAAGATTTGAAAAAAAAAGAAAACTTTTTACAGAATTACCCCTTGGATTACCTTTTGTCATCCTTTATACATTAAGTGTAACTAAGAATCCTAAATTTTTTCTAAACAACTCATTTGGATTTTAAAGCCTATCTAGCAGATTGCCTTTTTCAAAGATATTATAGTTTTCTGAAGGGTTAGGAAAAAGTGTACTATACACCCACATGTCGCCGGTATGACTTAAGTCGGTCGTGTCAATCGGTCGTGAATGCAAACTACTGAGAATTTCATGAAAACCCCAATAACACTTTTCTCGAACTGAGGTTCGAACTCAATGCTTCTTGCTCAGCCATCGCAATTACGGGAACAAAACCAACGAGGAGTTATATGTATTTCAACTCATTTTCTTTTTTTTAGCCTCAACGCAGATGGCCTGTCACCACTCGACGTGGCAGTGTTGGCGACCAACAGACAACTGGCCAAGATGCTCATGGAATTCGGAGCCAAAGAAGGAACTCAATGTAAGTCACATATCGTTATCTCGATATTATTTTGTTTACAACGTTTCTGTTACATGGAAAACAAGGAAATGTTGCTATTGTTTGTCTATTGTCGACATTTTCTCATTAACATTATTTTGACGTAGATATACGTTTCTACGCAGATAAATCATAGGAATCAACAATTCGTTGATTCTAATCTACCCTAGCTAAAATTTATAAATATTTTTCTCTATCTACATCTGATCCTTCATTTTTGTATTTCATTGTGTTAATTCTGTTGAGAATCGCACTTTACAATCAGTACTATTAATAGTACTGATTGTGTGCTCGCTGAAATCGCTTTTCAAGCACATTTCGTTTCGTCATGGAGTTTCACTGAAAGGAACAAAAAATAGCCACCCAACTGGGATAGTCTTACAGGAGACCACAGTGAAACTATAACAGTTGATATCACCTATTATAGGTGATATCAACTGTTATAGGTGATATCAACTGTGGTCTCAATTAACACAATAACAGATAAGTTTCTACGAGTGAGTAAGGTTGTCAAGCCTCGTTAGGGGTTCGACTATTCAGACAGTATGGGAATTCCGTTTGCGATCAGTGTAGGAACTCCCCTGGTTATTTTAAGGAACCTTACATTGTTTTTACCTGTCTGCCTACCATCAGGAGGGACTAAGCTTGTTTTACACCAATATATATACCCATTTCGTGAAAGTTCATGTAGACTTAAAAACAGTTTACGTTTACTGAAAATCAAACTAGACAATATTCATTGTATGTTTGTAAGTTTAACATTTTTGTTTACCACTACCATTGTTTAAAAATTGATAATACAATTTCTTATTGAATAAATCCAATGTACAAAATGACATACAGTAGGTAAATAAATATTTTGTACGCCATTTATAGCAGAATATGTATTAACCATTCTACCATGTTTTAGTAGCTATATAATTTAATTTCACTGTTGATTCCTGAGCTTTCATACTTCAATAGCGACCTAATTCACGTAGTTATTCAATAACAAATTGCTCTATTTTGACAAAGTCAAATTTCTTAGTCATAATAATATTTTATACAAGAAATATATTTTGTTAGACTAGACTTAAGCTGGTAAACAACAGATTTGCCACCGGTGTCAATAAACTCAACAAATAAAATGGCTGTTACAAACAAATGAATCACTTCTCGGAAACGAGTTGTGCCAATCGATTGACCCAATCTGTTATAAAAAGTAAACTGTTAATATCTTTATCTGTTAATAGGAAAGCGCGCGATTACCGTGCTCACGGAGCCATTACAAATCTAATTGTAAATGTTTGTGTACGTAGTTTGGTACCTGTACAGTTAGTTCTTCAAAAAGTCTATAGTACTATACTAGCTGTAGCTCTCAGCTTCGCTCGCGTAATTTGGTACTTATTTCCCCTCCCCGTTTCAAGGTTCAATTTCCAAAAACAACGAAACACGTATGCATTTTTACTGATTGGCTTAACTATTTCATATCATAATTTAAAAAATGACGGATATCCAAACTAATGGTCTAATTGCAATTTTTCGTCATAAAATCGTACGTTTTACGTTTCCGTTGCCGAATCAGTAAAGACAAGCGATTATTTTTTATATATTATGTACATAGATAATACATGAAGCGATCCGAGATAGCCTAGTGGTGTGTCCAGTAATTTGTTAAGCCAAAGTTTCAAAGTTATGTGCAAATTTATCGCATGCAGAATTTTTTTTTATACAATGTGGCAAAAAAATCCTTAAAAAAAGTAGTTTCATTTCAATGTGTAAATTGGCGTAACTGTATAGTAGAAATCAATATACAAATCAATTTTCAATTTCTGATATCATATAAGATGATTTCGTGTTCATAAACACACTACGTTGGTTCGCTAGGGGAAGCAGATTAAGGATATTATTCCAGTGTCGTACCTCGTCACATTTCGGAGCCTCAGGTATTTTTATAATTTGCATTCTCGCCGTGCGCGGGAGCTCCAAGTAAATATTCTTGGGTAAAGAATAATGTTTAGGTGGAATATTTTGCGGGTTTTTACGTAAGATCTACATAGATATCGCATCGGAATTGAATATTTAAATATTCAAAAGCGTCAAATTTCTTTAAAAATGAAAAAGCTGTTTTTATGTAGATAATAGATTGATTCAACCTAAGACATTAATTGGCTCTTTAAGACAACCCCAAAATCGCTCACTGTACAGTGGTCCTGAGTATAATCGTCATACGTGAAGTCCTGTTTTCAATTCCCCGTTCCAATTTTTCACTATAAAATGGTCTGTGAATGCTCGCAGTTTGTACCGATGACTGTTATTTTGGATGTCTCTTACTAGATATAAACCAGTTTATCTAGAAATATATAAAATTTTATGAAATTCTATACATATATTTTTGTTTCGGTACCGGAATGGGGAACTGCAAAATGCTAATACAGTCTACTGCCAATTACATATGCTGATGTCAGTTGCAACGGAAATGTGGGTAGAAACATGTAAAGTAAATGTTGATTCCGTGATGGTAGGCACGTACCTACTGCGTGCCTATCGGTGCATGATAGGCGCATGCACGTTCTCGTGAATAATTGCCTATCGGGACCTGACAACCCTACCGTGTCGCATCCATATTTGTGACAAGCCACTAAGCCATATAGGGTTGTCGTTGCTCCTCTTTTAAACAAGTAATTAACGCTTGGGATTATGAACACCGTCGAGATTGAAGATTAGCTGGCTGGAATTAAAGGTGGAAATCTGAGATGATCTCAGATCACAGCAGCTGCTAGTACAGCTGTCATTAGAATTGCAGTCCTGGGATACATTCTCTCGTCTCACCATAGCATCATGGATTAACGCCTAAATGATATGAGGCCTCTTCCTAGCAGACTAAATAAATTGATGACAATTCAGTTGCCGACGACAGAACAGACGATGATTTGGTTTCCAATTTACCACTGACTCATCAGATTGCGAAGGTCTCTAGTTCGAACCCAAGGTACGGGCCATTAACTCTTCGAAAGTTACATGCGTACTTATCACATGCTCAAACGGTGAAGGATAACATCGGAAGGAACCCTCCATGCTTGAGATTTTCTCGATGACGTGTGTTCTGACAATCCGCATGAAGCTATAGTAATTATTGGACAATAATTGGTTGATAATACCACTGATTTGATTCTTGCACCATATATAGATGAGTCCATTAAATAGGTCTATAGATCTGAGGGCATAAGATGCTCGATATAATTTGATCGCTATATTATCTGGTTTGCTCGCATTATCTCGATAACTTGATTAGTTTTGGTATTCAATATACATAATTATTATTTAAACCCAGAATGACGTTTATACGGCTTGTGCTGCGATGACATAATTATATGATCTTAGACTACCAAATGACATATATGACTAAATAAATGATCACAAGCATCTTGACAAAAATCATTGCAGTGAGGTGAACACGAGATATCTTTACGATGTCGTGAGAAGTCTACCAACCCGTGGTCGATCAGTAATGGACTCTAACCAGATGAGGTTAGAGTTCATTCTGGTCTTATGGTAATAAGAGACCCTTGCTCAAAAGTGTGACAGAAAAACAGTAAATAGGTTGATGATAATATCAATATACAAATTGCGTCTGCACTTGAAAAATATCTGATCTCAATCAATCTTCTACATTTATTGTTCATCGATCAGTAAAAACAAAAGCGGCAGACATTCAAAAGATTAAGCCTTAGAGACAACAATATAACTGGGGTACCTCCAAGTTAGGTATTTAACCCGGCAGAATTTATTGTCGTTCGTCGACTTTTATTAGATTGTTAATCAGACGAAGAAAATAGTCAGTATTCTTGGTTACAAGATTTTAAATAAAAATAATCATCATCATCAACCCATTATTGTCCCACTGCTGGGCACGGGTTTCCTTTGAGAGGGGATTAGGCTATAGTCCACCACGCTAATCTAATGCGGGTTGGCAGACTTCACATGCCATCGAGAAAATTTCTCAAGCATGCAGGTTTCCTCACGATGTTTTCCTTCACCATTCGAGCATGTGATAAATACGCACATAACGTCCGAATGGTGCGTGCCCGGGTTTGAACTCGAGATCTTTGACATGTCAGTCCACTAGTCACACCATTAGGCTATCATAGCTCAACATAAGTACTACATCTTATTTTGTATCTAAGCTTTTTTTAACACGACAATGTTATTCAAGCTAATAGTTCGGGACAGCCCTGTTCCCTAAAACAAGAGCCAGTTTGATAAGCAAGCAATTGTTACGTCACATGACGCGAGTCGTGACGACCGAACACACAGTTATGTCACGAAATATGGACTACAATGTGCATTTACCTGTTTTTTATAACTACGTACTGGAATTTTCAACTTTATTTCTTAAGTTCTACAGTTTAAATTAAGTTGAAAGGTACGCTATTGAAATATGAGACTGCAACTAGTTAATGCACGGAATGTGTGTTCAGTGCCCACTTCATAATTGGGAAAGAATTTTGGATTAAGTAGAATAATAGAATCGAGTTGAAAATATTGAAGAACATAAATATATATTGTGCGTTGGTCGTCTGTTTCATCATCATCACCATATCAACAGTTCGGTTCGAATCGACGTCCACTGTTGGACAACGATCTCCTCCAAGGATAGAAAGAAAGAAAGAAAGAAAGAAAGAAAGCAACAACCTTTACCAGGTCATCGGTTCACATTGGCGGGGGTCTACCCACCCTACGTGGTCGCCACTCGAGAACCTTTGAGCCCAATGGCTATACGTTATTTGAGCGATGTGCCCTGTTCCTGGTGTTCCGACTGCGTCTTTGGTTTTAAGTCAATCGAACACTGCAGTTCAATTATTCCATTTTAGATTTGCCGATAAGCATACCATGACGCACGTTTAGGCAGCAAATGTAGGTACTGGTGTACACCCGCAGCCAGTAATATGGGGACAGTCAAGCTATTGTTTGGTTACAAATCCAAACTTCAACCGGCTATCGAGAATTTTATAGTAAGACCGAAAAACACTTCCCGCTAGCTGGTAATTGAATTCAAGACCTCACACTTAGCAGTCGCACTTGATGCAATTAGACTACTGAGGCATATCTCATCAGATCTTCTTTTAAATGTATGATGAAGCTTTGTTTTCTCTACTGAGTTACAGCTTTTAGAAACCGGACTTTAGCAACTTTGTCGGCAAACAAACAAATTAAATTACCAATAGGTATAGGTACCTATCTATAAGTTTCCGCGGATCATCGGTCTCAATAACCGTCCATATCAATCTCTTATCTAATCGTTCGATTTCTTTATTGTTTTCGCTTTGCGGGCGTGATTTGTTTGTCTAATATAATCATAGCCCTACGCATGACCTACAAATAAGAGGTAATGTTATCAGATAATGTCTGATTGTTGTTAAAATCCTGGATAAAAACTATGTCAAAAATATTAAACTTGACTCTCTATTCCAACATATAATACCTACTCTAAAAATCATTTCGACCTCCGCAACATAATCGATGATCCGATATCTCATCCAATAGGATCCCATCGGATGGTTACCACTATCTAGGGCTGCCATGCGTCCGGGGTTCCCCGGATTTGTCCTAGTTTGAAGAGCGTCCGGGGGCTGTCTGGCATGGGTTTTTAAAGTGTCCTTTTTTGTAAGGGAAAAAGTAACGATGTTTTTATTTTTGTTGCAAAAAAATATTCAGTTGTCCGGGGAAAAAAACATATTTCGCCTAAAAGTCTGGGTATTTTGTTGTGTTTATTCGGCTTCGGCAATTAAGGTGATGGCAGCCCTACCATTATCAAGCATTCGGGATTCTGACTTCCACTCATAATAATATAGTTATAGTCCTTTCGCAAGACAACCGTTACAGCCTATCGTGGTCTCCACACAAGTTATAAATGGTCAACCCATCAATATAGAATTAATGGGGATTTCACATCTTGACCTTTAATCAGAGTATTTTTAACAAGCCTAGAACTAAAGACTAGTTCAATTAAATAAAATAACGGATAAAATTTAGACAATACCTATAATATCGACACTTCCAACAACGAATGTAATAAACATCCCTAAACCAACACAACTACACGTGTAAACGTTCATAAAACGAATAGTCGAGCAACCCAGACATGCCAACACAACTTTTTATTTACGAACAAATATAAAAGAACAAAAAATAATCTAAATACGTACGTACTGTGATCTCGGTCGTGCCGCCTCAGGCAAGAGCGGCTCCCGATCACACCCGAACATTATCGATCTATGTTCGTGACATGAGAACTGCAAGTGACCCGGCTAACTTGGGACCCGGGATCTTCGATAAACCACAACTTGGAAGACATCGTCGTTTGCGACTGAACATCTAAACGCCTTATAAGTAAAGTAATTTAAAGCTTATTGCTTTTTTCATAAGCCACATTATCGTGCTCTGGCAAATATTTAGTTTAGATTTATTTCGTTTAAACTAATATAATGTAACAGACGTGCTGTTACATTATATTAGTTTAAGCGAAGAATTTGGAAAAATAAATATTATTCTAACCACAAATTACTTCCTTAAACTTACCTGTTTTAAAAGGCATATGCTACAAAATTCTTCAAAAAAATTCTCGGCATCTTTTACATGGGACCTAAATTATATCGGCGAAATATACGTACCTACATGACTACACCTCTGCCTAACACTTCGAGAAAGACATGCGTAATGGTGCGTTCACAAAAAAATACCACTTTATTTCATATACTTTAATTCGTAAGCATACAAATTCTTATATAAACTACGAGTAGCTTGTATTTAATTCAATCATTAAATCTGAATTCAGTATTTTTTTTGCCCGTTGCCGTTGGTCCTTATGTGGATTTTTTTAAATACACCTTATTTGCACATGAATACAACTGATAATCATTTTAATTTCGATGTTGACTCCTTTGTTACTGTTAACCCTTAAAGAAATAACCATCAGAACTACATAAAACACTGCACAAATTGCACATGGCCTGAGGGGCTTCCAGCTGCGGAAAATACTTCTCGAACTGAGACAAAAATGCATTGCACGATATTATTGGGTTCGCGGGCGCGCTGACACTGTAGAATAAATATTCGCGAGACATTGGTCTACTATCATTGAAATAAAGAATCACTTTTCTATACGAAAATAAGTTATTATTAGCAAAGTAATCATTGTATTTTTATGGTGATAAGGGGGCAAACCTGATACTAAGTGATCACCGCCGCCCATATTTAAAGACCTTTGCAATATCAGAAGGCTTCCGAATACGTTGCCAACCCCAGTAGAAAACGTTTAAGTTCCTTAAAATAGAGAACTACCTATTAAACTGACAGCAAATGGAATGCCCAAACTGCCAAAATAGTCACTCTCCCAACGAGCTCTGGCAAATCTTAATCACTCGCAGAAATACAACTATTGTATTTGTTATTTTACTGCGGTCTTCTGTATGGTAGATACTTCCCCAAACGAGCATCTCAATATGAGCAAGGAATATCGCTATGCTCTCTAAAAACTATATTACCTATTACTCTACTACATTAGTGTTTGACTGATGAGGAAAATAAATAAATTTCCTGATAAGAATATGCAAAAAATCTCTTTGCTTATATTTATAATTCAAGCTGTTGACGTGACGTAACTCCACACTGCGTCACAATTGCAGCGCAATGGTATATCGATACCATTGTTTTTACTGTTATAGTACAGTAAAAACAATAGAAGAGTAATAATGTTTTCAGGCTTTTCGTGCCGCAGGAGTAAAGTCGTGCTTTGCTTTCGTCTTTATTACATTTAGTTAAAAAGTCAAAATTAAGTTAGTCACGAATCACGTTTATGTCAAGAATAAATCTTATTAGAATTTACAGAAAGTGTTATTTGACAACTACCGAAGCAATGTTTTGTCGATAGTGTGAACTTTATATCTATAATCTCTAAGTCATTCGACGTAGTCTCAGCAGATTTAAACTAAGAATAAACTAGATAGTATTTTATTCATTTATAATTTAAAGTGGTTAACAAGAGGTCGTGGGTTGGATTCCCAGGTTGAGCCAAGTGTTATTAGGTTTTTCTACGAAATTTTCAGTAGCAGCTCTCGATAGGCTCGCCTTCTATTACATGAGACCAAAATATACCGGTGATTCGCAGTAGCAGCTTGAAATTTGGTTAATGGCAACCCTTTTACATGGGACCTAAAATATACCAGCGAAATGCGGGTGTACATTAGTAAGCCTCTGCCTAGCCCTTTTGGGGTCATGCGTGATGGTATGTATTTACTGCTGCATTTTTCTTCTTAGATAAATTTACGACAAATCTAGAACGCTAATCTGGTTTTGATGAAAATGTAGAGCGTGAACAACTTAAGGGCCCTTACTTATGCACCGGGGTGTATTTATATTTTTCATGAGATGAGAGTAAATTTCATAAAAATATACATGATATTTTAAATATTTTTGAATATGCCTTACCTATATCTATACATGTTACACGAGAAATAATGAATGTGGACGAGGCAAAAGTGGTATGCAGGGACCGTAGCGCGTGGCATTCTGTAGTTTCTGCCTACCCCTAGTGGAAAAAGGCGTGAGTGTACGTATTTAATAATAAATTGAAACTCTGACCCCAGCTATTCATTTTAAAAATGGAATCGGAACCTAATGAGGTTTGTTATAATACTTACCTTACCATATTTATATTTTTCGTAATTATGAAAATCGGATTTCGTTTTAATGAAAATACCTAATACAACTGCCTCATTGATTTATTGGGCCTACTGAATGGAAGTTTCTGTATTAACAGGTAACCCATATTATATTAATACGTGAAGAAAAAACTTTGAACCCCTTTATACGAAAATGGCGCGGAAGACAATGCTTTTTTTAATTATGCTTAAAGAGAACCTGTAATTTAAATTAATTATGGTTGAATTTCAACCAGTGAGCGAACACTAGTTAATAAAATTAAATCTCGACGGATTTAAGATCCTCGAATGAGTCACAGTTAGACAGGTGTTGGTTACTTATATGTAACCTTATTACTGAAAGCTAAAACTTTCTGGAATCTGCTAGATGCGAGTGGCGCCGGACCGGTCATCGTGAAAATCTTTGGGGAAGGCTTATGTCCAACAGTGGACGTCATTTAGCTGAAATAATGAAAGCTTTCTATAAAAAGTTTCCGTATATTTTAAGGTCTAGTATTTGCGTAAGTTGAAGAAATCAGTATGACGACCCTTCGTGTGATATATACTGCTTAAAGAGTGAATATACTCACCTTTATATGAATGCGACCCGACAGTAAAGCCGTCGCCTATCTTGTAAAGGCTTCATTTGCATATTGAAGGAATATGTTAAACGCTACACGCGACGTTTCACGAACTAAAAGTGATTTATAGCAATGCGACCCACTTTGAACAAACGTTCATAGGAAAAACATTATACCTATATCAATCTTCTTTACAGGTCGCAGGTTCGATCCTCACTCGGAACAAGGAAGAAACAAATATTAGTATTAATACGGGTAGTTATATCGGGTCTGTGTTTTGTTTTTGTTTGTGAAAATGCACCCTTTTTATGGGAGGTAGAGCAACATATAATTTAAATAAAAGAAACAGACCCATTTACTGCACGGATTTGTTCTTATTTCATTTATTAATCCCCGATGCAAAAACGACGGGGTATTATACATATGAGGTGTCTGTGTACGTGTGTGTGTGTGTAGCATCGTAGCACTCGAACGATGAACCGATTTTGATTTTGTTTTGTTTGAAAGGTGAGTTAGTCGGCAGTTCTTAGTTATGTTTGATGAAAATCGGTCCAAGATAGCCGCCACAAAATGGTTCGGGTTTATTTTATATTTTATTTAATACTTCTCAGTTTAAGATAGATTAAGCGACCACGACGTTGGTCTAATATAGATTGGCGGACTCTACTTACCCAGTTGACAGAGAGCCTCTTAAGCTTGCAGGTTTCGTCACAACTCTTTGCTTCACATTTTACGCAAGTAATAATGTAATAATACCTACACTAATATTGTTCGACCTGGGAATCGAATTTAAGACCAACGAGGCACTTGCAGCATCTATTTAAGAAAAATATTTAAAAAATTAAATACAGATCTGGACAAATTATTGAAGTACGATAACAGATTACGAGTATTACATTGCTTAAGTACTTTGATTATAGGAGCAGTGGGTACTTAAAGGATTTTAACTGCTTAACTTTTATCAACATCCTTCCAAGTTTTTAAGTACCTATCGGTTACATTCGAACGACGGCGACGTCTTTATCTAGTATATTATTTGTTCTTAGTTCCGTTCTATTTTGCATTTAATCTCAATATGTTAGAATTAATCTAAACGTATATACTGTAAAATAGACAATCACTGCTTATTATAACAAGCGTATAATATACGAATGGCCGATGGGGCTTGAATGTTCTCGAGTGGCGGCCACGTACTGGAAGACAGCGATCCTTGGGGGAGACCTATGTCTAGCAGTGGACGTCTAACGGTTGATATGATGATGATGATGATAATATACATACCTATATATATACACACACGACTTTTAGACTGACGTAGGTAGAAACTACAGAACGCTACGCGTTACGATCAGTCGGGTCTGTAGATAGAAATACATAGAACTTAGTGCTTTTGAACAAACTAACAGATCGGTGCAAATACATATGTACTTAACTATATGTACTTTATTTTGTACTTGTCTTATAAATGTTCGTATTTACCTACAGTGGTTTATGTAAAAGAATATATTATCTTATATAACATTACAAGCATTCAGTTTTATAGATGAGCGCTAAAATATGAATAGCTCCTTCGTCCTCAATAATATAAAAACTTTGGTGTGAATTACTACGGCCATTTTTTCTTAAAGCTTCCGTAAAATAGTGATCCCATGGTCGTGAATAATAAGGGCCATTATGCCTTTTTATTACCCTGAAACAAACAAACCTTTTAGAATACGCTTAAGTATCAACCTATCATAATGTTTTTGTCCTTGACGATATTGAAAGGGATAATGAATTAAATTTTTAATACACGGGTAAACATTTTAAAATTGTTTCTAGTACCTAGGGGAAGCTATCCTTAATATAATGGTTATGCTTTATTTATGAATAATATAATGATTAATTAATATAATGCATTTATATAAAGTAATATAGACGGTATGACTTTTTTTATGTTGATACGGGGGGAAACGTGCAGGTGGCTCACCTGATAGTAAGTGATCACCGCCGCCCATGGGCATTTGCAATACCAGAAGGCTTGCATATGTGTTGCCAACCCCTGCAGAAACCGTTAAGGTTTCTTTAAATAAAGAGTTACTAAACTGACAGCAAACGGAATGCCCATGCTGTCAGAATAGTCACTCCCCCAACTAGCTCTGGTAACCTTACTCATTCACAGAAATACAACTATTGTTGATTCACTGCGGTCATCTGAAAGGCGGAGGTACTTCCCCAAACGGGCAGCTCATTTGAGTGAGGAATCTCGCTATGCCCTATCTCACAACTTATAATATAAACCAAACCAGGTATACCAGGCACAGTTCATATTTTTTTAATGCCATCATTAGGACAATTTAATCTTAAATCTGCTACTAAGAGCTTTGTAGTAAAAAAAAAACCCAATTACAATTATCTCAACTTGGGATTCAAAGCTAGAATCTCATCCTCAGAAGTCGTGCTCATGAATTACATAAATAAAATCTAAAAGAGACCAAAGAGAAGAATACAGACTAATATTGATTAGAACTGACATATTTATTTCAAATGTAAAATATAATGTAATGTCAATATGTGTGTGTATATATACATATCTTAAACGTTTCTAGTTTTCTTACACTTACACCAATACTTCACATTGAAATACCCGTATTTAATTCCTTGGTACGTCTGACCGCGAAAATGGTTGCTGTAAAACATCTGAAATACCAAAAAATAATACCATTACACCGTATTAAATCCGATAAATAGTGGATTTATTTTGAACATCGCTAGAATTCAATTAAAATTAGAATAATTGTACATTCAAGTATACATTGTATTTTGTATTCAAACATTAACGAAATCATGGACTGATAAAATCGGAGGCCATCAACAGTACTTAATCTATTGGACGTTAGTAAATTGAATACTGTCTCCTCTGTTCCGTCTGTCAAACTGCCTCGTTAATCTCTCTAGGGGTCTTGACTTCGATTTTCGAGTCGAGCAACGTGTTATTGGGTTTTTCTATCAAATTTTCAATAGCAGTTCGGAGTTTACATTCATTCGCGGTTGATGGCAATAGGCTTGCCTCCTCCCACATGGGACCTAAAAACTGTGGGTGTACATTAGTACACCTCTGCCTAACCCGTCGAGTACGATAGGCATGATAGTATGTCAACAGTAATCAATTTGACGGCAGTAAATTAATCGGTATTGTAATGGGTAAATGTGACTAACGTACAAATAAGCTCCAATCCCTGATTGCCGGTGGTCGGGAGATGACCAGAATTGAACAGAATTTAACATTGATGTATAATAACACTGTGACAATAAAAACTTAAGTCCTTTAACATGATCCGATCTATCAGTATATGGCATGAATATAACAACAGCGTAACAGAACAGGCAAACTTATTTTTGAATTTATAATATTAGTTTGGTGAAAAGTACATATTTCCTAGTCGCGCGATGCCATTTAGAGGCCCGGTTTCCACCGAAGCGGAGATGTGTGTTGAATAACCAATCAGATTTCGTTATATCCACGTCTCCTCTCCGCAGTGATATCTGATTGGTTATTTAAAACATCTCTGCACGTCTTCTCTCCTCCTCGTTTTGGTGGAGACCGGGCCTAAGACTTCAATGAAGACACATTAGGATGCATTTGCTAAGTTACCCTTAAAATATTTGGTAATGTGCTGCTACTCCCCCCAAAGAAATGCTCAGTATTTAATTACTGTCCAGTTCCAAAGCATTATTACCTCAATGAGATTTAGCTTTATACATACACATTATACGATTCTGACGGGGCTTTTATTGTGTTGGATTTAACGTTACGTGATCGCTGCCTAATTGTTTTATAGGAATGGTCAGAAATTATAACAAGGCTTCTGTGGGAGGAACAGTTATTATGATTTCGGTTGGCGATTTGTAATATGATTACTTGTTTGTGTGCCTAAAATATTAAATAGACTTCGATTAACAATGACATAATCAGCGGGTTACATCTTTTTGTTTTTTTTTTATTGCTAGCCCGTTTTGTTTCACTGCTGGGCTAAAGCGGTCGTCCGTCCTTCTTTGCTGATTTCTTTCCTTATTTGTTGATTTCATTGTCCAATATTTCTCATGGCAGACGTCTTTGCCACGCCGCCGCTATCTTCTTCTGGGAAGTCCACGTTGTCCTCTTGTTCTGTGGGGGACCCAAATTATAGTTTTATTTTGGTCACAACAGGTTTTTTACATAATATGGGTTAGTATTTGAGCACAATCTTACCTGATAGTAAGTAATGATGGAGTCTAAGATATAACATCTAGAAGATTCTTATTCACTCGTGACTTGAAAACTTAAAACCCTTAAATAGTACCTATACGTCAGTACAGACTCAGGCACTAATTCCATTCCTGATTTTTATTGTATGGTTTGGATCTAATTTCCATGTAAAATATTTTGCTATTTATTATGTAACATATTATTATAGAAGGTCAGATTCTCGTTCGTCTTCCTTGTATTTATATGAGAGCTAGACAGAATGGGTTTACTTAAATGGTTTGATCTATATTGAACACCGATGAATGCATTGATTTCACCAATCCAAAAAACCAGCGCCTAATATATTATTATCTTATCTTTTATCTATGATATCATATCCCCTATAGATCTGATTGTTATCACAAACGTCATACGGCTATTTTATCTTAATATTCTCATCTTAATATTTCTTGTTGCAGTCAAAAACTCAGATTCTCTGGGGACACATCTTCGGCGGCTGGCTCGCGAGGCGGAATCCAAACTGCACGAGGTGACGGGCTGTGCCCCCGAGAGGACTTGCAGAGAAGATGCCTGTACCAGGTACCTACTGAATTTGATGTCAATGAACTTTCGGTTGGTTAGACTCCTAAAGCTTGTGTAGGACATTAATACATTTTTATTTACGAGAACGTAATTTTTTCTCGCAAAAAATACATTATATGTATGTTTATTACAAAAAAAAACATTAAATATATTAATACAAAATTTTTAACCAATATTCATAATTTACTTGTTTGTTAGATGCTTTTTAATCGGGTATTTTTTTAATACAAAAAATATAATTATTTTCAATATTGGCTTTATTCTTTGGAACTTACATTATAGTGTTTCCGTAAAGAAACAAATTGTGAAATTATTATTAGGTGGGTACAAATAAGGCAAGAAGAAAAAGCTGTTACAGTCCTTCGTCATTTTTGTTATTTTCGCGATCGTAAAAGTTTATCTTAATTAGGGTATTAAGATATTATCATTCGGGGATATTTTTGCTGTGGAGGATCTGTGGTAGCCTAGCGGTGTGACCAGTAGACAAAGATGTCAGAGGTCTCGAGTTTAAACGCAAAGGCACGCACCACTGACTTTTTGGAAGTTATGTGCGTATTTATCACATGCTCAAACGGTGCAGGAACACATCGTGAGGAAACCTGTATGCTTGTGAGATTTTCTCGATGGCATGTAATGTCTGCCAATCCGCAGTAGGCTAGCGTGGGGGACTATAGCTTTATCCCTCTCAAATGAGAGGAGACCCGTGCCCAGCAGTGGGACAATAACGGGTTGATGATGATTCGGTGATATTTTTATTATAAATACCTACCAGAATAATCATCAATATCCTACACATACCAATACTTGGCTTTCTGAATATATAATTCAAATAATTATGTATTAGCAATATCCTTTTGCATATGCCCACAGCCTATAGGACGAAATTTTCACCAAGATACTTATTGAAAGTCAAGAAGTTCAGAGTTATGCATGCGAATATTAATCAACTTGATGTTAGAATTAACGAGTTAAATAACTTTAGAGTCAAGTCAAATGCTCGTTCAAACTTCCTTCGTAATTTTGAAAGCTAATCGACATTCCCTAAGCTTTGAAAGATTTTAAGCGAAATTTCATATTATAGTGCTTGAAGGTATGAAAGACCGCGTTTAATTCTATTAAAATTTAATACTAGTAATCGTCACAATACAAAACAAGTCTGTAGTTTTCAATGCATAATAAGTTATATTAAACCTATAAATTTCTAGATTCAACAACAGACTTTAATTCTAACAATCAATAGACTTCTAAATTGAAATTAAGCAGACTACTTCATCATCATTTTTTTGGTGAGAGCTTGAGATACGAGTATATACACGTGCCTTTCAAAATGTCAGTGGTGCATGCCTTTGGTTCGAAATTAAGACCTTTAACTTTCGATGTCTACTGGTCACACCACTTGGTTATCACAGCTCATAGCAGACTACCTGATGATACAAAATGTTAAAATTAATGTTATGTGTAATAAAATTAATGAATGTTGTAGATCTTCGGCTGCTAGTCAAGCGGTGGGTACTACTGGATGCGCGGGCGGAGCTGGCTCTGAGAAGGACAAACAGGCTCAACATTGGGAGAGAAGAGTGCGAACCCTCAAGTGAGTCCCTTTCTTGTATGTTTATGTATAACTAGCTAACTGCCCCGGCTTCACGCGGTTGCAACACTGTGTACTTACGGAGGTACTAATGTGGAGACAGAATGGCGTGATTATAGTACAGTTGTTATAGCTGTTGTTACTCTCGAAAGCGCGACATTTATGATTTGCCATGCGAAAAATAATCAACAGTCGATCAGTGAGAAATCACGAATAAATTTTTAATTATAGTTGTACTTGATCTCCGTATAATATCTTAACATAATTATGAACAGGAAGCTGAGTGAGTGACAGACCTTTATTTATTTATTTTTGTGGTAGGTACTTAATATATTATTACGCCTGAGGAAATCCTCTAAGGCTTTCCACCAAAATTGAAGTTTCTTAGGGGCTCAACAACTCAAATCTGGAAAACTATGTTAGTGAAGTGTTATGCAAATAAATAAAAAAATCAAAATGGTTTCTCACCTTATCAAAATCAAAATGATCCAAGTAGAAAAACCTTGTAATAGATTTCCCAGACGAGATATGTAGAATATGCGTGTTATCAATAAGATTACATCACTGCATTGTAGAAGAAAGCATTCATTATTTATATCTGTACGTTTGAAGTAATCTCTTGTATCACGATATGTGTATGCATTGATCGGAGAATCACGTGATGATAAGTAAGACGCTGTTTGAGACGACCACAGAATTGGGTTTTATGTTTTTAAATCGTAAAATGTTACTTTACTCTAAAGTGGTTTGTAGCTATAAAAAGAGATGCCAAAGAGAGGAGAAGAGGCATCTCTTGTTATATCTTTAAAATTAGATGAGAGTTCTAGAATTTTTAGGCTCGACAATAAGTGATACATTATTAGGTATAGAAAAGTTGTTTTGGTAATGTCTTAGGATAACAGTAGCGTAGCGTAGGGGAGGGGGGCAAACGGGGCCATGGCCCCGGGCGGCATATGAAAGGGGGCGGCATCAAGTGCCACGTAGTTTTTATACTACTGGAAATTTGCCGCCCAAATTTCCATAAGCTCCGGGCGGCAAATACCCACGCTACGCCACTGTAGAATAACGATAATATTCCAAGGTAATTGTTCTGAGCCCTAAACATCGTTAAAGCATTTTCATGTTCCTGTTCTGCAGACGTCTAGTCCAGGGCTGGCAGCAGACTCGTGTGCCAGCAGCGCCGCCGCCGCCAGACCTGGAAGTGTGCGGCGCTCATGCAGTCACCGTGCGACTGAAGGATACCAAAACTACGCAACCAATACTCAAGGACCTACCTCTAATCACCAAATATAAAGGTAAGGCTTTAAACCTTTAAGAAGTTTATTGAATAACATGACATACCATCACGCCTGTCGTCCTCGAAGGGTTAGGCAGAGGTGTAGATACTAATGTACCTACACACACATTTTGCCGGTATGTTTTAAGTCCCATGCCTTGAGCAGCGAGACTATTTCATTTTTCGAATTCAATCTCCGAGTTGCTACTGAGAATTTCATAGAAAAACTACATATTTGTTCGAAGCCAATACCTGCTCACTTTGCTTTTAACTTTACAGTGGAGTGGTCGTCCCGTGCCGACTTTTCAAACGTGTGTGGTTGCCGTGAAATGGCCGCGTCCGGCACGAACAGTGGGACGCGGGTGCTGGCCGCCGGCCTGACCCGCGGCCGCCGGTACTTCTTCAGGGCTGCAGCTGGGAACATCAAGGGTTGGGGCCAGTACACTGTGTCCGTGCCGAGGAGTGTTGTCCCTAGCAGTGAGTATAGAACATTTGTTTGTATTAAAAGCCTTCTGCCTTCTGTGGTAAGGGTCCCAGTAGGAGCAAATGTTTGTGTGATGAGCATAGACAATTGTACCTGAGTTATGGAAGTTTCTTTGAATCATATAAGTATTTATTAAACAAAAACTGTATTGTGTATCGTCTAGTATCCGTAACGAAAGCTTCATTGCTTAGTTCGGAAGAAGATGGCGCTGTCTTAATGACCAGATATATTTATTATAAATGTCACTTTCCTAATAGAACAAGCGAATAGTCCAGTACCAAACTTACTCACTCGCAGAAATACAACTATGGTAGTTCAATTAGAGCGAGAAATCTCGCTATGCTCTAGCTGTCTAATAAGTAATGCCCTTATCAAGTTCTCGCGACGTATACAACTTCCACAACTCAATTTGAGCGAGAAATCTCGCTGCCTATCGAATGAATAATGGCCCCCATGTCAGGTTGGCGCGACGTACATCACTACTGTAATTTCACCGCGTTCTTCTGTAAGGCAGAGGCACTTCCACAGCTCAATTTAAACGAGAAATCTCGCTATACGCAACCTATCGAATGAATAATGCCAGCGACGCACAAAACTATTGTTAATTCTTCGCGTTCTTCTGTAATGCAGAGGTACTTCTCCAGGCTCCTCGTCCCGCTGATCTTGCATAGACGTGCGTCGGGTCGTTAAGCTCCCACAATAATGGTTTGAGCTAAACGATGGCTGACGTGCTGTCAGTATGGACAGGTCAACTCAAAGCTGCACTGGTGCTTTCTTCAAAAGGGCATTTCAGACTTTAACCTACACAGTCAGGCTCACATATTGTAACCAAAATGTTTGGACTTTAAAAGAGACCATGATTCTCTGGGTTTGTTTCGGCATTTCTTCTCAGAGGTCGTCAGTTAGGAAATGCCGATGTCAACTAGATACTAAAAAAAAAATGTACATGACTTGTAAAAGTGTCTTTAAAAAGATCTATTTACAGAAATAAACAATCATTCAATCATTCAAAGCTCAATTTGAACGAGAAATCTTGCTATGCTCTACCTATCTCATGAATGATCGGCATGTCAGGTTGGCGCGACGTGTCGTCCCGCGGGGCGCGGGGCGGGGGCGCGGCGGCGGCACTGGAGGCGCTGGCGGCGGCAGCTGCGGGGGCGCGCGCCCGCCCGCCTGCGCACCACGCTCGACAACCGCGCAAGAAGACCGCTACCATTCGGCAGCTCTTCACTGCAGCCAGCAAGTTCCAAAAAAATCTGCGAAGGTGCGTTAATTATTTGTAAAATGTAACTTTTTTTTATATTTGACGACCCAATTAGTCCAGCGGTAGTTAACACTGCCTTCTGTGCTTGTTTGTGTGATGAGCAGAAACATTTGTACCCCAGTCATGGTTGTATCTATATAATAATATAATTAATTATGTCTGTATACAAAATAAAAGTATGTACCTAATGATATGTAGTAAACTCTATCCCCAACTTATTACCTATAACATGACCCTTCTTCAACAAATCTTCACCAATAAAAATCAGTATTCCTATATACTTATTTTACTTATATTCCAGGGGCGTATACTTGGCCTGCATACTGTACCACGAAGACAAGGTGCTGGTCACCAGCGAAGAGTTCCTACCGGTCATCGAAGTAGATGAAACGTACCCTACGTGTATATACACCGATTTCCACTGGCTAATGAAGGTATTATTATTTAGTAGCTGCCTCCCACTGCTTTGCCCGCAAGGGTATGATAAAAAGTAGCCTATGCGTTAATCCAGGTAATAAACTATATGTATGCTGAATTTCATCCAATTCTGTTAAGCGGTTTTTGCGTAAAAGAGTAATAAACATCCATACAAACTTTCGCATTTATAATATTAGTAGGATATACCATCGTACTCGTATCTCCGAGGGGTTAGGCTGAACGGTACTTAGTGATGTAGAATACTTTATAGACTGGGCAATTCGGGACACTAGTCTAAGCCTAATAGCTATGTGATGTAAAGTTTTTCTGACTCATCATACATACATCAGTGGACCTGATTGGCGCTGTGTCTGAGCGATCAGCTTATAGGTACGCCACGGGTTGTGAGTTTGATCCCCGCATTGATTTTTAAGATCTAATGGTAGTTGTTCCGGGTCTGGTCGTATGTGTATGTAAAAATTGGTGCTTGTAAACGCACACACGGAAAAAAAGAAAAGCCTAGTCTTTATGTTTTGAACAAAAAAAAGTCCATCTTGAGTAAATTACGTAAATTTGAATTTACTCCCAAGCTTTACCGTATTTCTTTTAAATAGCGTATCATAGGGAAAGCGTATTTCTATTAACGGCACCCAAGGTTTAGATGTTAAGTAATAAATAAATGACAACAAGAAAGAGAAGCGAGAAACAAAACTTTGCTATTTATCAATAGGTTACATCGAAGTTTATATATTTATAGACATAACACACAATCATAAATAAAGTTTTTATGGTTTTATAGTTGTTGTTTATTGCGGAAAAGTGGGTAGGTAGATATATGTATAAACTATAAAACGGTAAGGCCGTGGATATATTTTTTGACGCGTTATGTTATGTGATCTTCGTGTATATAAAATTTAAACGTAGTAAAATCAATTATTGCGTTTATCTCGCGTGTATGCACAACACTTTAAATGTATTGTTTGATTTGTGTGGTGTTTTATCTTTAGGTGAGCAATAAAAAAAATATGACTGAGTGAATATAGTGGAAATTCGTCTTCTGGGTGAAGTTCCGTTCCCAGCAGAGGAACAGCTAATGTATATTAACAGAATTATAATAATTAATACATTGTTAAATCATAATATCTATGATTAGCATAATATTTTTTTAATAGTCATATACAAACTAGCGGACCGACCGCTCAGCTTCGATGCAGTATTTAATCCATATTTAAAAAATATATATTTTATGTTCATCACGGAGCATTCCAATGGTGAAGTCGGTCTGTCAGCGTTTTGGAGCCCATTGATAATAATATTAGTTGGAAGGTAAAAAGTATGCCTTACGGAGAAGAGTTAGCAATAAACTCAAGAGACATACTCCATACAGACAGTAGCGCTAATAATTTATGGCTTAATAACCCATCCATCCATTCTAGGTATCATGTTCGTGGGACGATGTGAAGGCTCTACGCTCGGACATGGAGAAACACACGTCATCGTCCATCCACTTCAGACTCAAACTCCTGACGGCAGCCGCTCAGATGCAGTCCGCGCTATGTATACAGGACTTAGGTAAGCGTCGTATGTATATCATCATCATCATCATCATCATCATCAACCCATTAACGCAGCAGCAGTGGGATGCTGGCCACGGGTCTCCTTTCATTGTAGAGGGATTAGGCTGTAGTCCACCACACTAGCTACTGCCTACTGCGGGTTAGCAGACTTCACATGCCATCAAGACAAATCTCTCAATCATGCAGGTCTCCTCACGATGTGAGTGCGCATAACTTCCGAAAAGTCAGTGGTGCGTGCCTTGGGTTCGAACTCGAAACCTTTGACGTCTCAGTCCACTGGTCACACCGCTAGGCTACCACAGCTATATATATACATATACCTATATATATCCGCCTATTGCCGTCCACTGCTGAACGTAGGCCTCCCCCAAAGAACGCCAACCAAGAGCTTGGGCAGCTCGCATCCATCCGCTGCCAGCCACCTTCTTCAAATCGTCGGGCTATCGTGACGTAGCGTCGCTTTTAGCTTTTGCTAACACTTGAGAAATACAGGCACAAAGGATCAAATATTTGTCCAAAATTACTTGTACCAATTAATTATTAGTCCAGTTAAATTAACGTAACCTCACACTCATTACGAGTAATGAGAGATAACAAGCTGGTTTTGAACAAAAATAGTCGCAAATTTTGTGCTCTACAATTTTATAATAGTTTCGCTTTTGCCCGTGACTCCGTCTGTGTAGAACTAGTAATTTTATCCAATCTGCTTTTACATCAATCTGTTTATTTATATTTTTCTCGTGGTTAAAAGCGTGAAGAGGTTACAGGAAAAAATACAGATAGACACACACACTTTGGCACTTCTAATATTAGTATGGATGCTAACATCAGCAATGGAGCAATAGAAACAGAGGTAATTGCGATAAAACAGTTTTTTTGGATATTTGACCTTTGAATAACTTACGAAGCAGAAACGAGACTTGAGAAAATTTTAAGAATGCCCAAATGAAGGTATTAATTATTAGACTATATTTATTACATTCTGATTACTATTTGATTCCAGGTCAATTATACCACAAGCCGCTTCGGGACTCGCACGGCACCATCGTGCTATCGTGCGTGAACAGCGTCAAGTCAATTAAGTCAGTGTCAGCCTTGAACTCGCGATGGGCGGCCGTATCGAGACTGAGGAGGAGAGTGCTCAGTGAGGATAATACTATCGGGGAACTGCTTATGGCTTCGGTCCACGAACAGATTGCTTACCATCAGGTAGAGAGTTCTTGGTACTTTACTCAATTGAAACAACAAAACGGTTTCCTCGATTTCTTCAGAAGGAGAAAGTAATTTCAAGTTCGTATAAATAGTGTATTGTCGAATACACTAATAGCTTGATTCTGCTCAAAGAGCTAATTAGTGAATGCTTAGTGTATGCATTTAAAAAAATAATTAAGTACTGCACATCTATTACTAACTTTTCAAAGGATATTTTAAGGACTCTTTTAGCAATAAGCGAACCTATATTTACTAGGCTGTGGTGGAATTTTTGAAAGGGGAAATTCACGATAACGAATGCAACAGACTATAAAATATCATATTATTATTTGATTTCTTCCACGTGAGGGAACTAAATTCTCTTTTTAACCACAGTGTCCACTACAAGCGATATCACTTCGAAGATCAAAGCGCAGTAATAGCACTGAATTGGTTAGGGACCGTTCAAATATTATTTAACTCCCCTCCTCCCCTTTGACAGCAAAAGTAAGCACTTGCCTACCTACTTTACCCAATCTCAAAGATAAGCAAAACCAATACCAACAACCCCTCCCACCTCACCCCGTTTAGTGTGTAGGTTAACGTAATACTTAAATGGTCCCTTAATGATAAGTTGTCAGAACAGTAATCAATATATCAATATTATTTATATATCGTCTGATTGCGTACTTGCAGGCGTCTCGAGTGCCTCTACCGCGCGGGCTGTACCTGGGCTACCTGAAGCTGCAGTCGTCCGTGGAGGTGGTGCGCGTGGTGGCGCCGGCGCGCGTGCCCAACGTGCCGCCGCACACGCGCGTGCGCGACAACCCGCACGTCTCCGCGTTAGTATATACCAAGCTGCAATATATTTCAGGATTCCATACCCAAGGCCAATAGAACCCTATTACTAAGCCTCCGCTATCCGTCCGTCCGTCTGTCTGTCTCTGGGCTGTATATTATGGATCGTGATAGCTAGACATTCGACTTTATCAGATGTGTTTCTGTTGCCGCTATAATAACAAATTTTAATTCTAAAAATAAAATAAGATAGAATAGATATTTAAGGGGGCTCTCTCACAACAAAAGTGTTCTTTGCCATTTTTGATCTGTATTAATAACTGCGACAGGTAGCCGGTAAATGTTACGGAGCTTCGTGCGCTAGTCCAACTCGCACTTAACCGGTTTTTCCTTAGATTTACTCCCGTATTTTAAAAAGTTACTGCTGTTCCGTCTGTATCATACCGTAGGTGCACTTAAATTTAATTATGCACTATTATTCCTGCTCCGTAACTAATTATGTCTGAGCTGTGCCTAAACACAAAAAAATCCTTTAGAGAGATCCTCAGAGACCTAAAAATGTAAACGCTGCAACGATGAACGTAGAAATTCAAACTCCTCAATCATTGAATTTACCAAGAATGTGGCCAACCATTGAAAACTCATTCATAATTATTTAGTTTAACTTTCTATATATATATACTGACTGTTTTTATTTACAGAGAAGAGTGGGAATATTTGAGAAGCCAATCAGGTAAATCTGATGACGCGCAAACAATCAACAGTCTCACCATTAGCGGTCAGGAGAACCCTTCAGAATCTCAACTAATGTTCCTCGATTTAATCGCTTCTGGTGCCCGAAAACTTTTCAAGGAAATGGAGATTCCCATCGAAAGCGTCATTGCCCACCGAATATACGACCTCGAAGTCGTTGAACTGAATAATGACGTCAGTTTTATTATGATATGTCCACCCGCAGAGCAAGCCTGCTCAGTGCCGGGACAAAAAGAAATACTGCTTCAGAAAGGTGATCTCCTTAGCTTACCGATACAAGCTTTTGAAATGATCCATCTCCAAACATACCACACGAATATTCTGAACAAATACTCGAAGCTTAGCTGCGTCCTAGAACTGGACGTAGCTTTGGCCGCTCATTCCCATAGAGAGGCGTTTTCCTGCACGGAACTACAAACAGCCAAAGAGAGACTAACCAAATTGGAAGATCTCCAAAATAATTTGAACGCAGTGTGGAAGGCTGAACGGTGGCTAATGGACCTCATTGGCTTCGCGAGAGATAAGGATAAAGCTGCACCAAGTTCTGGCATATTACTCAAATATATTCTGGACAAAACACCATCACAAACTGCAGAAAACCCTGTAGAAGCAAATGAGACAGATAGTAAGTTTAAAGACTTTCTCCAAATACCATCGAGAGACGGTAAAATAACGAAAACTTCTCCGGGAAGGGGGTCGTGGCCTGGTCCTGCGGGAAACGGGAACCATGCCAACTTGCACCCAGAGTTCAGCAAATCTGAACAGCAGTTGAGTCTATCTCCTCGTCAAACGTCTGCTTCGACACTGAATCTATGCAGCTCACAATTTTTAAACCCAGAAACACATAAATTCCCTAGAAAAGGTAGTGCTGACTCCCAGTTCACCCAGTCGAGTGCTGTTAGCAACAATTTTATGAGTAGCAATTCACAATTTGACATAAAATCATCTGCTGGTTCTCATAACAGCATCGGTAGCAATCGATTGCCGCCATCGCGGAGTGAAGATACCCTGGTGCTCCAGAATGAAAACGTAGAGCCAAAACCAAGACCTCACAGTATTAACGCAAGTTCCACCACATCAAGCCCTCTGCTAACAGTGAAAGGTTATTATCCAGGAAGTATGATAAGTGTTAGAACAGCTAAAGGTAACGTTTCAGAGTCCGCCCAGAGTCTGTCCAGTGACTCGGAAAGCCAAAGCTGTCCGTTAACTTCAGTTCCTTTGAAAATCCGTCCTCAGGGGAAGCATTACAGAAGCCCTTGTAACGTCATAGCTTCGAAGAGTATGACGAACGTAAAAGGGGATTTAGATTTCACTGACACTGGACAAGAGTTCGTGAAGTCCAGTTTGTGCGTCAAACGTCAACCGTTGTTGGAGACGCATGAGGATGCCGAGTATAACAATAAAGTTCCAAAGACTGATGAGAGGAGGGATAGTGAAGATATGAAGGCCTCGGAGCAACGGACTCCAGACCAAGCGGGCATATTGCAGGTAATTGTTAAAACAAATAATTACTACGTGATTAACGACTGTTGTAGAGATAACACGAACTTACACAAAAAATTATAACAAAAAAGCATATACGTAAGACCACTTTGTAATTGTAATTAAATACGATTGCGATGCATGGCAATGCATTTTACATACAAATCTTGTTTTTTAGGTATTCGCTGCATACGAAACCGGGTTGGCGGCAGGCACATCGCTCAAATTGCACGTAACGCCGCGCACGTCAGCGCGGGAGGTCATCGACCTAGTTGTCAAACAGCTCAATATGGCCGCCGTTCTCAAAGGCAAGGCCGGGCCAGTGTACGGGCCAGAGAAATTACAGGACTTCTGTTTAGTAGCGGTTATCGGTGCCCGTGAGAGATGCCTTCGAGACGACTTCAGACCTCTCCAACTTCAGAATCCATGGAGGAAGGGACGATTGTACGTGCGGCTCAAACACGACGTGTTGGCGGCACTGCAGCATTCTGCCAAACAGCCCGCTTATATTTGAAACGGGCTTTGTAAATTGTGTAATATTGTTTCGTGGCATAAGCTTTATTGTTGAAACTGTTTAGTCGCCGTAGGAAGCCAGTGTTGTATGAATGGATGATAAATATGATACACCGACTGGAAGTATATTATTTGCGCTAAATTAAAACATGCGACATCAGTCAAAATAATTTGGTAATTTGATATCTAATGGAATAAATTTAGGATACTTTCTACGGTGACAAACAACTACATATATGTATTAGTTTTGTTTTGGTGCCAATTCTGATTACGTTAATGCTTTAAATAGTTAAGTAAGAGTTGTGAGTAATAATAGTAATCATTAAAACCGAACTTATGGTGCTTTTCACTGTAAAGTATGTATACTTTAATATCTTTATCAGATTCCTTATATAGAACACGTGTTTATTCCTGTTTAGATGAATTTCCAATTCTTGTCGTGCTCTTTTCGTAAATCTTTCAATCAATTTCAACTATATGTAGGACCTAGACTCAGTCTTAACTTACCTTAAAAGTTATTTAATAATTTTAATAGAAAACTGCTGCGACCTTATTCATAATAACGTCTATCCATCAAATATGAATTTCAATAACGCATCATATGTAGTTAGATTTAGACTATGTGTCGCAGGGGATGACGATTTGCTGTTTAAAATAGTGACACAATATCAACCTTATCTTATTTCCTACATTATAAAGTACACGCTGTTAACTCTGCGACCACAAGTTCGATTTCGCGCTCTCCTTATAATTTGTACCCGTTAATATAGTAAACGATGTGTATGTATGTATATTGTATCACTGTTTTAAAACTTACGCGCATCTTCATGTCTCGTTATGTCAACTGTCTGGTACTGGAATCTAGCCCAGCCGCAATCTATCCGAAAATGTCTACCAACTATCGGGAGGTATTTTGTAATGATACCATCAAAACATTCGTAAAATAAAATTGCACCCAATTGTAGGTAAATCGTATGACATGTGTTAACTCAATAGGCGACGAGCATCGACAAACGAACCAATCGCGTGCAGTGATGGTGCGACACGTCACATTCTGTCAAACCGACCGACCAATGACGATTGTGCTCGCATTTCGTGGCAATATCTGTACTTAGACCCCGCGTACAATGTTTTCGTACAAATGTACAATTTTTTTGTTAATTTTTAAATATATAAAAATCTTGCGGTCATCTTACCCTCTAGACGTAAATTCCTGTTATTCTTAGGTAGGGAAAAAAATCTATCTTTACAAAGTTGAGTACAGACTTGAGCAATTTATGATCAACAGTTTATTTTCAAATGGTTCTTTTGTTCATAGTTCGGTTGACGGTTCGCATTAGTGATTTTTTTTTAACAAGTAAAAGCTCTAGTTTCTACTCACCTTTGGGCGGCGTTAAAAAAAATCAAGTCATCGCCGTCAAGTAGCGTAATTAAATCAACCGTAGTACCTAATTGTTATTATTAGATACAGAGGCTTCTTATAATAAATACTTACTATATTAAATATTAAAAAAAATAAAAACTTATCTATTGTGATGATGTGAGCGAAACCTTTTTTAATAGACTGTAAATACATAGATTGATTGGGGATATTTTATTTTCATAGGAAAAGAACTCATACAACGTGTAACAAAGTGCCTGATTATTTTCCAAAAAGAATATACCTACTGATACCTACAATCATATCTCTGAGGGTTACAGGGTTAAACATTTCTTTACCTAAAACCAAGCTACTATTTTAGCAGTAGGTACTTTAAAGCTGGAGATATAAAAGCAATATGAAATGAAACAGCAGTATTCCGACAAAAGTTTTTTTTTTCTTTTTGTTAGCTTCGTAAAAAATAATTTGATAAGGCCATAAATTAGGTATGTCTTTGTATTCATTAGGTACCTACCTACTTTTCAAATGAAATTGAACTTCCTATTATTCCTTTAAAGTAATAGTTTGTTAACATAATATACATATATATATTTACATATAGTTATAGCTTATCTAAGTGTAAATAGTTAGAAACTAATGTAGTCTGTAAAAGAATTACATATGTCGCTATACTTTGATAATTTTAATTAATGTCAAACATGGTTTAGTATAAGTTATTTTGTAAATAACTTATTTATCCTCATTCTATTAAATTCTTCTTACGTTCTTCTGATGTGTGGGATAGCTGATTATTACAAATAATATGATTTTATAATTAATCATACTATCAATCTTTATTTTAAGAAATATGAGAAGTTGCCTGTTTGCAGTTTCAAAGATCTCTACTCTTAACAAATTGTATTTTATTTAAAATAAATAATCTTATTCATTGTATTGTCGACGGAATTGTAAATGAACTAAACGATTGTTCATTGATATAGAAAATACTCAAAATTTGTATAATTACAAAAAAAAATAAACGGTTTATTGTATAATTTAGGTAATTGTAAATTCCTTAGTTATTAGAGTGTAAAAATGGAAGATTGGAAGTGTACATTAGAACAGAGTGAAAGTATAAAGATGTTAATGAAATTATCAACGATTCGAGCCATAATTAAAATATATATTGCAAATTTTTAGTGATGCCTAACTGAATGTCTTATGATAAAAATAATTTAAAGTTTTATTTTAGATTATCATATTTGTAATCACCCTATCTGGTGTTGTACATTAGAAGTTAGCGAGACTGGAGTCATGAAATGATGCACAAAAATAAACGTATTTCAAATCTTTTTTGTAGTTTTATCTTGTAGCGAGCTATTTGCTAACCGAATGGCCCTAAAAGCAGAAGCAGACGCTTTTCGCTTTCCAAATCACATTTTTGTTTTGTTATCAACAACGCAATATTGTTGGGATTGGGCTATAGCCACCTAGCGTGGTGCTGCGGGCTGGCAGACTTCACATGACATCGAGAAAATCTCTCAAATATGAAGGTTTCTTCACGATGTTTTCCTTCACAGTTCGAGCATGTGATAAATACGCACATAACTTCCGAAAAGTCAGTGGTGCGTGCCTTGGGTTCGAACTTGAGACCTTAGACATCTCAGTCCACTGTTCACATACTAGGCTACCACAGCTCTCATTTACTTCAAATAAGGAGGAGGTTATCAATTCAACTGTATTTTTTTATGTTTCTTACCTCATAACTTTCGACTGGGTGAACCGGTTTCAATAATTCTTTTTATTTGAAAGCTGGTGCTTCCCGCATGGTCCCATTTCAATTTGGTCCAGTTCTGAAATTTGGAAGTCTGATTTTTTTCGACAGAATTATTGTTTTATCTGTTGCCAATTCAGCGCACAATATCAATAGACATTTGTACAATATCTATCAGATATAAGACAACTCATTATACTTAAGGTGGAAGCTCCAAGCTCGCCCGCGAAATTCAAATTTTCGTACCTTTTTTGCAATTTGCCGGTCATTGTCAGACTGAACATTAAACTGTTTAATGTTCAGTCGTCAGATACGAACATCAGATATTCGTAGATTACATAAATGATATCCACAAATTTATATTTAGTTAATTTCACGTCACTGACCGCGGTATTAATATTAAAAAAGAAATAGTTTCTCTGTAGTTAATTAATAGTTATTAAAGGGTTCAAATAAAACTGAATGATAACAAAACAAAAATGTTTTTTTTTTTTCAATAAACTATAAAATAAACAAAAATTTAAGTTTTATGACGTGACATTTGTTGCTAAAATAAGTCCTCATGTATCTGTTTATTAATAACATTATACAATAACAAACTGCCTCGTTGGTCGAGTGGTACAGAGCGACTGCTGGGAAAGAGGTCCTGAGTTCGATTCCCAGGACCTCGACCTCAAGCAAAGTGTTATTGGTTTTTTCTATGAAATTCTCAGTAGCAGCTCGGAGTTTGGATTCGTGCCTGGTTAATGGCAATAGGCTGCCCCCTATTACACGGGACCTAAAACATACCGGCGAAATGTGGGTGTATATTAGTACACCTCTGCCTGACCCTTCTCGGGGACGACAGGCGTGATGGTATGTATGTTATGTAATAATAACATTACAAGGAAAATATATTCTATTTACACAAATGTAATTAATTATTGACAAATATATCAACACCCACCGATTTTCTTATAATGAAATTAGATTTTTTACAATTTTAAAGTGATACCGCAGTGACGGTTTTACTTACAAATTAACTGTTAATTTTTTTAACGAAAAGAGGAATAGACCTTAATCAATATTTCAGAAGATTATTATGAAAACCTGTCCAACTACGAATTAATATTTTGTAATTATAGCTGTATAGCCTCCATTATTTTCAAATACTATCTACTAGACGTTTGCGCATGAACCCTACAATTTGAAAAAATATTTTAGTTCCTATTAATCTTTCCCATATCTACCCATGCAATGGGCTGTGACCTGCCTACCTCACCTATCATCCTGTCCTGTCCAAAGGTGGCACCTTTGCTTTCTATCGAATTCAGGTCAGGAGATGGTGCAAGCTATGGGACTAAACCCTTCACTCCTGCACCAAGCCATGCTCGCCCGGTGAATTGGGCAATTGTTCTGGACAAATACTAGCTGCCTTAACTCTTCAGCTGAATACATATTGCGCACAGTAGGTAGCACGATATTATCTAATACTTCTCCATAAGTGGAACTATTGGCGCGTGGCGGAATACATTCTAGTCTTCCTAACTCTGCTGCGCTCATCTTTACGTATTGACAGTGGTTCGGCCTGATTCCGTTTAAGGTACTACGTTTTTTTTTACACCAAAGAGTTTGTTATCTGAGTGCCACAAATAAAGAATAAACAGTGATCTTGTTCTTAGTCGGTCATCGCTGCGGCCTTACACAGATATTTCAACAAGGCTTCTCTGCATGGACTTGTGCTTACTCGTATTCCATATACGCTAAGATTGAAAAGTGGCTAATTATATTACTCGACGTAATATGTGGTCCACGATGGAGTCCAGCCTGCTCCGTTGGCCTTCATCAAAATCCTGTACACATAGCTCGAGAGCGAAATTACAAGGGCGGTAGTGTTAACGGATGTTATCGCTCTTTTTAAAAATGAATACGACCTCATTTCTACAGACTCATCGGTGTCATGCCAAAGTGGATGACGGGGAGAGAGAGAGATAGTTCAGCTGTGCTATAGGCCAAGTCAGAACTACTACCTGTAAGCAATCGAAAAATCCACGACCGTTGATTATAATTTAATAAGAAACAAAACTGGATTATGTTTTAAATACTTGTTAACTTTACCCTTGGTAAATGCTAAACAAAAAAAATAACGTTTATTAGAAACACAAACAGGTATACAAATTAAATTTACAAAAGCAAATTAAATGATGACACTTATAAAAGTATGTAATAACTACCTAGGTACTGTGATAAACTGTAGCGCAGCTATCAACACCCATCTCTAGAATGTTCAGTTGTTGAAATACAGACGGATCTCTGAGATCGATTACTCAATAGTTTATATTTTTCATTTTATTTACACACAAATGTTTATATTTTTACATCGATGTTCATAATATAAATCGGATGGGTATATATATGGTAAGCGGCATTATTATTTGAAAAAGTGATCGACATCCAACGAACGTTATTAAAATGGGAGACAAAAGAAGTTTTAACAAGTTCGTATATTATATTATTTTGAGAATATTGTTATATATAATTAATTATAACGTGAAATCACTCGACGTCTTAGTTTGACACCGTGGATCCTGTATAGGATCATCAATTCATCAAAAGGACGTATCAATTTGTATTATCGAATTACACAAACCACAGGTTCTGTCCACCGATCGTAACTATTACTCCAGGATAGTACGTGAAGCGGTAGAAATAAAAAAATATAAGAATTTCAACCGGGAAGATGGATACCGATTGCCTTCAGCTTGGAATCCTGTCATCAGTAAATGCAGGCGTCGTCGCGTTGATGCGGTCAGTCAGTGTAGGAATACCGTTAGTGTAGTGTGTAGAAGTACCGACAATACGACTAATGTTGATAAAAATCAAGTGAGGGTAGTGAAAACGCCCGCACGTCACGAAGGCGCCGCCGAGCTGTCAAGTCTTCCCGTGAAACGTCGGGTTAAAAAGGTATTTATACCTCAATAAAATTACACGATCTAGACCCGTTGTCTATAATAATTCAAAAGTAAAAAAATCGTGAAACCTTAAAAGCATTAAAAAATCAGTGATCATGATGTGTATCGATCATTTAATCCTGTGGATCAAAATCTGCCCATATGAGTAGGTACATGTGAAATTAAGTGTAAAAGAAATGACAATACTCAGTATACAGTTGTGCGCGTAAAGAGTATATTATTCTACTCTTTGTATTCAAACTAACGCGGTGGGGCGGCGCGGCGGCGCGGCGGCGCGCGGCTTGAGAACCTCTTATTGTTTCTGTCAGATAAAAGGCGTTTTAGTAATTATTAAGTATATATTTTAAATATTGTATTCATCAATGTGACTATCACTTAGTTGTTTGGCAAATAATAATTTAAACAATTAGCGCATCTCTTAATATCTGATAATCTTATTTAATAATACCTTAAAAAATAAGTAAGTAATTATATTGCGCATCACACAATTTTTTCGGATAAAAATGGAGGACATAATATATGTTTACGAAACAAAGCTAATTTCTTCAAAACATTCGTGCCTATCAAAAATTGTGGTTTTCAAAAATATCTTAACACTGGCAATTATATAATACATTTTTCAAAGTGGCGATAGTAGTTGGGTAGTATACATTTATTATGTGTTATAATTTGTTTTTTTTTATATGTAAGTAAGCAATGTTGCATTCTGAAATGCAAGGCGTTTCGTGCAATATTATTCTTAAACTTATCAAGTGTATTATTTTTAGTTTTGATTGGTCTAGTGGTTGAAGGTCATCTTGGGTTGAATTTTGAGGCCATTTAAAGCGATCTCGGATTCTCAGATTTTTGACTGGGACAATATTTTATAGGCTTAATAGACTGCCTCGTTGTTCTTGTGTTGGGTTCGATTCCCAGGTCAGGCAGTGACATTGTTTTTTTTTAGTTTTTTTTTAATTCTCAGTATCTGCTCGGAATATGGATTCGAGCCTGGTATATGGCAAAAGCCTCGCTCCCTATTATGTACATAGGATGTTGTGTTTGGGTCCGTAACGTCATAATTATGTTCGATTAACGGAAAGTCGACTGAACGTTTGTTCAAATGGTATTTATTGCGAAGCAACATTTCATCGCCAAACTCTACTCCGACTGAAAGATTCATCGAATATTTATTAATCGATGGACTGCTCTTTCGAATGACTTTTAGTTACTTATTATATAGAGTTTAATAACTGAAATAAAATTATAGAAAAATAATTTTCGTCATGTACGAAATGTAGTCCCATTATTCCATACATAATCGAGAAAATCAAACCCTTTCTAGATATTGCACCTTTTTCGTTTTCTCTTCATTGGTTTATTATCTTCCTTTTCACCAAATTTGTTGTTTCTAAATCTACGGGAAAAATAACAATATCCAGAAAGACTTTCCGTTAATCGAACATATGACTCTCGCAATAACGTTACGGACCCGTTGTGTTTAGACTCATAACATGCCATACGACCGTTCCACCCGCTCCATTTAACCCATCAGCGTAACAGGTGTGTTTGTGTGATATTACGTTACAATGCAACAATATATTCTATTATTTATACATTTCAGAAAATATGCAAGATTCATCATTTTAGTTGCAATAACTACCTATAAGATGCCACAAGCTCACTCACAAGCTGTAACCTTCTATTGGCCAGAAAAGGATCAAAGATTTAATTCCGTGGTCGCAATAACTGTGGATGGTAAACCAGTTACATCTGGACTACTCCTTAAATTCGGAAATCAAAATGCTGTGTTGACTTCTGCGAACGCTTTAGAAAGAGTAAAAGATTTCAACAGCGTGAAAGTTGTATTTATTAATGGTGCTTACGATCGTAATTGGGCGAGTAGTATAAGGGATATCTCTTATAACCAAGCAGAAAGAACCCATGGAAGATGGTCTACGTTTGGATTCGATGAACGTCATGCTCCCCACCATGACATTACATTTGTATCATTAAAGGATAACACCTATACCGACTATGCTAATTCACAGCCTGGCCACCCTATATATATTCTATATACCGCTAATGTATACTTTAGGCCACACGGAGTATTTACAATAGCAGCGTTCGGGTTTATTGATAGAATCCATATCAAACAAAATGTTCAGCTCGAAATAGCGAGATACCAAACTCCCCTCGTATTAGTAGACTGCAATGAATGGTTTCCGCCAATGTGGGGTTATTTCATATGTTTGCGGAATGTTGAAAATTTTGTTGGGGTTACTAACGGCGGTGCATTAATATATGAGGGTAGGAAAGGAACAAAATATGCTGTTGGTATTGGAGCCTTTTCTATTAGAAGAGGAAGTGAGAGTGTATTAGTATTTACAGATATGAGACCTTACTTCAAAGCAGGGTCACTTTACTGTTTAGAGATGAAACCAGGTAAATAAGTGGGATACTGAGTAAGTAACTTAACATCCTCATTCCCCCAGGGGTGTGTTCTAATCTGTGTATTATTCTTAATTTATATTAGTGGTCACTTCCCTTCGCGCTTCCATGCGGTGCAGTGAAGGTCTAATTAGCTCCTTATTTTATTTGTGTTTTTTCGGTTTCGCGATTGATTTCTGGCTCGTGAGTTGTTTGTGGTTGTGTATTATTGTTTTAAGTGCTGGCTGAGTAAGTTTTTAAGCGTGTAATTCTAAATATTTGTGTTAATTGTTGAATATTGGATTCGGTAAGTACAATTTATTACTTTTTGGAATTGCGGGTGGCGTAAAAAAACTTTTGTCTTATATTTCGACCGTTTAGTTTGTGTCCGGTTTTCGTTTCTATTTTATTTTTACTCAATCGCTAATTTTCAAGCTAAGCTCATGGCGTCTACGTATAATGATGACCCACCCGATCGCGGCGGAAACATATTCCGCCGAAGTGCACTAACCACCAGGTCCCCGACCTCCGCGAGTTCTAAGCGTTTGTTTAGCGAGATGTCTCCGTCTTACATTTCGCCCGAAGATAGGTCCAAGCGTGTACAACCATTAAACCTAATTGAAACTGATAGACCAGTATTGAATGTTGGTGACGCGAGCAATGCCGACTACTGTGACCTAGTGTCAGAGGCATCGTCTTATCTGTCCAAAATAAATGACCTTGTCAACGATCAAGGATCACGTATTAACATCGCGAATAAATCTGCCATTATGGATATGACTCAGCGTATTACAGCTATTGTTTCTTTACTAGCCATTAAATCATCCTGTACTGAAACTAAATTACTCCACACAGAGCGGGAATTAGAGAAAGCAAAATCCAATGTCACCGTTAATTCTAATAATAATGTGTCATACGCGGATTCGTTAAAATTACGAACTACTAAAGTTACCCCAGCAATACAGTCGCGCGCGCCGCTGCCGTGCGTAGTCGCATATCCCACCACGGAGCGCTCAGCTGATTACGCGTCGTCGTCGGCTACAAAACAGGCGTTAATGAAAGCCATAAAACCTACGGATGATGGTTTTCAAATTGTAGGCGTTAAGAAAACCGCTAAGTCTGGCGTCGTACTACGCGTTTCTAACGAGAACCAAATAAAAAAATTACAGTCAGTAGACGCGATTAAATCTGCCGGCTTACGCCTCGAACAGCCAAAAGGCCGCAGACCCCGCATTTTGGTGAGGGACGTCCCATCGTCTTTGAAGGATGATGCTTTCTTGACCGCGCTGTTCCGACAAAATATCAAAGGCGAGCTGTCAATAAAAGAGGAGGATTTTATAAAATCAACTAAAATTATACGTAAACGTACGTTAGATAACGGTAGAAAATGGATAGGCATAGAAATTGAATCCGTGGTGCGTAAACATTTAATTGACAGTAAGGAAAAATTATTTATTGATTGGGCTACTTGCCGCTTCGTAGACGACATCGATGTGGTCCGTTGTTTACACTGCCAACAATTCGGACATGTCAGAAAACACTGCGCTGCTAAATCTCCCACCTGTGCAAATTGTGCCGAGACCCACGAGACCAAAAACTGTCCGCATAAAGACGAGTTAAACTTTATCCCGACTTGCGTCGCGTGCAAACGTTTTAAGAAAGCGTCCAACCATCGTTGCGGGTCACAAGATTGTGGCACGTATAAATTGAAATTAGAGCAACTAGTGCTTAATACTAACTACTAACTAGGATGGCTGGTTTTTCTATTGGACAATTAAATTTACATAACGACAGGGTGGCGACGTCTGAGCTAGATACATTAATTACGGAATATAATTTGGACATTGTACTAATCCAAGAACAGGATCAAAACGCGAGTTTACGTAACAAGGTAGTACAACTTAATGGCAAAGCACGAGCTGGAATTTTTGTATCGCGTTCTTCAAACATAACTGTAACATCTTTGCGTAATCTCATGACCCCACACTGTGCCGTAGCGGAGATTTCATCGGCATCGTTTAAAGTTTATGTTGTGAGCTATTATTTTCAATATTCTGACCCTGTTGGTCCTCATATTCATAATCTCCGTAATGTCTTGCGGTCACTTGCGGGCTGCAAAATAATCATTGGCGCTGACGTTAACGCGTCATCGCCACTCTGGTATGGCAAGGTTCGGTCCGCGGACTCTGAGCGGCGCCACGCCGCGCCGTTGAGGATTTCATCGCTGAGATGAACCTATCAGTTCACAATACTCCCGATGCACCACCTACTTATTGCAGCCTCATGGGCGAATCTTGTATTGACGTCACACTTTCTAGTGCCGACGTCCGCTTGGATAGGTGGCGTGTCCTCCCAGACGCGTCATGTAGTGATCATCGCTTAATCGTGTACGAGTTTATCCCTATGTTAACGCAGGGTTCTAATCAATATCAAGCTCAAAATTTTAGATATAAGTCTAAGGGCGCAGATTGGCAATTTTTTAGTTCATTGTTCGCGTCACAAGCCAAGGACTTCACTCGCGACGGATTGTCAGCTGAAGAGTGTGCTGAAATCATGTCAGACACCTTCACATACTGTGCTGATATTGCCATTGGTCGAGGTTCTATGACCAATATCCGGAGATGTGATTGGTGGAGTGCCTATTTAGTAGAACAACGTAATTTTTTTCGAAGAGCGCGTAGAAAATTAAATAAACTAAAAAAACATCAAGTTAGGGGTGACTCACTCACCCTTGCCCTAAATACGTTTAGAGTTGCCAGATCCCGGTACAAAGCATCTGTGGAAAAATCTAAGAATAATTTACTGCACAAAGTTGTCCAAAAACTCGAAAGTGAAGGCCCGTGGTCGCCCCTATACCACGAGTTCAAAGCAAACAGGTCGATAGACCTAGCTTATATTCAAAACATTAAAGTTAACAACACACATACCGCTGGTATAGAAGAGACAACGGAATGCCTACTTAACACTCTTATTCCGGACGACTCAACTTCTGATGACAACGATTACCACTGTCAGATCAGAGCCTGGGCAGCTGAACCACCAATGTCACCTATGTCAAACCTCCCCTCTATTGACGAATTCTCAAACGTCGTTCAAAAACTGCGGGTAAATAAGTCATCAGGGGATGATAAAATATCTAATCGGATGATTAAGGAAGCCTGTAAAACAGCCGGTGACTGTATACTAACTGTTTACTGTCGGTGTATTTCTGAGGGCGTTTTCCCGCGTGTATGGCGTCGCGGCTTTATTCGAATAATACCAAAAAGTGGCGACAAGCCCCCGGACGACCCTAAGTTTTACCGCCCCATAACATAATACTGCCTTCATTGGGGAAACTCCTCGAACGTTTAATTGTTCCACGTTTGTTACCGGACGGGCCTAAATTTCATAATAACCAATTCGGGTTTACCATAGGCAAATCTACAACTGACGCCGCACTCTCTGTTAGAACGATAGTAAATAATTCGAATTGTAAATACGTCGTCGGCATTTTCCTTGACATCTCTGGTGCTTTCGACAACGCATGGTGGCCGATGTTACTGCTTAAATTAAAAAGTCGTGGTTGCTTTAGAAATATCTACACTCTTATATACTCGTACTTCTTACACGGAACCGTTAAACTGACACTTGGGCACCATTCTGTGTCGAAGGCACTGACTATGGGATGTCCTCAAGGTTCTGTAATCAGGCCGTACCTTTGGAATCTGGGATTTGATGATTTTCTCGCGATACCGCTCCCGCACGGCTGTTCATTGACTGGTTACGCCGACGATGGCCTTCTGCTCATTCAGTCAAATACGCGGTCTGGTCTCGAAAACTTAGCCCACTCGTGTTTACATTTAATATCCGCGTGGGGCGAACGGAACCGCTTAACATTCGCGCCGCAAAAAACCTTTCAACTAATCTTGAAAGGTAGTCTTAAATCCTCGCCTAGCATCAAATTCGATAACGTCACCGTAAAAAGAAAGGAGTCAGTATGTTACCTCGGTCTCGTACTAGAAAAAAAAATTTCATTTATTGAACACATTAAAACTGTGGGTGAAAAAGCTAAACGTAACTTTTATGCTTTGACTAGAATAACTACGGCTACATGGGGTTTATCTTTTCATACATTAAAAACCATCTATGGGGCTACTTACCTAGGCTGTATGTGCTACGGAGCACCTGTTTGGGCCGATAGGGCTACCATAGGTGCGGTACGACGTAAGTTACTTCAAAGTCAGCGTCTAGCATTGATATTTTTATGTAAAGCATATAGGACTGTTAGTACGGAAGCACTACCAGTACTCGCGGGAGTGCTGCCGGTCGATCTCGAGGCACAACGACGTGCTGCAATGTATTTCGCTTCAAGAGTGCACTTGAAAAATGAATTCCTTTTAGAACGTGACCGGGCTAAGATTATTAGATTGTTTAAACCCCAGGCCGACGTTTGGGAGGAACTCTTAGACGAATGGCAGATAAGGTGGGATTCTTCTACTAAGGGCCGCCATCTCCACCAATTCTTTCCATCCGTCCGTGAGCGGCTGGAGAGGACTTGGTTGGAGGTGGAACACTGTGTTGCCCAATTCCTTACAGGACACGGCAACTTTAAAAGTAAATTGTTTTCATTTAAGCTTGTCTCCTCACCATTGTGCCCTTGTACAACGTATAACTGTGAATACGAGCAATCTGCACATCATATCCTGTGGGAGTGTAGTCTATGGCAAAGTGAACGCAATATTATGCTCGATAGTTTGCAAATTATATCTGGGGTGATTTATTACTCGGACCTTGTTGCGACTAGGATGAATTTCCGTGCGTTTAAGCGTTTTTGCCATACCTATTATTGGAATCAGATATAATAGCTCACATTATTAGGACCCATAACTTATTAATTTATCATCCGTGGTGCCTGGCAACTGGGCTTAACTCAGTTGTAAACATCTGTTCTCATATCAATGACATGTAAATTCTATTCTGTCTCTCGCTTGATAAGGAGGGAAGTGAAAAAAACTGATATTTTTCTTACTCCTCCTATATAACTTCATGATTAATTTCGCTGCGGGTTCCAAGACAGTTAAAATCATTCCCCTGGGACACGTCGGACTTCATTGTCTCGACGATTTTCTGGATAGTTACTATTGTTGATCCTGGTTTACAGGAGTTGCAGTAGTAGGGATTTGGATGGAGGGCAAGTATTAGTGGTCTACCGCTATAACTATTGTAGCGATATCCTACATATCTCGCTACAGAACGACATACCTTTTTTTTATCTTCCCTTTCGGGATAAGGCGACCTGATTAGCTCAGCGGTAGTTAACGCTGCCTGCTGTACTATGGGTCCCGGGTTCGAATCCCGATAGGGACATATGTTTGTGTGATGAGCATTAACATTTGTATCCGAGTCATGGATGTATCTATGTATAATAAGTATGTATTTACAAAAAAAAGTATATATGTAGTATATCAACCTTCTAGTATCCGTAACACAAGCCTCGTTGCTTACCACGGAACTAGATGGCGCTGTGTAATTATTATTATTATTATTTTTTTGTAATGTCCAGACATATTTATTTATTATTTATTTATTTATTTATTATAAGGCAAAGGAATCTAGTCAGAAACATTATAATACGAGTAAATTTTTACCATCTTTATGACGTTCAATTGATTTCTCCATTATTTCCTGTTACATTTAGAAACAGAACTATACTTAATACACACTTGATATTTAATAGTTCTGCAAAATCTTCTTATACCTGTATAAAAATTTCGTGTGACAGTGTTTGTTATTGAACTCCTGCGGAACGGGTAGATCAATTTTTATCTTTTTTTTTGTGTACCTGTATTTGGTAGGTCTGAGAAATAGGTCGCATGCTATTTTAACGCCCCTCTGTGATAATGGTATGGAGGCGACCCTTCCAGATAAAAAAAACAGACTTTTTTTATGGCACCCAGTAATACTAAACTTATAACTCTGAATTTCATTCTTCTACCACGAACCCCTATTTTTAATAATGATATAAGTATTTTTACACAATATTCACTAGGAATAATATAGTTAATGAGGGAAAACAACGTTTGCCGGGGTCAGCTAGTATTTGTATATAAGCTTATGTAAATGTAAATAGTTAAAAACTAATATAGTCTGTAAAAGAGTTACTGTATTTACCCAATATGGTATTATTGTACATTAGAAGTTAGGGAGACTGGAGTCATGAAATGATGCACAAAAATAAATGTATTTCAAATCTTTTTTGTAGTTTGATTTATCTTGTAAATATATTGAGTACCTACCAACGACATATTTACTAACAGAATACCCGAAAGCAGAATGTCTACTCTTAGCTAACCAAATTAAAATTTCGATTTACTGTTGCCAACTAAACGTATGTACAATATATTATATAGCTTTTGCCGCGACTTCATTTATGTTAAATTAGTAATTGAAGTAATTGTATCCAATCTGCTCATTTATTTCTACACTCTTTTAAGAAATTATCGATACCACATACAAACTTACACCCCTATTTTCGCCATTTTAGGGGATGATTTTAGGGACAAAACCATTTTGTCCTTTCCCAAGACTTAAACTATCTTCATACAAAGCGGTTTAAACGTGAAGAGGTAACAGACAGACAGGCAGAAAGACAGACAGACAGACACATTTCGCATTTATAAAAAAAAAATATAATTCATAATCATACTAAATGTAGTATATCAACCTCCTAGTATCTGTAACACAAGCTTCGCTGCTTACCTCGGAATTAGAAGACGCTATGTCATAATGTCCGGGGATATTATTAATATTATTTATAAAATTAGTAAGGAAAGTAAGGAATTAGTAAGTATTTGTATAATTTTCAACTGCCTTGTTGATCTAGGGGTCGTAAGTTCGATTCCCAGGTCGAGCAGTGTTATCGGGGTTTTTTAAATAAGTAGTAAGTAAGGCATCGCCGTCGTTGCACGTCTTTTAACAGCAACGGCCTCCACTCTGCAGTCAATTGGCAAGGCTATCCTTTTCTTCATACCTTCTATCCAATCCATTGACTCACACAGACACTATTATACCTATCTCTAAAACGAAAACAAAAGTTAGCCCGCATGATAAATTTAAAATAAATTAATAAGAAACAGCAGTGTCATCAGTATAACATTCAATACAATATTTCTTTTATGATAATATTTAGATTATTGCGTAATACTTACACTCGGTGCGGTAACATCAGATACTTGCGTTGTATTACGTCCACTTTTATGCAGCGCAATAATATATCATCATCAACCAATTATTGTCCCACTGCTGGGCACCGGTCTCCTCTCATTTGAGACGGAGTAGGCTATAGTCTACCACGCTAGCCTACTCCGGGTTGGCAGACTCACGTGCCATCGAGAAAATCTCTCAAGCATGCAGGTTTCCTTACGATGTTTTCCTCCACAGTTTCAGCATGTAATAAATACGCACATAACTTACGAAAAGTCATTGGTTTTGAACCTTGGTTTTGGCCTTGGGTTTGAACACGACATCTTTGACATCTCAGTACACTGGTCACACCACTAAGTTATCACAGCTCTTAAGGACGCTATTACATTTTTCTATAAATAACGGTGTTTTTCAGGTACAATTTTAATATATAAGCAATCATATATGTGAAGATATTATGGTCTCAATTTAAAGGTAAACTATTCATCTTCAGATTGGCATCACAAAAATTGTATAACATCATACAATTTTTTCCCATAAATCCGTTTTCACCATCACAATAATCACAGAAAATGTATAAAAATAGGGTCTGATTACGTACCATTTTAAAGTAAACTTAGAGCATATTTTATCATCAAAATTATATAAAATTACGGCATATATAGTCCTCTATACGTTCGACTAATTATTTTGTACCTAAATCATTAAATTTTTCAATAAACAGCAAAAATATGAACGCTTGCAAATTTCTTCATACATTTTTCACTCGCGGACTTTCATTCCGCGCTCAGACGCGCTTGTGGAAGCATGTGCGTATTGCTCTGTCGCAAAAAATAAATTACGAAAAAGTCTGTGTCATACACTCATATAGTCGTTTATCGTGACCGGGAGATGTTGATACTTCTTCAAACCTAAATAAAAGTAAATACGACTTTAATAATATTATTAAATTTATTATCAGAATGTTATTTAGGGATTGATGAATAAGATCGGGATTTGAATACTAACGGCTAAGCAGTCGTTGACAAGGTTGAGAAATGGATGGGTGGGGGGTTAAGTCATATTAATACTGTGATTTAGATTAGGCCTGAAAGTAGATGGGTCGGGTTAAGCTGCTGTTGGGCAAGTTAACAAATAGATGGGTGAGGTTAAGCAGCTGTTGAGCAGGTAAAGAAATGGATGGGTGGGGTTAAGTCATATTAAACTTGTGATTTAGATTAGGCCTGAAAGTAGATGGGTAGGGTTAAGCTGCTGTTGGGCAAGTTAAAAAATAGATGGGTGAGGTTAAGCAGCTGTTGGGCAGGTTAAGAAATGGATGGGTGGGGTTAAGTAATTTTAAACCTGTGATTTAGATTAGGCCTGAAAGTAGATGGGTAGGGTTAAGCTGCTGTTGGGCAAGTTAACAAATAGATGAGTGAGGTTAAGCAGCTGTTGGGCAGGTGAAGAAATGGATGGGTGGGGTTAAGTCATTTTAAACCTGTGATTTAGATTAGGCCTGAAAGTAGATGGGCAAGGTTAAGGTGCTGTTGGGCAAGTTAACAAATAGATGGGTGAGATTAAGCAACTGTTGGACAGGTGAAGAAATGGATGGGTGAGATCAAATTTTACTAAAACAATGCGAGAATAATTGGGATTAAGAGTCTGTAGGTGAGTCCAAGAAAAGGATGGGTAGGGTTAAGCATTTGTTAGTGAGGTCGAGACTTGATGGGTGGGGTTAAGATGTCAACTCCGTTCCTGACGGGTGTTCCCTGACTAGGCTTGTTCTTACTCGGCCACTGAATGACTGTACTAGTAGGTAAAACTTTCAGATGTACTATATTATTACAATATATATTTCTTACAATACCCGATTATTCTTTATATGAAATATTATCATGCATCCCACTTATTCATACACTGATTTTATATCGCTCCCGCTCATTTAGTCGCGTTTCGAGTATTTCAAATATCTACAGTCCTACAGTTACTCAATTACTCAATTCTTTATTGCATTCCATAATGTGTACATTAGTTGGTAGGCATGTTAAACATTGGATCAATTATGGACCCTGTCGGGCACAGCAAAAGATATTTTTAATAGGAGAGAGGATGAAGGCGCTCTTTGTCAAATAAGATAAAAACTATATAGGTATAGTAAATTAAATTGTATCATAAAAATATGTATCATTATAGTATCGTATAATATAATTATTTTATAATAAGTATTTCTATATTTGTTTTAGATAATATGTTTATTTATTTTTATTTTATTTTATTTATTGCACGTTTTTCATTTTTTTTTAACTATAAATTATAATAATCTAGATATTTTCAATTTTATTAAGCCTTGTAGAATGTTATTATTTTTATTTTAAAATATATTCTGAGTTAAATTTAAAATGAAATATAGGTATCATGTTATTGTAAATTTTATTGTTAAGTATTTTTTGGTATAAGTATGTGTAGTTTTTACCGCAGACAGTTGTTTAAAATTTTAAAATTTTAAATTTACTAGCTTGTAGCGTGACGTAACCAGAGACTAAGAATACTGACATCTCGAACGAACGACGTAGTACTAAAAGAATGATGTAATAATAAGGAAAAGGAATAGTTTGTTCTTATCAGTGTCGGGATTAATTCTTATTAGTACTTAGTACGTAAACTATACAAGCCTATCTCTGACCGTAAACTTTTGACAATCTTTTTATTAATTTGCAATGAATATATTTAACTACTTAATTATGTTTGTTCGGGTGGATTCTTGCAAGTCAATTTTGAATCTTCAACCGATTGAGCTCAATTTTTGTATAGACATGTTTGGTTGTTTAGTTGTGTGACGTCATTCCGGAACACCCATGGCGGACTAGTTATTTGTGATGCACTTTACAACATGGGGATCAAAAACTTACTAAAAATAACTCAAAAAATAAAATGACGTCTCTCTAAATACAGTTTCTACATTTTTATGCTTTCCTACAATATGGATATCAAATTATAGGCTTGCTGTGAATAACTCTAAAAATATTGTAACATCACTCTAAATCCAATATTATGGCGGACTAAGTTTTTCGTGGCTTTTTAACTAAATTTAGTTTTCTTATTGTAGTTCTAGTTTTCATTAATAAAGGTAAACGAATATTTTTCCATTATGTTTTTTTTTACTTTTAAAAACATAAATACATATTAATCATAATTAATGAGATATAGCAAAATAGACCGAGTCATGAATGACTCGGTCTATTGTGAATGCATTACAGCGCATTGAATTCACATATAACGAAATAAATTAATCTTTAAGATATTTTACTTAGGGATATCTGCAGACCAAACGTAAAGTAATTCGTATCGAATGTACAATAGGTCACCAGGTAGCAAATAACTTAATTATCACGAAAATAGTACGAACACTAAACTTTCTGAATCAATTCAAATAAAAATAAGAAATAATAACAAGGATCAAGATTATTTAAGCGATGTATAAAATCGAGCGCTCAGTGGTTTCAATGTGTGCATGTCCGTAATGTTGCTGTGTGCGACTCTAAATACCTAAATTTGAGTTCGTAGAAAATGTAACAGCGTCCTTAAGCAATAATATATGCTCTCAATTTAACACTTTAACCTTAATATTAGCTTGTATTTTACAAAGAATAAAAACAATACCACTAATGGACACACGCCACTAACAACCAACATCCACACAACAAACCGTCAATATCCTTCTTTTTAAGTACGGGAAAATCCTTTGCGGATTGTCCCTCCGACTGGGGAGGCGATGGTGTGTGTTGGACTCCGCCCAGCGTGAAAGTTTACTGACTCAAAAACCGCACCTGTCAACGCCACCAACCTATTACTGAACCCATGGGATTCGCGAAAGCATCCGCCACAATCTCAGTGGGCTTCGGATTAGCTCCAGTAGCTATACCCCGGCTAGGAGCGAGGTATAGCTCGCCTCGCCTCGCATATTTGGGGCCGTTTTAAAGTCGGGTGTGGACTCCTCTAGTCCCACCCGCTGGCCACAGCTTGTGGTAACCGGAGGTCTGTTTGCGCCCTCCGGCGCCCGGTGCGTCTATCGCGGATGGGGAGAGTTGTGATTTCTCTTCTTCTGAATTCGAGATAGCTCTCGAAAACAACTTGTAAACATGATTGGAGTGATATGGGGCGGTAGTTTTTAAGGAGAATGTTATCGCCCTTTTTAACAATAATACCATACTCCTAATTTATGCCTTTGGTGTCATGCCAAAGTGGCTAATGGACTTACGAAAATCTGATAAAGGCTAAGTTGGAACTCCTACCTACAGGCAATACAAACATCGACGACCCTTACCTAAGTATAATCTAATAAGAAACAGAACTGGATAATGTTTTAATACTTAGTCTTGTATTCTTTACCTGTGGTAAATTACTGACGAATCTTTGTAATCAACTAATCATTTCATAGTTTATACTTTTTCTACACACAATTGTTTATATTTTTTTTATCGATGTTCATAATAGAAATCGTTTATAAAAGATATAAATATCTTGTGTATATAAATATCATGTATGGCAGGCAGCATCATTTTGAAATATTGATCGAGATCGAATGGACGTTATTAAAATGGGACACAAAAGAAGCTTTAACAAGTTCGTATATTTTATTATTTTAATAATAGTGGTATACATAATTAATTATAATATCAAAACACTCAGCGTCTCAGTCCGTCACCGTGGATGCTGTTTAAGATCTGAAACGACGTGATTAAAACAACATTAATATACTTACCGCAATAAAGTCAGTGAAATTTATCTATTACAGTATAAATGAACGTACCTATAATATTCGCGAGTTTAAGAAATTACAAGCTATTACTTTGTAAAAATTCGGTGGGGAGATAACTAATCAAATCTTTCTTAATTATAAAATCTCAATGTGTCAACCAAAGACTATAAATACTCGTTGGTGTCAACCCATGCATGTGTTTTTTTTAATTCATGAGACTACTCTGTAATAAGTTATTCCTTGCGTACGTAAAATATTTATCAAACGCGGCGAGCTATGGGCCTCTACTATTTTCTGTCAAATGAAAAGCATTTAAGGACGCTGTTACATTTTCGACGAACTCAAATTTAGGTATTTAGAGTCGCACACAGCAACATTACGGACACGCACAGATTGAAACCACTGAGCGCTCGATTTTATACATCGCTTAAATAATCTTGATCCTTGTTATTATTTTTATTTGAATTGATTCAGAAAGTTTAGTGATCGTACTATTTTCGTGATAATTAAGTTATTTTCTACCTGGTGACTTATTGTACATTCGATACGAATTACTTTACGTTTGGTATGCAGATATCCCTAAGTAAAATATCTTAAAGATTAATTTATTTCGTTATATGTGAATTCAATGCGCTGTAATGCATTCACAATAGACCGAGTCATTCATGACTCGGTCTATATTCTTAGTCTCTGGTTCTGAACGAGTAGTCGTACGCTACAAGCAAGTAAATTTAAAATTTTAAACAACAGTCTGCGGTAAAAACTTCACATACTATACCAAAAAATACTTAACAATAAAATTTACAATAACATGATACCTATATTTCATTTTAAATTTAACTCAGAATATATTTTAAAAATAATAATAATAACATTCTACAAGGCTTAATAAAATTGAAAATATCTAGATTATTATAATTTATAGTTTAAAAAAAATGAAAAACGTGCAATAAATAAAATAAAATAAAAATACATAAACATATCTAAAACAAATATAGAAATACTTATTATAAAATAATTATATTATACGATACTATAATGATACATATTTTAATGATACAATTTAATTTAATGTACCTATATAGTTTTTATTTTATTTGACAAAGAGCGCCTTCATCCTCTCTCCTATTAAAAATATCTTTTGCTGTGCCCGACAGGGTCCATAATTGATCCAATGTGAATATGGAATGCAATAAAGAATTGAGTAATAGTGTAACTGTAGGACTATAGATACTTGAAATACCCTAAACGCGACTAAACGAGCGGGAGCGATATAAAATCAGTGTATGAATAAGTGGGATGCATGATAATATTTAATATAAAGAATAATCGGGTATTATTAGAATTATAGGCAAAACCTGCAAAGTATGAAGGAATATAAAATGTAATTCACTATATACTGTACTATGGTACTGTTGTAGGTGGTAATAGTACCAGAAGACAGAACTAGTACATCTGAAAGTTTTACTTACTCAGTCATTCAGTGGCCGAGTAAGAACAAGCCTAGTCAGGGAACACCCGTCAGGAACGGAGTTGACATCTTAACCCCACCCATCAAGTCTCGACCTCACTAACAAATGCTTAACCCTACCCATCCTTTTCTTGAACTCACCTACAGACTCTTAATCCCAATTATTCTCGCCTTGTTTTAGTAAAATTTGATCTCACCCATCCATTTCTTCACCTGCCCAACAGCTGCTTAACCTCACCCATCTATTTGTTAACTTGCCCAACAGCAGCTTAACCCCACCCATCTACTTTCAGGCCTAATCTAAATCACAAGTTTAATATGACTTAACCCCACCCATCCATTTCTTTACCTGCTCAACAGCTGCTTAACCTCACCCATCTATTTGTTAACTTGCCCAACAGCAGCTTAACCCGACCCATCTACTTTCAGGCCTAATCTAAATCACAGTATTAATATGACTTAACCCCCCACCCATCCATTTCTCAACCTTGTCAACGACTGCTTAGCCGTTAGTATCCAAATCCCGATCTTATTAATCAATCCCTAAATAACATTCTGATAATAAATTTAATAATATTATTAAGTCATATTTACTTTTATTTAGGTTTGAAAAAGTATCAACATCTTCCGGTCACGATAAACGACTATATGAGTGTATGACACAGACTTTTTCGTAATTTATTTTTTGCGACAAAGCGATACGCACATGCTTCCACAAGCGCGTCTGAGCGCGGAATGAAAGTCCGCGAGTGAAAAATGTATGAAGAAATTTGCAGGCGTTCATATTTTTGCTGTTTATTGAAAAATGTAATGATTAAGGTACACAATAATTAGTCGAACGTATAGAGGACTATACATATATGCCGTAATTTTATATAAAATATGCTCTAAGTTTACTTTAAAATGGTACGTAATCAGACCCTATTTTTATACATTTTCTGTGATTATTGTGATGGTGAAAACGGATTTATGGGAAAAAATTGTATGTTATACAATTTTTGTGATGCCAATCTGAAGATGAATAGATTACCTTTAAATTGAGACCATAATATCTTCACATATATGATTGCTTATACTTTAAAATTCTACCTGAAAAACACCGTTATTTGTAGAAAAATGTAATAGCGTCCTTAAGTAATCAAAATAGGACTTTAGGTAACAATATTTTACAAATATTCATAAAAAATTTGTCGATCACTGATTTGTTTGGCAAATAATAATTTATTACATGCAGTGCATCTTTAAAATCTGTTAATCTTATTTTTTATTTATTTATTTGGATAACCGGTATTATTACATTATTTCTTAAATCTATCATATTCCTATCATATAATAATTATAATTTAATTCACAGCATTTTAAGGCCACAGCGTGCCTCAAATTGTGTCCCCGGTAATTATTTAATATAAAAGAATATAAAATTAAATATAGGTAGAGCACTAATATATAAATAGAAATCACCGAAGACATTAATAAAAATCAATTACCTAGGCATAAAATAAATTAAGAATATTTTTTTATAATAACTAAAAAAAACAAGTAAATTGCGCATAACAGAACATTTTTCGGATAATAATTAAGGGCGGAAGTTTACGAAACAAACCTCTCATCTCCTTCAAAACATTCATTTGTCGTGTTTGTCAAAAATATCTTAACCCTGGCGATATATGTAGATAATTAATACTTTTTTTGATAACGGTTTTTTTTAAACGGTTTTATTTAGCTTGCCCTGTTTTTTATTTGAAAGATGAGTTGTCGGGAGTGTTCTATCTACGTTTTTCAAATTTTTAATTTAATTCGTTATTTAGTTCTGTAAGTAGGTATTGTCGAACAGAATATCGAAAAGTACTTAAGTAATGTTGCATTCTGACATTCAAGGCGTTTTGTGCAATGTCATTCTTGAACTTATCAAGTATATTATTTTTAAGTTTTGATTGGTCTAGTGGTCCGCAACAGTTGAAGATGAGGTCCTGGGTTTAGTTTTTCTATGAAATTTCCTGAGAAGTAGCATCCCGGTGTTTGGATTTTTGTCCGGCAGAATATTTTAATGGCAATAGACTGCTGAGCAAGAGTTCTTGGGTTCGATTCCCAGGTCGAGCAAAGCGATTTTGATTTTTTCTATGAAATTGTCAGTAGCAGCTCGAAGCTTGGATTCGAGCCCGGTAGATGGCAATAGGGTCGCCCCCTATTACAAATGCTATTGTGTTTAGACTCAAAACATACCGTCTAGCGAGTAGGCTCAACCCCGTCCAGTTAACCCTTCAACGTTACTGGTTATGTATGTTACGATGGAACAATATATTCATTTATTTGTACATTTCAGAAAATATGCAACATTCATAATTTTAGTTGCAATTACTATCTATAAGTTGCCACAAGCAAAAGCAAATAAACAATTTTACTGGCCTGAACATGATAATAGATTTAATTTCATCGTCGCAATAACTGTGGATGGTAAACCAATTTCAACAGGGATCATTTTCCGGGTAGGAATGCAAAATGCTGTGTTGACGTCTGCAAACGCTATAGAAAGAGTAGAAAATTTCAAAAGCGTGAAAGTGGTTTTTATTAATGGCGCTTACGATGCTAATTTGCATGTTCCGATATATAGTATCACTAAAAACCAAGCTGGAAGATACAATGGAAGATGGTCTACGTTTGGATTCGATAAACGTCATGCACCACACCATGACTTTACATGTTTATCGTTGACAGATAGTGCCTATAAATACTATAATGCATCAAAACCTGGCTACCCTTTAGTTGCAAATAGGAAAAGGGCTAAACACTTTAAGTCACATGGAATATTTACAATAGCAGCGTTCGGGTTTATTGATAGAATCCATGTGAAACAAAATGATCAGCTCGAAATTGTGAGATATCAAGTTTCCGTCGTATTAGTAAACTGCAATGAATGGTTTCCGCCAATTTGGGGTTATTTCATATGTTTGCGGAATGTTGAAAATTTTGTTGGGGTTACTTCCGGCGCCGGATTAATGTATGAGGGTAGGAAAGGTGAAAAATATCTTGTTGGTATTGGAGCATTTTCTATTAGGAGAGGAAGTGAGAGTGTATTAGTATTTACGGATATGAGACGTTACGGTATTTGGTGTATAGTAGTGTATTAAAAAAAATGCATTGGACCATTTTGTTAGCTATCTTCAGTGCAAAACCGCCACTTTATCCGTTGCGACCCGAAACTCGACGCGAACGCACTTCTGTTGCATGCAAAAAGGCCACAAGACGAAATAATACCGCAGTATTATTTTGAGTCATGTTCAAAGTTCTCTGCAAAAGTGCCACATTTTGGAAAACGTCCATTTTGCATTCAAACATTCAAGTAAGTATAATCATAGTTTGTAATAAATACAACAGGGACCTTATTTCAAATGCGTCTGCGTTGCATTCAAACATCTTGTAATGGTTATTTATTTTATATTTCAACAGTGCCATTTATTAAATGCGTTCGTTATGCGTGGAATTATGCATGGATAAATTATACAACAAACACGTAAATCACAAAATAATCAATTCATACAGATGGCAAAAAATAAATCAAAGGCAACTTGGACCGTGATTAATAGGCGTAAATTAAATATTCCGAATGAAAATATTACCTGTGTTAAACATGGAAGTAAAACTATAACCCACCCACGTGAAATAGCCCAAGCCTTTAATAAATATTTTATAGACCAAGTAAAACCTTCCAAAACTAATAAAAAATGTAATATCCCCTTATGTAGTCAATCCTCATCTATGTTTATGCCACCAACTGTTCCCCAAGACATACATAAGATTATTATATCCTTAAAAAACACAAACAGTACTGTATATGATGGCGTCAACACAAAAGTAATAAAATATGTATCTGAAATTATTTCACCTGTCCTTAGTCACGTATTTAATCTATGCATAACTGAAGGTATCTTTCCCGATCAATTAAAAATTACAACAATTATGCCCCTTTTCAAAAAGGATAATAGGGAAAATATGTCGTGTTATAGGCCTATAGCTTTAGTTCCCATTTTGTCAAAAATATTTGAAAAAAATATTACTAACAATTTAAATTCTTATTTTGAAAAAAAAACAAACTATTTGTAGATAACCAACTAGGATTCAGAAAAAACAAGAGTATAAATATGGCGATATATGGATTTTTAAATAATGTAATTACTCGAGTAGATAAAAGGCTACCAGTTCTTGGATTATACATGGATATGTCAAAGGCGTTTGACCACGTAGATCATAACATATTAGTTAAAAAACTACATTTATATGGCGTTAGAGGAAATATACTGAAATTAATTGAATCATATCTTTCTAATCGGCAACAATTAACAATAATCAACAAAATAGTCAATAATACAGAAATTTCATTTAAATCATCTCTCATGACCATTAAATATGGAGTACCACAAGGTAGTGTTCTTGGGCCACTACTCTTCATAATTTATATAAATGACCTACCGTCTGCTACAAGATATCCCATGGTAATGTTTGCTGATGACAGCACACTGATTTTTGACAATGTTGAGCCAGATACCATCGAAACCGAAGTAAATAAAAATCTTAGCTCGGTAGTTAGTTGGTTAGAGATGAACAATCTCAAGATTAACCTGGATAAAACAAATATCATGCAATTTGGACAAAGTTCAAATAAAAATCTAAATTTAAATATAAACTATAACGGTAAACGAGTCAATGAAACGAATGCTACAAAGTTTCTTGGTCTACATATAAATTCCTCGATAAATTGGAGAGAACAAATCGAATATATTTGTAGTAAACTGCATCAACATTCTTATGCCCTATATATGTTAAGCAAAACTGTAAATCAAGCCTCTCTTTTAACAGCATATCATGGTCTAGTCTCCTCGACAATAAGATACGGTATAATATTTTGGGGTAATGCAACTGGAAAAGATAAAGTTTTTATAGCACAAAAACGATGTATTAGAGCAATTGTTAATATAAAAAAAACTGATAGTTGTAAGCCATACTTTCAAAAACTAAAAATATTAACTGTCCCTTGTCTATATATTTTTGAATCTGTCATGTTTGTGAAACGTAATATGGATAAATTTTCGCAAGTAAAGAGTTTAAGAAGGGCAGGTACATTAAACCTAGTAAGTAGCAATACTACTTTGTTTCATAATAGTATCTTTGTAATGGCCCCAAAAATATATAATAAACTACCCAAATGTATTTGACTTGAAAGTAATATAAACATATTTAAGAAAAAAATATTTCAGTTCCTGATTGAAAAATCTTACTATTCTATTGTAAGTTTCTTAGATGATAAAAGTTTTAAGTGATATTGTGTATCTCAATTATAGTTAAGTGATTTTTAGGTAATTTATAGGTAATTTCTGTTATATTTTTAATTTAATTAGTTGTATAAATAAATACTACATAAGTCATAATATTAAACTGTTTACTTATTATACATTATTCTATATTTGTACGCCAGTGATTTGGCAGAGCATAGTGATACTGTAAATAAACTTAAGATCTGTTATTTTTAACCTATGTCTCACAAATAAATAAATGATTGATTGATTGATTGATGATTAAATGCAATAATACTGCCTTTTTAGCTTGGCCCAGGTTGTAAACAATAAGCTGAATATCAAAAATAGTGATAGCCAGCAGGTGTTATTACGGCATATATACTTATTTAAAGTTTTAACTACCTGTTGAAGGTAGTTAAAGTACAATATAGCCATACAAGGTTGATGCAAGAACTTCAAAATAAATACGTACTTATTTATTAATCACTGAAATAAAATTATTTGTGTTAAATATTACGCAGTTTAATTTAATATTTTTTGTTATTTCGACGGCTCCTAAGTATACTGAGTCAACTAACAAATTTTGAGAATTGCACTTTTTAGTGTATTAACAACAATTAAATCATTTCCTACTTACCTGTAAAAAATAATAATCATAATCTCTATAAATAACCATAAAAAAATAGCGTATACTGGATCAAGTATACTAATTTATTTATTTTGCACTCAGTTTACTGAGTCAAGTGTTTGCTATCAATATACGCGGGAGGCGAATGCGAAACAGCGTGGTAAGCGGACGGAATTGTGTGCTTTTTGTTATTAAGAAGTAGTTGCTTTTCTTATGTTATTTTTATTATGTATGTATTATAAGTATGTATTTATAAAAAAAAGTATATAAGTATTTTTTTTTTTTTAATTTCCATGTTCGGATTTATTTGATAGTTTACAAATGTTTCTATAAACCAGTATTGCCAGTGTTTTCATTTAAAGTCATATTGTCATCTCCACATTGTATAGTATATATATTTGGGACTAGATGGTGATGTGTAAAATGTCGCAGAATATTTATTTATTTTATTTATTTAAATTTAGACTCATAATTGAAATTTATTATAATTGTTTTTAAATTTATTAAAAAAACAGTTATGGCATAAAAGATTACCGATTCTGGTCTGATAATTGTGGTGGTCAGAATCAGAACAGAATCGTTTCTTTTTAATGTACATAGCAAGTTATAAATACAAAATACAAATTAGTCATCGTTTTCTGATTGTTAGTCATACCCAAAATGAGAGAGATAGTATGCATGCACTAATAGAAAGACAGACGAAAGACAAAATACTATATTCGCCTGCCTAAAGGTACATGGCGTTTCAATTTGCTAAAACCGACGATAAACCTTATAAGGTCACCGAAGTGTCTCAAGATATTGTGATGGATCTAAGATGCAATAGAATAAAGTCACTGAAATAAAAATTGAGCCAGAAAATCCTTACAAATTATTTTATAAAACTAGTAACATAGAAGATTCTTATAACTATACAAGGTGTTGTTTTGCATCCTCGTCAAATTTCAGGAGGTTGTCATAAAATACATAAATAATCAATTGAAAGTACGGTAGTGGGCAATAACTAAAAAGTGCTGCTTTTATTTGTTGTTGAATTTTAACAGTGTTTCAGAATTAAACTCTTAATTCAATACAAATAAAACAGAATCACCCGACTACGCACACAGCTACAATGCAGCTGTGTGCGTGAGTGTCGACGTCTTCCTACGAAATGCAAGCGCGGGCGAACGAATGATCGGTAGCAATAATTTACCTAATTTTATTTCGAAAATCACCTACATTATCGTCATAAATTTTGCTTGATAATGAACTCATTGTTGAGCATCATTGGAATGCGGTAATCTTACTAATGGCAGTAATACTAGTGCGCCAAAGAAAAGTTCATTGACCTGTTATCAGATGATTAATAAAATGTTAGTTTTGCTTTATCCTTCCACCTAAAGTTTTCGTAGTGATTTTGTTTCGATTTGTGGATTAAATTGATTGATTTGAAATTTTCCTTCCTACTTAACGGGCTTAGGACCGGCAATAATACCTACCTTAGTTGGTGTACCGATCTACTTATGATGGAAATGGAAAGACGTGCTAGTTAAATGTAAGTACGTGGTGATACTTTCGACTCTTAGGTATTATTAGCGTAGTTACAAATTTGAAATCAACTTATTTACACTAATCAAATTGATTAGGCTAACAACGTATTTACAAAATGTACAAATAAATAAATTACCTACTTAAGTTACCCGGAGGTATTGTTCAAAGTGGCCACCACACTCTTCGCACAATTGAGCACGACGTAGCTGGTTTTCCTTCAGCTTACGTAACACTAACACATTAGTTTTTACAGTGTCAAAAGCACTAATGATCCTTGCACGTAATTCTGTTACACTGGTCACTTCCTCCGTGTAAACTAACCTTTTAACGTCTCCCCGCACATAAAAGTCTAGAGGCGTCAGGTGCGGAGAACGCGGAGGCCAGGCCACAGGTCCTCCGCGACCGATCCAGTGGTCACCAAAACTTTCGGTCAAGTACTCGCGTACTTGCCGACCATAGTGAGGGGGGGAGTGCCAGGGAACATCCTCCAGTATCTCCTCGACAACGTGACGTAACAACTCCAGTTTTTGGGTGTTGCAATTCACGCTTCAGTAGGCGAAACACTGTAGTGTGGTGCACTCCAAAGTGTTGACCAGCCTGCCGCGTGCTTGCCCGTGGGTCTCGCTGGAAGTCTCCACTAATGGCATACAGGCGGACCATCTCTCCATTCAACTCGACATTCGGATAGTTGTCCGTCATCTTGCATTCGTACCTACGTTTCAACGATGTACCGAGAAGTGAAATTCGCAAAGCGCGCGCACGCGTCGGCGACATAAAACAGACTGTTAGTCAAATCTATATCTATGCTGTTAGTTCCGGGGTCGCGGCGGCGTGGCTAGGGATTTGTACCTACGAATCGATCGATGAATGATCGTTGCGTATGCGTTGTGTATGTGTTGTTTGCGTTTGTTTGTGTGTGAAAGCGCGGTTATAGGGCTAGTAACAGACGGGCCGCGTTTAGATACGGCTAGTTCACACTTACGGATTTCCGTATACAAGCAAAATAAAAATAAAAAAACCTACTCATTTTATTGTTGCTTTGGGTCGAGAATCATTAGCATAATTACGTCCTTGAATTTGACGAGGATGCAAATCAACTGTGCTAATAAACCTAAAGCAACACGTAGTCAAACTGTCCCTAATATAGATTTTAGTGATCTTCGCCCAGTTACAACAGGCCAATCCCAATAGACAAAAATATACATAAAGATTTAATGGACATGTGCAACAAATTAGTGATACCTAAGGAATATCACTTGTTTTTTTCAAATTTAATTAAAATTGACAGCAATAGAGTTGAAAGCGATTCAGAATAATTAAAAAATTTGCATTTTTTCTTTTTCTAGATTGATTTTTTCGTAATTATTAAGTAAGTACTTAATAATTACGAATCAGTCTCAAAAATTTTTGAGACTGATTTTATTCTCAGCAATAAATACTAAGTACCTATAAGGATTAAGTAAGATTAATGTTCCTAAATTATTGTGATTTCAAACAATTAATAAATAATTCTCCTATTTAACAGAAACGTTCAATTGATACAATCAATACTTTGTATTTTTATTACCTAAGTCTAGACCTACTTAAGCGTTTTTATTGTTTATTGATTTTTGTTATTTTTTGTTAATTTTATAGATATCCTAAAGTTGTGTTAATGTTACCAATACCATTTCCAGATCTCTTTGATTAAATTTTTAAACATTAAAGGCATTTTTCATTATTTTAACTATTTTGTACCGCACATGACTCAAATTAAAGATGGTCCATTTTTTTAATTAGGTCCATGTATAGTGAGTCAACTTGTTATATTTTAACAAAATATGAATTCATGACAGACAGTATAATATATAAAAAATCTAATAAGTAAATAGAAATATTTTTTGCCACACTTATAAAGTAATTTTTCCCCAGAACGTAGATTCAATAATGCGACGTATAAAAATATAAGTGGTAGTTGATCCATTTTTAATAAACAAATAATCGCTGTATATCATACTATCTACATTATCTCATAAATAAATAAAATTATATGAAATTATTTATGTACAGATGAAAGGCTTTATTATATTTAATTCACTATGATTTGTTATTTTTTCTTGGTTGTATTAACAATTTAAATATAACGATTCGCACTTCTTATCGCCTTCCTGTAAACTTATTAGAAGTAGAGTTGACTCAGTATACTTAGGAGCCGTCGATTTGTAACGCTATTGTGTTTCATTTTATTTTATAATAATATAGATATAAGCATGGACCTATAAAAAAAGGCGGACGGAACGTCGCTAAACAAAAAGTGAGGCACCCATACTAAGTCAGTTCGCTTGTGCATACAACCCGCACGCACACATTGTCACCAATAGTAAGTCACACAGCCACCAAATACATTAATGCCGTTCCAAATTATAGTAAACATTCAAATTGTCTGCCAACCACTCTGATGCAGGCCCTACATCTACGAACAAATGCTCTCCTAAACTGTCGGGTTACGGGTATAGCGTCGCCCTTTGAAGACGAATGGCCGTGATGGCATATGGCATGAATGTGATCCTTTTAGCCAAGTTAACCTTATTTGGACCGGAAATAAGGCAGGTTGTAGATGATTTGATTAATAGAACACTTAATATAGTCTAGAAGTTGGAAAACAAGGACACATGGAGATGTGTCCTTGTTTTCCACACTTGAAACCACCGTCGTGATTCCCACCGGGCGGAGACCCGTTGTCCTACCAGAGGCGGAAACAACGAGGCATCACACACCAACCGACGTGTGGACATGTAAGCCGTCCATCTCCCGGCTGATACATTTAAACATCAAGGTTAGTTGTTTATATTTCACTTTAATTCTGGGGCTTAACGAGAACACTAGTGTTCACTCATTAAGTACACTCTGTACTATAATAATTACTAATAACCTTCTCAGGCGACAATTTAGTGAGCACAGTGAACACCCTCTATAATTCATATGCGCGTCGTATCGTATTGGATGTTGGGATAAAAGCTTTAAAATTGTTCACATCCAAAATACCTATACCATAATAATATATACATACTAATATATTACAAACACAATAATTATTAATTATTACAAAGAAATACTCTACTAATAAATTTAAATTCAAGTTTGAGCAATGTAAAGATTTAATGATCCACGCTACTTGAAGTTTCCCGCCCTCTCAACGTACAGTTTAAACAATGGAATCTTGCCAGTTAACTTAACACAAAGAGGTTTAACACACAATTTTAATGCACAATTCGTAAAAAAGGTCAAACCTGAAAAACTAAAAAAAAACGATCAATTACGAACATGAAATATTGCAAGTTTGATATCCTTTATCATTTCAATGTATTGCAAATTATTAAATTACCGATGACATGTTTATGACGCGCCGACGACTACTTGAGTACTGTAAACAAAAGCTTTGATAATTTTTTTGCTGACATTTGCTACAATCATAGTATTACATTTATTGCATTGGTGTTACATATTTTTTTTATTTTTATTATTTGAAATCTTTAATTTACAATATTCATTAATTAATAATTACTTTCATTTAAGACACATTATTCTATTATTTAATTATGATATTCAGTTCATATATTTATGACAATCCCAAATAGTATCTAATTACGGCGTTATTGTTATAAATATGTAATAACATTATATAATGGTGTTGTGACTGAACCAATTTTTACCTGACTACGTCAGAAGGAGGGTTATTTGTCGTTCAAGTTAGACTACGGGAGTCTTTTTTAAAAAATAATAGATGGTTGTTATACTACCTAGTATTTAAATACAAGTATATAAAACAAGGCAGCTGAGATAACGCTGGGCTAATGAAATCGTCCGTTCTTAAAGTTTCGCTTATCTCTTTAACCCAGTTCGGATCATTGGTGAACATCAACAAGTGTTTTTTTGCCTCAATGGTTTATCGCGCAGCAGTTACCAAAAACTGACCGAAGTCTAAACGGCCCCACCCAATAAGACAAGTGTCGTTGGCGTTCACTGGTCGGATCTGTCCAGAGCATTATACTGCTACTGCAATTTCTGTGGTGATTCTTATTGACGTTGTCTGAACTTGTCTGTCTTGTTGTCGTGTCGGCTTGCTATCTGCGTACCGATCTTTACTCTTTGGTACCGATTTGCGTACGCGTCTTGTCACTTGTCTTGTCACTTGTCACTTCTTTGTCAAGCTAACTATTTTAAAAAAGAAAATATTATCGGACTTGATATTATTAAATTTATTCGGCTTTCGGATTTGATAGCGTTAACTTTGCGACATTATAATTTCATAACATTTTCAAGATGAGTTTGGTCGCAAATACTGGGTAAGAGTACTAAGATATTTGTATTTGGAACAGGTACAGTTGTGTGATCTACTTTCCTCCAATTTGACTTACTTTTGTATGATTAGGAAATTGGCTGGTCGGACGTTGTTCATTACTGGTGCGTCTCGTGGTATTGGTAAGGCCATTGCTTTGAAAGCGGCTAAGGATGGTGCCAACGTTGTTATTGCCGCGAAAACAGCTGAACCCCATCCTAAGCTGCCTGGTACTATTTATACTGCCGCTGAAGAAAGTAAGTGCTTCAAACCATCTCTTACCTTATATTACTTACCTTATTTACCTTATATTTACTGTTATTACCCCTACTTAATTCACCGAAGAGACGATTTCTTTTGTGATTGAGTTTATGTTTTGGACTTTGTACTCCATATTGTTTGGACTTCGAACTTCCGATAGTTGACCTAGACAATATTTGTTTTGTAAACTATCAAAATATTCATAATATAAATTCAGATCATTAATATTAAATAGAGCTGCCTAGTGGTATGACCAGTGAAAAGTCAATAGTCCAAAAATCTAAGGCATGTACAATAGACTTTTCGGAAATTATGTGCATTATGTGAAGGAAACCTGCATGCTTGAGAGACTGTCTTGATAGCATGTGAAGTCTAGGTTGGTGGACTATAGCCTAATCCCACTCAAATGAGAGATCTGTGGCCAGCAGCAGGACAATAATGGGTTGATAATGATGATGGATATTAAATATCCTTATAGATATGTAGAGTTAACAGTAATATAATTATTACAGTTACTTTACTACATAACCATATTGTAACCTATTTTCTTACTAATCATAGAATATCTTAAACATAATAATTTTTTTTAGTTGAAGCTCTTGGTGGCAAGGCATTGCCATGCATTGTGGATGTGAGGGATGAGAAACAAGTGCAGAAGGCAGTTGATGAAGCGGTTAAAAAGGTATGTCAGTTCTAATATTTAAAAAAAATTACACACACCAGTAGGTGATTGAAACCTGTTCACACCAAATTGCTTAAGTAATTGCTTAAAAAAATATATGCGGTAAAATGGAAATTAGTACTAAAATCACAAAGATTGATTACATATTATTTTACTATATTTCTTGAAGTCTAGAGTACCTAAATCAATATATTAATTAGGTAAATAGTGAGTTAATCAAAGGAAGGGAATAGCTAATACTGATTTCAAGGGAGTGTAAGACTTAATTTACCAGTTAATTTGTGCTTCATAAATTTGAACATCAGGTGTATTTATGCAATGTATCACTTAGATTATGATGCATACTTTTTGTTACAATAGTATATCTACTTTAAATTTTAATAACAAATATAACACAATATTATGAAAGAGATGGAGAAGATAAATCCATTTATTATTATATTCTATATTAATAAATACTTCTATATGTATACCTAAATTACAAAGAGGAAAGACTTGTTTTTATATGTTTTGTTTGTATAGAATAGGCTTTGAAACTATGGGATCAATCTAAATAATTCCTTCACATTACAATGCTACATTATCTGTGATTTTATTATAAAACATTTAGGAATTAGATACTTACATGTACATACATTAACGGAGCCGGAGCAGGCCGCTTGTGTTTATAATAAAAATGACTGTGACTTAAAAGTAACCAACAAAATTTTTACTTTGAATACCCACCTATAGAATTTCCAATTAAAAGTATAATTATACCACTCTGTGGCATTCACTAGGGGTGGCCCATGACTGATTATATTATCCTGTGTTTATATGTTTATTTTAGTTCAACGGCATTGATATCTTAGTGAACAATGCTTCAGCAATCGTGCTTACAGGCACTGCGCAGACAGACATGAAGAGGTACGACCTCATGCACAATGTCAATACAAGAGGAACATTTTTGGCGTAAGTTATCTTTATTATAATAATAATAATAATAATTTGTTTATTAAATAAAAGTGCTGTACATTTGACAATAGGTATCTTACAATTAAAAATACAGGATTACTTATGATATGCCTGAACTAGGTTAAACCTGTGTTTCAGGCTAGGAATAGGTCAAATATTTTTTTTAAATTCATAAGCTTTTTTTTTTTTCTTTTTTTTTTATAGGTACTTGTTAAGATGTCAGTAGTTGCTGTATGTGGCCACTTGTGGTCAGTGGAGTGACGCCTTAACGGTTAATCTCTTATGCAACATTTAGCAGGCTATAATATCGGCAATATAAAAAATATATAAACCGTATTGAACATATACGACGATGGTTTTCGTATGTTAAGAATCCGAACACAATAGAATTATGCTAAATAGCATCATGCAAATAGACCTATCTATTCAAATTGCTCCTTCAAATTGTGAATATATTAAATTATTTGAAAAATCTTACTTGTCTCAAGAACAATGATATTTGTTACATAACATCTAAACATTTATAGGAAAAAAATATATTAATTTGTTAAATATTAATCTTGAAGTTTTGGATTATTAACTTAAATAATTATTATTTCAATAAAATAATACACACAGTCATCAATCTCCCTGTAATCACTAAAGGGTTAACCAGAGAATATACAAAAAAAGAATATATTGGTTTCTCAGACAAATCAAACTGACTAGTGCTACTTATTCCAGATATCCGACCTTTCGATCTGTTTGCTCTTTTTATCTCTTTCTTTCTCTGGTATCACTATAAATATGTATCTTATTCTCTGAATGGACTGGTGTTGCAGGTCGAAGCTTTGCCTGCCCCATTTGAAGAACAGCAACCACGCCCACATACTTAATCTATCTCCACCTCTCAACATGAACCCCTACTGGTAAGTATTAACCACTTATTATGGTTTATTTATTACATAACATACCATCAGATTTATACTATACAATGTGGAGATGATAACACGACAATAAATGAAAAGATGTGCCATACTAGTTCAAGAGAGTATTTTGACTCTACTAAATAAGTCGTAACATTGATATTAAAAAAAGATTTTTTCAAACAAACTGTTAGTAAGTTTGTACGCACCGTAAGAAATAAAGAACTTCTAAGCATTTTTGACCACTATTAGCAAATTAGGTAAAAATGAATTTATTATTTTCAGGTTTTCCGTGCATGTAGCTTACACCATGGCTAAATACGGCATGTCAATGTGTGTTCTGGGCATGGCAGAAGAATTCAAGCCATACAACATTGGTGTCAATGCTCTCTGGCCTAAGACTGGTTTGTAACACCATTTATGTTATAAATACCTAGTATCTTTGATTTTGTTTTGGTATTTGGCCCTCAGTTTGCCTAATGTTAAACGACACTGTATACATGGATCTCGCTTACCTAGGTGAGACTCATTCACTATAGATTTAAAAACACCCTGATTATATCTATTGAGAAAGACCCACGCATGATGAGGATTTAAAAAGTTGTTTTAGTGATTTTAGTAATTTTGCTCCGTGAGATTTTATCTGTGTAGAAAAAATCTATACATATAATACTGTATAGACCAGGGGTGGATAACCTGCGGCTCTGAAGGATTATTTGTGGTTCTCGATAAATAATGTACCCGAGTTCCCTGTTCATTTTTGCAAGGCATAGCTAGGATTTCTATATATGTAAAAAAGGGCAGATAAAGAAAAAAAAATGCTCATCTCATTTAAAAAAATTACCGAAACAAAAAAAACTACAGGGAAATTGGGATGACCTTTTTTTAGCCCCAGCGGCCTTTATCACCTTAGTTCCAGCCAAGCTTAAGACTATCAATGAGCTTGACCACCCCTGGTTTATTGATATAATATTTTTGTTTATAGCGATCGCGACCGCCGCTATTGAGATGTTGACCGGCACGAGCTCCACCAGTCGCAAAGTGGATATCGTGTCCGACGCCGCATATGTCATGCTTAGCAAGTACGTATATACGCTCATAAAGTTCGTTTATAAAGCTGGTGAGTGAAAAAAATCCTTCGTCCGTTTTTATAACTTCCCACTCTGTGCATCGGTTAATGAGTTAAAATGTCACGCTCAAATATTTTAAGGGCCTCGATTGCAATTATCAATATAATCAATTAAGGAATATACCTGTGTTAACACATAAATTATTTCTAGGTATGTTATAATTTAATATACATACCTACGTATTATTATAATAAATGCGAGATACAAAAAATAAATATTAAACTAAATTTTGCACGCTCGTATATCTCTTATTATTCGGCTAGATGGACTGACGACCTAAAAAAAGGTAGCGGAGCTAGACCAGATGAAGAGAGCGGAGGATAAAGTGTTATGGCGCAGTTTGGGAGAGGCCTATGTCCAGCAGTGGACTGTGATAGACCGAGTTGAAGATATAATCATACAAGACAACGGTCATACATATAATATTGATATTAAAATAAAAACTTGTGTATTTCCAGAGATCCCAAAACGTACACTGGTAACTTCGCGATCGACGAAGATATTGTGCAATCAGTTGGCGTTAAAGACTTGACACAATATGCTTGTGACCCAAGTAAGTACTTAATAAGAGTCCCTCCAAGCTTTTACATTATGGAAGATTAGTCATAGACAACTAAATAGAACTATTACATACTCTGTGTAGCTGTGATTACCTGTGGAGTGACCAGCGGACTTGGAAGTCAAATATATCGAATTCTACCCCAAGGCCGACCACTGATTTTCGAAGTTATATGCGTATTTATGATACGGTCGAACAGTGAAGGAAAACATCGTGCGGAAACGCGCATGCCTGTGAGATTTTCTGGATGACAGGTTTACATCTTGCCCATCAATGGGACAATTAATGGGTAGATGGTAACGTTTATAGCAATAAAAATAACAAAGTAATTATTCAGTAATTATATTATTAAAAGTCTCTTATCGTTGAAATTTTTCATCAATCACTAGTACAAACACAACATAACTTACTAATTGGGTACCTATCGAACACCCGTTGCTCAAAGATGCAGTAAATCATTATGACTCATCAAATTTAATGGTGAATTTAACCTTGGAAGCTCGGTTTCATTATAATAATTAATAATAAAATTTGAAAGTACATTTTTATGCAATTTTATTTTGTTCGTTTTCAAATTAAAAATATAGTAGAAAAATATGCGCAGAGAAAATGTTCCGATGTCTTTTGGCATTCGCATGTATATTTACAATTGCATTCTATTTTCAACCGTTTTTTGGATATGATAAGATTGATTTTAACTACCTCGTTGGTATTGTGGTTGTAAAGGACGACGACTGCTAAGCGAGAGAGAGGTCTTGGGTTATTGGGTTTTTCTATGAAATTCTCAGTAGCAGCTCGGAATTTGGATTCGTGCCCGGTAAATGGCAATAGGCTCGCCCCGTTCCATGGGACCTAAAAACATACTGGCGAAATGTGGGTGTATATTGGTACACCTCTGCCTAACACTTCGGGGATGACAGGCGTGATGGTATGTATGTCATTATTTCGCGAAAGTAACTTTTCCCGAAATTACGATTTAATATTCGTTTACTAATGAAAATAGAAACGACAGATAACGTTTTTTGGAGGCCATGACTATTTACAATTGCGTTCTATTTTCAACCGTTTTCGGTTAGGATAAGATTGTTTTTTTAATTGTAATTGTCATCCTGTAACAATATTGGAGCGGAAACTATATAGGTAATGATTGATCACAGAGAACGTGGATAACCTATTATTGGACGGTTTCCTGGACATTCCGGGGGCGCAGTCCCACCACAGGGCGACTATCACATCGGCTAGCCGCGTAAGACAGTACCATACCTCCGCCGTTCACTACAAGGAGGTTTGTCTTTGAAAAACGGTTCCTATGTTATAGTAGTATAAAGTAGAACATCGCTGTAGACCAGTTCCCCATCGAGATTTTGTATAATTAGCGCACATTTACTATGAAATATATCTTGAAGATTTTAGATTCGGTTTTAGTAGGTATCTAGTGTAACTTCCTTTTATTCTTTTACTGTAAACGTGTTCTTCATGATACGCAGCTTTTTTCACTCCTATTGGTCAGAGAGGTAGAAGTAGTCCCGAACAATGACAAACCCGTTGTGATTTTAAAAGGAACTTTCATTAGGTACTCTGAGCGTTAAATGTCACGATATTAAGTACCTCATTGTGGCTAGCCAATATTGTGCGCGGATTATAACAAAAAATCGATGCAAAAAATATCAAAATCCAGCAGTTTATTATCAACTTTTGTTAATAACACAAGTCATTTAAAAATGTTCATGTAAATACAGTAGTTACTAACGCTGTAAATGTATATACTTTTATGCCATTTATAATTTAGATTATGTAGCTAAATGTATACAACGTCATTATCAAAAAGGTCCAGGAAACCAGTCCGCCAAAAATATAAGAAATTAAAACTTTTGTGTTTGTTTCGGCAATTCAAAATCGGAATATCACTTTGTTCACAGATAACTTAGACAATTTGTTACCGGACTTCTTCCTGGACCTCCCTGGTACGACAAAGCAAGAAGTTAAAGCTAAAACGGTGTGAATATAAATTAAAATAATGTCTAGATATAATTGTCTATGACTATTCGTTGCTTTTGCATGTTTCTTTTTATTTTGTGGTGTCTTTCCTGTGTCCGATGTAAATAACCTATAATAATAATAAATTTAAAAAAAAAATATTCTATATTTTTCGCCGGGAGGAAGTTCACCCAGTATGGTTTGGGTGCAGTGCAATTATGTAATGTAATTTAGAGTCTAGAGTGCAGTCCGCAAGAACTGCACGACATTACCGCTCACGTTACCAAAATTGCGTTCTGGCAATAACGGCTATAATATGAACACTGCCAACAATTCCTTTATTTTACCAGGCCATTTATCATCCCGGGAATTTTATCTCATAGAACGATGCCATAGTTTTACCACAAGATCTTTTTGTGTTTCTCTAATACCTGTTACTTGTGTATTTGCATAATTATGGCCACAAAATACAAGTGTTCTGTATAAACAAATACTCACAGGACAAATAGCGACGACCGATAAAAAAGCCCGTTAATAACAAATTTTGTAACCTGCATTGCACGCACCCGCATCGATCTGCATGCACGCGTTTCGTTTGTCGTCTCTTGCGTACAGCCCATGCTTCAGCATTGCAAACGGAACGCATAAGGACCACATAACGTGCGCCTCATAGAATTTCATACTTACTGGTCCTTACAGATTGCGTCTGCAACGCAAACGGACTGACTGGATTTGTTGTGCTTCAGTCTTTATCACACCTCTATAGCGTTAAATTTTGAAGAAACCAAGCCCGTATTTTTATTTACACTACTAAAAGTTTGTAACTAATACATCTAATTAACATAAAGGTAGTTTTGTTTGTTGTTAATAAAATATTTAGTTAATTATAGTCGTATAAGTACTAACTGTAATTTACTGATTTCTTACATTACCGCCATTATTAGATATTGGAATAAAACCAGTTGTTGTGTCCTGCTGCAGTCCAGGATAGAAAGTACTGAAAGATACAATAACGAAGTATGTTGTAGCATCTATAGTCACGGGTCGACTACTCACCCGTAAAAAAAGGAACGTAGAGTTTAATACAATACCAATATACCGCCATCAAACCCGGACAAAATAGTTTTATTTCAATCCATATTCATACTACGAAATATTGGATGCGAAAGTGTGTCTGTCTGTATGTTTCCTCTTCACGCTTAAGTCGCTAGCTATCGATGAAAACGGGGTGGAAGTTATGCGGAATAATCTTTTTTTAAACACGTGTGTATGCAGATTGAATAACTAATTCTACACCGACTACTAGTACTGTAATTGTATATAATATGTTATGACTATTTTGACTATTTCAAAATATCAATCTGCTTCTTTGTATTAGAATATCATATATTTTTAAGATAGCTCAATATATATATAAAAGACCCATGATTTCATTTGCTGGGCGTGAGGACCCAAGTTTGATTCATGTGAGTGTTATTGGGTTGCTTGTGAAATTCTCAGTAGCAGCTGTGAATTTTAATTTATGCGTGATGAATATTTAGTCACACATTTAGAAATGTAGGTGTAATGCAGTAGGGCCATCTCTGCCTAGCCTTTTGAAGACCCAGGCGTAGTGGTATGTATTGTTGTTGTGTTTTTTTTATAATTTAACTAAACAAATTGGCAACTTAACAAAATGATAACTGTTATGTCATAAGAGTGCTTATAAAATTGTATATAAATAAAGAATTTAATTAAGCTTGCAACAATCGAAGCAGCCTCATTGGGTTGCTTTAACATGGTGCTGTAATAAAATTCACTGCAGTAAATATATAACAGGTGTCCCATTTACAGGAATCGTCGTCAGGAGGCCAGATCCCCACTCTATTTGCCTCTATCAGTAAGACTCTTTCAGCAGACTTGGTCAAGAAGACCGGAGCTATTTATCAGTTCAATGTCAAAGGTAATGTCCATCATTTTAATAATAATCTTATTTGTTATATTCCTGAAGCATTTTACGGACCAAATTATCAATTCCCATGATTATATTCAACTCCCCATTTGTTTACACACACAAAAATTGTACATCAGTATAGCGTTATAATTGTAATATTTGGTATAATACATGACTCAAATCAGCTTATTGTAATACTGCACAGCTGTGGTAGCCTAGTGGTGTGACCAGTGGACTGAGATGTCACAGGACCCGAGATCAAACCCAAGGCACGCACCACTGACTTCGGAAGTTATGTGCGTATTTATCACATGCTAAAACGGTGAAGGAAAACATCGTTGAAACCTGCATGCTTGAGATATTCGCGAGGGCGTGGTGAACTATAAGCCTAATCCCTCTCGAATGAGAGAAAACCCGTGCCCAGGAGTGGGACAGTAATGGATTGATGATGATGAACATTTAATACTGCTCTGACAAAATATAAGTGTGATGGTATCTCACGTTATTATTATATTTGTTAGGAAAGGAGGAAGGAGTATGGCACATTGACCTTAAGAACGGTGAGGGTGCGTGCGGTCAGGGTGAGCCCAAGAACCCGCCAGACGCGACGCTTACAATGGATGGTCAACACTTCGCTGAAATGTTTGCTGGTATGTTATAAAAGAACTGAATGGCCCAAGTGTGTTATGGAAGGTTGCAAGTGGTGCGATGAAGCCTGGGTTCAGGCTGCGATTTAACCCTTTCACTGCCCAGTACCCGGCTCCTGGGTCGATATTATTTTAGGGCTCTTCTGGGCATTGAATTTAATTACTTTATTATATTATTGCCTTTATTATACTTTATTATTGCCTGGTGATCTGTAATACAGGTTTTACCTACCATAGACACCAGTCTCTATACTGTGTATTCTAATATAAATTGTACTGTAATATCTACGATGATGAGAAAACAAATAAACTTATTATTATTATTTATGAAGACGTTTTGACATTCTTTTCATTTATGTCAAAAAGTTTTCGTAAGTATATACCTTAAATATTGAATGCCCAAAATCGGGTTCTGGGCACTGAATGGGTGTGCAATTATACGAAATTTGATTGCATTATACCATATTACCCATTCATGTGGGATTACCTTATTTTCCTCCAGGGCCCTTGATCCTATTACAAAGTGAGTGTATTGTTTTGTATCAAAATATACCAAATGATCATGGATACAATACATCCCAACTATATTAACCAATCCAATTATACTAACTTGGTATCCAGTTATACAATCTGGCAGCCCTGCCTGGTTCAGAGCCCTTCATGACAGAAATGCTATGAAGGTGTCTTAGCACCAGTCACCACAAATTTTCCATGTCAGCCTTGAGACAAAGAGGCCATGTGTACAACGTGGGTGGATACTGGTTGTAGGTTCAAATACAAAAAAAATACAAAAGTAACAAATATTTGATCACCAACTGTTTGCAACCAACCAGCTCATACAAAGATTATTATTAAGAAGTAGTTATTGAATATATTTTAATGTTTCACTATGAGCACCTGACTAACACCTTCACCCTCCAACCAACTTTCACATTTATTATTTACTGATAAAGTAATTATAATATAGAAATTGATTAACTTTTTGAAATTACATTTGTTTAATTATAAAAATAGTATTGTTAGTAATAAATGTACTAAATACCTACATATTTTATTTAAAGGTAAACTGAAGCCAACTACAGCGTTTATGATGGGCAAATTAAAGATCAGCGGAGACATTCAGAAGGCAATGAAATTAGAGAAAATGATGAAATCTCTCCAAAAGTTGAAGAAATAATGATTCAGTTCTATTGAATCATTTAATCTTGTATAATATAGTGCGATAGAATCACAACTTCTCTAAAGGAGGGTATTATAGGTTTATTTTAAAATACAGAAATGTATAAACAAGAGCACTAAAGTATAACTGGTTAGTTCCTTAACAAATATGGCGAATTATTTTGTGTAAAAGCGAGACAGACAATAAATAAATAAATAACAGACTGCACTGACAATCTATACATTATGAATGAAGTGATTGTATATTTATAAGTAAAAGAATCTAGGCATATACTGGTATTTAAAATTTATTTTCAAATGAGGTTTTTAAGAGGTATGTAATGCAATTATAGACTATTTGTCATGACTTAAAATTTTGATATCTGTATAGAATTTATAATGTACAATGCAATCTATACATTAAACTTAGTAACAATATGGTACCTTTAGATCTACCTACATAACTGTATAATAATTATTTTGTTCTGCAGCTACAGTATTTTGATGAAAATGATGTATAATCTGTTATTGTAAATAAAGTATATTTTTTTATAATAGTGTCGAAATTATTTCTGCTTCTTCCATGTAGGTTGAGAAGGTAGTTTTAATATGCTGGTACTAAACTACAAACTACATTACTTAAATAAAAATCTAACTTCACACTTATTAGTAATAAAAAATATGTACTGATAAAAATACAATGGATTATCAAACAAGTTATTTAAATTACAACCACACTACCCCCTTTATTATGCTACAGTTTTCTTTAACCATGAAGTAATAATGTGTTTGTATTAGCGAAACTACAACGCGACCGCACCTACTTTCGTCACAAGCTATATAAAATTTCGTCATGCAACAAACAAAGATAACCTTGTTATCAGAATTGAATTCTCCCGCCGATTTGACCGACCTTGCTTGGTATTGTTGATAGGTTATGTTCATTTAAGTGTCAGCTGTATGCGGCTATTGACGTAACTAACGCAAGAATATAATAATAACAGTGTTTAACACATTTTAAAACAAACTGTGGTCAATATGTTTTCTATCGATGCTCCTGTGGAACTACAGAATTCAGAATATTGCAATTATCGGTCTCCACTGAGTACCAGATATGCTTCAAAAGAGATGCAATATAACTTCAGCGACCAGAAGAAATTTTCAACCTGGAGAAAACTGTGGATATATTTGGCTAAAGCTGAAAAGGTAAGTCTTTCCTAGGAAGTTAAGATTAATCAAATTAATAAAAAAAACGAGGTAATTTTTAAATTAATTGGTTTTCTAAAATTCATGCTAGCCTGTCAGTGTCATGTCATGATGTCAAACAAAAATGTCTATCAGCAAAGTTTTTTTTTTTTAAACGTTTCTTCCCTTTCGGGATGAGGCAAAGGAATCTAGTCCATACAGCCTAGTCTTCAGTATTCTTTTATTTTATTTATGATGGATGACTGGATGATTCATGATTGATGATAGGGTGAATTAATGGTCTTTTCTTCCTTGTGGCAATTTTCATTCACTAAATGTTATAATTTATTGTCACACTGGCTTTAATAATGGGAATAAGGCAAAGGAACCTGGTTCATACAGCCAAGTGGTGAACTTTTTTTAATTTGTTATGATGATGAATAATGGTAGCAAGCGCAATTCGAAAAGTTGATTATCTGTCCCAACTCCCGCACCCCTGAAGTTTTAGCAGAAATGTGATTATTTTATTAAGAAACATGTTTAACATTATCAGAATGTAATTCGTTATGTTTTTTTATTCGATGGGGGTTCTAACTTCTATTCATGAACGGAACTCTAATTTACACCATCATATTTATTTTTGTACTTATAAATATCGTACTACTTCCTAAGCGAAATAAAGAAATAATATATGTATGTGTAGGTTAAAAGTATGAAGCGGACCCAGAATACAACCCGGGAGAACACTTACTAATTAAAGATGTATCTATGATATGTATAACTAGTAATCTAGTATCACGAGCCTCGTTGATTAGCTCGGAACTAGATGGTGCTGTGCCATAATGTTTTTTTTTTTTTAAAAACGTTGCCCCGCCCTAGTATTTTCTCCTGTGTCGTGGGTGCGTTTACAAACACATATTTTCACTTACACAAACGCCCAGACCCGGAACAACTACCTGTAGAACGTACAAATATTTGCTCCGTGCGGGGATCGAACCCGAAACCCATGACGCACAAGCCGATCACTCAGCCAATGCACCACCGAGTCGTCTTGTGTCCAGAAATATTTATTATTTTATTATATTGATTTATTTGTCGCTCAAATTAAGCTACCCGTCTAGGAAAGTCATAAGAAAGACTGCAGTGAAACAATAATAGTTGTTTCAGCAAGTGAGTAGGTAAGGTTGCCAGAGCTCGTTAGGGGATTGACTATTGTGACAGCATGGGAATTCCCTTTGCTGTTAGTCTATTGTAATTTTTGGGGTTTTCCAAAAAGGATTCAATAGGTTTTTCAGAGTAGGCAATGCGTGAGCGTCACCTCTGGTGTTGTAAACGTCCATTGGGTACGGTGATTGCTGACCTTCAGGCTGGCTGTAAGCGCGTTTGCCATCGTTGTGGTTAAAAAAAATATAACTACTTGTTGTATTGTGGTCCAATGTACCTACACACTTGTAGTCTCCCCTTCCCAATATTGCGACGAATTCGGTCACACAAAATTACAATACTTAAAAGTTTTAAAAGCCTTTGGAAGGAAATATGAACATATTAAGTTACACAAAGTAATAAATATGTATTTTTTAAATAAAACAATATTTAATGCATTTTATTTATTCAATTGTTACAATACAGGAAGGTGTTATTGTGTTTATATTATTTTTAATCAACATATAAATATCGAGACAGAATTGTATTGAGTTTGTGATGACGCGGGTACCTTTTGTTATATTGGAGAATAAATAAGGTAACATTAGCGCCGGTTACATAAGTTATATATTTTTATTTACATGTTCCATATAAATCTTATATTTTCTTATCATTAACTTTCACAACACACGTGATATCTACACGTAACTGAATAATTCTTAAAACTAAATTACTAATCCTATGATGATGAAAAATATTCTATACCTACTTGCTTCAATACATTTTTGACACCAATTGAATCTACAACTACTTTTGAAGAAATATTAACTACACAACGCCATAAGCAAGTGCCTAAATAATTAAGAAAAAAGCAATAAATACATCTAATTAAACATCTAAGAATATAAATCAAGAAATATTAATTGATTTGAAAATATAAATTTAATCAGATCATGACAGTGAAGTAGAAATGACGTATATTTTTGAAGATACAGTAGAATCTGAAGTAGACAGAAAAAAACTTAACTACCACTGGACGGATACTGATTACTGCTTTGGTTTATCCTTTAAAATATAACTAAATAATATATTTATAACTAAAATAAACATCTTAAATCATCTTAACACTATCAATATAAAAAGCGGGCCGGAGTTTTATTAATTATGCTAGGTAAATATTTTAAGAATTGCTGATAAAATGTTTTTTTTTATTGTTAGAAATCGAAGGAAATAATAATTAGCGGTGGTTTTGCTTCACTTATTCTAAATAAACGCAATCCTTGCCATGGATGAAAATATCTATTTTTTTTCCATTCTCAATTTAAATATATCTCATCTTAGATAACTTTTCATGCGTGGTAAGGATCACAAGCTTATGCTCTTAAAATAAAGCTTAATAATAATTGCATGTAGCGGAATGTTTTAGTAATAATATAACCAAATAGGTACACAATAACTTTAACTAAATACAGTGATTTGTAAGCAATAATAATTTAGAATTGTAAGCAAATCAAATAATACTAAAAAATCTACAATTAATACATTCTATAGTCATTTATATCGGTTCTCCAAAAGGACTTTAAATATTTGCAGAAATCTTATACAAAAAACTTATTTCTATACTTTTCTTGCACTATCGGCCGAAATTATTTGCATTGACAAAAAGGCTAAAATTAAAAAAAATAATGACGTCTGCCGTAATTGAAAAGTTGCCAGTAAATTAACGAAAATGGATGGAAATAAACATTTAAGCTGCCCTTTTTTATTGTAGTTGCTAGCTGCTTGTTAGCTGCAATCGAATAATTGTCCAAAATAGCTGCTATAATAGCTGTGTTTATTTACGTTAAAATTACGGATAACTAAAAATAATGAAAGTAATATTAATTTAGCTGCCTTCTTAATTAAAGCTTATTTAGATGAATAATACAAAAAAAAGTTGCATTTAGCTGCTTGGGTTTTAGCTGGATCAACTTTTACGGAATTAATCGAGAATATACGAAAACTTTAAATCCAGATTTTTATGTTTTTAAATACCGGGATAATTTAAAAAATTACAAATCGATAAGCTGATAGTAGTAAGCTGCTACATAAAACATATTTTTTAATGCTGCCTATGCCCAATTATGTAGATTATAAAGTTGTTCATTAAACTAGCTACAACGAAGAGCAACTCTTTATCATCTACCTATTTTTTATTCGCAAATTAAAATTTATATTGGGCTAAACACTAGCTGTGTTTTAAAACATAATTATTATTATTAATTGCTAAGAAAGCTGCCAGGTAATAAAAAAATTTGATTCAGTAGCTGCCTTTTGATAATTAAATCCAATAGACTGCCACTAAGCTTGCCTGCAGTTTGATGTTAATAGACTGCCTGAATAAATTGTTAAATAGATGCCGAATTCTAAAATACAAAAAATAGTAGCCCTTGTGTTTAAATACCAATTAAATAGTTGCCTGTATTTTAAAAATTATAATTAAATAGTTGCCTATCGTTTAAATATTATACTTAATTTTTTTAAAGTTGCCCATTTTTAAGAATACCGATAAAATAGTTGCCGTTGTTTTAAAAATAAAAATTAAGTAGTTGCCTATCTTTTAGAATTCCAATAAATAGCTGCCTATTTAAAAAAATACAAATTGAATAGTTACCTGTTTTTTTAGAATAACAATAAAATAGTTGCCTGTCTTTTAAAATAGCAATAAAATAGTTGCCTGTGTTTTAAAAATAATAAATAGTTGCCTATCTTTTAAGAATAACAACAAAATAGCTGCATGAAATTTTATAAAAACGATAAAATAGATGCCCTATAGACAACCACCATTCAAGCAAATTAAAGTCATCTTCAATTCGAGAAATATTTTCAGTAATTTAGAATAGTCATAAAATTAGTGCCTGATAAAAAAAATGAAACAAAAATAGCTACCATCTTGATATGATTTCGTGCCAAAATTTAGCTACTGCATAGGGCAAAGAAAGTGAATTATTATAATTATAAATTAGCTACCCAACGGGCAACACGTCGATGTACCTATATACACTTACAAATAAATGGATACACAATTTTAAAATACAAATATACCAAAATAATAATACTCTAAAGGTTAAACTTAAAAATAATAAAATAGACTTGCGACGGGTTTAAAAAAAATAAGCTAAATGAAAAAAAAAATAAGAGAGCAAAGCCAATACGCTAATATGAATAGTTTGCTCAAAATAAATTTAAAATATTTATGGATCTATTGAATTGGAGTAAACGAAAATGAACTTTCAATCTTTTGTCATAATGATTCATCTTAAAAGAACAGGATAAACGCAATAAATGTGAAAATAAATAAGAGATTGGTTAGTAAGCAATTTAAATAAGTGAGGTGGTCGATGTTCAATAGTCGGCATCTTCTCTAAATGTGATAAAGGCGTGGACGAGGAACACAGCGACATCTATGACGGCAAACACTCCTGAAGCTATGAGCAGATCGTATGCTTGTTTGTTGGGGCGAAGATTTGCGTAGTATGATCTATGCCAGTCTGTAAAAAAGTAACGCGATGTTATAAGTAGAAAAGTATTTTTTAAAAATTAGCATGATTTTCAAAACCTACATACGTATACATAAAACAAACATACCATCACGCGTATCGTGAAGGGTAAGGTAGCGGTACAAAGGTATACCCATATAATATGGGGTATGTATATTTTAGGTCCCATGTTATAGGTTGCCTCTATTGCACGAATACAAACTTCAAGCAGCTACTTAGAACCCAATAACACTGTTCGATCTGAGAATTGAACCGAATACCTGTTGTATTTTTATGAACATTTTATTGGGACGGAATATGGTTTAAAAGGTATGCAAGTATTATTAGAAAGGAACGGAAGTAACACCTCTATTTTTCTAAGCACATCACGCCGCCGATCCCCATAGACAAATTGTCTACATTTTTAATAGGCAACGCCAAGGCCCGGCCTTATACAGCCCAGCCCTAGTGGCTCGCAGGTGCACTGTGCATATTAATTATTACTTACACTTACTATATAGTTGTAAAGTATAGTTGTAAAATAAAGGTTTCTAGTTACCTAAATGTATATACATTCTATAGATATCTAATATTTACAAGCACATCACTTTAATGGCTTTACACTGATTTAAAGAATAAATATTTAAACACAATTGCTTGTTTAAAGATATTAAATAAATATATCTATGCTATACGAATGGCGAAAAGGTATTCATTGCACGTCTTGTGTTCATAGCCATAATCATTAATTACACAAACAAACTACTTATTTGAATAACTCAGTTAATAGGTTTACTATTATATTTGAGGATTCAATTATGTAGGGTCGGTAAAGCACGATCCATTATGTATTGCGTTGTAATTATATGCGATATAACGGATGATTGAGCAAAGAAACTACTGATTTATAACAGTTGTTTGTAGTCTTGAATTAATAACATAATTACTGTACATAATACGTGTTCTTTAATTACACGTAAATATTTCTCTCAAATGTTTCGATTTAGAATACAGTATTTTGTACCATTACACAAACGAATACATACAATATTTTATACTCTTATCTCAGTGGGTGAATTCTCTGTTAGAAGTTTGGATTACTGCACGGTTAAAGGCAATAGGATCGCTCCTTATTATATAGGACCTAACAATATACCAGCGAAATGTGGATTTATTGAGATTGACAAAATGAGATGACCCAGTGGGGCAGCTCAAATTGAGCGAGAAATCTCGGTATTGACTGGCCCTGGATTCCGAGGTATAAAGCTAATGGCCCTCCACTAATGCGCGAAGAGTATGGTTATGGTCGTTAATGTTTTTGCCACCTTAGAACAAAAAAAAACGATTTCAAATATCAGAACTGGACCAAATTGAAATGAGACCACACGGGAAGCACCAGCTTTCAAATAAAAAAGAATCATCAAAATCGGTTCACCAGTCGAAAGTTATGAGGTAACAAACATAAAAAAATACAGCCAAATTGAGAACCTCTTCCTTTTTTGAAGTCGGTTAAAAAAGGCACTTACCATAGAATATGACGGCAGCAGCCGCAGTGAACATGATGACGCCCAATACTGAGAACCCGATGGACGTCCTCCATCCAGGAGACTCGCCGAACAGTCGCGCGATGATCAGCACGCCCGTGATGATTATGTAGCCTGATAGTAACATCATCATTAGTCTCCTTAAGTCTCTTAAGAGGTCTTAGTTAAAAACTACATAAAAAAACTTTTCGTATAACTGGGAAGTCGTTATTTAGTTTTTATTTTAATGTAGCCAATTGACAGAAAAACGTAATAAGGATGTTTAAATGGTAAATTAAATATATTTTCATTACATTATGATATTTTTCGGATTCAATATTTATTTAAATTTACTTGGAATGTACGACATAATTTGGAGTCTTCAATTCTAACTTTGACTTGTAAAATTGTAAGTAGGTAATAATGTACAAATTTTATGTTTCCTTACTCTTCATTGAGCCACAATTAACAATTTAAGGCAATTAATAGCTACATTGTTCGTAATAATTCTATAACAAATTGATCAATACAACGATTAATTGTGTGAAACTTAATTTTGGTTAGTTTCTAAATAATTATATACAATTAAATAATTCAGGATGCTATCTATAACATCAATCAATAACGATGCGTGTGAAGTAACGCTTAAAACTTATCTAGATATATCTAAAGGAAATTATTTCAAAATAGTTTTTAAACGTTGCCTAAAAATATCTATCAAGCATTCAATCTAGTTATATTTTTAATATTGTCTCTGACAAGTGGATAGGCAAGGATGTTGAGGTTCTTTTTTTAAATCTAACTTTGTATGAGCGTGACAAATTCAGTTACAATCAAGTAAATGTCGATAAAAACATTACGAGAAATGTGATTTAAATTACTGAAAGGAGTGTACATAAATCACGTCTCGACATCGCATACGACAACGAGGAAGGTATTGTAAATTGTTTACGGTTGACTGTTTACGTTTACAACTGTTTACAGGTTTCACTTTCACAAGTTCAATGAAACCAATTTTCCACTTATCCGTGAAGTGAAACTGATTTATGAAATGATTTCATAACAGCGAATCATTACTTAAAAAAAATCTTGAATAAATTATTATTGAATTATTTTAGCACTTTTAATCCTACAAGTAATAGTTTTCTCGATAGATCGATAAAAGAGCATCTAATTAAGATATTGTAAATATTCGGTCTACTACTAATGATAAATTTCTTATTTTTTTTAGATTTAATAAGTAATTTATAGATTGAAGGACGTGAATATGATAAAATATTATTGCAATACTAACGACTAATAAAGGGATCAAATTAATTATTTTTCTATGACAAATTCGTTTTGCTTTGTAACTCATGACGAATTCGAAATTACAAAAATAAAACAATTAAAAACGTTTACACATTGGATTAAAAAGTAATTAACAACAAGTGATTTGATACGTTAAGTACTCACACAATTTCAGCTGAAAAAACTTTGAACTCTTAAATCTAACTGTAACACAGAGTTCAAATTTATTTAGCTGCATCTGTTTTTAACTTTTTACATCTCGCTGGGTTTAGATAATACAATTATAATACCGTTAAATCTACGTATTCCACTTTTACTCCTCGTTGTTAAAAAAATAATATTAATTCCTGATTGAAATCCATTGTATCTTAATCCCCAATTCAATGGTATCGGTGTCAATCCACTTTACTTTATTTGTTAATTGCCAGTTTGTAAATTTGCCATCTAACAGACCATGAAATGTACCAGTTACCCAGTAAAATCGATTCTACGACAGTTTGTAATTGAAAGATTAGAACAAACTCCATTGAAACTAATCGGGTCATGGTTTCAACCTAACTTGTATTGTGGTAAACAAAACAGACTTTTTATGTCCTATAAAAAACATCCTTTATTAGAATCATTTGAAAACGTTTTTACGATTACATCCTAAACTTAAATTGCATCTCAGATTGTATAAAATTGAATTGAACTAGATTCCACTAGTGATTTGTGTGAAGAATTACGATTTATTTTGGTTTGAGATTGCCGTTGCTATTTATTTAAGTAGATCCTATGAAGACACTTTTACAAGTTAATTGTGTAAGTAACTAGACGGCATCGGCGTTTTCTAGCCACTGACCTCTAAGAAGCGTATCGGTGAATTAATCTCTTCGTCTACCGTCCTGACATTGGTATACAATATATGAGAGCTTGACGTAGGGCAACGTCTGAATTAATCTTTTGAGAAATAAGTCAAACCAAGTTAGGGTTGTCTGTCCAAACTGAGACAGAGAGATAGAGAGGGACGCTCAAAGACCTGACTCATACGACGATACCAGATCATGAGGACAGCTGCTTATGGTGTTAGGTACAGAAGTGTAGGTTAATATAGGTAAAGCTTTCAGGGATATGTTACTTACTCGAGTAGGCGGAGTAGATGACGGCGATGTGCCTGTGATCTGACTGCACCACTTGTGGCGAGTACAGGGCACCGACAATCAGGCCGATGGCAATCACCGCGATTATCTGTAAATTAAACGTAAATTGAAATGGATGCAAGATTTTGTATCGCACTAGCTACTTTGTCTCGCATATATACATTTCTATATCTCTGTTTGTATTATCGTAGTATCTACGTTACATTATATGCTAAACAATGAGTTTTTTTTTTCAACAATTCACCAAGGATTTATCGTAATCAGATGTAAATCAGTACCTACTATTATCCATTCTGTGTATTCATTTTTATCAGTTCTATTCATTTTGCATAAACTTGCTTGTGTTGCTTGACTATTGTATAATTTTAGAACTGTCATTTAAAGAAGAGTACTCTTTATTTTTTAGCAACAGTTTGACCACGTTTGCCATTTTTTTACCATTTCACCCAAAACTCACGTACGCGCGTAAAAACATGAAGTCGTTTAAAACAAGTGTTGACAAGTATTTGAGTGAAAGTGTCTTCCGTGCGTCCATCTAGCGGTCGCTATACCCGCATTGTCAAACACCCGTTTTCTCCTTTTGATTATTATCTGATACCGCAAGTGCTTTTCCAATACCACAAGCGTCTTCGTAAACGATTATTACTTGGTTTTCATGCATCGTTTGGTTAGCCCTAACTGTTTTATGATTATCAATTTACAAGACAGCGTAACCATATTGTTGATACGTTCATATAATATAATTGGTTGGTGTATTATTTTACGATGAGTTTACACTGGCAAGCATACATAAAGTTTGTAAAAATTTAATTTTTTTATGATATAAGTAATTGACTCTGGAACTGCAAACAACTTTTTGACGAATATTCAAGACAATATAAACAGGGTTTTGGGATTTGTTCATATGAGATAGATCTGTCTATTTAATTATTTTTTCTAATAAAAGACAACAAAGCATTACTATTAATGCTGCGGTCTTCAACCTTATAAGTCGGTTTACACTACAGGCTTTAAGCCCTACGCGTTGTTTGAAGCCCTTTAAATCCTTTAAAGGATATGCACAAGTTACTGGTAATTTGCAAACAAATGCATATCCAACAAAAAAATATATATGATGAATTTTGCTTCAATAATGAAGATTAAATTTTTTAAATTGTGAGTAATCTAGTTAGTTTACCGACTAAATAGCATATTATTATGTATTTTTTTCATGATGTCATGTGTCTTTAAATAGTATTGTTATCTACATAAATGCATATTATACAAGTTCGAGTTAAATTTTAAATTATTTATATTTAAATTGCCCTTATTTTAGTGTGAGACTTGTATCCATGTATTTTTTTAAATTAAGGTTTAATAAGTTTTCAACTCAAACTTTTTTCTACTTTGAAAAGGTTCGAGATTGGTTTCGACTTTGATTCGATTCGATATTTAAATGAATATTGACATGTTTTAGTTTTCTTTAGGTGTTTTTATTCTTTAGCAATATCAACAACAACATCCCCTGTAGTATTTGATTAAGCACAAGTATATACAAACAAGGGATCCTTTGACTTCAAGGGCAGTATGTCGTACTACAAATTATCATGTCTTGCATCGCAACATGGCCAGTTCCCATACACGCCACGATTGCAAGTAATTACCGACCGCCTTGTGATTATCTAGTTGTATCGATTTCTGTTATTCCATGTTCAAATGGTTTTATTTGAGTTTTAGTGCTCATCTTCTTTTGTGTTTTCAAGTGTGCTGGTAACTCAGTATACTTATATATTTTGTTCTTAATTCTACATTTTTTTTATGTTTAGAACTTAGACAACAATTTAGTATTGAATCTATGTATGTAGAACAAAAGACAGGCATTTTTTCTCTTCTTGTGGTATTACGAGTCCAAACTCCGTGCTACTGCTACTGAGAAGAGCAAAAGGCTCAGCATTCGGACTGACGGCCACTGAACTAACGAGGCATGTGATAGGACTAGGCTGGCCCCCTATTACGTGGGACTTAAAAGAAACACTTCTACCTGATCCTTAGAATGACAGGCGTGACGGTATTTCGTGGTCTTACCACCTACATGTTCGGAATATTCACCAGCTCGTCAGATTTCAGCCCTGCGCGATACTACTACTTGGAAACAATTCTTTTGTTGCTATAGTTTTACAAAGTGGTGTGACCAGTGGAGTGTGATCTCAGTGGCCTTGAGTTTAAACCCAAGGCACGCACCACTGACTTTTCGGAAGTTATCTGTGTATTTATCACATGTTCAAACGGTGAAGTAAAACATCGTGAGCAAACTCGCATGCTTGAGGGATGATCATTTTCTCGATGGCATGTAATGTCTGCCAACTCCCGCAGTTGGTGGACTAAAGCCTAATCCCTCTCAATAAATGAGAGGAGACCCGTGCCCACCAGTGGGACAATAATGGGTTGATGATGATATAGTTAGGCTGCTTTTACTCCCGTCTTACCACCTAGCTTGTCTAACAACTCACCAGTTCGACGGCTCGCAGCCCCACGCACCAGTACTGCTTGACCGCGGCTGCGGCGCGGCTGTCGCGGTCGTTGGAGGCCGCCTCATCTCCCTTCTTCGCCTGGGCCTCCGCCTCTCGGTCTCCCGCCGACATCGCCCACACTACTCGAGCGCCACCTCCGTACTCGGAAACCTAAAGAAATATCCAATTTTGTTATTAATCGCTACTTGATACTACCTACTTCCCAAAACTTTCTAGGTCGCTGAGATAACACGTAGGTAATAGGGACGTACCACAGGCAAATAAGCTTACGGCCCGCCTAATGATCAGAAATTGACGTTTGCAACGCGTTTGCTCGCGAGTCGCATATCGTGTAGAAACTTTTTCATTCCCTTTTTAACAACACCAAAAAATGGGTTTAAGTTTTCTTAAAATAGGTGGTTGTTACTACAGGGACAGCATCGAATTATAGTTTGTAGATATCTTGCTAAAATCAATTTCATAGTTTCGCGGTCATTTAGTACAGGTAATATAAAAACATGCTACATACATAAACAGTAATATTTCCAGTGTAAGAGATTTGCGAGCAATGACAACAGTAATTACCCAACACTATAGTTAGGTACAATTTAAAGTTGAAAAAAAAAACAATGTGATTAAGGAAATCTTGCTCTGCCTACTATTAATACTTATGGTGACCAATTTTATGTGCGACTATTATGACAATAATATGAATCATAAAGAAATATAATGATTGTTGTTCTACTTCAGTTTGCGAGCTCTGTTATATATAGTAATTATACCTATTCTATCTTATGTTTTTATAACATAACTAGATGACTCAATCGACAAAATTAACATATTTGTGACAATGCTATGTTAATGTCAATTTTCTTAAAGAACTGTAACTTGATTGAATAATATAGATAATAATAGATACATGACAGTAATTAATATGAAACGAACCTTATTAAAGCGCGTTGTTTAATATTGGAAAAGTAGTTGGTAGCTGACGACAATGTATAAATTATAAACAGGCTGAATGCCAATCGCTGAAACGGAACGCAACGCGCGCGTTATGCTTTCCCAACAAAATATTTGTTTTTTTTTCACAAACATGATGGACGGGCTTCGCTTTGATACTCGGGTAATTGCGCTGTATCCATTAATGGTCTAGTCTCTAGAGTGATATATTTGCTGTGTCATCAGGTTGGGCAGACCAAGTTTAAATATATTCCTGAATACAGATTAATTCTATTACGAAAAGATTCTGCTAAGTATCTGCTATTAATTAATAGTAAGGTATATGTTTCGCGCCATATCAATCTAAAAATTTGAAAACAAATTAAGTGGGACAGTATCCAAACAAAGGATTGTTTTATAATAATTGCTTTTTTTTTCAATAGTTGTAATCTACAAAAAGTTTTATAAATCCATGCTTTTGATTTTTAGTAAGTACCAAAGGGTGCCAGTTTTCCTATGAAAAATGTCCTAATAAAAAATGTCCAATCATTCATCAAGAAAAAAAAATATTGATGATCTGTGAGTGTTTGGTCTTATTAAGAAAGTACCACACTTAACGGACGCGTTAGTGATTACTATTTATGGTTAATTAGCAAGAGATTATTCAATATCTACCCCGAAATCAACAATTACAACAATATCAAGTTTACACGTAACTGTTACGTAAACCTATTAATTACTAACAGTCAGTTTTCCTTAAGTGTGATTATTCAATATCTATACGGTAAATATTGGTAGATTTTTATTGTGAAATTAATTTAAAGAAATAAAATGTTGTTATTGTATATATGTAATAGTAAAACTGCTTTTTGAGGAGACAAGCATACAACATTTTTATTTATAGATGAATAAAATATAACTTTTTACTAAATAGTTTTCAGGGCTATTCATGAACAATAAATATATATAAAGTTATATAAAATAATATTTAAAAAGTAAATATATAAAGTATTGCAAATTATGATATAATGATATTTTCAGAATTACTTCTTATATTATTGGTTTATACTTTACACGAATATAGGAAAAAACTTTACTGTTTTATGAATCTCTACTGTTTCCGAAGCCACGGTAACCATATAATTAAAATATCAGCGCCACACCATCGATTAATTTTAAAAAATCTTACCAAAGACGGGAATTAAAGCCTCCGAGCTGCGATAGTGAACGCACTGTTATATTTTTTTTATTATGTCACTTGCACTTCGAAGTTCGAATTTCAAAATGATAGACGCTTTCGGTGTCGCGAGGTGTTTACTAAGCTCGGTGCAGACACGAGTGCGTTCAGCGTACCGCGCGATGCGACTACCGCTTTGCCACCAATACACGCTCCTCTATGCTTCATTTGAAAACAAACGAATGGTCTCTGATTGTCCTTCCGTTTTCTCTTATGTCGCCCTTTGTAAAATACTTTGAGGGAACCATAAGGGGTCAAGTAAAATTGGCTGTTGGACCGTATAGCCGCTCGCGGTGGCGTAGTAATGCGTAGCACATGAGTAAAGCAGTTTAATTAATTTATAAAGTTAGTAGTAGGTACTTATTAATATTTCAGGTATGAAACCTAGGCTGGAGTCCAGTGCTCAGAATAATTAATTTGAAAATTAATCTGTTCACTTTGATACTCATAATATTGAACAAGTTTAAATACTTAGCAATTACTAGAATTAGCCATTGCAGCGAAAACTAAGCTGCCTCTTTACTTATTGTGTTATTTTAAATAATTTATTGTTGATAACTAATCTTAAATCCTATTTAATTATTATAACTGCTTTTTAGATAAACCAGACTTCAACTGCTGAATTCGGATTGCCTACTAGGTCGATATAAAAATACATTTCTCTTCGAGTTCAGCAGATGTGAATAGTCACAGGCCCTTTAAGCTTTTGATCAGTTTAAATCGCTATGCATACCTTCTTATCGGCAGTCGGTGAGCTCGCGAGAAGCTTGTGAAATAATTCTAATTTATTAAATAATGGAACGACTATTTTTACTATTATTGCCGTAGGCTGTTTTCTTTCATACATTACGACATAAATAGCGATGGCGTTTGTTTTCAAGATGATGGGGCTTGAATACCATGAGGAGTTTAGCGGTGTATGTTGACTGGTAATCCAGATATAGATACATGCAAAGGTATGATATAGTTTACCTTAAAAACCATAATATGAACTTATTTATAAAAAAACTAGTCGGTTATTTGCGTAGTTATATGTGGCCTTCAAGTTGTTTTCTAGGTCCGGGTGTTTGTGTGTCTGGGAATTTGCGTTTTTAAACGTAGCCTGTGTCGCACTGGAGAAAATACGTACAACAATTACTTAACTATAATAAAAAAATCTAGTCAAACAAAATTATTACGTTAGAACATAATATACTGAAGTTTGCATAAATTATAGGTGTTATAATGGCGATATTACATCGACGTTTGTTAAAGAAAAGTTCGCTATAAGTAATTACGAAATGCTTAAAGGAAAAGGCTCCTATGTAACTGTCAATTAAAAATCTCGCTGTTTTTTTTACATATAATCATGATGAAGTAGGTATTCATGACTTTTATGATACGCGTATAAATAAATAATATACTGATCATACCTATATAATAATATATGTATTAACACACTGATTTGTTATATTATACTTACGCAAATATTATTTACGATGGATTTTATCGCGATGTTGTTTTACATTTTATATTTCGGGAAAGAAGCAAAAAACCGTACAACAACAAATTATTGTAAGAATTAGGATTTTATCTGCGATCTATTTTATATAACACTGGGATTAAATATTTGGCTAGCGGCATACCACCATATTACCTACATAAAAAATATAGTTTTAACTAGCTCACCCAGCAAACTTTGTTGTGCCACATTATAGCAGGGACCGTACAACACCGCTTAAGTGTTAAGCCTATTGACAGGGTAACCCGTACATAGGGTAACCCATATCGCAGGGTTACCTTTTGATCGGGTTACCTCCCTAAAACCCAGCGCAAGGGTTAACACCTTCATTGTGGTAACCACTTGAAGGGGTAACCCCTTCAACGACTTAAGCCTATCAAGAGGTTACCTTCACGAAAAGCTTTTATTCGTGTTACCCGGGGTAACCTAACGGGCCTGAGCTGCATGTTAGTAGGTAGGGGTACTGGCACTCGAGCGAGTCTTTGCCTTGACGCCTTACTATTTTTAACCGACTTTAAAAAGGAGGAGGTTCTCAATTCATCGGAATTTTTTTTTTATATAGATAGGTACCGATTTGCAAAATTATATCTTTGTTTAAAAGATTAACCTGTACAGATACACCTATTGTGACCACATCAGGATCTCATGATGGAATCCCAGGGAAATCGAGGACAGCCCTCAAATTTTAAAGGCACTTATTTTGTTTTACATGTATTCTCCAAAGCTTTTCAAGTATTTGCGTCTGAAAAAAAACCATCTCATATGAATGATCTGATGATGGAAGGTACAACTCCTCAACGGATAAGAGTTGAAGGAAAATTATTTCGAAATTATACATAGCATATTGACCAATAGTCGTATTCTTTCAGGGTATTAGATTGACCTGATGTAAATATCATTAAAGTTTAAGAGTTAGGTGGAAATATAAACGTGGGCAGATTTCGATTGCCTATTGTTTATCTACTATGTATTTTCGCGCTGGTCCGGACTCTCGTTCGAATAAAAAACTGTAAGCATTGGATTTTCTTTTCTATTACGCTTTATTATTGTTTCTTCTTTATTTTCTATCTTAGTTTGATGCAATATATTACATATTAAACAGGTTGAAACTTGCAACGATCTATAGGGGTTTAAGCATTTGCCAGTGTAATGTGTCTTCTATCCTCGTGAAAAAGGATATGGATTGCGAAGTATTGATAGCATTGGTATTTGCTTAAGCACCTTTGCGGGAATTGTGGGACAAAAGACATAAATTACAGGGCAGACGTTGGTAATTAAGAACAGATTTACCTGTTTCTATTATGTGGTTTAACCAGCACCTATCAGTAGTTACCAAACGGTACTGACATACCGAAAAACCTGTATCTTTATATTTGCACCCGTAGATGGTATAGTAGCCCCCCCCCCCCCCCCAATAAATATAATTACGTGAGTTATTATATTTATTCTATAATTATAGTAATTAGGTTAGGTTGCAACTTAATGTATAAATGAAATAATATAATATGTACCATTGCACTATTATTAAAAATAATTTTTTATTTTACTGAATCAGAACTATTAATTAAATTCATATTCAAATCTAATAATTCATATTAAACACGTAATGTATGTAACATGTGCGACAAGTAATATTGAACTGTAAAATAATTTAGACAATTATTATAATTTCGATTTCTAATATTTTCGTAAGTATAAGACTTCAATACCTATAATATTCGTTCATGTTTACCAACCGCTCGATATTCGCATAAAAGGGGCCGCCGCCGCCGCCGCCGCCGCCGCCGGCGCGGCGGCCGGGAGGTAAGATTTGAGGTTGAAGTTATGCAATTTTCAAACTAATGTCGATTCCCAAAGGGTGCATATTACAATGTTGTCGGTTGGAATGGGTTACCCTGTTACAGTGTTACAGGGTTTTGAAAGGGTTACCTGTTCGGAAGCGCTTAAATTAAACCCGTTCGACGGTGTAACACGTATCACGGGGTTTATTTTTGAAGCGCTTAAAAAAACCCCTTCAAAAACCCTTTGAAGGAGTATCCGGACGGTCCCTGCATTATAGGGGTTGGTGGTAGAAGAGTGAAAATGTTGGGTTATAAGTACTTCTTAATGCCAAATCTTAAAAAAATACCAAATAATGTTTTGGCAAAAACACCTAGGGGTGTAAAAAATACCTACCAAATATACATACAAAATTTCATAATAATCCGTCTAGCCATTTCGGAGGAGTTGAGCGATAAACACTGTGGCACGAGATTTTTATACCATATAAGATTATGTGTCGAACTTTATAAACAAACTTTTAGCAATTATTAGCAATTTGTATTAAAATAATATCCATTTATATGACCCATAACATGTAAGCTAGTTAATAAAGTCATTAATTATTACTATGCAATCCCGTAGGATATCAATCACAGTGAAACATTAACCAGATTTAAAATAACGATGCTCGTTGAATCGGCTCAAACGCATTTATTATGTAGCTATTCGTAAATTGAAAAGCCACTTTCTAGCGTTTTCCGGTCTAGAAGTCAGCGCGCATAACTGCACACATGCACGCGACCCGCACGCACGACGATCGCAAACGATAACTATGCGAAATTACATATATACGTATGCTATAAAACATACATACCATTTTTGATCTTTATTTATAGACTGAGTTGATATTTACACGACTGTTTGGTTATCAGTGCTACTGTCATTACCATGTGGAATGGTCTTAACTTTAAGTTTTCTTTGAGTCCACGTGATATTAAGAATATTTATTTATTTAAGAGCAAGCAAATGCAAAAGGAGATTTAGAATTTAGTGGATATTATATTATCTATGTTCGATTTCTAAATTTATCCCATAAGCTTATTTTTTTTTTATTGTGTCCCTAGATTCATTTGACGTTAAAGTATAGTTATGATGATTGTTGATTTTGTAGCATAGGATGATTAATTCATAAATGAACTAAAACCCATACATTTATCCTGTACTCCAGACGTCAACATGATGTTTGTATTAGTTTTTCCGGTAATAACCGATGTAATTCGTCAGATAGTATGACTAATTCTATACAATAATGGTTATAAGATCCCATTACTCATTAAATATACGTGTTACGATTCATTAAGTTGAATTAAATTGAAAATATAATAGGTTAAGGTCGTCATTGAGACAGAGGTTCTCATTCAGTAAGGAAAAATACTGTTAGTTATACTACTACTATAATAGATGGTACATGGCCTGTGTTTATGTTGTAAATCTAGAAGAACATATATTGAACTCAAATGTACACGTAGAGAGGAATAGTGAGATTTCTTGCTTAGGTATATTGAGCTGCCGGAGTGGGGAAGTACCTCCACTTTATAAAGGATCGCAGTGAAACAAATACATGTAACTGTGTTTCTGTGAGTGAGTAAAGTTGCCGGGTTCGTTTGGAGAGTGACTATTCTGGCAATATGGGAACTCCATTTGCGGTCTGAGTAGTAACTCCCGTATTTTAAGAAACCTGAGACAGTTTTTAGGGGGTTGGCAATGCGCGAGCGATACCTCTGGTATTGCAAACGTCCATAGGCTACAATCACCGCTTACCATCAGGCAGACTGTAAGCCTTTATGCTTAACACCCTCGTAGTATAAAAAAAAACAATAAAACGCACGAGGATCTGGTTAGAGTTATGTGATTCACCTAAACCACTCTATTGTGACAAGCAAAATCATGCAAAACGATAGTAATTATATTAAGTATAGACATACGATCAAAAGGAAAAAAATCAAAGGATCAAATTAAAAGGTTCTTTTCGAAAAATCTAAATGATTCTTTCGGTTAACTATAACCTTTATAACCTTGGTATATTTTATTAGAACAACTGTCAAACCTTATACAGGTGTCACCAGTTAAATTAATAACTGACAATGATGCAGTAGTTAGATTTTTTACAAGGATTAACCTTCGTAATGGCCATGACGAGTGCTGCGCGTACGCAAGGCCGATATAGGTACCTAGGTAACAATTGCGTTTTACAGATCTTCTATCTGTTACAACGATCGGAAAATGCATGTGAGTGAGCGTGAAAAGGCACACTAAGCATACATTGTTTACTTTACATCTAATACTTCATCATCATCTTCATCAGCCTATATTCGTCCACTGCTGGACTGGCTGTGGCTCTTCTCTTGTACTTGCTAGATTTCATTTAGGTTACCTATATGGGAAGTTGACTTGCAAAGGGTTTGAGGGTTCCTACAATAGTACTAAGCGCGAAACTTTAACCTAAAACTTTTGCTTTATTATATCATCAGTATTTCATCAGTAACACATTCAAGTTAATAACAATATTATAATGAATATAAACATCCAAATGAAATTGAATTCGACGGACGTCAGCTGAAAACTTATACGCAAAGAAATCAGCACTTTACTTAAAATTTAGTAGTGTTTCAGTATGTGACCATAACATGTCCATTTAAGAAAATACGTAAAAGTTTATTTGAGTAGTTGGTTTCTGCGGTTGAGTTCCACTGTGAGAAGTCCACGGATAAATATTCTGCCATTTAAAGGTTAGTGAAACCAGTGATACTGCTGGGCCAACATGACAACTGACTTCTCATGGTGACTGATCTAGGGTCTATAATAATAAAGACTGTCTATGCAGTTTTTGAACCTAAGTACTCATCCCTCAATAAAATTTAACGTAAATAAGTAACTTCATTTATACCTACTCCACGTTTTACCTCGCACCATAAAACATGAAACCCTACGTTTCCGTAATAACAATTGTTTTAAGGCAAAATCCACTCGTTTGCTGCATATAAATGAAATATTAGACCATAAGCGCGGCTTTTATTGGTAAGGGCAAAGAGTGAACATTATGAACAATGAGTATTTGTCGCGTTCACGGCTAATGTTGTTAGAACTCGGCGTCGTTGGTATGGGCCATTGTTTTGTGCACGTTACTTTACCAACATGCGTCCGAACGGACATTTTGAATATTTGTCATGCTTGCCGATGCATTGCCAAATTATGATTATGCCAAATTTTGAAAGTAGAATCTTATGTGAGTCCTATATGTATCTATAACTGGCTCTTTGGTCGAGTTATCTGGATTCCCAGGTCAAGCAGTGTTATTGCGTTTTTCTATGAAGATCTTGGTAGCAGCTCGAAGTTTGGACTCATGCCCTGTTAATGACTATAGGCTTGCACCCTACATGGGACTTAAAGCATATTGACGTAAACCCTCTGCCTAAACCTACTGGGACGACAGGCGTGATGGTATGATATGATATAGATATTCGTTTATTAATTTATTGAAACTCAAAATATACGTAGGAAAAACGAAACCTAACGAAATTCCTAGGACAACAGAGATGCATGGAGGCAACATGATGTGTAAATACGATGGAATATCAACGCGATGCAACTGCAAAAATCTATGCCCAAATCATTGTGTGTCTTTAGTCTTCGAATCTTATTTTGAAATTTTCTTGGTAACTTTTTATCGTGTTTCCAACCTCTATGGAACCTTTTGTTTGTTTACTTTAATAAGAAATCTAGTTATTAATTCAAATAACATCCCTTGAGCGCATAAAATGGAGCACCGCGTCCCGCCATATTGGCGTCGCTTGGCGCCATTGTGACGCTAGTTTTGGCGCCAAGTTGTCCGCGACAAGGGGTGCGTTCCGAGGCTGTTACTTTGACCTATTTGCTCAAATGACACAGTACTTCTTTATGAACAGGCTGTATGCACAGCGGCCCTAATGTCTACATACGTAGCTTGTAATTACTGTTACAACTAGTAGGTTGTGTCAATATACTTGGATTATGTAAAGCTCGCTACGCTGTCCCGTTGATAGTTTTTTTGTTTTGTATCGATATTTTTCTGCGTTTTCTTGTACACAACAAAGAGCTTCTTCGTCGCCTATTTTCAGTTTCCCCAATCTATTGCAATCTGTTTGCCGCCTAAATAGAAGATAATTTTAACTTGTTCTCTAGTCGTATTTTGCGAACAAAACATAATAAAACAACATTTTAATTGGTTTTTATCCGACTTCAAGAAAGGAGGAGGCTATAAATTTGACTGTATTTTTTATGCTGTGTACTTCATAACTTTCGACTGGGTGAACCGATTTTGATAATTCTTTATTATTTAAAAGCTGGTGCTTCCTGTGTAGTCCCATTTTAATTTGGTCCAGTTCTGACCTTGAAGACGGTTTTTTTCGAGAGAATTATTCATCTGCGTATTACGTTCTCTTCAAACTAGTGCGATTTAACATTCGATGAAATAGAAGGTTCTTTCTTTTTTATAATGGTAAAACACTGACTACTAAGGTCGAAACGAATCCCACCGTGCTAATAGATATTCTGTTTTTTATGTAGATGTATGCTAGTCCAGTATACTACTTCCGTGCCTACCTGTTTAGTTTATTTAATGGTATCTCATGTATCTTCTCAGTCGATACTTTTTTAAGTCTAAGACCAACATGCTAAATATGAACGTACTAAGGCTGCCAGGTTGTTCCAAATAAAGCTCATTGAACTTTGCTAGAATTTTATTTTTGTGTATGTTACGTGGCAATCCTTGAGGTAGGCCTATCTAGCTTCGAATGTCTTAGTCTAGTTAAATTATACAAATCATCATTTCAGCCTTTAACAGAAATTTAATGGAAATCTCTTGGAAATTATTTATGTTTATCGATCTTACTCAAGCAGCCTATTACTGCCTCACTATGTACTAGGGTCAATACCTACTAACAAATGTCATCAACTGCTACCACGCTGATACAATACGGGTTGGCAGTGTATTTATGTATGGAGTGCTTAATGGTCGGTTTCCCACTTGCGTAGTTAAATTAAATTTTACACTATAAAGAAAAACGATTGTTTTCTCGCGATAAAGGTTGCGGTAGGTCACGGCCATAAAATCCATGAACCCCGTAAGGAATCCGAAACGTCAGAATTAAAACAACATGCTGTAATGAAATGGCCAAAAAGTTATTTTATTTCGATATCTAATATTTGCATAAGAAATAAAGACGATAAAAACAGTCACGGAACGGAGTCGGAATGGACTTAGCTGAGCAGAATTATTTACAAAATTGTCATCTTCAATTAAAGCAGTGTATACTATAGAAAATGTATTTTTTACCTATGAACGTTTGCAACACCAGATTACAGTGACACTTACGCGTTACCAACCCCGTAAATATCTATTCACTCCTAGGTTTCTTAAAATAGGTGAGTTACTACACTGACAGCAAACGGAATTCCCCTGCTATCAGAATAGTGACTCCCCTAACAATCTCTGGTACCTTTACTCACTCACAGAAACATAACCAAGTATTGTTGTTTCACTGCGGTTTCTGTAAGACGTAGTTACTTCCCCAGACAGGCAGCTGAATTTGAGCGAGTAATCTCGCTCGAGATTACTCGTTCAAATTCTTCTAATATCTTTTCACAAGGACTACATAATATGATGCCATAAAATATTTTCATCCGCCCCGATTTCGACATACTCGAAGTTCAATCCCGTTCTAACTCAATTGCCTATTCTATGAGCAACTTGATATGACAGGTGTTGGTAAGATCTAAATTATACGGTTGCACCGTCAAATATCATTCTACTGGCGTGCCGTTGCATAAAGTACGTCTGATCACTTAATAGATATCGTATGCGCTTCTGCTAAGTATGGTAACTAATGTAAGTTGTAATTGGGCTTTTTCTTTATATTTTTTATTTATTTATGAACAGTAGCAGCATAATTCTTTCAATCAGAGCAGAAGTTTGTCAGTATTAAATTCATAAGTGTGTAAATTCTTGTCTACAGATCAGAGATGTTACTCTTATTTGTCAAGGCATAGAGTTCGAATCGAAGGCTTAGACTTCTAATTTCCAAATAGGTAATGTGCGTATTAAATATTGAACGGTGAACGAAAATATCGTGAAGAAACCTTCATGTGTAAAAGCCAGTCGTAGGGAACCTGCCAACAAGCACAAGGGCAGTGCAGAGGACTATAACCTGCTCCCTCTCAACCTAAATAAAGGTTTTACTTGCTTTAATTCTTGTCTACGAACCTATGTTCACCATGGGCCTTTAAGTTATTACAGTGATGTATCTACCCTTCTTCCTGCTACCCCATTTTCCCGTCGAAGTTGAAATTATAGGTCAAGGAAGATTTCAGGTTTATCGGTGAAGTAGTTTCCGAAATATTCGTGTTTAGTCAGACATTTAACTTATTAATTACTGAATATAAACTATGTGAAAAACAAGCGATTGCTATAAACTAAATATACGTAGTGCCTACTTATGTCTACCCTCAAATTATAGCCACTTTAAGTACCAGTGTGTGTAAAAATGTTTTACTGTTATGTCATGAGTTCTTCTCACGTGCAATTATAACAAACAATAGATACACATCTATAGTCAACTCGCAGCTACCATGTAATTCAGTATAACTGAATAAACAACACATATATGTGGCAAACACAGCGTATAAATACATTTATAGCGCGTTATTTAATACTGAGAAGTAATAGAAGAAACAAAGCCCTTTTTTACGGATTTCATCGTGGTATATTTATATTGTTTTAATCACGACTTATTATATTATTCGGATTATTATCAACATCCATTGCTACGAGCAGACTGAGGTAAAATCCGTAAAAAGTTGTTTTATTGGGACGGCCTCAGTGGTCTAGTGGTTCGAGTACCGGACTGCTGATCACGAGGGTTCGATTCCCACGGGACACAAATATTTATGTGATAGATATAAATGTTTGTGTTCGTCTGGGTGTTTCCTATGTATTATAAGTATGTATTTACAAAAAAAAAAGTATATAAGTATTATATCCATTGTCTAGTACCCATAGTACAAGCTCTGCTTAGTTTGGGACTAGATGGTGCTGTGTGAAATGTCACAGAATATTTATTTATTTCAATATCTAATATTCGTGTAAATTTTAGAAATCAGTAAGGTAAGTCTACAAAAAGGTTTATGAATTCAAATTCTCCGTCACTATCACGCACTGCAAGCTGTAAAGGCAAAAATCACGAAAGAAGGTGGCATACTATAAATCATACCTTCAAGCTGAAAACTAATGCGTCTTGGATAAATAATATTTATTATTACAAATGCAGCAGTTCAATTGCATCACTAATGGATTCATTCGTATCAATTTGTTGATGTCTTGCAATAAAGACTTATTTACAGGAAAGTATATAGTTACTACTCATATTAGGTAGGGAAAACTATACGTAGGTACGACATTATAACCAGGGAGAATTCCCAGGTAAAGGGAAATTTACTAATGTTTTGTTAGCAAACTCTGGAATTTTTTTTCCTGTGTTTTGGGCACGTAAAACACAAATGCTCACACCCACTTATTGCTTACAAGTGTTTCTGAGCCTGTGTGTGTCTGTGTATGTGACAGTTTCCATACAAATGTTTCATTCATTTTAATGCAGTGAATCAAATTCTATAAGGGAGTGAAAATGGGGGTAGCCGTGTCGTTTTTTTACACAGACGACATCGCAGGCGAAATTTTGGAATTTATAAGTATAGAAATCACACAGCTAATATTAATTTATGAACACAGCTAGTACATATGTAGGTGGGCCGATTTGAAAAAAATGACAGCCCTATGTTGTTAGTCAAGGCATGAAATTGTGCGTCTCCAATGTATGTACTCAAATATAAATCACTTAGTTCGAAGGTACTAAGCATCATTCTCATGCTAATTCTTAGTCTGTAAGCTAATAAGCCCACTAAACAACAGATAACCAACTAGGCAGCGAGCGGCGCCTACTTTTTATGCTAACGACCCGTCCCTTAAGTGGGCTACAGTTAGATGCGCACGCGCACCGTAATGTCACTGACAGTACAGTTACCTACGAATCTGGGTTGACCGCCGATTATCATACACCATTCCATAATATTCATATCGATAGTGACCAACGAGAATCAGTCTTTGATAGTGACATATACAGTTTCTATGGGATAGTGACAGATTCGATTTCTATTGATATCACGTTACATAATTAAGCTTAAATTTTTTAAATAACTTGAAATTTGGAAGATTTTTTTATATTATTTCCTCATTATCAACCCAATTATCGCACCACTGCTGGGCACGGGTCTCCTCTGATTTTAAGAGATTTTAGACTATATTTTACCACGCTACCATAGTGCGGGTTGGTTTATGTTTGCTTTTTGGGTTACATTATATGATTGCGTGTAATTTATAATTGCAGAAACTTTATTATTACTATAATAGAATGAAAGTACATAATGTTTATGTTTAACTTACTTAATTAATGCATTATAAACACATAATCTATATGCAGTAATCGTTTCTAGTCGTATAACAACTCACGTTTGTGAAGCTAGTGATGGGTTCAGCACGACTGTTATTAGTGGACATAAATATAATACAAAACTTCTCCCTCTGCTGGGAAAAAGTCAACAGAAGGATAGCCAAGTTTTGTACTCCAACTGACTTACGAAGAAGACGGTCACAAAACTTTTACTTTACTTGTGTAAAGCAGATCAGTAGCCTCGAGACGGGCTTCCCAGTCTCCTCAATCTGATCTGAATTAGTGGTGTGGTTACCAGGTTCTGGTGTAATCATTAGGAACAAGCTTTTCTTGTCTCATGTAGGCAGATATAGGCACATAAGAGCTCAAGGTTGAAACACAGATCTCCTTGCTCATAATTATCTTCTTCCCTGTCAGTACGACGAGGGTTAAACGTATCCTTATAACTAGACATTAAAAATCCCCAGCACAACTGATGATTTTCAAAAGGCTAAAAAGATTTTCATGAAACGCTCTGGATGGAATCACCTTCATGCTTTAAGTTCATCTTATAGACAGTTAGACACTTTGATTTCATACCTCTCTATTTGCATCAGGGGTTAAAAAACTACTAAAATATTGTTCCTAATAAAGCAGATATACTAATAAAATAATGAATAGCATCACTATTAAGTATGTACTCATTTTACGTGCACCTTAACAATGCACCATACACTGGGTGCGTTGACGCGGGTAATGCGTGACACGCCTTATATTTTTACTCTGTATTCCAGCACGACTTAAACACATATTTTTTACTCCATTACCCGTCAAGTAAGACAAATTCTGTTGTGTTTGTATGTAAATGCAGCTATGGTATGCATTCAAATGTTTCTACGGGCGCCGATTTTGGGTCACGGATTGCGTATGTTATAAGCTTATGTTTGTACACGTTTTATACGCCAAAAACATGTACTTACGATATGAAATATTCAAAAACTGGCTGATAAGATGTTAGAGCTCTTTTTTAATAATGTTGAATAGTTTAATTGCTAATAAGTATATAATTTTTGACATTTATATGAATTTTCTTAGTGATTACTACTATACAGCGTTTGTTTAAAAGACAACTCCCGTTTTCGCGTCAATATAAAAAAATATAATTAAAATATATTTTTGGGCAATTATCAATATAATAAAATATAAACTAAAATTCTAGTAACTTCTCGTCACCTAACGGACAATTTAAGCTAAAAAAACTGCAAAACTCGGTTGGATTCATAATGTGCAATTGATTTAGATAACAATTAAATTGATGCGCTGGGCGCTTTGGTCATAATTACTTCAATACTTACGGTTTCTGTTAGGGGAGCAATCTTGTCGGTTTCCACGTCGACTTCGCTCAAAAAATCCCTGGAGTCGGGCGCAATGGTTACCCAATTCGCGTATAAATAATCCACTTTTAAAAATTATAGATAACAATCAGTAATAAAATATGATTCAAAATGGCGCTTCAAATTGAATCAACTTAATTTTACTTAAACTGAACAAATGCGGTCACTTCTTTTTTCAAATATGAATTTTCTTTTTTTTCTGCCAGCACAAGGCAATTTTTCTGTTATAGCCTAGGTATCGTGGAGTTCGTAATACGAAGGAACGTAGACTAATCCTTAAAATCACATCAGTGAGTCAGATCTTCCCAGTGACGGATCACATTTAACCTGTGACCTGACGACCAAGACATCTAATTTGACTCTCGCATTGACCCGGGATCGTCTGTCATCTCGAACCTACCGTTTCCTGTCAAATCTAGATAATATTTTAATTGTATCAAAGCAAAGGGTATCAATAGCAAAGAAATGTATAAATAAGTTTGATGTTATTTATACATTTCTTTGCTATTGATACCCTTTAAGAAGAAGGTGTTCAATTCGAATTTGTGTATATGTTAGGCTATATTTTCCCCCATATTACGTTTACTGCTATTGAACCTTACATTACGCAGATGTTGGTCTTTATTAGAGTGATATATATTTATATAAACCATATACCCCGGAATAACAATAACTTAGCTTAAATAATTATTTATTTCATTTATATTAAATGTTTCATTTGGGTGAAATGATGATGATGAGCAATAATTCAATATATTAGGTACTTTAAATGCAACAAAATAAGGTTAACATACAATCATGCACGTGTGACGTATACATAATTATATCCTTAAATGATGTTGACGTAGTGACGTTGTTGATAATTCTTATGTAATTTCCAATATATATTGTTTCCCTATTGACTTATAAGCGTGTAAACATTTCAGGTTAATTTAATAGGTTATTATCGCGTTATATTCATTTTATGTATTCCTGGTCTCTGAAGCCCCAGTTACCCCTGAGATTATGACTGTTACATACACAGACATACTTAAATGTTGGGTATCTTGATACCGTACTGTCCATTACTATCCGAGTATTTAAAATGGAAAGCAAAAACACGTAATTAAATGGACATTGGCCAGCTATGACGTGCATTGGTCATTGTGGGCAGGAGTCGTCAAGTTTTCCGTGAAATATTACCAGCTGTAGATGTAAATGGTAACAATGGCTCACTGACATTTAACGTCATCATACTTCCCCGCCCCGTTTCCATAGAAACGGAAAAACAAAAGAAAACCTCTAAATACCACAGTCATACATGCCATATATGTATTTATAGATTTTGTTCAAAACTCTCAACGATATGTTTAAGCAGATTTTTTTTCAGTGTTAGCAATATGGTGCGATTAATAATGTCATGAACCAACAATATGTATAATGAAGAGAAAAATCAAATAACTTTTGAATATGACCTTATCAGGGTTAGAATAGGGTCGTAGTCTAAATAAATAACATTAGGCAGGAAAATAAACAAAGCTAAATAATTACACATACATTTATTTCAAAATAATAATTACATTAAAAAAATTTAACTGACATACAAAACAGATTCTACACTAAAATTAAGAAGAAGGTGGGAATTAGAAAATGTTTTAGGCGAGAGCGTATTCCTGATTGTCAATTTGTGAGGCGAATATTTATTAAAATGTTTTTCATTAATTCATTATTATTTAATCATCTATTTTAAGTACATCGAGAAATACAATTATTATTAAGTTGAAAGCTAATCAATATATTATAATTTTAATTGGGCAAGCTATCCAACCAAGATATCCAAGAATACTAATTCGTGGATATCAAGAATTAGTATTCTATAACAATAATATTCTATATTTGAATACGGTCCAATAATTATGACTGATGGATCCACTTAAGTCACTCATTGACGTCTTAAAAATGACAGCGTCAAATGTCAGATATCAATAAATTTAATTCGTTACATATTCGTATGGGATTGTAAAATGTCGTTCGTATAACACTTAATAGTACTTAAAATTAAATAAAATTAACTTTATTTACTTATAGTACTAGGTTACATTTCCTTTGTGAAGTGTATGACGGACAGCGCAGTATCTAACAAGTACACCGCTCCGTTGATCACGCACAAGGCGCCCACAGCTAAACCGACCTGTAACGTAAAAAAAGAAATAAATCTACACTCATTTCACATTTCAGAAAAATCTGACAGCGAATATAAGGAGGAATGTAATGTCCCTTCTCCTTCTCGGGATTACATTGCGTCACCATCCACGCTATGTTATTTTTTGTATACTACTAAGTTTGCAAACAAATTTACGATCCGCCTCATAGTAATCAGTTACCGTTGTCTGATGAACAACAGAAGTGTCAATCGCAAGTTGCTGACCATTTAAAAACTGTTTTAAGTTGCTTATAATAGGGGAATTACTTAACTGCCAGCAAATAATGAGCTCAACATCTCCCTAAAAGTGAAACCTTTTCTTGTTAGACTTTTTGTAAAATCAATATCTATTATGAAAATACCCTGGTGACAAGCAATTTAACTATTTCTCTTGCACAAAATAAGGGCTAGATTAAGTTACCTGTTTCTCAGCAAACACGAACTGGTACTGGTGCTCGCCCTGATATCCACCCCAGTAATGGAGTGCCACGGCTCCCACCGCGATCCACAGGAACACGCCTACGAAGTTCATCACGATCTCCGACATGGCTCTGGTAACATTGATAAATGATCACTAATTATGATGAGATAGGGCAACAGTGTAACACACGAATTCTATAAACTGTCTCGCGGGTCTAGTTGTCGTCAATACGATTGCTAAGCAAGATTTTTTAGGTTCAATTCATTAAGTTCCAGCAAAGTGTTATTGGGTGTTTCTATGAAATTCGTAGTAGCTCCTCAGAATTTGGATCCGTGCCCGATTGATGGCAGTAGGCTCGCCCCCAATGGGATTTAAAACATACCAGCCAAATGTGGATGTGCATAAGTAAGTGTATAGAAAGAGAAGAAAAAATATTTATTTGGGCAGTGTGAGCCACATACATTTAAATAATTTCAGAGGAAAAGCAATCGATTTCGACTGCACTGGATAGATTCTAGTTCAGAATTTGCGAGACAGAATGACTGGCACTGGTTTTAAACCAGACCCTACTCATTTGCTGACGGCGAATTGTGGTAAAGACGTTTATATTGCTAGACCAACTTTTCTTTGACTATATCTTTGGCAAATAAAACTCATATTTACCTCTTATGCTCAGTGGTACCAAATAAGTACGTGACGACTTGTACAAGTGTGTATATGAGGTAGCCCACTATGACGCCAGAAGCCACGATCTCAGCATCAGGGTTCTTCTCCTCATTGAGGTTCCAGGTGCCGCCCACACCCAGAAACTCGCCATTGTACCCGGTTCGGTACAGCACCAGAATCACTATGTTGAGGACCTGTGGAATAATTATAAGCTTTTGTACCTCTTTCTAATCATTTCTTCACTATTGCAAAACATATTTTACACCAAACAACTATCAGGAACAACTCATCAAATTAAAAAAACAGCAAACAATAAACAAATCGTCAACAACAACAATCGTATTTTCGATAGATTTCCAATTTCCACAGGGAACACGATATAGCAATAACGATCATCTGACGGTTTTTCACGGTTTATGTTGTGATGTTAATTTAATATAAGTCAAAAATTACACAAATTAACCTTCTTTGTAACCTCTTTTAAAGTCCAAACATCTTTGTTTACAATATGAGTGAGTATATAATTATTCTTGTGAATGTCATTAGAAACTAAGCCATAACTGCCATGTCAGAGAGCCGATTTTACAATTAATTCCCGGAGACATGACCCCTATTTAATTGACAGTTTATTTCCTCTAAACACTATAAATAATATTTATAATCAATTACTGACTCCTAAATAGGCGCAAGAGTAATTAATTTTAAATCTGTCATAAACACGTGGTGACTTGGTTTGCGATCAATCTTTTTATGTGACAATCTTGGGAAATTAATATTGGGTGTATTAAAAAATTGTTTTGAATACAATAGAGTACGCACTTATTATAGTACTGAAATGATTGATTATAGATACTAGTTCGTTTTTTAATAAGCACCTTTAATGTTGGTTTATTTTCCCACATTATTTTGAATTGGTTATTTTTAACGCGTTTTTCCTCCCACTATGTTAATATGATAAATCTTATTGCATGTGATCGCTTAGTTACTACAGATGGTTAGCGGTATTTAAAATCACGTTAAGACTCTTAGTAGCCAGACAGGTCAAAAACGGCACTTTCAACCTTTCTCTTAATAAGCTGCAAACAATAATATAGTTATTTCCTTAAAGTCAATTTAAACTTTCTTTTATTTAAATAGCGACATATAACTTACCGAATTTTATTTTATTTTATATCTACTACATAAATAAAAAAGCTTAAAGAAAACTGATTATAAACTGACATTCAAAGTAAAACAAAACACATTCTTAAATATTTCGAGTTCCATGTTAATGTTTGTAAGAAGCAGTATTATTCATTAACAAGTAGATGCTCTATTTCCTGTTGTTCAGCTTGTTATCGTCAGGTCCAACAAAGCAGTGGGTGCTCCCGTCTATGTGGCAATGTACTGACTCACTGATTTTCTGAGAACTGAGAACTGAATTTTCAGTTGATGACTCCCGTTCTTACGATAAAGCTATATCCGTAAAACAAGTTACTAAACGGACTTAGTTACACATCACAATCTAGTCTTGTGACTAGATTGTGATGTGTAACTAAGTCCGGATATGATTGGCGCAGCGGCTGAGCGATCGGCTTGTGCGTTGCGGGTATTTTGTTCGAAGCACGCACGAAGCAAATATTTGTATGATCTACAGGTAGTTGTTCCGGGTCTGGGTGTTTGTGTATGTGAAAATTTGTGTTTGTAAACGCACCCACGACACACGAGAAGCTCCTAGTGTGGGGCTAAGTTTAAAAAAAAAAAATGACTACCCTGGTAATATACCTTATATTCGTTGTACGTTCATGATGGAAAACACAAACAATCTATAGGAACACTCACGCCATCCCATTAACTAACCCACAACTGGATATGGGTCACTTATTACAGCCCATTTCTTTTTCATTTCTCACATATTGATGGAAAGATCCCCTCAGACATCAAGACGATCCTGTTCGTTGGGGAATTATTTCCTCGTGATGTTTTCCTTCACTCTTTAAGCCTATGATAGTAATTATTAGGAGCTCCAGTTATATCGTACACGAGCTAGTGTGTCACAACTCGATAAGATACCATATCAATGTATTCTTGATAATCGACAACAGTCATTACTTCTAGTTTTGAGAAACACGGTGGAATGTAGTGAAAGTTGTTATTTATTTATACATATACAAAGAACGCATTTATAACATAGACCTAGAGCACGAAACATACCTAATTCAGTATCATCAGTCTTAAGTTGGAATTTGAAAAGAGAGACACTTAATCTTAGACTACTTAATCTGGATGCAATCTTGGTCAAAATTTTCTGTTTAATTTAAGGCAGAAGAGAACAAGGATAAGCTTGAAATTTAGTAAAAAAATATGTATTAATTAACAGAATCCCTAACACAACAATACAGCAAAAAAAATGAAAGTACAAAATAATTAAGGGCAACTTAATGTGTTGAGTAATAAAGTCTTGTTCGCTGACTAGAAGTCATAATCGCTTTAAACATAACAAAAGCATCACAATAAACCCTGTTTCCATAGCGTTGAAGTGCATTAGTGGTAACATGCGCCTAATCACTCATAGGAAAAAGCGTGCAGAAATCTAAGACTAGTTATGAAAGGAAGGTTAGATTCTCTAATTGGTCTCTTGACTTAATTGTTCACGTGAACTTGGCCATAAAGCACACATTCCTATACATTTAAAGCTAGTAAGGTGCTAGTTATGGGGAAAGTTATTTCTTTGGAGTTGATACTAGAGTTGATGAAAAAGCATAAGCCTGCCTGTGTAACCTCTTTAGAGGTAATAGAAGAAGCTCTATACCGCCTAATTTTCTCCTCTTAGGGAATATATCTCCTTCTACTGGCGTTTTGTCTTGTCCATGCCCTTCATGCACATGACAGTTTCCAAACGTGAAGAAGAATTATAATATTTATAATTTTCAAAGAATTTTCACTAGCTGAATCAAAGCTAAACCATCATATTTAAAAAAGAACGATTATTTCCTGAGATTGTGTCGGCATTTCTTTTCAGAGGTCGTCAGTTAGGAAATGCTGATGGTGCAAATGCTATCTACCTACTGTTAACAAAATCAATCTAAAATATGACTTGAGTCATAAAAAAATATTTACAGAAGTAAATATAATTTATCATTATTACATTTATATAAAACTAACCGTAACTTCATAAAACGCAAACAATAAGAAACTATTTGCACTTAGAATGACTCATAAAAATGTCGGAAACAAACTGAACGCAAGATATTACAGATAAAAAATATTCTTGAAACATTATTTTTTATCAGCACCAGCATGATTTGTTGACATTGGCTATTGTATAATGTCATCGACAGAAATATTGCCACAGACTAGAAAAAAACAATAACTTATTATTGGGCAAATATTTGGAACAAAATATTGTTATTTACGAACTTTTTAGTTTTGTTTTAACATCAGCTGATGACTGGTGTTCATCGTTCAATGATAGATCATCTCTTTTTTACTGTGTCTATTTTTTCTTGTGCAATTTGGAGCGGGATAGTCAATATTCATTAGAACTTTAGATGCCTATAGATGATCGGCTTCTGCGATTTCTTTTCTGTGTCTCTATATATTTTAATGTGTTAATATGAATTTAATAATTCGAGATAAATAAATTATTATTATTATTATTATTATATTAAGTTGCCTACAAAAACATGCCAGGAAACGCTTATTTAGAATTCATAGTGGAGAGCTTGAAGCTGTGATAGTCTAGTGGTGTGACCAGTGGAATATGAACTCAAAAGTCTCCAGTTAAATACTAAGGCACGCACCACTGACTTTTCAAAGTTACGTACGTTTTCATCACATGATCAAACGATGAAGTAAAATATCGTGAGGCAACCTGCATAACTGAATCATTTTCTCACTCTCCTGTGAAGTCTACAAACCCGCCTTAGGTTAGCGTGTTGGTCTAAAACTGTAAAGCCTAATCCCTCTAAAATAAGAGGAAAACCGTGCCCAGCAGTGGGACATTAAAATGGGTTAATGATTGTGAGAACCTTTAAAACGTTAGTCATGTAAGTAAAGATTGGTATGCGCTAGATAACCCTTAGAAATCGACCACACACAATGTTCCTTATCTCATCACATTCCCTGTTACGCAGGCAAATGTATGTTAATCCTATTCATACGCTATAAAGATTCCAGTTAACTACATAGGCGCCTACTAGTGTTCTTATTTCCTTCTCAAAAACAGCTGTTAGGAGTTTGAGAACACATTTTTAACATAAATAATGCCCTTAATAAATTAATGAAATCGATACTATTCAAACTTATCACGAAGTCTGATGAAGTATTTTTGGTGGGCTGATAGTAATTGGTAACCATAACCCATAGACGATAGTAAAATAGGGTTTAAACATGCCCATTTTGCACTGAGACAGTAGTTGTTAAGTCTCCTTTGCCCAATACTTACCTGACTTGGAGATTGGGAAAGGAAACGAAAAACTCAATAGTCTGGGCACTATTTAGTTTGTCGTACGGTTAGAACGAGCTTATTAAAAAAAACTGAATTACTGTAATTAGCCTAAATTAAGGTTTAAATAATTATGTTTATGTGGAAATTTTAGGGGGAGGCTTATGTCCAGCACTGGTCATTTAGCTTATATGATGATGATGTTTAAATAATGTTATAAAATCAGAAATAATATTATCAAAACGTGATGGAAATATTTGAATTCCGTTTTTAATGGACATTCAGATTTCGCCGGCGTCTTTAAGATAAGGCAATAAATATATAATAATAATCAGCATCGAGTATAAAATCAGAACAAGTGATAATTCCGTGAGTTTCAGAAGTGCTCGTATGACCCGGGTGACCATATCGATCATTGATGGATTGCGTTTAATATATGTCATCGTTACATTATTGCCCTGTATCAGCTAATACGATGATATTCAATTTAATTACGACATATTTCTACTACGGAGCAATGCGTATCAAGGTCATGTAATTGCTCATTATTATTTACGTCTTTACAGGTGAAGACTTATTCAGTGTATTCTTTTATATTGACCTATATTTAAGTTACGGGAAAAAAGTTCTATCAATCCATGTTTTTATATTTACATACAACTTTATTAACCCGTTAAATATCATACATGCACCTTTTTTGAAGACGAATTCCCGGTATAGTTGCCTTTTTTTATTTCTCATTTACACCATTAATTACATCGTTTGCAAAATTAAGAGTCATAATCATGTTTGTCACTTGCATTGGTTCGTCTCATTTGTTATGTGAGCTGGGTCCGGAACAGCGACAATTAAATGATATCGTTAGTCATCTCAGGGCACAAGTCAACGGTTAAAGGGCACGGACATAACCTCAAATGATGTAGACAGAACCAACGTGTCAACAAGTTAATAACAAAAATAGAATTTTATTTCTGTATTACATTGGAATTATATGATAACATTTATAATTATTGTCATCAACACGTTTACTCCCACAAAACAGGGTCCGAGTTTTCTCTCATAAAATCTAACCTATGCATAAAAATTAATCCCTATTTCCCTTTATCACGGCATAACACGTGAACGACTGAACCGATTTTGATCATTTTTGGTATCAATAAAGACGGAACCTAGGAGAAGGATATAGGCAATTTTTTATCAACCAACTACGTGGGTGGAGCCGCGGGCGGCAGCTACTCTAGAATATAATTCACCACGCTGCACAACTTCACGTCACAGTTTTGCTCAAAAAGTTTTCCATTGCCGTTTTAGAGATACGCACATCCTTTCGGAAACTCAGAGATACATTCTAATACATCGGAAGTCGCACAAGACAGCTCCATAAACCAGTGCAACACTGCATATACTTTTAATACGTGTAAACAGTCTAGCATAAGTCGACACCGTCTAATTATCTAACGCGTCGAACATCCTACATGTGTTTGTCTGTGAAGCTCTCCGCTCTATTACTCCGACAGCTGACAATTACGACCAATAACAGGGTTTAATTGCATCGGCAGGAAGACAGGATTCATACAGCAGACGTCCACTTCCTGCGACAATCATGCCCATAAAATTATGCAGATTTTTTGTGTTAAAGTGTTAATTGAGCTTCATTGGCCTTACAAGCTTAGATTTTTTTAATTAGCCGAGTTGAATCGTAATTTATGCGAATCTTTGTACACGACTGCGCAAAGGAAAAGTAGGGCATCACGTTTTATCATAATACGTTTTTTTTAATAAACGTGTATTCTCTACACTAGGATATTCTCCTTTGACGTGGGTGCAAATTTCTTTTCATTCACAAACATCCAGACCCGGAACAACTACCTGTAGATCGTACAAATATTTACTCCGTGCGGGGATCGAACCCGCAACCCGTGACGCACAAGCCGATAGCTCCGCTCCGACATCCAATAAATTAAGTTAGATTAAAAAAATAATTTTTGAAGTAATGAACTGTAATAAAAAAAATCGTAACATCATCATCAATCCATTTTAATGTTGGGTATGGGTCTCCGCTTATTTGAGAAGGATGAGGCTACAGTCCATCACGCTAGCCTACCGCGGGTAGGCATTATCATATTATCAGCTCCTACATAAAATGTGATACTTTAAGCATATCTCCTTTGTAACTTGCGCGTGCTCAAGCTAAGCATTCTAAACCAACAACCAAAGTACATCAATAATGATCCGAAGTCACAGAGCGAATCGATCACGTACATAATGTGGTACATAATAGGCGTACTCAAGGTAAATAGCGTACGATTTGATTGTTCACGTCTCTTGGGAGAGCCATTGTATGCGTGCGCGCAGTTGATCCAGATGTCATGCATCTTTAATGCGGTTTAGAAAATGCGTGCACCAACGATGCGTATTTGGAAAAAGTGATGTTTGAATATTTACGCAGTGTCATTTAACATCAGACGGACTGGCAGTCAAGCGTAAACCTATCAACAATAAAAAAAACCATTTTCGTCAAACAGCTTAATTTATTTTTTAATACAGATTTCTTAGTAATATTTTCACGCGCAGCTTTGATCTTTCGAAATTCGCGAATTAATGTAAATTACTCGCTGCAAGAGCTGCGGTAGCCTAGCGGTGTGACCAGTGGACTGTGATGTCAGAGGTCTTGAGTTCGAACCCAAGGCACGCACCACTGACTTTTCGGAAGTTATGTGCGTATTTATCACATGCTCAAACGGTTAAGGAAAACATCGTGAGGAAACCTGCATGCTTGAGAGAATTTCTCGATGGCATGTGAAGTCTGCCAACCCGCAGTAGGCTAGCGTGGTGGACTATAGCCTAATCCCTCTCAATTGAGAAGAGACCCGTGCCCAGCAGTGGGACATTAATGGGTTGTTGATGATGATGATGATGACTCGCTGCAAACTACAGCATTGTAATTCGTGAGGAAACTTGAATGTGTAAAGGATTAGCATTAGGAACATGCAGGCTTTGCAAGACCCACCCTTCTAAACCTGTAAGGAGCTTTATATACAATATTTGTTTATTCAATACGCAGGATTTATAAAGGCAACATCTACCTCAATATCACAAACTATTTCTCAGTCAGTTACTTTATTATTTAGTCAATCAGTGGAATTGTATCAAAATAGGTGGATGATGAATTTCTAAATTATGTTTGTTCGTCTACATTAAAAGAGACACCACTTCTTATTATGTACATACATAAATTAATCCGGCTAAGAATGCAAATAAAAAAAGAAAAATATCTGCGTACGCACTCTGAGGAAAAACGTGTTTTCTAAAAGTCAACAAACACTGAGCTAGAACCGAAAGTCAGCTGTCATTTCTCTTAGAGTAGCGAAAATCATAAGTATTGTTGTTTTGCAAGCATTTTAATGATAACAATAGCCCAGCAGAGATGAGTGTTGTTTTGGCAAGGAAAGAAGGCCTTACCTTCCTTCTTTCCTTTTCTTTCACATTCTTATCCACCTGACTAGTTTCTAACCTTATATCTAATTTTCATGCTAAACAGTTCTAGATTGTATATGCTCATAACCCACGCTGTACAACTTACTCACTTAAGTAAGATCCCAAAAAGGTACGGAAATTGCGTACTCAATCTTAGACCCTGTCTGTGCTTCCCATCAAGCAAGGCGAAAGTCCACATTCATGACAACACTGAAAAGTAGATTAGTAATAATTCCATGGCATTCAATTCAAATTTCTATTGAGGTATAGGGAAAGCTTTATATTAAAATTAATAGCAGATAACGTTGCAAGTAAATAACTATCCAGAGTTAGAATTGCATTTAGTTTGTATATTGTTATTACGTTTATTCAATTATAGTGTTTCCCCCCTTCTATACTAGTGAGTGTTTAACTGGTGTACGTATTTATTTATACATCTTCTTCTAAATGTGGTCAAATCAAAAGCTTTTATGGAATTATTGGACTGTTGCACGATTCTGTGCAGTTAAAATCTAAACAAATATGATAGAAACCGTTCAATATATTGTCAATAATCATTGAAAATAATATTACAATTATACTTAATAAACTACATTTTGTCTTGTAACCATGAGTCACGCACGCCTTAGTCCCTCTAAATCCAGAGTTCTTGTTAATTATTTGTTTTCAAGCCATAGAATGAATATTACTCATGGCGTTAGTCAGAAGTACTGAGCCATGGTACCTTCAGTGTGGTGAGTAACGCGTTATCAGATAAATTTGTTTATTGTACTGTTTTGCAATACGCCTGCAGTTGAAGGGCGTCGCGACGGCGCATCAGTACCACAGGATGAGCTAGATCGGTCACGTGAGTGAAACCATTGATGATCTAATATACGATTTCTGATGCAACAGGTTTGTTTTTGCTCCTGATGAAGTAACTCGCTGCAAGTAGGTATGCTAGGTTAGGTCAGCTTTTATTCACGACTTCATTCATGTTGACTTTAATATTATATGGGATTTATTTCATAGAATTAGCAGGACACTGAGTATTTTCTTGATAATCTGACACTTTATTAAATTCCGTTTTTGTTATTACTTTACTTAGATTAGCATTATTTTTAACTATAAGTCTTTATATATTATTCTGTGTTTAGTTTTGTTTATATAAGCATGATGTGGTCTCCTGTAAGTGAAGGAGTACAAAGACTAAAGTTATGTGTGCAAAATATTCTGTAACAAATTATGTACTTTCTTTGTTGGAGATCCTTAAATAAATAAATAAATACACTGGTCTACGTTATATTATGTGGCCAAAATTCTATGTACATTGAATTTTGAACATTAATATAAATTGAGATTTTCATAGATTTTAGAACAAATGTTTGCATATACGAAGATAAAAAGTAAAAACCTATGTTATTACTCGTTACCTAATTTGTATCCCTGGATTAATAAATTCCCGTAGGTTTTGCTGAAAAAAAAATTTATAACACACCAACGACAAGCGGTTTGTAAACAGTATTCTAATTCATGAATTATGAAAGCTAGGCCTTGAAAAGTTACCTTAGTTGTATATTAATCACAAATCGTGCGTCTGATGTTTTCATCTGCTAAGATCACGTGTTACAGTTGTATTTAGTTTTTAAGAGAGAGATGGCGCTTTACAGATTGAATAGCGTCATACTTTTCTTACAACTCACGTCGTGGTATAGCTAGAATGAATGAACGCATTCAAATTAAAACCTCATTTGTTTCTAATTGTATATTTCATTCATTATTGTTCTAATTGTAGAAGTATGCGTGTATCAAGAATGAAGTAGGTGTGGCTATCACGTTATCAGTTTGATAGGGAATGAGGCCGCCAGGGCCGATTAACCTTCCAACAATGCAAACCTGCGCCAACGAAATTAAGTACACGCTCCTCATTGTTAAAAACTGGATTGACCTAGTGAAGTTTGTATGTTCGTAAAGTGAAAGAAAGTGAAATTGGTCTCTTAGAAGTCAATTTTTATATTTGACTGTAGGTCGTAATGTTCATCATTATCAAACCATTATTGTCCCACTGCTGGGCACAGGTCTCTTCTCATTTGAGAGGGATTAGGCCATAGGCCACCACGCTAGCCTACTGCGGGTTGCGAGACTTCACATGCCATCGAGAAAATCTCTCAAGCTTTAAGGTTTCCTCACGATGTTTTCCTTCGCCGTGATAAATACGCACATAACTTCCGAAAAGTCTGTTGTTTGTACTCTAGACCTTTGACATCTCAGTCCACTGGTCAGACCACTAGTCATTTCATAAATATAACCACATAAACATCCTTTACATGATAACAAAATTGCGTTGTTAATATACATAAGTTTTAGTTTGAAAGTATTAGGTGAATCATCCATTTTATGGTTCTTTGTTAAAACTCTTCTTATTAACAACAATTAATTATTCTACATAATTAGGTTATCCAATTGTTGACATAAATTGACGCTTCGTATTTTATTGCATAGGTACTCACTTATTGTTTAAACGCCACAAAGATTAAACTTAGTTCTTAGGTATACGGACTTGTTATTTATACATAATAGCAAAGTTCGTGCATATACCATCACGCCTAAGGGTTAGGCAGCGGTGTACTAATGTACACCCATATTTCGCCGGTAGGTTCTATTGGCGAAGATTGGGGAGGGCAGAGTTAATGATTTGTGCGTAATACAAACATGTGATTTTTTTTAAAACGTTTCTCCTATATAGTTTTTTTTTTGTGTCGTGGGTGTGTTTACTAACACAAATTTACACATGCACAAACGCCCAGACCCAAAACTACCTGTAGATCGGATCTGATTAGGGATACTAGAAGGTAGAAATGTGTGTCTACATACATACTTATATCCTCTTTTTTATGTAAATACATACAAATCCTTATTATACAAATATACATCCTTGTCTCGAATACAAATGTTAATGTCATCACGCAAACATTTGTCCCTGCCGAGACTCGATCCCGGGACGCGTAGCACAAAAGGCAGCGTTGGGCTAATCGGGTCATCTATGATATAATGATGTCATTTTCTTCGACACACAATTGCTTCAAGAACAGATTGGACTAGGAAAACATATCCAAGCTATTTGATACACATGCACCAGCTAATTAGCTGCTAGTGTGTTTTACGGAATAATAGCCCTTGTCTATGGTATGTGGGTTGGTGACACTTACAAACACTCATAGTTCAAAAAAATATAACCTAACTTTTAGTAAAAAATGAGATACTTACGATTTTGAAAGTCTTCACGACAATTGTCGCGATCGTTTGCACGGAAACCATTGTCACTAACACACAGAAATCACTTCAACTAGTAGAATAGTAGAATATCACACTCTTTTGTCTTTGTGTCCGTTTTCGCTAAAACCTTGTTCGTCACTGTATGACTCTTTATCAGTTAGTATGTCTTTATCACTACATACAGTTCTAATCTTATCTGTTCTAGCGAATTAGTAGGGCAGGTTGCAGCGTACCTTCATTGTGCCTGCTTTTCAATTTTACATCTAATGATAATGCTATTATGTATGATTTTTAGTTTACTTTTGTTTTTGAATGGTTGATTTAAGCCGTTATCACAATTTTAAGCTACTATTCTCTTTTTATGTGACTCATTTCAAATTTGTATCGAGTATGATATTCGATTTTTTATTCAATCGATTCTGCACATAAAAAGAAAAATATTTTATTGTCAAACACGAACAACGCTTGCAATCTAACCATACACAGAATTTTGTATAATTATACATTTATTCTATGAGAACTTTAGTAATCAGAAACAGTGATTATTTCATGAATAACCTGGAATAATTAGAGTTATATTCCACATGGTGGTCGATGTTAAAACGCAGATAGTAAAACACTGAACGTTAGGTATACACAAGTGCCGTTCAATCGATATTATTGTATAATTTTCGTGGGAAAATTGACTATGTCCAGTCATAAGCTCTTGCTTTCCCTACTTATAATTGTGTGTATAGATATTGCAATAATTAAAATACGTCCTCGTTGCTCTAATGATCGTAAATTACTAGAGTAAAAGGCCTTGGGTTCAATTCCCAGGTCGAGCAGTGTGTCGTTGGGTTTTTCTATGAAATTTTAAGTAGCAGCTCGGAGTTTGGAATCGTGCCCGGTTGATGGCAATAGTCTGTCCCTCTTTCATGGGACATGAAAAATAGTTGCGAAATGTAGGTATACATTGGTACACTTCTGCCTAACCCTTCCGGGACGACAGGCGTGATGGTATATGTATTAGAAATGTTGCAAGAAAAACAAACCTATATTTTATTTTGTAACTAAACAGGCTTCTGATAATTCGGGGTTAGTAACTCCCCTGTCAATACTTAATTCGCGGAAAACATTAATTAGGTACACAGAATAATTACTTAAAACTATTACATCATCTACGGCATGATTGACAATTACCGTGTCACATCGAAGGTTAGAAAAATCTATTAAAAACCATGTCTTAAACGAACAAAAACTCGGTCAATCCGGAGAATAACACAAAGGGTCATTTCGAAAACGAACTCAAGTGTTAAGAACTGAATATTTCCTTAAATTCTGTATCGCCTTACCTTTATATAGGCTGAATAAAAATAATTATTATAGTCACGAACGTTAAAATAAATCATCATCATCAACCCATTATTCTCCCACTGCTGGGCTCGAGCCACATTTAAGAGGGATTAGGTTGTAGTCCTCTACGCTAACCCTACTGCAGGTTGGCAGACTTCACACGTCATTGCGAAAATCTCTCTTGCAGGTTTCCTCACGATACGCACATACTTAACTTCTGAACAGTCAGCGGTGCCTGGCTTCGAACTCGAAAGCCACAGCTCTTGCGTAATGACAAGTTAATAATATTATAATAAATATTCTTTTTTTTTTCATAACTAAGATCATAACATTCATAACTGACAAAACCGCAAACCACAATACAATTGAATGAATGAAATCATGTTTTCTTAAAATACACTTTTAATTTTGATTGGTCTATTCTATTAAATACATTCTTATTTTAACAATGACTATACTACTACGATAATTTGACGTATTACCTCATTTTATTAAGCGCCATTTCCAAGAAATTATATATTTTTGTTTATTTTCATTTCAATTCAAAGAATCGCCTCGCTTAGCTTATGCTTACATTTTAAGAAAACTCTATGCTCGACTTTATGCTTATAGTAGCAATAGTAGAAGAAAATAGTTTAGCCCGATTGATACACATTCTTCTAATGTATTTGTTAATGTCACTATGATGAACAAACCATTATACAGCCCGCGTGGTGGTCTATTACATTTCACACAATCTAATACTATTACATTTCACTACTACTCACTAATGCGATGATAATCTCAGCAAAGAAATCGATCACTTAGTCCTTTTTCCTAGCTTTCGTCAACTTCATATATTTGGTACCTTAAGAATTTAATTTTAGTTCAAGAATTACATAGAAAAATCAAATAACACTTTCTTCGACCTTGAAATTGAACCCTCTTGCACAAACATGAGATCAACGAAGCTATATAAATACACATATATAGGTATTATTTTCGTCATCGGGAACCAACAACTTAATGTAAACTTAAGTCTTGTACAGAAAATTTTATTATGTTACAAATACTGCATTTACTTTGTTTCCATTTCAGGAGCTCGGTCTTGACATTAGCGATGAACAGATCGCGGAGTTAGAGGGCGCCATCCATGATATCGACTTTGAGGCTGCCGCGGTCCACGAGAAGAAGGTCCGTCATGACGTGATGGCGCACGTCCACACCCTCGCCGAGAGGTGTCCCCGGGCAGCCCCCATCATCCACTTGGGCGCGACTTCTTGCTACGTCGGGGATAACACCGACCTGATAGTGCTGAGGCACGGGTTGGATCTGCTGCTGCCGCGACTTGTTGCAATTATCAGTCAGCTGTCAAAATTCGCAGATGAATACAAGTAAGTAAACGTCACGTTTCCTTAGATCTTCTCCTGTTTTTGGGTGTGTACAGAATGTTGGAAGTGGACCTTCTTGGCAGTCGCTATTTGATTCATAGTGTTTTCTTCTTTAGAATGTGGCGTATATTTGAACTTGGAAAGCCTGCTGTTGTTTTTTCTCAGTCTGTCAACGTGATCGCCAATGGCTATAATAATAATAATAATAATTTATTTATTTCGAATTATTAAATTCATATTAACACATACTTAATATATTAAAAAAAAGAAATAATTGTAATATATTAAAAAAAAAGAAATAATTGTAATTATTCTAATGAACACCCATCCCAATACGCATCCATTTGTATTGGAATGGGCAATCCGCACGAGTAACAATCATCTGCAGGATACTGTTACTACTACCTCTCACACGATGTAGTATGGAGGCCACTTTCTTGCGAATAATCGCATGAAAGCCGTCTGTTCGGGCCTCCATAAACATCGCAGACGCACTACAATAGCGAGGCAGTCGCATCAGCATCCTGAAGATGTTGTTGTATAGGATACGCAAAGTATTGGCAGCCCGACGAGTGTATTTCGCCCACATGCTACTCGCGTAAAAAGATTGGCAGTATGCCTTAAAAAGGTTTATCTTAACTTCACACGAGCAGCGAGCAAACCTCCGTGCGAGCATATTCCCCCTGACTGCCAGTGCTCTGCGTTCCCTCTCTATGTCTGCGTCATCTTGCAAGTGCTCTGTCACAATGTGCCCCAGATATCTAAAGTATATATACTATACTTATACTTATGTATTTTATATATTGATTTTATTATTCAATATACTCACTGTGTACAATCTCTGCCTTTGATTGCATCCACAAAAAGGTTAACAAGGGTTATGGGCCCAGAGCGCCCAAGGGAGAGAAATTGTACTGAGATACAATGAGTGAACGAGAGCTGGCAACCATGTCTGCAGGAGGCGGAGGAAGCGTAAGTGGATTTTCTATTGATAAACTGAAGGGGCGAGAGAATTATCTCCTTTGGAAATTCAATGTCAGAAATTTACTTATCCATGACGACCTTTGGTGTTCTATTGTCGGGTATCCGGAGGATGATAAATCCAGTCCAGAGCTGAAACGACGTAAGGATGAAAGAGCGTTGGCTAAGATCTGTCTGTCAGTGGACGCTTCGTGCGTGTCCCACGTGATGACTGCGAAGACGAGTAAGGATGCCTGGCTGAGCCTGGAGAAGGCGTACGACGATAAGGGCATAGGCAGGAGATTAAAACTGTTGCGGATGCTGTGCTCGGTAAAGTTGGACGACTTCGGTGGTGATATGGACAAATACGTTGGCGAATGTTTGTCGTTGTCACAGCAGTTGACGGCTGTAAATAAACCGATAGACGATGAGTTCCTGGCGGCGATTATTCTTCAGGGATTACCTCCTAAGTATGATCCAATGATCATGGCCTTGGAGAGTAGTGTGAGCGATCTGACCAGTGATTTCGTGAAGGCTAAACTACTTCAGAATACGAAGTGGTCTGACAATTGCAAAGGTGGAGATTGCCTGATTGCTGGAAAGTCAGAGAAAAAGTCTGGTAAGATACGAAAAGAGAAGAAGCCGCGTGGAAAGTCTGGTCACGTAAAGAAGGTTTGTACCCAGAAAGGGGCAGCGATGGTCGCGACTCGGTTCTTGGCTGACACGTGGTACGTAGACTCGGGTGCGTTGAGTCACATGACGGGACGGCGAGACTGGATACACGATTTTTCTACAAGCAGTGTAGAGGTTAGCGTGGCGAGCGGACAGACTTTGAAATGCGTCGGTATCGGTAATGTGTGTTTAAAACTCGGAGATAATGTTTTGACTCTTAAAGAAGTGATGTATGTTCCGGGATTGAGTGTAAATTTACTTTCTGTAAATTGTTTAGCAGTTAAAGGGCTTAGAGTGGAGTTTATTGAGTCTACTTGTAAGATTTTTAGAAATAAATCTTGTATAGCTAGTGTTAGGTCTGTTGGCGGGGTATATAAACTACATACTAACGCGGTAGCTTTTAGTAGTACTAATAAGGAGGTTTCAAAGGAGTCTTGGCACCATAGATTGGGTAATTTAAGTTATGACAGCTTGAAGTCACTGTCACGCGTTATTGATTTTCAGAATACAGACGTAGTAAATAATTGCGATGTTTGCATTCTTGGAGAACAAATTAGGTTTCCGTTCATGAAATCTAGTTGTGATGTAGCGGCTAAGCGGTTGGACCTGGTGCACACGGACTTGTGTTCGATTCCTGTTGCGTCCCACTCTGGTAAGCGGTACATTTTAACTTTTCTAGATGATCACTCGCGGAAAGTATTCTTGTACTTCTTGAAAAATAAGAGCGAAGTTGCTAGCATCACCAAAGACTTTGTTAGGCTAGTGGAAAACCAATGTGAATCCAAGGTTAAAGCAATACGTAGTGATAACGGTTCAGAGTACGTAAATAAAGAGCTGAGTGCATTCTTCCGACAGAAAGGAATTATGCATCAGGTCACTGTTCCGTATTCGCCCCAAATGAATGGTGCGGCGGAGAGGTTGAACAGAACTCTCTTGGAACGGGTACGTTGCATGTTATATCACGCGGGTTTGGATCACAAGTTGTGGGCTGAGGCAGCTAACACTGCTGGGTACCTTATCAATCGTTCTCCGACTAGTAGATTAGGCGGGAAGACACCCGAGGAGGTTTGGTCGGGTAATAGGGTAAAGTATGACCACTTGCGGGTTTTCGGTTGCGAGGCTTATGTACATATTGATGATGTTAAGCGGAATAAGTTACAACCTAAGAGTAAGAGGTATATTTTTGTTGGTTATGACGACAATGGGAGATCTTATAGGTTGTATGACTCTGAGACACATGGTATAAAAAGAAGCCGTGATGTCATATTTAATGAAAGTGTGTTCCCAGCGAAAGAGCTTGGAACTGGACACGAATCAGCCTCTATAGAGATCTTTCTTTCAGGGGAAGAAGCTGACGATTCCACCGGTAAGGGGAAGTCGAGCGTGCCTGAGAGTGAAGGGGCTGGTGATGCAGCTCGGGATCCTGTCACTGAAGAGCCGGTAGCAGTGAATATTGGGCCGGTTGTGTCGGCGAGCGGTGATGATGTCGGCGACGACACTTTGGTTTATGAAGATAGCGTTGAGGAGGCGGTGGAATCTCTGGAACCGAGGTACAATCTTAGATCTAGACAATCTAAGGTATTGTACGCACATGATGTGATCCCAGCTGAGCCGCGCACTGTTAAGGAAGCTCTGGGTTCAGGGCAGAGCGACTTATGGCGGCAAGCTATGCAGGAAGAGATCGACTCTTTCAATCAGCATGAGGCTTGGGTGCTGGTGGATCGGCCTATGGGTAAAAATGTGGTTAGGAATAAATGGATCTTCAAAATTAAGTGTGACGCCGAGGGGAAGATAGCCCGGTATAAGGCTAGATTAGTAGCCAAGGGTTTTACCCAAAAATATGGTGAAGATTATTTTGAGACGTTTTCACCGGTAATACGGTACAGTTCTATGCGACTGTTGTTGGCGATAGCTGTAGAGATGGACTTGAATGTAGACCATCTGGACGTACAGACGGCGTTCCTCAATGGTAATCTAGATGAGGAAATTTTGATGTTTCAACCGGAGGGGTTCATTTCACCTGCTGGAGAAAATAAAGTCTACAGATTGAAGAAGGCAGTCTACGGACTGAAACAAGCTTCGCGAGCTTGGTATCAGAGGGTGAAGGACGTCCTTCTGTCGACAGGTTTTGTCCAATGTCAACTTGAACATTGTATTTTCTACAAACGAAATGGTAAGTTGGTTGTTTACATTGCTTTGTACGTCGACGATTTCATTGTGTGTTACAATGATGCGCGCATGGCTGAAGAGCTGAAAGAGAGTTTGCGTAAACCATTCAAGATTAAAGACTTGGGTGCGGTGCGGTATGTTCTCGGGGTCGCGGTACAGCGTGACAGGATGAACAAAACTCTTATGCTTTGTCAGGCGCGGTATGTTGAGCGTTTACTCGACAGTTTTGGTATATCGGAATGCAAACCAGTCCAGACTCCTTTGGACCCAAACGTCAAGTTTACTGATGCAAGTGTGTTAGGCGAGGGTACTGTTCAGTATAGGGAATTAATAGGTTCTCTTATGTATCTAAGTGTATTTACACGGCCGGACATTACGTATGCAGTTTCATACTTGAGCCAGTTTAATAGCTGTCATACTATGGAACACTGGAGGGCTGCGAAACGTGTGTTGAGGTATCTTAAGGGAACTCAAAACGTTAGCCTTGTGCTTAGTAGGTCGGGTCATAGTAAGGTTGAGGGGTTTGTGGACGCGGACTGGGGCGGTGACGTACGCGACCGAAAATCATTTTCGGGGTTTGTTTTCAAGTATGGGGGAAACACCATCTCCTGGGAATGCAGAAAACAAACATGTGTAAGTTTATCGAGTACTGAGGCTGAGTACGTTGCTCTTAGTGAGGCTGCTAAGGAGGCGCGTTGTCTTAGGGACTTGGTGACTGAATTGACAGGAACTTCTGGGTTAGTGGTCGATTTGTTCAATGATAATCAGTCTGCTCAGAAACTAAGCGTCAATCCAGTGTTTCATAGGAGGACTAAGCACATAGATATCAGGTACCACTACGTTAGGGAGGCTGTGAATAATAATGTTATTAAGTTGAATTATTTGTCTACTCAGGAAATGGTGGCTGATGTATTAACTAAATCTTTGTGTGCTCCTAAACATAAGTTCTGTGTTGTGAACTTGGGCTTAAGTTTATAAGCCAGTTGAGCCAGCGGTGATGTCTGAGTTCAAACAGCGATTGAGGGGAAGTGTTGGAAGTGGACCTTCTTGGCAGTCGCTATTTGATTCATAGTGTTTTCTTCTTTAGAATGTGGCGTATATTTGAACTTGGAAAGCCTGCTGTTGTTTTTTCTCAGTCTGTCAACGTGATCGCCAATGGCTATACTTATGTATTTTATATATTGATTTTATTATTCAATATACTCACTGTGTACAATCTCTGCCTTTGATTGCATCCACAAAAAGGTTAACACAGAAACACACTTTATTCTTTATTTAATTATATATCTTTTACACAAAATAAAAAGGAAAACAAATTAGTACTTAGATGTCTTTTATTACACGATTATGATGGTACTACTATTGTAAGCCCACACTCCGAAAATTGTTTTCATATTTTAAAACATATTTGTAGACATCATTGAGCCTAAAACAACTATGTGAATTGGCTATGAATATACGGGTCGTGATTTGAAACTGCATTAAATTACGTACTCCCTTTTAATTGGTTGGGCAGATGTGTGTTGTTAAGTTACCATCTTAGCTGACCTTGTCGTCTCTTGTTTATAATATAAATAAACAAATTACGACGAATGTATTCGTAGTTACGCTATAACAGACTAACAAATAGCATAAGTATTAAGACTTCAATCTGATGTCGTAGTACCAATATGTTTAGCATACAATAACAAACGAAGAACAATAGACAATAATCGTTAACTGCTCTGTTAAGTGACAGACGCATTTGTTTTGGTAACTTTATTAATTTACAAGAACTTCCTGAGTAATTGCAAATAGTGGAATTTTATTTAAGGTGTCATCAATATAGTCATATTATATTATTATGTACAGTCTAACAACCTAATCGGTATACATGCAACTATCGACCGATTCATGTGTGGATGTAAACCAATTAGCTTGTTAGAGTGTACATATGGAACGATAAAGGAAAAAATCTGGAAACCTTCATGGCGGTGAAATATTCTTGATAGCATGTGAAGTCTGTCAAACCGCACTAAGTTAGCGTGGTAAACTATGTCCTCGTCCCGCTCCTTCATTTATTCATTAATATCAACCGTTAGACGTCCACTACTGGACATAGGTTTTTCCCAAGGATCTCCGTGGGACAGCAAAATGGGTTCATATTTTTTGTTTTTCGATGTTATTAAGAGCAGTCTATGATACCCAGTGATCTTTAATGTCTAATGTAATAATGATTATTGATGTTAGAATGGTGAATGTAGCTCTAACGGGCTTGTTGTCTGCGATTATATGACAAGGCTTTTATTTGATAGGTACGTCAACCATACATACCAGTACCGTCTAGTATTGTCTGTACCTGAATATGTTTTTGAATAGGGAGAAATCTAGTTACTAAAAGTCCTACGCTCCATCAGTTCGCCAGTTTACTATTGGATCCCGTGTAATAGTAGGCGAGCTTATTGCTATGAATCGGAACCAAATTTAAACTCCAAGTAGCTAATGTGAATTTGAATCTAGGATTATACGCTCTGCTGACTATACTTACACAGTCAGCAATGTACATTGAGGCAATTTATGAATAATGATAAACACTGAGTCTGATTGTGTCTTATAACTTGTCTACCTATCCTAAAAGATCAAGTTTAAAAAAAATATTTGTATGTTTTTAATTAATAATTACATTATTATTTCCAGATCACTTCCTATGCTCGGATTCACCCATCTCCAACCTGCCCAACTGACGACTGTGGGTAAGCGAGCCTCTTTGTGGCTGAGTGACTTACTGATGGACGAGCGCGCCCTCTCCCGCGCGAGAGACGACCTCCGCTTCCGAGGCGTCAAAGGCACCACCGGTACTCAAGCCTCGTTCCTACAACTCTTCAACGGAGACAGCAAAAAGGTCAGAGCCCTCGATCAGAGGGTTGCCGAGCTTGCGGGCTTTGACAAGCGTTACATTGTTACCGGACAAACATACTCCAGAAAGGTAGATTTGGAAGTTATCTCTGCTTTATCCGGCCTAGGAGCGACTGTGCACAAGATGTGCTCTGATATACGTCTGTTAGCCTCCCGCAAAGAACTTGAGGAGCCTTTTGAAGCCTCCCAGATTGGATCCAGCGCTATGCCATACAAGAGAAACCCGATGCGATCGGAACGCTGCTGCGCTCTCGCCCGTCATCTTATTACTTTGCACGCCAATGCGGCAAATACGCATGCAGTTCAGTGGTTGGAACGTACTCTGGATGATTCTGCAAATCGTCGCATCACTCTTGCTGAAGGCTTTCTTACAGCTGACGCTACTTTATTGACTCTACTCAACATTTGCCAGGGTTTAGTTGTCTACCCCAAAGTTATTGCTCGCCACATCGCTCAAGAACTGCCTTTTATGGCCACTGAGAATATAATAATGGCTATGGTACAAGCTGGTGGTGACCGCCAGGTTTGTCATGAGAAAATTCGAGTGCTCTCGCATGAAGCAGGAGCTCAAGTAAAACAGCATGGCAAAGACAATGATTTGATCGAACGTGTAAAGAAAGACAGCTACTTTGCGCCTATTATATCTCAACTGGACAAGATTTTGGACGCTACTACGTTCATTGGTAGAGCTCCAGAACAAGTGACGGAATTCATCGAGGAAGAAGTAGTTCCTATTATTGCTAAGTATAAAAGAACTTTGTCTGAAGTAGAAAAGCCTGTTTCTTTGATGATATAAAATGTTTCATTATTATTTTTTATGAATTTGACATGTATTGAATATTATTAAATGAAAATCAATGTTCATTGAATAAAATCGTATATTTACAAATTACAGCGTATTATTTCTATATTAATTTACAAAAATACAAAAATATGACTTCACTATTTTACAATAACATGAACTAGATCATGGTAACTCTAATTCCAATAATGAAAATTCACAAGGCTTAGCATAGCAAACTTTAAGCTGAAAGAGAAATTATGTAATAAATAACTATGAAATAACATTAACAATACCGAACAAATAAATAAGCAACTTAAACAAAAGAGAGACAAATCGTCCAAATGATTCAAAGATAGAGTTAATGAAAATTCGTGATCACAATTTTATCACAATTTCGATGGCACGACGAGATTGGCAACTATGTTAAGGTACTTATAGAACGTTGGTGAGGAGAGTGTCACCCTGGCACGCGGGGCCTTGGCTGGGCCAGTTGCACGCGCCTATGCTGGGGTCAAAGCTCAGCTGGACAGGACAGTTGAAAACATGGAGCGTAAACCTCTGTTTTGTACAATCCCATCTACAAGCGTAGAATTTGTTACATTGTTTTGGATGACGGAACAAACCAGCTCTCTGGCAGTCAACTGAGCCCTGCAAGATCTCGTCTCTACTTCTCCATCCTCCGGGACCGTAACGATCAAACGCCTGAGACTCAACTCCAGAATCAGATTCATATCCTTCTTTAATAGTTACGGTTGGAGTAACTTCTTGATTTAACAATACAGTTTTGTATGTAGGAGCAACTGTAACGGCCTTTACACGAGGTCGGATTCTGACGTGTCTCTCTGTGGCTAAAGGTACAACAGGAGTGCTTGATACGTAGCTTTCGGAATATACTTCCTTATGTTTAGGTGTAACTGCGATGTTGTAACTGCTTTGCTCTTGATAGTCTTGGTAGTACGAGTCGTCAGGAACAATAATAGGATTAAATGTCGATGAAACTATTGGTGTAGCAGTGGCAACTGTATTCTCCGTCGGGGCTGGCACTTTAGTATACCTGTAACCGTATTCGCCTTCACTGACGTCTCCGCGGCTCGAGCCATCGTAGCTACTATACTCATCGACGTCTTGCGGTACTTGAGTAGGCCTCTTTCCTTTAAGAACTAAAACTGGGGACTGACAGCTACAGACAGCTCCGAGTTTGCGAACAAGGAATGGATTGAAGTCATTGATTTTTGTAACGACGGCTACTTTAGGCTTAGTTCTTTGAATAGGCACAGTGGATGGAGTGACTTCGAACAAGCCTTGTTCAACAGGAGCGTATGTGGAACTTACTATTTTCGGTGAATAAGAGTATGATTCAGTGCTAGATACAACAACAGGTGCTGACGTGGTGTATGAAATAGGTGAGACTAGACCTGCGTCAGGGCCAACTGTACCGAAACCAAGCTGATTAGATTTTGCAGTTTGGATAACTATATTTTGTTTCCTTTGAACAGGTGCTGCAGTGGATACAGTAATGTCTTGATAAGGATTATATTTGATTTCACCGTCAAATGCTTGTTCATTGCGTTCAAAACCTTGGAAGCTTACTTTAGATTGCAAATCGTCCACAGGTGGCAAATACTCTGGAGCTTGGTACTCAGTCGTGGTACTATATTTATAAGCAGGTTTATTGGTTGACTTTATTCTTTGTCTGTATGTTGACGATACTATAGGTGCGGCCGTTGTGTAACTTACTGAAGACACTAAGCCAGCATCAGGCCCAACTGTTCCAAATCCAAGTAAGTGTGACTTAGCTGTTTCAACTACAATGTTGTGTTTCCTTTCTACGGGAGCAGTGTCGTGGGTAATAGTAAATTCCTGGTAGGGATTCGACTCAATCTTGGAAACACCACTAGCGTCATTATAACCAAAACTTTCGAAGTTAATCAATTTAGAACCACTGCCTTCTACAGGAGGCAGGTATTCCGAAGCTTTATATGATGTAGTTGATTTTGTTCTGTAGCTCGGTGTAGTTAATTTCACAATTGGTCTGACTGTTGAAGGTGGGAGATATTCATATTTAGGTTCTGCTGGTGGCAAATAATCCCTAGTTGTAGACACGGTAGAATAAGTTCTAGGTCTGTAAGTAGACGTTACAACAGGAGTGACTGTAGACACTACTGGTGGTAAATATTCTTCACCCTTTGACGCTATTTGAATTTCAGGTGACTGGTATTCTACTTGTTGGTATGTAGGTGAGGCAGTAGAACTAGGGAAAGAGAAATGGATAGATTCAACTTTCTGTGGTTGTTGAATATGCGAAGTACTGAAGGAATGCTGGTGGACCGATGATACAGATTTTTGCGCGGCTTCGTATTGTTGCGAGTATTCGTAATTATCTTGGTAAACTGCACCACCTTGTTGAATAATTGGTGTCGATTCAGTTGATACAGAGTATGGCTTGTAATCTGCCTGAGGAGCAACGTACTCCTGCTGTTGATGAATAACGGAGCTTTGGTGAACTGTGGGAGCCGAGGTAGTGGAACTGACTGAATAAGATTTGTAACCGGTTTTAGGGACGACGTACTCTTGAGGTTGATAGACCACAGAACTTTCATGTGTAGGTGTAGAAGCGGTTGATCCAACTGAATATGATTGGTATTCTACTTTAGGTGCAACATATTCTTGGGCTTTATGTATAACAGAGCTTTGATGGACAATAGGAGTCGATGCAGTAGATGCCACAGAGTACGATTTATAATCTTTCTTTGGCGGAATGTACTCCGGTGCCTTGTACGTTTCTACTCTCGGATATTCGTAATCAACGTAATGATCTTCATACAAAAGAGTTGAAGGTGAAGTTGAAACAAACACGGCATCTTTACCAGAGTTATAATTATTGTTCACACTAGATTGATGGAAGACTTGATGAGATACTACACTCGCATCTGAATAGCCCTTAGATTCAATGTTTCTCTGAATTTCGGGCTGACTGTATGAGTGTCCTTCTAGAGTAAGTTGTGCTTGCTGTTGTTCGTACTGCACTGGTTGGTTTACAACATGTTTAACTTTATGTTGCTGGATTATAGGTTCATAAGTCTGTGTATGGATTGCTGCTGTCGGCTGGACGTAAGTTACTGGAGTTACCTTCTGACTGTATTTCAAAATAGGATTTTCGTATGTTGTAACCGCTGGTTGATATGACACGTCAACTTGAGGCGCGTAAGTAGATGACACTGGAACATATTTTTGTGTTTCTACTTTATGAATGGTTTCATGACTATAAGACTGTGGCTTGTACGTAGAAGTAATTATTGGCGCCGGAGTCGAGTATTGGAATACAGTTTTGGGTTCTTCCACAAATTTTATGGCGGGTTTTTTATAGTCATACCCATCAGTTTCTTGAGTGTAAGTGTTTATTTGACTAGCATCTACGTTGTGTAAAGTTTGTTGGTTGTAAGCTTGTGACTCGTATGTTGAACCGACGGTGGGTTGTACTGTAGTGTAACGGACTTGTTCTTTAACAGCAACTGCCGGTTTGTTATATTGATAACCAGATTCTATATTGTAAGCCTTATTTTCTTCGAAATTATTTATTGTCTGGTCACTGAACGCTTGGGATACATACGTTGGCTCGACGTAAGTAACTGGGGTGACTTTTTGAGTATATTTTATGATAGGATTTTCATATAAAGTTACAGGAGTCGACTGATAACTGACCTCATATTTAGGGGTAGAAGAGACTGGAACATATTTTTGTGTCTCAACTTTATGAATAGTTTGAGGTTTGTAGGTGGATGCAACAATTGGGGCGGGAGTGGAATACACTGTCTTAACTTCTCCAAATTGGATAGACGGTTGATCATATGTATAGCCTGAAGACGACTCCCCAGAATAAGTATTTACACGGTTAGCGTCTACTTTGTGAAGTGTTTGATGACCAATAACTTGCGGTTGATAAGTAGACACAATAGGTTGAACAGCAAGGGCTGGTTGAGCTGTGGTATACTGCACTACCTTCGGTTGTTGATGACTAATGACGTGCGATTGGGAAGTAGACACAATGGGCTGAACCGCAAGATCTGGTTGAGCTGTGGTGTATTGTACCACCTTCGGTTGTTCGAAAGCCACTCTAGATTTTGAGTAATCATAACCAGTATCAATTGAAGCAGACTCAACTGATGGTGTGTATATTTTGCTGGATTCCACTTTGTGTATTGTCTGTTGGCTGAAAGCTTGAGGAGTATATGTAGCAGCCGTAGGTTGAGAGTATGTGGAGATTGATGGGCCGGTGGTATAAGCTACTATCTTCTTAAAAGGCTCTTCATACACAGGGGTAGGCGTAGAATAACCAAAACCTACGGATTCAACCTGGTGAACATTTAGCTGGTTGTAATTTAGCCCTTCAGGTTGGTACGTCGATACCGAAATTGCAGGTGCTGCTGTGGTATATGAAACATCTTCTTCGAACTTAATGTTTGGTTTAGAATAGACATATCCAGATTCAACCTTAGATTCACTGTTAGCGCTGGCAGAGTAATCTTTACTTTCGTATTGGTAGTTCAAACCTTGATTATGATCAGTTACATAAACCTGAGGAGTGACTTGCTTTACAGCAATAGCAGTTGGTTGCACGTAAGTGACAGCGGGTTGTGAAACACCAAATAATTGCTTCACAGTCGATTTAGGCGCTTCGGGGACAAACGTAGTCTTGTAAGTTATTGTTGGTAAAGATGTTGTGACAGCAAAAGGTGTAGCTGTGGTCGGTATACCAGAAGAAGTAGGAGTAGTTACAAAACTGTAACCATCCAAATTATTACCGTCTGTACCAATATGGTTAATGGCAACTGCCGGTTGGGACACATAAGATACATGAGCTGGGTGTAGAGTTTGTGTGGAATCGCTGTATGACTTGGAACCTTCGTAGTTACCCCGATTATAGTTTTGAGAACTTGATCCATGGTAATTGGCATGGTTGTTATAATTCGCATCAACCAAAGTAGTTTTACCTACTAACCCGACATTAATAGCTCCCGCAGTTAAAGTGTGAGATGAACCAGTGAAAGCCTTGGAGTCACTGATATAGTTTCCAGCATTTGCTTCACTATAACCATTGTACTGTTGTTGACTTGTCGCTTTACCTTCGCCAATATGGCCGTCAGCCCTATACACGCCAGCTTGATATCTGCCTGAGTCGTCATGTCTGTATGCACCAGAGTAATCAGCACTATAGCCAGTAGAGTAGCCAGTGGAATAATCTCCTTTATAACTAGAGCTACCGGACTCCACATATGCTCCTGAGTTGTCCTCAACATAGCGTCCACTTTGATCGTCGACGTATTTGCCTGCATAACTACCTTGAGAGGATCCAGAGTATCTCCCAAAATCATAATAGTCTCCAGACTGTTTATAAGCATCTCCATTGTGTAGGTAGGGTTCGATTGGTGAGTCTACGTGTTTGTAAGGTTCTGCGTAGTCACCTGAAGGGTCATGGACGTATGCACCTGAGTTGTCATCATCATAACTTGCAGAGTTCGAGCCCGAATATCCTTTGTTGTCAGCACCTGCAGCTTTGACGGCGTATCCCGCTGAATATCCTGTTTGAGCAGTGTGCCCAGCTTGAGCTATGTTTTCATAACCTTGTTCCCCGACATTAGCAGTATATCCAGAAGCTAGTTTTCCAGTGTGCTCAATGTATCCAGAAGCTTGTTCGACTCCAGCCTGGGCCGTATATCCTGTCTGACCAGCCTGCGTTGCATATCCAGAAGTTTGTCCAGCAGCCTGAACAGTATATCCAGATTCATATGCTCCAGATTGTACTGTCTTACCAAAACTAGCCTTCTGAGCATTGACACGAAGAGCTTCCTCTTTAGTAGGTAGTCTGTAATCATCTAGGATTATAGAACCACTGGAGTATTTATTTCGGCCATTATATTGGGTAGGTTGAATAAGACCCAAGTTTCCATTGAGGGAGCCTGCACCACTAACGTGATAGGCTAAGCCATTATCAATTAGGGTAGAACCATGACTGACTAGACCATTATCGAATTGAGCAGACCCATGTCCGATTTCGAAGGAGTTTCCAGAATTTGCTAATTCTTGTGATGCAATAAAATTGGAGTTTAATGCGTCATCTTTAGTGAGAAAACCTCCTTGGATGCCGACCAGGTTGTTGAGGGCTGCGCCGGAGGCCAGGCTCTGGTGGGCGGCGACGTTAATAGCATCAGCAGTCTGACCTTGATAGCCTGCTGCACCTAAAAATGCAACAATTGGATTTTTATAGTTTATACTGGTACATCTATATACATATAATGCTCGGTGTATTTTATTTCGGAAACCAAGTCTTTATTTCACATTAATTCTGCATCAACAAATCACAAAACTCGTTTTATTAAACCGTGGGTGACAAGTGAATGGCGTGTAACTTTTAAATGTCTTTTTCGTAACAGAAAGAGGAATTCTAGGTAAGAAACACTTATCAGGCATAAGACATCAGTATTAATATCCTTACCAGTCAAAGTAGCAGCAGAGAACCCGAAGGCTTCAGCCTCGTATCTGGCGATATTACCACAGGCGGGGACCAACCACGGCCAGTCGCACTTAAGGCGGTCTGCGTCGAAGCCGAGGCCGAAGGGACAGCGGAACTCATATGCGGTCAGTGGAGACTTGCCATGATCTAAGCAAGCGAAGAACCAGCGGCAGTTCTCTGGATCAGCGTAGTAACCTGTAAAATAAGATTATATGATAATAATCCATTTCTGTAATCATTTATCACTCTTACTTTTGCAAATCATTTTTCTATTCTAGATGGACTTCCTTACAAGAAATGCCAATAATAACTCCAAGAAGTTCACAAGGCCAATTTCTCAAAATTACAAATTGTAAGTGCTCTAATTTATTAAATTACCTCAAATTCGGTCCCAAGTACGTACCTTCATGTTCAGGACAGATGAACCTGGTCCTAGGCACGGGCGCGATCTCCGAGGAGCCGGGGCACGCCTGCGAGTGCGGGAGGCTGCCGGGCCACACGCATACCTCGTAGCGCGAGTCGAATGCTAGACCAGCTGGACAGTCGAATTCGAACACCTGAAATTTTTAAGTGTCAATTTACACACATAAATATTAGGTAATTAAATTAAACAAAAAGCATTGAACTTTTTTCAATTCTACTTACAGTGTATTCAGGCGAGAGCTGGTCGAACTTGACACAGCGGTAGAATCGTGCGCAGGAGCGGGGATGCACGAAGTATCCTTGACGGGAGCAAGAGAACTCCGTACGAGTATCCTGCAATCGTGACCATTGAGAATGAATTATCACAATATTCAATTACCTTTCTGATTCCACTGCCAATCTTGTCCAAGTTCGACCCGAAAACTGAGCAATATCGTCGACCCAATTGCAATGGCAGATTATTTTATAACACGGAAAATCCTCATAAATCGTCTGAGGCGGCTATCGATGGAACATGTCTGACCAGTACGAACTTGCCCAACCAAGGGCTCTTGCCCAACCTTATCCTATCATCGAGACTATGGACCGTGATTGAGAAACTTAGACCTAACGACATAAACACGACAACCACACAGATAAATAAGTCTTTTCTCCGGAGGGTATGAAGAGTCTACGGTAAGATCCTTAAATCCTATTTTTGCTTCGTCTACATTCATTTAATTTTATCTTGTCATTTTAGTATTATGATTATTATGTCCTTCTAAAGTGCCCTCAAAACCTGGACACTATTTACTCGAAACATAAAACTTCTTTGACGACAAACGGCTTTATCCAATATGTTTTCACATGGTTAAATGTATATACGTAATTACACTCACGCCTTTTTCCCTTGGGGGTAGGCAGAGATTATAAACACTCCTTTTGCCTCGTCCACATTCATACATGTTGTCAAGTATGCGCGCCGGTTACGAATACTGCATACCCGAATTTTTTGAAGGAGTACACCAATTAAGGTTTAAATGTAACTATTAACTAGGTACAAATTAAATTTTACCTCTCTTATGGAGTGTATGACACCATCAGAGTCTACGACCTGCGTGATTCTGTAGGGGGACACTTGCAACGCGTCGAGAGCTCGGACGTGACTCGGAGCTGACAGGATGTCATGTTCTAAGGACCTGGAAGATTATTGTGATATGTCATTAAAGTAGCAAATAAGCATACCGCCCTGTTTCTCTCAGAATAGGTACTGTACCAGAAAATAATTTGTTTCAGTATTAAATTTACTGAATTGAATCTTGTCAATACACTGTTTTGATAAAATATTTTAGAAAGATAAATATTATTCAAACTGGATAATTCCAAAATGTGATGAGCATTTGTTTTTATTATTATTTAATCATTACGGTAAGTTAAATAATACTAAGTATTGTGACGAACTTGGTGAACTAAATGATTAAGGGAACTTTCCTCTACAACATTCTACTCACGAATGTTTTCACGAGGACCCAGTGTCTGTTAATGTTATTAATTAATGTCTTAAACTATTCTGTACATGAAAAATATTTAATTACAGATCATCAATAATATTTATGAATCATCAAAATCGAATCAAACACAATCATAAATGAATTATGAATATTGGCCCAGCTAACACAAAGCACGAAAACCTATTATGCAACCTATTATGACAAGGTTTTATAAGTTTTATACTCTTGGAGTACTATATTACCTCAATACAGCGGCCCTGGGTGCTCTACTCTGCTGGTTCAGCACCTTCGCGAGTGAAGCCCGCAGTGTGGGCCCACACGGCGACTCCACATCGCGATCAGCACGGTCTAGAGCCAACCCTGCCAGCCCTCGGACCCTCGCGTACTTCCCCTTCACGTCGATGGAGGACGAGTCTTCGAATGATATCCAGGTTTTGTTCCTGGAAATTTTGAGGTCAGATTTAGTACAGCCCATTATAATATCCACTATGACATTACATGGGAGGCAGCCGAAAGTAACTTGAGGAGAAGAGCCGAAAATCGAGCTCAATGACCTTCACTAGGGGAGACCTACGTCTAGCAGTGGATGAATATGCTTAGACCGATAATCATGATGATGATGACATTACACGAACAATAAGAACCCCAAGAAACGGGGGTTGAGTATTTCTGTTTTAGAGGATACCAGTGTGTTCGTATCTTGTTAACATTTACAGTACCCAAAACCAATACTTAAGTTGTCTTTCAAAGCTTATAAATATTTGTGGAAAAACAAGCGCCTACAAATTTAGTAACGAAAAATTACTCACTTGAAAGCATAAGGCGCTGACAGATCCTGATCTCTCTCCAAAGTCCATCTTCCGCTCCTCAACTGTCTACATAGTTCAGCCTGGTCTATTTCCTTTGGTTCGTCTTCCTCAGTGGGGCTACCCGGAGTACTGAGGGTCTCGTTGACCAGGGTGAACTGGCGGGCAGTCGCTGGTAGGCTGATAACCACCTTGGAGGATGGCACGCCGAGTCCGATGACGAGATCTACCACAGAGTCCTGTGAAAGTTTGTAGAAATTATATTATTTTCCTAGAATTTTTAGTTTAAAAAATATTTTAGGTAGTAGCCATATTTTTTATAGAGAATAGATATGGAAATTAAAAAAAAAATGAATATTTTAGTAAATAAACAAATGATAACCTCAAACTCCTAATAGCATTATTTTGAAGTAGGCCAAATATAATGGTCACTTTTTGAATGTCGACACAGAAAGTCCTCAAGAACGTCTGCCCTTCACCGCTTCCTAATATTTTTGCTGGGAATTAAAAGCGATACAACAAACTCCCCAGACAATAATATCTGTTTGTTAAAAAGTTCTATGTCAACATTATAAAAACATCAGTCTCACGATCAAACGACCTTAACTCTATTTGTGCCTTATAAAGTCTACTTAGCAATCAATCACGCGGTGGCGAATTCTAAAAGTACAAGCACCAATTAAGTGCCATCTATCCATTTAGCCGTCCCAACATCAAACATACCATACAAGTTAGTCCGTTGTGAATTAAAAAGAGATGCACCTGCTAATAACTGGCCTACATACCTTAAATTGTTTATGCGCGGCCAACTTAGCTCTGCACTTTAGATATAGAGTTTTAGACCTTAAAGTTTGATGGACTAAGATTATATTGCATGCATTGTTTGGTTTGCTTTGAAGGTTTTTCTCGCAGTGCAGTTTACCTTCAATTGGATTTCAATGAGTGCGTGACCGAAATTCGAGTGATGGATTATAAGTAGATGTTTTATTCGTGTGATTGATTCTTAATTAATACCGTGCGTGCAACTACTAAAAGATAATTGCTCGTCATGAGATTTGAGTACCGACTAATGGAAATTATAAATATTAATTATGATTTCTCTACGTATGATGTAGTAAAACATTATGAAAATTTATTGATTTTATTTTTTCATAAAATGAAAATATAAAATAGGTAATTTAAAACTACTTCTATGTTATTTAAACTGTAAGATCCTGGGTTCGATACAAAGCCAAGTGCTTTTGGATTTTTTCTCTAAAAGTCTCAACAGCAGATTTGGTGTGTGCTGAATTAATGGCAATAGGTACACCCCCTACTGAATACCGGCACGATGGTAGTTACTTATTTTTAATAATATAAAAAATATACACAACTACTTTGACCCATATAATATTTAAGTTCTGATAACTTTAAGTCTGAACACTACATTGACTATTATTTAGGACAAAGGATGCTGTGAAGGGCTGACTAAATGTATATAAATAACAAAATTTTCATCTCACTTCGTTTGTTCATCGATTCATTTACAAAAATAATTATGTTTATTTGTTTTTATATGATTTCGAAGCAAGGAAACTTTGCCACACTGCTACAAATCAATGCGCATCGAAACGTAAATAAAAAAAAAAAGATTCATACACAACATAGCATATTTAGTACTATCTCCACAATGTAGGGCTCCGGGGAACACTATGACATTCAAAACCGACTTAATTTAATTAAAATTAGATTTACCTAACGCTTCACTTCGAATCGACTCTGCATCTAACTTAATCATCTGAAAATAACTTTATACGAGTCCTCTCAATCATTTCTCGAGTCCACTAATCGAAATCATCCACACTGGTTGCCCAAGCGCAACGGCAACTGGAGCAGCACTCGATCATCAGGTATTTTTATATAATAATTAACTCTATTGTATTACAAGTATTGAATTACTTTCCTATGTCATACAAGTGGTATTGTTTCGATTTCTCATCTATTTGTTGCAGTGTTGATAATGTTTTGTAAAGTAATCTGTGGTTCTCTATTTGTTTATTGTTTGGGATTTAGCAGTGTATGTTTTTTGTGTAGAATATTGGGTATTGTAACTCTGATTTGTTGATTGTTTGATTGTAGGCCGTTTAAAAAGCAATTGATTAGAATGTGTGTTGTGTGTTTGTTTACGATCTATTGTTAGCAATTATATTTATAAATGTTATTTACAGAAGTTTGAAAACAAAGCGAATGTGTAACAGAGCTCTAATTTTTTTGTAATGATTAAATGATCCATAATATTTTCTACAGCGTGCTATAACTGCTAACGGATTGTTTTTGTGATAAATTATGAATTTTACTTATTCATAGCAAGCTAGCTCTCATGAAAAATTACATATTAGGGTTTTTCTAAACAATGCAGATGTCTTTGAGAAAATGTCTATCAGGTATTCCATGCCCCATTTGAAACATCTGCAGAAAACAATGAAAAATCTTGAACAATAATATCCATACTTACAGTGTTCATCATATCCCACATGCCGCTCAGCCTACTAGGGTGATAAGTCATCTTCTTCACCAGTCCTAAAGCATGCGTCTGCACCATCATCAGATCCACTTTCTTCACCAGCGTCCTTAAGTCGTAATACTTGGCCAGTAGCTCTGGATGAGCAGGTAGGACGAGGAACAGGGGACCGCCGCCAGAAGACGTGATGGCTGTGCGAGCAGCCTCCACAGTCTCCACGATCTTGGACCTGTTGAGCGATTTGTGGACATCGTTGATTTCGAGACCTTGTACGTGCTTCGATTTGAGAAGGCCACGGAAATCCTGCAACAAAGAAAATTTGGTTAATGCCAAATTGCTTTATAAGTTACTGTTTTTAAGAATGGGTTATCGTATCGGATTCCCAAGAAGAAAAAAACTTTTACCAGCATATTTTTTATAAAAAAATATGGTATATAGGTAACATACCCTAATTGAAACAATATAAAATACTTTTTTGGATCTTTATTGCGTTAAATTAACAGTATAAAAAAACTTGACGTGCATTGAAACTGAGCATTAGTTTCAACGTTTTTTGCAATGTTATTATCAGTTAGCGAAATATGTGTGCAGAAAACAAGATCTTGATTGATATAGGTACCAAATTCGTTTGAAGTAATTTATTTCTAAAATGCAGGTATCTAGGGACATGGGTTCCGTTCCCATTGCATATCCTGATATCGCAGATATTTACATGTATTGGTTAAAAAAAACATAAATCTTGTGCGCACACGCATGCCACCGGTTCAGATACAAGATTTAACTACGTCACTTAAGTAATCTAAATGTGGAGGAAACTCGCCATTAAGTTGGTATTGCGAAACACTTTTGTGACACGAAAATTAAGCAACATTTCAAAATTAAGCTTTTAAGAGATAAGGGCAAGAACTTATAATAATAATTACATATTACTGCCACTTACTCTAATTTCAACTTTAGTGTCGTTTACTTTAAGTTGATCAATAGTGACCATGGTATAAGTATGTTAGTGTATTACCAAGATGACATTAACATAAATTAATTCGTTGGAATACCTACAGATTGACATAATTTTTTGTTTCAGTAATAAAAATTTGTTGAGAAATAAAGTTTTTATTAATCATTTACACACAGCCGTACAGAAACCCCAACAATAACTGTGCAATTTTTTTTTGTAAAGTATAAAACTTTTTTTTATTATTTCGTATCCATCTGCTGGTCAAAAGTCGGGTATAGTGCCACCAGACTTTTGACCAGAAGATGGAGATAGATGGTGAGAACGGACAGAACACAAATATCGACTAGTATCCGCTTTAAGGAGTTTTTCATTTAATCCTTCATGGCCTACCTTAACCTTAAGCTACCTTTCTACTACTTTTCTAGTACGAGTTTCCTTATAAAGATATATTAGGCTAGTCTACTACGCAGGTCTGATACTAGTTGGCACATTTCACATGTCAGAAGAAATCCCCCAAGCATATAAGTTTCCTACATATTTTATCCCTCATCGCTTTTAAGCAAATTCTTTTACCCAAAGATTTGGGGAAATAGTCTTAAAAAGTGGCCTATTTTTTAACCACATTTAACGATGAATACTTATCACACAATATCAACAGGTGTGAGTCATATTCTTATCAAAATGTACGTATTTGTGCGTACATTTGTAGGTGCAATGTCGTAACTCGGGAGTGCCGCGGTGTCGTGTGTCGTGTCACGGACTCACGGCTCAGCTAAACTGTAGCACATGGTGCGTGCCTTACTACAGCCCAGCTATAAGTACATAGCTTACTTATGATATGATAGACGCGACACGACTAGCTTTAAATATGCCTTTATAACTATCGATTAATTATTAGGTACAAAATAACTTTATTACACTGACGCGGACGTTAGATTTTGGAATAAAACTACTTCATACTCGATTGACTTGAATTTAGTATAATAGAATATATGACAAAAATCCAAGTGCACAATTAAAGGATATGGCAAGCTCGATCGTTAATCGCATTTTTTTATCAGTACGGACGTAATTTTTAATCTGTACTTTGATACTATATGGCGGATACATTAATATTTATCATTTTATAAAGAAGATCTGATGCCAATCATGCTGTAACCAGTGGACTGTAAAGTTAAAAGGTCCTTAGCACAACACTGACTTTGACGAAATGAAATACGTGCGTATTTATCACATACTCAAACGAAGAATGAAAACATCGCAAGGTAACCGGCTTCGCCTCAAGGATTCTCGATAGCTTATAAAGACTGTCAAACCTAGCTAGGTTAGCGTGGACTACAGCCCAAACTCTCACAAAACTTAGAGGAGACTAGTGCCCAGAAGTGGGACAATAGTTGGACTGATGATGGAAAAAAGATCGGTATCAACCAAGCTTCGGTTTATTTACAAACAAATGTCCGTTTGATTGACTGACTGACACAAGTAATGGCATGAGTCATAACTCAGTCAGACCATAAAAACTGCCGCTTATAATTCAGCACAATGTCGCAATACGGGAGCGCCGGCAGCCTGTCTCGGCTTATCTAGATTCTAGACCGAACTACATGTATGACCATTTTCTGACTGGCTATGTTGACTGGAACAGGTATTAATAGATTTGTTGAGCTTTTGACGTTACTATTATTAAGCTGTAGTTTTGTATGTCAAATTTATTTCAGTGTTTTTTTTAATTAGACTTATTAATGTAACAAATAGTATTGTAGTAAATGCATAACCTATCACAAAAAAAATGTTTTTTTTGCAAACTCAACTCAATACCAATTTCGGTTTAAATGAGTACCTATGTGTACTTCAAGTTAAAGGGGCCGTTGATTATGAGGTTACCAAGATTTCAGGAAGTAAGTAACAGTAGGTAAGAAGTTGAGTAATAAAATATATATAATATATTACTACTAATAAATAATATTAATAAAAGAATATTACTTTTTTATAGGCAAACAGGTCTTCGCCGGTAGCCTAAAGTCTTTCTGGACACCTACCGTTAAGTAAGTTCGCCTTTTTAATGGGTAAAGTTCAATCCCCTAACTGTTCGGAATGTGATATTATTGAAGACGCATACCATATAATGACGGAATGTATTAGGAACGAATGGGAGAGAAGAGACATGATTTGCATCGACCAAAGGTTTTACGAAACCGGAGAATGTATGTGATAGCGTCGCAGCCCCCCAGCCGGAGGCTGCCAGGATGTTATACAGACTCGTAAATAAAGGTATTATTTGTAATTGTTGTCCTATGAGGGTGGCATAATTTGTTAAGATTAAAACCTTCTTTAGATATATAAAGTAAAAAAAAAACAAGGCCAGGCTGACAAGATGACTCATAAAATGTCATATCTAGAATGGACAGCACTACAAGAATCTGTAACCATGTCGATGACAGCTGTTATCTCCAGTTTGATTGATTAGAGCTTTTGAATAAAATGGAAACTGTTGGTTGAATGGGAAACCAACCTTTAATAGGTAGGTACTTAAAGAAACTGCTATGGAATATTAATAACTAGGTTTGTAAAGGCAACTATAAGTTATAAGCATAAGGTTGAATATTCACTAACGTATGTGTTTACAATAACTATAAATACGTATGTGAAATTAGCGACATTAGTTGGTCTATAATATTGACACTAACATAGATAAACAAACCACCTTGGTACCTTAATGTAAGTGCTAATCATCAAAATTAGTTAAACTGTTTAGGCTTAAAAACGTAACAACCTATCCAAGAAAATTATATTCATAAAATTATAATAGTAATTCTTCAACAAAATCTCTTTACATACTTAGTTGAAAGTTGAAACGTAAGCTTAATATAACTCTAAATGCTATAAGCTTCTACATAAGAGGTGTTTTAAGCCGACTAATATATGCACATAGCTCGCTAGAAGATTTATATAGGCGCTAAATTGCCAATTTGTACACACTATGTTTTATTAATGAGCATTTTGATTAGCTAGACTGACAGCTGTGTGACATTTCATGTTTTTAATTTAGTTTGTAGTTAGGCCGTAGGTTCTGATTCTGAAATATTAAAGGTACTTATCGATGGCGTAAGGATGCAGCTATATAATTTTAAAAGTAAGTATATAAGTTGTATTAAATTGCCATAGACAAGTGACCACACATAAAAAATACGTATAACTTCTTTAGACTTTTAAGTGAATGTAGAACTTCACCTTATTCTAAATTCGAAATGTGAGTAGGTACGTTCATAAATGTCATATTCGTACATTTTATACGAAGCGTTATCGATTCTAAATTTAGAATAGTAACTTTGGCAGCCTAGTTTACTTTTTCCATGATTTAGACCGGCCTATGTTACCCTAGGTACTTTACCCTATCTTTTCAATACCTAATAATAAAGTAATTATTCCGCCTTAGTGTATAAAATTGCCCAACACAGTGTTGGCAACATACTAGGTAGTTAGGTACGTATCTGCTCTACCTGAATCACTGATGGATTGCAATATATGAGAGAGATAATGAGAGCGTATCTATCGCGAATACCGTTCCATTCATGCGCCATCTAGATACACGTAGATCACTGTTCTATTGATTGATCGTGAGATTTTTTTAGACCGGATTTATTTGGATTGTTTTTCAGTTTATTATTTTGAAATAATGTTGAACTGATACATACAATGGGATGTCGTTACATCAGTTTAGTAAATGATATTTTTTTTCCGGACATCATTACACAGCTCCGTCTAGTTCCGTGGTAAGCAACGAGGTTTGTGTTACGGATACTAGTTGGTTGATATACTACATATATACTTTTTTTTTGTAAATAAATACATATAATACATAGATACCTACATCCATGACTCGGCAACAAATGTTGCTGCTCATCACACAAACATTTGTCCCTACCGGGATTCAAACCCGGGACCCATAGCACAGCAGGCAGCGTTAACTACCGGTAAGCTAAACGAGTCGTCAAATTGATATTGAACATCTTATACTCATTAAAGTCACGTCTCATTGATTTATATGTAGCAAACGCGACTACTAAGCGACAGGACCTGGGTTACATTCCTAGGTCGATGTTTCAAGCAAACTGTTATCCAGTGTTTCTATGAAATTGTCAGCAGCAGCACATAGTTCGGATTTGTACCCGGCTAAAGGCAATCGGCTCGCCCCTTATATGGGACTAAAAATATAGTCAAAATGTGGGTGTAGGTACAATAGGTACACATCTTCTGAACTATTCGGGAATAATGGCGTGATGGTATGTCCTCCAATATCATCATCATCATCATCATCAAACCATTATTGTCCCACTGCTGGGCACGGGTCTCCTCTCAATTGAGAGGGATTAGGCTATAGTCCACCACGCTAGCCTATTGCAGGTTGGCAGACTTCACATGCCATCGAGAATTCTCTCAAGCATGCAGGTTTCCTCACGATGTTTTCCTTCGCCGTTTGAGCATGTGATAATACGCACATAACTTCCGAAAAGTCAGTGGTGCGTGCCTTGGGTTCGAACTCGAGACCTCTGACATCTCAGTCCATTGGTCACACCGCTAGGCTACCACAGCTCTAATATACATAATTATATAAACTTATTTCATATTTGTTGTTGTTATAATACACTTCGAGCTTCGAAAGGCAGGGCATAGCGAGATTCCCCGTTCAAATTGAGCTGCCCGACTGGGGAAGTACCTCCGCCTTACAGAAGACTGCAGTGATTCAATAATAGTTGTCTTTCTGCGAGTGAGTAAGGTTACCAGAGCTCGTTAGGGGAGTGACTATTCTGACAACATGGGAATTACGTTTGCTGTCAGTTTAGTAACTCCCTATTTTAAGAAACCTAAACGGTTTCTACGGGGTTTGGCAACGCATTTGCAAGCCTCTGGTGTTGCAAATGTCCATGGGCAGCGATGATCACTTAACATGAAGTGAGCCTCCGGCCCTATTGTCCCTTTATCACTATAAAAAAAAGCTGATGCTGCTGCGGCTTACTCGTACAAAAAATACGCTGCTTGTCGTTAAGTTACAGAATATAGCCAACAATATAGCTAATTATGAAATTCTCAGTAGCAGCTTGGAATGGTTGGCGACCAGTTAGTAAATCCTACCTAGATGAAGTTAAAAAACTTAACGTATTATACAATAACAGTTAAATAACATTTAAGAAGTCAACATATAGTATACTAACAAAAAACAATGGAACATACTCGCGTGAAGAACCTGCAAATATCTCAAGGTGGCCCTTAGCAAATTGTATAGAACCTGTATACGCCTATTTCATGTTCCATTGCGTGTTTACCAAGAGCTTATCATGGGCCAGCTACACAAAAACAGCCTTGTAAGTATGTTTCCGCGGTTTTATCTTTATGAGCTCAGAAATTCCCAAGGATGCTTGAGTGACATCACAATACGATTAATGAGTTGACCTGTCTTTTGAGATTTATTACAGGGCAATTGATTATTTATAGCGTACAGAATATCCCAACGGCCAAGGCTAGAATACCAGATGAGGTTCATAAGTTCAAACTTATTGTTATACGGTCTGTTACGGCTATTAACTAGCCCGTTAAATTGGAAGATTGGATTTTGTACACGCTACAGGTTCTTCGTTCGTTTTCGTATTTACAAATTAGTCCAGTAGTAGTCAGTATCATTCAATGTGTTGAGGAAACTTTCAAAAGACATTCGGCCTATGGAGAAGAGGTAGGAGATTATGGGATGGTTGCCTTAATAAAACTTCCCTAGAGGACACCCTCAGCGCGTAACGGGAGATCCAAGATCCTCTTAAGAAACCAATTCCGTAATCTGTGCAATTGGAGCAAAGACGCATCCCTGCGGAGACTGTAAAGGGATCTGCCCTATAGCTTGGATCCGGTTTTTGCACCGACTGTTTGCGCGGCATGATGGTATTCCACCACTCACATGCCTCCGAGAAAGTACGCATGAAGGTTTTAGCAATTGTAGACTTTCAAAATCGAGTTCTTTCCATTCTAATCAATTAAGACTACTCTCAATCTACGTCAAAGTGACAAATAAATGTTTGCGGAATTTATTTGTCACTTTGTATAACAAAAAAAAACCGATATAACTCATTAAATCTGTATTGTGCTATTATGTACCCACATGCGTGTCTAATCTGGAAACAAAAGTTCCTATGTACGATCAACAGTGGTGGTAGACCACTTTTTATCCTTATTTATATACACATAAGGTCCAATAGTGGTCTACTGCCAGTTCTGGTAATTATACCTAATTGCCGTGACCAAAGCGTATGATGTCACAGTTCAATTGTATAATGTTCGTCATATGCTGTCACTCAATGGCCAAACAATTGATCATTGTTGACTGCAACATTAGCAAATGACTGAGTAACTCATTTGTTTCATGAATCATTTGCGGATTTTGGAATTATTAATTGATCTCCTTGTTTTTACGAGAAAATTAATGACTAGTACAAAATGTACCTATTTGGTGTAGAATTCTTTCATCATCAACGCGTTTACTGTCCCATTATTGGTCACTAATTGCCTACTATTTTTGAGAAGGCAGGCAGGCTTCATCTGGGACCGGTCACAAAAGCCCCAAAACTCCCCTCTGTAAGCGAGACTTTGAAAAGTCATAGGTGCGAGCCGTCGATTCGAACTTGAATTCTATGATTTGGCAGACCAAGGATATCACTGCTTATAATTATGTATAACAGTTTATATTATCATATTGTGTGTGTCTCTATTAAAAATCACCAAACTATTGAAAACAATCTTGACCGCATTCAATGACTAAATATGAATGCGTAAAATTTTGATAAACGGCAATAAATTAATATATCTAAACATTTGTACTTAATATTACCTACACATATTGCAAATATGGTACAGCCAAAAAATTTCGCAAGGCACTTATATGTACGCAAATTATTAGAGATCAATCTCCCAAAGCGTATGATTGATTAATGATCAAAATCACAGGCCTAAAACTTGATAGATCAATTGATCAATTGGGTTGTTGACATTTTTATAGTTATCTAAATGCAAATGGCTAGGATTAAATTAAATTTGGGTGTAAGTGTTAGTAACACCTTCACAGGTTCCTAATCTGATCAGGTTGGCAAATGTGTATTTGTGTGTGGTGGAACTAGGAAACTCGATTATCATTGGATCTATCTCATGCGTGGTGTGTTTTAGATTATTGGCAATACCAAAAACCTCATTTCTAAATCCATAATATGTACCAACTTCTTCTCTATTGACGATCTTAAGCGTTTTGAAAAATAATTTGGGTTCAGTATTTCTATTTTAAGCACTTGGCGACAACGTTTGGTTTAGTAATTGCTACAATTGTTATCTCATAAACTTATCAAGAACAGTGACTATTGCTGAACTATAATGGTGATAATGGACTGGAATGATGATATTAATAAAACAAGTAGTTAATATTTATTTCTATAAAAAATCTTTGCCAGTTTTTTTAATTTGTGGTAATGTGAAAGCAACGACCTTGGAGAAAAGCTACGCAATCAGAACATCTTGAATTCAAAGAACTGACATAAGTTATTTCATTGAATAGTAACCTAACTACTAACCGACTTACTGAAGCATAAACAACGCCAATGACATTGTGGCTAATTGCAAGGCAGAACCAGCGTGAAAGGGTAATATGGGCCCCATAAAGTAACATAGTCCCTATACCTTGCGCAATAAGGTCTATGGTCTATTTAGAGTATAATTTATGTGCATACTGACATTAGGTGTGAATAGATCTCGTTCAGTTCATATTAACATACACGCCGTTTGGCCAAGTGTTTATATGCAAAATTTAAAGCACTCGTCGTAGTTTATTGCGGTTCGCAACTGAATTTATGAGGCTTGACATAATTTGCATATAACTTAAATATGAGTTGTGTTTATTTATATTCAAATTGTAGTTAAGTCCGCAGCAGGCTAGCGTGGTGGATTATAACCTGGTCCCTCTCCAATAAGAGGAGATCTATGCCCAACAGTGCGATGATCATTAGGTTGATGATGATGATAATAGCTATTGGTAGGTAACACAGCAAGCCTATCGAACTATAATACACCAGGCTAATAAAATATAACGAACTGATTCAGCCCCTTTAAAAAATTTTGCTCTACAATTATTTGTTCAATATAATATGTAGTTCGAAAACGCTACCCAATTTTAGTTACCGTTCAAATATAGTGCCTTCTTCACTTTGCCGATGATCATTAACTCAGAGAGCTACTTAAATTTGAGTAAAGTGAAAGTAAATCAAAATATAATTCACTATTTCTCAGTATAAGTATTACTAGAACCGGACTAGTACATTTCGTTTAGTGTTTGAGCAAGATCAAGCCTAATAATTATACCCCATATGTCTCAGCTGTATAATATTAGATTCAAATATTCTATGATGCAAAGTATATGAGACTGTTAAAGTAACTGGATCAATTAGTATTAATAACAGTTAACGCAATAGTTGTCAACGGATGCAGGTAAGTTATGAGACCGTATTAAAAATGATCTACATACGCTATGTTATTAGTGTTAATATTTCAATATATATTTCAATCTGATATCTGATTGTTACTAATATATACAATGTCCCCCAATAAATCCCGATACATATTTTAAGTTTATATCTGCATAGTTCTATAATCGATATTATGTATCTACATATCGGTGTGGTTGTGTCTATATGTGGCACCATCGCTCCTAAATGGATGAACCGATTTGGATTTAGTTATGTTTTTGTTTCATATGACTTATTTGATTATATGTAAGAGTTCCTAAAGACGTCCAACAATCATTAAAATAAAAGATATTTGTTACATGTTTTGCCTTTTTGTCGTATGAATCTTTTCAGAAGAAGACTGTGTAGAGAGATTACGTTCTTCCATACCGATGAAGATATATTATAATGATTAAATTATAATCAAATTCAATCCCTTTTACCAGGGTCCTACCGAATTAACACATGCAAAACCTCGGTCGTTGCAATATTTAAGGCAATTTTCAACTATTAACTCTTCGAGCATAAAAGGCGAGATATTATATAATAACTAGCTTCCACCCTCGGCTCTGCCCACGTAGTAGGTTGATAAAACTTAGCCTGTATCCTTCTTCAAGGTTCCATCGTTAAAAATATCAAAATTGATAAAAATCGGTTCAGTCACCCACGTGTGATGCTTTGACCAAGGCAAATAGGGATTCAGTGCGCAATCCGACCAAATTACTCATAAATATGTTTCAATATTACAAAGAAATACTATCATTATTATGTATAACATTATTCCATAACAGTTCTACATATTGAAAGGGCACTTGTGCTGGGCGCGGCCGTTATTACCTACGTATTGTAACCAACTCTTGCGCATAAAATGTTTGATTTATGCCCATATGAATATGGGTCACTTCGTCACGCAATATTATTGCACTACATTCTAGGTACAATATATTTAGGCTTGATAATTAAATGATAATATTATTCCATGCATATTCTTTGCATATGTAATAAGGTAATGCTATATTATTAATAACACATGTATTATGCAGCAATTTAATTAATTTTATAGAACAGACAACCCCTAAATTATATATTTATCTAAAGCCAACAAAGTAAAAGAGCGTCTTCAAATATTACAATTACAAATTTGGTCTATCTTTGTTTCTTCATTCACGACCATAACAAATGATGGAGTTTGAACATTGAAAGTCTTCTCATTATATCATGGTTCTGAAGATATCCTGGTGCCTAGAACGAATTATCTCTTGCGAAATACGTACAATCCGGTTGTGAAATGAGCTACCGGCTACATGAGGTTTTCCCAAAAGACTACAGCATGGGGATCTTCAAAAAAGGAGTGAAAAGGGTTTTAAAAGTTCGGCAACGCACGAACAAAATCTATGGTTTTGCAAACGTCCATAAGCTGATTATCAGGCGGGTCGTACGCTGTATGTAAAAAGGTCTTAAGTATAAAAAAATAAATCAGTAAAAATCTTTTATCAATGATTACATGCGTCTTAATATAAAGATAACATGTGGTAACTGACATCAAAAATTAGTCCCTTTAATGGGACAAAATATAATTCAGATAGATTACACTTATGTGAGCGTAGCTGACAACATAAGAGCGAGATTATATTAAACCAAAACCATTAAAATAATCTAAATAAATAACACGTTTGCCTTAAACGAGTATATAAAAAATATACACACGTGAGTGTGATTCAATTTATAACTAAGATAAGTGTTTATGTCGGTCGTTATTGAGTAACACCCCATAAAACGGGTAAAATATAAGACTTGCGACCCACAGTGCGCCTGCGCAGATACCAAAAGCTTGCCAACCGAGCTTTCACAACTTCAAACGGTCAGTTAATTAGACGTACATACATACCATCACGCCAGTCGTCCTCGAAAGGTTAGGCAGAGGTGTACTAATTTACAGCCATATTTCGACGGTATGTTTTAGGTCCTATGTAATAGAGGGCGAGCTTATTGCCATCAACAGGGCACAAACTCTGAACTGCTACTGAAATTTTCATAGGAAAACCTCAATGACACGGTTCTTGATCTGGGAATCGAATCGAAGACTTCTTATTCAGTACTCACACTTACTAACACTGGACAAACGGTCCGTTAACCAGTTTAGAAACGTTAACTTTTTTTTGTCAACAGCTTATTGACATATTTAGACTGAATAAATGTAGGTATAATAATAATACAGGTATGTATGTATATACTGTAAATAAATAAATTTATCCCACATATGTCAAGCAAATTGACAAAATTCGAACGTATTAATACTGTCAATCTAAATAAATAAATTGAGAGGCTAAAATCTACTTGACGTTACTTTGGTTACTTTGACAGTTAAAGTGGGCAGCGCTTAAAGTTACAACTAGTTTAAACGAGCTATGACGCAACTGGGCAGTGATAAAAACAAACAAACTTACCTACTTTAAAAAATCTTAATATAGTACTTATTATTATTTTTGTCATTTTAACACTATTTAATATAATTTTACCTCTCGCAAAAGAAACCTCAAAGTATTTAACTGCATTTCATGCACATATGCACTTAAGGGTATATTTGTCATAAATAAAAATACCGACCTTATCTATAACTAAGTACATTATATATTCACCTTACTATTTATATATAACTGTGTATATGTAATTATATGTATAAGATTTCAGGTACATCGTGTAGTTTCGCTAATATATTTTATTTCGTGTATACTTTTAATTACTTCTTTGACCATTTGTCTTTGAAAGGACCTAGACAAAACAGTAACAATACACAATTTATATTATACCATTTAGTGAGAGTTTCTATACTATTTTTATTTCGAGATACATATATTTTTTTACGAAACTAAATAACATTAATAAGATAATCATGTTGTTACTTAGTTATATTTAACATGTGTACTTCTGAATAGTTGTATCTTAGCTTTACTGACACTGACCTTACACTATTTCCTTTTAAATAAATAATATTTGGAATTTATTAAAAAAACAAGAAGTACCTAAGGTTACCCAATTAACATGCGCATTCAAAATTAATTTATACATTTCGTTAAAAAACCCTTTCGTTATAATGCTTTTATTGTAGCCAGGATCAGAAGCAAAGGCAACCACTCATTATTCCACACTAAAGACTTTTTAAGCACACCTGAAAGCTAATTTCTTAAAAAACAAAAAAAAAAAGCTCATCCGACATAGAATGGGCAGTATGGTATAATAACATCACATTTGGTATAATTTCAGATGCTAAATGGCATAATCGCGTTGTTGCTTACTGGCAGCCCTGTAAATGTTTCAATGTCGGCAAACCGCAGTGATCCGTTAATGGAAGCCGATCGTGACCGGTTTAATAAGGCGAGCCTTTCACTGATCCTTGCATTAAATTTTAGTTTATCTGCACATGATTTGCATACACCGTGAGTGGGGTGTAATTAATATCTGTGCAGAGCTATAGAATATTATTATTTAGGATCGAAATATGAATGTAATGTGGTCGACGGGACCTCGCAGTATGATGTATGAAACGAAATTTTTTAAGCATCTCCTATAAAGGTCAATTACATAATATAGATCACATAATAAGTAATTGAATGGCCGAAAATGATCATGCTTATCAGCTTTTTGTTGTTACAGAAAAATATAACAGCGGTCAGCTATACTATACTATTCCGTATCCTTCGCTAAAAAATATGATGGTAGAACTTTTGTGTTTGCTCTTTGGAAGTGTCTACTAACTAATTTTCTCATAGTTAATTGCAGTACTGGATCTAAAATATTATATGTCGACACCTACCTACCAACATCGCCATCGGTACAAAAGCTGGGTAAATAGCGTGAATAGAAATATCATAAATTTATCAGCACATATCAATAAATCACAAGTAAATCATTTGCATACAAGTTGTGAACATGGATTTGATAACGATCTAGGTTCTTAGCAAGTTGGTACATATTAATAATAATAATTTGAAAAAAAAATACAAGTAACAATAAAGCAAAATCTATCTTTGTAATATTATGCCGTTAATATCAATACTATGCCCATATTATTGTAATAAAGCTGCTTTTTACGGCTTTCGGATCATTTACATCTGGATAATGTATTTCTAATATTTAATATTAATATTCTAAGTGTTAGAAATCTATATGCTCATATGATTTAGGTTGTATTATGGTGTATATTATACTCCACACATGAAAAGAATAGTGATATTTGAAAATTTTATTCGTAAAATTAAACATCAGTGATTATTTTTAATTCCAGACTTAGATGCCATTGACTGGATGAGGAACGCGGAGAGCAGAGTGTTATAAGGCAGTTTGGGAGAGCTATGGACTGCGATAAACTGAGTTGATAGGTGTATTAAAAATATGAATTCAAAACATATTGTAATAAAGAACAAATACTTAAACTATATAATATAGAACTGCCCCATTCATTCGTCTGCATAGCAAAACAATATCCAAGCATGCAACAGCTATAAAATTACTCTAGCAGCTGACTGACTGACTTCGTAGTCTTTGATTGATTCTTTAAATAAGTGTTTAAGTAAAAAGGATTAATTTAAAGGATTTTAAGAGGGCGTGTAGCCAGCAGAATCGTTAGGTCCTACCACAAAGTATGAGGTTCTATTGATTTATACAACATTCAGATATACATAATATACGTCCACGTTTCGCCAAATAATTTAAGACACACCTATAGTGTTGCAATGGTATATAGGCTACTGTTTCCAAGTGGTTTGATGGTAAGTACCATCAGGGTCTGGACGGAAGCTGGTTTATCACACTCGTGGTATAAAATAAATAAAAAAAGAAAGTCCTTCACAGGATGCAATCTACTATGTAGGAACTAACAGTTTTAATTTGTAGTCACCTGACGTTTAACTTTTAACTGCTTGGCAATTAGAGCTCTTAGGCCCTTCGCATGCAAATGTCATTATTAGAGGTTGGTACCACTCATTACGCGTAGCGAGTATTTTCTTTTTAAAACCAAAGTCGTGTAGGCAATGTAGTGTTACCTAATCTTCCAAATGAGTTAGTTTGGTACTAATGTCTGTTAGTGTGTAGACTGAGGTCGAAACTTACAGAATGTTGTGACTAGTTGTGACATTTAAAAAAAGAATTTTCATTTCAATGATAAATAATGTCAGTATAATTGTTGAAGAAGTTATAAGACAAATATTACCATGAAAAAGGGGGTGGAAATAATAAATTATACGTTTTTTTCGTGTAACGCAATCGTTGAAGTTTAAATGGTAGATATTGAAGATACAAATTTTAGGACTGATTAATCTATACGCTACACTATGTGTAGCCTGAAATATACTTTATTAGCAAATAATCTTTCAAATATTATGATATTTCCAACAAACATAAAGTAAATAAGAAGAACCAGGTTGATATACACATATAGAACAATTGTGTGACTAATAAGTATCTAATGTTTTAAATAACCTGAACATACTAATAATTGATACAATATCACACATAAGATCGTTGTCGTAGATTTCCCTATAATATTATATGTACTTATTTTCGTAACAATCTATTGGTATGCACCACTTGACAATTTTATTTGAGTTGGCTCCGATCTATTGGCGCTCTCTGCAGGATCCTTTTGATGATATCATCCGCAATAATAGCAAGAGCTTCAGTTAAATAGCCTCAATCTATTCTTGTCCTAGAATACGCAAAAATATACCTTATTACGGTTAATATAATAAATGTACCTATCTAAAAATATCTGAATACTGTATCAAAACAATATTGTCAACTTATTCAATTTAATTTAATTAAATTGTGTTAATTGCTCCGAGATAATTTTACGGGTGATTGAGCCTCCGTAGTATTTTGAACGTGCATATATAATAACAGTGCTATGGTAGCCTAGTTGTGTGACCACTAGATTGATTGAGATGTCAAAGGTCTCGAGTTCAAACTCAAGGCAGGAACCACTGACTTTTCGGAAGTTACGTGCAACTTATGTTAAAGGATTTATCACATGCCCAAATGGTGCAGAAAAACATAGTGAGGCAACCTGCATGTTTGACAGATTTTCTGAATGGCTGACTCGCTGTCATGTGAAGTCTGCCAACCCGCAGTAGGCTAGCGTGGTGGAGTATAGCCTAATACCTCTCTATTGAGAGGAGACCCGTGTCTAATAGTGGGTCAATAATTGTGTTGATGGTGTTTTACGGGCCGTCTTCTTTTAAACGTGCATAAATTTAATAACAATGTCAACGAGTGAGGAAATTATTCTTCCATACAAACATCGACTATACCTATTCAGCTATCTATAAATATGTCCTTAACGTAGAACATCAGTTGCAAGGTTTATGACGTCATAAACTGCAACACTATGCGCAGAATGGTACACTTCAAATATTTGAGGAATCCTTAATGGACCATTTATAGTGTGAGGAAAATTATCGTGAGAAAAACCTTCCCTTCTCTACCTACGTGATACCTCAGCTCCGAGAGAATAAACGTTACCAAGAAGTTTACATAACTATATAAATGGCTTGCTTACCAATGTATAACTGGTATACTTACCTAAAAGATTATTAGGATTGCCAAATCGAATAAAATAAATCAACTCTATCCAACCCTAAGCGGTATTGCCACTTGCCATATAAATTACATAACATAAATAGTTGCAAAACACAAGTACATAATTTTAAATCTGCAAATCATGCAAAGAATGAGATAATACTGGTTGTCACCGCGCGCTTTCTGCATTCCAAACTTAAAAGTCGAGATAGCTGTCAAAATTGACAATAGTCAATAACAATTGGATGCCCTTGACCCGATCTGTCACGCCAAGGTCAAGAACGACGTAAGTGAAGCCTGTGATTCATTCTAACATGACAAATGAGATCGCAAGCTTGCTCTCATGATAAACGTATGTAAATGAACGAGAACTGTGATATTTAATTATGATAACTGATATAAATGTAGTTTTGTATTAAAGTTATTTTTAGCAGCTAGTGTGTCATTATCTCACTTGCAACTTAAATTGTCAGTCAAGTGATAATGTTAACAGAAATATAAAAATTGATAAAAGCATTTCTAAAGTTATTTTTACATAGCTTCCTACACAATATCTTATAGTCTCATATTGTTGGTCTACAAATAGAAACAGGTTTACTTATTATTACTACACTACCTGACAGACTGCAAAGATTTTCCGGTAGAACAATACACACATGCCATGACGCCTGTCATCCCCGAAGGGTTAAAGCACCCACATTTCGCTGGTATGTTTTAGGTCGCATTTAATAGGGGCGAGCCTATTGCCATCAACCGGGCAAGAATCCAAAAACAAAATGACATTCGGAAACCGCCTTGTGAAGTCAATTATTTAAATATCTGTCTAAACATCGTAATCTGAAAAAATGCGTACATTCTAGAACCTCGCCTCTTCAATGAACAAAACATTTTTAATGCTCGTATTCCAAATCATTACCATAATTGATGAACGACCAAACAAGATTACAAGTCTAGTTACTGTCGCAAGTAGGCGAGTCAGGAACGAGTAGCTGGCGCCATACGACTTTGACAAGTCAAGTAGAACGCCCACCACATCGGCACTGTGTCGATAGCTAATCGTTGTATCACCAGCCTCTTTATATCTGCTGTCAATATGTGCAAAATAAATAACGTAATTGATATGTAAGGTAGGTTGCTAAATTAATCCTTAAGTAAGGTGGTTTGTTGCTAGATATTATAAATACTATTTAAAGATATTTTTATTCTGTGAATGATACAATTAAAAACACATTATACCGATCTTAAATTAAATAAAAACTAATATTTACAAACTTAAAAATAAAAAAAAAGGAAGTTATAGGGCGTCAAAAAACTCGTCCCCGACGCTGTCAGGGGGTAGAGTGCCCAGAAGACTGGCAGCATTGCCACGTTGAATGGCAATGCTAATTCTTTGTCCGAAAAATACGCCAGCCTTTTGGTCACGTGAAATGTCGACCAAGCGTTTCGAAATTTCTTTGAAAAGTGCTAAGGCACTCGGACCCCATGACCCAAGCGTTTCAACGCCAAACGGCTCGAAAATATAACTATTAAATAAATTGATATATTTTCGCCGCTTGGTGGTCTCCGCAGCTGCAGCAGCAGCGCTAGCACGGCTCGCCGAACTGGGAAGATGGGATGGCGCTAGAGTGTCTACGCATGTTGCGTCCCACACCAGAGGCCTGCCCAACTTCCAAGGAAGTAACGACATGCCATCTGGTCTCTTGCCATCGTCACGTAACAGGCCGTTTGGTTCTAAAACGGCGGCTACGCCGGCGGAGACAAGAGCACGACGGATGATGTCGTTAATATTGGCGTGCCGCACTATACGACCTGCACTTCTACTGCAAGATAAGCCATGGTGTCCAAGGCTGTCGACCATTTCGCCACAAAGACAGCGATGCGGGGCGCAGCAAGGGGCCCCCAAGCGTAAAGCAGCAGCGATCCGGAAGGTCGAGTCATCCAGCATGGTACCAAAAGACCCGACTCCCATTTACCCACAGCCAAAAGGCGAGCACGCTCTGCAGTATTGATTGACATATCAATAAGCTCATTCCGTATCAAACTGCAGAGCGGCTCATCCCAAAGTCTCTGGGAAAAAGGGTTAGCTGGAGAATTTGTGTTTGGGCAAATGATTTTCCAGGCATTCGTAGCCTCGGCCATGTAGGATATTTTGAAACTATAGTTACATCATAAATCGATACCACGTGGCTCAAAGGGCGTAAGCCTAAATTTAGTGTTGTCATAACATGTTTTTTTTTTTGGTTTTTGGCCTAAATAAACCATTTAAAGTCAAAACATTTATATTATCTACGATGTCATTAATTAACTTCGCGTTAATGATCGTTGATGGTGGTTGTTGTTACGTTACAACACAAAAACTAAAGAATATGTGGTATATTTTCTTAAAAAAATGGGGTCGTAAGCACCAGTTTTGAAATTGGAATTCATTAAAAAGTTTTAGCGCCCTTCAACCCCGAGTTATCGTTTTTTATGGTTATCAAATGGAATTTAATGTGGTATTTAGTGTTATGTGTACATCCTAACTACAACCTTTCTTGCGTTTCCTATAACATTCTCCAATCTTCTTATACCAATAGGCCTTTCCTTTATTATGTTACTTAACACAAAATTATAGATCTAACGCCTTAGATAACTGATGGCAAAGAAACTGAAGATCGTTATCTCCGGCGAAAGGTGTAGCGAGCACGCAGGTAAAGGTATTATATAGATACTAGCTATAAATATATATATATAAAGTATCATCCTTTTGTAATTACAACAACGATGTTAATAAAAGTAAAACTGCAGTTATCTTGGAGACAATATCTTTAGTAGAATTTAAATGCTAAATGATTTAGTACAACTTAATCGATCGACAATAATAAGTATGATGTTATGAGCCGTTTCTCAACTTTGTTGTTTGCTTCCAGTTGCTCGAAACTGAATCAGCAATGCCGTCAGGACCCAGCAAACAATAAAGTGGCATTACCGAGAATCTGTTAGTCAGGATTTTGGCTTTCTGGCTACTACCAACAATTCATCACACGTATATGTATACTAGCTGACCCAGCAAATGCTGTTTTACCACATTATAGCGGTTGGTGATAGAAGAGTGAAGAAATACAAAAAAAAACATAATTAAAAAAAGGTCTGGTGAGGGACATCCCTATCACCTAGGGGTGTAAAAAATTGCCTACGACCCATTCTCAGACCTACCAAATATACATACAAAATTTAATAATAATCCGTCTAGCTGTTTTGGAGGAGTTCAGCGACACACATTGTGACACGCAACCGGGACCTCCGATTTTCAACGCGCTTTATAGATAGACCTCAGCAGATGCAACTTAACCTCACAGATTGATCAAACAGCCTGGCCATACTTAGCTATGAAAAGGGTAAAAATGTGTGAGTAGTAAGTTTGCGACAGACTGTTCTTTATATACCACTGGGTTGACAACCAAGCTTACGGCCTGGTGGTAAACAATTACCGTGGCCGACCCTGTAAAGACATGTACACTTTCGTTTTTTTAAAACTGTTGTAGAATGATCTTAATTACTGGCTTTACAGAAATAGGTTTAGAACAACGGTATGTGTCCTCTGTAGCTTATTTAGGTAAACAGAGCGTTTAAATTAAAACTATTTTATAGAGATTATTATGAATGATTATGAATTAATATTGAGAGAGACATGAACAGACACTTCTCTAAACGTCGAGACAAATTTTGTTGGAATTAGTCGTGCATATTGAAGTAGGTTTCTGGATTATTTGGATAAATAATATTATTATAATATACCTGGGCATTATGACAAAGCGCCATCTAATCGATATTCACAATTATACCCGTAAAAGGTGAAGGTAATTAATTAAGTATAATTTTATTCAATTACGAATATTATGATCTATAAATATAATTACTTATAGTCTAGGTATCAATCTCAACAACTGTGATTAGATTTCATAAACGCTTATCAAATCAAATCACATCAAAAATACTAAGTTTGAAAACGGCAAGTGTATGATGTCATCTGAGCAGGTATTTAATACGTAGGTACGTATAATTTAACCGTGGCCTTTTTACGAGCATTTCCGACTGGTGGCGACTTTTACGTAACATGTAATTAGCCTCGATAATTATTGGTACATGATTTAATTACAAATATATCATGTGAGTACGTGCGATTTGCAGGGTCATGGATTAAGAAGCTTTTTAAAGCTTATATCGTGTAGTTTTTTTTTATTTTTATTTATAAAGTTATTGACATGTTACTAACATAAAGGTACTTCCGCATAATTATTCGTATTTATTATAATTATTTGCATTGCATTACTTGCTTTAATATTAATTTAGAGCGTAGTTCCTCATTTATTTTTTACATTCGATTTTCAAATAATTCGAAGGTAGACAATCTTTCTAATTTATTGCAGTGTTTTTTATTAATGTAATAAAAAAAAACAAAAGTGTATGATCTCCTTGGTTGTATACAACTCAATGTGCCTTTCCAAATTCAAACTTAAGTCTTATAAAAATAATAAAGCTTTTTCTTTGTTTAACATTAACATTAATAAATGCTACAAGCCTTTTTGGTAAAATATCAATTACTGGCCGAGACTTCCTCTCCATACGTAGTGTAACGTGTCTTCACAAAATACCGACGCTCGCTCCTTATATGGACTAGTATTTTATTTGGAGTCTGATTATCTCACGCGAGAAAATATATCATGTTACAAGCTGTTATGTAGCACCGGTTCCCTGAACTTTAACAGCCAGCAAATGGGCGCATTTATAAGAAAATACCTCGCCAAGTTTGGTGCAACCTTTGCACGGCAAATCCAAAAAGTATGTATGCAATCCGTCAGGTTTTAAGGAACTTGGATCCAATTACTTACGGTAATTAAATAAGGAATGAAATGGACATTGACTCGCCTTGCCCTTTAACGGTGACTGTGCTTAAATTACGAAAATCCGGGTATTTGTAATGTTACATTTTATAAGGGACTTGTCAGCCGCTTATTAAATATTTGAGTGATTACAGTTACCATTAAATGGCAGTATAGCATAGTACAACAGGTTTATGTTTTTGAGTATCGTGTCAAATTTTGATCTCAATCAGTGCAGAACTCTTTGGGTTTTTGGAACTTACACAAACCAACTGAACACCTTTATAGATTTTATTAATATTTTAATTAAATTTGATGCACCAGTAGCAGCCCGATGCAAGCGGCCGCCGAGGGCGCAGACGTGAGAATAAGAACGCATTCGTAGCCATGACGTCACCGGTCCTGTCAGCATGCACTGAATTTTAAGATGGTGTTTCAATGCAATGTAGGTAATAAAAAATAAGTTGCTTGCAATATATTAAATACGTAAATTCGCATCGCATGTTCAAAATTTCAAACGGTGAAGAAAAACATCGTGAGGAAATCTGCAAGTCTGTTTTTTTTTCATGATGGTCTACGTCAAGCCCAAGCAGGGGTTAAAGTAAAAGTTAAGTAAAATTTTAAACCCTTTTAAATGGAAGGAGACCCTTGAATAGAAGTGGGACTGTAGATGGTTTGATCTTGGAATATAGTGACGAAAAGAAACAAATTTAGAGGATACATTTCCATAATTTAATGTTTTGAAAACTAACCATATAATAAATAGCTTGTATTATCCATACAAGTACATTAATTCATAAATCTATGATTCGCTTAACTATCTTAGATGTAGTACCTATCTAGTAAATATGTACAGTCTTCTTTAGAGTTTATCAGTAATTGGTGGCGAAACTTCGCCCCAATGTTAATGTGAACGTATTTTTCGTAAGCGCGATAAAAATACTCGCACATTATCTCATTCGAAGTGCACCCAGATGTCATCACAACCTGTTTCCACGTAATGCCAAGTAATTCACACCGTGCTCCACATGCAAGATTAATTTCTGTGAAAATATCTTGCGTAAGGTCAAGTCGACCATAACACTTGACAGGTCAATCAAGTTATTTTTGGAAATGTAAAGTTTACAAAGGCTGTTTCACGAATTCGAAGTCGAGACGCAAGTTGCAAAAGACGTGTCAGTTATTTGTAATTCTCAAGTGATTTAGGGTTGAAATAAATGCAACTGATTTTTTATTCAAAATGGTTGTTCGAAAAGTAAACATATACTATATTATAATAAAGATAATGCACAACGTTAATTTTATGTTGCGACAAAATGACGAATATTTTTTGTTATTCATAACAAAACGTTGTTAGTAATAAATCGGTATCACAAATTTTCACACCCACGTAAATTTAATAATTAAAAAGTAACTCAAACCGTATTAGTCTCGTTTGACCATATGAGATGATATTTATTTGAAGAGGTGGAATTTTCAATATCATAAATATTTATATCATATTTAGGCCCCTTCATAGTTACGCCTGATTACCTGACCAAATTGGTTTAGTACACTCTCAAAAAGCTCATTATTTAATTCAAAAATTGAACTCTGAATTTCAACGTAGATGAACTTGCTAGACTGCTAGTTTATCAGATATGACAGATATGTATCACCAAAGCCATTGTATTCAACTAGTCGTAATATTTCAATGGCCATACTGATAGATGTATTTTGTTACAAAAGAAAAACAAAATGTGAGTCAGCTATCTCGTAATCTAAACAAATATAGGTACCGTGACAATGATCTCATAACATCTACATTTAATATTCATTACTTGTACACAATAATAACCGTGTGATCTCTGTGTATACTGTGAGATATTTAGTAATAACCACACCTAATCTAGTCCAGTGTAAAACCTTTTTTAGTTTCCGCTCAAACTGCTTTTTTAGTCTATGGTTTTCCTCTATAACATTTTAAGGTATGTGTTCGCTCCTTTTTTGAACGCAGGCATTGCCAATTTTATGTTCAAATATAGAATCAAGTTTTTTTTGTCATCGAGTTTTTTTTTTATTTATCGTGGGACCCAATTACTTATTTGCAGTTGGTGTTATACTTTTAGCAAACTCATTTTGAACTTTATTAATATTGAAAAATGGTATTCTAGAAATTAACAAGCTACCTATTTGGGTTAAAACCATTACTGAGAAATTCAAATCCAAAGAAATTATTTGTTTTCATCAAGAATACTGGTAAACAACCAGTGTTTACAAACTTATTAACTCATTAAATAAACAGAAGTAAGTACGCAAGTACAGCTGCTTTTCTCTGCCATAGATACCCTCAAAAGAGGCTAGTTTAATAGGTACCTATGTGAATGTCTTATTAAGGGTTAATTATCCTTGCTTACTGTTACTTATATTTGATTAAGAACACAATCATTATGAACACAAACTGTATTAAAACAAGTTGATATTATTGATGGTTCACGAAAGGGGATATCGGACCTTCATATACAGCACGGTCCACTTCCCAAACCGCTGTTAACATGTCCGGCAATTAGCATGTGATTACGAAAGAAGAACAAGAGCTCTCAGTACCAACTCAATTAGTGCTGGTTGTACTCGCTTTCTTTATTCCACACAAATGGGATACACTTGCGAGCCTAACAAAAGAATACATTTCGAGCTCATCAATATGGGCGCGACCACTCGGAAACGTTATTTAACGAATCCATAAAGAGTAATTAGTTTATGTAATATACGTGCCTACTTAACAGTTTTGCACGTGTTAGGGTTTGTAAACGAAACTGAGTTTTAAAAGACGTAAAATTTCAAATTAGTTTATAAAAGTGTCTTACCTTGTCAACTTCGGAGATTCTCAGTATAACTTTCAGCCTGGGGTTGTTCTTTTTGTATTCCTTCAGCAAAGCGTCGAGTTTATCTCCTCTCGCGTCGCCCGCGTAAACGAGATGTGTGCACTCGGAAAAACCGTCAGTCGCGCGCGCGCTTTCCACGTAACAGACGAGGCGGGCGGCGCCGGCGCCTGCGCTCTCGACGCCCGACAACACCGCGGCCGCAGCGGCAAATAGGAACCAGAGCCACATGATTTAAAAAATCAAACTGTCATTCCGAACGCGTCGTATTTTGAAAATTCGAATTATAAGTTTGGAAGCGCGTTGGTCGTATCGTTAGCACAGTACGAGTGGCGGAGTGGCGTTGGCCGGCCGCAGTCATAGGCGCCCCCGCCCTGGCGGTGGTGGCCCGCAAGGTCGCACGCTCACCGTCGCCCGCGGGACGGCAGCTCGCCGGCGCGGGCGGCGCGGCGGCCCGGCACCGTCGCCACGGTTGCACAGAAATGCTGTTACATTTCATTCGTCACTGGTATGCCGTCATGTGTCACATTACAATGACTGATGGAGGTTTAAGTTAAAAGGCTGTCAGGACAATGAATAAATCTTCTCATTGCTAGCTGTCGGATATTTTGACATTGCTCGTTTTGTTTTAAAGAAATATTTTGCGATCTCAGACGATTAAAAAATAATTTATTTTAATGCACTACTTATTTATTCTTACATTGTCGATGTGCAGGCGACGTCGTTTTGTTAATGTGGTATTATAACAATTCTGAGGACCTGTAAGAAAGATTATTCAAACTCCAACTTTAACCAGACTTTAACAGACAGAGACGGGATTTGAACCCGGGACCCATAGCACAGCAGGCAGCGTTAACTACCGCTGAGCTAAACGGGTCGTCAAAATAATAATAATAATTTGTAATTAGAGGAACACAATAAAATTTGTGACTACTGTCCTTATTAATGTTTTTTTTTATATGTAATTGTGTATCTTCTGTTGAAGATCCAAATAAATAAAATAAAAACGCAATGAATAGTCTGCACTTATAAGCGGTATTTGAGATATTCAAGAATGAAATAATTAGTTAAGCAAACTCAGAAAAAGCTTCTAAGTTTGATTTTGTATTGTAAGATCAGTTAAATTGCGTTGTGCAATATTAAACAGAGACTCTTATACTTAGTAGGTGTTAGAAGAAGTGCAAGTTTTTCAGCGATAATTTCCTGTACCTACACGACATACAACATTTTACCAATTTTGAAATTATCTAGTGTAGATCGTGACGAAGCGTACGTTAAAAATACATTATATAGAAAAAATAGCTTTAGCCCGCGACTTCATCTGCGTTAAATTAGTAATTCCACCCCCCTTTTCCTTTTAAGGGCTGATTTCCGGGATGTAAAACTATCTCTATACAAAATGTCATCTATATCGGTTAAGCGGTATAACCGTTAAAAGGTAACAGATAGACAGACACACTTTCGCATTTATAATATTAGTAAGGATACAAGAGGTCTTCGGCGGGAACTTGATCACTCGTACAAACGTAGTAGGTGATAGAATATTAATAATACAACAAATATCTTCTTTTTAATACCGTTTCAAAATGTCAACCAATTCAATTTCATCATCATCAACCCATTCACTGTCCCACTACTGGGCATGGGTCTCCTCTCATTTGAGAAGAACCACCCTATTGCGGTTGGGCAGACTTCACACGCCATCGAGGGAAACTATCAGGCAATTTAATTTAATAGTATTTATTTAGTTTATATTGTTTTCGTCGCCATCTATCAATATCAGAATTTGATAGTTGGATCAATGGCTCACATTTTGTTTTCATACATTATTAAAAACTAGCTTATGCCCGCGACTTCCTCCGAGTAGAAATTTCTACCCTCGTTTTCCCTCCCTCTAAGAATAATTTCCGGGATATAACTGTCCTATATCCTACCCTGGGATTGGAAACTATCTCGCGGAAACTATATCGCTCAAACGGATAAAGCGTGAAGAGGTAACAGATGATATTCTTCCACATTAATAATATTAGTATAGTACAAGTAGTAGCAGCATAGTAGTCCATACGCGATGGATATCTTATCTTATATATAAAAATCTCGTGTCACAGTGTTTGTCGCTGAAGTTCTACGCAACGGCTACACGGATTATTATAAAATTTTGTATGTATATTTGGTAGGTCTTGAGAATCGGCCGTAGGCTATTTTTCACGCCCCTAGATGTTAAGGATGTCACTCACCAGAATATTCTTTTTTTCGGTTTTTTTAATTATTTGGCATTAAAAAATACTTATAACGCAAAATTTTCCACTCTTCTACCACCAACCCCAAAACAACGTTTGCTGGGTCAGCTAGTAGATGTATAAAATTCAAATCGAAATAAATTATGACCAGTAAAACTGATTTAATTACAAACATAAATTACATACAATAGTTTCACGGAAACTGTATATACCTACCTACACATGACCTCTTGTTCCACAGTCTCAAGTTTCCTTATAACTTGAGAATAATATGATTCCGATTTCCATACGTTTTTCGGCCATTGTTTTATATTAGGTACATCGATAATAATATAATCTCACATAGAATCTGAACTAACAACTTGTTATTGTATGCAGGTATGTTGTTATTTTTTAACTACTTTATGCTAATTTTTTAAACGGTCAAGTGTGAGCAGTATTGTTAAATTCAAACTATTAATTTCCATCCGTTTGTTGCAATTGCGCGTCTTAGCGGCTGGAATTTTATGAGTTTTGGTATATAAAGATAGAGAATTGTTCATGATTTTTTGGTGTATTGATAAGTATTTTCGTGAACGAAAAAGGCGTCGTTGTGTGTATATGTATGTATTTATTTAAGGATACTTCAATGAAGTTATAATTAATTAAAATACTTTTCCGTAATTTAAACAATACGTAAGTACTATCATCCACTCCATATTATGTACGCTCTATAATCGATAAGAACCTACATATATATATTTTATTATTAAGTATAATTATGTATTTTTTATTATTAAGTATTTTTAAGGTTCCATTAAATAGTGTAGTTGGCTTCGGCCGTTCTATTTAATGTAAATAATAAAAAATAAAATAAATAAATACCTTGAGGCGATTTGGATTATATCGACTGATTCTAGAGATCTAGAGATCGATTATAGAGAGTCTCCTGAAGAAACTACTGACTAGATTATCCTCTTAGGATGCAAGAGTAGCTGCTTCTATGGAAGAAGTACTACCCAGTACAACGTAAGATAAGATAATTCATATGTTTATAGTCGATTGACCACTAGAGATCTACAGGACAACACGAAAGAAATGTAAGTAACTTATAATTCCTTTTCAGTAAAATTATCATAACCGTGCTTTACCATAACTTAAATATACCTACACATAACATGAAGACTCTCAATACCTCAGGCTGTCCGTGACCATGGATGTATTACTGGATCCGAAACGTCAGGATTAAGAAACATTACTTTATTATAAAATACTTCTTTATTATACTGTAATAAAAATCCATAAAAGTAATATTATTTTAATACTTTACCTGTTCATAGATAGGTAGATAGAATATACTTTATTGTACACCATATAAACAATTATACATTACATTAATATCTTAAAATTGAATGAAATAAGGGTACAATGGGGTTAAATAAGGGTTTTTACCTGTTCCTTCATTTAAAGTCGGGGTTTTTTGACAGAATTATTATTAAGACTGATGAGAGAGGAAACTACAAAGGAACATAAAAAAACTAGCTGATATTTTTAAATTTATGTATCCTACATTAGATGTATCAGGTAATTACGTCTCAGCTTGTATGTAGGTACTTAAGTGTTATAGTTTTTATCGTTGTCACTTAATCATCAACATCACTAGATGTCAGGGTCGACTTCCAGATTAACTCAATCTAACTTAATATGAGTAACGTTTCGTTACTGTCAAACACTGCAAATAAAAAAAAACAACTTCATAATTCATTTTCCTGTCTCGTTGATCTCACTGAGCAAAAGGAATTCAATTCCCAGGTTGAGTTAAAGTGTAATAGGTTTTCTATCCAACTCTTGGTAGCTGATTGGAGTTTGCATTCCTGTCCAGTTGATGGCAATACACTTGCCCCAAAATAGAAGTATGGTACCTACCTAAAACACACCGGTGAAATGTCGGTATACATTAGTACACCTCTGCCTAACCTGTCGGGGACGACAAGTGGTATATGCACTATGCAGATACATCTGCAGATTATCAGGCAGATAACATAGACAATTTCGAATTCAAAAAAGGAACTCTATAATATATCAGTTCCGTTCCGTGATCGGATCGCAGCGGCCGTGACATTACGGTGCCGCCGGACGGAGCAATGTGATCATACTCTACAATACTTCTGATACTTCAACTGTTATTGTTTTTTTTTATTCACAAGTACCGGTATAGTTTAGAGATCACGATATTGGCATATGTGTATAGGTGTATCGGTTTGGTTTACAAAATTGCAACATTAATATAGCTTTAATAAAATATTTTTGTTCTTACTGTTTTCTTAAACTTACGCGAATATTCGACGTTGATTAACACTACTTTTTCATGTTAATATTAATTGTTAGTTCTAAAGTACTAACAATTCGTCAATTATTTATTTTAAACATAGAGCTAAAACAACATACTGAAATTCCGTTCAAACCCGTAGCCATAAATAGACAAGAGAAGGAAGGACATAGTTTGTAACCTCAAACCAAACATGCGTTCATCAATAGGTAAATTGGTATTATATGTTAGTATGGTGTTGGTAGAATAGGATGCGTAGAGTAGGTGTTCATCATCATCTTCATCATCATAAGTGTCATCAATCTAATTATTGCCACTGCTGTACTGCTGGGTACGGGTCTCCTCTCATTTTTTCATTTCCTCCTATAGTCCAAGTCCAAAATAGTTCTTCAACGAAGTACAAAAAAAGCATTCGCCGATTCACCCCTTGATGCGAAACGACCAATTCAAAACGGGTGTTTCCGCGATACACACCGTGGTCCCAACAGCCCATCATCGACGAGACCCATAATTGCACGGTTCCAAGTTAATCTTATGGAATAGAATCCTTGAATAAAGTTGAAATCTTATGGCAAGAAACTCCATAGACAGACAGTCTTTTAACATCAAAGTATTACAATCTTCATTGATGTCAAAATGCTCCTCAGTCCTTAAATTAAATAAGTAGGTAAACTGACCATTGCGACGTAGCACGTAACTGAGATGTTGGCGGCCTGCCATGGAGCATCGTGTTAATCCATACTAATATTATAAATGCGAAAGTATGTATGTCTGTCTGTCCTTCACGCTTAAACGCATGGCAAACAAAGCATGGAGATAGGTTGAGTCCAGGGAAAGGACAAATGATAGATATTTATCCCGAAAATCATCTCTAATGGATTGTGTGAAGGTCCTAAGGAATGTGGAAATTTGTATGCAGATTGATGAAAAAGCAAGTTGGATAAAAATAAGGTACCTAAAGTACTAACTCTACGCAGACGAAATCGCGGGCAAAACCTGGTGCTTGAACTTATATTGTAAATATCTTCTCACATATTGTATTATGTATGGATATAAATAGCGAGTGTATTGAATAAGTAACAACGAAAATATATAAAGAAACTAGCTGACCCAACAAACGTTGTTTTGCCACATTTTAGAAGTTGATGGTAGAAAAGTGAAAATTTGGGTTTATAAGTATTTATTAATGCCATTGTCAAGAAAAAGTTGTGAGGGACATCCTTATCACCTAAGGGTGTAAAATAAACTACGACCGATTCTCAAACCTACCAAATATACAGGTACAGAATTTCATAATAATCCGTCTAGCGGTTTCGGAGGAGTTCAGCTACAAACACCGTTACACGACATTTTTAAACATAAGATAATTTAAACATTAAGTTTTATTTATGGCTGATACCATGTTTTGGATGAAATGGTTACTACCCCCTCCCCTCCAGCCAAGCTTCGTAATTTTTTCTCTCACTTCTTCTTTCTTTATCTTCTATTATAAAATAACACTCTTTGTTCTGGAAAGAAAATCCAAAAATCTTAATAACCGCGCTCGAGTTTGAGATCAATTATTTATCATAAAATAATAATGAATTAAATTACTTACTTACTTACTGACTTAACGATCATAATATAGTAATATTCATCACTATAGCAGAAATTACTCTTTCTCTCTCTCTAGTCTCTGTAGAGAAAATAAAAAATGTACAAACGTAAAACAAAATTCATATTTTAAATAGCAACAACGGTGGTATTATTTAATAAACGTCCTTAATCATTCGGCTTTAAGTTTAATTGCTGTATAAACAATAAATTATGCACTCGATATCAAGGTCCATGATCATACAATTAAATGGACCAACAAAACAATGACCCTGTTTGGCCGGAACACGTTGAAGGCATCTAGAGTATGACTCAAACATTTGATTAAGCATATCAAGGTACCTACTTAATTCGCAGGTTGGCAAGCATAATTAATATCACTCATATGCCTAAACTTATAAAGTTTGTTGTTGCATTGACGTGTATTCCTAGAAACATAATCACATACCATCACGCCTGTCTTCCCCGAAGAGTAAGGCAGAGGTGTACTAAATGTACACCCACGTTTCGCCGGTATGCTTTTGGTCCCACGTAAGCGAGCCTATTGCCATTTACCGGGCACAAATCCAAACTCCGAGCTGAGAACTGAGAATTTCATAAAAAACTCCAATAACATTTTGCTCGACCTGGCACTCGAACCCAAGACCTCCTGCTCGGCAGTCGCACTGTACGACCACTAGACCAACGAGGCAGTTAATTATCCACATAGTCAAAGAAAAATATATTTTATTTATGGAAATAAGGGAGCCTATATATTCTAGCTGGTACATGACTCCTTTTAAGGTACATAAAAAATATGGACTCTTAGGCCATAATTTTTTTTTTGATTGAAAATCAATAGTAATATAAATATTGTAAAAGAAGTGCTAATGTTATTTGACGACCCTATTAGCACAGATGTATTAATGACTGCCCTTTGCGATAAGGGTCCTGAGCTGGAATCCCGCTAGGGGTTGTGTGATGTATGTATTTACAAAAAAAAAAATATGTCGTGTATCAATCATCCAGTATCCGTAACACAAGCCTCGTTGCTTAGCTCGGAACTACATGGCACTGTGTCATAATAAAGTGATCGGTCTTTATTTTCGCAATAATCACACTGATTTCTTACACTTACAAGAATATTGTGAGAACTATTAGACGATGAAATAAATCCCAAGCAAAGTTACGTATCTGGCGGGGCAGTGCCACGAGGTCCCCATTCTCGAGGGGCCCCAAAAACCCATAACCCTGTACATAGTAACAGTTATGCAGGGTTTTTTTGCACCCTTTTTTGGGCCCTTGGTCGCCTAGCTACGCTACTGCAGGATGGCATACATACAATCTACATAGTTTTATTTCAATAACATTTACGTAGATTTTTTCACTACTAATTGTATGAGAAAATTTTGACTAAACCAACACCGAATTAATATATTATTTTCTAAAATATTCTTAACAGATATTAAATATTATGAAGGTACTTAAATATTAATATACGTAAACACTAAACTAACGTGATAAATGATGACCTAACCCTTAATCTGAGGAACAGAATCATAAGACATTGTAATATATTTTTTAATCCGAGGCATTTAATATTTGTCGTATTTCATCTTTTTCAAGAGTGTCACAGACCTCTTTAATACCTACTTATAGATAATTTAATGTGTTATTAAAGTATTGTATTCAATGAGATTAAGTTATATTTCATGTAAATAAACATTATTCAAAGGATTAAATGAAGAAAGATAATTATATACTTTGTATAGTTTTTATTTATGTGGGTTACCAATGTTATTGCCAATTGTCCGAATGGTAACTCAAGGTACGTGATTCGTTTTATTTTTTGCGATCGTAAAATATACCGTGTTACGTAATGTTATGTATATTTATGAAGTGTCTTATTTTTGTAATGGTCGTAAACATTCCCAAACATGAGGTCTTCGGTTCGATACCCAGGACGAGATGTATTATTGGGTTTTTTTTTAATTCTCCGTAAAGTAAACCTACTTTTTACGGATTTTACCGCGGTATATTGATATTATTTTAACCCGACGTTTCGGATCCTTTACAGCAAGGATCGTCTTGATTAACTTCAAGACGACCAACAGCCCCTCAGTCGGCCCGTGACCATGGATGCTGTAAAGGATCCGAAACGTCGGGTAAAAAACAATATCAATATACAAAGTAGTTTTATTTCAATGTCTAAATAAAACCCAAAACACGCCCAAACCACTGACTTTTCGGAAGTTATGTATATTTATATATAGTTATTTATCACATGCTCCAAACGGTGAAAGATAACATCGTTAAGAAACCTGTATGTTTGAGAGATTTTCTTGATGGTATATAATGTCTACCAACCTGCAGTAGGCTAATATGGTTGATGATAATAGTTTTTGTGATACCTAGTTATATAATATTAAAAAAAAGTATAAAACTGCTTATTTCCCTAATAATAATGAACAATATTACAAATCAAAAGTTAAAATAACAATATGAGTTAAGAATTTGGAAATAAATTCGTTAATGGTGAAGCTAACGTACGTACTTCCAAATCAGCCACTGTGGGCGAAGACGCGGGTAATAGTAAGTTATTTAAAGATTTTTGGTTTCAATCCATTTTTATTTGACTGTACTTTGACAGTGCGCGCGAGTTGACGACAAAAAAAATAGGTAAAATAGGAAGGTGCCAACTCGCGCGACGAATGAGTCAAATTCGCGTACCTAAGTGTAAGAAATCAATATTCTCTGTAAAAGCTTGGAGTTTAGATTTATTCCCCGGTAATGGGAATAGGTTTGTCACCCATAAAATAAAATAGAATAAATAAATAAAATTGTGCAGTATATCAAATTGTTTCTTTTTCTCTACCTTCGAGTACACTATGGGAGATCTTAATTTGTAGGTTTCTTAACAACAATTTCCTTTACCTGAATTAAGTAGATGATATTTTATTTCATATATACGCTGAGCTTGGTAATCTTCTCGCCGTTATTCAATTTATTTACTTTTCTTTATTTTTAAGGAATGATATGTATTTTTTCTCTTCATATTGGTTATTAATTAAAATCTATATTTAGAACAAAATGTCAAGTTATCATTAGACCCCGCCGGGGTTGTGGTGCATGCTTTTGCGACTCCCCGAGGCCCCGGTAAAATGATTGGTGACGTTGACGGGTGCGGTTTTTTAGTCGGTAAACTCCGCTCAGGCGGAGTCCGACACATCCTGTCGCCTCCCCAGGCGACGGGAAGGTCCGTAAAGGATTTTTCAGCACTTAAAAAAAAAGTCATCATTAGGTAGCAAAACTATTTCTTGAAATTATATTATTTACAGATAAAACTAGGATATTACATAAAATGTTGACGGTGATGATACGACAATCTTTCGCGGAATCTTATCTATCATCGGCTACGCACGCGGCTCTGCTTATCTCCATTGGGAAAACGTATTATTTTGCTCACATCAGTATAATATACAATACATAAAATGTCGTTCTCCGGCAAGAAATTTCGAAGAGTCCGCTGTGAAAATATCGACGAGTTAATCAAAGCAACAAGTGAGTTTTAATCTGTGAGTTTTTTTCTGTGTCGTTTATTGTGCGCAAATGCATAGTGACTTTGGTGAATCAATTTATCTTGTTGATAATAACTAATGATAGTCATTATTGAATAATTTCATGCGTATGACTTTATAAATTGTAATTCTCATGTGTCTTAGGTATTTATGTCGTTAATTTCTATTTTCGTTTGTATTATAATGTAAATGTATTTTGAACGCGATAAAATCCTTAAAAAGTTTATTCCAATGTCTAATATTCGCTTAGATATGTAAAAAATCTAAAAAAACCGTTTAATTGTTGCAACAATAGCCTTAATACCTTGTAATAAAACTAAATATTAAATTGCGTAAAAGGTGCGTAACACCCTATTATTACACCAAATAAAATCATTGGTGCAAAGTTATTCAGATATCCGTTTACAATACCATTCATAGTTCGTGACTAATAAACGACTTTGTGTATATAGGCCTGTTTGATACGGAAAACCACCTACTGAAATTCGTAATACTGAGAAAAGATACCATATCTCTACTACACCTTATTGAATATTTATGACTCACTAAATTTACATTATTATATAAATATTAATAAACTTTAACTATGTGTGACTATAATTAGTGTTTATCTTTAATGAATGGATTGGTAATCCAAATTCAGAATATACATTTACATTTTGGTCGATGTCATTGGCTAAATATTCATATAACAAAATGAGAGGCATCTGTTGTTTTGTTTAGGCAGATTTTTGAATTTCCGTATTTGTGTATGTGAGATTTTGTAAACGTTTCCGTAATACCATAAGTATAAATACCTCGGTGGAGGGAGAAGTACTAGAGTGCAAAATTAAATATTTTTCACGTTGCATGGGGGAGGATCATGGTTGCAACACGCCGTGTCAATATCAGGGCGAAAAGGGGTGATCTGAAGTTTTGCTGTGGGCCAGGTATCGGGTGTACTCCTTATCACATGGAGCCTAAAGATGGAGACACTTCTAGAGGACATCTAGAGGAGTAGGAAAAGTGACCCCAGGGGAGACAACAGCCAAGTACCCACGTGCTGTAGACCGAGGATTAAGCCCCATTACTCAGATGCGCCATTTAGGCTTTCTGCTGGGCGTTCTAGAGTTGGTATTTCAGGACCCAGGGACCTATCTTAACGGGTGCTGATGACCACCAGGGTGGGTTTAGTGATGTAAGATGCTCATACTCCCCGGAATCTTCAATAGAGATCGAGTACCATTTAAAGGATGGGTAGGTACGGTAAGGACTCCGTAGATGTACCATACCGTGGTCTATAACCGTTCCGAATAAAGTTTGTTATTTTAATAGCATTTTTCTTTATAGACACAAATGAGAACCTAATCCTGATGTTAAAGAACAACGCGCCAATATTCTCATTCACACGGATAAACGACTCCACGTTCAACTTCGCGCTGCAGATGCAAAACAAGACCATGACACACGACATCACGCTGGGAGAGGAACACGAGATGGAGAGGAGAGACGGCTCAAAGGTTTGTAACCTAGGAATTTGAATTTTATTTTTACAATAATAAGACAGATAATTAGTCTACCACCAAATCTCCTGATTGTATACCACTTCTGTTTGAATATTAAGATTAATTTACCTTTCTAAATATTCTGCATGTCATATAATTCATTGTAACTATGATTAAATGTTATTTATTTAAAATTTGAACACTGGGTGAACAAACTGACAGTTCATAGTTGTTAAATAAAACTACGAACGCACCTCTGACTTCTTAAAATCCCAAGGAAACATGTTAAAATAATTTTCTCGTGATGTGAAGTATGGACATAATAGGTTATCATTTTGGGCTATGTCTTAACCCTGTTGGCCTCTGAGAAATCCCATGCCAACAAGCAAGCATCAACATTTTCAAGTTTCAACAAAAAAATACAAAAGCAAGTTCAACTTTATCATTTTATTTTATTCTGCTAGTTACAATTCTGAGTTCTAAATAGTTATGAATATCGAGCCTATCAGGAAGTTCAAAATCATAATCAACCACAAATTAAACGGAATAGACCGAACAGACGTATACGAGAGAAATCACTTTTTTTTTTATTAATTTTAAGGTCAAAATCACATACACCTTGGAAAGCGAAAACGTATTGAAGCAAGTGATCACACCGAGAGAGGGCAGGATAGCATACTTCCGAAGAGAATTCGGTGACAAGGAAGCTAAAATGGTAAGGACCACATAATTTAGACTAAAGTCAAACTCAGAATATAAGTTATTCAAAGTAAGACAAATTTGACTGGAAGACGCAGCGTGGATAAGGCAAGGTGGACTGACGACCTGGTAAAGGTCGCTGGAATCCGCTGGATGCGGGCGGCACATGACCGGTCGTTGTGGTGATCCTTGGGGGAGACCTACGTCCAGCAGTAGAGGTCTAACGATTAATATAATGATGATGATGAAGACAAATTTCGCTAGCTCTTATTGAACGGCGACACTGAATATAGCTCCCAAAAACGAACTTCGCAGTGCTTTTTGCTGGGGAAAAGAAGCTGCGCGACAATTTCTCCAGATACGGACAGTCGAAAACACTAAGAAAGTTTTATGGAAGTTTCAACTTAGGGAAAATATAAAAATAAGAGTAAGTGAGCTACTTTACCTCAATTGCGTGGGAAAGGTGGGAACGGGGGAGAAAAACCGCGAGTAACAGCTTGTGCTCTAATATTATCTTATATTTTCACAGACAATCAGAATGGAAGGCGCTGATGTAGAAGCAACTGTATATTACGAACAAGTTGAATAAAAGGGGACTTGAATCCTGTAATTTGCGGCTACTACCCTAATAAGAAGGCACACACGCATTACATTGTTTTGTTGGATAAGCGTATATTATATTGTAAATGTTTGTTTTAAGTTATAGCTATAAAAAATGTAACTGATAATCAATTGAATTGTTATTTAATTCATTCATTCATATTCATCATTGTTGGAACGTTCTCCTATTTTGGTGTCCGGTTCAATCTAACTTCCATTTTCATTTAAGGAATGAGATGGCGCTATCGGACCTGTAAAGCACCATCCCTCTCTTATAACCTGTTGTTGTACGGCAAAGTATTAGTTATACGGCAACTGGCTAGCTTGGTAGCTGGCTGGAACCTGACACCAGATGTCAGTATTTTACATGAAACAGACCCGATTACTGAGCTTTGATTTAATATTGTTAGTAATATGTACCTAGTATATTAGTCCCACCAACCCGCAGTAAGCTAGCTACCACGCTAGCTTAGATAGCCACCAGGACTATAGTCTAATCCCTCTCAAATGAGAGGAGACCCGTGCCCAGCAGTGTGACAATAATAGGTTGATAATGATGATGATGATGATATTAGTTCTATCCGTGAACAGAAGGTTATAATAAATAAAGAATCCCTAACGGAGATCCGTGTTAACTAATCGTATAATCAATATAAGTCATATATTTAACATCAAACATTATCATAATCTCGTTCACAATTACACCATCGTCCCATAACTCACCGTGACCATTATCCGAACGATACGGCCGTCGTATTACCATAATTACGTCACACCTGAGCTTATAAGCCACGCCCCCACCCATTGTCTATGCTCTAGAAATCTAGTGTGCCTATCTGAAATTATAAGGCTGTGAAATATGTGTCTATACATGCAAATGATGTGTGCATTTGGTAATGAGGTAGGTAAGTATATAACATGTGAGATTTTCGCGTTATTCGATTTTTCATACTCAATTTTTTTTTATTTCATGTGTTTTGTACGGTTAGAACGGTAGCCTAATCTCTCTCAAATAAGAAGAGAACACGTGCTCAGCAGTGAGACAATAATTAATTGTGTTGACGATGGTACCTATATAGAAACAAAATAGCGCTTTGTGTGTGACATAGCAAAGAACGGGATCTCGGGAAAAAGGAATTTAGGGACTGGTCATTTTAAACATACAAACATGTTAAAAAGCTACATCTCTCTCCTTCGGTTCTGCTCGGCCGCTGTACGTAGTAAGTATGATTAGTTTACTGTGATTTAAGCGTACTAATCTATCTATATTATATATATATAAAAGGAGAAGCTGGCTGACTGAATGACTGACTGACTGACTGACTGACTGACTGACATATCCACGCAGGGCCTAAACTATAAGGGTTAGAAACTTGAAATTTTGCACAGGGATTCCTTTTATAACGTAGGGGAGCACTAAGAAAGGAATTTTGAAAATTCACCCCCTAAGTGGGTAAAACGGGGGTGTAAGGTTAGTATGTAACTTGGCTGTTTTTGAAGTTATTCAATCGAAATTCGGTTTAAAGGTTTTTCATTGAAAGTTATGAAACAGGTGTAAAAATTTTTTTTTCAATAATCATCCTTTAAAGGGGTAAAATGGGGGTGCAAAGTTAATATGAAATTTCTTTGAATTTCAATGAAACTTGGCGAGTGTTTTAAAAAGAGATCGAGAATTATGTTGGAGGTGATATCAATACTCCTTAGTGCTTTTGATTTAAATTACTTTTTATTTTGACACATGCTTGAAAACTCAATCCGATTTTATTCAAAGAGGTTGAACTCACATAAAAGCTTTATGCAATGCAAATATTTTATTATCCTTAAAATTGGAATTTCTGTTTGTAATTTCATATATAAAAGTATATATGCGGTAATTACACAAAAAAATAATTTCTAAAATGTTTGTCTGTCTCTCCCTTCGTTCCTTCTAATTGCTGCAACAGCTGGACCGATTTTGTAGGGACTTGCACCATCGTTATAAGGAGTAACTTAGGCTACCTTAATTTAAGAACAAGAAACGAATTAGAGTTCCGTATGACTTAACGCGGGAGCTGACCAATGCATGAATATGAACATTAAATTTTTCGTTAAATTTCACGCGGACGAAGTCGCGGGTAACAGCTAGTTACTTATATTATAGTAACTAAAGACCTATGTTTTAATGCCTCGGAAGTACATGGTAACATAGTAGTATAGAGCTGTGGTAGCCTAGTGGTGTGACCAGTAGACTGAGATGTCAAAGGTCTCGAGTTCGAACCCAAGGCAGGCACCACTGACTTTTCGGAAGTTATGTGCGTATTTATCACAAGCTCAAACGGTGAAGGAAAACATCGTGAGGAAACCTGCATGCTTGAGAGATTTGTCTCGCTGCCATGTGAAGTCTGCCAACCCGCAGTAGGCTAGCGTGGTGGACTATAGCCTAATCCCTCTCAAATGAGAGGAGACCCGTGCTCAGCAGTGGGACGTTAATGGGTTGATGATGATGACATGGTAATATCTCTAGGCTCTCACAACTCAAACAACACATGCATTTTTTCAATACTTATACGAGATAATCCTCAGTACATTCACGCACAGTACTCAAGATCAATGTAGGTCAGTAGCGTAGCCTTTTGCGGCCAGTGCAATGTAAGCCTTAATGAACGCATGCCGCGCCCCGGGCAAGTGACACTTAGGGCCGTCAAACTGCCATAATCTTAAGGTGGAAGCTTCACGGTATAGCGTGGAGCTTCCACCTTAAATAACACCTCTGGCTAACCACAGAACAACTGGAGTGGTCTCTCTGACTTCAACGCATTTTTAAGCATTTAGTTAGATCTTCTATTAATTTTGATATTTTATTATATTCTAGAGCTCCATATCTTTATCTTATGCTGAAATTCTCTCAGAATAATTAAAAAAACCGGCTTTGAAATCAATGTTTTTTTTTAATAAGAATAGGTACTAAAAGCTTTGTATGATTAATTGTTAACTCTGAAAGAATAGGTCCGTCGAAAACTATTAACAGACTATACATACAAAGTAGTACCTACTTAAAGGAAAAATGGATTAATTCTCAACAAATATCAGCTTTGATGCCTATAGTACTTACGAGCAATAATTTTAACTCTATAAAATATTATCATGGAAATTATTTTCTTCTGATATCTTATTTTAATCGCGGTGGTCACAAGGAGACTGTCGTCCCGCAACCAAGATAGTTAATATTATTATAACTCGATACTATTTTACACACCCTGATATTAATAAAAAAAGTAATTGAAAGGCTGGCGTATTTTTCGGACAAAGAATTAGCATTGCCATTCAACGTGGCAATGCCGCCAGTCTTCTGGGCACTCTACCCCCTGATAGCGTCGGGGACGTGTTTTTTGACGCCCTATAACTTCTTTTTTTTTTTTTTTTTTTAAGTCTGTAAATAGTCGTTTTTAATTAATCTTGTCTTGTGTTATGATTGTCAGAATAATTATTATATATTTAATTAATTAAAGAATTATATTGAAAGGTTGTAGAAAGTTATTCGAACATTAAACAATGATTCATTTTGATTCAGGTGTTAGTGCCAACCCTACACAAGAAATGCGTATGACTCGTACTCATAATCATGGCATTAACCTTATCGGACAATGACAAACCCCGCAGTTTAAATACACGACTCACTAAACGTAACCGCATTAATTGTTAGATAACCAGTCGGAGGGATTAAAACGTAACATAAAGAATATAGCATACTAGCGACTCGTCCCTGCTTCACGTGGGTAGATTTTTTTATGGCAAACGAGCAGGCGGCTCACCTGATGGTAAGTGATGACCGCCGCCCATGGACATTCGCAACACCAGAGGCATGCAAATGCGTTGCGAAACCCCTTAAAAACCGTTCAGGTTTCTTAAATAGGGAGTTACTGAACTCGCAGCAAACGGAATTCCCATGCTGTGAGAATAGTCACTCCCCCAATGAGCTCTGGCAACCTTACTCACTCGCAGAAAGACAACTATTGTTGATTCACTGCGTTCTTCTGTAAGGTGGAGGTACTTCCCCAGTCGAGCAGGTCAAGATTTAGGTATTTAGTAGGTATTGTAGATATTAAAAAAAATATAAACTTCGTCGAGAGACGGAGAGTCGGATCCCTCATCGTTTTAAATAAAATATAGCCTATATTCATCACCGATAGCGTAACATTCTAATAGTGAAATAATTCTTCAGATAGATCCAGTAGTTTCTACCCTATTCAATACAAACAAACAAAAAATCTAATATATTTATATTGATAAAATATCTATTTTCTTATTTAAATGCTTTTGTAGCTTTTGTAAAGCTCGAGCACACCCGTAGAAGATACGTAAGCCAAAAGAATACTGCTAAAGTCCTAAAAGTCCGCAAACAGGCCTTGACTTTATTGCACGCGTAACATTATCATTATAGACACGAATTAACTGTGTCGACATTTATTTTTTAAATTAACTAAACTTATTCTTGTCCTTTCTCTTCATTTTCTTGTATTTTCATCCCATTTTGTAAAGTTCCAAATTCCAGTTCCCAATTTATACACAATTCAGTAAAATTCCTGCAATATGTATATGCATCTTCCCAGGCTGACTATACCTTTATTATTATGTCCCATTTATAAATGTATATTAACTATACCAATATATATATAACTATACCAATATATATGGATATAAAACCATCGCATACAGTGCATTACCGTATGCAAAGTAAAACTAGTTCAATTAAGTATCAGAAATCCCACAACATGTTAATACTAATGAAGTTGCTAAGGTGTGGCAACGAAAACAACAGACACTTGCATTCGATATCTACAATTTACGCAACACATTTTGCATATAACGATATGCAGGTAAGATTTTAACGTAATACATGATAACATGTCGCCTTCGGTCAAATTTATTGTGTCGAAATTTACTCGGGACCCACATATGGTAGGTATTAAATGTGAAATAACGATTTAAACTAGACACTTGAATATATGAGACATGTAGCTAAATGGACTCTAAATTAGTTTTGTATACACATAAATATTATTACCATCGTTATTGAACAAATAAAATCTATTTAACCTCATTTATATCGAAATTCTACTCCATTTATTTTTAATTCCACGCAGGTTGCAAACTATACTACCATAAGGCCCGCCTGATGGTAAGCGATTATCGTAACCGGTGAAGTTTGCACTAGAGGTGTCATTTGCGCGTTGCTGACTTGAAGACTTAACACCATAGTCGAACTGAATTGTATTGAGTGGAAACTTCATATCCCAGAGATTTTCTCCGTTTGGAGTCTGCTAACCAGCACTACGCATGGTAGGATATAGTCTAACTTCTCTCATACTAGTAGAAGCCCCATATCCAACTAGTCAGTGGAAGGTTAAAAACAACAAACACAATAAAATTAAATGTTCATACAACATGTTGAACTGAACATGCTGCGTTGAGACAGAAAAGCATTTTCTAAACGGGCCAGTTTTCTCCGATCACATAACGCTTAGAAAGCGTCTAAGCCCTTAGCCGTACTGATCCAAATCAACACAATTGCATCAATGTCACTCGTAGTAATCCGGATTACGTCGTCTTTGGCCACTTGCGTCACAGCTGTTACGCCAGTAACACCTGTTTATTTAATTATTCTTGAAATTAACAACATTTTGACCCATTGAGGGCCTTCAAAAATATGGTTTTCACAAAATCTTTCTTTTTACCACTCGATGGCGCAGTGTATTTGCAGTCAGGTTCTGCTCCATGCGGCTCCGATTGCAGCTGGTACAGATATTTTTATGTCACCATAAAATCGTAAGAACCGTTATTTAATAATAAATTTAGACACATTTTTTTTGATAAAATGACTATGTACACATTCTTTTAACACTTAACCTCCATTTGTAACATGTCACAACGAAAATAATTATCATACAATATACTTCATTATTGTTATTATTATTAATCAATTTATTTCAGATTTCAAAACAATTGATACAAAATACACGAACAAATTACAATATTTAGTGTTAATAAAATCTTATAAACTATCTTAATCAACACCCATTGCAATACGCATCAATTTTGTTGGATTGGGCAATCCGCACGAATTACTATTATACTGTTACTACTACCTCTGAGACGCTGAAGTATGGCTACTACTTTCTTGCAAATAATCGCATGAAAATCGTCCGTTCGGGCCTTCACAAACACTACAATAGCGAGGCAATCGCATCAGCATCCCAAAGATGTTCTGGTGTAGGGTAGTGTACATCAAAAGTACACATTAAAACTATTCATTTGACAACTAACAAAACAATTTCCAGATAAAAAGTTTTGTCAAAATTACTAAACTCGGATTTATATTATAACACAGAGAGATCTAGTTCCGACCAACAACAACAACACGGTTTGTGTTACGGTTACCGGAGGGTTGATACACTTCATAGATATTTTTAAACGTGATAACGTCTTATAAATCGATACACGCATGAAAATTTGTCAATTGTCGTAAACCGAGTTTACAGACAACCAATTGTTTTTTGTAAGTAGGTACATACGTATTAAATCGCACAAACATTGGTCTTACCGGGATCCTTAACTAGTACTGGACTCAAATACGAAGATATCATATCTGAAGTGGAACAGTATTTTTCCTTTTGTAACGTTTTTTGTTTTACTAAAACATTTAAGTTAGCTTTTCATGCCATACACATTTAAATCTAAAGTCTAGATGGTAAAGAAAGGTCGAATTATTCCGAAAGTTACGTTGGCATTGACCATGATTGCTGATTCAGACATAATTGGCGGCAGTTCACACAGCCCACGCCCTTGACCAAATAAAGTATACCAAAAGATGAAACCATCAGATTTATTTTTAAATATGACATATCCGCATTTTTCTGTTAATTTTGATTAAGTAAATACTGCAAGTCTTAAAATATAAAATAATATCGAATGATTTGTTGAAATATACCATCGATAAATATTCATTCATTTAAATGCAGGTTGGAGGATAAGTAAGGAGAAAATTAGACTTTTACCGTTTTAAAAATAATATTTATTGTTAAGTTAGCATATCTCCATTTAAAGACTACTCATAATTATTTTAATCATGCACTTTAATAAAAGTTTACTTAACTCAATTTTATGATTTTCTCCTATATATTTATAGTTGATATCTCTCGGAGAACTGACATCCATGTCAGATATCAACTGCAGTACCTATAACCATTCAGCTCCGCTTGCCATGTTTAGACCAACGGAAGATTGGGTGTAATAGAAACACTTAAAACCACTGTGATGGGCTTGTGAATCAATACAAAATTGATATGAACGAAACATTTAGTAAATCTACAATCATTTTACTCATAGATATAATTTCTGAACATTATTTCTCACTATCAATTACCAAATTATAAAAAACAATAACTTGTTGATCTCATACACCGATTGCACAGCAATTGCACCAATCGTGCCAACAGTAATTTCACTCGTATAAAATATCAAAAACATTGTCCTACTGACATTGACATTATTTTATGTAACTTTGGACTACTCAGCCGGGGTAATTCCGTGCTCTCGGCAACGTGCCCACCCTCGTGTTGGAGGCCACGCCAGCAGGCAGGCACAACACAGGCCACAGTGGCCTTTAGCGTATTTTTTCTGTCTTGGAATCTGGATGGACTACTTTCGAAAACGTGGTGACCCAAATTTTTGTACCTGACGCACAATGTAAATCAATACTCGCGTGTCAGTTTGTCTTTGATATTATTTTTCTTATAATCAAGTATTTTGTGGTTCAATATCCAAGTCCAAGTCACCCAAAAATACGTTTATTACACGATTAGCAGTTTGATATTGTGATTTATTAAATGTTAAATAATTTCGACTTATTAAGGTCTCTTTACTATAATGTTGTTTTTTTTTTAAACTTATTCAGTATTCACATACGCAAATAACGCAAATTGAAATGTTAAAAAAATACTCTCAACCAAAGTCGAAGTATAATTATATCAGTGTAAATAACATAATTATGTAAAAACCAAAATGAAGACGAAGCGAATGACTCGATTATTTCATTCCGACTTTATTCATATTTAATACTGAGCAGGTTTTACCACGTAACTTAATTCAATTTCTACTCATAAATAAACGTACCAGTCAAATAATCAAGGTATAAATAATGCGATGTACAGATTCAATTAAAATGAACAAGTTTACGCGTTAAAATATGTCTTACACAAAACCTTATGAGGTGTGTTTAATTGTTATTGTATAATATTGTGTTAATTACGGTACCCTGAGGCAGTACCAGTCATATCTTTGGCATCCTATGTACGAGACAAGTTGCTGGAACCACTATGAATAATAGTGTAAAACTTTAATTTCGTAATTATACCCCTTTTGTCATCATTATGAATCATAAACCAGCCGGTTTTTAGTCCACCAAGTGCTGCTTTGATGTCAAACTCTATATATTATCATTATAACCAGCCAAAATATGTTCACTGCCAAACAAAGGCTTGTCCTTCAGCTTTCCACAAGCACCGGTACCATGCCGCCCTCGACCTTTACCAAGTCACCTGTCCAGCTTGTTAGTGGCAGTCGTACGCTGTTTTCAGGTGCGCAGACTCGATTCAGAGCTCTTCTACTCCAGCGGTCATAAGTTATATTACGATCTATGTGCCCCACCCGTCTTCAATAGGCTCTATTTATTTTATGATAATTCGGCTGGGGATCTTGCACTACCTACTATAATTATGTAAGTATGCCGCAATGAAATCTTTAATCTTTACTTAAGCATGTGAGTTCTTGAAGGTTTCCTTCTCCTCTTATTCTTCGAAGGTCAGTTTTGTGAGATATATTAACTCCAGAACTGACGCTCCGCAAATGGACAGGTCAGACACTAAACATAGAAGTGGGTATACCAATAAAAGCAAAAAGTACTTTGCTCTACTAATGAATTGATACAAAATTCAGTTAAGTAAACTATTATTTTATTCAAACGAACATGTCCAATAGTTTTAATATTGCAATTTTCCTTGCTGATAATACTTTACATACTTAAGTCCGAAATACATTAGGCACTTATGTTCATAACAAACTAAGTGTTGACATAATTTTGTGTAAATTACCTTTTCTAAGCAATTCTCCAACATGTAGCTATGATGTAATAAGTGTGAAATTTGTAATACTAATAAGTAATCCACAATTACGCCATAATGATTCATGTTCCTAAGCTGACTCTTGCCAAAGACCGTTAATAAAATAACTTACCTCTCGTTATTGAATTACTAATCGTGGTAGTACCACACCCTAATATCTTAATTCTTGAAGTTTATTGTGTTTACAGTTATTATTTCAATTATACATAGGCACATGACTACAAACTGCCAACAAAGTTATAGGTAAGTCAAGAGTTCGTATACAAGGCTTCACCCGTGACTTTCGCATCATGTAGCAACTGAAACGGTGAAGGAAAACATGGTGAAGCAATCTGAATACCTGCGGGCCCATTCCATCGTAGGGTCCAATGTCCAATGTCCCATGTCCAATTGTAGGGTACCTACAATGGGACAGCAAAAGATATGGAAACATGTAGAGAACCAGAGATTAGAATTCGAGATTGCGCCTGAAAGCATACATTCAACATTCAAAGATTGGTTATAAAAGCAATCAACTAAAAAACATTATTTTTATTTGTTTTACTTTAATTTAAAACGGTCGTAGATATTAGTGTAATTTATTTGTTTAATGTTTCAGTTTTTAGTTTTGATCACCTCATTATCGCAGCTTTATTGCACTTCATATAAGTATACAAAGCGTCCGCTGACCAATTTCTACGCTCCAGATACAAATGAACTACAAGGCAATATTTTCTAAACAAAGAAACAGCTCAATTTGCTGAAACTATTTCAACAATACAGTAAATATTTTGACGTTGCATCTTCAGCTATTCGGTGCGATCGTCATTACGAAAGCGTATTGGAGTAACGTGTATTGTTCGCGCGAAATGCGACCGTACCTTTGTTTCATAAGTAGAAATATGCTAATTATCTAGAGGAGTCATGAGTTACGTCGAACCACATTGAACTGCTCTCGTTGCGATTCCCAGAAAGCCTCAAAATGATTCAGTACACGCTACCGAAATAATGATAGTATTTGAGTCTAGAGTTGCAGTAATTGGGCTTTTCCCTAACGAGGTTGGTGGAATACTGACCCCGTGGATACGGAAAAGATTTATAATATTCCAGTTGGATTGGAAAACATTTTAAGCATAGTAGGCAATGAATAATTATTTTGCTAATCGCACGTCTTTCCCTCTCAAATGAAACTAGACCACAGCCAAGCAGTCGGACAGTAAAATTAATTGTTGAGATGAGCCTTATAAATGCTGGTATGATAAGTCACCAGTTTACTGTGAAGTCAAAGGTGCGAGCTCGATCCCAAGATATTAACACCTGTTCAAGAGATAAAAGAAAACGTCATGATGAAACCAAACGAAAAAAGATATTTGTTTGACGATGCTTAGTGTCAAAGGAAACCATTTAATTTTAGTCAGTCTAGAAGTTTTCCAGATTATTATTTATGACCAGACGTTGAGATCAGAAAGCTTTGGAAAGAAGGAAAAATAAAGAGAAAAATTACAGTTGCCAACAGAAGATTAATAATAAGGTTTTGAACTTTTTGGTTTCCTTATTCTTTTGTAACATAAAGTTTCCCGTCATTCCATATTGTAGTAACACAGTAGTTTTCGATTTCGTCATTTCCCGATTGTGTTGTCAGGTTTTGTCAGACAACATCGTGACGTTTATACAGGTGCACTGAATTACAACGAGCAGGATGTTTGTAAATGTGAAGGGGATCGTATTGTAAGGACACAGATATAAATAAGTTTACATACAAATTATACTACACCAAATAGGTATAACTGGTCTGGTCTGCTGCTCACGTTTGGCATCCTGAAGACTTCCGCACCCTGTCATTGACTGCGTGACTGTAGAATGCTTCATTGGAGATTCCGGGTACATGTCTGAATAATCACAGTCAAATAGGTGGTAATACATACATATACGCGGCCAATGAACTTAATTGAAATAAGATATTTTCTGATATGTTGATTTTTGTTAATATCACTGAGGTAAAATATTTAAGTACTGTAATGTTAGGGTAAGATAGTGCTTTAAAGGTTTAATAACGCCATCCCACGACGCCATCCGTGAGAAATAGAGTCTATATTACTATAACTCGCCCAGTAAATATTACCCTCCAATCTAGGACTATATAAAATTTTTATTTCACAGCGGTTTATCAACAGAATATTATTCGGTGTTATGGTGGTACTTCCCTATAGGGTAGATATTAATTAGGTTAGGTTACGCACCAAGTAGGAATAATATTAAAATATATTTAACTCAGCTATTGTAATATGCGAAGGTAACCCAGAATCTTTAAATAGCTCCGTTTTTCCATAACATAATTTTTTAAACGTAATCATAGTATTATAAAAAAAAGTTGATAATAACATATAATGTTCGTAATAAATTATAAGAGTTTTGTGGCCAATAAAATAGAGACATAGATAGTAATGAATTCTTACCACCATAATATTAATAAAAATTACTTAACCATCCTAAAATTTAAAATTGTACCAATATAATTATATAGAATTATAACAAAGGGAATGAATTCTATTATCAAGCAATGAAATATTAAATTGAACCATAAAATCATAATTGTATAGGTTCGGAGATAGTATAATCCTATTTGTTACGTTAATCCCAGATAAATTAATATTATATGCAGGCATGACTGAGATCAGACGGTCACGTACTATTTTGGTACATGGACGGTGTCGTAACCGCACATGTATGAATTTCTCGCATAGATAGTGTTTCTATGAGCGATCTTGTCACTTAAACTGGAACGCGATGTTGTGCAAAATCGCAGGTGTGTTCTGTGCTAGCCGGTTTGGAACGCGTGGGGCAAGGCTAGAGAGATGGCGGACTTGAGACTTGTTTTTTTTTTTTGTTTTTTTTACCCTTCTGTATATTCATACTAATATTATAAATACAATGGTGTGTCTGTCTGTCAGCTACCTCTTCAGGCTCTTCATGCCGCTGAATCGCTTTAGATAAGATTTAGTAAGATGATAGTTTGAGTCCCGCGGAAGGACAACGGATATAATTTCCGGGACTCATACTATCTCCATACAAAATTTCATCTTAATCGGTTCGGCGGTTTAACGTGAAAAGGTAACAAAGAGACAGACAGAAATAAAAATAGATAGATCCATTTTCGCATTTATAATTTTTATAACAAATTATTTATAATATGGATATAATGGCTTATATAATTGTATACAAGTGTCATTTATTTATTTGGCATAAACGAACAGTAATACATTGTGTCTTATCTAAAGAATCACGTAACAATAATTTTAATGTGAAACTCACACCGTTTTCCGAAGAATACCATACCGTACTATGTCATCTAGGTATATTGATATTGTTCAATTCCCAACGTCTCAGACCGTGATAAAATCTGTGTAGTTATTTTTAATTTCAATCACGCTTAAAGTTCTTGACATGTACCAAAAACTAAGATTAAGTTAATCCAAGTTTAAAAGTGCAAGCTTAGCAATTAGAGCGGCCATAATCCGTCAAGGTTAATAAGACACCTTTGTTTGGACGCGTTACCGCGTTACACATCCAGAGGAGAATTGATTGATATTAGAATTAATTTGTGCAATGAGCTGCGAAATTCAATACTTTAAAAGCCACTTGACTGTCTCATTATTCACGTGGTCATATTCAAGTACTCTCTACAGTAAGTCAATGGTGCGTTCCTTGGGTTCGAAGTCGAGACCTTTGATATCTCAGTCTACTGGTCATCCACAGCTCATTAATGTACCTACTATGTATAAATATATGCCTACTATGTGTAATATAGTTTCAATGTACGCAATTGGTTAACTTGGTGGCACATCACTTTTGACCCTTATATCCATAATAATAAGGATAATTGACAATCAAAAGCAAAATTTCTTTTTGTGCTTACGTCGTTTTCTATCTTACCCAACTGCGTTGCATTTTTGGGCCGTTCCATAAATCTCTCACATTTCTTAACTTTCAATACAGGTTAAAGTTACGTTGAAATTAGTTCTTATGACTTTAAGAGTTACATAATTAATGTTGGTATTTCATTGCCCGAAAAATGTCATACTTATTAACTTATTATACTGCATAGTTTTGTATAAGAAGGTTACGCAAAGGTGAATTCAACCAAATAATGAGAAAAACACTGCGTTGAAAAAGGCAAAGTACCGAATACGTACTATACATTTATCACGGGGAATGTTCCGAGGAATTGCTTAGAATCCCGGCCGCGCATCAGATAGATATCCAGCGTTCCAAAAGAGCACGATTTTAAGGCACTATCTGTCACCGGCGGTCTTTCCAAACCGATACGACCTGGGAACCTTCAACAGAGCATATTCCTTTCTGAAAGGACGACAACGCATTCACAAGCCCTCTGGTGCTGCAATTGTACATAAGCGGCGATGATGACTTACCATCAGGTGAGCTTCCTGCCCGTTTGCCCCCTTATTACCTTAAAAATGTAGATGCTTTTATTGAACCCCTACCTGTGGTCATTTTTTAAACAGGGCTTTAGAAGAACTAAGGCCTGTTTGATAACTCACGAAGTATAGAATATAATTCCTTATTATACTTACTGCTTGCCACAGTTAAACTGATCTAACTTGCTCGTTTGACACTACGCTCTAGAATTTGTAGTCTTTAAAATAAAGGTCAGCGAATATACACGGAGTTAAATAACGTCATTTTATTAAAAACAACGTTTTAGTATGATTATAGCAAGCAGGTATTTCCAGAGTAACCCGAGATTTCTGATCCTGTACTGCATTCATGGTCCAGTGACTGATGAGTCTGCCCTTGTCCATGGATGATGTAAAGGATCTAAAAGGTTCGGATTTAACCAAAGACTATAAAGTTAGATACTTGTTGGATTTAACAAAATCAATATACCAATTAATATTCTAATTAATTTCGGGGATGTGCTCATATACAAACATAATAATTAATTTAATATGTATGATTCCCTCGTTCGTCTAGTGGTTGTAAGCGACTGCTGTGCAAGAGGTCTTGGGTTAGATTCACAGGTTGAGCAAAGTGTAATTGGGTTTTTCTATGAAATTCTCAGTAACAGCTCGGGGTTTGATTGAATACCCGGTTTATGGCTATTGGCTCGTGCCCTTTTACAATGGATCTAAAAAAACATACCGGTGAAATGTGGGTATACATTGGTATTTAGTAGGTACACCTCTAGCTAACCCTTCGGAGATGATAGGCGTGATGCTATGTTTATATGTTTTTATGAATACCTACAAGTTTGCATAGATTAAAAAGCACCGGTTCCATTCAAGGAACTGTCTCCTCCAACGCCTAGACCTTCTACAAATATGGTCACGGCCGCTTTTTATTCCATGTAATCTAGTTTTGATTAAATCCTTCAAAGAGACCGAATATCATCATACCTCTCCATGTATGTCACTGGTTTATTACAGACGTTACATAAACTTTACATATTATACACATTTGTTACGTATAGACCGACCCACCTTGCAAGTAATTTATGAAATAGATTACATGCTTTGAGCCGCGTCTTTGGCCACATAAATGCTGTTGACGAATAAAAAAGATACATTTGAAAAGAGAGCTTCTTTTATCGGAATATTATCTGTCAAAATGAACTATACTTATTAATGGTCGTGAGCCTTAAAATATTGATGCCCAGGATTATATGATTTACTAATAACAAGTACCTATCTACATTATACAAGTAACTCTAACACATTGTACAATCTTAGAATCTCTAAATAAAGCTTTCTGCACGACAGCCTAGTGCAAAAAGTCTTGGAAACACCAGTTCCTTTTTGTAAAGAACTTGTATTACTTTGAGTTAAAAACGAACATTATTTTTATTATTAATAATAATATTTGACTGCTGCTGATAAGAAGATTTGACTCGTTTGTTCAATTGTTGTAAGTGCAACTGCTGAACGTAAGGGTCTTGAGTTCGATTGCCCGGTGGAGCAAAGTTTTATTGGGTTTTTCTATGAAGTTGTCAGTTAGTTGTCAGCTCGGAGTTTCGATTTATGCCCGGTTGATGATTATATTATATTATAGGAATTTCAATTGGTGCACCAGATGCAAGTCCTTCCAATAATTTATAATGAAGCATGAAAAAGTAACAAACATACGAAAAATCTCATGCAACAGTAATAAAATATAATTTATATTCGATTCGCAAATCGCGACTTGAAATCGAGTACCGACCTTGATTGCAGACTTAAATTTAATGGACGACGCCTACATCTGAACCAGATCGTTTAACATAAAACAGAAATGTTGTCCAACAGTTAAATAATATAGATTAAATATGGCCTAATTGGCTTGTTTACTAAGTTCTATATCTAGTATATCATATATGACGACAAAGAATATGATTGGTTTTTTAACTGCTTGATATTGATTTTTATGATGTCAAAATTGCGATATAGTAATATCAAAGGTTATTAAAAGTAATTGAATTGGTATCTTGTCATGACTGCGTTATATAATGCAGAGAAGAGAACTTATAAGTAAGAAGACAAAATTAAATGGTTTCACTTAATTTACGGAGTGATAGTCCACAGGATAAATAGGACTGGGTGGACTAACACCAGTTGGGCGCATAATATTAATCCCCAAATAAAAATGTCAATTAAAAAATATCCATTTATATAGGTATATCTATATTTTTATATTATGCAACAGTGCACTATAAAAACAATAAAACAAGTGAAACCTCGGCAGTAAATTACACTTACAATCGACTTTTAAACAACTAGATCATTGTAGGATGAAAAAAAACGCATATTGTGCAATCATACACGCGATCACCGCTACCCGTCTTAACATCTCACCTTACAACACTACATAGTATGCAAGTACTTATAAACAATAACATCTATATTCCCACGTTCAGACGGATGTGGGCGGCAGACCTTGAAGAAATATGTAACAGAAATTAAAAGAACTCAGACCGCATGACGTCACAAGGATCCGGGAACGAAACGTAAGTATGTTTGTTGCAATTCTTATTTCAAATGATATTCAGTTTTATGGAGTCTATCAGTATTTATGATATTCAGTTATTATATAAGTACATATGTTTATGTCTTAAGGAAGAAAATTAAGCACGAGACTAAACACATATTTCAATTCATTCGGATCACACATTGTAATGATATCGGTAAACAATTAAAATCGGTAAGTTGAATAGAATTTTAAAAAATATATTTTCATAATTAAAATTCTTTGTAAGTAACAAAGGATTTTTTAAACGTCATTCAAGTGACATCACAAGTAAATGTCAAAGACTATCCGTTAAGAATTGAATCAGCAATTAAGTAACGTAATTATTATTATGGTATTTTAATTAAAGGGAATTAAAAAATTCCTACAATGTTCTAGTTGTTTAAAAGTTGCTTGTAAGTGTAATTTACTGCCGAGGGTTCACTTGTTTTATGGTGCATTGTTGCACCTACATAAATAGATATTTTTTAAATCAGCAATTAAGTAACGTAATTATTATTATGGTATTTTAATTAAAGGGAATAAGTTAAGAGTTATAATTATTTATAAATTGTATGACAATAAAGGTATGAAAAAATAAAACGTCAAATGCGTATTACATGTACATAGGTCAGCAATTTACAGCGGAAAATGTACTACTAAAATAAAATTATCTTTACCTGCTATTTATATAGCACCTACTTAAGTATAATATTTTAGTATTGTTGTATTTCGTTAAGTCAGTTGCCTAGTCGGAAATCGTGCCTTACTGGTATAATTGCTGGCTTTTACACATCCGTCAATCATAAATCAAGAACACAATGATCTTAAAATATAATAAAATGACTATTAATAAACATTATCGTGTGAGAACTGTTATTCATAGGTAGACAGTCTAACTATGCATGAGAAATGACTCATTCTGCTAGGTAATCCCTAACTATGATATTGCAACCAAAATAAATAAAACCCAGCCCATTTTAAATTAAAGTATTTGTTCTACAACCTGTGTTTATAAAAGAGCGGTCAAGGCCGTTCAGATCAAGGAATCTGTTCGTCCGCTAAGTCATCCCATCATAGGCGTATCCGTATGTATTGTAAGATTACTTTACATGTGTATGTGTCCACAAATCTTTGGAAATAAATGTTTTTAATTTAATTTTTAATTCACATTTCCTTCAGGGGGAGGTTGGCCCCGTCCGAGGGGCCTGCCTGGCCCTGGGGTCCACCGTATGTGAATTTCTAATCGGCAGCCAACATCCTAGGGTGGGCACTGGACCATTCTGAGGTGAGCACGGCCTACCCGGCCCCTCTTCTAGATAGGCCCATGCATACCATAGAAGACAATAGTACAGTAGTCAGATGCTACTATTAACAGCGAGGATTGACGAAGACTCCTTTACATCTAACCATGGATATCCTTTAAGTGTAACATAGTAGTTTTTTGATGTTGAAGTCTTAAGGGGACCCGGGACCTCTCCATGGGTCGATGGTTACAGCTGGAGTGGTTTTAGTTAGGTAAATAATCTTTGAATATTTCCTCGCGTCGACTTATGATAAACGTTGGGGTAAAGTTGCAAAAATTCTGAAGATCAACTAAGAGAACTATTCTCTTAAGCCAGTATATTAACCGAGTAACTACATATAACACCTAACTATTGTTATAGGTTTATCGTACTACTGTACACTTTGACAGCTGCAAATTGCACCAGTGTAAAAAACTGACAGATAGGTACACTAACATACATTACCATTACGTAGCTAGATGTTATCTCATAGAGCTCTGGCGTGGGTGTAACGTCGCGGTCACTGAAAAATACTTTTGTGCTACCTAATTTAAGATAAAACTTGCTGACCCTGTTGATATGTTTTATCTTAAATTAGTTAACTGTTAGGTACGTCTATAAAATCAAAATAAAATGATTTTTTCTTTGACAACTTTTATTCTGATAGTAAATAATTACTGAGTAAGTATCCCAAAAATAGGAGTTTAATTAAAACATGTCATTATACCATGTTAAATTTCATTGAAAATAGGTAGGTTTATTAAATTATTGATTACAGTTCCTAGAAATAAGCTTCGAGTTATGTAGCTTATAAAAAATATTCGTATTGAATTAAACCTTTTTTATCAGGCGTGGGTCTAAAGGTAAATTAATAATTTAATTTAAGCTGGCCATCATTGGCAAAAGAAAATTTAGATGCCATTAAAGTTTTCTCGCTTTTTGTAGTTTTTTAGCAACAAATGGCTTTCAGACAATTTTTTCACAAAAAGCGGCCTGTATTAAATCTTGATGTAGGTAACCTTTTTATATTGAAATTTATATACGTAGATACTACTTATTACGAGTCATATACGCAAAAAAAGACCTTTTGGTGTTGGTTTTGCTTTTGTCACATTTCGAACTCGTAAATAAGAATTTATGAGTTCGTCTATTCAGAAGTAATCCATCTAATTACCTATTTAACAATCACAAATTTGTAAAAAAAGATAGGTTATAGTCAGGTATTCTAAATTATTTAACTCAATTATTTGGTCTGTTGACATATTTTTAACAAAATATTTTTTCTTACACTCCTAATTAGTACCTACGAATCGAAAGCCCTCAAGCAAATACCGATGAATCATAGAATCTACCTGTAATATTGAATTTCGGCGGCACATTAATATTCTTTGTCTGTAGATATTATGTCAAGATGGAGGACGGCTATCAGAAGTCTGCCAAAGCAGCCAAAGTACGCCGAGGTCTTACCAGCAGTGCAACTAACCTTTTGACTCATTCCTTTGTTACATGAATGCACAGTCGTAACGATTCTAATCACACTGGCCATTTGTTTTACAGAAGTCTGATTTAATGATTTAGTGCAGGCTGACTGGTTTTAATTTCACTGCAGTCTATTATAGAGCAAACGGGTCACGAACTCACAAGGCTGTGCTATCTGATGTTATAATCTAAACATGTTTATTTTTTAACCGCCGACGCCAAAAGAGGTCTTATAAGTTTGACGTGTCTATGTCTATGGTAACGTAGCTCCTATACGAATGAACCGATACTGATGCGGTTTTTATTTGTTTACAAGCTGGTGTATTTTCTTTGAGAGGTAGGGCATAGCGAGATTCCTCGCTCAAATTGAGCTGTCCGACTGGGGAAGTACCTCCGCCATACAGAAGACCGCATTGAATCAACAATATGAAGTTGTATTTCTGTGAGTAAGGTTACCAGCTGAACTCGTTGGGGGTGTGACTATTTTGACAGCATGGGTTCTGTTGCTGTTAGTTTAGTAATTCCTTATTTTAAGAAACCTTAACGTTTTCTACAGGGGTTGGCAACACATATGCAAGCCTTCTGGTATCATGGGCGGCGGTGATCACTTACCACCAGATGAGCCGCCAGCTTGTTTGCCCCCTTCATAAAAGAATATAAAAAAATTGCTACAATTTATGAGGCAGATCGTCATAACTCTTTGCTCGAGCTGGTCGAACCCAAGACCTCTTGCTCAGTCGCACCTGTGACCACTAGACCAACGAGGCAATTGTTACAATTATCTTTTAAGAACTAGCTTACGACTGGCCAACTTTTTTTAATACTTTTTGTATTTAATTCTGCGGTGGGCGGTACTCACGCCGCCCGCACTATCAGATAAAGCTCGCCATTTGAGGCGTCCATTTGTCAAGTTCGATGTATGAACATGCAACGTACATTATGTGGGTTAAACGTTTTAATGTAACTTGTTTTTGATAGCTGACCTTGTTGAATGAGAATCAGAAGCTGTGTATCTATTTGAATGTAAAGTTACATAAATTTTCCCTCCAGTATCACTTTTCTCGTGTGAATTTTTTTCACGTCCCTATATAGAGTTAACTTAGAATCTTTCTTTTTCAGCATCTTGAGTGCATTGGAGAAGACAAGCATTGTTGAAAAAATCATCATCCTCTTCAAGTCCCACTAGTGGGCACAGGTCTCATATCTTTTGAGAGTGTGCTTTTGTCCACCACACTAGCCACGTACGGATTGGCAGACCTCACACGCCATCGAGAAAATCTCTCAAGCATGCAGGTTTTCTCACGATGTATTTCCTTCACCATTTCAGCACGTGCACCACTCACATTACGGAATGTGAGTGGTGCACGCCTAAGGTTCAAACTCAAGACCTTTGACTTTCAGCGTCCACCACCAGACTATCACAGCTGTGATGACAATATGATAGTAGCAAACATTAAACTCAACTGAACCTATAAATAAAAAGTATTGCTAATATCACAGGTATGTGTACCGTATGTGACCCGACCCGAAGGTCGCGCGGTGACCTTGCGCCGGCGCAGATCTGCGCACGATACGATCGACGCACTGATCTAGATCGACAGATACCGTTGCGCAATCTGCGCAACTTTTATTTGCGCTCATTTGTTTTATTAATTCGCCGATCGTATCTGTGACCATTGTTGTTTTTTTTGGAGTTGTATAACTAGATCTTAATGCAATCGAGTTAGTTATAATTTTTAATAGACTGTTATGATATTAGACTATCATGGACAGAGAAGGGTTGCCAAAGAGAAAAAATAGTTTTTAATACAACTGATTTAACGAACGGATAAAAAATATGTTGCTTTGTTTCGGTTTAACAGATAAGTCGAGTGTATTAGTACTTAATAAAACATATACTATAATGTAATAAATAATTTATTAATTTTTCAAATCAATAAACAATGTCTTTTGTTATATTTAACACTTAAATACTTCTATATAAATGCTTCTATCACTACGCTGATAAGGCATATTGTACAATACTAGCTAAGTAATCGATTATAATACCCGACTGAATAGAAAAATGATTCCGATTTTTAGAACTTTAATGATAACTTGTAATTAAATAAAAATAAATAATGAAAAAAAAACTATTTAGTGTAAAACTATCCTCAATAGATCTAATATGTAACGATAAAACTTGAGTGTTTTTTAAATCCATCCCTTTCTTTAGATATAAAAACCAATTCGTACAACATTAACATAAGTCATAACTCATAGTGTTATTACAAACAAAAACTACCCTCCGTCCGAGGCAGAAGGTTCAAAATAAACTGGCGCTTAATATACACGAGCTGTTAACAAAATTAGTCTGCTCACGATCCATCTTGATTCTGCAATTGTTTCAACTGCTTCAAGACGGTGTCGAGCAACTTCCTTCTGTCTCTTTCGTTCTTCTTGAGAACGGAGAAGACGGAAGACTTCTGCTCTGCTTCCTTGAGTTTCTCGAGGAGCGTGGCGGCGTCGCGTGGTGTCACTAGCGAGTACTTGCCGCCGTCGATGCCCACGTCGTGAAGATACGAAGACCAGTCCCAACCCGTGATGAGGTCCAGGAGTTGTCTGAAAGGTTTTAATGTGTTAGTATATTGAATGATAGTTATTATACCGAATTCCTTTTTTGAGTTTAAACGAGATTTTCTCAAAGATGTAATTTATTACTTATCTCTGACGCTCATCAGAGTTAAGTAAAAAATTACATATTTGCAAACCTATTTAAACTAACTGTAAGTTTAAGTTTATCCACCACATTCACCATCAAGTGGACTATAAACTAGTTTGCCACTTTCGCGGAAAAGAAATGAGAAGTCATTCACAGAAAAACTAAGAGAGGGAAAATCTCTCTTCCTCTCTGCCCTGGTAATGTATGTATTCTTACCTCAAGCTTGCAAAATGTTCCAATAGCTCTCCTTCCTTGAGTCCAGGCACCGGTTCTCCGGCGGCGAACTGTTCGCACTGGATCACGTCCAAATTCAGCTGGTCTAAAGCGCCTGAGGATATCTGTTTAACTGCTGGGTCTAGCAGCAAGTTTCGCAGCCGAGTCGCGATGCGATTGGTGGCGGCTCGCACTGCTGCCACCCTGGTAAAATAAAAAGAACTTTATTTATTAGTACCTAAACTCGAAAATTGTACAAATACATTTTAAGTCCAATGTAGGCGAGTTTATTGCCATAAACCAGACACAATTCCAAACTTCTAGGTGCTACTGAGAATTTCATACCAATGAAAATGATGAAAAATTATATATTTCTGTAAATAGATTTCTTAAAGACACTTTTACAAGTCATGTATTTTAGGATCTATATGGCATCAGCATTTCCTTACTGACGACCTCTAAGAAGAAATATCGGAACAAACACAGAGAATCAAAACCCAATAACACTGGTGGATGATTATTAATATAATAAGCTAATTTTGTAAACGGCACACAGAGCCTAGATCCCACAACATAGGGATTCCTACCAATAATATGTAACATGTTTCTCAGACAATAAAAAAAGTATGTAATAGTATGTTGGATGATTAATATTTACTTCTATTGTTACCAGTTCAAAAAAAGGCATCATCATGAACGCAACTACTAGGCACGAGTCTCCTCTCACTTAAAAGCATAACGCACGTCACCGAGAACATAATTCTCAGCCATGCAAGTTTCCTCACGTTGTTTTCCTTCACCGTTTCACCGTCTGACTTCGAAAGTCAGTGGCGCTTGTCTTGGGATTAAAGTTTCCATTTTTAGCTTCGTGATGGAAACTCACGGTAAAGGTGATTTCGAGACCTTACCTTGCCCTTTCTGGCAACTGCTCTAATGACGTCAGCACGCCAGACAAATAGCTCAGCATATCTGTGACGAATGACGAGGCTTGTCCAGTCGGCTCAACTGTCACATAAAAAAACAAACACCATGTAGAGTTAAAGTAACTAGTGGGCACCCAGTGGTTGAAATTAGACTATAATTAATTTAAATTTTAAGTTTTTTTTATGCATAAATTTAAAAAAATACTGCTCTCCTTCTTTATGTAAACTTTAAATATGGGAAATTTCATACTCGGAGGAGTATTTCTGAGCAATTTTCGTAAAAAGGGGTACGACGTTTTTTCTTTACGTATTAATATATAGATTAGGTAAAATCTCCGGGCAAATGTTTGTGAGCATGGACATGTCATGGCTGTGTCTATTTAGGATATGTATGTAGTTAGAAAAAAAAGGGATGGTATTTAAAAGTACTTCAATTTATTCCCATTTCATTTACCTAATTTTGCCTGTGTTCCACCAAATATACTGAATGTTCACCAAAATATGTTCATTAAAAGTATTGTTATTACTTATATACACTTTCTTGGTATTCAGATTTGGTTCTGGCGTTGTATGGTCACAGTTCTAACCTAACCTAACCGATATCTGTATTTGGCTGCTCAATCAGTAATTTTGTCGCTCAATCAGTATTTTTGATGCGCGGTTTATTATATTCCGAAAAAAAACTATGTAAGGTTAGGAAATGTGTGCCATTATGTTATGGAGATAGGGGTCAATATGCTATTTTTTGGATATTGACTTTTTTTGTTTGGATTGAGGCTTCGATTTATGACAGCCATGACAGGGTCATATTTTAGGTTGCAATCTGTTTCAAACAATAATATGTATGTCTTTAATAAATAATATATTGAAAAATACTTGCTAATGATGTCTCATAAGAAAGCCCCTCAGCCAGTTAAAATCTCAATATTTATGTTCAAAACTAGTAATTTTCCCACATTCACAGGCATTTAGAAAATAAATTGTATCTGCTTTTAGTTTTTGTCAATAAATGTATTATAAATTTACCTAAAAGCCAATCATAGTTCTCAAGATCAAGAAACTCGTCGACTTTCTTCTCCAGTTTGTCGCAGATCTGTTGCTCGGCGTCGTCCCGCGCCGCTTGGAACATACTTCCTGCCGCCTGTTATATACAATTAACAACCTTAAAACATCAATAATAAGAGTGCAATTTGACTGCGTCGTTGGTCTAGTGGACTAACTGCAACTGCTAAGCAAGAGGTCTTGGGTTGATTAACAATTCGAGTAGAGTTTTTCTATGTAATTTTCAGTAGCAGCTGGGTTTTTGGATTCGTGCCCGGTTGATGGCAATACGCCTATTAGGTATCATCATCATCATCATCATCTTTAACCCAATATTGTCCCACTGCTGGGCACCGGTCTCCTCTCATTTGAGGGTCTCCTATTATATGGGACCTAAAATATAAGGCGTAAGGCGCCTTATTTGTGTTATAGAAAAAATAATTTGTTCCCCTGTCTCGTAAATGGTTGTAGTGTTAGCAATTTTTGCTCGAATCAACCACGACTCATCATTCAGTAAAGCCTCACTATTAAATGTAACTGTAATGAACTGATGTATGTTAATATTGTTTTCGATAGCCAATTGAATAACGCTTGATTAGAATTGTGAATATGATAAAAATCATAGTAAGTCAACTACTCAGCTATTTTTATCCTTATAACTGAGATCAAAAGATCAAAAGTAGCATAAAATATATTTATGTAATACTAATAGCAAATATCATACCTGAGTAGTAACCATTTCGGATCCTGTGATATTGCTTATAAACTCGTACAGGCATAACGTCGCGTCTTCTAAGTACTTTGTGTCTACTATTATCTGTAACAATATGGTGTATTGTACCTTCATTAAAAAACAATTCATAGGCAATCCGATGGAAATTGATTATGTATAACCTACATACACACATAAATTAGTCGAAAATAGTCGTAGGTAGTCGCACTTTATACGTGCCACAATTAAATCACGGATGTAATGAATCACACTTCACAAATTTCGTGAAGAGTTGTCATTCCGCACTAGCCATATAAGCCTAACTTACAAAATATAATTACAGGTGAATAATAAAATATGTACCACAAATTCTTCTTTTAAAGTTTTGAAAGATATAAAAACATCTATTTTCTCTGCCACGTGGCGCTTCACCCAGATTAATGAAATAAAGTCATACCTATATTTGGAGTTATAATAATGATATGCTATCTAAATTCTATTAACACTGTCTGCAACATTTTCTATGTATGTATAAGATAAATAAATAGCTTAACAGTTGGTATAAGTCGATAATATTTTGTAACAGACTTCAAAAAATGGAGGAGGTTTTAAATTTGACTGTATTTTTTTATGTTTGTTTCCTCAAAACTTTCAACTGAAAGACTTTGAAAGCTGGTGCTTCTCATGTGGTCCTATTGAATTCGGTCCAGTTCTGACATTTGAAGTTGTTTTTTTACAGAATAATTAGTGGAAAAACATACCTGCACTAACTGCATGAGGGGCAGCGGTCTCCTGAACAGCGCGGAGAGGCAGCCGGTGAAGGAGCGGCTCAGCAGCAGCGAGGCGGAGTGGCGCGCCGCCGCCGCCCGGCGCCCGCCGCCCAGCCCGAGCCCCGCCGAGTACTTCAGCCACGCGTAGATGAACTCCTTCACCTGCACGTACACCGCCGGGACTACGGACGAGAACGGGAACCTGCCGAGTGTGATATAAACAAATAAATATATTCGGACATTATGACACAGCGCCATCTAGTTCCGAGCTAAGCAACGACCGACGAACGACGGGTTGCAGATTCTAGATGGTTGACACGCTACGTATATACTTTTGACGCGACTCAGAATCCTAATAATCTAACGATGTGACTAGTGGACTAGGATGTCAAAGACATCACATGCGGCAATGGTAAATGAAAACATCTTGAAAGAACCTGCATGCCTGAAAGATTTTGTTGATGGCGTGTGAAGTTAGTCACCGCGCCGGCCAGGTGCAGCGACGACTTGCGGAAGGCAGCTGGCAGCAACTGGATAAGAGGAGCCGAAGATCGAGCTCGAGGCGCTCTCTAAGAGAGACCTACATCCAGCAGTGGACGAATATGGCCTGATCATGATAATGATGATGATGTGTGAAGTCTGCGATTCGCTCGACGCCTAATCCTTCTTTTTAAAATGGGAGGAGAGCAGTGCCCAGCAGTGGGACTATAAATGATGACGATTGATGACTAAAAAACATGACAGACATCAATATTGTTCTTTTCATAATTATCTTGTGCAGACTAGTGATCGTTAAAATTCTTGATATATTGTGTTATTATTCTATTGTAGAATAAGGTAGTTGTTATTTTATATGTATAACTGTAGATTTGTGACTTACTTCCTTGGAAAAGGCTCGGTTTCCAATTCATCGCCATCGTATGGGTACGTATCCATAACACCATCATATTGATCTTGATTCTCGACCTGATAACCAAATAATATATTTAAATGAATGATAAATAATTTTCATGTTATTTATATAACATGAAAATCATTGAATTACTAAAAAAAATAATTGAATCGATTCGGAATTAGTAAAGCTTAAAATATATCGATGAAAAACTTAAAATCGTTTACAGGGATTCAAAAAGTATAGCTTAGGCTAGTGGCGGACTTACCGGCAGGCTGAGAAGGCTGAAACCTAGGGCGGCAATTTTGGGCAATCATTTTTTATTTCTTACAATCAATACAGTAATAAGCTAATCTAGCTAGCAAAATTTAAACAGTGATGTTGTAACTGAAGTTGGACGATAGTGCACAAATCATAAAGTCGTAATTTCATAGACAAACAATATATTTTAATAATAGGGTATTAAATTTCAGAATTCAGTATGGACGGCAAAATCGCCTACTGGCAGCAAATGCAATTTTTTACCGTGTAGATATTAATATTGTTACCTCTATCGGCAAGAAGGAGGCGTTGTCGAGAATATCTCGGAAGACAACCACCCATCTCTGCATCAGCACCTCAGTGTAGTGCTCCGCCATCTCCTGCAGGAGCAACGGTAGCGGATCCGTCGGAAGGCCGTAACATCTACAAATGTGATGAATTTGTGAGATCATCATTATCAATCCAATTATTTTCCCACTTCTGGGCACAGGTATTCTCTAATTTTTGAGAGGGATTCAGCTACAGTCCATAACTGAATCCCCAGATTGTATCCCAGATTGGCAGGCTTCACACGCCATCGAGAAAATCTCATACGCATGCAGGTGTCCTCGCGATATTTTCTTTTACCGCGATGTTTTTTAAGAACCGATGGTCGGCAGTCGTACTTACAACCAGTTGACTAACAAAGCAGTTCTAAATATTGAAGAAGCTAATACGTATTATGCTAAACACTCACTTCAAAGTATTAATGAACAGGACGATCTGGTGCTTGATGCTCAACATCAACGTCGGGTCGGTGATGAGCGAAGTGTTAGTTCTCAGAGTGGAGGCCACCTTCGTGACCGACATACTCCACATGTCCAGCAGCCAGTCCTTGGAGACGAGCCCCGCGCCGGCGCTTAGCAGGTGCTCCTCTAGGATGAAGAAGCCGAGGACCGCGTTCAGATAGTTCTTGACTCCTTGGATCGAGTCGTGGAGGTTGACGGACGCGGGTATTAAGACTAGACGGGCCTGCTGTTTTCTTTGCGCTCTGAAAGGGAACATTTATTATAAGTGATTTATTTTCATTGCTGTACGCGGTATGTCGTGAAGTAGCAGGTATGTGACTCTATTTTTTTATCCCGGGGGCAAAAAGGAGATTTGGGGTTTGTATAGGGAATCAATAATGTCTTTAAAATATTAATAAAATATTGGTTGTCTGTAAAGTCGGTTTATGGACGATAATTTTACGTGAAAAGCCGATGGAGTGGAAGAGAGATAGATGCGGCATAAGGCGAACGCTAAGGCCAATCGTGCGTCTCTATCGCTTGTTTTGCGTTCTCGCTTGCATGCTCGGCGCAGGCGGAACGTGACGATTTATCGTGCGTGCAGACGGCGTTCATCGATTTATAAGACTTTATCACGTCAATAAGACCATAAAACTATATTAACAATTTAACTTTTCGTCATAAATAAATAAATAAGTAGATTGGATAACTAATAAGCTATTCAAGTTACTAATTATACGCGAAAATCGGGGTCGAAAGCTAAGCTATAAACTTGGCCATGCCTGTAATATTGTATGAAGTCATTCTTAGCGCCGAGCACGCTGTGGATGTGCAGACACCGGTGCAGCGGACTGAAGTCTACCAGCTCGTGCGGACACTGAGGGCCGGTGCTCTCTTTCGCCGATATTCCCAGCAGCGTCATATCTGAACAAAAACCACATTGGTAGAAGAACAGGATGTTTCATAACGGATTGGGTATTTACTTGTCTTTTTTTTGCAGCTATATAGTTTTTGAAGACTAAGACAAATTTTTGTTTTTTATTATGAATATTACAAGTGCTAGTGATGTATTAAAAATAAACTCTTTTTTCTTTTTTAAAAAGCACGTTGCCCCACACTAGGATTTTCTCCTGTGTCGTGGGTGCGTTTACAAACACAAATTTTCACATACACTAACGCCCAGACCTGGAATAACTACCTGTAGAACGTACAAATATTTGCTCGGTGGGGGTATCGAACCCGCAACCCGTGACGCACAAGCCGATCGCTCAGCCACTGGCGCCAATCAGGTCGTCACTCTTGTAACAAAGTCGGGGCTCTATGTCGGAAAATCGGTAATATGCACAATAAATCCACTTTTAAGTTACCTTCCTGTTCAGTAGAGCCTAACCACCGGGTCAAGGTACTGTACCTTGACCCGGTGGTTAGGCTAATTTAGGTTTATTTTAGGTTCGACTGTTCGAACAAGCTAATTGGTATACATGCAACTATAGACCGATCTATGTGTGGATGTAAAGCAATTAGCTTGTTCGACTGTACAAGTGAAGTCAAACAAATAAATAACAAAACTTATCTAAAAAGTTAATTACAATCAAATAGGACTTCTATTTAATGTTGTTTTCCAAAAAAGTATTTTAATGTATTGATGCATGACTTCGCGCAAACATTTATTACTTTACCTCTATGACAAATTTCTTATTTCTTAAGAAGGTTAAAATACAGTATATTCCAATGCCATTGTATTCAAATACCTTTTTTATTTTTGACTATACTCGCCAAGCTCCGTCCTAGCATATCTTGTGTTTGCTTTAAAGCCATTGCTCCCACCTATCAACAAACAAAAAAATATAATTCAGTTGCCAATAGGGACCTGTTTCAATGTCTTAAAAGTTTAGAGGTTGTTAGAGGAGTGACTATTATTTTATTTTTATATTATTTATAGGCCTCAGCGAACACTTACCACCAGGCAGTCTGTAAGCTTGATTGCAGGTGACAAGCTAGTTTGTAATGTAGAAAAAGATTTAATTGTTTGCTTTTCATCATCATCATCATTTCAACCGTTAGACGTCCACTGCTGGACATAGGTCTGCCCCAAGGATCGCCACGACGACCGGTCATATGCCGCCCGCATCCAGTGGATTCCAGCGACCTTTACCAAGTCGTCAGTCCACCTTGCCGGGGGCCTGCCCACACTGCGTCTTGCAGTACGTGGTCGCCACTCTAGAACCTTTAAGCCCCATCGGTCGTCCGTTCTTCGAGCGATGTGCCCTGCCCTGCCCCGTTTGCTTTTATATTTTTCTATTCATACAAATACCAAAAAGGCTAATTTTTGTATCATTAGAAATAGGCTCTGCAGCCATAGGACTAACACTATACTAAGGCTTTGATTTTAGAAGTTCCCAAACCTGTGGACTGAGCTTGCGTATATTCTCGAGGAAGTCTCTCAGGTCCGCCATGGACGCGTCCTGTATAGCCTGCCGCAGCCGCGGGATGTCAGCCGAGATCTGTGCACACCACTTGTATGGACCAACTCGAGGAAGTAGCACATGCTCCAACTGTTCTAGTGTCTTTAGCGCTGGGTAGTATCTGTAAGGCATCAAAGTAAATTTTAATAATAACATACCAACACGCGTGTTGTCCCCGAAGGCATAGGCAGAGGGGTACTAATGTACACCGGTAGGTTTTAGGTCTCATGTAATAGGGGGCGAGCCTATTGCCATTAACTAGGCATGAATCCACTCCAAGCTGCTACTGAAAATTTCATACAAACCCAATAATACTTTGCTCAACCTGGGAATCGAACCCAAGACCTCTTGCTCGGTAGTCGCACTGTACGACCACCAGACCAAAGAGGCAGTTGTTTGAAGCATGCCTCAAGAGTTAATAAAAACTCTGTTTCGCGTCAGTTTGTCTGTCCTTTGTTTTACGATGGTAAGAATCATGAAATTTGGCAGAAATAAGGCAAAGAAAGATCAAAGACAGAAAATATATAAAGTAGATAAAAATAAATAAATAAGTAGGACCTTTTAGCTTCCACTTGTGACTTAAGCTTGGAATAAGTTGTCAGCAATGGCAAACACAATTCCATCTTCTCAATGGTTGCTGCAATATTGAGCTCCACTCTTCGAGCCCTGATCAACTCATCAGCTTTGGCACAAAGACCTTAATCAACAAAAAAGAAAATTACCATGTAAATGCAGAGTATATAAGAAAGAATAATCCAACAACATTCCTTGTCTCTTCCACATGGGTTATATTAAAATTATGTTTATTTGCATCAAACCTGTGGATAAAGGTTTGAATGTTATTTCCTTTCCAGCCAAGTTGTCATTAACTTGTCAAAACATTTATGGTATGTAACCAAAAAGGTATTGACACCAAATTCTCGTACTTCCAATATATCGCAAAAACAGTGAATACAATTTACATGAAATTATTAAACATATTATATACTAAGTATACTCTAACACTCACTCTCAGTAGTATCTTTAACATTAGCATCCACATTAGATATGTCTGCATGTAACTCTTCAGCATGTGACCGTACTTGCAATAACTCACGGATTGAGTCAATGAAGCCCTGAAACACAATTAATTCATTATAACTTATACAAATTTATACAAATAAAAAAAAATTATAGATATTTAAATATAGAATATATTGCAAAGATATCATAATATTAAAATATTATTTACTCTATAGTATAATTATAATGAATTGTTCTTAATACAACAATAGATATTACCTGATAATGAAAATTACACAGCTTCTCAATTTCCTTGTCATGTTGTTTGATGCGCTCATCCAGTTGTTGTACAAATGCTTCATGGCCTTCTCCTTCATATATGGAACGGAATGCAGGGCCCCAGTAGTCATCTATACCTTCTATTTCCTGTAAGCAGACAACACAAATTTGCATCCAAACAAAACATTATATAGACACTTTAGGTACCATAAAATAATATTATAATCAAACGGTTTTTATTTCAAACATGGACCTATAATTTCAAATAAACTTTTCAGAGAAGTTGATTTTATGGAGAAGAATCTGAAAAAAAACATACTAGATACTCGTTTAAAATAAAAAGTATTGTAGTGTTCTTTGCAGTACAATATTCAGGTAACAACTGTGCTAGGTCAATGTAGGTTTTATCTAGAAACCGTTTATATGTCAGCTGCTTGTTCTATGGATAAAAACTATTCGGAAATTTGTTTTTATATAGTAGATAGACATTTAAGTACATTAATTAGTCGTTGGATATATTTTTTAAATGTTTTGAATGCAAAGTGGGCGTAGTAATACCTGAATCGTAGCGTTCGTCATTGCAGCACTATTCTCTGTTGTATTTGACTACCGACCTACGAAGACATTCATGAATGAAAAGCCGAATATATTATTATATAAAATCCTAAGCGATTCTTAGATGATTTCCACAAAAAATGTACCGAAGTCTAATATTATAGTTTCCAAAACAGATCGTAAATTGTTATATTTTGCAGCGTTTATTATTATTGACATTTATATAAAATTGACAATTGACATTGACATTTGACAATTGACATTGTCAAATGAGATTAGAAATGCAGGGTTCTTTTTAGATCTGGACTTTTAGGCGGGAAAGTGAAGCGTCATGTTCAGCAGCTTTGTTTTATTTTCTAAAATTTGTGTTTTGATAAACTTTAATGTATAATAATGGTGGATTATTAACCGTTAAGTGTTTGAAAACGTGCATGAGTGTTGGCAAATGAAACAAAACAGTGTAACGTGACTTTCAAATTCTCCCAAGAAGTCCGCCTTAGGTTTCAGTAAAGAACCACATATTTACTGAAACTAGGAAAAAAAAACAATCATCTATCACCCTTCATAAACCATTAATTCACCCTATCATCAACCATTATCATGAATCATCCAGTCATCCATCATAAATAAAATAAAAGAATACTGAAGACTAGGCTGTATGGACTAGATTCCTTTGCCTCATCCCGAAAGGGAAGAAACGTTTAAAAAAAAAAAAATCTTTTTAGATCTTGTACGCCTTTTTTATACCACAGGGTGGCAATTAATGGTGATAAGTGGTTACCGTAGCCTATGGACGTTGGCAACACTATACAGCACGCGCGTCGCCGCCCCTGTAAAAAATATTTAAAATAAAATTTTTATGTTTCAGTTTTTATTAATAGGTATCGTCAAGTAGCTTTTGACCACAATTTCACCTGGTGGTAAGTGACTATATGCAGTGGCGGACTAAGACTTTTTGAGGCCCGGGGCGATCTTTAATTTTGGGCCCCCTGAGACAATTTTTTAAATTTTGGGCCTCCAGTTATGAATATTTACCGAATTAAACATAATGCATTAATCAAATTGTAATCAATATTTTACCATGTTAATAAACATTTTCAAGTAAGGTAAGAAAGACAAGCAATAATAATAATAATAATGTTTATTTATTCTCTCATCATCAAATCACAGAACAAAGTTAAAACAAGCATTAAGCATAGAGACTGGTGTCTGATGTAGGTAAAACCTGTAGTACAGATCACCAGGCTTACCCTCCGTCCGTACGACGAATAAAGATCTCTTGTATTTTAACATTTTAACATCGAATAGTTTAAACATGTTTTAAACTATTCGATGTTAAAATGTTAAAATACAAGAGATCATAAAAAATCTAGTAGATAAAAAATAAAACAATTGGACATTTTAAAATCAACAATGCCTACTTATAAAATTAAAAGAAATAAAAGAAAAATAAAATTAAAATGTTGGTTGGTGAGGTGAGTAAATATATGTATTTTTGTGTTTGAGTGTGTGTGTGTGCGTGTGTGTGTATGTGTGTGTGTGTGTTTGTGTATGTGTGTGTGCGTGTACGTGAGTGTGGTGTTACTTATTTTATTTTAAGAGTTTCAATAGACATTCAGTTGCATTGTAATCAATACTCTGAAGCCATGAAGAAACTTTTTTCTTGCACTGTGCCCTAGAAAGAGGATGGATCAGAAGTTGTTTGTTCATCTTATTATATAGATAATGGCATCTTATTATATAGACAATGGCACTAGACAAGAAATTAAAATTATACTCATTTAAAATTCTGTTTTCTGAATAGTTTATATTAATTACGTCATCAAAATCCAAAACCAACGCTGTTTTTCTTTCTCTGGAAAAAGTTACTTGACTGGAAAGTCGGTCTTCAGTCATGGTTTTGATTAGTTTAAGTTTTCAAAAACTTGGTTTCGCATAACGCCACTGATAATTGATATAGGACTAATCGCTAGGAAATACTGAAGAATTGGACATTATGTTGAGTATGGATTCAGAAACATAATCCCAGGTTAAAAAGCCGTTTCCATCCTCATGATGAAATACTAATACAAAGGGTTGGAAAAAAATTGAATAGAACATATTTTTATGTGATCCCTTGAAAGAGAATTGGGATAACCGAAGAAATCTAACGGGTATGGAATGTTCCAGGGGATAAAAAACGACCGTGGTTTAACCGGCCTTGTAGGGATGCTAGAACTTTCAAGCGAAATGCATTTGTGACTTGGACCACGGCTCGGGCTAGACAAGACCTCAAGGTCTTCGATGCAAACTAAATGCTACCTCGAGATCCAGTAAGAGAGCAATCGCCGTAGCCAAATTCAAATTCATTAACAGAATTGGTATGCGGCTATGTATCTATCCCTTTAAGAATCGAGCTTTTTGGCTTGCTAAGGGTGCTGAGTACCCTCGGCAGCCTTTTGTTTGTTTGGAAGCCAGATGGCGAACTCAGCCTATACCTACTGCTAAATAGAGGGTACTCTCTTTGCCTCTAACTCGACATTGGGCGACGGAAACGCAGTTCCTCCTACCATCCCAAGGTGTGACTACACCATGCTGTGCGAGACGCACAACGAGAGATCCGGCAGGAGCTCCGATTCCTAGACGTTAATAAGTCGAATGGGCCGGATGGCAGTGGTGCTTAAGCACTGTACTGCTGAGCTGTGTTCAGTACTAACTCGTTACGTTTTCGCACTATTATACAGCAGCAGGCGTGTTCCGTCATCGTGGAATACTGCAAATGTGCATCCAGTGCCCGATTATCAGACCCATCGCTTTACCAATCACAGGCTTATCGCTATAACTCCCCTTCTCTTCAAGGCGATGGAGCAGGTGCTTAACCGCAAACTTCTAAGACACCTAGAAGGCAACAAACTCATCAATGACCGTCAGTACGGCTTTCGCCACGGTCGCTCGACAGGTGAACTCCTAGAACTCCTAGAGTGTTTTCACACCGGTGGGCGACAGCCAGAAGCTGAGACGTTGGCAGTCAGTCTTCTTCCAAAGTTGCCATCATACGGGCTCCCCAAGGGATTATACAACTGGGTTGTCAGATTTTTGTCCAACAGAAGCGTTACAGCAGTCGTTGACGGCAGCAGACCTGACTGTTTCGACATAAATGCTGGTGCCCCACAAGGCTCCGTTGCTTTTACTCCACATGCATACACGCCATGGTGTCGATTGACGGCTTTCATTCTATGCAGATGACAGTAACGGGGACACATTCTACACGGGCCGTGCCAATATCCCCCGGTCCGTTGTTGAAGATGGTCGAAGTAAACTTGTGTTGGAAATCGAGACTACTCGGGCCTGGCCAGGGTATCCGATTCGTAACCCCGCTAAGACACAAGGTCGCGCATTTGTGAACACAGCCCTTAACATCTCAAAACACATTGGCATACTGGGTGCCGATATCTCTAGTGACGTCCAATTCCAATGTCATCTAGAGGACAAAACTAAGTTGGCATCTAAAAAGCTAAATGTGCTCAACAGGGTGAAGCACTTCAATCTCACTTGATGGTATTGAAAATGTGGTCTAAGATAAAGCACGCTTAGCTAGAAGAAACCTATTCACTCGTGACTTAAAGACCCCTAAATTTTACTCATCGGGAAACAGAATCAGGCATCCGATTCCATTCCCTCGCTGTGCGTATAAAAAAAGAGGAACCGATTGCTTCGTGCGGGTTTCGGGAATTTCCACCATGAAACAGTGCTGCTTTTCAGTTTGCCAGGGGCGTAGCTACCGCCGTATCTCCCGTATCTGCCGTATAAATTATAGCGGGCCCCCGGGACACGGGGTCCCCGACGTGCGTTAGCAAAAAATTATAAAAACTACCAAACTTATTTATTATTTCGAGGAACCGATCGCTTCGTGCAGCTTTCGGGAATTTCCTCCATGAAACGGTGCCGCTTTTCAGTTTCCCAAGCGCTTAGTTACCGCCGTATCAATTATAGGGGGGCCCCGGGTTACGGGGGCCTTTCTTATACGGGGCCCCGCCAAGGCACGCTACGCCACTGCGGTTTGCCAGGTTGTCCGATGGTAATACTAGGTATGCTGTTAACATACGAAAATTTTAAAACGGTTTAAACACACCTCGAATTTCGACTCGAGTGCCAAACGGGGGCCCCCTCTCAGTGTGGGCCCGGGGCGGACCGCCCCCACCGCCCCCCCCTTAGTCCGCCACTGACTATATGGTATAAGATGAAACACGCTTTCCTACAAAATACCTGTTCACTTGTGAAGACAATCAAACTGCAATCGTCGCGAATAAGAACTGAGGCAGCTTATCTCGGTGTGAGGATAAAAAACAACGAAGTGAAACGCTTACGGTTTATCAGTTCACCTGGTTGCCCAATGGTCAACGCTTGATGGATTGAAAAATTGGCTGTGCGGTCCAATGAAAGCCTACGGGTGGATTCAATGGGTTTCACTGACCTTCGTCGGCCCTGACTCCACTATGGTATTATGATACGTACCCTCTAATTTACTTCTAGTATAATTTATCTAAAATAATGTCAATGGTATGGAATATTGGAAACCGTATTTGCATATTTGCATATAATAAAACAATGAATTTTATATATATCAGCCTACTGCTACCACTGCTGACTTTAATAAACAAAATAATTTATTTATGAATTAACTTGATAAAAATTAATTACTGTTCGCAAAAAAATATTAATGTAGAAAAAAGTTGTTATTTGGCTATTTTTTTCTACGAACTTTGGCCAAATAAGGTAATTTTCAAAGTTCTACGTGGCAAAATACACAATCCAGCCATCCTTCAGGAGGTCCGACTATGTGTCCCTGACGAGTACAGAGGGCGACGGCGACGACCGCCGCTATTACTGGTAAAGGTATTCTAATCTATGATTACTGGTAAAGGTATTCTAATCTATGATTACTGGTAAAGGTATTCTAATCTATGATTACTGGTACCTTGCGCACGCACCAACCTAGTACAGCGCGCGCCATTGACGCGAGCGCTGCGGGCGCTCAATGCAGTGGAGGACCAACTAGATCTGTTTTCTTGTTCACTGAATGAGTTCACAATGACCATGTATAGATTAAATTCCTTTTTATTTAATGATTGTTATTAAATTAAATTGTATATAAGTTACTATACTAGCGAATTGGTAACCTGTAATGCTAGTCATCATCATCATTATCATCATATCAGCTGGAGGACGTCCACTGCTGGACATAAGCCTCCCCCAAAGATTTCCACAACGACCGGTCTTGGGCCACCTGCATCCAGCTGGTATTAAACTTATGTAACTTTGTAAAATAAAAAGTCCATGCGTGATTAGGAACGAATAAATAAAAAAGTTGCCATAATCACTAAATTCTCCTATTTTAACTATGTAACGTAACTTATCCACATTATCATCTATTCGTTTTAAAGAAAAAATCTAAAATAAGCAGTTTTGATAAGAATATACCTAACAGTTACAATTTGCTAACTATTTGTCTGATATTAAATAAATCATGGCCATATAATTAACCAAGTAATAATGTTATGGCAACTTCAATAATAAGACGTCAAAATTCTGTGAAATACTGAAACAAAAAGTGCCAAACTGCCAATCCCGCGGTCGCTAGTGCAGAGTGTGTTAACTTTTAGTAGCCTTTATCGATCCATTTCTAAGGCATTTTTAATTTTTACAAAATCCATGTTGCCGTAATTTATTTTATTGTACGGTTGTTATAAATCCCTAATAGATTCTGTGAAGTCCGGGAACCATGGCTCACTGTATTCGAGTTTTGCATGGCCAGGCAAGTTAATAATTAATTCCACGTTTTCATTACTTAACGAATAAGTTTAATGAATAAGTTAATATGTTTACGTAATTAATTCACGTTTGTTTACGGTATTATCGCGGTCGTAAGCGATTATGGAATCCCGATAAAGCGTCATGAATGGATAGGTCAGGTCAAGTAAAATAAGCTATATGAGGTCAACGGGGGCTACGAGTAGTTCATTTATCGGGATATTTAATATATATATATAAGTTATTAGAGCTGGTGCCGTAAAGTGGCGGAATATTTCAGGAATGCCATAAAGTCGATTCTTTTTTCAGGGTACCAGGACACGGGCAGTGCTCTTGGAAATCCAGCAAAGATGCTTCAGCGTGTCCCCGCTCGCCGCCGCAGCGGCCCAGGTATATAGAAACGTCTAAAAAGTGATATTTCCAGTGTTTTTAGTGATAATAAGAAGTTGTTATGTAACCAATGTAACAATGAAAATTAGTTCTAAGGCCTCAAATATGGTGTTTCTGACTATTATACAATGTTTTGTAGATGTCCAAATTCGACAAGAGTCCACTACCATACGAGAAGTTGACCCAGAATTTGGAAGTTGTGAAGAAGAGGTTAGGTCGTGACATGACCTTGTCTGAAAAAGTGCTGTACTCCCATTTAGATGACCCGAAGGGACAGGTTAGTGTTACATAATACTCTCAGTGTTTCTTCTACCAATTATATTTTAAGGAAAATTTTATTCATATTATTGAAAGTCTTGAGTGGAAAAATGTGTCCTTATTCAAGGATATCATCCTTATTACATTGGAAGACTACTGATATGTTTAAATTACATTGACACACTTTCCTGTATTTTTCTTAACATGCTACAATTTTCGCAATTAAATATTGAAGTGTCACAATTATATGTATTTACAATAAATAATGCTAACAATTCAATATGAGCTTGTAAACAAAGCATATAAAGGATTAAGAGATCTTATCAGAGATATATTTTATCATATTCTTTGTATTGCCTTTGAGAAATATTAACTTCATACTAATACAATAGTATTAATATTAACATAATATATAAACTGTGTTTTTTTATACCTAACCTAAACCTAACCTAAACCTGACCTGAACCTAAGCTTAACTGAACTACTTGGAGGATAAAAAAAATAACTTTCTATCCTTTAAAAAATAATAATTAATCTTGATTTTAATAAATTAATCTATACAGAAACATCTCTATTAAATACATAGGTAAATAAAAACATATGTAATATACATAAATGTACATAGTACATACCTACATTTTCAGTCTTATTGTTTATGCAAATTTTAATTTTAATGTTGTTATCCTGCTTAAAATATTTTACTACAGAAGAATAACTATTCTTTTAAGTAATAATTAAGCAGTAGGTACCATTATTTAAATAACAAAAATATAATTTCAATAATTAAAAAGGGATTAAAATAAAGTGTATAAGAAAAATGCAAGAACATAACAAGATATTGTAGTCTGTAAATAAATTAAATTAAAATATCGTATTTATACCCATGTTTTATACACAGCTTCACTAACAGAGCCATCTACTTTCCTCAACAATAAATTATTGTTTTCTATAAAGTCTTGTGATATTAATAGGATATCGAGCGCGGTACCAGCTACCTTCGTCTGCGGCCCGACAGGGTTGCTATGCAGGATGCCACCGCACAGATGGCTATGTTGCAGTTTATCTCATCAGGGCTGCCACGTGTTGCCGTACCCTCAACCATCCATTGCGACCACTTGATCGAAGCTCAGGTTGGCGGAGAGAAGGACTTGGCAAGAGCTAAGGTCAGTTTCCAAAACCTTAAAAACTATATTATAAGTTTATAACATGTTCACAGATAACTATAAAAACTGATCTAATATTTAAACATTGGAAACAAAAATGATGCAAATAAAAAAAATACTATGTATTTACACAGAAATTCTCAAAATAGTACAAAAGAAGCTTATATCAATTATATAAATACAGTAAGTGTCGCCTGCATTATACATCCTATTCTCCAATACCCCGTAAATCTGAAATTTAAAAAATCCCATATTAGCAGATGTTTATGTTACAATGAACCTATATGCCTAAGTTTAGCTAAACACAACCAAAACTGTCTAGTTTTGGAAGCTTCCAAAACTAGACAGTTTTGGTTGTGTGTTTAGCTGTGTGTCAATAGATAGACTGGGCAAATATTTGTATAAGTTTAGATATTATTATATGTATGTAGATGTGTCATGTCCCCATTATAAACAATTTAATTGTAAACATAAAGACTTGCCAAATCTACGTAAGAACTTATATCCATTGTTGGTATTTTTTTACGCTTTAATTGGTGATAGATAAACTAACTCATTCCACCCTTAGGACATCAACAAAGAAGTATACAAGTTCTTGGAGACCGCGGGTGCCAAATATGGAGTGGGTTTCTGGAAGCCGGGCTCCGGTATTATCCACCAGATCATCCTCGAGAACTACGCCTTCCCTGGACTTCTGATGATCGGAACTGACTCCCACACACCCAACGGTGGTGGTCTTGGTGGACTTTGCATTGGTACGTGGTCTATTATTACACGTATTTCTTTATTATATGAATGATCGTATTATTGGACTATTCTGTTCTTATAAGTCTTAGCTAATGTAAAACAAAATAATTTATTGATTAATTGGCTGTCTAACAATACAGCACATCCACTTTTCACTCTTATTATGAAAATAAGGTCTTACCGAAAATCTGCAACAAGCCAGGGTCTGTAATAGTATACAAATTTAGCCCAAAATATGTATAAATCTTTTAATATCATCAAAAATACTTCAGAACAGAAAATATTTAAAAAATTCAATGTGCAATTTGATATTGAAAATATTTGATGTGATAACAATTTCATTTACCTATCTAGGTATTTTAGATATCAAACCTTATCTTCGTAACCTTAGTTCTTACACTTGGAAGTATCTAAACTGACTTTAGAAGACCTTGCAGATAATATTTCTAACATCCACCCATAATAATTTTCCTTTGTAAATAAATTTTAGTTTAAGTGTGTCTGAACTCTACTGAATTTTACATATTAACATTTAAAATGGAACTGGAGGATGTCAGTGTGAATAAGTTTAAAATAAAGTAAAAAAACCGGTCAAGTGCGAGTCGGACTCGCGCACAAAGGATTCCGTACAAAATTAAGCAATGAATTGCGTTTGTTGTATGGAAGCCCCCCTTAAATATTTATTTTATTTTGTTTTTAGTATTTGCTGTTATAGCGGCACCAGAAATACATAATTTTTGAAAATTTCAACTGTCTAGCTATCGCGGTTCTTGAGATACAGCCTGGTGACAGACAGACAGACAGCGAAGTCTTAATAGGGTCCCGTTTTTACTCTTTGGGTACGGAACTCTAAAAAAGATGGAGTTCTAAAATGTTCTACATATGGACTGAATATCTAAATATTAGTTATTAAATATAGCCTCGCTCCTACATATTGCTAACCTATTCTAATTCTCATTATTTATTTCTTTCTCTTTCGTACAGGTGTTGGTGGTGCCGACGCCGTAGATGTGATGGCTAGCATCCCTTGGGAGTTGAAGTGCCCTAAAGTCATTGGTGTCAAGCTTACTGGTAAGTTAGTTTAAAAATATAATTTTCCAAATTGCAAAATGATCATCTGCCAAAAATTAGTTTTTTTTAGATCTTATGAAACTATCAAGTCGGTATATGATAAATATACTGAGTACCCACTATCCTACCTGCCCTATTACAATTTACACCCCACAAAAAATATCATCCCGTACTGTAGGGTTCCAAAGGAATTTGATAGCACGCACAATGAGGCTGTTGAATGAATTACGTGCCGAAGTTTTCTCAAACGACTGCAGTACGGGTTCTTCGAGAGGGGGTTAAAAAGGTTTTTAGACCCACTTCTGGCAGCTTCGCAAACGTCCTGAGGCGTTTGCAACCTCATGGTATTAAAAAAAAACAAAAATGTCCTATCCCAGTTTAGTTTAGTTAGTAGAACTATGCTAAACTTTAGGTTTCAAAGTTAAAATACTAAGTCTAATTTATACACAACTTAATTACTATTATGTAAAGGAATAATTAATGAAAGGCAGAATTTGTAGTAATTTACTTTCTAAGTTATAAAAATAATTACATGTGTCTACCAAATAACGTAAGTAATATTTACAACAAGTTAAATATTAAACATGGACATTCCACTAAAGTTATCATACTCCTTGCTCTTAGCAACATAATTTAAATGACTACATTTCCACCGAGTTACCTTGCACGGAAACAACACTTTAACAGCGTGCTAAGGCATGTACTTGCCGTTAATAAACAATAATAGGTTGTTACGCTATTTACAAACGTCGGCCTTACATAGACGTACATATAGTATAGTAAATCATTAACTAACTTCGTTTTCGAAAACGTATCTGTTTTGTTTAGTAGTTTTTGCCCGCGACTTAATCTGAGTTGAATTAGTAATTTTATCCAATCTGCACACAAATAAATGATAATAATATATCAGCCTATTGCCGTCCACTGAGCGCCAACCATCCCGGTCTTGGGCAGCTCGCATCCCTCCGCTGCCAGCCTTCTTCCAATCTGCATATTTATTTATTTTTAAGAAATTACCGATTCCACATACAAACTTAAACAAAATGGCGTCCTAAAAGCTATCCTATGCCCTTTGGGAGTCAAACTATGCCCAAAACTATATTTTATCAATCGGTTCAGCGGTTAAATCGTGAAGAGGCAACATATAGATTAGCTTAACTTTAAAACACTTTATAAAAGTCTGTATTGTGTGTAATTAGTATTAAATGTATACTCTACCCACATTACTATCAGTGTTATGTCAGTGTTATAATAATTATATGTCAACCATAAACAAACTACAACACACTATAGAAATACACAATCTTTGTAATCATCGTCAATGTTCTATGAAGGGTACTGGGTCGGTTTATTTAAGTTCACTTGCGCTGAAAAAAGTAGTGGTATGCACACATAACGCGTGTATATAAGTGTGTGAGTTATATAAATAGCGCGGTGTGATTCGCGTGGCCGGGCGCCAACCTCCCAATGTCAATACGTAGTGCGAAAGATCTTTATAGGGATCCGTAACTGAAGACGCGATAGTCAGTCTTAAAATTATATATTTGTCGTAAAAAGTAGTTTTATTTCAGTACTTAATATTCGCGTAACTGTAAGAAATCAATATATTTCTAGTATTTCTGAAATACTCTTTCTTTTTCCTTATTTAAGGGCGATGCAGCGTGATATGTAGGTGTTAACAAGTTTTCGTTAAGTAATTTTTAACTCGTTATAGTACCGAACCCCACTGTGAATCAGTTTTTTACTATGTATATTTTTATAACCTTGACCTGTAGTAGTGTAGACGGTATTTTTTTGAGTTCCGAAGGAATTTAAAGAACCTTTATACACATTATATGCTTCGTGCCTTTACAAAGCAATATATCCACTTCCAATCGTAGTTAACGAGTAGCACCTATTTGATAGATACAGCAATCTTACACACATAGATATAATATTATCGCTATGGCAAATATTTAGACGCCAATCATATAATTTAAAATCTTGAGTGATACACTTGGCTATAGGTAGGTATATGAAAATATCATTAGTAAAACACATTTAAACAATTAAAAAAACAGTATAATATGTACTTAAATAGGAAAATGAATATTAATAGATTTGCTGTGGTAGCCTAGCAGTGTGACCAGTGGACTAAGATGTCAGAGGTCTCGAGTTTGAACCCACCACTGCACGCACCACTGACGTGCTATCGAGAGGAAAACTGCATGCTTGAGAAATTCTCGATGGCATGAGAAGACTGCCAACCCGCAGTAGGCTACCGTGGTAGCCTAATCCCTCTCAACTGAGAGGAGACCCGTGCCCAGCAGTGGCACATTAATGGGTTGATGATGATGAGATGAAAATTTACCTGAAAACCTCTTTTTTTTTTCACAGACATTAGTTTAATTTTCATCAAATTCGTATATCTTTTTTTTTTAAAACGGCCCTCCGAAAGACATATGAATTCTGTACCATAAATCATACAAGATAAAATATAATATAAATTCTTGGGGTCAATAATAAATATGTCAATCCTCGAGAAGTCATTAACCTTATAACCTTACTTCGATTATAATATTTATCAAATCCTTATTCTCATACGGAACCCTATTTTCACATTTTCGTCTCATTTCGTGTGTAGGTGTGTGGCGCTGTTTATAACACACATGAATTTAATGACGCGCAGTATTGATAATGCGACGCGTTTATTGCCTCCATTTTAAGAGAATGTTAGTCAATGTACTTTGATCAATTTGATACGTATAAATATAAATGTACATAACATATCATCATGCCTGTCATCCCCGAAGGAATAGACAGAGCTGTATTAATGTACACCCATATTTCGCCGGGGCGAGTCTATTGTCTTCATAAACATTATTAATACTAGCTGCCTCCCGCGGCTTTACCCGCATGGTATATGTATAGATAAAAAGTAGTATATGTGTTAATCCAGGTAATAAACTATATGTATGTTAAATTTCATTTAAATCTGTTTAGCTGTTTTTGCGTGAAAGAGTAACAAACATCCATCCAACCATCCATACTTACAAACTTTCGCGTTAATATTATAATATTAGTAGGGTAGAAAGTATGGAGCTGTTGAAAATAGGTAGGTATATACTTTTTAGAGAAAAAAATTAAATAGGTAGATTTATACTATAACTAGTACTTAACATTATAAATGACCTGTAGTATGACCCGGAACGATTAGTTCTCAAATGTCACGTGACCTGCTAATCAGAGACGCACGAGTAAGAAGTGTACATACAAATGTACATATATACATGGAGTTCTAGAATATCGCAGTACATTCAATTGAAGCAATTTATACGATCCGCATCACGTGGTCGAACAAGAACAATTTATGCGTATGTAAATGAGACGTCAGTACCCTGCGAAAATACTCGTTATATTATTGTTGTTTTTTTTAGTACATATACCTATGTATATAGGAATGATAAGGTCACATATGATGGCCTAGCGTCATGCCGTACTTTGGGTCATAACCCAAAGTATACGGGTCATACCACTACGCCCTTTCGGATGTTATGTGCGTATTTATCACATGCTCAAACGGTGTAGGAAAACATCGTGAGGAAACCTGCATGCTTGTGAGACCTTTTCGTTGAGACCCGTGCCCAGCTGTGGCACAGTAAATCGGTTGAAAATGATAATGTCGGATGATTAAAGGCTGTTATTAATAGGACGGATAGGATAGAAAATTAGTTAAGTAAATTATCAAAAACCGGCCAAGTGCGAGTCGGACTCGCGCACGAACCGTACCGTACAAAATTATGCAAAAAATGACGTTTTTTTGTATGGGAGCCCCCCTTAAATATTGCAACAGAAATACATAATATGTAAGAATCTCAACTGTCTAGCTATCGCGGTTCTTGAGACACAGCCTGGTGACAAACAGACGGACGGACAGACAGTGAAGTCTTAGTAATAGCGTTCCGTTTTTACCCTTTGGGTACGGAATCCCTGCCGATGCCTAGTAAGTATGTGCAGTTTGAGTTTAGAGGTGTATCTACGGTGCCTTTGTCGAATGTCCCGGTATTGCTTTCTTGATGATTTCATGATACTTCACACAATAAGAAACAACGACCCAACAATATGCTCAAATATACAATAAAACAAACGGCTTTGTTTGTTTTACATATATTTGAGCGTGTGTATCGTATTTGGTCATGTTGAATGATATTTTTTTTGTCATAAAGGTGGCAATCAATCCTACAGCCCGCCTGATTGTAAATGGTTACCGTAGACTATAGAGTTATAGACGTTTGCAACACCAAAGGTGTCGCTCGCCCTTTTGCCTACCCTGTAGAAACCGTCTAGGTTTCTTAAAATAAGGGCGTAACTAAACTGATATCAAACAGAATTTCCAATCTGCCAGAATAGTCACTCCCCCAACGAGCTCTGGTATCTGATATTAAAGGAAGGATAAGAAGACGCAATCATATCTCAACTACGTATTATTTAATAAATATTTTCTGGTTTGTCACGGCTTACGTAGATTAGATAATTTGATGAATGTATTATGATAAAACATCATTAAAAAAGGGGGTTTTTGGTTGACAAGATTTGATGACGTAACCTATTGCGTAAAATTGTAAGTAGGTGCTTATTATTTTACTAGAAAACAATATATAATAATGACTAAAAAAATCTTACTAATTTCCTACATTGCCGCGAATACTAAACATTGAAATACAAAATACTTTTTTAATAATTTTGTTGCATTATATAATCCTATTTGAATTCAAATACCATGTAGGTATTTAGGTCAATGGTTACACCATAATATAAGTAGGTAGCATGGTGTAAGCAAGAAGTTCTAGTACACTAAAGCCACAGGTTGTTAATACACGACGACCTTGTCGACTCCAAAATAAAAAGGATTTATTATACTCCAAAATACAAAGTTACATAAACAATATTTACATTCGGCGTTACCGGCCTAGCACCTAATCACAAAAGTAACGAATAATCGTGACGATGCCAGAAAACAAACAGCAACAACGTGTTACTATCTTGAAATACCTACCTATATTACTTAAATTCTATCAATAGATATAACTGCCTCGTTAGTCGACAGTGCGACTGCCGAGCGAATGATCTTGGCTTCGATTTCAAGGTCTAGCGGATTGTTAATGGGGTTTTTTCTATAAAATTCTCAGTAGAAGCTTGGAGTTTGGATTCGCGTCCCGTTAATGGCAATAGGCTCGCCCCCTATTACATGGGACCTAAAACGTCGTCGAAATGACCCACATAAGTAAATCTCTGCTTAGCCTTTCGGGGACGACATGCGTGATGGTACTAAAAAATGTCTAATGAGACCGCTAATTAACCCACATCTCATACAAACAGTTACCCTTGAATGGCATGACAGTATGAAAAGACTTAATTATGTAGATAATTAGGTACATTCATTATATTTGGCATAGGAAACCGGCATTATTTTTAACACAAAACCACACTACAAAAAGGAAAGCGTCATTTTCTAAATACAACTACAATCCAGCAACTTATCACAATATTTTTTTGATGATTAGAGTGAGTAGACTCACTCTACACTACTACTGTTACCTACATTCCCTGAAATTTACTTGATTTAAAGCAGTAGAATTTAAGATGAAGCAGGCTGTTAAAATTAAGATCACTTCCGAATTAATCACACGTTAAACAAGACTTGATACGGTAAAATTGGAGAATGTTCCGAGAGTCTTGACTTATGTGTGAGATTTGCCCAGCTAAGTCAGAACTTAGACACTTGTTCTACCCTAGGGTAGCAACAAGGGCGGATTTAGGTCTGGACTAAGTCTTGATTGACCATAAAATACGTACTATTTAAAATAGGAATCATTATTATTATCATTGAATTGGAACCTATCATGAGTAGACCACATGGCAAGCAGCAAGCAGGTTTTGTTAATACCATACATTTTTATTTTAAACCAAACAGGTTTTAATAACTTCATACGTTTTATCCACCTTGCAAGCAATTTTTTTTTATTTTCACCCGTTTTACACACAAAGTCAAAGTAAGCAAACTGGATACGGCCTTTTAACTGACTTCAAAAAGGAGGAGGTTCTCAATTCATCGGAATCTTTATTTATTTCTTATTTTCGAAAGATAAGAATATTTTCTTACGTATACCTAAGCATTTCTTTTTAGTTTTTTCTCAGTAGTTGTAACATAAATCAAGACTTGTCTCACATTATCTGAAATACCTCTTATCGTTTATCAGTGATGCAACCAGAGGCAATGTTTGTTTTTATATAATAATTCGTACGTCATACAGATATCAGATTTACAATTGTACATATATAGGTACCTACATTTTTTATGGGTACATTAAATATATAAAAAACCCCAGGGCGGCCATCTTGGACCGATTTCCATCAAACATGGCCAAAAACACTTCCGATTAATTCATTTTCAAACAAAAAAAAAACAAAATCGGTTCATCCATCAAACTTATAAAACCCCGTTGTTTTTGCTTTTGGTCACATAAAATACACGCGGAACTTGTACTTGTACACTTGTACCATTCCTTCACAACTAAAAGCAACGTCCTTCAACAGGTCAGCTGAAGGGCTGGACGAGCCCCAAGGACGTGATCCTGAAGGTGGCTGGTATCCTCACCGTCAAGGGTGGAACCGGCGCCATCGTGGAATACTTCGGACCTGGCGTCGACTCCATCTCCTGCACTGGTATGGCTACCATCTGCAACATGGGTGCTGAGATCGGAGCTACTACTAGTGTAAGTACAAAACATTTAAAGAAAGAGTAACAGTAATGAATGATTGGTCATTCATTGCCAACAGCGTCTCAAGGTTGGCCCTGGTTCTAGACGTTTTTAAGGTTTTCTCAATTCTTAAGATTGTATTAATGTTACATCGTGTAGCTCAAAACTAAATTTCCCAATATCGCACCAATAACCATTATTGCTTCTATTAATAACAGCAGTAGAGTACTAATGTGTAAACAGGGTCACTTTTGTACAAAAAAAAAATGGGACAGTCTCACAGATCCTGTGAGACGGTGTGTCCATTTTTTTTTGTATTTTACAGTTCAGTTCTGCATTGAAACAGCCAGAAACTGTTCTGTGTAACTGTGGCAGGTCTGCAGTGTCAGTCTATTTCTAAATGAGGTTCAGGTTCACTTTGGTAACAATCCCAACATCATAATATAGTGTTATCTTCGAAAATAGAGATAATCTAAAATAACTTAATCTCCTTTTCCTTCGCCGTATTTAAAATTAGAAATTACGGCCAAGATTACACCATGTTATGGAATGTTTGGACTTGTAGCATGGGGTCGCTTAGTGCACAGACGCAGTCTAACGGTCAACAGATACACAATCTAAGGTCAAGGGCACTGCATTATCTGCATTACGTGTCCGGTCTACAAGTCACGATTGTTTATTTATCTTTAATTAGTCTATTGATTCTGTCTGACCGACTTACTTAGGGTAAAAGAGGCATGTCAATTGACAAACAAACCGAAACCTACAGGATCTGGATAGCGTCCTCGTATACGAAGTGATGTGGTTGATAGTTAATAATTTAAAGAAATAGGCGATTGCCTCGATTTGATTCTCCCGCGTCCCTGATTTGCAATAGAGAAATTTAAAAAAATTATAAATATTCCATTCATTTTATAGTCTTACATCCTGCCTATGCTTTATACTAAGCAAGACGACACTCAGATCTTAGGTTACTTAGTTTAAGGACAGAAAATTTATAGAAATACTGTAACTTTTTAAGAACCATTAGCGTAAAATAAATCAGTCAGATTGTAAACGGTCAAAATATTGTAAAGAAGGCTTTTGTTAAAATAAAATAACTAGATACTTTGATGATGATGACCTTCCAAACCTATCCGTCGACGGTGACACCTTGTTAGTCCCCGGCATTCTGTCTTCGTCCGTAAGCCCTGGCATGACTCGCGAAGCCGAATTTGGTTTTAAACGTGCGCTCACACAAAGCGCAGTGAAGGAGTCCCATTTGGGTTGTATATGTACTGTAGGAGGGTTTGGCTCGAGTTTTCTGAAGCTGACATTTGACGTCAAGATCTTGTAGCCGTTGAGATTCATAATTATGTAATTACTAAGTATGTATAGGTACAATAGCGGCCTTATTGCTAAATATCGATACATAATATTATCAATATCATCAACAGAATTACTATTAAACTTTTGGGGATAGGTCTCTTCTCAAGCTGAGATGATCAGATGAGACCTACTAGGCTGCTAATAATAAATACTCTATTATTTTCTATATACAGGTGTTCCCCTACAACAGCCGTATGGAAGCCTACCTCAAGTCGACGGGCCGCAGCGACATCGCCGCGAATGCCAACAAGTACAAAAACATCCTGACTCCCGACGCTAAGGCACCTTATGACCAGGTAGTACAGCACAATTTACTTTGACATGCACTCCGTAGATTTTTATTTTTCATTTTATATTTGTGTTTAAATGCTTTAGTTGCTTGCGTGAAGTATGATAAGAATGCATTTTGCTTTAGCAAAAAAAAAACACTATTAACAAACCTTATTTCATTGATAATTAAGCAGTTTTTGTAATTGCTTCACGTTTTTATTTAAGTAAACCGTCCTAAAGCCTTATCCCTAAGATAATTAGGCCAACTGATATTTATAATTATGTAGTACTTACTTAATTGCGATTTTACCTTTAGCTGCCAGTCTAAGTAAACCACAATTTCTTACCCCCAGGTGATTGAAATCGACCTCTCCACTCTGGAGCCACATGTCAACGGTCCCTTCACCCCCGATCTAGCCAACCCCATCAGCAAACTCGGAGACATCGCCAAGAAGAACGACTGGCCCGTGGACATCCGCGTTGGTCTCATCGGATCCTGCACCAACTCCTCATACGAGGACATGGGTCGCTGCGCCAGCATCGTCAAGGAGGTCAGTGAACATTTAGAGGGAAATAGCTTTTTACTTAAGGTGCAATATTGTTATACAATTTTTAAACTTAGAATGGCACCTATGGTGTTGCAAACGTCCATCGGTTATGGTAACCGCTCATCATCAGACTGGCAGTAAGCACCTTTGTGGTATAAAAAAATAAGCCGTCACGGGACGCCTGACAGAAACAATCCAAATTATTTAAATGCTCCTTACCTCATATACCAAATAGTTATAACTACTATTTATCCAATCTTATTATACGTATGTAACGCCTTGTTTCATGTCTATGGTATTAACTATCTGTTGTACTTTGCATTAAGGCGTATGGCGTGGTGATGCGTCGCCACGGCCAGTTTATCGCCACGCCATCAATCAGTTTACCATCTATAGATGTTTGTAAATCAATAAAACAGCCCTCAAAGTGCATATAACTGTATTGATTGTCTATTTCATGAAAAAGTCATTCAATCCAATTGTATTCCAATGTGAGGGTTGTATTGATGATATTAATGATTATAATTCTGTAACTAAATACCTATAACAGGCGCAAATCATATTTTGTTCAATGCAGCCTGATAATGACCGGCAAATTGCAAAAAACGTACGAAAATTTCAATTTCGCGGGCTAGCGTGGAGCTTCCACCTTAATACTGCCGCCCGCTTAATACGTTCTCACAAACAGTACAATTAGGTGACCATGAGAGTTGGTTATTATTACTCTACTTTTCTATAAAACTGAAACCTAGAATAAATTTTAAGATTTTAAGTTCAGAAGGAAAAATTATTTTATAATGAGCATAGATTTTTGCGCGAGTCATGAATGTTTCTATGTCTAGTATCTGTAAGGCGCGGATGCCACCGAAGCGGAGAGGAAAGGAGACGTGCGGAGATGTGTTTTGAATAACCAATCAGATATCGTTGCGGAGAGGAGACGTGGAAATAACGAAATGTGATTGGTTATTCAACACACATCTCCTCTCCTCCTTGGTGGACACTGGGCCTATCACAAACCTCGTTGCTTAGCTCGGAACTAGAAAGAGCTGTGTCATAATGTCCGGTTATATTTATTTCATCATCATCTACCCATTATTGACCTACTGCTGTGCACGGGTCTCCTCTCATTTTAGAAGATTTAGGCTATATTTATTTATTTATAATTATTGTTTCACGCAGGCGTTGAAGCACGGCGTCAAGTCCAAGGTGCCGTTCAACGTGACTCCTGGCTCCGAGCAGATCCGCGCCACCATCGAACGCGACGGCATCGCTGAGACACTCCGCGAGTTTGGAGGCACTGTGAGTAATCATCATCATCATCATATCAACCGTTAGACGTCCACTGCTGGACATAGGTCCAAAGATCGTCACGACGACCGGTCATGCGCCGCCCGCATCCAGCGGATTCCAGCGATCTTTACTAGGTCGTCAGTCCACCTTGCCGGGGGCCTACCCACGCTGCGTCTTCCAGTATGTGGTCGCCACTCTAGAACCTGCCCCCTGAGGCATCCGTTCTTCGAGCGATGTGCCCGCTAATGATAATAGTGATCATTTTCAATAATAATTTTACCGTCTCAAAAAAATAAATCCAAAAAAAGTATACCTGTAACAACAGTAGCAGTAGCATATTTTATACATTTGCCGCAAGTATGCTATTCAAATTCTGCCACTCGTACTGACCTGTCCAATTAAGTACCGTAGTTCAATATCATACTTATTACATATTTTTGATATGGCAATGAAATTACAACTTTATGTTTTGTGGATTATCGTAGTCGTTCGAGCTTACATATGCAGAAACTACAAAACGCAATGCTCTAGGATCCCTGCATACCACTGCTCCTTCGTCCACATTCATACATATTCACCTTTTTCTGATGATAAATTATGATATTTTATCTCCGAACTGAAAATTGTCAGGTGCTGGCCAACGCGTGCGGCCCGTGCATCGGCCAGTGGGACCGCAAAGACGTTAAGAAGGGCGAGAAGAACACCATCGTGACGTCATACAACAGGAACTTCACTGGACGTAACGACGCCAACCCCGCCACCCACTGCTTCGTCACCAGCCCTGAGCTCGTCACCGCTCTGTCGCTTGCCGGTATGATATCGACTGTAATTTTATTTATTTAGAACTCGATTTTGCTTACTTCGTCTGTGTGATATTAGAATTATACCCTTAAATATTCATTTTGTTCTATTTTTAGTATTTCTTGTTATAGCCGTAACAGATATACATCATCTGTGAAAATCTCGACAATCTTAGATATCACGGTTCATGAGTGTACTACTCATAGCCTTAGTAATTGGCATCCTTTGAGTACGAAACCCTTAAAAAGCTTTGCAATATGCAACACAAGCAGCGAAAATATTTTTATTTATATTTAAATGTGTGTATTTTTTCGTCCCCAGGTCGTCTTGACTTCAACCCGCTCACGGACTCGCTGACGGGCACCGACGGCAAGAAGTTCAAGTTGTCCGACCCGTTCGCGGACGAGCTGCCCGCCCGCGGCTTCGACCCCGGCCAGGACACCTACCAGCACCCTCCCGCCGACGGCTCCAGTACGTACTCTACTTGTATTCCACATATAAATAAATACATATTTCTATCTAGTTCTGAGCTAAGCCACGAGGCTTGTGTTACGGATACTAGTTGGTTGATATAATATACTTTTTTTTATAATTTAAGACATAATTTAAGATACAAATGTTTATGCTCATCACTCAAACATTTAAATATTTGTCCCTACCGGGTTTCGAATCCGGGACCCCATAGCACAGAAGGCAGTGTTAACTACCGCTGGACTAATTGGGTCGTCATCATCATCAGCCATATGCTGATGATGATCGTCTATTGACGTATTGTAGAGATAAATGTTTCTGTGATGAGCAGCAAAATTTGTATCCGAGTCAAGGATGTATGTATTTTCAAATAAAAAAAGCTTTACAGATAGTATATCAATATCAACCATCTAGTATCCGTAACAAAAGCCTCGTTGCTTAGTTTGGAACTAGAAGGCGCTTTGTTTAATGTCAGTATATATTGATTTTCATTATCCAAAATTCAATCTCCTCCTACAGAAGTACAGGTTGACGTCGCCCCCACCTCCGACCGTCTGCAGCTCCTATCGCCCTTCGACAAGTGGAGCGGCAAGGACCTGACCGACATGACCATCCTGATCAAGGTCAAGGGCAAGTGCACCACTGACCACATCTCCGCCGCCGGACCCTGGCTCAAGTACAGAGGACATCTCGACAACATCTCGAACAACATGTTCATCACGTAAGATTTCTTGTTAACCGCACATTTTTTTAGCTAAGTTACAATTTTCGGCATTTTTCATCATCAACCCGTTATGGTCCCACTGCTGGGCACAGGTCTCCTCCCATTTTGAGAGGGATTTTTTTTATTACAATTTACTATCTAAAGACGACCCCATTAGCGCAGTGGCATTAAACTTCTTGGAACCGTGCAACTAGAGTCATAACGTTTTATAAATGCTTGAAAAAGTTCATATGAAATAAAAACCTTTTGATTTGATTTGATTTGAAAGATTGCCCTCTGTAATAAGAGACAAATGTTTGTGTGATGAGCATGTAACATTTGTAATTGAATCCTGAATATTTCTATGTATAACATGTATGTTTTAAAAAAAATCTACGCAATTTATTAAGTATCAAGTCTCCTTGCGTATCTAGTAACGAGATAGCATTGTGTCAAAATGTCTCCATATATTTATATTAATTTGTGGGTTTCAATGCTCTATACCTTGCCTTTTATGAGGCGTCTGTGAATGTTGGTACACTTGTCTAAATCAGCCCCTAAAGTACCATTTATTCCAACCATACTATCCATGTATATTAGTTCCGTCAATCTCCAATCATCTACATTATTATTTTATATTGTACTAGCTGACCCAGCAAACGTTGTTTTGCCACATTATAGGGGTTAGTGGTAGAAGAGTGAAAATTTTGGGTTACATATTTTTTAATTCCAAATCATAAAAAAAAAAAAAAAAAATTGTTTGTCAAAAAAAAAGTCTGGTGAGTGACATCCTTATCACCTAGGGGTGCAAAAAATAGCCTACGACCGATTCTCAGCACCACCAAATATACATACAAAATTTTATAATAACCCGTCTAGCCGTTACGGAGGAGTTCAGCGACAAACACCGTGACACGAGATTTTTATATATAAGATTAACCAACCCTTTTTCCCACTCCGCAGCGCCACAAATGCCGAGAACGGCGAGCTGAACAAGGTTCGCAACCAGAAGACCGGCGAGTGGGGCGCCGTGCCGGCCACAGCGCGCGCCTACAAGGCGGCCAGCATCCCGTGGGTGGTGGTCGGCGACGAGAACTACGGCGAGGGCTCCTCCCGCGAGCACGCCGCGCTCGAGCCGCGCCACCTGGGCGGCCGCGCCATCATCGTCAAGTCCTTCGCTAGGTCCGTTAACAACAAATTATTAGTTAATAATATAATTCAATTTGAATTTAAAAACCCCCAACACATTTTGTGACGGCTATCTTGGATAGATTTTCCGACTAACTCACCTTTCTAACAAAAAAAAAACACATAACACGTCAAACTTATAACACCCGGGGGTTAAAAACATACAATGATGCCTGTTGTCCCCGCACGGTTACGCGGAGGTGTAGTGTATATTACATTGTAAATGTAATGTGTGGGGTAATGTGAGTGTATATGACACCCACATTTCGCCTGTATGTTTTATTATATTCCATGTAATAGGAGGCGAGCCTATTGCCATCAACCGGGGCCAAATCCAAACTCCCAGATGCTACTGAGAATTTTATAGAAAAACCCAATAACACTGATGGAGCCCATTAGACCAACGAAACAGTCGCGTTTCTACTCAAACTTCATATTCATCATTCCCTAGGAAAGGGTAGAGATTACTGTGTAATTAATTGTTAAAAGATATTATTTTCGCGGCCTATATTCGACACGATACGGCGGAGTAAATTTCAAAGTAGCTTTCTTACTAACGATAGAGTATTCTTTTAAACTGTATCTCTTTAATCTCTCATCATACAATGAATGCCCTATTTGGTCACCATATTTTTCGCTCATGTTACGTTTCGACTATAAATAGAATCTGTAAACCAAATTTAGTAACAAGCTGGCACTGATCCCATGACGCGTCTTCTGTTCATTTAACACGTTGGCTGCTGAAAAAAACACACGCTGTGTTTTGACTCACATAACGCGAGTGCGGCGCCAACACGCCTGGCGTGTTTTCATATTTTGTGCTACGACTGGGCGGCAAAACACGCCCTGCGTGTTTTTAACATCGCTACGCCAGTACGGATTACGCGCGAGGCGTGTTTTAAACCGACTTCAAAAAAGAAGGAAGTTATCAATTCGACCGTATTTTTATATCTTTATTACAATATAATATATTGTTCTACATATATTTTTTTATCTTCTTTTCGTAGGTATTTAATTCTAATCAGCTTTTACGAAAAATAAATCGACATAATGTCGTAGTGTTAACAAATTTAATAACAAACGCCTTCATAAAATTCGAAGAAAACAAAGTAAAATATTCTACAAAGGATTCTGCGGTATTAACAAATACACATCTGCGTTTTAATGTTGAATAAAGAACTTAGTAGGTGATTGTTTTGCACAAAATATATCGTAAAATAATTCTAAGTACCCAATTGTTTTATGCACTCAAAAATAAAAGACAATGAATGGTTACTATTACTACTTATTATTATTACTATTACTATATGCGCTCCCCCACCCAAAACACACCAGGTGTGTTTTGGCCGCACTGTTGGTCGGAATACAAAATGTGTTCCGGCCGTGCGGGCGCTCACGCCAGGCGCGTAAACAGCCGCACCGTAGGTTAGCGCGCGCTATGTTAGGCCGCAGCCAACGTGTTAAAAACTTTTTGATGTTATATACGGTTACTGCTAACATTTGGAGTGATTATTATATTTTGTTCATATCATCATCATCTGTCATTTGAGAGATAGGCTAAGCTGCGGTAACCGTTTACCATCAGGTGGGTTGTAACTGTGTTTGCCACACTTGGGGTATGAAAAAAATATATATCATAATACTTACTTTTACCGCAGGATTCACGAAACCAATCTGAAGAAGCAGGGTATGCTGCCGCTGACGTTCGCCAACGCCGCCGATTACGACAAGATCCAGCCCACGGACAAGATCTCGCTGCTTGGACTGAAGGACCTCGCACCCGGCAAGGTAACAGCCTTAACACATTTATAACGAACATATTAGAGAGGCAGCCAGGTAATAGCGAGACTTCTCGCTCAAATTAAGCTGTGTTTGCCAGAGCTCGTTAGGAGTGACTATTCGACTATCTGTTAGTATAGTAACTCTCCTATTTTAAGAAACCTAAACTAATATTTGGGGTTCTTATGAAAAAAAATGGGAGTGAAAAGGTCTTTACTGGGTCGATAGCGCACGAGCGACAGCACCAGGGGTTTTGCAAACGTCTATAGGCTATGGCAACTGGCACCTTGTTTGCCATTCTAGTGGTATAAATAAATACGTAAACGATTACATTTTAGGACTTCGTAGAAATACGGATTTATTGTTCATTTGTCAATGTTATTTTCGATCTACTTCCTTTTTCCGCCCCTAATTATGATCTTTCGCTGTGTATGTCGTGTCATTATAAAATTAAAATATCTTCATAGCATTAAAGTAACAGTTTCTTCATTTCTGAGCGTCCTGGGCCCTAATTATCTGTCTACCATTAACTTAAGCTATATTGAGAAGTTTTATGTGTTAATTAATTGTATTTTGTTAACAGCCCGTCGATTGCGAGATCAAGCACAAAGATGGCAGCACAGAACGCATCAAGCTCAACCACTCATTGAACGAACAGCAGATCACCTGGTTCAGAGCCGGCTCCGCACTCAACAGGATGAAGGAAATCGCCTCTGGAAAGTGAACGCGCACTCTCCCCTAGTTTATAATCAACTTGCACTGGTCGCCCGATTCCGATAGTAGGGTAACATTAGACGTGTAGCAACATTAAACCCAAATAATAACACGTATTGCGTACGTATTGTCGATGATGCGCATCGGTAGCGTTCCTCTGCATTACTACTTTAGGGATAAGCGATATTAGAAAAATATTGATGATAATAAATTAATTATAAACTCTTTTACTAATGTTGATTCTTATGTGATATTTATTGATGTTGAAATCAGTGTTAAATAAGGTTTAATAAGTGATCAAAGTAATCAACTCATATTTAATTTGTAGAGCTTTTTAAACTTGATTTATAGATATCGATTATCTAAAGCAGAACACACATATTAAAATAAAAATACCGCAAATGAATTATACCCAATAAGTTATAATATAATTAAAGGTTATTACAGCGTTTATCTATAATTTATAAATATCGGTTATCCCTATATAATTAGGATAATTTTGTGATCATAATATTTGAAATAATGATCATAAGTATTTTACAAGAGCAGTTCACAATAAGTGATGAATTAGAATCAGAATTATTGATATGAAATAATTAATTTAATATTAGGGCTATCACTGTTGCCTTTATTCCCGGTGCAAGCAAGCTGTTACCACGTAGGTCATTATTTATACTTTTAGCGCATTTCTCATTATTCAGATCAGACGATACATAGTCACGGCGGTGATGAATCTTAAAATAGATGTAGTACAAATCATGAAATTAAAATGATTTTATATTAATTTATGTACATATTTACCAAACTTGAGAAATATACGTTACTTATTATTTTATTTGTTTTTTAATAACTCCTATCCGCATCTATAATACTAAGAAGGGTAAAGGTAAACCCTTTCGTAAATACTAAGCAACTTTAGAATCCACTGATTGAACTGTATTTCTAAGGTATGTCTTCATAGGCATTGACTACTAGGATAGCAGTTTGGGTATAGTTCACACGGCCCTAAGAAGGATAAACGGATAAAGGGTTTACCTTATGGAACCATACAACTGTTAAAGTTTTCTAGTCTACATGAAATAAATCGTTTGACTTTGACCTTTGGGTAGGTACCTAGTTAGGTAAGCAACACGACGCTTGACGCTACGACCATGGAAAGCGTATCTAGCGTTCAACTGCAGCGCGACGCTTTTATTGGGATAAAAGTGATAGTGTAGACTGTAGGCCAGACTGCAAATATCCGTCTCCATCATCACCCTGCCACCTGAGTTTACCAAAACAGTCATATGTACTTATATTTTTTCAAGTAGGCTACTTTTGCATCTTTTCAAAACGTTGACAATAAGAACATGAGGGTGGCTGGCTAGTTAATATACGGTTTTCATTTTAGACACATAATTATTGAAAGTGGTATTACATAATTTATGGATTGTTTAACTTTCGCAACAAAACTTACCTACTAACCTACGTCTGTGACCTGAACCATCCCACCTGTTATCATCAGCAATAATCAGCATAAATATCCCTAAATAGAGTATCAATGTCGTCTCGCATTTCGCCGATTTATGCTTTAGGTCTTGTACTTACTATCCTCTACCGTACTGGGGTTCAGTAGTTTGACTTGTGAATATTTAGGTAATTTACGGTAAGCGTGACGGGGCTTGCTCTGATAAGTGCCTACCCATCCGTAGGCAACCGCAGCCACTTTATTCATCGATTGATCAAAGTGGTTATTTCTGCTGGCCTTGCTGTTAATTGAAGTCACAGACAACCCGAGATCTAATTCATTGAACAATTCAACATATCACCACTTAAGTATGCTCGATTATATTACTGGAATCGATATGAATCAGTAGTATCAGTACCTACAGCTGATTATGTGTGCTGATTGTATAGATACCGTCGCATTGCAATATGAATTGTATAAATAAAACTATATTTTCTAAAAATAACATTATTTTGTATATAGAGTGCCCAATCTGTACAATGCAATGCGAAGCGAGCCGAGCGGGTGTATCAAGCTTTGAGCAGAAGTAGTAGTAGCTATCAAGAATTTTTAGATACTAAAATTATCCATTATTTTTAGAAAACTATTTTAATAACGCACAGAGTCAATGCACTACTGACGATCTCGTCAATAGTAGCAATAGAGCCACAAGCCCTATTGCTATCTAGCTATAGAGCCATAAAGGCAGGCGAATTAACACATTTGTGCCACTGGGCTATTCATTATTGTATCATCCCTATTTACCTTTGCAATCCCCTCATTTACAAAAAAAGGTAAACGTTCTGTAGCATCATTGTAAAATCGACCAGCTTAGCCTATCACCGTAAGACAAAGACCAACATTCGCCACAAACCAATGGAGAGGAACCCAATCAGCTTGCTAGTTAATCCGCCACCGCCTAAAGGACTTAATGAAAGAAGCTAGACTGACACATGAATCAGAGATCCAGTAGTAAAACTCACCGGGCGCATGAATACAATACCTAGGTATACTGTTATTACTTTTATGAATCAAATCGCTCGCTAGTATTAGTCAAAGCTTATGAGTGGTATACGTTGGCACCTGCCAGACGAAGTATACCTATTGGTAGGCACATAGTTAAGTTAATCACAATGATGTAGAGCACCCGCCTGGCGAGTTCACCTTGCCTCCGTGGAAGCAAGTTCATAGAAAGTGTAGGCGGCATGAAGGAAATCTTGAAGGTGGTGAATGTGTTCATCATAGTCACGTAAAGCCAAGCGACGCGTTTTCGGCCCAGACGACGAAGCTGGCATGATGAAGTCGACCATTACGATCAAAATAAGACGAAGGAATAGAACAGAGTGAAAGGAGTGGTGGACTTAGCAGAGACAAATTGGGTTAGCAAATCAGAAAATTATATACATATAATTATTAAACCCGAAATTATACTATGTGCTAGGTAAACTTACATCCCTACTTGTAGATTGCCATTAAAGGAGCATCTAAGAAAAACATTAAGAACTATAATCTAACCTGGGTGTCATTACTAAAAACCATTGAAGCACAAATGAACTTCATTTGACAAGAGGTATAATAAATTGTGAAGCAGACTTCCAATTACTTGAAATTTAAGCTGTATATAATAACTTGTATTATAATATTCTAACTATATGGAATTTATAGTATAATAAAACTAGGCATAGTGTAAAACTAATTTATTGTGGCAACAGCTTAATCCTCATTGTCTTCATTGTCGCTGTCAGCGTTGATGTTGAAGTAGCGCAGCTCGTATGAATCATGAGCAGAAGCCACCACTCGCAGCCAGTCACGCAGGTTGTTTTTCTTGAGGTACCTCTTTGTCAAGTACTTCAGATACCTCTTCGAGAAGGGAATGTCTGGAAAAACAAATCAATGTCAATATTAATTACAATGGATGTATAAAGCATACAAACAACAACTGTAAATTACAACTTTTTAATTTTTTTATACTATCAATTTCATTTTAGACAATGGTCAAGTCAACTGTCTGCGCTTTCTTGGGACCTGAATATTATTATTATTTTTCAGGGATTTTTCTAAATTTTAAAAGGGATATATATTTTAATAGAGTTCATATTTGGTCCCAGTTCAATGATAACGACAATAATATTTCAATTTGGACATGAATTAGAAAATAATTTCATTATTTTGATGTATATGTAAACTGCTGACTGAATTGATCCGGTTACAGTATTCTTATGGGAAAAAAAATGTAATATGAAATTTATATCAAGCCTGTTCTTATTCTTATTAATCTTATAACATATATTACCAAACTGGCACTGGACTGTTTATGTAGCAATAAACTAACACAATGAAATCATATTATGATGGCCTGACCCTCCATATGAATGAAATTCTTCACATAGATATAAGTATATATTCACACAACAAATTTCGGTAACTGTAACCTCACTTCGACCACACTTGTGAATATTTACTGATATGCACCCTGGATATTCTACGTGGATTTCATAAGTTGATAACGTGTTCAGAAAACACTGCATCTAGTTACCACAAGATATTCAGTCTCAAACAAACGAATAACAGTGATTAAAAACATTATTCACGATACTAAATATTACTAACCTGCGTTGATAGAGATTTTTGTCTTGTCCCTTGCAACGACAACGTGATTGCCTAGGTTATTTGTTTTGCCCTCAACTTTGACGCGCTCCTTCAGGTATTTTTCGAAGTTGCCTACGTCCAAGATGCTGTCCTCAGCGGGATGTGTGCAGTCGATGGTGAACTTCAAGTTGATCTTCCGCTTGATGCCTTTACCGCGGATTTTACCACCTTTGACTCCTTTCTTACCAGCCTTCTGGTGCAGTTGGGCTTTTTTAGCCACGGGTTTCTTTGCAACTGCCATCTCGGCAACCTGGAATGTTCACGGTTAATTTATAACACACTGAAACAATGAAGATCATGAATTCTAATCATAATTTTCGGATAACCTACCTAACACGTGTATAGCAGTTACCGTAAAAACTGCAAAATGGCCGACGCAAACGTCATTTTTTTGTTAGGTTGGTACCTTGTTGTGTATATAAATTATTGCCATACGACAAACATTATAGAACGCTACTGAAGTACACGTATAATACAAGACTGATTGCAATTCGAAAGGATTTCTTTAGAAAATTTAATGAAAGATCTTATATTCCATTCATGTGTGCTTAAGAAAAAACACGACGCTATTTTATAAGTTATTATGGAATTCACAAATGTTTAGTTTCTGGTTTCAAATTGAGAAAAAAATCTTTGAATTATTTAATCCGAAGCATAATTGAAAAGTTTGTTCTCCCTTATGTTAACCTAAAATTTCATAATTATGGTTTATTATGAATATTTATGAATAACAGACGAACTCAACTCGTTTCCGTAAATGGCAACATCAATGCTGAATGTTGAAAACGTTCCGAAGCCTTAGTCCATAAACTTTCGTAGTCTCGGTTAAAATTTCATGCTGATGTAGGAATATATTAATATTAATATATTAATATTGCGTCGGAAAAAAATAATAAAATTTATTTTGCAATGTGCACTTCAAACCCTCTCATATGATACCCGATTTGAACTAGTAGCTTCAACTTGAAATTCAGATTACTATAACCAATTTCAGACCCCCTATTTTTTAAGATTTAATTACAAATGTACAGTTTTGAGATTTTTCATTATATTGTTGGTCTATAACGATGTTAAATGCCAAATTTCATGGTTCTAGGTCAACGGGAAGTACCATATGAGTTTTGATTCCCTTGCGAGTGTCGAAAAATGCGCTTTTTACTGATTAAACGGACGTATCTTTTTTTACGTAAACTTAGAAGATTGTTTTTTTCACAACTTCAAGGGACCGTAGACTAGAGTATACGGTTTAAATTTCAACTTGATACCTCCACGTATTTCCGAAATAAAAGGTCTTGACAGACAGACGGACAGACAGACAGACAGACGGACAACAGTGATCTTATAAGGGTTCCGTTTTTTGACCACTTGACCAGCTCGTTTTCACAATTGCACATAGCTCGATGGGTTAAGGATGGGCAATGCCAAGTATTGACCTTGATTTTAACATACCCTGGCACAACTAACTACAATCTTATCGAGCACGCGGAGGACATGCTTTTGACAATATTTTTTATGAAAAATGAGTTTTTTCAAACGATTTCTGATTCAAATGATTTATATCAATAAACCAATGTTACAAGTACTTTGGAAGTGTCAAAAATTAGTTGCACGGTTGCAAAAGGTAGGTCATATGGAGAAGAATCGGCAAGAAGCGTCATAGATACTCTTTTTAAATTAATTATAACATATAAAATGGTTTTGTTTACAATGTTTTATGTATTTTCTAAAGGTTGATTTAAATAAATAAGGAATATTTGGGACGTGCAGGGGCAGCTTTAAGATTGTGGTCATGGCTACCCGATAGTTGGTCAATTGATGGTTAGACTATTAGACTTCCGACAGCATTGATCAAAATCGTAATATATATTATTTCATCGATTTTAGCATAATATATGACACCCGGGCCATTTCCTAATTTAAAGTTTAAATAAATCATAAACCGTTAAGGTGTATTTTCATTAGCCGTTACCCCGCATTCAGGCTCTGAAATAAAGCTCATCGGTCCATAACTCGGTCGATTAAAAGCGTGCGGGTGCTTCGACCAGTGAATTTTTTTTTCCGCATGGTGCCCTATTGCATACGTTTCAAAAATCTCCCGTACCCCGCATGCGAGCGCGATGAATTATGAGAATGCCTTTAGTTGTTATTTACAAAAATAATCTGTGGAAGTAGAATTTGAATATTATTTATTTTTATTCAGTTGGCATTTGCATCATTACGGTTTTCACTTTTTAGGTAAACGGCCTGGTTCCTAATATACAGCTAGTATGGAATTTCATTAAACTTTTTTCTGGCGGAGTTTATGCTATTTAAATATCACTGATTTGTATGTACAAAATCGATATATATTTATTTATTTAAGTTTACCAACTATTGTTACAGTGATAGGTACTTAACTATAAATTTACAGGATTAAGTAGTAAATGCTAACTGTACAATCTTTACAAGTAAACACCACTTGCTATTTAGGACATGTTACAATTTTATATTACTAATAGCCAAGTCATCATATATTAAGTCTAAAAATTAGATACACCCACGCTCGCCTAAAAGCATCTGGTGCCCCGATGTTCCTTCACCTTAAGGTTCACGATCGTGTGTATTATGCTTATGGAAGGACTAAGCAAGATCAAGCTCGGCCACAGTTTCGAAAAGTAGTAGGTTCGATTCCGTGTAAAGTGATTGTTGAGATTTTCTGTTTTTATCTTAGGCATACCCGATTATTCCTGATATTCTGTGAGGAAAAAAAAACGAATCGAGTTCCAACGAGTTTCGCAATAGAATCAATGAACTGTACAACATAAAAAGCTTTCAGCTGATGGTTTCTGTATTAATGTTTCTAGTTCTATATTTCTATATCAGTATATCGACAAGAAAAGGGAACATCTAACCGGACTTTGTAAAGGGGAGCGGTTGCAAGCGTAAGACTATTGTCTCCGCTTCACCTCGGTGATATTATTTCCCATGAATGAACAACGCCAGTCATCGACCGAGGTCACGGCAATTTTTTTACCTGTCGTGATGTAATGCTTTATTATTGTTTCATACAAGTCACATTAGCACCTTCGTCAGCGTCGCACCGTCTTTTTGCCTTATTCTGGATAAATCACTTGTAGTTTTTTTTAAATATTGTTTTTGTTTAATGTGGCGGGAGATTTTAAAGAAAGGAAAGCCGAGCATGCGCATTACGTTATCACGGCATCGTGAACTTCGTGACTTCTCGGACTCCGGCTCGTACGAATACGCACGGCAGTCACGTCACGGCACACAAGACACTAGGTAAAATAACGCAGTTTATTTACGACGTGCACGGAATCTGTCGGCTCGTGCCCCAGTGTACAGACCTATTTTTGTGGTTAACCTCACTTCTTCATGTTAGCTACAAGTGAATCATCATTGATTTCTTATTCTTCAGAATAAGAGCTTAAATGTGTTAAGTTACTTTGTACCAAAATTATAAAATTATATGAGAATTTATTTCACCTCTACTTAGAAAAATGTAATCGCTTGTGGTGATTATTTGATCGATATTTGAAACAAATGATACTAAAATGGACAATTGTTTTGCCGCCTGCGGTTGTGACGACACTGAAGGCATAACAAAGTCTGACTTAGATCGTTTCACGGATAGAATCGAAAATGTTCTCAATGATGAAAGAGGCAGAAAACTGTTTAGAAATTTCATGATCACCTCAAACTTTGATGACGGCTGTAAATCATTGGAAGTTTGGGAGTTAAATGAGAAGTTATTGCTTTTTAAAGAGAATGCTGAGTGTGGATCGCGTACTTACAGAAAATATTTAAAGAATGTAGATAAATTGATAGATGAAGCTGACAAAATAGAATTGGATTTCGATATAACGGACAAGCTAACAAAAGCACGGGATTCGGAAGATAAGGAAACCATTAAAGAAACATTGCAATTATTAAAGGTAGAAGTGACACAAACGCTTCGAAGTGAGTATAGTGCTTTCAGAGAGCACTATATGCACATCACAAAATAAAACAGTTTTTGCTCCTAGCACGTGCCTTGTGAAAAATCTTAGAAAGTGTTTTTGCGGCTACGCTTACTCTATTATGTTACGTTTATCCAGTACAATTTTATGTTCCATAATATTAATTACGCGGCCTAACCATGTACATCACACACAGTTTTCAAACTTCGCGCCGATTTTTGTACACAAATAGTTGTATTTTTAAGTACACAAGCACTTGTTAGAAACAAAGTAGGTACATTTAGGTTTTTTTTGTATACTTATGTTGTATTCAGTCTATTTTCCGTACATTTTGTGCAATGTTTGATTTTCGGTATTATTATCCGTCCTTTTTGTTGAATGTATGTAAATGTATATTTCGTTTCATTGAGACCAAGAATTCCAGCATACCTACTATGCGTTAACGCTGTGTACTCGGAACATTACTGTAAGATTCTTTCCTAAACTTTGTAAAGAAATAAATTATTTATTGTTAATGTTGTGTCGTATTTTAATTAATATAACTATATGTAGGTATATATTAGATACCTAAATGCTATTATGTAGATATGATATACTTATACTTACTCCATAGGGATAAGTGGCTACAACGACATAGGTGTGGCTTATATTATCGGTGGAACTATTTTATTTATGTATATGTACTATGCGATAATTTCCAAACCACGCCCATTGGTACAAGTGGATTGGTGGTTTAGTTAAGTGTATGCATTTACAAGTGCATATATTGATGCTTCAATCTATATCGTTATCTTCTCAAGCACTTCTTGACATCATTACCTACGGGTTTTCACCGCCCAGTTATCAGCAAAATACCTACGTGTAAGTAAACTTATCCTGAATGTTCTAGGTAGTCACCTTTTGGTGAGTCAAAACCAATGTAATAACCTTTTCATCAAGGCACAGATAATTTGTGTGTAGATTAAATTAAAACTTTTTTCATGCGTAGGTACCGCTGAAATGTGGAATGAGCTTCCCTTGTTTTTTTTATACCATAAGGGTGGGAAACGAGTCTCCGACCCGTCTGATGGTAAGCAGTTAGGTGGCCTATAAAGTTTGCAGCACCAGAGTTGTCGCTCGCGCGTTGCTGGCCCTATAGACACTGTTTAGGTTTCTTAAAATAAGGGATATACTAAACTGACAGCAAACGGAATTCCCATGCTGTCTGAATAGTCACACCCCTAACGACCTCTGGTAACCTTATTCACTAGAAGAAACACAATATTGTTGTTGAGATAGTGTGTATTTTGAGTCGGGCAGCTCATTCTACGATGGGTCTTCCCTTTTAGATATAATTTAGGTGTCTTTAAATAAAAATTGAATCAGTTTCTTCTAGGTAAGCGCGCTCCATCGTAGATCGCACATAAGGCGATTTGGCGCTCAAGCGTAAACCTATCAACTAGAAAAAAAAAAAACGATATTGACACAGGATTCTATGTTCTATTGTTTCCTTTTTGAACGCCTAACATATCATATCGGTACTGTTAAGTCCAGGAAAATTTATGTTTACCACACAACACACTAGGTACCAATAATTGGTTTATTTTTAGGGCATATCAAACGGGTAAATATTGTTTTTACAATATGATAAATAAAATTGACAAGCAAGTACAATATACATATACACTTGATAGGTAACTCATATTTATAATTTGCCATATTTCGATGAACAAATGCGTAAGAGTAATAAATAATAACTGCAATGAGATAAAAATAGACAAAGTTTGATAGGTGGCAATTGAAAGAACAAACAAATATTTTCATCCGTCATTTAATAAAATTGCACAATAATTGTACATTAGATTTAAAAAATTGCATTCGATTTCAAAAGCCCTTATTTGACAGTCCAGGGTGCAATTCAGCATAATTTTATCGACAACCGAACCACCTGTACATAAGTAGCTTTATTTAATGTAATTATGCATGAAAACTATTAAAATAGTACATCAGTACATAATATATGGGACACCAATTAATATTTACAATAAAATCATAAAATTTCTGAACATTTTAAAATCATTATGAATTCTTAAAATAATGTTTCAATTGAATGAAATAAACAGAAAGCTTAAAACTAAAACATAACTTATAATATTTGTATATATTCTTGAGATAAATCCATTGATATCTTATCATTTATCACAATTGGTAAGAGTCCATGTCTCTTTATGAAATCGTGTTGTCTACATTAGGAATAATAAAATGACTTATTTTAATACTTTATCACTGCACTTTCGTTTTAGACTTAGGCTAAAACATTACTTATTTCTAGGTCTTTTTCCATGAGTAGTACATTTCCAGAGGCTTGTTCACCTGAAAAACATAAATTTATTATAACTGTTCAGCTTCGCCGAGGGGTATATATTATATAAAAGATGAAATATAAGGAGCTGCTAGGTCTAGTGGTCGTTAGTGCGACTGTCGACTGGTCTTGGGTTCGATTCCCAATTCGAGCAAAGTATTATTGGGTTTTTCTATGAAATTAGCTAGCAGCAGTAGTAGCAGCTTGGAGTTTGGATGCGTGCTCGGTTGATAGCAATAGGCTCGCCCGCTATTACATGAGATCTGCCTAAATACTAAATCATTTGGTTTGGTTTACGTAATTGATTGCTAAAGTTACTTAGTAATATACCTACTTTCTATTTTAAACAAAACTCGTTTTAATATTGCTACTATTACTATGTCTAACTGTTACTATGGATGCTATATAAAAATCGAAACGTCAGGTTATAAAAAAATAAAATTAGTATAAAGTACTTAGTTTTTAAACGCTCAAGTATTAAAAAAAAGCTTCTTAATCATTGTAATGTTAACACAATGTTTTTAGTAAGCATATAAAACATACACGTAACAATGATTATCCTCATAGAAATTCTAGAAATAAAACAATTTCAAGATAAATATTTCCTGTAATTACATTATACTCTATATGTTATGTATTAAATAAGAAAATATAGGCTATAGCTATATTTTCTTATTTAATACATGTATATAATATATTGCTTACAGTGGGTAGGTGATAGGTGTAAACATATAAAGTGGGCATGATATTATCTGATGCTTTAACAATGATATCTTAACAAGTTTATTTACAATAATGTACAATAATATTCTTCACAATAACACACCTGTGTGCTTAATTAGAAAGAAGTGGAACTTGAACAATGGGGAACTTAATCACATTGAATTATATTATATTACTAGCTGCTACCCGTGGCTTTGCTCGCATGGTATATAGATAAAAATACACCCGCTCACAGAATTATACATACACATCAAACTAAAACATCACTTCATTACCATCCCATCATACTGTATCATCAATAAATTAGGGTAGGATTTGGCTTCGGCCCGTGCTATCCTAACAGCCGGCAATTTGAGCCGAGATACAAAAAATGTATACCCTAAAATAATAATAATAATACATTGTATTGACGTAAAAGGTACAAATACATGTGAAACCCCTGGCACCTAAACTAGTGTGAAACTGTATTTCAGGTGCCAGAATAATAAATAGGTATGTATTAGCTAATTACTTTTCTTGCTCAACGTAATTTAGTAGGGAGCAAATTACTCTATGGTTTTTTGACAGTATCGCAAATTAAAACTTAATTACAAACATACTTTAAAGTATGTGGCTGCAAAATTTCAATAGTTTAGCTTGAAAAATACAAAAGATTACTCATTCCCCGAAAAAAGGTTGTCGTAAGGAAGTCTCCAGTTTTTGTCTCTGTTTCTTGAAGTGTAGGTAAATTAGCTCACCCAATTCCGAACAATAATTATTATATACTATGTGCTAACTATTTACTATACATAATAATATATTAACAACACATATTACCTTTTTTTTTAAAGTGGTCAATTTGTTGCCGTGTACCTTCGTCGACCTGGGAATTGAACCAAGATCTGACGCCCAGCAGTTGCGCGTGGAATCATTAGACTTTGCTGCATCATATTCTGCAGTCTTATGAAAGCTTCTCAAGTGAATAAATAATAATTAAAGCAGAATTAATCTTTACCTTCCAAAATTTATCATTGATCTGGCGAAGAGTCTGCGAACCTCCCAACGGCACGAACTGGCCGGGTGCCGGCGCGACGTAGATGCAGAAATTGAGTAGGCGATACGCTTCCGGCAGCTCTGCATCCAGGTCTAGAGTTAGACGCATCGCCAGGTACTTGCTCAAGTGGTCCACTGCAATTAGAAATATAATAATGATTAATCTTAGTTATATTTTTCTTACTCCTCCTATCTAATTTCTCGATTAATTACATTGTGGGTTCCAAGACAGTTAAAATCATTCCTCTAAGACACGTCAGGCTTCAATGTCGCGACAATTATTTGGATGGTTACCAGCTTACAGGGGTTGCAGTAGTGGGGACTTAGTGTGGCAGGCAATTCTTAGTAATAATTATTTATGTTCTCACTACAATATTACAAAGTACATATTAGATCACAAATGTTTGTTTTCATATTGTGGAAGATTTAAACAATTTATATTTCATTGCAGATGCAATAAATGTAGAGAATTGGTGTCTAAGTGTAACTATCATCATGCTGACTATCTGCTAGACATCTGTGGATTAGAACAACAATATAAATGGAAACAATAAAAAATCTACTATTCATAGTTAGGTGTTTTAATAAAATTTGAATCTGAACACCCTTAAATATTTTTTTTTAATATAATTAAATTGATTGAATTAATTAGAATTCAAACATGTAATTAGATACTTGAATTACATATTCTATCTAAATTAGTTGTTTGAATCATAACAATATGAACTGGAACATCCTATCTAAGTTAATATTCATATATGTAACATGAAGCTTGTATGATAGATTTACCGGAGGCATTAGCAGTGGTCTTCAAGTATCTCACGGAGCTGTCTCGCAGAGCTCTCATCAGCTGGTTGTCACCTGTCATCTCAGTGGGGTGTGGTTTAAACACCAACTCAATTTCATTAGGGTTCAGTGGTTCCCCCTCGCCTTCAGTGTCCATTGAGTTCTCACCCTCAGTTCTGAAATGTATATAAACAAAATTGAATAACATTATACCTGACCTGTCCTGTCCTGGAGGGTTAAACCAAGGTGTAGTGTAAATGTACAATCGTATTGCATCGGGCCCATGTAATAGGGAGAATTTATTGACAGTCCGTACGTAAACTATCAAATCTTAACACTTTGATATTTTAAGATTTAATATTTTCTGTAGGAACTGCCGTTATAGTAAAAACCTGAGACCTTTTGCTCAGTAGTTGCGCTTACATCCATTAGTATGACTAAAGGCAGTTTACTATATTAATAAAATGTCAGTTTGGTTGAAATAGACTGTATAGTTATGGGATAGATCCCAAATATAAAAGAAAGTACCTTATTACCTACTTTGTATGCTTCAAACATGAATTTTCAGTTTTCAGAATAAAAGTGATGACTCATAGGCCATGGCCAATCATGCTGGCCAAATACAAACAAGCAATGCATTTATACATCGCTTGTAGAATCAATTATTAGACATATTTATACATTAAAATAGATATACCTGCCACTATTTATATAAATTGGAATACCAATCTGATAGTCCAAATTATACAAATATTTGACTCTACAAAATATATTACAACTTTTTTTTTAATATATTATGAAATGCTCTATGGGATTCCAGCTATATTCTCATTAGTAGAAAAAGTATAAAACAAAACAAACCTGCCATCACTAGATTCACTCTCCTCACTTCTTTCTGATGTCAAAATAGACTTGGCTCTTTTAGTCGTACTAGTGTTTTTTGAGACAGAGCTGATGTTGGATGGGACAGGGGATGGAGTGCTCCGTACTGAAGCAGGGTTAGATGTTGACTGCCCCGATGGTGTTGGATTGCCCGTGGAAGATGTCCCATCCTTGGGAGCTGTGGGTGCTGCTCCTGTATTACCATTCTGAGCATTTTCCGTGTTACTATTGGAATTAGAGGTGTTGCTGTTATCCTCATGATTTTTTCTAGACCTTTGGGGCCTATTTTGGGACTGCAGTTTAATTCCCTCTGTAATAGAATTGACCAATGATGCTTGAGAGTGTGACATACTCAGCTTGGTAAGTAAACGCTCTTGATGGGCCTCATACTCGTCTCTGCTGGGGTAAATCTTAGAGATTAATAAGTCAAAGTTAGGATCAGGCCTCAAAGAGCGTTTGGAAACCAATTTCTTTCGACATGTAGGACATTCCTTATTGCCAGAACGAAGGGCAGTGATGATACAATCGTTGCAGAATCTGTGAAGGCATTCCTTTGTAGTCATGGTCTTCTTCAGCATGTCCAAACATATCGGACACATCAATTCACTGTGTAAGCTGCGGGGGGACACAGCTATTTCAGTGGCGTCCGTTATCACTTCTTGCGGCGTACGATGCAGCTCGTACAGAGAGAGTTCCCAGGTTTTATTCTGGGAAGGCTCCGTTGACGACATTTTTGCGGTTTTGTAATGTTTGTTTGCAGATTTATTTACTTTTGGTCTTTCTGAAAATGACAAATGGTACCGCAACTACCATGTTGGCTCAAACACTAGTGATGTGACTTTTGATTTGACACAATGCCCATAATGACATACCTGTCAGCCTCGGCAAGTTTCCAACTCGAGTAATCGACTATAGATTGATACTATTCATTTATAGCGTAAAATAACTTTAAAATTTTAATATATAATTAATAAATTAAAAGATACTTATTCAATTATTTCATCGTTTTTAACTGGTCATGGTTATATATTTCAGAATAATTAATGATGCCCTGTATTTATCCAAACCGCGTATACTAACATAAATAAATAAGTAAATATATATTCTACGACTTTTTTTACCCGACTGTGTCAGAAGGAGGGTCATGTTTTTCGAGTGTATGTATGTATGTCTGATTCTTTGGCATGCCCTACGGCACAAATGGTACGAATGATGGATTTTAACATAAAAGCCGGCTTCCTAATAACCGTCTGTTAAAATCGTTTACTTGTTTTTTACTTTTTACGCAGTCGGCTTTTTATTTTTATATCAATTTATTTTTTTATACAGCACCATCTAGACAGTAAAGTTAAATATCTAACAGTTAACGTCTTTAAGTAAACATCTGACAAAAGAGTTGGTTTTCTTGTTGTTATATTTTTTTACTTTGGGGCCGTAAATATTACGTAAGCAATTTTTTACAATTATTAACCTCCCCCCCTCCCTTATGTCAGCAAAAGTAAACAAATTTCTTACCTACTTACCTTACCCAATCTCAATAATAAGCAAAGGCAATACCGGAGGGTATTGCCTTTGCTTATTATTGAGATTGGGTATTGGATATATTATTGATACCCCCTTTAGTGTTTACGTAATACTTGAATGGCCCGTTTGGGAAAATCCAAAATATCCGTATCCGTAAAGCTTTTCAAGTAATGTCATGGCCAAGCCATCGTATAATAATTTATTAGTATTATTTAAATTATATAATTATTTAACTGTAATCAAACAAATTGATCTATATCAAATTTGAATTCATCGTTTTTAGAACTAACCATCTAAAATTTAAACCGTTAACTTATCCTACTAAGTATTAATTTATTATTAAATTTTTCCTACAATAGAGTTGCAGGGCATGCAGTATAAATGTATGGGTATTATATAAATAATTAGTCTCTACCTACATAATTTATATACATATGTAATGAAATAATGATAAGTAGGTACTCTTGCAATAATAAATACCTAGACGAATATAATCTTTTTATACTATTATTGGGCGAGAATCAGTAGGTCTTGGACCTTGGTCTATTACTGTTTTAATTGGTATCCGAAAGAGGAAACAAAAAGAAAAGTTCTGCAAACCAGTATTTATTAAAAAAAAATAGTTTTTATTCTATGTAACTGTCTACTTTCCCGAGTTCAATATCATCGGGTTGGAATTTCCAGACTGCACAGGAATTATGTACGACCCACCAGAATTAGAATTTATATTACCCTGCCCGTTTAAGGGTATCAGAGTGTACACCGTAGATCCAGGTTGGTTTTGACTTGGTGACGTGACCAGCGTACCTTGAATTTGATTGCCGTTAGAGGGATTACTGGCAATGATAACCTGGGATGGCTGTCCACTAGGTACCACATATCCTTGATTTCCGAGCTGATTCGGCTGTTGGACGTAAATTGGTTGGTTCGACGACGGTTGCTGGAGTAACACAATTGATTGTTGATTTGGCTGTTGATTCGGCTGATTAGTCATTACCATAATTGATTGATTCGGATCACGGTTCGCTGTTAGCGACTGCTGGTACACAAAAGGCTGGCTATTCGCGGGCTGGTTCGTCAAAACCTGTGATTGAGCATTTAAAGAAGGTTGCTGCTGTTGTTGTTGAACCGTTATTAAAGGTTGTTGGTTGATTCCGCTGGGCTGCTGATTGGTCTGTGCAGGTTGTTGATTCGTTAGTACAGGTGGTTGGTTAGATTGCTGGTTCGTTTGATACGGTGGTTGATTCTGATTAACCGGCTGATAGGTTGGTTGGCCGGCTTGTATTGGTTGTTGATTGTTTGGAGAGTTAGCGTTGGCCCTGTCCTGTAGGTTCTTGAAGGCATCGGAAGGGATAAATACGCCTGTTACTACATTTGCGCTTTTTGCTTGTGGTTGGTCTGCGGGTAATCCGTATGCAACGACTACGAGGGCTAGCGCTAAAACCTGTAAATATGTCAATACTGTGTTATTTAAGTATGTATACCTGTTGTAGATCTTATGACTTAACTAGCATATATGTAATAATCGGATTATTACATATATGCTTCATTAGACTACGGGCTACCATAAGCTAACTTTAACTTGAATGTCCTCATTTGTGACCATCTGTGACTATAGTAATATTACTAAGTATAAGTAGTCACTGAGATGGGTCACAAATAAGGACATTCAACTTTGGACGTTGAAGACGTCATAGAATGCCAAATAGAAAGTCAAAATATTAGCAGGCTAGTAATTAGTTGGTTGGATATAAAAAGTAGGGGTAGGGACTACATGGACCAGAGTAGAAAGATAAGATAATGTTTATTCATTAGCTTAGAGTAAAGAACAGAGAAGTTCATATAATATATATAACATTGGAAAATGAGATTAAGATTTTGCAAAAGGCCAAAAAGAGCCATTTATAAAACACATTCTACTTACCAAATGTATTCCTTTCATCTTGACGACACTACACATTCTGTTTAATCGGTCCAATTGTATTGGTTTTATATCTTAATGTTGGCACCGTTAATTGGTATTTTAACGACTTCATCAATTGCTTTTTCCAAACGGTACCAAGTTCAGTATAAGTCATTTAGAAAAGTCACATTTGTGGTCAACCGTCACTGATCATTTCTTCATTATCGTTTATACGCTTCCTGGTAGGTTTTCCCTCGTCCCCTATTTCGTATATAATAATCGAGTGACCCTTTTTGGCGTGCAGAAGTAAAATCTAATGGTCGAGCAGTGTTACTGGGTTTTTCTATGAAATTCTGTCTCTCGGGTCGGAGTCCCGAGTTGATGGCAATAGTCTCGCCCTTTTATACATATACATGGGACCTAAAATATCCTGTTGAAATGTCGGTGTACGTTGGTACACCCCTGCCTGATTTCAGTTATGATAGGCATGATGGTAGGTGTATATTACGTTAAATTGAAAGCGGCTAAATCTGTATCATATCTTTCTAACATCTGTCCCAAGAATGGAACACGTACATTCTCATCGTTTCCTGCGCTGAGTGCAGTTTCCTGTTTTCTACCTGTTCAGCCTTACTTTGTTAGGTCCAGCTCTACTTATTAGACACTAGTACTTTGGTACACTATGGTACTAGGACTACATAAGGTCTTTGCTAGTATTTCAACGAACAAGGCTGATTAAGCGTGCTATGTATGCGTTGTAAGTACGAGATGGGGCGGTTTTGCCGAGAGAGCAGTAATGACCGGCGTTAGAAGTAATATGACATGAAGGCAGGGCGCAATTATGATAATACGGGATATTGCTACTTAAGTGCATGGAATTATATCCTCATGGTTAAATATAACCCTAATAAATATTAAGCTATCACTCTGCATTCCAGAAGGAATAGCGACAGTCAATAGAGCGTTAAAAAGAAATTTATAATCAATTTATGTCTATCAAGAACTTAGATACAAACAATTAATTAACACAAAATGATGTACTTAATGTCTGAGTCGTATTAAGTACTCAGGTACTTAATAAAGGTGTTACAATAACACTGCTACCGCTTCACGCTTGATAAGCTGGCCAAGTTTAGCAAAATATAATAATATAACACAATAAATAAGTACAGTGTCATAGTAATGATAATATAGTTCAAAATGCCGCGTGATTATAGGTACCTACTGATTACACTTACTGGAATACTCTAGACATTGAAACAAAACTCCTTTTCACTGATATTTATTACATAATATTGCGTAATTAAACTAACTACGTATTTGCCATCGCTCGGTACTGAATTGAATCTTAAGTCTTAATATTTCTTACTTATAAATTATTCTTTAGAAGTCAGTCATCCCAGTTTTTTTTACATAGAAGAATTGACAATTCCAATTAGTTATGTATACGTTTAGGACAAACCATTAGGTAGGTATACAATAAACTTTAACACGGCCAGTTACGTCCCCGAATTGAAAAACAAAGTTGTGAATGAGAAATAATTATTTGTGTGATTAGGTACCTATATACTTCGTTGTTGTTTGCCGGGCTATATGGAGTTTCTTGCCGGCTCTTCTTCATAAGACAGTTAATCTAGACAGATTGTTTTGATAATTCAAAAGTCTCTGTAATATTGGTCTAATTGAAATATGTATAACTTTTGACTTTGACGATGTGGTCTAGTTACTTGATGGTGTTGTGACCTACATGCGTAAGTTTTATGATAATATCGGAAAATTGAGGAGAGTTGTGCTTTCCGTAATTACCCAACTATCCCGGGCAAGCGGAACACCGTCGACATGGAGAGCAAGCAACTTAATAGAAACTTAATTGTACTTAATACGAGAGCCTTCTGCCAGTGTTACAATTACTTGTAGAGAAATTTGCAAGTATAGCGATTATGTTGCGATAAGGTTGACGGTAAAGCTTTATGAAGTGCTTTATCGTTTGCTGAGGTAAGATAGCCAACTTTTCTGTGTGAAATCTAATTTATAGATCCGTGTTTCAAGTACAAACTAGGATCTATGAATCAGATTTCACACAGAGAAGTCTTACTCACACATCTTACTTACCTAACTAGAAATCAATCGTTTGAAGTCCGTTCTTCTACAGTAAGTATAATTACATTAATTTTATTTATACTGTATATATTATATATACCTTGTATTTATATAATACTAGCGATCCGCCCTAGCTTCGCTTCAGGTCCTATTATTATTATTATTTTATATAAAAAGTAGTCTATAGCACGCAGGGATAATATGTAGATATTTTAGTACCTTTCTAAGAATGAAAGATTAGGTCAAGAGATTAGACCCTACAACGTCACAAACTTTACCTCTTTGCAATATTAGTAAGATTCAAGTAAGCACTATTTGGGACGACGGAACAACAGTAGACTATTTGAAAATACCCTGGCCGCTTACACATAAGAACCATGCATATACAGAAGAAACATAAAATGTGTGTAGTTTGTATAAGGTTTTTGGCTAATGGCTAATGTTTGTTCCGTGATAACACATAGCCATCATTCATCTTAACCAACGATCTAGGTGGATAATATTAATTATTCACCTAGGTTGTAGTCCACAACGGTAGCCTAGTGCGGATTTGCAAACTCCACACGCCATCGAAAAAATCTATCAAGCATGCAGGTTTTATAAATACTCACATAACTTCCAAAAAGTGAGCCTTGGATTCGAGCTCGAGATGTTCAAATAGATATTCAACTGGTCCCACTTATTGTAGGGTTTAGCCAAGACTTATAACTTTACGATATTAATGAACTAATCAGCATCATTGCCTCATTGGTCATAAACGTCGTAGCGTGTCCGACATTCATCGGCGTACAGGATACACGATTGTAATTAACATTATTACATCGTTCTCAGAATTGTGCTGATGTCAACTTCACGAGCTGAGCTTTACTCTCTACTTACATAAAAAGCGCCAATCTTTGTACAGAGATATTGTAAAGAAGGATCATAGACAGTTCAATCCGTATTGAGTTGAGCTTTTAATTATGGCTAGATTTACATTAAATATTTTCTTTTATAGTACCTTCCTTCTTTTTAAAAAGAGATCGTTATAAAAAGTATGGCTTATAAAAAAAACAGTTTATCGCAGTATTATTTTCTATAATGAAAGAGTATTTTTCTAAAATGATTCATATTACGTATTATTGAGAGTACCTATCTATCTTTGTCATTTACAACTCTCTTATCAAGAAGCTGAAAATGAGAAACGGTTTAGGTCCATACCTTCTGCGTTTTTATATTTTCTTTGCACACCGGAAACATCTGAATGGCGTTCGACGTTTGACGTCTCGGCAGGTTTTTATTGGAGCATTCACTTTATAGTGAGCACCAATTTACCGATCTTATTTACAGCTCATGCTAATGAGATTAATTAACAGATATACCTATAGAAAATAGATTGGTAATAAACTGGCAATAGGTTTATCCCTTATTATATAGGATTTAAAAACATACTGAATTCCGGTCTCAGACCTTTGGCAGGGTGTATTGCTGCCGAATTGGTTTATGTAGCCACCAAAAACGTTGTCTTTTTATTGTTTTTTTGAGTAAATGGTGTTGTAGGCAAAGGCTGAATTTGAAAATGGCTACACACTCATCATCAATCCATTAACGTCCCACTGCTGGGCACGGGTCTCCTCTCATTTGAGAGGGATTAGGCTGTAGTCCACCACGCTAGCATACTGCGGGTTGGCAAACTTCACATGCCATCAAAACAAATCTCTCAAGCATGCAGGTTTCCTCACGATGTTTTCCTTCACCGTTTGAGCTTGTACATACCCAAAAAAGGTTTATATCTATACTGAGTAGTTGGGCTAATATTTATTATATAATACGAGAGTACCTAGGTACTGTAGTGTTTCCTAGATCTTTCTATTATGATGTAAACTGTGTGCGGCCTCTTAACTCGGCGTTCCACACAATTATGAACCCACTTTTTAACAAGATTCTTACAACATTATTGCAGGCGCAGAATGTTAAGGGGCTTAATTAATATATACGGAACACCAACATCAAGATTCAACTGGCATCTAGGACAGATTTAAAGCTTTTTATGTAATACTATGAAAAGTTCTTAGTTGTAGACAAACTTTAGACAACACTTTTCGTTTATTCTTTTGACTACATTAATCAAAATTGGGGTTCACGAAATCCGCCCGAAATAGGATATTTATGCCTTTATTTTTCTGAGGAACAGCGATGAATGTATGTATTGAGCATATTATACGATATAGCTGACGCTTAAATAATAATGACATGATTGTATATATTTTTCTAGAAACCTAGAAAAATATAATAAAAACAGTTTTGAAATAAAATTTTTGAACGTAACCTTGTTTCGTCGCATCGCTAGTCGCCCATCACCGCGCACCAATCATACACATCGCATCTGGAGTACTAAGTAACTGTACCCGACGTCATTTAATTAGGCGACCACATTCGACTGCTAATTAGTATTACACGACTTGTATGTTGTTTGTCACTAATATGGTGTACGGAGCGATTGCTGTGAGTGGGACAAAACTGTTTTATACTCCGAGGTCTTTCTATTTCGTTACTGATGGACAGTGAACCATTGCAGCTGCGAAATTCGCGTAGCTGCAAATATGACCCAGTTAAAGGCTATAACTATAGCTATAAGTACATGGATATAAACCAAATTGAATCGTAGGAAGCTAAAGGAAAATAAAACAGTAGTTGAAATGGCAATGGCTGATGAGATTGCAATACATGGTCAGAAATGGTCTGGGAAATTTAATTGGACAAACGAGTCTTATTTGAATCAATAAAATATAAATATAACCATCACCGATGTCTAATTTAAGCTAAACCTTTGGTTTTGGTTATCTTACATAAGCTCGAGGAAAGCCAGACCAACGCTCTAATTCGAATGCCTTAATATAAATCATGAAATGCGCCATTGAGTTAAGACACGCGATTTCCTCTTAACATTTTTAACAAAGTCGTTTGTAAGTGCTTAGCAAAGCATGTAAACACGATTTATCATTTGGAAGTATAAATGTGTCTTCAATTTATATCGCAGTATGCGAAAACCAGTAATCAACATGACTGATGAAACATTATCAACAGAAAACCAATCTTAATCCCACAGAGATGTATAAACTGCTGGTTTACTTTCTTCTGTAATTAGGTTATTAGTATTAGTCGTATCATGAAACGCTACATCACCGGCCAGCTCGTTCATTACTAAGGAATTAGCGTGAGATTGCTTATTGCATTAGGTGGTCTCGTTGAGGACTGATCCGCCGCATGAAAGAACGGACGTCGGTCGTGCGGTTATAGGGGATTACAGATTATTAGATTGGATGCAAACGAATGACTCAATCTGCTGTCATATTTTAAGATATCGTTGGCAACTGCGTAGTGATATTATTGCTTGTGATGGTTCGAAAGACGGCGTTCGGTTCTTCAATGTGAGCTTACTTCGGAAATTCACAAAACTAAGTCAATTAAGATAATCAATTCAATTATTTTAAAAGTGCTATTTGTGGTGTAAAAAAAGAAAACTCTTGCTAAGTTTCTACGGAAATATAAGTCGTATCTAGTTCGAGGCGAAGAAAGTGTTATTAAATGAAACCTGACAGCCGTCACGTTTCACACCTAGATACTCAGCTGATAAAATTAATCCATAGAAAGATATAACTATATAAGGGCCCTTTCCACTAGCTGATAAAGTGAGATAGCAATTAATACTCGATAATAATCAAACATTTTAATTACCGACACTGTTTCAGGGCTTCATAATTATTACTATTAATATTTAACGTGTCAATCAAAAAGAAAGCGTTTGGTAATGCTAGTACCTTGATACACTTTCGGTCGATGTTGATTATTATTGCACTTTAAATTTGAACCTGTTTGACCCTCGGAAAAATAAGAATAGTCTACGTACGAGATGGTAATTCATATAAAGGAGTTCCTTTTCGAGCTCAGTCTTTAACATACCTACTCAAAACAGTATTCAGTAGGTATAGCTGTTTATCTGTCTGTGTTCTTACCCTTAGTAGCTAGCCAGGTGGATACATAGCTCGCAGAACTGATGGCTGTTAGGACGTAGAGGTTATTGAGAGGAGATTACTTATCGGAAGAAGTGGAGGGCTTCCAACGAGATATAGGTAGGGCATAGCGAGATTTCTCGCTCAAATTGAGCCCGGCTGGGGAAGTACCTCCGCCTTACAGAAGACCGCAGTGAATCACCAGTAGTTGTCTTTCTGCGAGTGACTAAGGTTACCAGAGCTCATTGGGGGAGTGACTATTCTGACAGCATGGGAATTCCGTTTGCTGTCAGTTCAGTAACTCCCTATTTTAAGAAACCTGAACGGTTTCTAAGGGGTTTGGCAACGCATTTGCAAGCTTCTGATGTTGCAAATGTCTATGGGCGGCGGTCATCACTTACCATCAGGTGAGCCACCTGCCCCCTTGTGATAAGGCGGCAAACGAGCATAAAAAAAATATATACTGATGACCTAGTTATTGTTGCTGGAAGTGGGCGGCACAAATCCGGCGTCATCGGACGCTCCCTTGACTCCAATGCCATGTGTTCAGCAGTGAACACTATGCACATACGTTATGTGAAATAATATCCGTTATTTTTCTAGCTATATTTACTATCACATATTTTCGTAGACCGAATTTTATTCGACTTTCATATTCTGTAAAATAATGATTACGTACCTGCCCACTTAATTGATACAGAAAATGGACGTTTTATTACGATTTTTATCAGCCAAATCACAGAGTCGAGACAGACAAGGTAATTAACTACTTTTCACGCAAAATTAAAATATAAGTGAAATGCTGTCATGAGAGGTATGTCCGTCTTCATATATCTACATCTTATTAATAAATTACCTTTGCATAATAGGATTTTTATCTTTCCCATCTAGTTTTACTCTTACGGCTCATTTGTGGGTAAGTGCAGTCCAATTAGCTTCATTTTCATGAGATAGAGCTTGCTTTAAAACTTGGCGCGCAGCCCGGCTGCCATTTTGGCAAGCCCGCAGGAAAATCTTTATTATAATAATCTCAAGAAAATTATAGGTGCTTGTGTGAAAATTTTTGTTGTGTATCGTATTTTGTGCAGTTTTATCCAGAATGAGGTAAAATAAGTATTACTTATCTATATCTTTAGTAACTAATTGTAATTTGATTGACGTGAGCCTTTTTCTATAATATTGTACAGGTGCAATTTTTTTTTGAAATATATGAATTAAAAAAATATAAGTATAATAATGCCACACGCACAGGTATCTCTAAGCCTAAATCTTAAGCATTCAATATTAAGCAATATTTTTCGACAGGTATCGAGATGATAATTTGTAAAGAATAACTCCTGTAATGCTTAGAAAATGATACCAATTTAAGTTCCTCAGGTAACCGCTAGGGGGCTTTCCACTTGCGTTTATGGTTCACTTATCTCCGGTTTACGTTTACGTTTAAATAGTAATTATTATTCCAAATTAGTAGCAATACTTTTTTAACGATTAAGTCAAGTAAATTGTGTGACTGCAATGGACTTTATTACAGATAGTATTACAGAAATAGTTTGTATATAGATATTTTGAAAATTGTAACTATAAGGGGAGAAAAATATTGCGTGTGATAAATTTTCATCTGTATTTATGCAGAAAAAGACTAGCTTAAAACAGGACCTAGCTGTATATTTTTTGAGTGAAACTAACTGCCTTGGTCTAGTGGTCGTTAGTGCGACTGTTGAGCAAGAGGTCTTGGGTTCGATTCCCAGGTCGAGCAAAGTATTTTGGGATGTTGTATGAAATTCTTTCAGTAGCAGCTTGGAGGTCGGTTTCGTGCCCCGTTGATGGAAATAAGCTCGCCTCCTATTACATAGGGTCTAATACATACCGGCGAAGTGTATGTGTGCATTAGTAGGTTCACTTCTGCCTAACTCTTCGGAGACTACAGGCGTGATGGTATGTTAAAAACTAATTTAAATCTGTGAAGGTCGGTTATCAACTTAACTATGTATAACATTACTTGTTCGTCTGTTGGAATGCTATGTGCTCAAACACGAATGCCATATTACGTGGACCTTGGCGGCGGTGATTAAGATATACTGAAATGGGTATACCGTGAGGTATGGACGTGCGAAAGCACGGCCATACCTCAAAGATGAAAATCAGGGCTGGTCCTAGAGCGGTGCGAGCTGGCGCCATCAAGGACGCGGGGGGGAGAATCAACCGAAACGTGACACAAACGACCAGTATATATTAGTCTATGCAAATGAATAGGGCTGGCTATTAGAGTGGGCGGCTGCCTTGGGCACCGGGGCTTGCAGGGGACGTTACATGTGCCAACTTAATTTACTTATCCACTTTTGTCGGGAGTTTCCCAGTAGTTTTTTATGTTTTGGTAATTAATTTATGTGGGATGGCCTTTTTTTGCCCAACGCCCGTACGCTAATTAAAAGGGCGCCAAAGGAATCACACGCGCCCCGGGCGCTTCGATGGTTAGGTGACGGCCCTGCCTTTCATATTGGTGCCGAGTACTATGTAAGTACGTTAGACTTGTAGAGAAGGCTTGACGTTGCTCGTTCAATTATGTTTAATGAAGATAGCTCTTTTGTTTTGTTTAAATTATAGCATATGGTTGTTCGTTTCTTTGTTGATGCGTGTCAAGAGCCTGCATTGTTTTGTTACAATGCCTGTAGGGCCCTCGATATATTTCTTCCGTAATGAAAATACAATAAACTTAGAGGGATTTTAACTTTTAATTATTAATACTCAAAACTAATTGACTACTTATTCAAAATTAATGCGGTTTAATTGATATTGATATACATTTCAAACCATGCAAATCAAAAGGTTTTCTGTTAATTTCAAGTAAACTTTTTCAATCATTTATGATACGTTAAGATTCTAGTAGAATCCACAAGTTGATCTCATGAAGAAGAATCCGGCAAAAAACTCTATAGTAAGTATATTAAATTGAATTTGTCTTTTTATAAGTAGATACTTTAATCTGTTAGGTGAAATTAATTTCTCTATTGAATTTGTTTTAGTCATGTAGTTTTTTGCTGTACGAAGTTTATAAGGAAACAAAATGGACTACCTAATTTTCATAAATATTGGTAAGTTCCAATATTTATGAAAAGTAGGTAGTAGTAAAAAGTTTCTAATAAAATATTTTTTCAGCTGGCAAGTTTCCGCTTCCTTAACTCTCTTCTTCCGGTCTCCTGCCCTCATTGTACAAGCTAGTCGGAATCCAAGTTCAATGGATCGCGTTAGACGAGCCGGATGGATGGAGAAACACTTTTTACAGCTTTATTAATAGCTAGTTTAGTGACCAGTTTTATATAGGTAAGTGTTTATAGGTTGTTTGTACTGACATACTTTAGGGTACCTACACTACATGCAATGTATATACATATGACAGTCAAGATGATCATAATTTCGCGGTATGTTTTTTATGAGAACCGTGTCCTCGACAATAGAGTAAAGGAAGGTAGAATGATGTAGTTCTACATCCACTGCTGCTTCTCCAGGCAAGTATAGGTAGTTCATGAGTATTTTCTGCACTATCAATTACATAAATAAAAAGACCGATTTCATTTAATCGCATCTAAGAACAAATCAGCTGAAGTCACCTCGCGCAGCTAACTTTTGTGCGAAGTCACAGATAAAAACGAAACCAAAATTCACATATAGACACGCAGAAACACAAGTTTTCGTTTTTGCATTGGGGATTTAAAAAAAACGAATTATTTTTTTTTTCTGAAAGAATGTTGCCCTTCGAAGGTGGTCAGATACTCGTTGTTCACGATGTATCGTGATGTTAATTAGGTATACCAAATAATCCAACTATGTAGCTAGATGTATATAATATTTTTGATATGAGCGTGATTTTGTGTATATAAATATTCACAAAATCACGCTCATATTATTTACTTTTTAATATATTCGCAAATCGAAACGATAAGCGACCCCTGTAAAGTGAGAAGTTGACGACTCAATGCCCATTTTTGTACACTAACACATCACAAAGCAGTGAGTAATCATTCTAATTCTGTATGGTGATAATTAAGTAACCCTTTACTGACTGTCGAAGATAAACGTCTTCCCTTATATAGGCGGGTAATGATGGCAATTTAACCGTCATATTTGTAGTGGCGATGAGCGTTGGGCCTGAAGCCGCGCACCCATTTATCTGTAAATAGTAATGCCAATGATAGTTTATTACCGTCAAAGAGACACGTTTAAGTTGTCATGTAATGTCTATAAGTGGGTAGTTTGCGACAGGAGGAAGGTGGATGAAGATTCTTTTATTAAGTATGGCAGGTCCACTAACTTGACAATTGAGTTTGTATTTTTCAACGATTCAGGAAGCTCGGAGAGCTCACAGGTCAGTTCCTAAATATCAGTATTTCATTATGTTTATCGTTGTTGGTAACACGATGTTTTGTCACGACCATGGAGGCTGTAAAGGAACTGAAACATTGAGATTAAATAAAATCCGTAAAAAATAGTTTGATAATAAAATTGATTTGTCATGTTTTTTATCTACGTGGAGATTATAAAAAACTGACATCAAAGTGCCCTATGTCCTGAGTCGAAGGGTGTCGAACTTCGTAGTGAGGCGAGGGTTATGATGAGCGCGAGCACCCCTTGTTATCTTTCACGGCTCGATTGGTGCACTCAATACGCCGGCGCTATCGTTATTAATACTAATAGGTACTGCCGCGAACACAAGCGACATTAACGGAGCCGGGTTTTAAGAAATGACGATTTTGTTTCAGACTAGCGTCCCACCCCATTTTTACCCCATTTTAGATGGATATTTAATCCCTAATCATTTTTAAAAATAAAATATAGGGTATGGTGGATGATGTAGCATTCTAATGGTGAAATAATTATTCAGATTGGTCCAGTAGTTCCGGAGCCTAAGTATTCAATACAAATAATAACAGTCGGTTGATAAAAATCTTTCCTTTATATCGGAATCCGTGGTAATATAATTGCTTTTCATTTAAATCCTTTTTTTGTTACTTGACAATTACTACCCTTCCGATGCATAACTAACGCGATGCTAGTTTTCCAAGTTTTTGAAGGTGGGACCAAGGATGAAGGCATAATATCATATGTTTTTACATCAAAATAAACCAGCCTGACAATAGCTAGCTACATAAAACTATTAAGTTTTGTAATGTCTTACTTGCCATAAAGCCCGTTACAAGTTCGACAAGGTTAGAAAATTTGCCTCTTCCAAATCTTGGTTATAATTCGTTACATAATTTATTCATATTGATATTATTAATGTTTTATATATTATTTATTTTCTCTTTCTGATATATTAAAATTTTATGTTATTTTAATAGTTGTAGTATACGGAGTTTTAGTAGCAATAAAAATGATGAGTGAAACTTATTTCCTCGCCTGTACTCACCATTCAAGGTGTATCTAGTAGATGGATCACTTGAATGAATCGCGAGCAAATGCACTTTGCGCAACGATAGTACCCGTATTAGGTATGTACAAAAAGAAGTCTATCGAGTATTATCATCGACGACCATGAAATCATTAATATTCACGATAAACGAACCGTATACTGCAATAACTGCTGCTAGGCTAATGCGACTGGAGTGTTACATATAATTCCTAGCCTATTAAGATGACGTTATGAACTGGTCAGTGGTACCTTATTTTATACCACTACTGTGGCAAACTATCTTAAGGTCCGCCTATTGGTAATAAGTTATCGTAGCCGGTAGACGTTTGCAACACCAGCGGTGCCGCTAGCGCAGTCCGACCCTGTAAAAACTGTCTTAGGTTTCTTAGAATAGGGGAGTTACTGCACTGACGGCAAACGGAATTTACAGGTTGTTTGAATAGTCACTCCCCAAACGAGCTTTGGCAACCTTGCTCACTCGCAGAAACACAACTATTGTTGTTTTACTGCGGTCTTCTGCAAGGCGGAGGGACTCCCCTAGTCGGGCAGCTCAATTTGCGCGAGAGTTCTCGCTATGCCCTGCCTGTCTAAAAACCTTTTGCCTATTTTAATAAAATGTGTAATGTCTATCCATCAAGCACACGCTGATGACTCAGTAGATTGATAGTACGCTCATTACTGCAAATGAGTTAGGTGCTAGAGATGAGTCATACTAGGTAAATTTGATACTAGGTGCATCTAGTCTGATTCCGTACAAATACTCGATCTAAATACCTATTCCACCTAGTCCATGAAGTACGCGTAGTATAAAGTATGTTTCGGTTAAAGTCTGCTAGTGATACCTGAATACTCGATCTAAATACGTATTCCACCTAGTCCATGAAGTACGCGTACTATAAAGTATGTTTCGGTTAAAGTCCGTTAGTCAAGTCTGCTAGTGATACCTGAAAATACGGTTACGGACGCAGTAATGAATTGTACTCTTCGCTTCATACTTTACACAGGCTTAGGACTGTCAACGTAAAATATCTATCTATATTGTAGATTGTTGACGTATTTAAAAGATTTCAATTAATTTTTAATTCTTGTTTACATTTTTTAACTTTTTAGTTTTTTTAAAGTTTATTTATAATAAATATAATTTAAGCTCGCAATCTAACAAGATTCGCGCGGGCTTCGGGTGCCATGTCACGACGCACGCCGTGTGCAGAACAGTCAGACTAGGTGGATCGAGTATTTTGTAACTTGGGAATAGGTGTTACTAGTCTCGATAAATACCTAGTCCCTGGATCTGTTCTAGTATATACGCTTCATCTCTATTAGGTGCTTATGTAGTCAGTAGCATATTTTCATAAGCACGGAAGACATATTTATTTAGGTGAATTCTAAGAGTTATGATGGCCTAGCGGTATGGACCGCAATGACTGTGGACTGTCAAAGTTCTTGAGTTCAATTTCAAAGCAAGCACTTCTGACTTTTCGAAGTTACTTGCGTACTTATGATATGCTCAAACGGTGAAGAAAATATTGTGAGGAAACTTATATTCTGCGTTTGGAGCGAGAATTTTTTTGTCAATGTCGTGTGAAGTCTGCCAACTCGTATTAGTGGTGTCAGTCTATTACCTTTCAAATGAGAGGAAACCTAGGCCCTGCAGTGGGACAATAATTGGGCCTGATGAGGAGGATGATGCAAGTTTTTTTACATATATATATATGTGACATAGAAGTTTTTTACATATCTGCAAGTTACTTAAGCTTACGCTATTCTAACGTTTCAAGTATAAGTATCAGTTGTTTCTCTCACTGTTACAAATCAACCTGGGAAAATAGGTCACTGGTGTCTGTTGACTTAATGATAAACTTTCACTATCTACATCATATCATATTTGTTTTCCTCTTTAATGACCGACTACTTACGTTGGCACATAGGTATAGATTTTATCATCTAATACATAGTTATTAAGGCATTAGAGGATGGCAACTAAATTTTTGTGTCGATGTGAGGTCCATAATAATAGTTAATGATGTCTAGTCTACGAGGACGTTAGTCCTACTGGCCACATTGGGAATAAATCAAAATTTTATACCTAGGCAGATTTATTCCCAATGTCATCATCTGTTATCAGTCTAGCAAGAGGAAGATCAACCGCGTTCGTTCTTTTGATGGCGAAGACTGATGGTACCTGGTATGCCTAACGATCCTTGATAATATTAACTAATAGTTACGAATTAATATTATCAAAGATCTATCATTGTAAAAATCACTCCCGGGTATTCTTTTTGGACTCTAAGCTAAAGAAAAGATACGATATCTGCATTATTATTGCGCACTATAATTATTATTGTTTAGTCTGTGGTTACACTTGTAGCCGCGTTTGGACGACAGTAAGTGGATTAAAACGAAGCGTTCTTGTGCATAATCTTTAGCAATTAACACATCAAGTGACGCACTTTCAACGTCAATATTACGCACTCTCCCTCGTAACTATTAATATCAAAAGTGTTAACTACTAGCCATAAAATAATTATGGTTATTGAATTGCCTTTCATTATAATTCAGCTTTGATGGGATTTAAAGGTGAAGAGGTTTTTCTAATGTCCTAAACATACCTCCTTTCGTGACGATTAGATATAATTTATTACTTTTATACCTAAAATGTCTAATAATTGTCCCTACTAGAGGATTTCTAGCTGATCTTACACCGACCGACCTGATAGCGGTATGGGAGGCTGCCTTCTGTGGATAGGGTTCTGGGTTCGAATCACAGTAGGGGCCAATGCGTGTGTAATGAGCACGGGCATTTGACCTGAGTCATGGATATTTTTATTTATTACGTACCACCACTGCCTGTGAGATTTCCACTTCCACATTAATGATATTATCACTGAAATGATACGTACCTACCTAAATATGTAAGATTGTAGATTAACAATACCAATCAAACAGATGAATCTGATTATAAGGTCCATTGCGGCAAAATAAAAATCGGCCCATACACTTGATAACGTAGGATACCAAACTAATACCAAGGAAGTAATTACGTAATTGATATATCGCTACCACTCCAACATGAACGTCCATCCTCTTTCTACACCGTTCAGCACATCCATTAGACATGTTGATCGGTAATTTATATGCTCTGTGTTTTGTTTACAATCTACATTCAGTTGTGCCTTCCGGTCGGCAGCATTGATTAACGGAATGGAGGTGAACCGAGCTGGAATCTATTTGCAAGCTATACGAGCCATCCCGAGCAACTTGACCACATGAAGGTAAACTATTGGTTCGTAGTTTCTGTTAGACTGTCATTACATAAGGGGTCTATGTAGGTATGATATCATTTATGGTTATGTATCTATTTTGGAATATATTGTTTAAACAAAACTGGCTGATGTGCTCGGTACCTAATTTTCCGCGTAAAAAAATTGATGTTATATTTATTTATTTTATTTATTTATTCTTTATGCACAAAATATAAAAAATACATTGTACAAAGGCGGACTTAATGCCATAGGCATTTTCTGCCAGTCTACCTTGGGGTGATGCAGAGATATAGCATGGTAGGTGCATCCTGAATGTGATAAGTGATATAATATATAAAATTTACTTACTAACAAAAATAATAAGCATACATAAATAAATACATACATAGATACATACATACAACCACACATACATAAATACATACATACGTAATATAACGAATATATACATGACAAACTAACAGTAGTTATGCCAACGAGTTACGGAGGTGTTCACGTACTTTTAATTTGAAAGACAACCGATTGGTAGCCATCCTGATATCCCGAGGGAGCGCATTCCAAAGGAGAATTGATTGGACAAAGAAAGAAGAGTGTAGGAATTCAGAGCGATGCGAGGGACATTGTAAGAGACGGTTGTTGGAAGAACGAAGATTTTTGTTGTGATTGTCGGACAAGTATTGGAAGTGAGAAGATAAATAAGAGGGGGTAGTGGGAGAATCAAGAATAGAAAATAAGGTAGTTAATGCCCTCTGCATTCGCCGTTGTCGAATCGGCAACCACTTAAGGCGCGATCGATACTTCACGCAGGAGCTCAAGATTAAATCATTTAATACCAGCCGCTGTGGCTGAAATTGGCGAGGAAGACATCGTCATCACTATTAAAACTATTATATCTTTTAAGTTGCATCAAACTACACTCAGAATGCAAAATTTCATAAATATGTATTATAAATAAATAAAAAATACAGACAATTCTGTTAGTCGCGGATTGCACTTTGAACAAATATAAACGATTTTTGTTTATAATTTGTAAGAGTTTGTGTTCTATTTATTTATTTATTTTATTCTATTTATTCTATATCCCTATGTAGAGTATTTAGGAGAATATTTCGGTGGTTACAATGATAGAACACATCTGTTCTAGCAATGTAAATGACCTGAGGTACAATAACGCGCCATCGCAATTACATAAACAGAAATTAGCTTGGAACTAACTAGTTCCACTGGACACAAACCGCATCAATTTCCCGCCTTGATTGTTTTTAAACGACGACCGTTTGGAATTCATTGTAAATACCTACTTGTTAGGAATGCTACTGGCACTCGAGTGCATGTCTGACCTAGAAAGCGAGATATTGTCTCATAATACTTAGACACCGGTACCGCACGATGCTCTAACATACCTACCAGATTTGCTAACTTAGGTACCAGTAAATCTTAAATCAAAGTTCACTTTGTTAGCATAGATTTGGTTGTAATTCATTTAGTTCTTAGTTTTGGTTAATTTAGTCTTGTTTTCTAGTAATATGCATTGCCTCAACATGCATTATCACCTGTCAGAGATTGACACACTAGATCATAAGCTTATTGGATGTAGGTATATCATGTTATATGTATTTGAGTCAAATAAATAAAATACCTTCAGAAATACATAGTACTTATTTTATCAATAAAATATAGAAGGTGTTACATAGTTGCATTAAAAATATCGAATGGCAGCTGATTTATTAGATAATATAGTGGTAGCTAAGTAATATTAATGCGGATTGATCTGCAAGGTTAATTAACCCTTTTTTCTTGCTCTCTGGGGCACGGAAAGTTGGGTAACTCTGCCGTGCCGCAGAGAGAACGTTAGTCATCCCGGTTGTAACACGAAATCCTGCGCGAGTTCATTGTGGCAACCAGAAACCCGAAAAGCCTAGCTACTGTATTATGTCTGAAAATCAGAAATGACGGGTGCCTTATTGCAATTTTCTGCTACTTCTGAATATACTGGAAACTAAACCCAAGGTAATTGGAAATAAGCTTGGATGTATAATAGGTTATGCATATTTCATAAAAAAGATGTAGTTCTGCCGTTGGTCCGTAAGGCATAAATACGGACACCAGATGGAGAGTCCATCGGGTGTACGGATTCTTAATTGAAAAAAGATATATAACAGATCATCATCATCATCGCCGGTCATCCCGATAGGGTTAGGCCAAGGTTTTAAGTCCCAAGTCCACAAATCCAAACTCTGAGCCCTGAGCTGCTACTCAGAATTTCTTAGTAAAATCGAATAACACTTTGCTCGACCCAAAGTGCGCCCATAGAGAGCCCTTTTGAGACCTTTTGCTCACCAATCACACTTATAACCATAAGACCGACGAGGAAATCATATCAACGAGGCAGATATTTTCATATTATAATTTAAAATCAGCATTGTAACAAGCTGTTCGAGAATTTTCAATGTTCGAACATTGTGTAAAATATGCGATGCATGGGTGTTATAAAATATTCTAATAACTGTTATTAACAGCGTTATATGCAGCTTAAAAGGCATTAAAGGTTCTCCTTAAAAGGTGTCTGATTAAGAGAGGGATATTTTTCTCTGATATATGTGAATATACGCAATTTATGACCATTGATTTCAGGTTATATTTAAAATTAATTTGATTTTTCAAGGAAAATCTTGTTGGGTTTTTTTTACCGCCGTCATTATGGACGCTAGGGATGGGCCGTAAAATTAAATCCATTTTTTAGCCTTCATATTACTATAGACAGGATCATAAAGAATCATGAGCGTATGCTTTTAAATTACAAGAATAAACAGCTAGTGAAGAATTTCATATTCATAAAACACAGATAATAAATCGACGCAGGTGTTCGGTCCATGTGACTTTAGGGACTTTTATTAGTAAATATAAGTACGATGCCGAATAAAACCCTAGTGTAAAGACTTTTTTTTAAGTATGGCATAGATAAATACCCAATTTTTTCTGCAAGTTAAAGTTATAGATATTATATTAGCCACAGATGTTGTTGGAATTATAGGAAGGCTTAAACCGCAAACGCACACGTAACGTACCATAACCGCAGTCATGATGTTGGAATAGTCAATATCGTTGACTTCCTAGGGAATTAATAGTGTTTAAAGTTTATTCGAGTTCTGTGGTTTTGTTTTGTACAGGTAAAGTAAAGTAAAGATTTATTTGCGTAAAATACAGGTGGTACCAGATATATACGTTGATGGTTATAGAACAATACCATATTCTGCCTACATAAAGCATAGGTATCTAGGTTTTAAAATATTGAAACAAATAAATAAATAAATACATGTGGACATTATAACACAGCACCATCTGGAACAAACAACAGTGAAACAAGTAGCAAAAACAGACGTTGGAATTGCAGGAGTTTGTGTTGTTAGTACATATTGGTAAAAATAGATAGTATCTCTACTAGTTTACAACCTATCATCACGCCTGTCATACCCGATGGGATAGGCAGAGGTATTCTAACATACACCTACATTTCGCCAATCCAAACTTTGAGCTTACACTGAGAACTCCATAGAAAAACTCAATAACACTTTGTTCACTTTGTTCTCAATAACAATTTAATCTAAGACCTTTAGCTCAGCAGTCACACTTACGATCAGTAGCCCAACGAGGCCAGTACCATATCCATAATATTTAAATAATATTTAGGTACTTTAACATTTTACTGAGGGTTCCAAGACAGTTAACATCATTCTCTTGGGTTGGGACACGTCGGGCTTCATTGAATCGTTGGCTTGACGACTTTCTGGATGTTTACTATTGTTGATCCTGGTTAACAGGATTTACAGCAGTAGGGACAAACGGTGACGGGCATGTCTCAAAAAAAAAATCTGATTCTGTAGGCAGGCGTTAACCTAGACAGAAAATAAATAAAATATAAATTAAATATGTCTGGACATTATGACACAGCCATCTAGTTCCGGGGTAAGCAACGATGCTTGTGTTACGGATACTAGAAGGTTGATATACTACATATATACTTTTTATTTGTAAATACATACTTATTATACATAGATACATCCATGACTCGGATACAAATGTTAATGCTCATGACACAAACATTTGTCCCTACCGGGATTCGAACCCGGGACCCATAGCACAGCAGGCAGCGTTAACTACCGCTGAGCTAATCAGGTCGTCAAAAGTGAGAGAGATTATAATTATTATAATGCATTAATTAAGCTTTCAAACAATAAAAGAATTTGATAAATAAACAAAATTTCTAGGAACTCGTGTTTTATTGTTATTGTTCTGCATTCATTATCGACATTTAGGTATTCCACATTTGGGTGTCCTAATGTGTCTTCACACAAAAATATGGTGAAAGTCGAATAAAATGCATTCGTTAGTAACTTTTACTGATATTATGTTTGTATTTTAGTCTGGACTAGTTTTAGTGAATGTGAGATTAATCTGATAACGTTGATCATAATTTTGTTGTCTAGATTTTAGACAAGAACTATGTATAATTTAATTAAATATATTGTTATGAATATCTAGATGGGTATAAGAAAATGGAAAGTTAATGGGCGCTGGTGCCGAAAGTTTTGAATGTAGACCACGTTTAGAACGACCTCGTACACATAAATAAATATATCTGGACATTATGACACAGCGCCATCTAGTTCCGTGATATGCAATGAGGCTTGTCTTACAGATACTATACAGGTTGATACACTATATATGTATATACTATAGATATCTTTTTTGTACATATACATACATATTATACATATAAATATCCATGACTCAGGTGATGATTTGATGATAGGATGATGATACGATGTCTACGGGTACCAATTTATATTTCAGAGATTGAGTGCTCCAATCCTTATACTATAAAACTAAGCTGCTAAGTAAAATCTAATTAGAGTAACTGTATACCCATTATTTATGTGTTTTTGTCAAGTTGAAAAGTAGATTGATCAAGAGTAACACCTAAATGTGAACTGAAATTATATAAATTATGAATTGAATACCGAACAGTTTTTTAAGAACGTTTAAAGTAAGGCTAATCAATAACTTAATTAATCAGTAGATATTAATCTCACTTGTTGATTACAGTTACAATAATAATTGGCGTTAGTTCCTTAAAGCCAACGCCATACTTAAACTCGTATTTCTAAAAACTTGGATACCGCCATATAAGGGAACTGTGCCAAGTAACGTCATTTGTATTATGCAGAACGTTAATTAGACATTAGTTGGCAGGCTGTACGATGGACTGGCATTACTGGCAATGCATTTCTAAAGGAAGCCCCGCCAACTAGCTGGCGTCCTGCCAGGACCAGCTGCAACCGAGTTGCAATTTTCATAGAGTGGTTCCTGTTTGTCGAATTTCTTTACTCCGCCGTGGGAATTGTAGTGGAGGATGCATTGTGATCTGAATAATAATGTTTACGTACAGTATTGATAAATAGGATGATGTAAGCGAATATAGAACAATAGTATACTATCTTTTGCCCGCGACTTCATTTGCGTAAAATTAGTAATTTTATTTCCACCACCCTTGTCCCCCTTTAAAGGGATGATTTCCGGGATGAAAACTATCCTATGTCCTTCCCCGGGACTCAAAACATCTCTATACCAAATTCCATCTAAATCAGTTCGACTATTATAGCGTGAGGAGGTGACAGACAGACACACTTTGCGGCATATGACCGGTCGTCGTGGCGATCCTTGGGGGAGATCTATGTCCAGCAGTAGACGTCTAACGGTTGATGTGATGAAGGATAGTATGGATAGTATATTAGTAACTAGCTTTTGTCTGCGATTTCGTTTGCGTAGAATTAATAATTTGATCCAATCTGCTTAATCATATCTTACACACCTCCTTTAAAAAAAATGTTTCCGCATACAAACTTCCCCTTTTCGACTTTCTAAAGGTTAATTTCCTGCACAAAAACTGTCCAATGTCCATCCCCGGAACTCAAACTGCTCAACTACTACTAACTACTAGAGGTATTTAATAAAAAAACGCTTTGAATATTGACATTATAATAGACCAGAAAATAACATACCCTACCTAATTTATTTGCTTAGGTATTTTATGGTTAAGCTAAGAAAAAAGATCAACCTTGTAACTGAAATCATATTTGGAACTGATATCGATAATAATCAAATACAATGGACTGACGGAACATATATAACAAGGCCTCTTCTACGGCGCTTAAACTTGGTACTGAATCAGGCAGTGTGCCAACATTATTAGGGTCCTAATTATCACGACTTTATAATGCTAAATCATTCCATCCTTCTCTCAACTCTCAGATTGGTGCCAACCTAATAAATGTGTAAAATATCTCCATTGTGTATTACATAAGACAAGTAATGAAAATAATATGTCACAAAACATGGCTAAAATCATAAATAAGCACAATAAATATTTTCTAAGCTCTCTTTAAGCTAAGTTAGCGCGCTTAGTTTCGATTATAAATTAGTAGTTCCAATCTCCTTTCAACAGCAATGTAACAAGCAAATTATCGTTAATTGGTTCGACGGGTATTCGTAAATTGCCCTTAGATGATCAGCTGTCAACTTAGCAAAGAGCCCGCCCTACTTTCGAGGCGTCAACTGATAATGTTGGCTAAATCAGGGCTGCCAACGTGTTAGTGATTTAAAGGCATTCCTTGACAGTAGTGATTGACAAGTAACGTTAATTGGTACTAAGTACAACCTCTTTCTTAATACTAGATTTCAATTACTTGAGTTTTTACATTTCACTTCTTGGTTATAACCAAATTGAATACCTTTAGGTATATGTGGGTAGTATTAGATGCCTATCTTACTGGTTTAAAAATTCAGTCGGTATTTTATAAATGGAAATAAAATAAAAGAAAAAAAAACGAAACGTCACGCACATATTTTCCTTAATTGTTCACAATAAAGCATATTTTATCTATGTACTTATGTTTTTTTTATTCCTACGTAATTTTATAGTATACCTCTATCACTTGCACTTCATATAAAAAAATAAGAATATTTTATTTCAGACAAGTCCATTTGGTTAGTGAACAAACTTAAAAAACTAGTGTAAGTACGTAAATCTACCAAGAACTAAACATTTTAAAGTAACTATGCCCCAGTGGCATGTAGGCGTATCCATTGTCCTAGTATTGGGATGACCCACCTGTCTGCCATAGTCTTCAGGATGCTGTTCGGGCTGACGCGTATCCTGTGCATAATGGAAGCGCATCGTTTACGCATGACAGCGAGAAAGCCATTCATTTATATACAAAATTTCTGTTCATACACAAACACATACATACAGAATGTCTAAATATAATAAAAAAAATTAATAAAAAATAAAAAAAATAAATAAAAAAAGACCTTAGTTCATGTATATTTCTTTCCGTAACTTTAATTAAATCTTATATGTATCACGTCTCATTGTAAACAGTTTTATGATTCATTTATTAATAGCGAGAGCCTGGAGATCTGTCACACAGGTTCCGTACCTAGTACAAACTCCAGCTCTCATCAAGGTGTTAGATTAAGCTATAATTTAGTTCCTAATGTACCTTTTTGAGAGAAATAAACGAAATATTATTATTATTCAGCTATTCCCGCTTCTACAAACATCGCACCATTCCAGCGCGGAATCATTCAATTCATAATAATAGAACTAATACATAGGTACTATAAAAAGTAAGCACTACAGAGATTAATCTTGTTACGTACGTCTAATGGAATTTAAAGCCTTTAGATACTTATCTAACCTGAACGAACGTAGACACATTTTCAGGCTTTCGCTGGAACGAATCGTAGTAAGACGAACGAATTCAATTTTGGGCTTAATAAGATTGTGGTATTTAAGAGCACTGGGTACTTACTATCGGTTTGACAACGAATGTGGCAGTTAAAATTTAAATTGAATAATAATAATAAGTTAATAAGGGGCGAGCCTATTGCCATTAAACCGACCACCATTAAATTGAACTGATATAAATCTAATATCAATAATAAATGTAATTCATGATAAATCTTAGCTAAAAATCAAAATAATATAACTTAAAACATAATGCATAAACAACAACCCACGCCTTATTTTTCGAAAGACATTAATTTTGGAATACATTTTAAGCAGAAATGGCCCAGATTAAAAGTAAAGATGTTTGATTTTATTTCCTCATATAACGGTAATATCAGACGAGTTGAATTCTATTAGAAATTAGCAGTCCTTATAGGGATACCAACACTAACTTATGTAGGTAAATGAGTTTATAGGACGTAAGCAAAAATAATATTTAAATAGTGACCCGCCCTGACTTCGCGCGAATAGATATAGGTAATTAATCCATAATTACCATTCATGTCATTCATTAGAATGAATACGACTATTAGGTCGTATTCATTCAGATTTATGCAGTAGTTTCAGAGCTTATTACACAAACAAAAAACAAACCCTTTCTCTTTAAAATATTATTATAGAAAATACTATACCTCAATAAAACTACACGATCTAGACTCGTTGTCTATAATAATTAAAATGTATAAAAATCGTGAAACCTTAAAAACATTATAGAAAATTCTGTTGGCTGAATGGTGTCAACGCCTTTGTCTGCCTACATAGCCAAATACGTGAAGAAAAAAGCATACATTGCACTAGCCGCTAATACTCTTTTTAGTTTACAATTTTCTAGTTCAGATAAAGTGAATTATCTCCGATTTAATGTTTCGCCGAGAATGTCATTACTTATTGAATGTCAGCGCTCACAGTTCAGACCTCCATATTCTAGGTTAAGCCTGATGAATCATTTAATTCATATATTGCTGTTGGACTTTTGAGGGCAATGACTGTTTTGTAATTATAGTGAATTAATTATAGGTCACCTGTCGACTTGTGGGGTGATTGTACCAAAAGTTGTAAATAAGGATGTGTCACAAAGGTATTTGTGCCGGAAACGGTTGCTCGAAGGGAATTTAAGAGTTTGACATTAGCATTGAATACCTGTCATGTCTGAAAGGTTTGTACTACACGAATCTTTAGCAAATTCAAAATTAAACAATGACATTGGCAATATGTTCGATATCTAAACCAAAGATAAACAATTGAATGATGGATTGGCTAATAAAAATGAAAGTATTTTTTTTTCTCCGATATTCAGACCTTTCTGATATTTTATAATGTTCATACAATCCAAATTAGACTTAGAAGTGATCTTGACCTCAAGTCTATTTCAGTGACGTAGATCTAAAACATTTGTAAAAAACGTTTAAGCTTAAAAGTGTACCTCTATGTTCATTACAAGAATAAGAATCGTAATTCTTTAACCAACTACCTATACAAATTAAATAGGTACGTTGTCAGTTAGATGGGCTGGCGGTACTTTATCGTAAGTTCCGAGTATTTCTGAGTCGGTACCGGGGCATTACTACGTCTCTAAAAGTACATTTTCCTCTCGTATTTCGTTTGAAAACAATAATTGCAACTTACATCAAGTACGGTGGCCAGCACATCAAACTACCACAATAAGGTTCATGTTCAGTTGGGAAAATTTGACAGTTTTGGATAGGTTGACCTGCTGGTGGCGACTGTACCTACATAATCAAGCCCGAGTTGCTCGCCATCGCCTTAAAATGTCATTCAACGGGGAATGCGTGCCATTATACTATTTAATAACATGAAAGATTTATTGGCGGATATATAATTTCAGTTTATATGAAACAGCTAACAACATTGATTGGAAATATTTGTCGTTTTACGATAAAAGTATAGTTACTATAAATAGCAAAGCCCTAGATCATGCAGATGTCGTTTTAAAAGATAAATAAATGATTTAAAGAAAAGGAACAAATACATTCGTAATTTAAAATGATATTTGATCAATCTCGCATTCATAACGAGTGAGTCTAAGTAATTTTGTGGACTCAATGACGTCAACCGATTTTTCTGAGGTATCTCATTCGTCTAAATACCTATACATATATATATTTCCTCACCACACTAATTCGTTTCCACAACACTCAGTTATTTATGTAAACTATGAATTTTCATAAGAACAGTGCAATTTATTTAATTACGTTACACAAATCGCTGCATCTCCAGTGAGCGTGATTTTGAAAATAAAAGTAAATGTGCACTTTCCCTGTTCAGTGGGTGTTCGTAAAAGTTACAAGAATGTGTGTTAATGCACTTATAATCGTGTAATAATAACGTTTCGGATAAAAGCTACTATTACTATTCATGAGCGATTCTAATTTGGTACAATTCGGATAAATTGCTGTAACGCATTAATGACACCCGATGTTTTGGTTTTTGTCGTGTTTTGAGTTTTGACTAATTTATACGTGATGTCGGACCTGAAGTCAAGGCTAGCACTATTAAGTTTTTATAAGGAAATACTGTAGAGCTGTTTAATTATTGTAATGATCCTTTAAAGTGGGAAATTGTTCACATAGCATTTTAACGACTACCGAGTACCTATATAAAAAATTATGTTATTTCTAGTGATGATTTAGCTCTACCATCGGGGATTACAAGGACCACCCGATTCAATTGGAGGGATTTGTGTATACATTTAATTTGTATTTTAGTAAAGTAATTGAACGAGTGTACTTTATCTGATAACTATGAAATGTAAGTAAAACTTCTATCAACTATAATAAAAAACTACAATCATCCTTCACATAGATGTGCGAACAAGGCTTAATGAAATTAAGCAAAAGTAGGCTTATAGGTACCTAACTGTAGATATTTAGAGCAAGTAACACATGAATCTTCATTTCACAGTAAGACAAAGACAAATACACACCGTGCCCATAAACAATTCAGGTGTATCTTATAGAACAATGATGATAATGTGCGTGCCGCTTACGACACACAATGATATAAATTAATGTAACTATGGTAGGTATAACGGGACACACATGCAACAAACAGGCAATCACTTAAGAAACTTACATACCTATAAAGCTTAATTAGCTTAAGCAATTTCATATTATAGCCCATCATTCAGCTGTGTCTAGTAATTATGCTCATCTTTTAATTATACAGATGTACTAACTCGCCTCGGTACTAAATGCGTAAGGTATTTTCTAAGGGACATCCATCTTTCGCCCCCCGCGACGCGCGACTGTTTGATTGACAGATGTCGTGGTGGCGCTTCAGACGGCAGAGGTGACGCTGGCTGTATTGTCAAAAATGCACCGGTGTGCAAGGCGATGCAACCTGTCAAGTCGCAAGTTCAAGAGCAGGCACGCGACTCGACAGCCGCCAGAAACGCCGCAGCTTTCGTTCGGAGCGCACGCCTACGTCACCCGCGGTTCACGGGCGCATCGCGATACGTACGAGTGTTCAAACTATATTCAAGAAAAATAGTATCAGTGATAATAACTACCTTACACATAAGAAGCAACGATGCGGAACTTCGTACGGTGAGTTATCCTGTTATTAGCACAGTATTATTTATACATATGACCGAGGGTTATTGCAAGTTATCGCACTCTGCCATCTAAGTTTAAAAAATAAATAGCCAGCAAGCTTTAATTTCTATACATGTGTTAATTTAGGAGTGTTGAACGGGAATAAAGACTCCTTTCATTAAGTTCGTAACTCGTTTTTTGATGGAAGATGATTCATACTTATGATCACTGTTGACAATTTAATTATTACAGTATCGTAAATATTATTTTCGATTCGAAATCTTTATAAGGCAGCGATTTCAGTTTTTAATCCTTTAGCACAGTGAATATAACGTGTAAAGGTCTACACGTATGAACTACGTACCGGCTGGTTTGGCCACCCCTTGCAAAACAATGGAATGCAAGAGATTTCACATGGAGATAAAATGCTATTGAAGAGTTCGTAATAAACACTTGAGGTACCTACAATCTGCGCACTTAAGTGGTATACCACCATCATACATATAGACATAGGGTCCAAAAGTGATATAGGTATCGCCAAGTTTAACTTTACCCATTTTATGATGGATTATTGAGCATTTTATCGTTGAAGAGAATAAAACAAAATTAAACTGAAATAAAACAACTGTAGATCATTTAATATTAAGTCGTAAAACCGCATAAGTCTTTAAACAGTAAATCGAAGATTGCTTGTAATAATTATGCCCGCTTTAAATTAACATTGTGTTAGGTTTTTAAGATTAGTCGTAAAATCGTAAGTTTGTGTGTAGTTTTAAGTAAGTGCAAATTAAATTTTGTTTCCTCAACACTTTATATAACCTGTGCAACTAAACAGATTGTAATTTTGCTTCACATAATCAAGAAATGAAACAGGATACATTAAATTAAAGGACTCCTAATGGCAAATTTATTGAATCAAGTGAAATATATACGTTTATTAAAATTCAGTATTAAATACATAATACGATAGATACTGCTACTACTACTGCCTCGTGGGCATAGTGGTTTCACGACCACTGCACTTGCTCAGTAAGGTTCTATTTCCAGATCGAGCAAAGTTTTATTGGGTTTGTCTATGAAATTCTCAGTAGCAGTTCGAAGTTCGGACTCATACCCGTCTGGTCCCATATTATTAGGGACCTTAAACACACCAGTGGAATATGGGTGTGCATTAGTATACCTCTGCCTAGCTCCTAGGAGACGACAGACGTGATAGTATTGATATATAAATAATAAAGTTTTGTTAAATTTAAAACGCCGTTGACTGTCTTGTGATATCCAGAAACAGATTATGCAGATATACCTATATTGGTCAGAAAATGCTTGTCATTTATAAAGCATATATTTATTTTATTGAGTACTAGGGTACACACAAACTGAATTGATAATAGAGCACGTACCTATATACTTTAAAGTAAGCACTCTTTCGTCCTTAGGCTCTCACATATAGTTGTAAGAACATATAATCAACATCAGTCTATTGCTTAGCGTAGACTTCTCCCAAAGATTGCAAACCATCCCGGTTTTGGGCAGCTCGCGTACATCCGCTGCAAGCCACCTTCTTCAAATCGTCGGCCATCGTGTTGAAAGAACATTGTAAAACTATTTGACGCTGTTCTTAAAAGTGAGGGTGGTACTTGGCTAGGTTTAAGCTGGTCAAGAGATTCTACCACCAACATGTGATGCATTTGCACCAGCGGCCAAGGGAAAAACAATTTGAAGTTGTTCATATAAAAAAAACACCCTTTATCTTCCACTGGGTGCAAAGGGACTTATATTATAGGATTACTTACTTAGTTATTTAGGTCTTCAACTATATTGAAATTAATCTGCTTTATACTGTATTTATCTCAGCTATTGATATTGTTTGAACCTTAAGGAGCTCTTAAGGATTATTTTTAAATTTATTTGGCTTTTCAAAGATATTGAAATAAAACTACTTTTTATGGAATTTATTGCAGCATATTTATATTGTTTGAATCCGATGGTTCGGATCCTTGACAGCATTCAAGGCCACGGGCAGCCTGAGGTGTTGGCCATCTTGATGTTATAATCAACGACAACTACCCTACATTTTTATTTATTATTGACAATGCGATTTACACAGAATGAGCTCAGTGTCCTTTGGTCGTGCAGTTTGTTCTTGGATTCTATCATAGACTTTAAATATTAAACCTATGTATGATGATGGGTTCCAAACAGGTAATACCCAGCCATTTTCTTTATATGATAGGTGCGGATCAATTGGTATACTGATGACTTAATAGCATATTAAGTGCCATAACAGATTTCTTACAAGCCAAAAGTACATTCTCAACTTTTTGACTGCATGGACCATGGTTGATACAGTGGTCGAGTGATCGGCTTCTGCGCCGCGTGTAGCAGATTTGATACTCGTACGTGTGAATATACATGTTCGTAAATGCACCCACGACGTAATAATACGCATATTACGCATTAATAATAAAATACTTCACAAGGTATTAACATTACGACGGATATCGGTTGTAAAGCCAATACATGCTACCTACGCAATATATAATAAATGTTTGAGCTAAATAATTAAGATTAAAGATGGAGAAGATTAAACCACAAATAGTAAAATGAAGGCATGAAACTTTTTTTTATTATGATAGAGAAAATATTTACCGCCAACTGAATTCTCGGTAGGCATGTCGGACGTAATATTTATTTGAATATCTAAATAATCCAATGTAATATGAGTTCCTTTTAGATGATATTTAAAATGAAAATATAAAACAAAAATAAGATATTATTGTTATCTTTATTGACTCCACTATAAATGTCAAATTATCGACATTAAATTCCTTAATTAGCGTAACTTATGTACTTAAGCCGACAAAATATTTATTAACTCGAAAATTGTTAAACTAAATGTTGAGACTATCACTTAAAATGTTAATCAATTTCGTATAATATCGCAGAGCTGCTCTAGCGAGGCGAAGACGCGAACGGACTTCCATTTATCAAAGTACTCTAGCAATAATTACGCGTCCAGTTGATTTACTAACTAGCGCCGTAATACATGCTGCATCGTAATCATCGCGAATAATGAAATATTAATTTTAGACCGGCCCCCTAACTTGGAGTCCCAGAGATCTTATCACGCGGACCTGGGTTGAAACTCAAAGGACCGGACCCCTTGCCACAACACTAATTTAAAAAGTTGCACGAGTGCGTGTAGTTAGAAAATAATTTCACACACATTTTCGATAATTATTACTTGGCGTTGGTGCAAAAAGCTTTGAAAATTATGCCGTGGATGGTTATAAAAGTTTTAATGGTGTAATAAACATTTAATTGGCGATGAGTTTTCAGTTCCAACAACCTTATATTTCTGGTATTAGATCCTTATATAGGAAGTCATTATATTTTCACATTGTTATTATTCCGAGAAACATTGAAGAATTTAATTACACACATAATAGTCTACCAAAGGAATGAAGATATAGCTTTTATATACCAAAAAGGTTTGGTTTGATTACTTACCTCATACAATAATTGGGTAATAAAAAAACAACACAGGTAGAGAAACACTAAACATGGCCGTAACGGGTTACTAATCGCCCGTGGGTGGTTAAACCAACATGCTGTCACTAGATAATGTGGGTACTATAGAGCTAAGTGAAGAAAAAGTTTTGTCTTAACTTCTGCAAATCGAGTTGGCTGCATAATCCCATTACTGATTTCCGTTTGCGATTTGTTCGCATGTGCAAATGGATAAAGGCATTTAAATCAGCGTAATGTCCCCATTCTGTAATTTTGTAATGAAGATGTAAAAATAGATGGAGAGTATTATTGAAAAATTATCGACTTCCTAAACTATCTCTACCTAGCTGCCGATGCCGTGTAAACATTAAATTTGATATACAATGACAATAATGAATTATAGAAACGTTTATTAACGGTGATTCAACTCGAGAATCGAATATATAATATCAATGAAGTTGAATAAATATTTTTTCCCTGCATTTGCAGCACGCAGAACAGGGACATAGATTTGATGTTTTTCTGAAATTCCTATTTTAAAAAAGTGTCATCAATGCGAGTGAAAACTGCCAGTGTCGTACCGTTACGAAAATATCGTAGCAAAAAGGTTTAATGTAATGCTATACAAATATAAATTTTGCTGTTGTATCACAATATGGCAAAAAACTACAATACAAACGGTTGCAATAGCAGGCAGTTTGTATTCTACAAAAGCCAAATATTATAAATGGAAATTGGAAAAATGTTCCGTAGAAGATGAACTGCAGAGAATTTGTCTTTCTTTTTCTGCTTTGTGACTTTTGAGTAAAGTTTCAGCAGAAACTTTACTCGACTTAAACGTTGTGATAAACGGTCTTAAGTCAAAGCCTTCACCGTGTATCAACTACATATATCTTAGTAGATTATAATCACAGGTACAATTAGCTGTTAAAAAGGTCCATCAGTTAGTCTGGATCCCGTTGCCAGATCGTGAGCATCGCCATTAAATCCAGCTAGTGACATCAATGACACAGTTAAGCGTAAACACTTTAATTACTAGGAATATATCAAGCAGGATTGCAGACCCCCTTTTTCAATCTAGTTAAAATAGATTTATATTCCCATATATGAGAGTAATTAATTATGTTATAAGTTAAGATGTGAGTCACTTTGTGCCCGTGGGTTGTCAGACTTCACATGCAATCGAGAGAATCTGCAGGATGCAGGTTTCCTCACGATATATTCTTTCACCGTTTGAGCATGTAGTAATTGCCTTGGGGTCGAATTTAGAACCTTTCCTTTTCGATATTTAAAATACTTAACCACCAAATGCAAGTGCATTGAATGCAATGATAATACAATGATTTATTTAACAATAAAAGACCTATTAATAGATAAATAACTAGAATCAATTTACATCTAATTTAAATAAATATATGTTTTTGTAAAAATAAAATTACTTTTTATGGATTTTATGGCGGTGTATTGATATTATATTTTTTTCTGTGAAGGTTTCGAAACTAAACGGTATAAACAGACATTCACTTGAAGCTTTAAAATAAACTTCACGAAAGTCTTTCTTAGAAATCTTACGAACGTTATGAAGAATGACAGGCGGGACTTCCGCTATCTGATTTCAATAAATAACAGAACAATGCAAAATATAAAGGGATTTTACTGGATTTTTATCATTGCTATTGTTGTTCGTCTTGTTTTTCTTTTAAACGTTTGAATGGAAATAATATATGTTGTGACTTGTGTTGTTTGTTTTTAGTAGTGACTAATACGAACGTCTTGCTTCCCCCTTTCTGAAGATTTATGTTTATTGTCGAGTGTATTGTTTGCTTATCATTTTCCGTTTAAGTCTGTATTTATCAGATCAGGTTCTTTATTTCTTAGAGCTTGCATTTTTCCCTATATTCTCTTAAGTTATAGTTAGCCTTTTGTTAACCTAACCACCTAAAGTGTTGGTTTGATGTTTCAAAAAGCAATAAGTAATTAATTAGTTGATGAAGACGACCCTCATACAACAAAACTAAGAAAGCAATTGAGGCCAATATCACTAAACTTTGATGTCGCCGTCAAAATGTCATGTCAATATTTTTTTGTTGATTCAAGATTTGTTTGTGGAGGCCAGTGTTGCGTGTGGCCGGGGTTTCCGCGAAGTCCGGGATTGGTCGCGTGAGACCGGGAACGCGACACGTGTAGACAACGGCGCGTCATTAATCGCACGCGAAAGTGTTCCCGCCGATGCGCTATGCAGATAATGATATTGCACCACGTCCTTTTGAAACTTGAGCCTTATTATGATGGAACGAATGTACTAATTGAATTTTCTCAAATAATAATAAGCTTTAATTTGATTTGGGTAGTGTTGGGTTCTTTTCTTTAACCCTAATCCTACTAATATTATAAACGCGAAACTTTGTATGGATGTATAGATGTGGATGTTTCTTACTATTTCAGGCAAAAACCGCTTAACGGATTTTATAGGAATTTTGTTGATTTTATTGATACCTTATTAGTTGGATTAACATATAGGCTTCTTCATTTAACCTATATACTATGCGAGCAACGCTGCAGTTGGAAGCTAGTATCATATAATTGCATCTATATACTTAACTTTTCAGTCCTCAGCTCGCTTCGAGACGAATGATGCGTTATTAGATTATTCTATGAAATTTTTATTTTTAGGTTTTGGTTTGCTTAATTACAATTAAGTTGTGTATGGATATTAAGCTGTCTAGGTATACCTACCAAAAGTAGATAACATAAGTTTAACAAATTATAAATAAACATATCCGGAAATTATGACACGGCGCCATCCCGTAACTAGACGGCGCGATTGAGCTAAACAACGAAACTTATGTTATGGACTGTATAGTTGGTTGATTGCCACTACATGTTTTTTTTTCTAAATGTATATAATACATATCATACATAAGAACATCCATGACTCAGGTACAAATCTCCATGCACATCATACAAACGATTGCCCCTACAGAACACGAACCCGGACTACAGACGGAATCTTAATCGGTTAAAAAGTTTAAGCGTTATGGTATCTAACAGCTTCACTGTTACATAACATTACATACTTTTCGAAAGTGTGTCTTTCTGCCCGTTTATAATATTAGTATCGATTCTATATCAAAATCCGTTATCCAATTTTATGATCATTGTGTTACTCGAAGCCGCAGAAGATATAATAATATTCTATGAAATTCAATGAGAGTTAAGTTTTCCTGCCAACACTAAACAACAAATAAAATTAGTCGTAAAATAAGCAGTTACTCATGGGTGTTCTATGGAGAGATGTGTATTTATATTTACCAAGAAAATTGCCGGGTGAGCGTAAAATTGTAAAGTTATTAATAGTAACTTTAGTAAGTAAGTTGGACGTTGGTCTTGTCTAAACAATAGGACGTTTTCCGTAGACACTTGTTGCTTTCTTGTTGGTTAAATTTTATGTGTTTTTTAATACGTATTGTTGGATCCAAATACCGGGGTCAGCCAATTTAAATTTTAGTTTTCTAAGTATAAGTATGTATTTCTAAGCATGTCGAAGAAGTACTGTCATGTTAATTACTCGAATATTGTCTATTGTATTCAGTTTATTATCCTTTCACATAAGCCTTTCTTTAAAAAACTGTTTTTAAAATAACTATTTCTGTGTTTAGGAATCTCCTGGAATCCTGTACTCGATAAAGTTTTCGGTTCCTGATTTGTTAAATTTTTTCGAGGGGGCGATTCAATTGCCATCAACCCGACACGAATCCAAATTCCGAGCTGCTAAGAATTTCATAGGACAACCCATTAACAATTTGCTCGACGTAGGTATCTAACCCAATACCTCTAGGTCAGCAGTCGCACTTATGACGACTAGACCACCGAGGCAGTTTATGTGTGGGATATTTTACGCTAACAATTACACTCATTATTGAATAAGTGAAGTAGTGTAAACGGTTAACGGCACCGAATAGTTCTTGTTATTTATTACTTGTTCATAAATTGTTTCCGTAGCTGTATTTATGATATATTTAATATATATTATGTACCATATTGTGCAGATAGGGGGTGAAATGTGAAGATACATAGAAATACCGTAACTTATAATGATTAGGCAGAACTGTATAGCGGCGTAGAAATACGTATGTACCTACATAGGTACAAAAAATAAATAAATAGGTCTATATATACACTAGTATATACATATAGGTATACTAGTGTTTACATAGATACTTACATATTACTCGACGTGAAGAAACTCAGCAACTGCGCTTGCGATTACTAAATCAATAAATAAATAGAAACCACACAAAAATGGTAGACATTAAAATTATGTCATAAGTTAAATATTTTACAATGTTTAAAAGTATCTAAAGAAATTAGACTCGGAAATTGTATAAAATAATTTACTTGCAAAATAACTAAACGCATTTTTTTTGAGATACTTATTATTTACGAATTACAATTATACAATCTTCTACGTTGTTCGCGCGCAAATAAACGTCATAAACGGTATAACGGAAATATTTAGCAAAAAAAATTGCTAAGACAACAATTACTATGATAATTATAATCTATGGACAAAGAACATGTTCCTAAATTATCTGTGACGAACAGTTTTTGTTAACATCTCGTGCAAAACGCCTTGGCTACAGCTTCCACGCGATTCTAACATGAATGTCGAGCTCTTCAACATCGTTTGGTGAAAATTTCGTACGATATGTAAACTAGTGCATGTTACGACTGCAATTAATCAAAATGTCAACACTGTCAGTGGAAAGTATGTATTAACATTAAGTTTACAATTCAAAGGATTCGTGTTTTTGCGTGCTTATCTTGACAATAACGTTGATTTTATGTCATGCATATACGTGAGGCAAACTGAAAGTTTCAGAAACTGGCAAATGACATTAAACGAAAAAACAATTACGGCATTCGAGTGGAATTTTCAGGGATAATATGTTACTTTTGAATCGACTTCTACAAGCTCGCTTATAGACCCTACTATGTTCGCGAAAAGTGTCCTCTTAGCAATGTCATCCTATACCACAATAACATTCATATATAAAATAAAGTTCCGTATGTTTTCGTTAAAGCCTCAAATGAGGAACTGATGACGTATCTACCACTCAGGCCGGGGCTCGGACCACGCATCTTGCAACTTATTTTTATTTCCGAAAGGCGAAAATAAACATAAGCTTTGAGATTTAAGAGCACGGAAGAGGCAGTGAATGCATTCCATTAAGCTATTGAACAGATTCTACAACACTGAATCCACTGCTTCACACAATGGTTTCAACGAGTACAAAAAAAATGTTCTACATATAACCAAATCCAGAAACTTTAAGTATGACTTAAGTAGGTACTGAAATAAATAACTTTAAGTTGTCATACATGACTCATTTTGTAATTGTATTAGACGAAAAGTCACACAGCAAAACGATATACATTTAACAAAAGAATGACATCAATTTTTAACATTGCTCTCTTTGTCAAACAAAAGTTTTTAAAATAATTCCCATGTCTGACATTTGTCAAATTTGTCAATGTAACGTTACTATAATTTTAATGCCGACTAAATTATTAAGGCTACTCAACTAGGGCACAACATGTTACGGATACATACAATCTGCTAGATTAAACTATGTATTCCCAAATGTTTTTAAAACATGTTTCTGAAACATGTTCGCAGTATATTGACATAAACGATTAATTCATAGACATGCCTTTTCGGTTTAATGGTCGCGAGCCCGATTGGTGAACCTGAGGCCTTGAATTCGATTTGCAGGTCAGTGTTGATAGGTTTTGCTATAATATAGGTCTCGCGCCCTACAGCTTAGGTTCCAAAACATACCAGCAAACTATGCTGAAAAACGAACACGCCACTGCCAAAACCTTCACAGGTGAGGCGTGATAGTATGTACTGTTATATTTATTCACGGTATTTCAAAGAGACAGGTTTCAAAGATTTGCTCCCGTCCCACATCGAGCAAAGAAATTAACGGTAGATACTTAAGCAAAGTGTAGCACATTAGCACCCACAGCATTGTTGGTACATTCCCGCGGCTATCTCCATCGGCACAGCTTCACTGGGCTATCTCGATGTATCTCCTCTTATCTGAGTGATGCATTCGGATAAATGGCAGCCGATAAACATCTCTGTGATTTTAATTATTAACGCGATGCCGCCGAGATGTGTACTTGCGATTAAATCTTTATATCTTCATTGCAACTTTAACAAAATTGTGCTTAGTATTTCTTTTGATCGTAATTGTGGCAGTAGGTGCTTTCTTTGATAATTCAATCTAATAAAATATGTACTCTATGGGAAAGAGTTTTAATGGCTTTATAGTGTGACCAATGGAAAGTCAAAAGTCAAAAGGTCTCGAGTTGGATCCAAAAGTAAGATAATACACACCAATAACTTTTGTAAGTTATGTGCATATTTATCACATGATCAACCATTGAAGGAAATATCGTGCGGAAACATGCAATACCTGGGGATTTTCTCAATGGTATGTCATATCGGTCAACTACTACTACTAACTTGGCTGGTGTGGTGGATTATAGCCTGATCCTCCTCTCCCCTCCACTCAAACGAGACGAGACTTGAAGTTAGAAGTAGATAAGTACCTATTTCGTTGTTGATATCGGAAAACCGAAGGATTTAACGGGTCTTAAATAAAAAAAAAGGTTTAATTGCATTAATTACAGTGTTCATAAACTTGCATACAGAAGGAAAGGAAATGTTAAGCAGTAAAGTAAATAAACACGCAAGTACTTACTAGATATTAAATTACTTTATGAGACGCAATTCCTCTATCAACAAAATAACTGAAGAAGTTTAATAAACATAATTATGTTGTAAAACCACACCATTATAAAATAGCAGTTTATAACACAATATCAAGCCGGTAGCCCGAAGAATGCTTCCGTAGAAGATGTTATCAATATTATGTACACCATCAAACCGAAAACCCTTTTGCCCTCAACAGACCATGTATCCAGATTGCAACTTATTAAAAATTTCATTGAAAAATCTCAAAATACTGCTGTAATTGAAAATGGAATCCAGGTATCCCATCCGCAGTAGTCGCGATTGGGATGTCAAGACAAAGAAAAAAGATTCTAGAAAATAGTAACAGCTTCGAACTTTGATTTCTGCTGGATTGGATAAACAAGAAGTAAAATAAATAAGCCTGTAGATATATTTCTGATCAACCTTTCAGATTTACAATTTCCAATATTGTATCTGTTTGTTTTGTAATATATCCATGTTTGTAATAACATGAAACTAATGTTCAATTAACAATGAAATGTTGTGGCGAAGGCAACTGCGTCCTAATGTAATTGCACTCTAGAGGGTAATTCGTAGCAGCGTATAAACGAACTTGATAATTTATACCTCGTTTAACTACCTTCAGTATTCAATGTAATGTATATTACTTTACAATTTCAATGTAATCAAAGTTATATGAGCTTTATTGAATTTAAAATACAACAAAATTCCTGTTTGCAGTAATCCCCATAGTCTTAACTACACTTTAACACGCAAAAAAGACATCCGATATCAAGATAACTTATCTTAGAATACCTTAATCGTATTCTCGATATAATTCCATCTTACTTCGCAGACTATTTAAGTTCCATTCTACGCAAGGCGTCTACGGGATTGCGCCTGACGGGTAGTGATATTATATTCATCATTTTCAATTATTGGCAAAATTGATGTGTAATTATTTGACAGTTCTAAATATAACTGTCTGCCAGCGACGGCGATGGATATTTTAGCATTGTTTCATGAATGACTTCTCTATAGAATTGAACCTCGTTGATATAATTTCTTTAGAAATATTTATAAGTTCTGAGCTTGATTATTTTTATGCATAAGTCGTAGAACAATACAATGGATAGGTATTAAAATAATGAATATGAAGATGATAATTTTGTTTACCTATTATTATTTCTTGGGATCTGTCGATTTCCTAAACTCCTATTAATAATTTCTACAATAATGTCAATAGTAATTCTATGGTATCAATTTTAAATGAGATCCTGATCATACAATAATTGTAAGGTGAACTTTAAAACTATCCATGAACACCTTTAGCGGTCCACGTAATTGCTAATTCGAATTATGGAAATGGCGGTAATTAGACGAACGATTTGAATGTGGAAGGCTCGCGTTCTCTTTGACGTTTCGTGTCAAACCGTTCGTTCACTCCACGATTGAATCTGTTTGACCCATAAAGTTGGAATAGCCTACGGAGTCGGGCGTGGGAGCAACACTATTGCATCTCTTCCTTATTTGTGCATTACTAACGGCACGTCATAAAACAGGATGGGAGATGTTAATAGAATGATACTTAATGCTGGCAATGGGCTGGCCATGTTTGTGGTATATATTGCTTCATTGGAACGTCAATCAAACCTAATGATCAGGATCACTCATCTGTCACTCAGTTGTATTTGTGATCATCATGATGATAGATATTATGTACTTGCTGCTTTCTTACACTTGCGCGAATACTAGACATTGAAATAAAATGACTTGTCATCCGTTCAATCTGCTGAACAAAGGATCCGAATTTACGGGACACGGCGCGATAAGACTACTACTTTTTACGGTACTAAGTAGTTTTATTCCAATTATGTGCTTAACTGAATTAGGGTTATACCGTGATAGTTTACTATACTATCATTTTCAGCTGGACAAAGAACTGGCAAGTACCTAAGTGCGATTCTAAAGCAAATTTCGACCGAAATATTTAAGAGATATCTGTAATTTTGATTGGGAATATAGGTATATATTTAGAAATTCCTGAGTTACAGAGTATTTGCAAAAAGCTTAAAACGAAGACACTGTAAATAAAGTCAAAATATATTTGTACTGCTGTCAAATTACAAAAAAACTTACGTTATACATCCATATAAAAATATAAAATAGATAAATAATAATATATAGATAGATAGAACAATGGATATCGTTGGTGGTTTAAAAAATGACATCAAATGTACAGAAACGTTGTGACTCAATGAAAAAAACCGTCTATAGGATTTAGATCGTAAAATAATACAGCTATAATGTTCCAAATAAACCGGTAACGTATTATGTGACATACATAACACATCCACAGTACATATCTACAGTGCGTCAAGATAACGGTCGGATTTAAAATTGTGGGAAATAATGAATCACCGTATAAATACAGTTTAGGGAAATAACATACATATGATACGCATTGTTATTTATCAAATCTCTGAAAGTTGTAATAAATTCTGAACGATCGGAATTTGTATTATGACAGACTCCAATGTAGATGAACACTGTTGTTACTTTATTATTATGGAAACTTATGTTATATGCCACAATATATTTATTATTTTTCTTCTTCAAAAACGCTGCCAGATTTTTTCACGTGTTGTGGGTGCGTTTACAGACACATAAATATTAACGATGTATAAACACCCAGACATTTAGGCATGCATAATTGCATTGTACCGTGCGGGGATTGAACTTAACACGCAGCGCAGAAGTCTATCGCTAGACCACTGCACCAACCGTGCTGTCAAAAATATAGAAGTTATAAAAAAGATCTAAAGTCTAGTCTGAAATACTCAACGGCCTGTACATTTCACGTTCTGGAATAGAAATAAAGTTATTTTCTCGAATGTTATCAATCAATTTTGTTGAATTATTTATTCTGTTTAACTTGAACAGAATAAATAATTGAATAAAATTGAAAATTGACAACATTTTAATTTTCTTCCCAAAAGAGTGTCAAGTGTTTTGAAATAATAGACAACTTCCTCCTTGCTACGTACTCCTTTTTAATGTTCTTCCCACATGGGATGCGAAAAGAACAAAGCTATACTTTTTCTTGTAAGTAATCGTAACGGGTTTAAATTATACAAAGTTTTATTATTTACAAGTTTCCTTTGTAATTAATACATGTAATGGCGAAATTGTTATTCATTGTTTTTGTTTCATAGACAATAACATTTTTTATGCGTGAAACCATGTTCTATCGTCTATGTTGAATAGTCGACAAGCTTTTATCTATGATTGTCATGTGTTACCTAGGATATAAAAAAAATACTGATTGCAATATTAAAACCTGAACTATATATATATATTGTGTGTCGGATATTTTGAATTTATTCATAAGTTTTTGGGTTCACAAAAGTTTGTATTTGAACAAAACGCTTTGCTAAACATAGATATCAGTCGTGCGGTAACAATTAGTGCTACCAGTTACAACAGTTTCGTTTTCGCCGTTATAATAACAAGCGTGCTCCTTCTCTGTCTCGTTTATTTAATATCCTCATATAATAATAACAGTTTACTTTTAAATATTAATTGAATTTGTACTCACTCCTTCGTTTTATTTAGTTTTGCTAATCTTCACTACGAGGATAAGTAACTTTGTTGTACTTTACAGTAAAGAAACTAAAGCTCTATGTTGTGCGTGACAGAATTTTAATATAGCAAAACCTTCAACTTATTTTTTTATTCAATACTTAGTACACAGCGCATGACAGCAATTTGAAGAAAAACTATTAGAGATGCGTGTACACCGTTGTGTTCCAAGAGTTGTTTTTTAAATAAAAGCAGGCGCCAGGCTGTGTTTGCACAGGCGAGGTCAGTTTACGCCTCGCGCGAGCATTTGATTAGTCAGCTCAGGCAAAATGGACGGTACTCCTAGTTTACATGACTGTTAAACATGTTTTTGTTCGAAACAATGACTATTTAAGTGCAAATGTGTACATACTTAAAATCAGTTACTAGTAAGCAAGAGATAAAAATTAGTTCAGTTGCGTTTTGATTATTGTTATGTAGAAGAAACGTTCGAAATTTAAATTATAAACAGAACTGTCAGGCTATTTAGTGAGATTAGGTCAATGAACTTTTTAATAGCCTAAATATAATTTGAATACGAAAACTTAACAAATACTTTTGCGTAGAGCAATGAGCGTAGTCAAACAGACAATCGAAATGGTGTGAGAGCTTGAGTCACAAATAATTTAATATGCTATTATGTCTTGTGAGCCATATAACAATAGTTCATATAGCCCTGGAGAGAGAGAAAGAAGAAGCGCTATTCAAAGTGTAAAAGTTTTGAATAGTGCTATCCGTCTCTTAAAATAGAAATAATACTTTTAACACGTTGTGGTATGGCCCTTAGTCTGTACCTACTGAGAAGCTAATTTCTTTAGCCGGTTGGTTGACAGTAAAGTTACGGCGCATGAAGTAAGTATTTATATAGGTGTACCTACTATTAGTGTATCTTTAATCATAAAAACTCTATCGATATGATAATATTCCCTTTTTTCATAATATTCATAAAATATATTCCCAAACAAACTTTATCTTTTCTTAGTCAAAAAATAAAGCATCGCCCGCGCACTTTTTAACCCATTTATAAATATAGAATATTAGAACTAGGTACGTGTCAAGATTTCCAGGTGTAGCAACCTTAATAGCAAATGAAACTAGTCGCATCTCATGGTATCGTGTCCGCCGTAATAGATCCATAGACGAGATAAAAACTCTTTATCCTATACCAGAGATTGGAATGCGTGTTCACATTTTAGTACGAGTAGGTTCTAAGTAAGGAATAGGCGAGTAGCCCTAACCAATATTGGTCTAATATTGATTTTCTAATTACTTGGCGCCACTTTTTACTGGTTAGGAAATCAATTAATCATAAGTGCGTCGAGTTTGGCCTTAGAGGAAACCTAAAAAGTTACAATAACAACAAAAAAATGTACTGGAGTCTGACAACATTTTTTCTTGGAGAACAATGTTGCCAGATACCATTGTATAAGGTTGCCAGATACAATTATAAAAGAAAAATTAAGAATGTTTAGCAAGTGACTTTGAAAGCTTTTTTAAAAAATACGAAAAAAAATGTTGACTCTAAACTCTCTTTATTATTTAAAGATCCTTTGAGATAATAATAAAGTAAGATAATACATTCGCATTGAAGTACTTATATGCAAATACTCCTATCAGAATTCATAGCCTTCTTAGTGGCTTTACTTGCTAAGAGGTTCCACTAGCCTTCTGTTATGGCTGATCGCATGCATATCCTGATTTATGACTCCAGTACACACCTCGAATCGGATTGGACGGCTTGGGTAACCAGTTTATGTGTAAGTAAGTTAAATATCTTTTTATTTTAATCAATCCCTACTTAAATACGGCACTTTAATTCTCGCATAAAAATATATATGTCTGATTATGTGATTCTATTAGGCAATTGATGTATTTTTGTAACAATCTATTAATAACTATTAATTGTATTATACTCATAAGTGCGATTGCTGATCGAGAGGTCTTGGGTTCGATTTCCAAGTCGAGTAAGTGTTATTGGTTATGAAATTTTCAGTAGCAGCTCGTAGTTTGGATTCGTGCCCAGAGTTGAGTGCAATAGGCTCGCCCTCTATTACATAGGACCTAATACAAAGCGAAATGTGGGCGTACATTAGAATACTCTTCTGGGATAACGGGTGTGATGACATGCTATGTTATGTTAACAGCAACTCGTTGAAATAAGGCATATTTTTCACGAATGATCATTTCAATTAACTACGTATTGATGGCATGATAAACTTCTAATTTATCGACGATCGTGATTTATATCTGATCTTAACCTCAGTAGTTTCATCTTCAATTAGATACATACATATACGCTATGTATACCTGCGTGTATGTGCGCAACGCTACACAAGATATTTTCGGTCCATTTGTATGCAATTGGATCACCTGATTTTATATTGTAAACCGTGGGAATATCGCCGAATTTTCACGGTAAAAGATAAGTTTTTTTTATAAGTTACAACTTAATTAATACAAAATTATCTTCAGGCTGTATTTAAATCTAAAATAATAAAGAAAACGCAGGCATATATATTATATTTCATATTTTCCGTTTATTAAATATTCCACAAATAGAATTTATATACCTACTTCTCTTTGGGCATGGAGAATGGTGAAAAACACATATATTTTGAGTTGAAGAAGGTTTTCTTTTCAGATATATTAGTTCCCGCCGAAACAGGTCACACGCCAAATCAGACTTGTATCAATATCAAAAGTATCATAAACCAGTTCAAAACAAATCGTTCCGTTACGCAACAAAAAAGGACTTATGACCTTGAGGTACTGAAGCGAAATCGGGCCATTGCGGCCGACCCCGCTCACCCATCACTAACGGTACCCGATAAAAAGCAGAATGTCCTTTAAAGGGTCCCATGCTATATCATAAATTTATGAGGCTCTCTCAATCAGCTTTCCTTTTCACGCAATGTACGCCCCAGTTTGTTGCAGGATGGGTATTGCCACCCGCAAGATTTGTAGCCTTTCCGGGATTGCATTTAAAAATTTAACCTGTGTGTTCTCATTATACTAAAAGTGATAGTAAGTTATAGTTGCTAGCATGGTCCCTATATCAGCAAAATATGTATATTTCAGATCCATCTCATGCGTGCTACACTCAATATTGCCGAAAATTTAAACTCTTCTCTGCTGTAAAGTGGCAAATTGGCCACAAATCGTTTTAAAGTTTCGTTGTTTCGCTCATCAAAATATTTCGCACGGACTATTTTTCTGTACACCTTTATTACCTTCATTGTCAATATTAAGGCAAGGCCTATTAATTAAATTACTCCATTAAACGGTCCCCCTGAAGAGTGATGGCCCAAGCGATTAGTCGCTTGAGGTGCATAAGCCTAAAATACGTGCGTAAGATTGACGTTCACCGTTGTTTTAAAGTAATCAACATACTCCGGTGTCGCTAACGATCAGTTTGACTTACAATTTTCTTTTTAGTTTTAACACATTAACCAAAGGTGTGTCCGTCTTAATTCCGGTGCTTGAAACTTAAATTAAAGCGTGAGTTTTGGAACGCATTCCATTAAGAAGTGATGGGTAATTTAATTTAGTGGGTCACACAGTGAATAAATTGAATGTTGCACAGTTATCTTGGAGATAAGAACGAAATGCTGAAAAAATCCAAATTGATATGCGAAAAGTACTGTTGAGTTAACAGTTCGATTGAATTAAACAATTTAATGCAAAAGGACTTAATCGTTAAAAAAGTATTGCTACCAATTTGCCAACATTTAAGGAAACTTCAGACTTTCTTGTTAACTAAAGAACGAAAGCCAATAAAACTAAAATGATGTTAGTCTTCAGTTGAGTCATTAAATCATAACGTTACGCCGCTGACTGCAATTTGAAAATAAATAAAATAAAACTTAGGTATCTACTACCGGCTTTCTTCGTAAAAAACTAAATATTTTAATTCATAACTACCGCTGTCGCTTCAACAACCGGTGGCAAAAAATCAACAGTGCAGAGGTTTGTGGGGCGACTATGATCGATTCAGAAAGAAAATCGATTCGTTCTATTGGATTCGAATGAAATAGAACGTGAAATATGCGACTGTCCGTTGATTTGTTGAACAAACACAAATTTACTGTCTTTATTTAAGTAATGTATTTATTGTGTTTACTCATTCGATTGACTGGTGTCGTTTGATTTGCATTTTAGTTTGGTTCGAACTGATTTATTTCATGTCGCGTCAATCACTATTCAAATCGATTTTTTTGTCAACGGATGGGAAATTGCTTTGAGCGATATATCTGTGTCAAGAAGCTAATGACCGAATCAGTTGCTGGTTTTTGATTTTATGCATAAGCTGTGTGATTGATTTTTCGTGTTTAACTGTTTCCCACAGTGTTAAGTTAATATATTTTGAATGAAGAGAGGAAATTGATGCAGAAGAATTCTTCATTCTGTTACAAAATTATTAATACGGTCATGGTGCATGGCTATAAATTATAGTGGTGTTATTCCGATATATTTGTTGTTTTACTCTAAAGTATCATCACTTTCCATTCAGCGGTTTTGTGTGAAAGAGTAACGGATATCCTCACCTGAACCTCATACTAACCTATTACACTTTTATTACGCGAACATTAGATATTAAAATAAAACTACTTTATACGAATTTTATATTTGTATATTATAATAATTTTTATTCAGTAAACATTATCTGCTAAGATATATATAAACTCGTTAATAGAAAGTATAAATAAGTTACGATATAATACATGTGCCTGAACTAGGTAATCCTGTGTTTCAGGCGAAAAGAGCTAATACAGACTAAAATAATCACAATTAAAATACACACTTACAAAAATAAATTAACTTAAAGTTACTTAAACTATCAGGTATGGATAGAAACCTAACAAATATAAATAACCCAATTATTTGTGCTATTTATGTTCGGGCGAATGAATGTAGGATACGAGAGGTATCATCTATCATCATCCTATCTAAGCTAGATGACGCCCACTATTGGACATGGGCCTCCTCAAAGATTTCCACAATGACCGGTCCTGGGCCGCCTGCTGGATGCAGGCGGCCCAGGACCGGTCATTGCGACCTTTACCAGGTCGAAGAGTGAAATAAAACAGAATAACTAGAGGGAAATTGGTAAAATTTATACAACAAAGAATGAAGGTTGAGTTATTTAAACTTCGAATATCAAAGTCGTATACATATTTATTTACAAGAGTTCAGCGATCAACTCCATACAAATAGTCATACAGTCGGCAAAATGTAAAACATGTTTATTGTGTATTTATGAGAGGTTTTGAATGCATCGACCGGATCAGTATGTGCTCATATCGCATAGAAAATAGTATTTTACAACAAGCTCTACGTAATAGCGGTAGATTTAAATACTTATACTATACACCTAAGCTAGGCTTATACTATATAGAATAGACTTTATCGTTTTTTACTTTATTCGTACCTAACAAATAATAATTTGCCCGTATTTAATAGTTTCATCATCATCATCATCATCAACCATTAACGTCCCACTGCTGGGCACGGATCTCCTCTCAATTGAGAGGGATTAGGCTTCAGTACACCACGCTAGCCTAATGCGGGTTGGCACTGTTGGCAGACTGTGCCATGGAGACAAATCTCTCAAGCATGCAGGTTTCCTCGCGATGTTTTCCTTCACCGTTTAAGCTTGTGATAAATACGCACATAATTTCCAAAAAGTCAGTGGTGCGTGCCTTGGGTTCGAAATCGAGACCTTTAATAGTTTATTATAATATAATCCAACAAATAACTAGTAACAGTATCGCATGGTTGGGTCTGCTAGTATGTAATTGATAGTTATCAATTCATACTATTTATGCGAAATGCGAAAGTGTGTCCGCCTGTATGTTACAGTTCGCGCAAAATAACTTGAACCTGCGCGTTGCACGAATTTTAGGCGCAAATGGGTTGCGGTATGCGGGGCGGGGGACAATTCCCCGCGTGAGGAGGCGTCGCGTGCCGCGCGCCCGCACACCCACCGCGGACGTCTCCAAGGATAGTCGAGTGCTACGTTTTGTGTTGTGTTGTGATTGTGACAGTTTTTATAATGCCGCCGCGAGTTCGTAGAAGCAATACAGTTTTGAAGCGCCAATCGAGACAAATGATTTATAACGTCTATTGTTTCTTTAAAAAGGACTCTAGTCGTTTAACTGAAACTCAAATTAAAATTAACACAGCTGAAGCCACAAAAACTTCCCTTTCAACCGTCAAAAGAATAATTAAAGAAACAAATCAGTCCGATTTAATCACAGTTTTTCGTACTCCCGGCAAGAAAAGAGAAAGAAATAAACCCATTACGGATATAGACAACTTCGACCAGGGCGTCGTAAAGAGATGTGTTCATAATTTCCATGTTACAAATAAACAAATACCAACAGTGAAGAAGCTCCATGAAAAATTAGTTTCTGACATAAATTTTCGCGGTTCTTTTAGTAGTCTCCGTCAAATTATTAAGAATTTGGGTTTTAAGTGGAAAAAAACCGAAAATAACCGCAAAGTTTTAATAGAACAGTCGCAAATAAGACTTCTTCGAATACATTATTTAGAAAAAATAAAACGATATAGACAGGAAAATAGACACATTATATATACAGACGAATCTTACGTACATTCTAGCCACACAAATTCAAAATCGTGGTCTGATGGATCAAAGGAAGGTTTGAAAAAGCCTATTTCAAAAGGGCAACGGGTAGTCATTGTACACGCGGGGTCAGAAGCGGGTTTTGTACCTAACGCTTTGCTGCTTTTTAAGTCGGGCACTAAGTCCGGCGACTACCACGACGACATGCATTATATAAACTATGAAAAGTGGCTTCGCACACAGCTTATTCCAAATCTTCCACCCAGATCCGTTGTGGTAGTCGACAACGCTTCCTACCACAACAAGCAAGATGATCCCGCGCCAACTTCAAATAGTAGAAAATCCGAAATGCAAGCATGGCTAACCGAAAAAGGAATATCATTTACCCCAGAGATGTATAAACCACAACTATATGATCTGATAAAAGCCAACAAAGAAAGATTTAAAAAATTTTGTATAGACAGAATTTTGGCCGAACATAACCACGATGTGCTCCGCCTGCCACCATATCACCCTGATCTTAACCCTATCGAGATGGCATGGGCTACGATCAAGGGTTACGTAAGCAGCAAAAACGTAGATTGGAATACAGCTCGTGTCATGGAATTAGTGAAGGAGAAAGTAAATGAAATGGGACCCAGTGAGTGGTTTAAGCTGACCGAGAAGGTAAAGAAAGTTGAAAACGAATATGCCAAAAGTGACCCCATCATTGACCAAATGACAGAGGAACTAATTATACGAGTTGGAGAATCTGATGACAGCAGTGATTCAGAAGATGAAGACGAAATGCCTAGTCCAGTTCCTGGCACGAGTGGACTTGGTAGTTTTATTGAAGGCATAACGCCATTTAGTGACAGTGATTGACGTATTCACTGCGATGGTGGTCATATTGGCTCATGTAAAGGTATTATTTCGTGGGTAGACAAAAAGGGTTATTCACTCGGTACATACGGAGGGCATAGGTATTATGTTCCTAAGTTGTAAGTGTTCAGTGCAATATTCAAAATATTATATTAAAATAAAAAACTAATTATTAAAAGTTGTTCTTTTATTTACTATCACTAGTATATTGTTTTTTTAGGGTTAAATACACACGATAATTAATATTCATAATATTATGTATGTCATGTACCACTAAAAAAATATATCCTCTAAAAATGCGTGCGCGTCTGTACCTGCGCAGATCGGCGCCATGTTGGGTCAAGTTATTTTGCGCGAACTGTACCTCTTCGCGCTTTATCCGCTGAACCCATTTAATGATAGTTTGAATCTCGAAGAAGTACATAGGATATTTTTCCGTACATAGGTTTTTGTTTCAGAATTCCGAAGGATGACAAGGGGGGTGAAAGTGTATATCGATAATTTCTTAAAAGAGAATAGAAATAAACAATCAGATTGGATATAATTACTAATTCTACGCAGACGACGTTGCGGGAAATGTTCGTATTAAATCAAATAAAAGTTGAACATAGAGAGATATACAGATAAAAATCTAGGGGGAACTGAGAATTGCTAAAAATATAAAACTCTTCACTTTTTAGGAAAATAACGTGTGTAGGTTGACAAAGCCAACACAAGTCATACAAACACGCTTGGTAGATTAAGTAAACTTACATCTAGCCTGTATTCTCAGATTTAAGATTGGCGCCAGACTAAGTTTTATTGTGCTCCATCACGATTGTTTCCAGTTATAACCCGATTTATATCACCTGCCGGTTTTCCCACAGAAGCCGTCATAGGACTGAAGATAATTAATAATGATTGATGAATTTAATTAATTAATAATGATTTAATAATTTATCACTTTATTTAGGGAATAGGGTAGTAAATGATTAATATCTTGCTATATTTATTAGTAAATTTGTGATTCGACCACAAGCCGTTTGTGATTAAATTAAATGACATTTTATTTCGGTACATACTGATAGATATTTTTAAGGACACTCGCTTGTCAGTGTTTTAATTACTAAATGGTGCCTGCGTTTCCTGACTGACGACTGACGACGAAACGCTACTCAGAAAATCATAAAATTCAGACATACTAGCCGCCAGATATTTTAAGCATTTGGTTGTTACAACCTCTAAAACTGAACTAATATTTCACTCTATGAACGTAAGTTGCTGTGTAAATAAATAAATATGTATGTGTGTACATGTATTTGCGATTAGATCAATTGCTAGGTAAGGATGTACACAACAGACTACGGGTGCCCTAAAGTATCTGATATTAAGATATTAAGGGGGTGAGTCAGTGATCGTTCTGTTTGTAGTAGTATTGTTATTTATTACAGCTTTTGCCCGATACTCCGTCTGCGTCTGCTAATAACGCCCTATCGGGATGATTTCCGTGATCAAAACTATCTTATGTTCAGTCCAGGGAGTCAAACCATCTCCAATCTCCATACCAAATTTCATTTAAATCAGTACAGCTGTTAAAGAGAGGTAACAGACAGACATACAATCGCACTTATAATATTAGTATGGACTCTGTTCTGAATGTATTTGTTTACCTAACTTGTGTATAAGTTCTTTTATGTACCTACAGCGAATCTCTTTTATAAAAAATACCACATCACGGTGGTTCTATGATAATAGAAAATACAGTTGCTGAACTCTTTTGAACACATAAATCTCATCATCCGCTGATATTTTTTGTCAATGGACACGTTGTTGACAATGATCGTTCATTTTTTTGTAGTTTTTGTACTTTATTTATCTTCCAAGAATTGGTCACTTTGTCCCGCCATTCAATGCTAATTATATCGAACGGAAATGACGGCTCAATTGAGTTTTTATAACTCCGTATTATTCTTTAAGATGAGCGCGAAACCTATCATAAAATTTAAGAAGATATTAACTTTAGGCTATCTTGTCTCATACTGGAAAAATAATTTATTATACAATTTTCTTTATCTCCTTAATCTCCATATCCTGGCTTTTTCTGGACTATATCAACTTACAGTCGAACCAGTGATTATTACTCGATACATGCTACTGCACGGCAATTGTTCAATTGATGCAGAATTACATCTGATGTTGAGCATATGCGCTAGCTCTGCATCCCTGTAATAAATCAACAAATATTACATTACGATCAGGACTATACTAACATCACCTTTCTTCCAACTGTGTTAGAGCCTGGACTCGGTTTCCAATGTACCTGTATGTTGTTGCAGAAGAGTATTTTACGAAGCTATTACCATCACACCTCCGCAACCAGATTAATCGGTAATACCGATATCGACTGGTTGTCAGGCGTTTCACTAACACTGACGATTGTCATACGTTCAGAAATCGTTTTCCCCGAAGGGTTAGGCAAAGGTATTATAATATTTGATACACCCTTATTTTGCTGGAATATTTAAAGTCCCAGGCAACAAGCCTTTTGCCATCGACTGGCCAGTAACTGCGAGCTGCTGAGAATTTCATAAAAAAATCAATAACACTGCTCGGTCTCTCGAAACAAATAAACACCCATTGCTCAGCAGTCGACTAACAAAATATATATTTTGAATAATACAATCACATGAGAACATTAAATCACCCTGAAGGATGTACGAGTCTTCACAGACAACTTGACGTCGTCACACGGTGTTCTTTGCATAAATTTCTCAAAATCCTGGAACGTAAATCTTTACGTAAAGCTCTCAAAACGGGACATTCGATGTGAAATTGCTCAAAGATAAAATCGTATTAACGTTTCCTAGTTCAATTCGTTGGGAACTCTAGTTCATTTGTATGTTAGAACAACGATCGGTAGCAGGTTATGAATGCTGATGACCTTTTTTAAAATCAATTCGCACGTAGTCTATGGGTAAAATGCTGCGTAAATTTAAGGTGGAAGTTACTATGTTATTAAACCGTGTACGCTTTTATTTCTTAACAGTAAAAAACACATCGTAAAGTCTCTTCCTTTGTAGGGTTTAAGGGTCGGCAACGCGCGAGTGACACCTCAGCTGTTGCAAACTTCTATAAAATTCGGATAGCGCTTAAGCGCTCAGGCGGGCCGTAAGCTTGATTGTCACATTCGTAGTATAAAAAAAATTGTATTGCTTAATTTAATTGGAGTTATTTGTTTTGGTTTTATTATTAGTGCTTAAAATCCTCGCGGATCGTTTATAGCATGAGAAGCGGCAGGCCAATTAGTTAGTTATTTACACGGTACTTATACAATCAAATACTTTGAAACATACGTCAGCGAAATTAGTACAGTACATCTGTCTAAACCTTTGGGGACGATAGGCGTGATAGATATATTATGTTAATTTAGCATCATCCAATCCAACATTTTACAAATTAATAACGTGAAGGAATACTCTATAACTATAAAGATACAACCATTCAACATTTTCCGCACACAAGGATGATGGTTCCCCTTAAATGTTAAGATTTATACATAGACGAGCCGCTACATACCTGTGCGGACATAAATAACAATGGACGGGATTCTTTGAATCGTCAGAGCATAAGTTAGGCATAGAGTCCGCAATGTCTGCGAATTTGAAATTTGTAATATTTTACGCCTCCCATTCACAATGGCAGATGTTGGACATAAAATGTGCATTGATAGATTCCTAGCCCACAAAGGCACGTATAAGTAGATAAACGGACCTTTTGAATCCATATACTAATATTATAAATGCGAATGTTTCTCTGTCTATTACCTCTTCACGCTTTAACCGCTGAATATATTTAGATTAAATTTTGTATACAGATAGTTATGATAGTTTCATCATCATCATTTCAACCGTTAGACGTCCACGGACATAGGTCTCCCCCAAGGATCGCCACGACGACCGGTCATATGCCGCCCGCATCCAGTGGATTCCAGCGACCTTCACCAGGTCGTCAGTCCACCTTGCCGGGGGCCTGCCCACACTGCGTCTTCCAGTACGTGGTCGCCACTCTAGAACCTTCAAGCCCCATCGGCCATCCGTTCTTCGAGCGATGTGCCCTGCCCACTGCCACTTGAGTTTGGCGATTCTTCGGGCTATGTTAGCGACCCGGGTTCTTCTACGGATCTCCTCATTTCTGATTCGATCACGTAGTGAAACTCCTAACATAGCCCTCTCCATCGCTCTCTGAGTGACAGTGAGCTTCCTTATAAGGCCCATTGTAAGCGGCCACGTTTCGGTGCCATAAGTCATCACTGGCAACACACACTGGTCAAAGACTTTCGTCTTGAGACACTGCGCTATTTGGGACGAAAAGATTTGGCGTAGCTTCCCGAACGCTGCCCAGCCGAGTTGGATTCGACGATTAACCTCTTTCTCTAGGTTGGACTTACCTAACCGGACATTTTGTCCCAGGTAAACATAATCGTCGACAACTTCGAGAACAGAGCTTCCGACCTTCACCGGAGTCGGCACAACATGGACATTTGACATGACTTTCGTCTTGTCCATGTTCATTTTAAGACCGACACGTTCAGAAGCTCTGCTGAGGTCATTGAGCATAGTACTAAGCTGTTCAGCGGTCTCAGCCATGACTACTATATCGTCGGCAAATCGAAGGTGAGTGAGGTACTCGCCGTTTATGTTGATGCCAAGCCCTTTCCAGTCCAGAACCTTAAAGACATCCTCTAATGCAGCGGTGAACAGTTTTGGGGAAATAACATCACCCTGTCTCACACCGCGCTGCAAGAGGATAGGTTTTGAGGTCTGATCCTGTAATCGGACTGACATAGTGGCGTTTTCGTACAAACATTTCAACGCTTCGATGTACCGATAGTCAATTTGGCACCGCTGTAAGGCCTGTAGTACCGCCCAAGTTTCGATCGAATCGAAGGCCTTCTCATAGTCCACAAACGCTAAACAAAGGGGCAAGTTATACTCCTCAGTCTTCTGTATAACCTGCCGTAGCGTATGTATGTGGTCTATGGTACTAAAGCCTTTCCGGAAACCGGCTTGTTCGGGAGGCTGGAAGTCGTCAAACCTGTGTGCGATTCTGTTTGTGATGACTCTCGAAAACAACTTATAGACATGGCTCAGGAGCGATATAGGACGATAGTTCTTCAAAAGAGTCTTATCGCCTTTCTTGAAGAACAATACGACCACACTTCTGCTCCATGCCTGCGGCGTTTTCCCATCGAGGATGACAGAATTAAAGAGCTTTTGAAGGGCCATAAGGATCGGTTTACCACCCGCCTTCAGCAGCTCTGCTGTAATTCCGTCATCACCCGGTGCCTTGTTGTTCTTAAGCTGTTTGAGAGCCATATGAATCTCATACAGGCTGACGTCCGGGATATCTTCGGTATAGTGCCGGGTTAATCTAGCTCTTTCGTCGTTCGCTAGATTCACGACAGTTATAGTTAGTAGACACGATAGTTTGAGTTTGAGTAATAGCCAAGGGTTAATATTAAACTATTACATATTGAATGTCATCTAATTATATTGCCTAGAGCCTTTAGCACGCCTTTACTATTAATTATGGAACATTGGAAATCACTCAAAACTCAAAGAGCAAATCTTTTACATAGAAACTTCTTTCGACTTCACTACTTAAAATTGTTTTTTTTCTTTTGTGGTCTAACTGGCTGTGCATATATGTAGTTCTGATAGTTGAAATCCGTAATTAAGTTACATATCATACATCTTTTTATATTCTGCATTCTGCCTTTATACAATGTCTAATAGTACTATCTTGACACACAGTTTTCTCTTCACGTTTTTATATATAGATGCCACTGAAATATGTAATACAAGTCTTAATAATACATGTTCACAGCACAAACTATGACAACTTTCAAAAACATCATCGTATAATATGTTTATCGTGACGTATACTGTCCCCATTGACTTTGATGTCCAGCATCTTCGTGAGAAATGTGCAGCATATATTATTGTTGTACAAAAAACTAAATAGAACGAGTTAGATTCCGCGCGGGCGCAGTCTCTGTTTGTTTTGCAGTTATTGAGTCATTATGGCGGTTGTACACAAGAACAACACTCGGTAAACCACTTTTTCACTCGTAAGTTTATAAGGGAAAGTAAATAATGACACAACTAGGCGTTATTACTATAGACTATAGTAATTTCTTCTTTATCCCTGTACTACACTCGGATGCATTATAAACACAAATATGGCAAGGATTTTATTATCTCGTGTTAGGTAATTGCGGAAAACCCGTTGTTGGTCGCCTACGGTAAATAAGGGTGATTTATTACAGCATTTATTGATATATTTAGACTCTATTACTAGTGACTGACTGATTCTACGAACTCTGTCAAATCAGCTATTTACTGTAAATTATATTTACTATTTATATAACACTCAAGCTCTCCTATGAACGCTGTTGCATATTCCACAAATATATATCTTTGTTGTTTTGGTACCATTTAGTAAATTACGAATATCAGTCACGCTTGGTGACTTTTGGCTTTTGGTATTAAGATAAATGTAACTGCATCCAACACGACATCATTTTTTTTATTAGGTTTTTGTCACTCAAGGTCCATTGGTCAATTGTTCAACTAGACAAAGTTTGTCCAGGCGAAGAACGCAGGCGTTTGTCCGCGCGACCGGGTCGCTCAAATAGTTTGGTTGCATTCTGCGTGTGCGCAATATTATATCGTTGTTCGCTACTAGCTGGTTACTGTAGCCGATTTCCGCGTGGTTATATTTAGGAGATGTGTCAATAATGATTTAGCAAAGAAATTGCCATTCGGTAGTCAGCAAGATCACGATCAGTCACTGATTCTTTCAGTGGACTTGCAAAACACGGAGAAGTTGATAATATAAATGTGTGTTTATAGATGTTAATTATTTCTTGCTGGGAATCAAGCTACATATTCATTTTACATTAGAACGACGACATTGCATTCAGCAGATGCTAAAGAACTTATTAGGTATCACTAACAAATGAGTAGAAACCCGTATGAACATGAGGAAGACGAGAGAAAACAGCTCTCATTATTTTCTCTATACAGGTTAGTTTCTATATCCGTGAAACTTGATAGAATGAATATCTTTAATTCTAAAATAATTTAGTTCTTCGCAAACCACACAAATTTTTGCTTCGTGTTTGTCCAACACTCCACATGCTACTCGCATACCGTAACGCTAATAAACACGAATACATACACAATGTAATTCAACAATTTCGTGCAAACTTCTTGGTATAAAAACAGTTCAACTTTTAGAAAACTCGCCTTGTAAACTGAACCCCTTGAGAAAGTCAACGAGGCAGAATGGAGTGTTGTCTGTGCGTAAGTAGAAAAACAAAGTTGAGTGACCACACGAGTAGGGGCAGCGGTCGGTGGCGACCGACCCCGACGTGATATTGTTTATATTAAGACTTACGGTGGACTAGAAGGTTCTAGTGCATTCATACGATTTGGGCTATTGTATGTACGACCATCTGAACTTGCCTTTTACCTTGATATCATAAAAAAACAACTTTTGAGGAGTGTGGAAAGCTACATAATTTTAAGTAGACAACATAATAATACCATTTTCTACAATCAGTTCTACATTAAGGAGAACTAATATTAATTAAACATAAATTGTAAAATGGTATTATTGGCTCCCCTAAAAAGTTGTTTTTTTTTTGTGACATACTTGGTGTTAGAACTTCAACGACTATATATGCTAGGTTTTCATCGCTTCCTTGTATATTGTACTATACTTAAATAGGGTTGACGTGTTAACCAAAATATCACCACCGCACCAAACTCTGGCCTTCCTATGATGTCACCTATTACTGCCCTACAAATTTATAAATACTCAAGATACAAGTGGTACTAAGAGTAAGGTAATGTTCAACAAAGAAAACTTAATCTAAATGATAAAAGAAATCTAGACACAGCAGGTTTTGCTAGATTGAGATAACAATCCAGCAACTGTCATTGGACTAGACAGAAATAGAATCCTATTAACTTTTTTACGTCCCTACTTTATACATAAAAAATAATTAGTGCCAACGTTTGAGTAATAAAATTCCTGAAACATAACTATTTAACTTGAAACGCCTTTTTGATCATTATATCATATTTGAAGACTTAGTTTTATCTTAGGGTGGCAGAATGCACCTTTAAGTTATAATATAAATAAGATAGACTTTTACTATCGTATCATCTCCCCAGTACCCCGAAGGTAAAGGCAGAGGTGTGCGTGTATTGTCTAATCCGATGTAATAAGGAGTGGCCTATTCCCGATAAACGGCAATCAAAGTCCAAATTCCAAGCTGGTCTTGTCTTATTAATTTCATAGAAAACCGATTAATTATTTCAGTCGTAAAAGATGAATGGTGATATTTTGCTGTAAAGTGTCATTTCTTTCTTACAAAATAAAGAAAACTGCTCACAACCCCTTGAGGCATGGCCTTTGATCTCATCATCTCTGTGCAAAAAATACCCGTTAACCAGTTCTTTCTAATCTCAATACAATAGGTTCAGATATAAAAATCATCCAAGTATTGATACGAATAAGTAATTTTAGTTTCTAATTCATGGAAAATTCGAATAGCTTGAACCTGGCGACCTTATAATTCGCGTACAGTTGCAACCGACTGAATGCACCGCTGCACCTATTATCATTTTATTGATCACCAGTGGAATATAAAACCTTTCACTGGTGAAAGTGTTTTTATCGGGAAAATCTAAACACTAAAAAAGAAGAGGAAAGAGTTCTTCGGCGGATAGTATGCTTGATTAAGAATTAAAGGAGACTACAAAGTCACGAGTACGGTAATGTATTATATAATTAAGCAGCATGTCTAGCCGATAGAGAGGCGTTTTGAGGGGAAACTACATCGATTTCACGTCCGAACATAACAACGAGTGAAGTTTTTTCCGAATCGAATAAAATAAAAGCGTAGTAAACAGTTTCGTTTTGGAGTTCAATGTCGCTTTTCACTATTTTACTTGTTTTATTTGTATAAATCTTTCTTCTTTCGCGTGGTAGGTTGTTTACTTTTCAAATTGAGATATACAAACAAACTTTCATCTTGTTTTCTGTTTGCATTTTATAAAAAGCTTTTAATTCACGGTTTCCGCAGCATACACTATATCATCTGTTTCAAATTATATGTACATAGCAACCGCTTGAAGTTCTACGACTAACTACATTCATCAGCATAACATTAAACATAAATAGTGTAGACACGAATCTATCAAATTGGAATCTAATTTTAAACCAATTGGCTCGTTCACTGATTACAATCAATCGGATCAAGATTTGCTCGATGCATGTATTCATGAACGCAGCGAAAGCTATCTAGCTACCGAACTAGTTGATCTAGTTTCAAATCGATTACGTTTAATCGATTTAATTGTGTTCCAAACCGGTCCTGTGGTCGCGCGTAAATGATAAACATACGGGCCTAATGAAGCAATTAAACTTCGTTGCAAATTAAAAGAAAAAAGTCGGACGTCTTTCCTTTTATTTTTGGCAATGATATTAAACACGACAGTTATAAATGCAATTTGAATGTGAAACGGATCTGATCTTATTTATTTAATCGAAACAACCATAAATTGTATCAATCACATCACAGATTACATTAGTGAACAGTTTCGTCAAGTTTCGTGGAACTAAAAGAATTAATAGAACCACTGATTTCGCACACTTTTATAGACCGTTTCAAGAACTTGCAATATGACCAAAAGGACTAAATATTGTTATGTATGGATATACACTGATACTACTTTAGTCGGTAAATCTCGGCTATATAAAAATACACTACCCAGGTAGATTTTTTTTCGTGAGTCTTGGTTTATACAATGTTGCGTTGAACGAAAAAACTCGTATCTACTGGATGTATTCTATGTAAAACAGAGTACAATGAATTCACAAACTGGTGATTGACTCCGGATGCCGCGAGCACGTGCGCATGGTTTTGATTTACTGAATGTATTTTGGTCCTTCGAGCCGCCATTGACAATAATTATAGTGTTTACCGAAATATATATGTATATAACGAGTACCTAACTAAATGTTTGGGCATATTTGTAGAGAACGCTTAGTGTAATAAAATCTAGATTACAGTTAATTTATATCATTGTTACAAAAATAGAGTAATAATAACATAAATATTTTGCTCAATAAAAGCTATAGGACCAAAATGATATATCAAAACGTCAGTGATGGTAGACACATAAAACACGGCACAATGGTGTTATCTGTTGTCCTGATCAAGACAATAACAAAGCTAGACTTCATAAAGTACGCGCTATCTACCTCTACATCAAATTCATTATAACGTAAAGTATTATCATAAATTGCATGAGTAATTTGTACATTCGTTCAGCAAAATTCTGTCTGAAATATTTCTTCGTAAAGAAAATAAAGGTACTAGCATTAGCTGGACCTATAGTATTCCCAATAATATATATTAGTTTGTATTGTAGGGTTTAGTACTTTTAAATTAAAATGATGAATATTTTGACGACCCAATTAGTCCCGCGGTAGCACACTGCCTGATGTGTTATGGGTCCCGGGTTCGAATCCCGGTAGGGACAAATGTTTGTGTGACGAGCATCAACATTTGTATCCGAGTCATGGATGTATCTATGTATACATCTATGTATCTTGTATATATATATATATTTTTTTTTAAAACGTTGCCCCACATAAGGGTTTCTCCTGTATCGTGGGTCGTTTACAAACACAAATGTACACAAACGCCCAGACCCGGAACAACTACCTGCAGAACGTACAAATATTTGCTCCGCGCGGGGATCGAACCCGCAACCTGTGACGCACAAGCCGATCGCTCAGCCACTGCGCCACCGAGTCGTCAAATAATATGTATGTATATACAAAAAAAAAGTATATATGTAGTATATCAACCGACTAGTATCCGTAACACAAGCCTCGTTAGTTAGCTCGGAACTAGCACTGTGTCATAATGTCCAGGAATATATATTTATTTATTTTAATTTGGCCTCCATTTGGCCGTCATACTTTTACGACTATTTTCTTGTAAAGGATAAAGTCGTAGAGTAAATTAACAACTCAATATTTTCTTTCCCTTTTCAATTATCTTTGTGATAAAGTGGCGTGCAGGGTTGAATAAAATAAGCTTTGTAAGATTTAGTACCACTTATAACACCATAATCGTTCCCTAGATAAATTAACAGGGTATCAACGAACTTGTAAACGACTTATAAGACCAATCACTAGTTATACTAGGCCCAGTCATAACTACGTTTCATATCAAGAGTGATTGACCTATCTGTTTCTGTTCAAAACAAGAATATTTCTCACAAGCACTTGATAGCAAACAGGCTCTACCAAGTATTGACAAGCGACTCTTATAAATTATAATGTGGGGCCCGCACGTAGAAAACTCCTGTGCGTTAATCAATGCAACTTTGTAAAGAAAAATAAGGGATACCGGCTTGGCTTATACGACAGGCATAAGTACTAGTTTTTATTAGACCTTGTTAACGGGTGGGCAAGATAATTCTCCAAGAGAAAACTGAGAATTATCACGTGGATGTAATAAAAGATAGTGCTGTTAATTTAGCGAACTTAATTGGGTGTAGGATGAAAATAGATAACTAAGAAAATTATGTTTAACGAAGCAATAGACGTGTAGATACAACTAGGATTCCCTTATTCACTAGGATTCCAATAAGCTTTAATCTAAGCACGAAGCACGAGGTTGTTCTCTTTCAGTGAGAAGACTTAATAATTAAATTGGAACTGCAATCTCGAATTAACTCGTTTTTTATGGACTTGGATATGCATAAATGATACGTCTGTATTTATTGCTAAATGCATTAGATCTAACAAGACCTTTATTCACGCTTGTTTTGTTCATGAGTTTAGTTTTTCTAAGCTACGCAATGCATTTGGATAGTGTTCAATATTATTTTGAAAATGATTACTAATTACGGATTGGTAGAAGACGGGGCTGGTCGCTAGTAATATGTAAGTGTAATCAACAAAAATATGCTGTAGAAACAAAATTCAATATGTTTGTGCATTGTAAGTTATATAGGCCAGAATAAAGTTGCGGGCGCGCGGTCACACCGCGTTTGCGCGTGATTAAATGCAATTGATATGCGCATTCACGACAATGCACCGACATTACGAGACCCCCAACAAGCACACGATCCACAGTGTTACTACGGCTTGAGTAATTATATGTACCTATTATCGTAATCGATTCCAATAAGCTTAAAACGTTAATTTTCTGATAAATAAATGCAATAGTACTACGCCAGAAGTAATCATTTAGACCTTAATTTGATTTAATGATGCACCATCTAACTTCGTCATACAAATACATAAATGTATTCCGGTACGTCCATTAATTTAATGAAATTAAGTTAAATGACAGTACAATTTGGGGTATTAGCTATGGGATTATCTTTGGATTGACCGTACAAACAAAAATGTGAAATTATTCTATACACAAATCCTTGCATATTTCCGTTTGTAAACGTACCCATGACACATAAGAATCATCATCATCATCAACCCATTACTGTCCCAATGCTGGGCACGGGTCTCCCATCATCTGAGAGGGATTAGGCTATAGACACATAAGAATATATTATATAAAACATAGCGTTTTGAAAGGTCTAAGATAATGCCAGCTTTAATGCAAGGGTTTTCATAACATACAGGCAATTGAAATACGAAGGGCTGCAACAAAGTGCCAGCGAGGCTGTTGATATCTCAATGAATCACTGGGTAGTTTGTAGGAAACGATCGGCATCACGGACCGGTCCGGTGCAGACAATGCAGCTGACTCACATTACTAATATGTAGGTAAACTGGATCGCAATTATGTATCTACTGAACGTGAAAACCCGAGCATTATAGCATCTGTAGAAGTACTTTTTAGTCAAGCTGGGAATATACCTGGAGAAACCCTAAAGTTTTTTAAAGGATTATATTTATTAGGATTTTGAGTAACCCAGCTAGCGTAAAATCTTTGGAATAGTGGAAAACATTGTCACGATTTCCTAGAAAAATAGAAAATATTTGAGTTTTCCATTAAACTATCAGCTTATAGAGCCTGTTAAAAGATACTTATAACAAGATTATTTGACGTATAGCTTAGTCATGAAGTAGTTTGTGTTTATATTCGATAAATACATTTATTACTCAGACGTAAGCAACAACCATCAGAAAAACAACCATCTGCATTTTACCTAAGCGTGAAAAGTGCCGACTGAAACAGGAAATTGGGTATAAGTGGGCCAACAAACAGTATTAAATTGTAGTTAACATTAGTTTACTATGAACCAACAAACGTATTCATGCGATAAAACGTTTCACATTAAACGAAGGCTAATCTTTCGTGAATTTTTCAAAAGAGCCGCCTTCATATTTGATGCAGAAAATAAAGCTAAAACTTCTCCTGATTGGCAGTTGTTAACGATTGGTCTAGCAAGCTGACCTACTGCGGGGTGATTAGGCAAGGTTCACACAAATCACATTAATGAGGTATTCGGCCATGTCGGCCGTATGTACATTTGCGGAGTCGCGCTAAGTGGGCCCGGTCGTATGGTTAGGTTCCCGCTAGCTGCGGTCGCCGACCTCGCTCGCCGGTTTGGCCCTGTCCTTATGTCACCAACTTGAAAATACTGAAACCAGTTGCATTCGTCACATGGTAGTGTAGGTATTCCGATTCCGACAAATCGGCTTGGGTTTACGATGAAGCGTCGGCGAGATTAATCATTCAAATTTGTTTGTATGAGGACGATTGAAAATTTTTTTCGAATTATGCCGATCATATTTACCATCCAATATAATTTTAATGACCCAATTGATATTTTTAAATGTTTCCTCGAACGCCAATCAATTGCAAAAAATGTTTAGATACGTACCTATAGTCGAAATTATACTGGTCTTTTTTATAAAAATATTATTCACATAGAAACAACAACACTCAAATCATTGGACACAATGGCCGGTTCAAAAGGGGTTCCTTGTGGCACAATTTACACGAAAAACCGAAAACTAATAAATAATCGATATTTGCTATCGAATGTTGTTATAGTTTGTTTAGTTGTGTATTCGTTGGGGGTTCAAATAAAAGCTATCCACCATGACTATTAAGTAAGCGATTTCATATATGTATATCTAATAACTACTTAACTCTCTAAAGATATGAATATCATAGTCTCAATCTCGTCTGGATTTCTGGTATCGCGTTCTCTGAAAACATCGTGAAAGTGTGAGACGTTCATTCACAGTTTGCGAATATTCTTCGCCTCACGAATATACGTTTTATTATTCGTATTTTATATTAACTAAATGTTCCTTCTTTTAATTATTCTACGCCTACATCTGCATAGGTCGTTGGCCATCACTTATGCATATTCACAAGATCAAGCGTCCATGTTTAGGTACCATAGAGTGCTCATGCATACGAATGAAAAAAATTAAGAACATTTTTCAGAAATTCATCTCTTTAAGCCTGGTAGGTACCCAAAGCGAAGAGGAGATTCGATGAGGATTTCGTTATTCCCACGTCTCCGCTCCACAATGATTTAACATAACATATCATCACGCATGTCGTCCCCGAAAGGTTAGGCAGAGGTGTACTCATGTACACCATTGTTTTGCCGGTATGTTTTAGGTCCCATGTAATAGAGGGCGATTATATTGCCATTAACCGGGCACGAATCCTAACTCCGAGCTGATACTGAGAATTTCATAGAAAAACCCAATAACACTTTGCTCGACCTGGGAATCGAACTCAAGACCTCTTGCTCGGCAGTCGCACTGTACGACTACTAGACCAACGAGGCAGCAACGACACAACGATATATATCTGATTGGTTATTCAAAACACTTCTCCTCTCTTCTCCGCTTTGGTAGAAACCGGGCCATACGGGCTAGAACCCCCCCCCCCCCTCTAGGGCCTCCCACTCTATTCTGGCATGCGACATATCTCTCGTCTATGACATTGCAATTGCCAACAATGACGTATTGCATGCTCTCACGGCAGACGGCCCCTCAATTAATACCACAATAAAATTTTGAAGAAAGGAAGTAACGTCAATTGTTCACGCAACGCGGAGCATAAATAAATACCAGTCTACAAAACTACTATCTTTATCTCATGTCTTTTGTTATTTTTTTTCGTATAATAACTGTATAAGCACAGATTATATAATAGTTCTTTCGAAAATTATGAGCGGCTATGAGTGATAGATATTAGATACTCCTTTGTAATGTGTAACAAAAAGGAGGTTCGAATGTTCAAAAAAGAAGTGTTCGTATCTCATATCAATCAATCAATCTGTCTCATAGGTCTATTGGTCGTAAGTTTGACTGCTAAGCAAGAGGTCTTGGTTTCGATTGCCAGGTCGGGCTAAATGTCATTGGTTTTTCTGTGAAGCTCGCAGTAGCAGCTCGATGGTTGGATTCATGTCCGGTTGATGGTAAAAGGCTCGCCCCCTATTACCAGATATACCAGTGACACCTCTGCCGAACCCTTCGAGGATGACAGGCGTGATGGTATGTTATGCTTTAACCATGGGTGCATAAAATTAATTAGAATATATAGCATAAAAATGCGAATTATACGATTTTTTTATAAGTAGGTACGCTATAGTATGGAACCTCGAAGTAACGCAAGTTCATTAACCAAGGTTAGACTCTAAACGTACAATTACAGCATAGAATATGCGAATTATTACGAATGGGTTTTGTCCACAGTTTAAGTAACTTTAGAACTAATTATTTCTAATTACTGTACTAAATATATGTTTACCGTTCCAGTGGCGTGATACGGATTTACATAACTGATATATTGCCAGCTGAAAATAATAAAAATATCCGAATAAATCTTACGACATGTGTATAAAATCGTAACAGGTCTTATCAAATAAACCTTTATTATTTTTATTATGTATATGTATATGTTCACATTATAAATACAGGAAAAAAACGAATACTCTACTAACAAATAATAGTCTTCATTGAAGCAACAGAAGCCAATGCAATAAAAAATCTACTATAAATATGTATTTAATTCAATACAGTTTTCACCGATGATTCTTATATGGACTCAATTTTACGGTAGGAAAATGTCTTTACACTATATTATACAAAAAAACTGTGTAGTGTATCGTGTATCAACCATCTAGTATCTGTAACACAAGCGTCGTTGCTTAACTTAGAACTTGACGCTTTGTCATAACCACGTGGGTCCAGCGGGTGGATTCTAATTTCTAGTAGATATTCATATACCTATAGTTTTGAATGGTTAATCACTATTAACCATTCAATTTAAAACTACGACAATATTACTTCTTGGGACAAACTAGGGATGTGAATGTGACAACTACAACGGCTAAAAATCAGCATTCTAAATACGTCAGCTAGTATGAGTACCACGTACTTGGTGATCCGTGGTTCACTTTCTTAATAAGACCTAGTATGAAGTTTTCTAGTAATTGAATTTCTATAAAATAAAAAGGAAATACTGATATTTCTAATATCAGGTTTTATGTATAACTTTCGAATGATATTATCATTTAACGCAACGAAATTGATTAGTTCGTTCACAAAAATCTTAATAAAAGGAAAGAAGAAAATCATTTATTCGGCACAATTCTTAATATTTTTTTAATACCAATATATATTGTTAATATGCTGTAAAACTGAAATACATGAAAAACTTTTATGCCTTCTACACTCCACATTTTCCAATTTTATACTTATTTCAGGGATTTAGCTGCAACTTATGTATATCGTAAATGACAGAAATCATTTTGTTAAACTTACAAGCTAGTATAACAAAATTGTGTAGATATCTAAACTCCTTTTGCGCAAGCACCGGCTTTGAGCTTCCGACACACAATATTCTAATTTTAAAAATAAATTTAAATTAAGAATGTTTATATTGAGGCGAAGATTTTTTTAAAATATTAGTAGGTCAATGCACTAAGCTTTTTTATTTATGTTTTTTTTTATTCCGTTATCAAGACGTAGGCGGTAGTAGTTATCATCATGACCCATATCTCAACCGGTAAAGAAACCCGTTCACTGTTCATGTTCAAATTTGGAACTGGTTTAGTTGAATAATTTTGAATGAAACATACTAAATTGCCAAAGTCATCGAATTTCCGGTGCACCAACCTTGTTCTATTATGGCGTAGTATTATTAATATCTAGTGTTTAAATAAAGACTAGTTAGTGTGTATTCAAATTTAGATTTTTATATCATTTTATTTATACAGATTTCTTACATTTACACGAATAGATACTAGACATTAAAATAAGATTATTTTTACGGAATTTATCGCGGTTTATTGATATTATTTAACCCCTACGTTTTAGGTTATATTTTACTTATATTTTGAGCATTAAATATGTTTATACCGAAGCCGCATTTAAAATCTTTTTGTTTTTAAAAGTTTTTACAGTTGAGTACCAGTCACATAATAAAGCTGCAACTGTGAGTAAAATGCATTATTCCAATTGAGCGTTAACATAACAAAATTTTGTAAAATGTTAAGACGTGAGTAGTGTACGCCATCAGGCACGTACCGCTAAACCGCCAACGCAGACTGCGTAAATCGAATGAAATGTAAGAACGATCGATTCGATTCAATGAATCATTCAGTAGTTAGAGGAAAACTCGACTAACTGTAATCTCTCTCTAAAATTAAATATAATTAAGACTTAATTACGATAATTGGCAATGAAAGTGAAGTTTTTATAAGAAATTAGATTTTTGTGTGTTGATAGATATAGTCTACTTGACGGCACGGTATGTATGGCCATATGTATGGCCTACAGGTACGTAGTTGTTCCAGATGGTTCGTTCTGAGTGTTTGTGCGTTATGAATATTTGTGTTTGGAAATGCACCCACGACACAGGATAAATTCTTAGGATGAGGCAAAAAAATATACCAGTAATCTATAAATGAAGCAGTTCAGCAACAATTTTCAATTTGTGTCTGGCTATACAGATTATTAATAATTATGTTAATAAGGCACAAGTTTATCACATCCTTTTATAATTTACTGAAAAAACTTGAAAAAAGTATTAATAATATCTACCAAGATAGGCTACATGCGCTACAAAAAGAATCGTTGTTCATAAAACCTTGTTTATGGCCTGTTCGTTTAAAAAAAATAACAATATTGGCATTTTTTTTTCATGGTGACAACACGTAACTGCATAATGTACTTACCATGACATGGTACAAGGCACCTACCTCATTAAAATATTCGCATAACTTATTTGTTGTGACTAAAATGAAACGGGTTATTATCTATGCACCTGTCAATTAGGAGATACCATAAAATTGATACAATAGATAGTCATGTTTAATTTTATTATGAACCAATAGTAATAATTACTTCAGAGTTTTTTTTAGTTATAATATTGACATCATATCAACCGTTAGACGTCCACTGCTGGACATAGGTTCGATATTGACAACTAATGAAAATGCGCCTGTTGATTGAGAAGGTTGATTTGATAATTTACATATATACATTTTTTTGTAAATACGTAAATGTATGAGTAGGAAGTTTTAAAATGTCAAATTTGGGGTGTGCTGAAAACAGCGTAGTGGACCTGCATGGTCTGATGCTGCAAGGATGGCAATGGCAGTCCATAAGCCACATGAACACACGCGCTTTGGTCGCAATGCTCAGCAATGCGGATAATGATCTTATATCGATGATACTGATTTGTTACACTTACCTGAAAATTAGACATTGAAATAAAAGTCATTTTTACGGACTTTGCTTTGCTTGACAGCCATTAATTGAATTTGTTTTAATCCCAATACGGACGTCTCGGATCCTTTACATCTGTCCTCTTGCAGAACATTCAGTAGGTATTACGGTATTCAGTATTTATAATTTGTCTTTTATTATTTTTCCTTAGAGTATAATGCTATAGATTGTCAATTATGATTATTTTACCGTGACAGATGATAATAAAATATTTTTTTTTAAAAATCTTGGATTTTGAATTACCGTTAAAGTAAGTATAATAGACCAAAATAGATAATAGACAGGAATTGGTAATAGTGGAAATTGGAATTCTACAAATCTATGTCCAATTTTATTGCGACGTTCGTTGTAGTTCGTTACATCGAGTAACAGTAAATAGTTTATTACATTTCCACGAGGAAATTGCAAAACTAAACAGCTGTAATGAGAAAATCTGTTAGAGAGGTAGGGCATAGTGAGATGATGTTTCGTTCAAATTGAGCTGCACGACTAGGTAAGTACCTCCACCTAGTCCGCCTTATAGAAGACCGTAGTGAAACAACAATAGTTGTGTTTCTGCGAGTAAGGTTGCCATATCTCTTTAGGGTAGTGACTATTCTGACAGGGAATTCCGTTTGCTGTCAGTTTAGTAACTACCCTATTTTAAGAAATCTAAAACGGCTTTATAGTGTTGGCAACACAAACTATAACGGTTACGGTAACGGCGGGCCGTAAGCTTGGTTGCCACCCTTATGGTATAAAAACGAATGAAATATCAGTAGAAAACACCAGTCTATTAAAATATTTTTATGATCAACGACGTTGCTATTTTTATCTCAATTAAGTATGCCTGGAATACGACCTGCGTCTGAGGTATTCGCCGACGTAAGTGATAGACCGGGAGGATGACTCGCGAAGCGTCTAAAGCCAATTAAACTTATATAAACAAATTTAAATGTGCGAGGGGAGCAATTAACATGGCGGAACCGGTTGAGCGGCCACACGGTATTTATAAAATGCTATTTTGAGCACGTAGTACTACGAAATGTGAAGGACAGAAGGACTATATTAATACAAGGGCACCGGAGCTGCTATTCCGGACTGCTTAGTTCAAGGTCTTGTATGCGAGTCCAAAGCAAGTTTTGAAAATCGAACCTTTTGAAAATCAACGATAGCCTAATCCGTGTAACTCATTATAGTCATTCTTTAGCCTTTAAAATGGGCTGATTACTCAGGATGATCACGGATCACGCAGGAGCCTCATTACGGAGTCTTTTATTCTTTCTTACAGATAAACTCTAAGCATAGTCCATAAGCTGAGTGATTTTTGAGCTTGAGGACTAGATATAGAGACAAACTTTTTAGTAGATACCTATGTGATATCATGGTATTTCTGAGCGAATTAGAAGTGGCCCTTTTGTCTATTTCTTGGTAGAGTATAGGGCATGCATTAGGGCGGGAAGTAGGTGCATCGTAGGCGCCGTAATAAAATACTCTGAAAACACTATAGCAGACTTTTTATTTATTAATTTTAATAGCCAATAATGGAAGGGCAGTGATGGAAGTGAATAATTTTGAAGTAATAACGGCTTCCTTTAGTACAGCCTAGCCTGCGGCATCTCTTTACATTATAAAAATAATTTGCTCAAAATTATATATTAAATACAGCTTGTAATACAGGATCTTTACTAAATTATTGTTTCCGAAGACTTTTTAAATAATTATACTAGCCATTTTTCGATGTTATTGAACTCTGTGCTCATTGGTATGAATTAAATTTTCCGTCGATATTTAGGTGCTTTCTGATCGCATCCGAGAAAAAAACATGTGTACAGTGTTATTTAGTAAGAGCTTTTGATAAATATTGCATTGTTTGATTTCCAGTATATGATTTTTCTATTGACTCAATATGCAATGCTTAATTAAGCAATTACTTAGGTACTTGTCAAGTCTGATACGTAAAATTAAGCTCTATTTCTTATCAGCGCTTATATTCAGTGCCCACTGGCTTTTTGTCCGCCTAGGCTGTGTGTGGGAGTCAAGATTGAGTGCTAATTGGTGGCCAGTGGTGCCCTCTGAGCAATAGATGGAATCTTTGAGCAAAGAGGTTGTATTGCATTTTTATGCAAATACAACTGGCCGGTAATAAATAAGAAGTACCTGTGAGATAACTATTCTTGCTGCGGCGTAGGCGACTAAATAGCTATCAATATTCTCTTTTGTAGCTCCAACCACACGCAAAAACTACATTTATATGGCTTAAGTAGGTGTCAGATTTATTAGTAGAAGTATCTGGTTGTAAACACCGCCGAGTTTTTTAATACCCTAACATTTTAATCCAGGTTTCTTCTTTGAAAATATTGTGTATGGAGGGAAGCAGGTGGTAGTCCCTCCATTGGAAAAGGAGGATCCTCCGACCAGGCGAGGTGTTGTGCCTGGCGGGCTACTGCCCAACGGTTGATGTTGGGTGGTTGTATATATGCAATCTCGCGTGCAAATGTCACTTGCGCGATGTAGGATTACTTGCGTCATCGCGCTGAGTTTGTAGTTCTTATGTGGCGAAATAGATGTCGCTACAAGACTATACCATATTTTTTTTATATAATCAAAAACATATTGTCACAAACTATATACAATTTTTTATTGCTTTGAGTTTTGACACAAACAGGCAATTAGCTGAACAATCGATTTCAGGCGTTTTTGCCCGACATGTCACGTGTTTAGTTCCCGCACTGAACAAATATTCATAAATGTATGTAAGTAAGTAATGTAAGCCAATGTTTTTTAAAATAAAATAGATAAAATTATATTCACCCCTATAAATAAAATTGATTCAATAAATCATCGCATTGCGTCCATTAAGAATAACACAACCCATTAAATTATAAATACTTAATACTAATGGACTTGGTTGCTTTCGTATTTCTTTTTTTAATTTATCTCACTTAGTGTACTATAAATGTGTATTGCAGCTTCAATTTAAATAAACCTACGCATACTGCGACAGATTTTTTTATACCAAAGAGTGTGTTCTTAAAGCAACAATTTATTTCACTACTAAATCTCCACTAGTCTTAATTGATCGCGAAGCAAATAACTGGTTTACATTTCGAGCGTTTTCGTATTTACACACCGTTTCTTATTGAGCATTTTTTGCTCGTAAAAAAAGATAACAACGTTTCAGAATCAATTACTATCCGTCGTTGAGTCGTTCTTGTTACAATCGCGATGCCTTAAACAACTATCAACTTATATAAACAGGTATAAGCCGCGTTTCCTTGCAAGTTTCTGTTTTAGCAGTACGTATAAGGCAATTACAAGCCATTGTGGGGACGCGACAAGTCAATCTTGTGCCACTGCCACTGTGAGATCGACTGGCTTTTGCTGTCTATCGCGAGAAAGACAGAATACACAATTTAATTTGCTGGAATCCTCGCTCCTGAACTTTAAATAAGGAAATGACAGAATAAAGGGACTTCGTAGATTTGCCTAGAATAAGGAATTTACATATTCCACTTTGCAACTTTTAAACTTGGAACCTGAAACCTAAATGCGCCTATTCCGGTATCGCACGGGTAGCGCCATCTACCAGGTCCAATTATGAATTTAAATAATCAAAAGACGTACCCAACACACAAAACAACACATCATTTTTTAAACAAGAATTAAGTATAGAAAAGATGTGTAAACCATTTGATGGGGCAACCCCTATCGTTCCTCACGGCCCACGGCTGTAACACATGAAAACATGTTCTAATAAAAAAATAGGCACTATACAGTCACCCTACAATTTACCCCAAAACTGAATCCGCGCCCGATATTCTAACTTAGATATTCATTTTTCAATTCAAATAATAATTAAGATTCAACAAGTTCCCGGGGATCCGGAAAATTCCTTACAAACTTTAAAATAGTTTCAACGGGTTTAGTGTGTACGCATGATGAAAGGTGAATATCACTGAAAATTACTCAGAATATTTGTATTTTAACCTATGCCTTTTTTTCAATTCTGAAAGAAATTTACTTACATCATGGTACTTACAAATTAAACAAAAAATAAAAAGCTAGCCAACTCTATAAGCCAATTCTAAGAAAAAGATAATAATTATCCATAACCTACATGAAATAAAAAACAGAACTGGCAACCTATTTTCACTTACCATTTAAAATAGGAAAAAGCGCGTTCCATTCGTGTATTTATTGTTGGCGGTAAAAGGTGCGAAATGTAAAGATAAATGGTTAATTGACGCCGGCGCCTGTAGGGTATGTGCAGGATACTGCCCTCTTTACATGGCTTCACACCTCGTTAGCATTGTATGAATACTGTGGATGCGTGGGTGCATTGGGCGAGTGATAAATGTATCATATTCGTACATAGATACTCGCTGACAGATTAAAAATTATAATGAAAAAAAAAAACTAATAAATATGGGAATAATTTAAATTCTATCGATCCCTATTTTATTTTTAATATTGTAGGCTCTTGTTAACAGTCTAGTAGGTAATTTTAGTGCTAACTGCACCACGCTAGCGTGATGGACTATAGTCTAATCCTACAATGTGTAGAAATCTTTTAACAATACATAATATAAATGCACCACAATCTTCAACCCGATATGCCCCGCTTGATAAAAATATACCGGCTAAAGCCAACGTAAATTGTTTTGCTTTCAAAGACTACCAATATTATGAGGCCTTCGGGCCTAACAACTTGCTTTAGTTTTAATGGGCATGACCATCATTAAAGAGGCCAGGTTTAATGGGTTACATATTTTTATAACTATTGAAAAGGAGGTTTTATTTTTTCTCACGTTACTTTTAGGGAATTTTGCGAGATACTTTTATGAGTCTTATAAGCAAGCGATGATTAAATGGGTTAATCCAATAAATTATTAAAAATATAATAAATAAAACGTTTATGTTATGACAGCTTAATAAATCGATTGTATCGTGAAAAAAGCCTTTTCTAAAACCGCTATTTATTTCAGAAGTTAAAGGCTAAAGATAAGTGAAAACAAATAAACAGTACTGTTCGTTCATTAAGTCTGGTTTACGTACGGTATTGTTTATTAAACTCTATTACTTTTTTTATTATAGTCATAATACTAGGCCCTTTTAGCCGGCGTACTTTTACTAGGTGTATGTAGCCCATTTGAATCACAATATATCTACGTGCACATTTATGTGCATTTTAGGCATCATCTAAAATAGGTAGATAACAATGTAAAAGTCCTTGATATAATTTGAAGATTATTCTAAACCAAAAACATATGTATGTATTGTAATGAATACAATTTGAGAACTGCCTCGTTGGTCTAGTGGTCGTACAATGCGACTGCCGAGCAAGAGGTCTTGGGTTCGAGTCCCAGGTCGAGGAAAAATTTTATAGGGTTTTTCTATGAAATTTTGAGTAGCAGCCCGGAGTTTGGATTTTTACCCGATTAATGGCAATCGGCTCGCCCCCTATTAAATCGGACCTAAAACATACCAGCGAAACGTGGGTGTACATTAGTACACCCTTGCCTAACCCTTCGGGGACGACAGGCGTGATGGTATGATATGTTATAATTTGAAATTAACGCAGAATATAGCTACGACTCGGACTCAAAGCTAATTCCACCCAGTTGTTCATATAAGTACCTACGTAAGTCATCTGAGCTACTATACTTAGGTCCTTCTTCCTATTGTAGGTATGTATATAGAAACAGCCATGTCTCAGGTACAAATTTCCATACCGATAACACGAAAAGCACGTTATCATAGAAAAATCACTACAATTGATGTAGCAATAAAGATATGTATTACATAATGACTGATCTAATCGACAGCGTCTAAATAAATTAATATCTTACACATTAAAAACATACATTTAAAACGATAGCAACAACAAAGAATCAATAAACATCTTTGATACACACATTTTTATTGAAACATAAATTGTCTTGAGTGTAATCTATCGCCATTGGCATACGATTGTAAATATTACATCTTTCCGTGTGATCTGAGAAATAAGCGTTTAGCATATTTTAATGGATGCTACATTTATTCGCTTGCATTGCTTAATCACGCGAGTATTGCACGATTTATAATGACAGATATAATACAGGGACGCAATCAGTTACATAAATGTATGTATTGACATATTTTAAGACTTACGTATAGCTCACTTTCTTGTATGCCCTTAACAGTAAAGAAACTTAAAGTAACTTGAACAAGCATGGTCACTTTTAATTTTAGAAATAATGATTGTACGTATTTGGGAGTATTGACTCATGTTTTGAGTAAAAAGGTAGGATCATAAAAAATATTTTCTTGAATAGTAATTAAATATTGAATCATCAAACGCTATATCGTTTTTGCTATATAATATTTTATTTTATTTCAATAATTCTGCGATTGTAAAATACTTTTTCATAAACCATTATGGTTCTTTGTATCTATACGATACGTGTCTATGATAGAAACGTACGTATATGTATGTGGCGTCGATACAGTGGGTACATATGTAGCGTTTACGCGTAGTCTATCGTCTACGTAGTGTGTACGCGGCGTTTGCGTACCGCCTAGAATCTGTCTACGTAGCGCCTACGCGCCGTAGACGTAGCGTTTACGCGCTACCTACATAGCGTTGACGTCGACAGTATTTTGCCACGTCTCATTTTGCAAATTACTTGTCTTACGAATCAAAGGTCACCCTCCTAACTTCCGATGTTACCGCTAGACCAATGAGGTAATAATAGACCTAATTACTTGTGTCACTGTTATACATAGTCCGCGCCATCATTATTACTACGCTCTAAATAACCAGCTAATAGGCTAATTGTCAGTCTAGACATAAGCATGCATGTGGACGATGATTGCATGCGGCTGTCACTAAGCGGCCTAAAAACATTGTGTTCGTGAATTAATTCGCGTATGAATTAACATGATAATACAAAAAGATGCGAGCGAAGTCGCGTGTCTGAGTTAGCCTTGTTTTTTATTTTACGTAACAAAAATGTTTATTGAATTACTACTATTATATGCAGACTTTAAGTTGTAAAGGATCAGAAACGTCGGTAAATAATATTAATATACTGCAATAAAATCTAGTAAAAAATTCTCGTAAGTATAAGAAAACATAAATATTATAAATTTAACTCATGATTTTAGCTTAGTCTGGTCTAATTTCATCTAATAAATGTCTATTACATAGAGGTTAGATTAATAGGTGTACATCAAAAAAAGCAACCTACATCGGTACTTTAGCAATAAAGCTTGACTAAAATATTACCTGCTCCCTGCAAACTCACTGTAAATCTACATAAATAACCACATTTCATAGAAATACAGAGACATTACAAATCCTTTGAAATTACCCTTTGAAATACTTGTGTATTTAAAGTATTATTCAATTACATTCTAACTTCATATCGTAATAAAATAGATAGATAAAATAGCTGGACGAGGGCCGTATTATGTATGTAAATATCAATAAATAATCTTTGCCTATATACTCGTATGTGGAAACATATGTATTACGAGTTATTAAAAAAGGTATACATAACATACTATTGTAATTTATATGCTTATAAAAATAAGTTCAGCAATGTTTATTAAAAAAATAAGAAAATTAAATTCTAAATAATCTGTATATAAAAAATACTGTTTGTTAAATTTTCACGCAGAATTGACTAATCAAGTTTTCACGATCTTTAGTAGTTATATGAAACTTTCGATAGATGGCACTATGGAAAAGGACATTTGCTACTTATTGTTGTAAAAATTATAAATATAGGTACTATATATACTATATATATTACTTATTTAAAACCACAAACACACCACATGGGTTAACAAAAACTTCTATTATCGGTGTTTATATTGAATTTAACACAAAGTTTATAATATTTTACTTGCGTATAACGTCTATGAAAATTATTATGAGTGAATTAATAAGAAGCTGCGGTCGCTAAAAGACGTTGACCGACGATGCGGTCAGGGAAATGGTACCTAATTGTTATAAAATTACACAAAAACAATGCAGACGTATTTTTATACTTATGTAAATGCCAATGCAATTGTTGTGATAAAATCATTACGGTATAGTATATACAAGGTGAAAGGGAATATTTAGGTTTATATTATTATCTTGTATCTATTCTATATAATATGTGTATTACCTGTTGTAAACCATCCCGAAAAATACTCTTACTGTTGAACAAACTTTTCAATAACTAATTAGTTCTCTACATATTAAACTACATTAAGAGACTTATTTTTTCTTCTCTAAGTTGTGGAACGGTAATTTTAATGAGTAATTATCTCCTGGTGCATACCCTTTAAATTTAGATTTAACTTATGACAAGTTATAGCTCATCAAAAAACATATCCTACAGAAAAAAAAAGTATAAACAATTCTAGTTCAAATTAAAAATAGAAAGTGGAAGCTAAAAAGTGCTAATACATACACTCCCAAATACAAGAATAACAAGAATAAGAGTAGTTCTTTATAAAGGAACATTAAAAACTTTACCGCCTATAATAGGTACTCTTCATAAAAAATACCGCACTACTTAAGTAAAAGTAACACACACATCTGCGAAACTTTTACTAAATTATCCATTTGCTAAACGGCTATCAGTTTTTATTGGATTTTAATTTATCACGAAGTTCAGCACTGTTTATATCTAAATTACTGGCTGTAAGACGTTGAAGAATGTTGTCGTGCGACCAATTGTGCCGAGAAAAATGGTTGCAGCTCGAATTATGAATAATTACTATAATTCCGCCTCTTTAGACTTATAGCTATTTTAATAATGGTGCGTTTAAATTAAGAACGCAATTCACGATTGGCGGCTTGCTTGGATCAAATGGCCTGCTTTATTACCGACATGGATACTAAATACTTGTTTTAAAAATAAAAATGATTATTGAATAACTTAATATATTCCTATTTGCATCGATAATAGAATTCCATAAAGTGGGTCATTATTGTTATTTAAACGTTTCGACTTTCGTTCATAAAATGGTAGGTTCAATACCAAGATTACTTTCTTGGTTATTGGTAAATATAATATAACACAATACTACTACTACCCATTCTAGACGAACCCTGCCACATTTTGCTGAAGCAAATAGTGGTTATATTGACAAGAAAAAATAAATAACAATAACCTTTTAAGCTAAATATAGTGTCAAAATTTGGGCTCAATCAGTGCCGAACTTTTTGAGTTTTTGAAGCTTACACAAACCAACAAATTTATTTATATCTATAGTATGTATGTATGTATTATAGTCTACTCTATAATATAAATATTCATTCCTTACTTTATAGAAATTACGTCTACGTAGGTAAAACCTTAAGGTACAATAAAAGCAAAGTTATAAACGTATGATTGAGTTCGTGCTTATTTCGCAAATGATCGTCAAATGCTAGTCGTTAAATAATTATAATATTTAAGTTACGTGCCTAGTTACCTTTTATTTCAGTCATTATAGTGTATTTATTCGTAGAATACCCGCTTAATGCCGTTACAGCTAAACTCTGCAAGTAAACTCATTTGTATGTCCATTACACTATTAAAGTAAAACAGGTCCACAGATGATTTCAATTCTATCATAGTAGATAAGATTTATTTATACATAACCTCATTTTAAATAAAAAAAAACTTTTGCCCTAAATATGTATGTACACAATTTAAATTATACGTACTGGTACGTATTGTTTTCTATATACGAACGCTGAAATAACTTATGTTAAGTCTTAACCTCCGACCTATTGAAAGCGATTGTAAATCTTCAGGCAATATTTTGATTGTAGATACATCTTATAATTTATAGCTTACTGTAAAGCTGGCCCAATGGGTATTTAGTGTGAAAGCATACGAAGGTAGATATTATTTAGATCAAGGTCTTGTGTAACTGTATAGGCGCCTAGGGGGGAGCCGGTTGCCCGCTCCATAATGATCTAGTGACCACGCCAGGATGTTGGGCTGTTAGAAATTCTATGATGGACGCGAAAATACGTAACATATTTGCATCGGCCTTGGCATGTCAGGGACCAGGAAAATTACCCTAGATATACGCCATAATCCATATAAGGGATTGCTTTGACTGCACAACAAGGCTGCGCAACAAATACCAAACACGTTCTTGATTAAACCAGACTCACAGTAGGCCGTATTTCAAAACTGAAAATTCCACAATGGCATTCCGTCAAGCTTACCAATGTGCAGGCGACAATGCATTGCGTTGCGGCGACCGGTGCGTTGACCGCGACACCGCGCCTGACCCGGCGGTCGAGGTCAAGCGGTCAGCGGTGTTAGGGTGCGCCCACACGCGCTGCCGGTAGCCCCCGGGGCTACGGGATCCAACCTAACTTATGGTGGGAACCACCGCATAAACGGGACTTAGCTTACTTTAGCCGCTTCTTTATCGTATCGTAAACGCCGTATTTTAGCAATATTGGTCTGTTATTGTTGGGCCGTTTAATTTTATTAGCTTCGGTTTTCTGTGCGAAAAATACTAATACGTAGAAAGTTAAGTAGCTCAGTGAAGAGGCTTAAATGGCCGATTATAGTATTGTTATTACAATAAATCTCTCGAAAAAACAAACGACTTAAAGGTCAGAACTGGACCAAATTGAAATGGGACCACACAGGAAGTACCAGCTTGCAAATAAAAAATAATTATCAAAATCCGTTCACCCAGTGGAAAGTTATGTGGTAACAAACATAGAAAAAACAGTCGAATTGACAACCTCCTCCTTTTTTGAAGTCGGTTAAATAGATTTAGAGCCGTCGTAGTCCGCTAGTTATCGTAATCGCAGCGCTACTGTGCGATACCGTCTGAATGGGCTCTATTAACATTATTTTCTACAGCCTCGTCATATTTGTCGCGAATGAGGGAGAACTTTACCTAGAATTATTATTTACGTTGCGTTTGAATTATCGTTTATTATAATTATACTACTTAGCTAATGATGAATAGTTACAAATATTATGCGCAAGTAAACGGAAGGTCCATTTATGTATGTATAGTGTTTAAGTTATTCAATAACTGCCTCAAGTTAATAACATAATATCATGTTACATTCCATAATTATTTTATAGCTCATAAATTTATCAATTATTGCTGCTCGTATTTTGTTACTTATTTGAATCATTAAGATTATTCACTATCAGGAAAAGCATGCAGTTAAGCCTTTGAAAGTTAATTGTATTTGAATCTATTTCACGCATTCCATCACATCTGTCGTCCTGAAAGAGTTATGCAGAAGTGTACTTATATCCACCCGAGATGTGGGTATGTTTTAGGTCCCATGTTATAGGAATCCCTATTGGCATCAACCGAGTGCGAATACAAATTCCGAGCTGCTACTAAAAATATCATTGAAAAACCCTATAACTCTATGCTCGACCTGAGATTCGAACACAAGACCACTACTTGCTCAGCAGTTGCCCTTTACGACCACTAGACCAACGAGGCAGTCACTTCAGGATAAGGACTTTATATTTTAAATTTGAAATTATATATCCGTCACGCGATAGTCGTGACTTCGTGATACGCATGCGCGACTCCATTGCGCTTTTGACGTTTATGAGCGAGATAATTGCAATTGGAATGAAGATGTTCAGATAAAATGGTTGTCGGAAACATGTAGACATTTTTATGAGTAAAGAAAGTTACACAATTTTTGCCAATCTGTTAGTATGCTTATGGTATGTTTACGGGCGTTCCTACTCCGGTGTGGCGGCAAACACGTGCATGCATCTGAATCTTTGATTTACAGATGAAGATCTGAGGAGCGAGTCATCATTGTTATCAACCTTATACCTTGCATTGTTGTTACCTTATAACTGTACCGCTATACCTTATTGTTCCACTGCTGGGCACCGGTCTCCTCTCATTTGAGAGGGATTAGGCTATAGTCCACTACGCTAGCCTACTGCGGGTTGGCAGACTTCACATACCATCGAGAAAATCTATCAACCATGCAGGTTTCCTCACGATGTTTTCCTTCACCGTTTGAGCATGATAAATACGCACCTAATTTAAAGGTAAGGCAAAGGTAATTTGAATTCTTGTCTGCCAACCCACATTACGCTAGCGTGGTGGACTATAGGCTCATCCCTCTCATTCTCAAAGTGGGAGAGACCTGCTCAGTAGTGGGACTATAAATAAGTTGCTAATGATGCTACGGATGAACAGTATTTTACCCGAACTGTTAACGTACAAAATAGTAACTATCCGTTACACTGATTTCCCGATACGGCTTGCATACGGCTCTTACAAGCGAAAGCGACAATTACAGCCGAGTCCTGCTTCAGTACTAAGTAGAGATAAAGGCTGAACATGAATCACAAACATGTTAGCCCCGAGGGATAACTGCACTGCAATTGATAACAGAAGTTATGTTTATAATTGTGAATTGATTAACTTTTAATTGCAGCATTCCTTTTTTCTTCTTTTTGTTTAATGTTATATGTCACCTATATATTTTGATAAATGGAAATAGGAAATTCTCATTATACTCAGACACTTTATGAAAAAAAAAGGTTTTTATAAGGAATAAACATTATATTAATGTAAAAAATATTGGTTTTATACAGTACCTTCCAATCGAACAAACGTCATTAGTTTTTTTTACGGGCTCTTACTTAGCACGCATTCACGCCCTTCTTCCACTCAGCCGAGTGGCTTATTGCAGCCACCATGCCACATTAGACAAGCATTTACTTTAAAGTCCAACCCCTAACTCTTAATTCATATATAACATACAATATTTTCTTTTATAAATAGGGCCGTATAACATAAAAAGCAGTTCCTCAGGCAAAACAAATAATTTAAAAAACAAAAAATGCGTAGTGTTCTAGCTTCAGTACGCGATAGCACCTAATTTCAGTGTTTCGCTTCCTGCGAACAAACTAACTACATATTTGCTTATTCAAACGCAGCTTATACTAGTATTAGCTAGTATTTCTCGCGAACATTGATTGGGCACAGCTCTGTGGCGTTCCTTCTGCGAAAATTATATACACCACGTGTTATCTGTGGAATTAGTTGTGTAATACTGGTATATTACACGTACTTCGGTATACAGTAGTTTACCGTACCTGGACGGTAGATTGTAGAGACCTACAAAGTCCGAACTTTCGTAGGGTCGCGAAAGAAACTTCCTGGAAATTAAGTTTAGTTAGTAGAACTTCTTGTGGGAGAGTATCAGATGCTCAAACGGTGAAGGAAATCTTTGCGAGGAAACCTGCGTATCTGAGATTTTCTGGATGACGTGTGAAATGCGCCAACCTGCGCTAGACTAGCGTACCTTACCCCTCTTCCAATGAGAAGAGATCCAAGTCGAGCCGTGGAACATCAAAATGGGTTGATTATGACGTGCAAGATTTGTCTGAGTTATACATACATATTCATCAGGACCGATTTTGTTTTACGTTGTTGTATATCGTATTATATTGTTTGAAGTAAATGCCTATGCCATTATAATAGTCGTAACTAGAGCTAATGCCTAGCCGCATATTTTTAACTCTACGACAGGACTTTTAAAAAATACTTTTGACTTTAATTAATTTATTTATTTACTTAAGGATCTCTAACAAAATAGATCTAAAAGCGATGCTTGAGCTTATTTTGAAAGCTGACAAGGTTTTCTGATGACAAATAATCTACTGACTATTATTTATAGAGTTCAAGTAGTCATATTAAATACTTATATTAGACTTTTGCCCGCTACTTCCTCTGCATAAAAATAGTAATTTATTTTCCACCCCTCTTTTCCCTATGTCCTTCCCCGGGATTCAAACTATCTCTATACCAAATTTCATCTAAATCGGTCCAGCAGTTATAGCGTGAAGAGGTAACGGACAGACACACTATATATATTTTTTTAATTAATCATTTTAATTATTTTCAAAACGTTAACAACAGAATAACGAATTAGGAGCATGTTGAACAATCGAACAAAAGCGTCTCTAGCGACTCACGTGTTCCAAAACTATTATATCTTTTGTGCATTGACCAGGGTTAAATAAAAACTAAAAACTCGTGTAATATTTTCAGTAGTATCACCGTTTCTCACCGTTTTTGTATTCAGTTGACCTCTGTGATCCGGATTCATGAAATGCTATAAAAACTTTTAAGTATAGATCACAAGCTATATTGAAGGTTTTAAAATGCTTAAACTCTTTGTTGAAGGAAAAATAACTAAAAGTTCATGATACCGTTTGTTGCAACAGAATTATAGCAAAAATACTGAAAGGGAAATGTCTTGTTTTTTGGTGGGCAATGTACCTATATATTAATTAATAGTTAATTAAAAATTAATCGCCGAAATGTATGTACGCGCATAACTTCCGAACGACTGCTCCAAATTGAATATTTTTTTTATTATTTTGTTCGTTTAGTCAGGACAAGACTTGTATAGAAGATTTTTTTCAAAAATATTTTCGAAATAAAATGGCGGTACGAAGTTTGCCGGGTCAGCTAGATGCATACCGTTCGCCCGGGGATCCAAGACAATTAAGTCGACATTCCGTTAAAACTAACAACCTATCAAAGTAACCGACATCGACTAACGCTCCCGGTTGCTGGCGGTACGGCGATATCGAGGTTGGGTACACGCTTCCCCGTGATGTGATTGTAAGAGTAGTTATTATATTTTTACAATTAATAAGTTCCTTTTATTTAACTTAGTAAAAACATTAAATATCATTATTCATCATAATAATTATAGCTTCTAAATTTCCGGGTTCCTTTAATGTTCCTGTCAGGAAAAGTTCTCAACTGCCTCTGCTGTATTTAGTTGTCAATAGCCTTATAAAGTATTGATGAATTAAAACATAAACAGTTATGTAATGAACAGTTATTCAAACGACACTCAGATCACGTTTGTAAGTGGTCCGATGCTCGGATGCGCAGGCGCTGGCGGTGGAGCAGTGGAACAGAGCCAAATGGAGCACTGGGCTATCCGGTAACAGTTTATATAGACTGCTATGGATATTGATGGACACATTTCTTTATACCTACATACATTACTTAGACATACACCACCTGAACTTGAAATTATTAGAATAATATCCATATTTATTCACATAAAATAATAAGTATTTTACGAATACTAATAACATTATTATAGCTGCTTAGAATATTGCTAAGATCCTTTGGCAAACTAATATTATAAATGTGAAAGTGTGTCGTCTGTTACCACTTCACACGTATACCGCTGAACCGATTCAAATAAAATTTGGTATATAGTTTGTATCCCGGGGCAGGACATAGGATAAGTTCACCAGAAATCATCCCTTTACAAGGCGAAAGAGGGACGAAATCGCGGGCAAAAGCTAGTTAAGTTATAAAGTACGTTCGTAAAGTCATGCATACGTTAGGGAAAATCTAGAAATTCAATATCGCGCTAAACAATGGGGCTGTCAGCGTTTACCAGCCTATTAACCAGGCACTTGAACGTATGGTAATAAACCCACATTGGTCGAGCATATCTCCAACGACACATTGTTCGTTTCTCAGAAACAAACATTCGCTAATGCGGCGACTTGCTGAGTTATTCAGTTATGACAAACACAAGACGTGTGTATGGAAATGGTGTAAAGCTTGTGGCCCAATAAGAATATAATATTGTGTATTTTTTTTATACTATGACGCTGGCAGAGTTGCTTACAGCCTGCATGATGGTAGGCAGTTACCAGGGCTTATGCACGATCCCAAACACCACATGTGTCGCCCGCGCGTATCTTACCCCTTTACACTCCCATTTTTCGAGAACACTAAAAAATTAGGACTGTTTTAGGGCTCCTATAATAGAGGAGTTACTACACGGATAGCAAATGGAATTCCCATGCTGTCAGAATAGTCACTTCCCTAATATGCTTTGGTAACATTATTTACTCGCAGAATCACTACTTTATATTTATAGTTGTTTCACTGCGGTCTTCCGTAAGGCAGAGGCACTTAGTCAGTCGGGCAGCTCAATTGTATCGAGGTATCTCGCTATGCCCTAGCTTTAAATTTTTATCATACATCCAGGTGCAGATAACGCCAATCTTGGGTTGTAAATATACAACACACACAATATATACACAATCGGGCTGATAAACCTAATTCTAGTCGATGCGTGGATATAACTGGAATAAAATAGCCCAACACACACTGATTTGCAGTAGGTATAACATCCATTTGGCAATGTGGAATACCTACTCCCACAAACGACAATATACGAGTGTAAAAGTGTGTATATTTTAAAATATAAAAGGTATAAAATCATACAGTATCGTGGCCTCCTTTATACATAGAAACAAAAACATTGTAGCGGATATTTATTACTATCCTGTATTATAGACATGCGAAATAATACATGGCGGTCATAAAACGTAACCCTTTGCACTGCACAGTTAATTTTCCATGTATGAAACATAGAACATTGACTTTACCATCTTCGAGGAATAAAGCAGAATTCACGAACATTTTATAGTATAGAGAAGGTTTAAAATTTTAAAGCTTACTTGGTGTACCCAATACCTTACTGCCGTGTCTATGCTAATTACTTTTGAAATATCAGACAACGGAAAGACAGCTTAACGTTATAGGTACCTTAACAAACCTCCTTCGTTTTATTTGCTTTGAGAAGTTCTCTGTAAAGTGGGCAAACAATTTGAAGTCAGCGCACGCTTTCGTCGCAAGAAGCAGTGGAATGTTTGTAGACAGCCTTATAAATGGAAAATAATCTATTTTGTCGTACAACACTTGTTGTCATATGGAATTTATGTTCAGCTTTTTCTTAGCTTTTAACTGCATTAATGCGGTCTTCTTTATATTCTTAGTACTTATTAGAGACTAATATTTATTTATCTAATGATGACTAATAAAATTCTGTTATCTTATTTTAAAAGCCTTAACAGAGAATTTCTGTATGATCGAATATAATTAAATGTCTGATATAAACATATCTCTACATAGTATAATATAGTCAGAGGTGTAGCGTTATATGTACACCCTAATTTCGGTGATATATTTGAGGTCACATGTAGGGGCTCATCCCCTACATGGGACCTCAAATATATCACCGAAATTACTATCTATCACCTATCACTAGTAAGCGAGCTCAAATATACGAGTTGCTACCGAGGGTTTCTTTGAAAATCTAGTAACGCTTTGCTCGATCTAGTAGAGCCTAAGCTCCCAAAGCCTTCTAAAGCCTTGCTCTAAAATATCAAGAGCCGTTATGAGATAATAAAGGAACATTAAGTCCGACATTCAATAAAAAATCATGACATTACTGAACGAATTTTGAATAACACTTCTCCTTTCTTTTCTTTACAGATCCTTACTGTTACTGCTCTCTGTGGCAGCAACCTTCGCAGTTCCAGCGCCAGGTGCTAGCGCAAACTCAGACAGCAATGTGGACAAGTCTGAGCCGTCCACCCACGAGCTGCTCAGTTCTCTAGGCTTAAAGAAGCTGAGGATACCGGTCGCCCACAACAGAAAACGACTTGCGGAGCAGGGCAGGAGACACGCCACAGGAGACTCAAGGATGTACGTCATAAAACTGCCGCCCAACACCAGCTACTATAGCCATGCAGAACCGGCCCCGGCTGCAGCGAGAACCCTGCCTCTACAAATGACCAGCAACGGGAAACCAGCACGAGTATACCATTGGAACATTCCCGTCCTTCAAAAGTTTGCTAAAAATCGCCCACAGGCTCGGTTCGACGATGATATAATGGACGTGGAAAGCACTCCAACTTGGCCAAAAGCGATCCATCATCCCAACTCGCTGGACGCTTTGGCATACTACGTCCCAGCTAAGAAGCCCTCTTTCAGAAAATATTACTCCGGTAACGGTAAACCGAAATCGTTTTACATCATTGAGAAGAATAAGAAATCCGCCGAGTATCATAAGTTACTGCCGTAATCGGATTATTTTGTATGTTGCCGGTAGATGTAAAAGTTAAAATACGCAAACCAATTGAGTCTAAATCTCTCGAGTCTCGATTATTGAACAAATTTATATCGATACTGACATTTACTATTTATTTTCCTTATCCTCTTAAAGCAATAAAGGATATCGATCAAGCTACTGATCAAACATGACAAAGCATTTAAATACTTTTTCTTTATATATATAAATCATCATAAAATGAAGGAAATTTGTATAAATTTTATTTATCTAGATTCTAAATACATTATTTTTAATGAGGGTACGGTCAGAGCTGCCAGTATTAATGGATGGATAGCAGGAAATTACCCCTTGTAAACTACATCAACGGCGAATTAAAAAAAATAAAAATAATGAAGAGTACCTAAGCTCTGCACTTTTCCTCTGGAATATAATCTCGTTAATATAAAAAATTCTCTATTGATGAAATAAGTATCGAATTCCAGTTATGCATTTAATATCAACATTTACGACGGTTTCTCAGTTCAAACGTTCGTGATTTTGTTTGACGGTGCCAGTTGAGATATTTCTCTGATTCTTTCAACTTGGTCACTCGACATTTTTGGTTGAGATGCTCAATCATCGAATGTGCATTATGTGACTGATTATTTAAACGACACTATTGACGTCACATTATGTGTGTTTAATTAGTATTTGATGATAATAAATAATTATATTTACCTACTGAAGATATTGGAGTCTTTTATTGTGTTTTAAAGACTACAAACCCGTTATAAACTGCCAGTCATTTCCAAAAATCAAGACATTTTAGCATATTATGAAACTCTCAGCCTCTTTAGGGTTTGACTTAAGTCACTGGTTTTTATATTATAAGTCTTAGTTTTGAGGCTAAACTATATAGCAGTAACATAACTCCTAACATATCCTTCACAAAGTAGTATAATATTGTACACTGCATTGTATATATGGGCCAGCTTCCGCAATTTATTAGTATTAAGTAATCGATAGGTGCTTAGATGTTATACTAAGACTGCGTCACGAATTTAAATTATTATTTAGATATTATCATCGATAGCGTCTGCTTTATACATTTTAAAGTTAAACTGAAGTGAACATTTTCAAACTAGATACTACAGAAAGTGCACATGCTATAATGAACTGTCAGATAGAATTGTTTCTTGAAGATCAATCTCTATATTATAGAACTACAGTGCTTTAATAAATTGGTGTTTATTTGTTGTAAGATTAAAATTGTATGCAACGAACATTCTAATTTGCTCAACAGAGGACCAGTAGCGTTACGGTGTAATTCTGGACTACTTCAATCGCTATTGTCAATCAACGTAGTGTAACCATAAGATGATATAGCCATAAGGCTCTTAGATAAATATTTTGTGCACGACGCGTGAAATTATCGAGCGTAGTTTGAATTCCAATTTAAAAAATCTCGATAAAGACTCATTACACGCACCTATTTAATTATTAACAATAGATTTATTTATGTATGGCAACATTATCTTAGTCGCCCTCTGTTAGGTAACTGCCTTTATAATCTAATACAGATATAACGTCCAAGTTTATAGGGATACTTATACATAATATGTATACTAACTATCATAATTTGTACGTTAAGCCAATGCTAATTTTAGACTGCACTTAATACTTATTTATTGTATTAAAGACTATATTGATTCGAACTAATTACGTAATTAGGCCAAGGCGAAGCCATTGCTTTAACCGTTTAGTATTTAAGTTGTTATCTTAGATATAAGTATAATTATTTTGTACAACATTACCTACTTAATGTGACTTAGAACAATAAATATTTTCTTAAATTATCGTGTTGGTTTTTTCATTTATTTATATTATGATGATACTGCGAAGTTTCCTAGACGTTGGCAAACCTTTATTTTTGTATGAATAATAATAATAATAATAAAAATATTTATTCATCTCCACAAATTACAGGCTTCACTTATAAACTACAGTTGACAAAAACAATTGAGGAATTTGTAATTTGTGGGAGATCTGGAGTCTAAACTAAGCCTAGGCCTGTATTTTAGAACTCCAGAATGTGTTAGGCTTACTTTATTGTTGACTAATAAAGCCTTAACCCCACCTTTCTATTGTCCCTTCTATTGTCTAATGGAAAACAAAAATAATTTACAAAATTTACATATATTCATAATACCAAAACTGTCTGCCACGAGGGTAAGTAGTGATTATAGAGGTCCTGTCAAATACCTTACGCTTCATCTAGGTTCATTCTAGACCACCCCATGTAGGGTCATTGGTTGAGAAGTTCTGGCATGTAAAATAGGAGTCACTAGCATAAAAAATAAGGATATTGATATAAAAATAAACGAATTTTATGGAAGAAAATTAAGTATGAAGTTTTTGATACAGTCTTTTCTTCCAAATCCTGTTAACCTTGGCACTAGGTTTATTTCTTGCCATTAGAACAATAAATAAATAAATGTAGGTACCCGGACATTGTGACACAGTGCTATCAAGTTCCGAACTAAGCAACGGTGCTTGTGCCACGTTATACTAAATGGTTGATAGGTACTCTACATAGATGTTTTTTTTGTAAATTCATACAAATAATATGTACATAGAAACATCCATGACTTACACAACACACAAATTTTCATCATCATCACAAAAACATTGCCCCTACCGGGATTCGAACCCGGATAACAATAAAGTTTCCATACCTAACTACTCGCAATCATTTGATAATAAATAAGAATCTTTAAAAATTAAGAAAAACTCTACCTTACCTCCTGGATTACAACGGGAGTGAGTGTCATAATGAGGTAGTCATATCACATGAGGCATGACACTCACTCCCGTTGTCATAATACTCGTTTTTTTTTCAATATTTTTAACGTAATAATATATAAGAGTAGCAGGGCTTTATTATAAATAAAGTCCTGCTCCTCCGCTCTACGAATAACTCCATCCAACATAGTATAATATATTTTTTGTATTCTAATTAGATATCTATCAAATTCCAACAGCGCCACCTTTTAATCTGGCTATTTATTTATGACAACTACTCCTCAATGTCTCGGCACAACGTTTAAAACTCACTTACTGCTTTAGTAGTTCTTACAATAAACTGTAGATGTCGCAAGCGTCGCCCTACTTTACCGACTGAGCATGTCACCAGATGCGCGGCGGGCTGCGCGATTTATAAAAATCGTTCCAAATGCTATCCGACACAAATCCATAATCGTCGCCCATTGTAAAAATGTCAGCTGCATTCGCAAGCAGCTCTAATAGTACAATGAAAAATGTGGAAAACCATAATAGTAATATAAGGACAGTTGACAGTGTTAAAAAGAAAAGTTTGGGTGATAAAAATAGGAAGAACGATTCCAACGCAAACAACAGTACGATTATAAAAGTAAAGAGTGTTATTCCTAGACGAAGGTAAGCTATTATTTTATTCGGCTTCTGTAAGTAGAAGCTTACAGGCTGCGGTTGCAGTTACTACTATATGTATTAATAAACAGTTTTACTCGTATACTAGAAAACTCAATATAAAAATGTACACCCTTAATTTGGAGTATGCCACCGCAGATGTGCTCCAGTTTTCTGGATATAATTACCAAGCGCGCTCTAAAAATATCTGGGAATACAAATAGAGCAATGTATTGTATACTTTAGGCCGCAAACTAGAGTTATTAATTTTCCCGCCAATTTTTATTTCTATTATTAACACTCGAAGTGCACGGAGTTAAGGAAACTTGTATTAGAACATTCTGTTAGACAAAGTTCATCGTATTGTTATCTGATAAGGGCGCGACTCTATCTAATATTGATAAAGTTTAGTTATGACTAAGTATGTTTTTACTACGATTCCTCACATTTCGTTCGATTATTTGGGATCGGAACGCAAAATAATCTTATAAAACTAAAGAGAAATGAAAAAAATGTTTATTGATGTAACTTTTATACTATATTGTGCTTGATGTGGAATCGGAAATGTTTACGAAAAGCATAGAAAAAACAATCTTTTTATTTTAATTAGTTGCGGAATTGATGGGGCTTTTATCGCACAGACCCTATAAATTTAAGGGTCTGTAAGGTTAAAGTACTTCCCCAGTCAGGCAGCTCAATTGGAGCAAGGATTTTTTCGGTGACAAATTAAATGGGTATTTATCGAGTAATAAAAAATATGCAGATTAGAAAAAAAAACTCTCCTCAAAATTATTTAACGCCAATGGAACAGAAAAAACCTTTTTACATAGATATTAGTAACTATTGAACAATCATCAAATCAACTGTTAAACGGCACTGCTGGACATAGGTCTTCCCCAAGGATCGCTACGTATTTAACATAACATAACTATTGATTCATATTACATATTGATTTAATGTGTTTAAGTTGATTTTTCTATTGCCAAGGCCTAGATCGATTTTATTATTTGAATTCCTACCTCATTACATCAAAATTTGCATCACAATCTACCAATTTAATTATTTGAAACAGCTGAAGTAAATAAGGAGTTACATTTACGCTGCTATTTAAAAAATTGGTATTGGAAATGAGCGGCATAATAATAATAAAAACTTTATCATCCAAACCTACTTGATGCGCTTACATTCAGCAGTTGATTTTTATTTACATAGATCAAATTTGTTTAATAAAATATACAACAATTAAGGCTGTGAGTGCCAAAGTTGCCTATCTTTTTTATTTATAAACAATTGGAAATCAATTGTGTCTGGAAATGATAGGCCGTTCTGGAACCCAGCCCCACAATTTGCTAGAGCTAGTATATATAGTATCTCATAATTAAGTAATGGTAAAGAAAACCTACACCTGGTTTGTAGGAAAGTTATCAAAGACTAGCGTAATTTGCTACGATGTCGTAGCTATAGCGTATAAAAGCTCTGCAAACGACTGGGCAAGATTATATTCATCGAAAAATTATTTATTCCGTATTCATTGGTTTAAGTAAAGAATTGTTCCTATAGTAGGGGTCCCATGATTCTAAATGTGGAGTACTCCGAGCTGCTACTGGGAATTTTATAAATAACCCAATTAAATACATAAACACTTTCCTCGGCCTGGGATTCGCCCCCAAAACCTCTTTCTCATCAGTCGCACTTCGACCATTAGACGAATGATGCAGTTATAACAATCTTTCAATAATAATGCATGTTATTATCAAACAAAAGCCTCCGATTCTGATTATTTATGATTTCAATATTTGTTTTTTACGTTATTACTAGCTGACACAGCAAACGTTGTTTTGCCACGTGTCATTAGGTAGTTATAGAAGAATGAAAATTTATTTATAAATATTTTATAAAGCCAAATCATAAAAAAATACAAAAAATGTTTTGTCAAAAAAAATAAAAAAGAAGTCTGGCGAGGGACATCCTTATCACATAAGGGTGTAAAAAATAGCCTACGACCGATTCACAAAACTACCCAATATACATACATTTCATAATAATCCGTCTAGCCGTTTCGGAGGAGTTCAGCGACAAACACTGTGACACGAGACTTTTATATTATAAGATAATTGTTATTTAAATGCATGTTACTGATTCGCAAACATTCTTACAATATGCTGCCTTGGCCGAATTGCAATCAAATTTAAAAACTAACGTCGTGTCCATGGCGAACAGGTTGTCTACTGTCTTGGTGTCCGAATAACCTCAGCTGTTGAGTTTATATTAATTATCTATTTATATTTAATATTGTAAAACTTTACATAATAAATGTCTATATACGCCAAGTTGTATACCTCGTCTGTAGTCAATGCTTTCATAAGAATAATCGTCTTAACTTGACTCGACAAATATATACAATGCGTTAAAAGATTATAGTATCGGTAGCAGCACTGACAACTGACTTTATTCGACTCACTGACATCTGAAACTAAAATACAAAATGGTTAGCTGGAACAATCCTATCCTACTAATATTATAAACGCGAAAGTTTGTTAGTATGGATGTATGTATGGATGGATGTTTGTTACTCTTTCACGCAAAAACCGCTCAACAGATTTGAATGAAATTTAGCATACATATAGTTTATTACCGGGATTAACACACAGGCTACTTTTTATCTATATACCATGCGGGCAAAGCCGCGGGAGGCAGCTAGTAATCATCATTATCAACCCATTAATTTCCCACTGTTGGGCACGGGTCTCCACTCATTCGAGAGGGATTAGGCTATAGTCCACCACGCTAGCCTACTGCGGGTTGGCAGACATTATATGCCATCGAGAAAATCTCTCAAGCATGCTGGTTTCCTCACGATGTTTTCCTTCACCGTTTGAGCATGTGATAAATACGCACATAACTTCCGAAAAGTCAGTGGTGCGTGCCTTGGGTTTGAACTCGAGACCTCTGACATCTCAGTGCACTGGTCACACCGCTAGGCTACCACAGCAGTAAGTAATGATATAATATAAAGAATAGCAGTAACAAACTATCTGATTGCCAATAATTTTGAGTTATACCACCGGCAGTTCGGCTTCCTAATAATGGGTCCCGATTGTTAAAATCTTCTCTTTACTTACATGACTTCTTGACTTACATGCTTTCTTCTTTTCAGTTTCAATAAAGTTAACTTTTTATTAGGTAGGTACTATGTTTGGTTTACTTTTAGTACGCAGTCGGGTTCTAAGATGCTTTTAGTTATTTTTTTTAATATATCCCAATATCCTACTTCCTACTTTCTACTAATATTATAAACGCGATCGTTTGTATCATCTCGCGAAAGTATGGATGTATATATGGATGGATGTTTGTTACTCTTTCACGTAAAAACTAATGAATGGATTTTAATGAAACTATACAATAATACAGCTTATATATCAGAATAACACATAGGCTACAATGTATAAAGATATTGTGTGAATTGTCCAAAATATGACGATAAGTGTAGGAAAATATCTACCACCTGCGAGCTATGCTGGCGTGTGCTGCGAAAACCGCTAGAGTTACACATATGTATATGTAGAGACAATCTTTTTGTATTTTTTAGCTTATTTCAAGCTAAGATTTTTAAAATTTTTATTAAGAAAGAAAAATTCAACCTCAGGCGGGACTCGAACCCGCGTCTTCTGGATCGGTACTCCAGACGCTCTGCCAACTGAGCCACCGAGGTATCCGCCTGATGTGTTGAATTTTGCTTTCTTTATGTTACTTATGTCTTACGGCGACATAGCAACATCGATTGAACAATTCTGTCCAACCCAGAATACTCCCTTTACAGCGAGTAGATTCCGGATGATATTGCATTACCTTTATACAATCTTTTTGTATTTTTTAGCTTATTTCAAGCTAAGATTTTTAAAATTTTTATTAAGAAAGAAAAATTCAACCTCAGGCGGGACGAGGCGGGTTCGAGTCCCGCCTGAGGTTGAATTTTTCTTTCGGAGGTTATCAATTCGACTGTATTTTTTTTTTTTTTTTATGTTTGTTACCTCATAACTGCGGATTGGGTGAACCGATTTTGAAAATAATTTTTTGATATGAAAGCTGAAGCTTCCCATGTGGTCCCATAAAAAAATTTTTAGGATCTGATGAGTGGATCCTTGGGAAATCGAGAGAAACCCTTAAATTTTCTACGTAGATGACGCGTTTATTGTTCAACTTCATACCTCATAACTGTGGATTCGGTGAACCGATTTTGAAAATTCTTGTTTTATATGAAAGCTGATAGTTTCTGTGTGGTCCCATAAAAAAATGGTGAGGATCTGATGAGTGGATCCTTGGGAAATCGAGAGAAACCTGTCACGCCTGTTGTCCCCGAAGGGTTAGGCAGTGGTGTACTAATGTACACCAACATTTCGCCAGTATGTTTTAGGTCCCATGTAGTAGGGGGCGAGCCTATTGCCATTAACCGGGCACGAATCCAAACTCCGAGCCGCTACTGAGAATTTCACAGAAAAACCCAATAACACTTTGCTCGACCTGGGAATCGAACCCAGGACCTTTTGCTCGGCAGTCGCACTGTATGACCACTAGACCAACGAGACATATAATACAACGAACCTATTACAGACACTAAAAAGTAAAAAATAAAATAAAAAACTGCGTTAAAAAAAACCGACTTCAAAACTAAAAAGTTAAAAATAACTTAATACAGTTTTAACTTCTTTTTAGTTTTAAAGGTATGAAGTCGGTGCCAGTGCCTGGTTGTACACTGCGCGATGGGTTTACATACCTTTACATTTGGCTTGGCACCGTCTTCATACCTTTAAAACTAAAAAGAAGTTAAAACTGTATTAAGTTATTTTTAACTTTTTAGTTTTGAAGTCGGTTTTATAAAATCAATATGGTATAGTAACATTCATCTCTTATGCATTCAGATGTATGACATATTTTCATTTTCCCTAAAAAATAAAAGACTTGTTTGATTTATTAAATATATTTATTTCCTAAAAACCCAGATTACCATCCACACATGGTAATCTAAAAATAAAGTAAAATGACATAAAACAGGCCGCTTATTTCAAAAAGTATGGTGTTTTGCGATATTGCATTATCATAACAATGTAAACGTGAGGAGTGACAGGCTGTTGGCCTCATGTTCACAAGGACTACTATAACGTCTTCACACTGCTCATTTTAATAATGTAGATGTCTGTTTACTTATTTATCACCCAGTAAATCATCAATAAGTTCAAAACCAATATTTAAATGAGTAAGTCTGATAAGAACAATACATTGCAAATTTAAATGAACCGTTATTTGCTTATGTATCAGTAGGTATTTTTGGAAATATTATTTTGGCAGGATTACCGTCGTTGCGGTCGTGTGTTGTGAGTGTTGTGACTGACGTCCTGACATTGCAAAAATGTTGCAAAAATATAGTTTAAATATTTGTTGTTACTGTAACACAAATATTTAAACTATGAATTATTCTACTTTTTTAAAGAATAAAGGAGGCTAAGCTGGTAATTGATAAGATAATCCGGTGACCGATATTTTACTATCGGTGGTCTTGTTATGTCATATATTTTATGATAACGTTTTTATCATAGGCATAATATCTTATCTATAAAAGGTGCCAAGTTTTCCGGAAAAATAAATGAGATAAATAGTATTGGTTTCTAAAAAACTGTAAGTTATTAATGTAGCGTTATTTTTTTAAATGCATAACCTTTTAGCGGGCATGTTTTTTAAAGCAAGTTTAACTTATTATTTTGAGTACCCACTCATAATTTGGTGCATGAAAAAAACTTGAAAAGGTTTTTTTTATACCAAAAGGGTGTCAAATAAGTTTACTGCCCGCTTTTACCATGAAGCGATAACCGCATTATCATAACCTATGGACGTTCATAGGCTACGGTAATGCGGTTATCGTAACCCATAGACGTTTGCAATACCAGAGGGGTTACTCGAGCGAATATATAATAATAAAATATATTTCTTAGTCGAAAATGAAACCTTTGATTTATCTCAATGGCGTGTGAAGTCTGCCAACCGGCAGTAGGCTAGCGTGGTGGACTATATACCTATAGCCTAATCACTCTCAAATGAGGGGAGACCCGTGCCCAGCAGTGGGACGTTAATGGGTTGATGATGATGATGATGAAACTTAATATATGTCATTAATGATATTTATACCAGGTTGCACACCCGGTATAGATAAGGTTTAAAAATGTCATGTAGAGACATATATATTATATTATTTTTATGTACTCAAATACATAAAATACCTATACATAAATTTACCTAACAGGTATCATTTTATTTTCAGACAAGATCTCATGAAATGGTACGGCTGGGGTTACAAAGACTCTATGTTTAAACTGGATGAGACCACTGCTTCATTCACAGGAAACAGGTGAGTTGTAATAAATTTAAAAAAATATTATTATTAAATTAAGAGCTCAGCTCTTGTCGGTGAAGCAATCGCCACTGTTTTCTATACATTACCATAGTTAAGTATAAATAATACCTGAGCAAATGAAATGAACAAATGAAATACAAATGAGCTGCTAAACTTATTCTATCGCATAATTGAAATTCGCGATATTAAAAGAGTAATGAATAGAGTATTCTTCATATTACTTATCATCATATCAGACAGGTAAGGCATCGCTCGATATCCTTACAGAAGACCGCAGTGATAGAAGATAGTTGTGTTTCTGCGAGGTAGTACGGTTGCCATAGCTCTTTAGGAGAATAGCTATTTTGGCAGCATGGGCATTCCGTTCGCTGTCAGTGTAGTAACTTCCCTATTTTAAGAAGCCTACAATAGTTTTTACAGGATCGGCACGCATTTGGTGTTGAAATGTCCTTAAACTACAGTAACTATAAGTAGTTAACGTTTATTACTATGAACAGCTGTTGGTGTTCCTAATTATTAAAAAACAGTGAGCCGTCACGGGACGCCTGGCAGATGTGAAACATCGATATTATTTTGTAAAAGTAATATGCAGAAAAGAACATATTGTGATAGGAACTAAATATGTCATAATGATAAAATAAAATATTACGATTTTTTTCCACATCAAAAATATATAAGTGTTAAAAGAAACATATTAACACAAACTCAAAGAGGTTTAATACAATTCACAATTCGAAAAAAAAGGTAAACTTGAAAATAGAACTAAAATCAAATTTAAATTTCGTGGCGACGCTTTCGCCACGCCAGAAATCGGTTTTACGTGCGGCTATAGATGTTTCACATCAATAAATAAAAAAAATAAAAAAATATTTAATTAGTTTTCGACCCTTTGCCATACGGCATGAGCTAAAGAACAATTGTCCAGCTTGTAGTATAACTAAACTCTTCATATATTATCATGTAAATTATTCGCCTATCAATAGGCAAGGTTGGCCAAGAAGCGCCTCTTTAATGCATACAATCATCACCCTCCACTAATTACATTATTTACATTAAGAACAATAAATACTCAATAAAAATACGTAAATATTATAGGTATGTACATTCATTAATACTGATTTCTTACACTTACTGCATTTTAGATTTTATTGCGATATATATATATTAAAGCGCAGGCCACACTGCAAGGAGGTGGGAGAGCGAGCTAGGTGGGCGAACATCGTGTCACCTCTTTTACATACTTCAGCTCACGGCGAGCTACCGACTAACCTAGCGATGCGAGCGAAGCTAACGAAATATCCAACAATTACAGTGAAGCTACTCGTTCACCTCGTTAGGCGATTCCTCGTAGTTTGTATAGTTTCCTTCTCTCTCTTCGTCCGCCCGCCTAGCTCGCTCGCCCGCCCGCTGGCAGTGTGGCCTGCGCTTTATGTGTATCAGAGTTCAACATCTAGGTATTATAAATTGTTTGATGATAAGTAATGATTATTAAGCATTATTACAGCATTTATCGACAAATGCAGACTGAGGTCAGGTCAGGTCACAGATCTACCCTATATTCTGTTCATTATTTAATTTAGTTATGTAAATACAATTTTTTATTGTTAATAATATGTTTACCTGTGACCACCAGTTTATTGCTGTTGTAGTCCAAGAGTAAGTTCCGTATTAACTATTACTACAAACAGACGCAAGATTGCATAAATTGGGTGTACAAAAAATATGTTAATTTTAGCACATGCATGTGTGTGCAGCGGATTTTACATATCTCCATAAATAACGTTATTGTATTGTGTAATTGTAGACATTATAATACATGGATAAGAAGTATTCCATTCCAAAAATATAGGTACAATATCGTTATCAAGGTCTTCCGTCTTTGCACAACAATTCGTCATGAACAAACCATTTACTGGCAAATATCTAGGCATATATCAAGGGTATTCTTTCAAGTTGATACGGTGTTAGTCTATAGATGGCCCATTTACTTATTAATTAAATTAATCACCTCGGTTATAAAGCCTAAAAAGTAACAATTTAGAATTTCATATAATACAGCGTTGTATGTTACATGTTTAGTTGTAGTAGGTATGTTAGGGATATGTTAAATCTAACGGAATCTCAGAAATTTAATCCAGTCAAAAATAACTAATCCATATGATTTAATCGCCTTCGAAATAGATCACGACCATTTTCCATGATGAAAATGACAAAAGCATAAGCTTGTCGATGCTTTTTCAATGAGGTTCTTAACAGAGTAACATAAAGGTATATTTGTTAGTGCGATTTACAACAAATTTAGCACTTCACCAATGTCACATTTGTATTTCTAATTTAGAATTCATCATTAGTTAGTTATGGTAATTTATCGATAGCGATAAATCGTTGATGCTTTGTGTTAGCAAATTCAATGGTAAATTGAATGATATATCTTAAACAGACACACCTTTTGCGATTTTGTAATGAACCTTGATTAAACACTGATCCCCCATACACCATACATTGGGAACACACCTATTTAAACTACCTTGAAAACATTGTGCTCCCCTTAATCTCTGAGGATCTTTAGTCCAAAATAACACGCCGTGGACTAAGCTAAGAATTGGGTAGAACTAAACTTATCGATAATGGTAAAGGTCAGAAATACTTTTGGTTAGGTTACCTGCCTGATTATATGTGACACTAAGACCTTGAGGTCGATTTACGTACGCGAGGTCAATTATAGGCTAAGTTATCTTACTGCTTATTAAACGTTTAAACCGGAATGCAATAGTCCCCCATTGCCCCATTGCTGGGCGATAGAATATTTATGGCAATGCTGTGCTCCCACAACTGAAGTCACAGAAGGAAGCAGCAGTCTTGCAACTTTAATATGGATGTCGGCTCGTATACATGTATGTTTTAATAATAAGAGGCTTTTATTGTGAACTACATTCCTCGTATAAAAACATTAATGTCCTGTTTCTCTGTTGTCACGCTACTATTTGACAACAGAGCGTGGGGCCAATGCGTTAGTACCTACCCCTTCAAAGATTATTACAACTAATCAAAGCTTCATCTAGGTCTAACTTTTCCTTCCATTTTAATTGACGAGTTCATTTGGGTTCAACGTTACCTTAATGAGAAATATCCTGTTCCTAACTATGTAGGTACGCAGTATTTATAAAGTATTTAGAGAAACAAGTCAAACAGATACAGAGTAGACAATACAGAAATGCATCGTACTGCTCTGTTCCCTTTTTCTGACCTCCATTAAACTGTATGACATTGAAACTCTAGCAAGGTTTAAATTATCAATATCATCAGTCCTTTGTGTGTCAAACAGCTGGATCTCAGTCACAAAGAAAGTGGAATCAACGAGCTGTGACTAGTGCAGTCTAAACCAGGCTTAGTCGTGGGCGGCCAGCAAATTGGCACTTCCCGTTAATTCGCCACAATGCGAGTCATTTGACACGACAAATTATTCTGCCGTATTCAATAGGTATATTGAAACACTAAGTGGAAATAACTACCTCATGCGTTAATTAGGTGCCCCAAAGGCCTACCAAAATATATTACTTCCACATTAGCCTACCCTTCTATAAATGATTATGTAAAATATGCTTTATTATAATTTCAATTAAATTAAATTAAGCGTACAATACTTAATATTTTATAATATACCTTGTTACTATTTATCCTATTATAGCTATATCATAACATCTGTATTATTTGGTAATTTATTTAATTTTGTGTATGAACTAACTAGTTAAATCTTTGCAGCCGTCCGTCGAGCACCTAATTCATTGAATTTTATTTGAATACAATGCATAAAAACAGCATGTATAATATTTACTAAAATTTACGATCTAATGTGTGATTATTGCACAGTAATAAAACTTAGTACACCATAAAGTAAAACATAACGACAAACCGCATTTGATTCATGTAAATAATACCCACAGCGGTAGAGCAATCATTGAAATAGCCGATGACTGTAAACATTGATCGTTAAACAAACAAACTGCATCTCTATGAATGAGTTAGAATCGTCACCATTGTAAACAACAAACAAATCATAATATGTACACCCATTTACTCGTTAAACCTTTGTATTAAATGTATTTATTATCAGGAACTGGCTTAAGTACATATTATACGTTCTAAGTATTTACGAAGTACCAGAAGGAGGCAGGCATCAGATTTAATGAATAAAATTGAATTAAAATTCACACTTTTATTTTTATTCCAAATAATGTAATATGTTTTTTTTATTTATTCTTAACATGTATTTCAAACGTTTCAGCGTCCTTGGGTGTCTAATAGTACTCAACGAATGTGGTGTGGTTTTATAGTCTTTGATAGTACTCCAAACTATTTTGACGAACCTCTACAGACCTTCCCAATTCATTATCAATCAACGTCTCATTTTTTCATTTAATCAGAGTATTTTTATTTCAATCCTATTCGGGAATTCGCGTAACTGTAACCCACCAACGTTTTATCGTAAACTGATGAACGATTTATACAGGTACATATAGAAGACGAATAGACAAACATTTTATTTATAAAACGTTGGCTAATAGTAGAAAGGCAAACTATGTATACATATGTATTTGATCACAAACTTATGCATAAGATTAAAGAATTAAAATAAATTCTTTTTCCTAAGATCAATCTGATCTGTCTTAGGTAATAAAACAACACGTGTACCTATGCAAATATTTACCATTTCAGATTATTTCAAGGTCTTATCGTAAAAGGTGAAATAGACCTTGATCTTCTAAAATAACAACTAATGTTAACATAAGCTAGCCTGTATTTCATTAGAACGTTATTTTTTACGGAAAAATCATGCTCGTGAAAGTTTAAATAAAACATTTAACTCGGCACTCGTTGGTTCTTAATTTCTTATACATAGTGTTTAAGAGACATATCTACCAAAATCCTCATAAAGGCAATTCCTGGATACCAATTTCTATTTCAATTTTAATCGTTTATTGCGAATATAGGTCAATAAATTGGTAAGTATATACATTTGTCAAATAACAAACATTTTGTGCGGAATCAACTTTTCTTATAAACTTATGGAAATAAATACGTATCAAAAATCATGTTCCCGTAAAAAAGATACTAAGTGCTTAATTATTTCCATAGACTTTTATTGTTTAATTAAAAAACAGTAAAATTGGTATTTTAAAAACTTACCGGCTAGCGTCATTTAATGAATACAGTATAATCAAGTGACCTGGGCAGGACCCCTTCGGATAGTCTTACTGTCACTATGGTAGGATTCGTCTACTATTATGTCATCATCATAACACTTCGGCTAAGTAGGCGATGAAATTTTATTTGTGCCAAAATAAATGAATAGGAGGTGTCAAGTGTCAGGACTTGTCGGATAGTTAATCTACTATTGTTAATCGAAGCCTGATCCTGTCGGATGAATGTGTTAAGGAATCCCACGATCTTGGCGATAAGGTCAACAGTCCGCAAGATCAGGAAGCGAGGATGACGACTTATACGTCCCTATTGAAAATGGCTTCTTCTTATTACTAGTAGTGCCCAGCAATGGGTCAATAATGACCTCAATATTTATATTTGTAACAACTGCTTCTTTTTTTCTTAATGCGTAGACTAGTAATAGTAATAGTACGTCGCAGTTACTGAGTCGTAAATATAACGAGTACACGAAGGTGCAATCCAAATAGTGACACCATGTACTAATGGACCCGCGAACACAAATGTCAATATTACCACAAGATATAATATTCAAAAAACGCCACTGACACATCGGATTAGGTAATTGCTACATTTGTAACGTATCACAGAGCCTACCTATGTTTACGATGCGTTACGGGGAATATGTGAAAATAATCATGTGCTAAAATTGTACATCGGTACTTATGCTAATTTTATAAGAAGATTCGTCGTGAGGTTTTGTTCCGTCAATTGTAATATCTACCTACATATTGTGTTTAAATAGTTTTTATTTGGCATTACTGCCGCATGTTTTAGTTGGAAACAAAATGCTAAGCATTGAAATAGATAAATTCATCATCATTATTAATCAGCACCGTGGCTACTGTGAAATATCGTGTATTTAATAAATCTATTTCATAATTCATAAGAAATAGATTTATTAAAAATATTTTGAAACCTGTACAAGATTAATTTATTATTGTATCCATACTAATATTATAAATGTGAAAGTTTGTCTGTCTGACGATTACCTCTTCGCGGTAAAACCGCTGAATCGATTTTATAATTGGGGTGGAAGTTTGTGTGCGGAAGATAAACTCATACGGAGAGTCGAACTCGACACTTCGACGCTCGATTCGTATTCCTCTTCTCATAATTTGCTCAGAGTAGAAAGATTTCCTTCCTTAAACTTTTTTCTTTTGAAGCAATTGTTCCCAACCACAAGGCACAAGGTGCGGTTTTAGATCACATGAAGAATTAGTTTACTCCGTTCTTCTATTTATGTTACCCTGGCCCTTATAGTTGTGAAAGAAGACCTTTGTGAAGTTGTTACATACTTAGATGTCGACCTAATGCGTAGACAAATATTCGCGTGTTTGTATGTCTGTGTTTCACAACCGACGACTACAAACAACACACAATGCTGTTTGCCTTTGCCGACTAACAATATTTGTTTTGCTAGATCTTTGATATCTGTTATGATTAATTGCATCTATTCTCAACTTATAAGTCATCACAAACTCTTATGTGTTCTTAAATAAATGTTCTATCGTACATATTGGCTAAGTTATTCTAGAGAAAGTGCATATCTGCTAACAGTTATAAGACAAAACTTCAATCGAAAGTAATACCAGAAATTATTCTAATAGTTGGGCATGAAATAGGAAAAAAATATTTTTCGAGATCCACAAAAGCAAGGCCTATGTTCTTGTATTTTAAGTTCAGATTCCTTCATCCTTTATATCCACTGTAGTTTTTATAGATACATGATACATTTATAGATACAATAATCGTCTGACAATTTTCTCAAGGGAACATAACAGCTGCACCATGAAAAATATTCCTATAAAATAATAATAAGAGACAATTATTTACAGCTGGTTTTTCGTTTTAATGATAAATTTAATTTATTCAAGTTACAATTAACTATTACTTGAATATTGGTTTTTGGGTTGACGGTAACTAAAATGAATAAAGTAGTAAATTTTTTAGGTTGTGCCCAATTCTACTACGTTTAGTAAATTATGCGAAGGAAAATGAAAAGCTGTTGTAAATATCAACATTGACTGATGAATAAAAATAAACGTGAATCAATTATGTCTTCTTGTTTTGACTAGCTTGTCTCGCCGTATAAATATTATGTCAAGATCCGTATCCATTTCACCATTGTAGGTCTGTAACAGGGCATTTTACATCTGAATAGACCCTAACTATCCCGGTAATAATTATTGTCTAGTTACCTCTAAGTCCAAAGATCAACACACACACAACCTTGATTTTGTATGACATCACACAGACGGCGCTGTATCCTGAAAATTGATAAATATGTTAACACAAACATTTGATCAAAATAGGAATGTGTGAAACGCGAATTTTATCACCTTGTATGAACTTTGACGTCATGTAGTTGTGTAGTGTTCGCGTAAGTTCGTATACCTTATCGTATTTTTAACCTTGCAGTACAGGTACAGTCAACAGCAAAAGTAGATGATCAAAATCAGAAATTCAATACTAATGAACGGAGTTCGCGCCAGATCTGTGTGACGTGGAAGTGATTCAAAAGTATGTGATTGTAAATTATACCAAACATTTACTACTAGTACAGCTGCCAATATTCGTGATCAGTTTTGACTCCAAAAGTTATAAACTCAATTCGCATCAGAAATAAGAAGTGTTTTTTTTTTCATAACTAGTGAACAGTTAAAATCCAAAATTAAATGATGAAACACTGAGGCCACGCAACAAGTCAACAAGTCAATATGAATTGTACCGACGTCTATCTCGCTACATAGTAACGACGTACATAGCAACGGAGAACTGTCAAACTGACGTCACATCCGTGTAGAGGGGTCACACCGGGAAGAAGGTGTTAGTGCATCCATTTCAAAAGGAGGTTCCTCCGACCAGGCGAGGCATAACACCTCCTTTTCAAATGGAGGGATTAACACTTCCCTCCATATAAATAATGCCATAAAGATAAAAATGACAATCTACCTTCCGGTTTTAATATATTGTAACCGACTGGGCAAAAGCCATCATTGACTTAAGATTTTGTATCGCATCGGCTACTTTTGAACATTAACATAAATTTACAAACATACAAAGATAATAATATTGATTGAATTATCGTTTAGTATCGCATCAGCTACTTTTGAACATTTGACAGACTTTACAAAAAAAAAAGTTTTTCAATTATAATCTAATTGAAAAACTTTTTTCATATTATGATTTTTAATGAACATATGCTTTATTCGGGGTTCATTTGGATGAAATTCGGCATAATAATATTAAATATGCAATTTTTTTATCCCATTCGGCTGTTTTTCCGTGAGCATAACAAATTAAATGACTGGGATAGTTTAATAATAAGTATGGATGAAGAATTATCATGTTAAGTCATGATTACGTGGCCTCAGTTTCATCATTTAATTTTGGATTTTAACTGTTCACTAGTTTTGAAAAAAAAAACACTTCTTATTTCTGACACGAATTGAGTTTATAACTTTTGCAGTCAAAACTGATCACGAATATTGGTAGCTGTACTAATAGTAAATGTTTGGTATAATTTACAATCACATACTTCTGAATCAATTCTACGTCACACAGTTCTGGCGCGAACTCCATTCATTAGTTTTGAATTTCTGATTTTGATCATCTACTTTTGCTGTTGACTATACTAGGTATATTTTTGTAGTAAGAAACTGATTTTTTCGAGATAGAAAATAATGAATGCTTTAGAAAATAAAGAACTTGAGGACTCATTTTGATTTTTGTTTGTTCGTCATATACTCGAAATGTTTGCCACCATAATTACTGTCTTTTATGAATTTATGGAATCACTTTTAGTTAAAAAAAATATTTGATATGCGAAAATGTTCTATGTATTTTCTCCGTAGAAGACAATATAGCGGCTCACGTTTACGGTTCCCAATCTAAAATGATGAGCAAAAAAATATTTTCGCGGCCAATTTTAGCCAGAGACGAAACGTAGATGCCAGACATGGAAATAAATGTTTACTAATTTATGTTACAGATATTCCATTGGCGGACAAAACTTACCTTTGTTGGGACAATGGGCTATCGACAACCTCGGCATAGACCCCACAAGAGAGCCGAAGATACCCGAAATGCCCACGAAATTTGCCGACAGCAGACTACCAGAGCCGATCCGGTTGGAACTGGAGAAGATTGCTCTAGTCAGCGTAGATGGTATGGACAGATTGATCAGAGCACATGGACAGACACTAAAAGACATGTCTCAGTTGAGAAGCAACAGTTTCCCAAGGATCCCTGATGCAGTTATATGGCCAGATTGCCATGAACAGGTGAGAAGAACGATAATTTAATTCATACATACATACTTACGTAATACATAATTCAGTCTTCTTGAAATGACACTGAGCAAGGCCGGATTATCTGTTTTTGAAGAAGCGTTGTTAGAAGTGACCATTTAATACGTTGTATGCTTTTCATTAATACGCTCACCTGGTTGGTGCCTGTTAATGAAGAGCGTAGCTGTTAATCAGGTTCAATTCCCAAATGAATGGCTATTGGATTTTTCAGATCGCGATTATATATGTTTGTACCCGGTTATGTCAAGTGTAAGTTTGCCCGTATATTATACCTTGATAGATTTGTAAAATACGCATAATCATATACCGATCAGAAAACTTACTCAATAACTTTTCGACCTTATTATTATTAGGTCATAAAATGGTTTGCCGCCAAACTCGCCCACTGAACTTAAACCTCTTACAATTCTAATCTTTCACGCCTCGGCTCGGGGTGTTAAATAACGCAATTCATTTAGATCTCTGTCCATATTGATTAGTATTATATTGTAAATTACAGTTCCGTATTAGTGCTAGTTACATACTAATATGGACAGGGCACTAATACGGATAAACGATTATATTTATAAAATAAACGATTATAAATATAGATTGTAATCTATTACCTAATTTCGAGTAGGGCTGCCGGGCAAATCCGGGATTCCCCGGATTTGTCCTACTTGAAAGCCGTCCGGGAGGCGTCCGGCAGGGGGGGCCTGATAACAAAACTGTTTGGGTGTAACCCGGACACTTTTGTTGTTAGGGAAAGTCCATTTTTATAAATAAGCGATAAATTTTTATTTTTGTTGCCTAAAATATTCACTAGTGTTCGGGGATTAAACCATATTTCGCCGAAATGTCCGGGATTTTTGCCGCGTTCATCCGGCGTCGGCAATTTAGGTGATGGCAGCGCGAGGCATGCCTCGCGCTGACCAAGAAACATGTTTCTTGGTCTAATGTAAACGCATATACTTATAACATGTGATGTATGTATCATACTCTACCAATTTTCATTTTTATATAATACTAGCTCTTGCTCGCGACTACGTCCACCATTTCCCACCACCTTAAGGGATGACTTACGGCATAAAAACTTAGGACTCAAATTATCTCCACACCTAATTTCATCTAAATTCGTGAAGACGTAACAGACAGACAGACATACTTTCGCATTTATAACATTAATAATATGGATATGGAAGTAAGCAGTGAGCCGCAGTGTACTCTTTGATTTAACTGACAAAGAAAATATAAAAGAGATCATGATCACCTATTGACATATAAAGAAATCTTTTTAGGTTGAACAAATAGTTGCGAGTGCATCCCGCCACAACTTCGTGATCATTCCATTTGGAGGCGGCACATCTGTGTCCGGATCCGTAACTTGTCCCGCCAAGGAGAACAGGCCTATTGTGGTGCTGGACACCAGCGACATGAACTCCATACTGTGGCTCGATAAGGAACAGCTGTTGGCTAGAGTTCAGGTGAGTCGTATATGCTGTATGCTACTTCGAGATATCTTATGATTCACACCTAAGTTTCAAAATTCGTGAATGGAAAATTCGTATCGGTGAGATGGACTGAAGTCAAATCAAATCAAATCATTTATTTCAATTAGACCAATACAGGTGCTTTTGAATTGTCATATTTAATTGAATTTAGTTGCACGGTTCCAAAAGGTAGGTCTTATGGAGAAGAACCGGCAAGAAACTCCATAGATACTCTTTTTAAATTAAATACAAAATTGTTGGTTTTGTTTTACAAAGATTTATGTATGTAATGTAATATTAATATGAGACTGGTGCAGTTCGATGTGAAACGCATGAGTTATGCAGAGAGGAAATAACTAAAACCAATTTAGGTTGCCATAACATGTATGAGCCGACCAGTCCCAACTGATAGCACCCGTTCACGAGCATGACGTGTGTATCGGCGTCTGTCTACTCAACCATGTTGTAGGGAATAAAAAGACCCGACACACAACACCACCACCAGCAGGACATTTGAGTGAGCATGACAAGCCCAGACTGCCCGGCAACCGGTAGGCATTTTCAACTTTATAAAAAAAAAAAAAAAACAACATCAAAGCCAACATCAGTCTCATATTTTACAAGCTATTTTGCTAACTCAGTAACTATTGCGTTAATAAATCATAAATTAAATTAATAAATAATTAGCATATCAATTTGTAAAAGTGTATAACTAAACATGTCAAATTGTAAAAATGTATAAATATATCTTTATGTAAAACAAAAGAAGTCAGACCAATAATTAATTAAAAAAAAAAAAAAAAACATTTCGACGAATTGAGAACCTCCTCCTTTTTGAAGTCGGTTAAAAATAATAATAATAATCATAAGGCTAGTAAACCTGTGGAGCTGGACTAGCATTTTGCCAAAGTTTTTATCACAAAAATTATTACATTTTAATAGCCTAACTTAGTACATTTTAAGGCAAAAGCAGCTCTGCTACTTTTGGTAATCATTGATTACTAAGTAGCTTATTAGACTGTCTGCTAGACACCTGGATTGCCATGTCTATAGTATAATTTTATATATGTAGTAATAATTTTCTTGCTGATAGCTAGTCTTTTACACGCAAATGTTAAATGCAATATATAAGTTAAACGGATGAACAAAACTGTAAATAATGTTAATAATTCCAGGCAGGTATAATAGGGCAGGATTTGGAGCGCGAGATGCGGTTGCGAGGATTCACAGTAGGACATGAACCCGACTCGTACGAGTTCTCTACTCTAGGCGGCTGGGTGGCCACGCGCGCCAGTGGCATGAAGAAGAACACCTACGGCAACATCGAGGACCTCATCGTTAACACCAAGGTAACCGACATTAAGTCTAATGGTAAACGTACAACTGCCAGAAGTGAAGTCTGTATTCATCCTCATTACATCAACCTGTTAGACGTCCTCTGCTGGGGTATAGGTTCCCCTAAGGATCGCCACGACGATTCCAGCGGATTCCAGCGACCTTTACCTAGTCGTCAGTCACTTTACCGGGGGCCTACCCACGCTACATCATGCGTCAAGTCTGTATTGTATTACCTACAACGAATCGAGGTAGGTATACATGGTGCCCCAGAAATCAACGTCAAACTGAAAACGGGCGATCGGCCAATTCGTGACAGCACTTATTCAGGAAAATATTAAACAAAATCGTGGTCATGTACTTAAAATAAATAAACCAAAACACCACCATACAACAATACCAAGTTACCCCACTCTATGTAAATTACGCTCGGACCCACTATTCTTTTCCACCATTTAAGAACCTATAGGTAGCACTTTATTTGATGATGATGGTTGCAGGTGGTGACAGCGCGTGGCGTGATAGAGAAGAGCTGTCGAGTGCCGCGCATCTCCTGCGGGCCCGACTGGGAACACATCATCATGGGCTCCGAAGGGTGCTTTGGCGTCGTCACTGAGGTAAATTGTTGCTTTCAAGCAAACACAACGATTTCGTTTTTAATCCGTTTCTTGCACTAAAGTTTGTGCTAAAGATAAACTATTTTTTTTTGTAATATTTCGGAATTCGTTTGCCAAGGGTTATAATCGGATTCGATATTGGAAATGGCAGTTAGCACAAAACACAAATGTCAATAAAATTAATTAGCAACTTTTAACATCACTATGAAGTTGCTAAACATTTTTTGGACGGCGCTGCGGCGCTCTTGTATTCAGTAAAAGTTTTCTATCTATCATCACTTCTCATGAAAACTATATTACTGTTAGACTTGATGGGTTTATCGTTTTTGTGTGTTCAGGTGACGCTGAAGATCCGTCCGTTACCGCCGGTGGTCCGCTACGGGTCGCTGGTGTTCCCCGACTGGGAGGCGGGCTTCTATTTTGAGCGGGAAGTCGCTCGGCAGCGCCTGCAACCCTCCAGCATACGGCTCATGGACAATGAACAGGTAAAGGACCGTTCAAGTATTACGGAAGCAATTCTTTTACAATTATTAACCCACCCTCATGTCAAAAAAAAGTTTTACTTACCTACCTTACCCAATCTGAAAAATAAGTAAAGTCAATACCTTCAGTGTTTACGTAATATTTGAATGGCCCCTAAATGTCCTACGATATTTTATTTACTGTCCCACCACTAAACACGGATCAACCTATACCTAGTCAATAAAAACACATATGATTTTGAAAAGTCAGAGGTGCCATAGCATTTATTCGAACGGGAGATGTATGGCTTGTCTATGTCCGTGCCAAAAGAAAATCACTGCCTCTACAATATAATAACATCTAAGCTTGTTTCTTAGTTTATGGCAATATAAATTATAGTTTTAACTATGCTAGTTTATAGTTAATGTAACTACCAGATTCACACGCTACACAAAGTTTAAAATCAAAATATTTATTATCATTTCAACCATCCAGTTCCGCTTTGGGCAAGCCCTCAAAACTGAAAACACGTGGGGAGGTGTACTTCTGGACGGCTTGAAGCGCCTCTACATCACCAAGATCAAGGGCTTCGACCCCGCCAAGCTGTGCGTGGTCACTCTCCTCATGGAGGGCACGGCGGAGGTGGTCGCGGAGAGGGAGAAGAAGCTGAACAACATCGCTTCGCAGTTCGGGGGAATCCCCGCCGGCGCGACCAACGGCGAGAACGGATATACGTTGACTTTCGTCATCGCCTATCTTAGGGTGAGTTTTGTTTTAAGATGTCCCCATATAATGACACAGATTCCCTTACGCCAGTCAGGAGAACTCTAAAGTAAAAACAGCTTTATGTCAGCGGTATAGGAGGGTATAACGATTGCGCTGACGGGCCACGTTACTTACACTCGTATACTGGAGACTACTAAAATATTTTAGGACCGGTTCATACTGAGTCTGAGCCGACAAACGTACGTCGGATCGAGGAGACTTAAATGCTACCTCAGGCGGATATATTTCCCATTTGTGAATTATATTGTGGGTTCATATACATACTTATATGTTAGGTTAGTTCAATGAGGGCCTAAGCTGATACAGTCTTTTCTATCCCGAAGACAATAGAAAGACAAACTCTCTGAATCCTCTTTAAATTTCAGGACGTGGCGATAGAATACGACGTGGTGGCGGAATCGTTCGAGACGTCGGTGCCGTGGGACCGCACGCTGGCGCTCTGTGCCAACGTCAAGCAGCGCGTGCGGGATGAGTGCGCCAAGAGAGGCATCTCCAAGTACTTAATATCACATCGACTGACACAAACGTGAGTCAATTAGTACCTACTTAGGATTTGTTGTACGGAATATTTCAAATAATAGAAATAAAATAATAATATGGAATTTGAAATCAAAGTAAACCCGTAAACCCCCAACAGAGCTGATGATCTTCAAATGACTATTTTTTATTGGATTTGATAACATCTAAAGAAACGATGAGACAAATTCATAGAAACACAGATACACGTGCAAAACTTATAATAAATTTATTTAATCTAAGTGTATGTGAAAAAAGAAATGGTATGCAGGAATCGTAGAATATACGTTCAGAAGTTTCCACCTATCATATACAACAAAAAGCTTTAAACGACGTATACATTTCTGAATAAATGATAATAACCCGCTAAAAGGCCTCAGGATGCCGATTTATTTCGCCACCACTTGTCAATATAATCCATCCAGTCGCTCTGTACTCTACAATCTACTAATATATTTGAAATCTGTTACAGCTATGACGCGGGTTGTTGCATCTATTTCTACTTCGGTCACAACATAGCACAGTGCCCGGACCCCGTCTCGACGTACGAGGAAATCGAAGAGGCTGCACGAGACGAGATCATTGCCTGTGGCGGTAAGCTTTTTTTATTGCCATTTGGTATGTTCAGCTGATACAAGCACTTAATAAGCGCTGACAGCGCTGAGTAAAATTATCGGCTAGGACACGCTAGCTTGTTTTAATGGTAGTTTGTATTGTATGTAGGATATGGGAGTACTACGTCATCATAGTAAGCGGTCGCCATCTTTTTTTTAAGCGCTTAGTCAGCGCTTGTATCCGCTGAACATACCCATTGTTGGCTGCGTTAATCCCATTGGATGATAGACTGGAGTCAATTGAGTGATTTTATATTTATGGGAAAAAACGCTTGAGGAATACTGTAAATAAATATTGTTAATTTAACATAAGCAAATGTTCAGAATAAGAATTAATTTTATTATATAATTTGTTATTGTCTATTATTTGTCTATAACATCGATAATTTTATATCATGCAAAATAGATACAATTAATACCGATTCGTATTAAAGATTTGACGTCAAAAATGTTAATAACATTTTTAATGCAAGGTGGAAGTACAATAACTTGTTTAGGATTTGCTTAGCGGTATAAATGATTTTGATCTCTCAATAAGTTTTTAAAAATAATAAATTTAAATTTGGCGGACTCCCACATTACCTTGGCATAAAAATGATTTAAATGCGTAATATATTTACATGTAATATTTTTATAATTTCCACAGGCTCCATATCACATCATCACGGAGTCGGCAAGCTTCGAAAGAAATGGTATACAGGAACAGTGAGTGAACCTGGACGGCAGTTACTGCTCGCCGCTAAAAAAGCTTTAGACCCCGACAACATTTTCGCCTTAGCAAATATGGCGTTCGAAGAAAACAGCGAGAGTAGCGCCACAGTCAAGAGTAAATTATAAGTTCTGAAATAATCATCTTTATGTTATATAATTTGTGACTTATTGATATAAGGTACACTTGATTATTTTGATCACGGGATTACTCTAACCATGAAAGCTCTAAAGGATCAAAAACATCACGGTAAAATCCGTTAAAAGTTATACTTTCATGTCATTAAAAATAATCACCCACTTTTTTAAACAATGCTTTAGTGTTTTGAAATTCAAATACCAGCCTATCTTGATCATATTGGATCTTAGAATAAAACTATGAAATAATAACATCTAAACGCTTTTTTAATCAATCATTTGATTATAATAGTGGTCACCACATATAATAGTGGTACTATTTGAAACGTTACAAAATGTTCGATCAATGTAAGATCAGAAAATATTAAAGTTATTCATTTAATTTTGTATACATTTTTAGTTAAATTATAACACTGTTTTATGTGATTTTATTCTTCTTGGGGATATGGTACTATTTTTAAATCTGTAACATCATACGAAGGAAAATATTAATTTTAATTTCCATATAATTGCGTTACTTAAGCTGTATTTAGTCAAGTAATCTAGTGATATTTTACAATGATCTTAATATTATTTCGCTATAATACTATTCAGTAATAATTATACTATTACTCTTGTAAAGTTTACAAGTAAAGTTCGTCAAAGTCATAATATGTACCATTTTGTCAACTTGTAACATTCTATTGTGATTGACTATTGCACTCAAAACTTAAGGCCATAAATCCAATATATTAAAGATACTTCATATTCATATTTATTTATTTACTTGTATTATAATTGCCGCATATTTTTGAACAGTGCCTTTAACATACATTGTTGTGGTATCCTAGATTTTTATGTTCTGTACATTAAATATGTTTAAGATTTACTTTGTATAAGAGTTTCTTCAATAATAAGTTGTATTTTATATTTATTTTCTAATAAAACCAAAGAATTCCACAATATAATATTACTTTCTACCTATATTGGTTATTATTAGACCTATATTGTTTTTATTTATCAATTGTTGCTATATTTATTTATAATTATCGAGCTATCTCTTTAAAGAATGTTCATTTTCATTACTCTATTTATCTGCTTCAAGAGGGCCCTAGATTATCCATATTTATATACATAGAAATATCCAATACTCAGGTCAAATGTCCATGCTCATCAGTCATCATACAAACATTAGCCCCTATCGAGATTCAAACCCATAACCCTTACTATAGAAGGCAGTCTTTAATACCGCTGCGGCGCTGCGCCAATCGGGTCGTTAAATTCTATCTTTCGTGACCTAATGTTTTTTAAATAGACCATAATAAATCACAGGCATTCTCAAAAAACTTAACAAATAATTGACCACAATTATTATTTCATTAATCTGGGCTTTCTATAGTATACAATTTGGCCGTGTTATAATATCATAGCAACCTTTACACAAAACTAATAATTATCATTAAACGATTCTGATTGATTAAGTAAAGAGTATCATTATAAATTGCTCAATTTTAATGTAAAAATAACTTAGTATATAAAAACTTGGCGTTAAATAATGTATTTCGTTAATTAGTTTACCCTACATTCCATTTAAGTTTTTCTATTTATTTGATGTGATTAATATACATATTTTAAGTAAGAGTGGTGTTTGTGATGATATATGTTATAAGATACAGTTTTTCATGTTAGAACATAATAGCGAGGGTGACAATTAAGAAACCAATAAAATTTGTGTTGCCAATAATCTCATATATTTTTATTGTACCATTATCTTCCCACTTCTGGGTGCGGGTCTCCTCTCATTTGAGAAGGATTAGACTATAGTCTACCACGCTAGCTTACTGCGGGTTGGCATTTTATTGCCGCAATTTTATTGTATAAGTTTGTCGAAATGCCAGTACTACGTGATCGAGGAGCTAAAAAGGTCATCCCTCAATGTTCGTTTTCCTCGCCATTAATTGCCATTTTTTAATACTTACCTACAAAAGAAACATTAGGCTCATAATATACAAAAACCTTTGATGATTATAAGCTCAATACTTTCAAACCTCTCGTAAACTAACTCGATTTATAGTATATATTGCTATTTCTGGACATTATGACACAGCGCCATCTAGTTCCGTGGTAAGCAACGAAGCTTGTGTTACGGATACTAGTTGGTTGATATATGTACTTCTTTGTAAATACGTACATATTATACATAGATACATCCATGACACGGATACAAATGTTTATGCTCATCACACAAACATTTGTCCCTACCGGGATTCCAACCCGGGACCCATTGCACAGATATCAATGTTAACTAGTAACTTGAAGCTATAATTTGCTTGCTAGATAAATGCAACTTCCATAGTGTCATGAACTATTTACATATTTGATCGTTTAGGTACAGGTTTATCATTCAACGTTATACGTTCATATTCATATTTATATAGTACATGTAAGTAAATGTCCGGTATATACCAAGCTCAAACCTAGTATGTATATTCCCGCCTTAATGAAACAAGTTTCCATTTCATAAAATCGATAAATAGGTAAAACACAAAAAAATACCATTTTGAATTTTGGCTCGTGTGTCAGTTTATTGGGTGTTATAGTAAGCACTACAAAAAATACCTAATAAATCAAATCACTAAGTTGAGCGGAACACGTTTAAAAAAATAGAACTTCTATAATATCGACAGTACGACTCAAACGTGTGTTCATTCCGGAAATCCGGAATTTAATGAAAATATTTAAATAATTGAGAATAGGTAATCTGAAGATATTTATTTTATATTATTTTAATAAATGACGCTTCAAAATACTAGTTTTTTTATTTAAAATATATACGTCCATGTATATATATAAATTTTTATTTTATTTTTCTATTCAATAATAAAATTATTAATATTTCCGGAAATACGGACATTTTATATTTCTTTTAGTTTATATTTAACTTTTGCGTTATTGAGACTTGATTTGACTAATCGCGGGCGCCATCCCGCATTTTTCATATAATACAAACCCTTCGCGGGTAGTTGATTTTTCTGTACTGGTTCATTTTTTGTGTCGTCAGCGTGAGAATTGTGGAATACTTGGCGGCTAATTCACCAAAACAAGAACTATGATCGACCTGTTCATGCCCTTTCGGGCATTTTTGAAATTCGAGAACGTATGTACGGACAACAATGTTTTCCGTATGCACTACAAAGTGACGGTGATTATGTTACTCGTGTTCACGTTGCTGGTGACCTCAAAGCAGTTCTTTGGTGAGCCAATCCATTGCATGAGCGACAGCGAGAAAGACAGCGACAAGGATGCCATCAACAGCTACTGCTGGATTTACGGAACTTACTCTCTTAAGAGCCGATTTGTAGGTCAGTATTTACTAACTTATTACATTGGACCATTTTAGGGATCATACATAGCCAGTGACACAACGCAAAGCTTTCTATAGCACGCCATTTATTGATGTCCCTTTTTGATGCTTTTGATGATAAGTAACATGAACATGCTTATATAACAGCCATGAGCTAGAATTAACCGACTACGCTGCCCCCTATAATAGGACATTAATTTTTCCACAAAATATCCTTATGAAAATATCAACTTGCCTACCAATTTGCGGAATATACTGTACCCTAAAATCTTACCTTCACAGGTGTAGAAGGCTTGCACATGGCTTACCCAGGAGTTGGGCCCAGCAAGTCAGATAATGACGAGCAGATCAAGCACACTTACTACCAATGGGTGTGTTTTGTGCTTCTTGGACAATCTGTCATGTTCTACACACCCAGGTACCTGTGGAAGATCTGGGAAGGAGGTAGACTCAAAGCCTTGGCCGCTGATTTAAGTAAGTATAATTTTACTGTAATCAAAGATTATGAATCCATTTTACCAGCATATTATGATTTATCTATTCAGCTTCATATGAGATTTATCATAAGCTAAATAGCATGTTTTTGTAGTTGTAGCATATATTATGTAACCATTGCAAGAAACAATTAACTTGTTCTTTTATAAATTAGGGATAATGTTTGTTTAATATTATATTATTATCTGTGGAATGAGATTATATTCCAGAAAATATCCATGTAGGTACTATTATTTCTACTTATAAGTATCTCCAAGATTGTCTTGATGACGGTCATGAAAGGTTTATAAAAGTAGTAAATTAAAATATAATTTTAAAATCTGAAGTAATGTTTTATACTTGAATATTTCAGGTAGCCCTGTGGTGACTAAGGACTGGTCTGAGTTCCGTCGTGGGGAGCTTGTCTCATATCTGAGCTACACAAACATTCATACACATAACATGTATGCACTACGGTATGCCTTCTGTGAAATACTCAATCTTCTCAATGTGGTGAGTACAAGCAGAAATATGCTCTACCTTCTTTAGAAAGTTCTTTGTTTTTTTATGAGACCTACTAACTACTGATGTAATAAATTAATAACAAAAAAAGGTATTGGGCCTAGTAAATAATATTATAATAATAAATGTTATATACTACATTAAATATTGGTTCACAGGTTGGCCAAATATTCCTACTGGATATATTCCTGGGTGGCGCTTTTCGTAAATACGGCGCGGCGGTCGCAGCATTCACGCACACGCCGCGCGTTCCCGCAGATATGACTGACTTTGCAGCAGTCAATCCCATGGACCGGTATTTCCCTAAACTAACCAAGTGCTGGCTGCGTAGCTATGGACCTTCAGGCTCACTGCAAATCAAAGACAGATTGTGCGTTCTTCCTCTGAACATCGTCAATGAGAAAATCTTTGTAATCCTTTGGTTTTGGCTTATCATTTTAGCCTTTGTTTCCACCTTGTCGGTATTGTTTCGTGTTTTAGTCCTCTCTCTTCGCCCTCTCCGCTCGTTAATGATTGCTGGCCAACTACGGTATGTGAAGAGGAGTGTAATATCACGTATTGTAAAGCGATTTGGTTACGGCGATTGGTTCATACTATACTTGCTGAGCAAGAACATGAACCCAATAATTTATAAGGATTTGATAGTGGAACTGTCCAAAGAGTTAGAACACAGAACTGTTATGGTTTAATTTAATTATTTAATTATTACATAAATATCTTTATGTGGGGGAATACTTGGGGGTTGTGTATTTAATTTTTTCCGACTTTAAATGTTGTTAAGTGGTATTGCTATTAAATGTATAATACTCAATTTAGCTTAGTTAATTATAAAAAATATAACATAACAGGTATATAACATAATAATCTTGGGAAATTACTATGTTGATAAACTGACAATAAATAGTTGTAATAAGTATATTAAGGTTTACACAGTATACAAGCAATCCCAATTAATTATTTTATCCAAAACAATAATTATTTCTGTGATTCAGAAGAACAGTACAAAGTATTGTTCAAGCCTATTTTTTTGATTAAGAAAAAGTGCCTTAAATTAATGACATCAAATAGATGTAATTATTATTATTTTGAACATTAAATTTGAGATTAGTCTTACAAAACTTATCTCATTCAATAATTGAAATTATCTTTCAAGGAGAAAGGAATTGATTTATCTTTGTTTTTGTTTATTTATAAATCAGTATGTAGATGAAGATTGAATTGTAATTATTTTGTTAAAATTTGTATTAGTTAATATTTTCTGTTCATAACACATTTGAGAAATGAATATTAATTTCAATTGGATCAGCAGGGTATTTGTTTAACTATAAATACTTTTTAAAATTTATATTAATTGTAAGCAACTAGACTAAAGTGTGATTAACTACTTTCAATATCATCTCTTCTTATTTGTAAACTGTTAAATTTGCATAATAAAATCTATATAAAATATTTATTAATTTTCATTACTGCCACTATTCAACAGCTTCATTAGTCCGCTAAATGTGTTTTTGAGGTTCTTATAAAATGAGTACACCACAGTAAAAGATACCGCAGCCCAGTTTGAATTTCGAATTAAAATATAATTGAAGGATATTTTTCTTTTACTCCCTGAATTAGAGATGTGTGTGAAGGGTATTGAAGCTACTAATGAATGAATATAAATATTAGGTTGCAAGGTGAATATTCTTAGTTGATTCAAGAAAATGTGACATTTAAAGCTTATATACAGTCAGGGTTTGAATTTGGTTGTATTCATAATATCAAGATGAGGTCTTTCAGTTTAGTAACTCCCATAATTTAAGAAACCTAAACAGTTTCTACAGGGTTTGCATTGGCAATGAGCAAATGGAACCTGGCTTTGCAAATGTCTATAGGCTTAAGGTGACTGCTTAGCGTTAGGCAGGCCATAAGCTTGTTTGCCATCCTTGTGGTATAAATAAAAAAGATTTATTGATACATTCAAACTTGTGCGTCCACCAAAATTACAGTGAATAGATAGGGAACCTTAATAATAACTTTCTATTGTCTATAGTTAGAAGGAAAGAGACCAAAATAATATTAAAAAGAATTTATTTGCATTAATTAAGTTGTGGGCATCAGTCATAAATACAGCACACAAAGAATGCATCTGACCTGGTTGTTTCTGAGTAACAACAATTATTAACCTAGTCCAGTTTAGAATTAATATCCTATCTTTTAAAATATAAAGTGACAAATTAACTATAGAACACCACAATTATCCGGAACAACCTCTGCAGCCACAATGAACACACTCGACTATTCTGCCCTCTTCCAGTTTGCTCTTAGGGACTCTACAAATACAGTTGGTCGCAAAGTTAGTGTCTCTGGTCTGAATACAGCGCAAACAACACAAGTTTTCATAACCAGTTTTCTTCCACTTAGCTATAAGATTGGCATCTGCTATTTTTTCATCTAAGCAGTACTGGTAGAGTTCTCTGCTTATCGCTTTACGTCTGTAGAACAGGTCGTAGATGTAGCGCGACTTTTGATGATGAATTTTGAATATCGGCCATAGAGATTCTTGCTTGCGTTTTCCTTCGTGAGGTTCGGTTTCGGCTACACAACAATTAAATACAAATGTTAAGTAAAACAAATAGGTAATGTAGCTATAGGCTGGGCAGGTCAGAAGATCAACGTAACACAACAGAAAATCTAAATTACATTATTAGGTTAGTTACGCACCTTCTCGCATTTTTTGTTCTAATTCCTCCAGTGTAGGTTCAATCAGCTCCCATCCTTCTGGGGGTGATTTACGGCTACGACGCACTTTTGGCATTTTAAAGATATGTTTGTAGATAGACACAAATAATAGGTATTAAATTGTTTGGACTAGTTTGGTGGAGTCAAATCAACAAAGCCAAGTTATACTTTTTCGTTTTGACACTGACAGTACTGACACTGACACAATAGTATTTTTTCTTTTCTTCTCTTTCGGGATATGGCAAAGGAATCTAATCCATACAGCTTTGGCTTCAGTATTTTTTCATTTTATCTATGATATGATATGATAAGATGATAGAGTCTGGCAAACGAAAGTAGACACTGAAAAAGCGCGGCAAATTTAAAAAATATCAGCATGGTAACCCCAAAATTAGGATGACATACCTGGAATAACTCATTTTGATACTTTACAAAAATTTGTTGGAAAATCATTATATTGTAGTACATTATACGACATTTCTAAAAATCAGTTTACTACGACTGAATAAAAAGACGACTGAAGGTATGAAAAAAAAAACAAAGCATTCAATAATCATTTTGATTTATTCACTACCACCATATTAAAAATCTGAATCTAAAACATCCACGTGATAAAATTCATTAGTCACTAGAATCACTGCTTCCTACATAAATAATTAAACGTTCTAAATTCTTTTATCTAATTCTATCCCTTACTTTTTATTTATTTATAACATGTATAAAATGATCGGTCCTTTTATTCCAGTCCTCTGGAGTTATAGTTTCAAAGGACTCTTTTATAACTCAATTGCAGTCAGGGCAATATTTTTACTTGCCACTTTACGTTTAGCTAAACTCCATATCAGCGTGGGCTTATGTGGCAGTTTTTTCCCTGGGTTATTCCAGATATCTTCATTTTCTGCACCTTCCTTTTTTATTCTTTTTAATGGTGTAACACTGACTTCTGTAAAGAATGATGATGATGAAACAGAATAGTTAGCTGGTGCTGCATTCATTTATAATGGCAGATCATGTATAAAACGTATTAATAATATACTTTTTATAAAAGTAAAAGTTACCAGTGACTGAAGAAATTTCATTCAAGTTCTGATTCTTGTACTACTTCTACTGAGGGTTTTTAACCTGTCTTTCTGTTCTAAATCACTGTTTTTTTTTAAGTTTTCCTCCAGATTTTCTGTAAAAGGAAACAATTTGTGTTGAAATTACAATGCAACATTTATTAACATAGGATCAATAACTATAATGCATTATTATGAAGGTGTTAAACGTAATATATACAATGGATGGATAAATTAAAATAGAGAAAAAGATAATTATTACGAAACCAAATCAAGTATCAAGTTATTAGCGTCATACTAGCCTACGAAATCCAACACAACATGTAAACATTCTTGTTTCTGTTTGAATTCGGCGACTTTCTCATGTTGTTTTTCTTCGAATATAGCTATCATAAAAAACAACATCTCTCTCACTCCACTCATAATAGTTTTATTCATTTTTGGGTTGTTAAAATGCGCTATTAAGATCATAACAAATTACCAACAAGACGCCATTTTGAACTTTGACTTTAATATAAATATTGCCATATCAAAAGTTTGCAAATAATTCGAGTGTCTACTTTCATTTGCCAGACTCTATATATGATAATGAGTCATGATTTGGTGAATTAATATGTTGATAAATGTTTTTTTTGCTAGTTTCAGTTAAGATGTAGTTCTTTACTAAAACCTTCTTGGTAGAATTTGAAAGTCAATATTTAAATAATAATATTCCGGCCAGGAATTAGCCGGATATTTCAAGTAAGTCAATTTTTTTTCTTTTATTTTTGTGGTAGTAGTTATGAATGAATGATTGAATGAATGATTGATTGAATGATTGAATGATTGTTTATTTCTGTAAATAGATCTTTTTATAGACACTTTTACAAGTCATATACATTTTTTTAGTATCTAGTTGACATCGACATTTCCTAACTGACGACCTCTGAGAAGAAATGCCGAAACAAACTCAGAGAATCATGGTCTCTTTTAAAGTCCAAACATGTTATGTCACTAATGAGCAGTATTTAAGTATTATGTTTAATATTATTTTGTTGGGTTTGAATTATTATACATTAAAATTGTTCAAAACACAAATTTTAGAAAATAAAACAAAACTGCTAACCATGACGCTCCACTTTCCCGCCAAAAAGTCCTAACACAATAGTACTCAAAACTGTCACCTCGAGATTCTCTTTTAAAATGTGTGTTTGTATGTGGTTTACAGCTTAAATGATAGTAGACAGAAAAAATTTAAAAAAAAAAGAAAAAAAAAACCCTATGAGGCTGACAGGTCTATTGATCAGGTAAATCCTTATCCCAGCGCCGCAACACATCGAATTCGTGGTTTATACTGCCGCGTAACTACCAAAAGTTTGGTTTCTTCGGTGGTATGTATGTTGCGTTAATTTGTATGGCAAAAATACGTCGCTCAGGGCATGATGATCTCATAAGTCACGTAAACGTATCGATCGATCTCCGTAAGTCTTAAATTTGACGACCCAATTAGTCCAACGGTAGTTAACACTGCCTGCTGTGCTATGTGGTTCGAATCCCGGTAGGGACAAATGTTTGTGTGATAAGCATAAATATTTGTATCCGAGTCATGGATGTATCTATGTATAATATGTATGTATGTATTTACAAAAAAAAAATATATATATGTAGTATATCAACCGACTAGTATCCGTAACACAAACCTCGTTGCTTAGCTCGGAACTAGATGGCGCTGTGTCATAATATCCAGGAATATATATATATATTTCTATACTTTTCATTGTATTGCATACATCATTAAGAATCTCAGGAAAGCATACTTAAATGCTTCATCACCTATCCTTCGAACACGAATATATCTTTTTTATAAGGGTGGCAAACATGTCTGCAGCCCACGTCATGGTCAGTGGTTACCATAGCCTATGAACGTTTGAAACACCAACGCGCGAGTTTCCAATCCACTACGTGGGAAGTTGTTACATATTCCTACCATCAACTATAAGTCTATAACCACACATCCATGCAAAATATGACAGGCAGGACCCACGTTTGATAATCATAAGGACTAACAAATAACAGCACTAACCCCATTAATCCCAATATATACGATAGCTACAGTTTACTCATATAGTATTTACAATAACTATAGCTATGTAAGTATATTAAATGCAAACACCCTTCACCGTTTTCTAAAACCGGTAACCCACATGTGTAAAACAGCTGAAAATTTATTTCGCAACAATAAATAACTTTACACTCCGTTAATTCTTACTTGTTATTTTATAAACAAAACAGCTAGCATACGTAATTTTGTTCTCATGAAAATCGAAAAATAATATTCAGATTACTTTGGTACTTTTTGTGTAGGTCATTGTTGAGACATGGAGAGTTCAGACCCTTTCGTGCCTCAGAGAGCGCGTTAGGTAATTAGTCTCCTGTTTTGGTTATCCGGGTTATCATACATTTGCACCGACATATTAATGTCAGTCCGCACTCGTTAGTGGTCAGAAACGAGAAATCCCTGACAACCAATTCCCAAGAACATCGGCATTGCCCAGAGATTGGGTTACCTAGGTCTGATGGCGATCGCATTGTGTAAAATATTCAGCTCTGTAATGGAAGCTGACTCCTGAGTTGAACTTAAGTGGTGAAAAAGGCTATAATAGTAATATGTACATCTTCAGAAACCAGATAATATTGTAGGTTCAATAGACAGACCATCTAATTACAAATTTTAAATTGAATTTTAAAAACTATTGAGTTTTGGTAGATTATTAGCACAGTATAAATACGGATACACTTTATACTGTGATTATACTGTGTTATTAGCATAAAATAATATAGGTTAGTACTTAATAAGTAAAACAAAAAGAAAAGCTAAATAGTTGTCTGTCAGCGTTGAACTATTTATTGCTAGCATATTATCGTAGGCGTTTTATCTAAAGTGAAAACTTATTATTATATACAATGTAAGTAGGTGCCAACCTACATTCCCTTTCGGTGCATTTACTTATGTGTCTGTGTTCTGAATAATTATATTACATTATGTTTGAGGTGGCGTATTAAGTTTAAAAAGTGCTTTCATTCCATAATTTTTTATGCAAATCATATTCTAAATTGTCAATAAAAGTTGGGGAAATTAATACAAACATCAATTATGATTCATTTATAATCATAAATAAAGCAGTTATATAAGTAATGTAATATTTCATGTGATGATTCCACAGTCATGATAAATACGTTTTATATGCTTTCACTTTTACGAATAAACATTCACAATTTCTAAATCTTAGTTATGTTTTATAATTTTACGTTCAACGTTTGCAAAAAAAAATATGTGCGAGATTCCGCTCCAGTTGCGTTGTTTCACGATAAAGTGGGTAGGCAGATATCACGGACACACAGGCTGCATGAAATGTCTAATAAATGACTATTTATGCAATGCGAGATATCAAACTCATTAACTTGATCTGAATTCGATAATCTATTTAATTTATCTAACGAGAGTATCATCACAATTAATATTTTAATAATACCGCGCTTACCTGTGTATGAATAACGGGGCTACCTACCTATACAAGTTGGATGTATTGCCTTAATTTTGCGTCTTTGTCGCACTCTGTTCTTACACGATGGTGTGAGCGAGATATGTACAACCTCGATTAGCACTCGTGGAATGCGGTGTTGCGTTCGCGCTCGCCAGCTCCGGTCCAGTCATTTCATTCGTCGCCGACAACGTTGTGGTGGCCGCGGCCAGGTATCACTTAAAAACTTAACCGTGTAACCAAAATATGTGTGAAAATTACCGTTTTATGAGTGTTTTTCTGTTATCTATAAGTGAATAATATTGTGACAGTTGTGTTCAACACTTGTGTTATGAAGTTTAGTGAAAGTTGACGGAGGTTTTCAAGGAACTCGGGTGTCTCGTCGCTTATTTACCTGTAAGTTGACTTCTAAGGTGTACGTGTCTGGGTGACGTTGGATTCGCGTTATAGCCTTCTAAACTGCGTATTTTGAAAAAGATCTATTTTAGTCTCATCTCACAATACCTATTCCGTAATATTTATTTATTATTTACAAAAGCTTACCTATTCTTCGTCCAGTTAGAGACTACTTGCTTATCTGTATACAACTATTTGCGACATTTTTTAATTGAGTACTACCTACTTAGTAAATTACAAAATACCTACCTTCGAATTATCCGCTATTGGTAGTGTAACCAATCTTCAGTATTTTTATCGGACACGTCTCGATTTCTAGGACGTCCGGAAGATTCGTCGGAAACAATCGAAACGATTTCCGACTTGTGTCTATAACTCTACAATTACTTATGCCATGCAATTTGTGCTCAGATAATCGATAAACACAATCGTATCATATGAGCTCATACAATTTGCTATTTCCGTAGGACAACTTTTACTGGGGGACCTCTGACCCCGCAAGCCCGGTCGTTGGCCTTGAAACCGAGATTATTAATTTGATATAAATACCGATTTTTAATATTCAAGATTCCTTAATGACGTCACACTGCCGGGTTTATAACAAATAAGTCGTTTCAAAATTGAATGCATAAATCGTTTATCGCACGACCCGCATTCACTTACAATTTTGCAACATTTGAATAATCCTGAGATACCTACCTAGCTAGTAGCTATGTATTTATATATATATATATATTAATTGCTAACGAATGTGGCTGCTTGACAGAATTATGAAGAAATACTAAGAAGGCATCTGGGTAGGTATATTAGCGTTAGATACTTTAAAATGTTTCATAATGAAATGGATATAAAATATATGTTTTTCTGACAAGTAATGATGATTTATGCCTAACCATTAAGTTTTTATTCCTTCTTGAGGTCTACCTACATATATCACATAATTGAGTTTTAACACATAAGCTGGTACCAGGCAACAGTAGCTTTATGTAGATACAAACCTTACAAATTCCCTCTCGCAATTTTGTTCGTCGTCTATTGAGGCCTTTAAATTGTGTAATATTAAATGGTACCTAATTATTTCTGTAAATAGATCTTTCGGGGACACTTTTAAGTCAAGTCACTTAGTTTATATTTTTAGACTACCACTGTGTTGGAAAATCAGAACAGACTTAAAGAATCATGGTCTCAATAAACAAGAATTAAATAGCCAGTAATTTTGACCGAAACCTCAAAAATTTTGATTAAAATTAAGGTTAAGTTACTTACCACAGAATATAATTATATTCCATGGGTTAAGAACCACACGAAAACGGGCCCTTAAACGTTTTATATTTCCATATATTATAGAGTCGCTTTTGATTCCATGTATGAGTAAAGTTTACGACCGGGTTCGTCGTAGTCGTAAGTTAGTAAATGAATAAATTTATATTTTTTTAAACTCCTCGTCATTTCAATATGCATTAATCAGGTATACGCATGTAATACAATGAATTTGGTAGGTAGTTGACGGTAATTAATTTAAAATCTATAAAAATAAACCTACCTAGTTATTTCTTATAACAAGTGCGCTCAATTTGTTATGTATCGACAATCAGTAAAAAACAAATGTAAACACGAAACTTTTATGCACCTCAGAATCGGTTCATCCAAAAATCGTCTGATTAATCGATTTTTATAAATTAAATAGAGGTAGGTGAAATGAAATTTTATTATTTACTTGCATTTTTATTTTTCTTGTTAAGAAATAATGTTATATTATTATATTATAATTAATAAATCCAGGTTATATAGTACATGTGTACCTACAAACAGTAAGAAGATAGATAAATATATCTGTAAACGCAGGGAAGTTTTTATAGTAAAATATTACTTCTCACTGAGTCAGTCACTATACTGCTATAGACACGGATGACGTAAGGTCACGTTTTTCAATTCATTCACGTTTACTTTAAACCCAGTCTTGCGGTTGCAGAATGCTATGAAAAGACAAACGAAACCTGTGACGTTGTGAAGTATAGAGTTCACGGTTTACTGAACATAAACGTAGGCTTTAACAAAATTGAAAGCTTTTCGTAATACTTTTAAAATAAAACAACATTTTTACGAATTTTATCGCAGTATATTGATATTATTTTACCCTGTGTAGACTGTCCAGTCTGTCTGTGTCCATAGAATGTAAGGAATGATCTAAAACACCGGGAGAAAATTATATCAATTATAGCGCGATAAAATCCGTAAAAAGTAGTTCATAAATCATAAAAAAAAGATAGTTTAGTACGTTATCGCTTTTTAACGAAAGAAGTCAAATTTTGCAGCAACCTGATAATGTTAATCCATAGAAAACTGGTCCCTGCTGTTTAGAAAATAAAACAATAAAGTGCGTTCCAAAGAATCCAACTTTCAATTTTGGATTCCAAAGCTTGCATGGATTGTCGACCTGACTGATGGAATGTACGAACTGTCCATACTACTTATAGAACTTACAATATCTCTATTCAATGCTAAACCAAACAAGCTATGCTATGTTTGAGAGGCATGCTTGCGGTGTCTTATGATTTGAAGGTTTCATTTTAATCATAGGCCTACGTTCAGTTTCTAATGAATAATTATACTGTTCATTGTGAGATGTCTTTGACAAAGGCGATGTTGGCCGTGAAGCTATTACTATCGAAACAGTGTCTTGTTAAGTAATTTGTTGTTATTTCTTTTTCGGGAAATTACACTTTCTTTTGCCAGCCAGGTGGTCGTTATATCCATTATTTCCAATTACTGTTAGTCAGAATCTAAATTAAAAAAAAAAAACATTAAAACTACATTACTATTTTGTTCACATTCCTTACATAGGCTTTGTCAAGTGAAGACGTATGAACGTATTAAGTAATTCGGATGTGATCTGTCGTGCTGAACAGTTTGATAGAGAAAGCGTCGCTAGTGCCGAGGCTCGTGATAGACATTGGACGATTCTAACGGATTTCTCCAATACGTTGATGATCTGATGTGTTAACATCTCCTGAATGGGATGCACGCACGCTAACGCTATTAAATGTATTTTTTGAGATTAGAAGATAGATCCCGTTATAAATACTTGATATTAGATATGCCGTGTTAGGAGCAATTTAACTAATTAATCATAGTAAAGAACACGCATTGATGTATTACCAATAAATACTTATTCTAAGTTAATTATAAATATTTATTATTTGGAAAATTCTACGTATTAATTTTCATAAAACAATTAAAATAAAAATACTTTTTTTTACGGAAACTATCGTGGTAGGTTGTTGGACGTGGATGATTTGGTTTGAAACATCGTACGAAATGAAAAATGTAAAAAGTATGTAACTACCTAGTTCTATTTCAATTTAAAAAAAAAAACAAATTTAATTAAGTATGTTTTCTATTAATATACTAATTAAACTACGTTTAAATTCTTTTTCGTGTTTATATACGTAAATGATGATATTGTATAGCATGAATGAGAATCTCGCTCCGTCGTAATTATTAAACGAATGATGTCATCTCCGAGTTTGTTTGTTATTAAATTCTAAATTATTTGTATACCAGGATACAACAATAATCTATCAATTAAGTGGTATTAAAAAATGGTTAAGTAAACGTCTTTTAAATTGCTTTTTATTGACGGCAATGACCTGACGCCCCTTGACCCAAAATGTACACTTATTCTACTTGTGAATATCATATAATATTATGTTATTATGCAAGTATCCGATGACGCAAATACCTTCTGTAGTTATACATAACTTGTATTAAGTTAAGATCTAAGAGTACGGGAGGTCGTTACTACACAAGATGATGACTGAGCATAAATTTGCAAATCACGAAGTGAATACTTATTTATTTGACGGCATTATAAATTTAGTATTGTGATTCATAGACGTTGCTGCAACTTATTGTTTTTTTAAATGTTTAATCTGTGTAGGTACGATAGAAAGCAAAATGATGACGGTTATAGACGACATAAAGATATGAAGAAGTTTCACTTCTTGTTTGTAAATGATTAAAAATAGAAATAGACTTTGACTTAGATATTGGGAAGATGTATAAAATAAATTCTAGTCTGCTTGTTTAGTAATGTAACAAATTTGTAAACATTTAAAGACGAGACGTTCACTATTTCATAAATAATATTCGCAGTCAACATGTACGAACGTTCTACAAGTTTTCTTTATGCACAAAATGTGCTTAAAGCATTACCACATTTGATATCATCAAATAAATAACGAATAATGTAGCTAAAAACGTACGCTACTATTTTTTCTACATTTACGACCAATTTTTGCGAATTGTTTACGAAAATAGTAGAATATCTTACTTACTAAATCTGTGAAGAGTCCGGTAAATAACTAACTTTCCACCTAAAAAGTGAAAACCAAGTGTTTTATATTCTATCAGCATGTCATCAAAAAGCCTCGCGCGAAAACTGGGACATGTCCGGAAAACGCACATTTTATGGCGAACGCATTAGGCTTGCAACACGGCGTACGAACGGACTCACATTAGTGACACATGATGCTAAGGAATGCAGACATTCTGCCATCGTGCAGCCAGTATGTTTGCCTAATTTAGCTTGTTAGAAAACTATGATCTACGACGTAAATATCCACCACTCCTTTTAATCGGAGATAGAATTTATAGAATTCTAATTTCTGCTTAATTTGGTAGCTGTACATAGGCAGTAGGCACCGGCCAAACAAGTTTTGTTTGAATTTCGATCAAGGATAATTCTCGCGAGTTATTTACAAAATTAGAGAGGTAGGTCGTGGTTATCAAAAATGGTAAAATGAGAGAAAACAAAGAGTCGACTATTCATGTATCTAAATTTAACACGAGCGTTTAGTTTCTAGGTACAGCTTACAATGGTGCCTTGTACGAAGTTTGGGTCAATGTCTATAACAATATTTAACTAATAATGTAACACGAATACAAAGATACTAAAGAAAAAAGACGAGCACCAAGAATTCAATGAAGGGAATCTGTAAAGATTTAGAATTTCAAAGCAATAATTTTAATTAGATTTTTTATTATTTGCGATATAGATTACCTAGATAAGTCCGAGAAAAGGTATGATTGCCGTTTGTATCTTAATATTTTTTTAACCAAGATTTTGAAGAACTTTTCCTTCTGCATTATATCATAAAACAAAGCATTCATAAGTTCAGTTTCTTATTGTCAATTCAACCTTCATTCTTGTTCGCTAGGGAGCAAACCAGTCATGTCGTCTAAACAATAAGCGCTAGATACACGTAGGCAGGGCTGGCTGCACATCGGAAGTACATACGTGGGCTGCACGCCGTACTTGGCAAGTACAATCACTCGGAAAATCTACAGATTTATGTCATAAGATTTATTGTTTATGGTATTAAGAAGAAACTGCGAAATGAGGCGTCGATGACAGTTTTAAAATACAGAATTGACGTGTAGGTTTTTTAAAGTTTTCTACTTCTCTAGTCGTTTGCGACCTTAATCCCTCTCAATATAAGAGTAGGCCAGAACCGTGATTTAACTCTGTAATAGGATGATTTTATTATTAGGTATACATATTATAGACAAACCTTTCTCCTTTCTTGAAGAAAAACTGTTTGTTATTCACCAAGTTCGTTTTTTAAAAATAAAAATCAAGTTTTTACTTTTTGAATCCTCTACAGCATCCATGATCGAGGAAAAATAATATCAGTACATATGAAACTAAAAAGAAGGTTCATTTCAATATGTAATATTTGCGTAAGTGAAAGAAATGAATTCATTATTTGTATTACTTCAAAACAAAAGACAAAATCAAAAACAAAATGCTAGATGGGATTGACATTATTTTGAGCGTACCTGCCTATAAATAATTTAGTTCACAAACCGCCTTCTCATTGTCAGTAGGACTGTACCTAAGGAGTCGCCATGGGAAGACAATAGCTTGTATCCTCCATTGCGATTCGAAACGCTGTGCTTGCAGCTGACTTCAAACTTGCCTTGTGCTACTTTTACCTACCTCTGTACTCTGTATATTTTGTATTTCTAGTGTTATACATTGCTTTTGTAAACTAACAATCTTAATTATTATTTGGGTATATCAAACTGGATGACTTGTAAACGAAATATGTATCGTAAAAAGCCTTTATATGTTAGGTTAGATTACAGTGACAATTGTTATTGAAAGCTCTAATATATTTATTATTGAAAAGCATTCCAAAAGGTACATAAGGTTATATTATCATGGATATTAAAGATACGCTACAATACTTTGCAATGTTTCGCTTTTTAAACGTAGTATTTAGCTTTAGTGTTTGGCTTTGCGATGTTTAGCTTGGCCCCAATAAATTGTAAATTCCAACTGAAAGTGAATTGGGAGAATTCAAATTCGAACAGTGTTTAAGGTTTACAATTATTCGCGAATGTCTATTGTCTGTGGCCAGACATTCATGTCCTATTTTCAGTTAGCACGGTATGCTGACGAAATAGCTAATGAGAGAACTTGACCGCGTATAGCTTTCTCGTACGCAGCTTCCATTCTCAATTTCGTCCTAGTTTTTTTTTTCATGGCAAAAGTCCTCAGTTCAAGATGTAGATAGCGTTTACCTATTTTTGCACAGATTATTATTATTATTAAATTCAAGCAATCTCATGAGCATAACTTTTGACAGTTTTGGCTTTTATGATTTTAACCATGAAAGGATGAATGATCTTAGCTTTAACTGTTGCTATAGCAATCTTCACAAGTTCCTTTAAAATGGAAATTAACTAATTATATTGTCAATATTAATAAAATCTTATTATTTTAATGTGAATATAATCTAAAATTAAATTATTGCCAGATTACAATTTTCAGCACATTTCCTTTACAATATCAAGCCGCGGTAGCAAGCTTGTCTCGTACAACGATTTCTAGGTGGCTCGAAGTACGTAGTCTACATATATCTACGTAACAGTTGCGGTGGCCAGTGATTCGGATCGACACGGCTCTGGGTGCCAGTTGACCGGCCAGCCGCGGTCAAGGTGACCATGCACTGTGACCATTGCCTCCACCACGCCAAAGGACGTTGAACGTCTTTCGTTTCTTTTGTTTTATTGCATTATACCCAGATTCGTTTCGCGTTCCACGTTTAAATGACGTAGAATTAATTGAATGAATTTGAAACGTCATTGTGTGATTGAAAACCTCTTTTAAGAGAGGTAGAGGTAGGGCATAGCGAGATTTCTCGTTCAAATAGGGCTGTCCGACTGGGGAATTACCTCCGCCTTACAGAAGACCGCAGTGCAGCAATAGTTGATTCTGCGAATAAGTAAGGTTGCTAGAGCTCGTTAGGGAAGTGACTATTCTGCTATTTTAATAAACGTGAAAGTGAAAAAGTTTCTGTAGGGTCGGCAGGTTTTCCAAACGTCCACAGGCTACGGTAACTGCGTACCATCAGGCGGGTCGTAAGCTTGGTTACCCTCATGGTATCTAAAAACACCTCTTGTCTTGATACGTAGAACTGGCTATGGGCGGTATGAGGTGTATTGAATTGAAATTGCTCAAGCGATTTTATGTCTGGTCTTAAAGGTTGAATAATGCATAAACAGTAGCCAGCCCATCGCCTGAGGCAATGTTTCCCTTCGTCAAGGCTTTTTTGCAGTTCTGGAAGTGGAAATAAAAACTTGTTCCTTTGCTTAGCGAATAGTAATATTATTGCTGTTTTATTCCTTGACAATTTTGAACGGTGCAGCTCTCTGTTGAAATTATTATTAGTTTATTCTTACCGCTACTCGTCGGCTTATGAACTTTTGACTTTAATTTCCAGATCCACAATTATTACTTCGGTTGTTCTATGACATTTGCAGTATTGCTTCCAAATATGATACCTTAAAACTTAAAATAACGGCAAACTGTGACTGCATCAATAATCCTCAATCCCAAACCTTCAGGGACAGGCGGTATATTTTTTTACGCAGGTCTTGAACTAGATCATGTTAAATCGAAAGTACAGTAATGTTAGAAAACAAGTTGTATTTTTTTGTTTCACCTCATTTCGTTGATAAGGTTAAATAGCTTGTTCAATTACTTCATGCGTTCAGGTGTCCGCTGATTGACTGTCAGAAGGTAGCAAAAACTATGTCTCATAGTTAGACGGGCGATAGTCACCGTTAGCTACACGTCACACCTCACTGTTTCTAAGCATGGCAACCTGTAAACAGTCATTATTTTACCTAGCTATTTGGGTAATAGGTACGGTTTGTACAACAAACTATGGATAATAATCAAAGTGGACTGTAAAGTGAAAAAAATCGAGTTCAACCCCAAGGCACTAATGATTTTTGTAAGTATTGCGCGTTATTCATTAATGGTTAAGGCAATCACTATGAAAGCGTATGAACCTTCTATTGAAGACTACCAACCTGATGTAAGCTAATAAGATTGGCTATGGCCTTTTTCCAACATTTGCAACTCGGCAATGAATAGATTTTTAAATTTACATTCTATAATCAGAAGTATATTCTGCGTTATGACTAAGTCAGTTGTAAGCCGACTTTACACGCAATGACATCTGGATTTAGCACAACAAAAAGTTACAATAAAAGGTATTTTTTATCACGTTCGTGTACGATAATATCAAACGGATCATCCTACTCAGTCGTCTGGCAGATTCAATCAGATTGTTACGGTACAATGATCGTAACACTTAACGATATTTCTATAGCCACATTGTCTAATCTTATTAAATCCCCAGAGGCCAAAAGCGATACTAGTTTTCTCACCAAGACAAGTAAAGAGAATTTTAACAAAGATGATTATTTTGAACCGGTTTTTTTCTTGAGATTATTATGTGGCCCCAATCTTAGTCCTGTTTGCACCACACCCAATTAAACGCGAGAGTGATTATTAATTCTTGGGATTTTTAAAATATTTCTATAGTATGCTAATGATGTCGACCGTACCAGTGGAACTGGAAGCAAATTATGTCAGCGTACTGTTACGCAGTTACCAGTTGGTAAAAAAACTGCGGTTGTCGTTGGAGACAAGTCAATGGAGTTATTAGCCATCGCTGTGTGACACGAAATCGGGTCAAGTGGCTAACACTACAGTCATGATATGATCTGCAGACGAACGACGTACTGCAACGCATTTAAGAAGTCTTAACAGGAATGGTGCGAAATCTGGACACTGAAATTGAAGATGATTAGAATCTCAATATTATGATATGTAGTTCTACAAGCAGAGCTTTTATTCACTTTATTTAATGAAATTCAACGTATAAGTTTGACATTAAAAGTAAAGAAAGGTCTGCTCCTATTGACCCTTCGTCTTAAATACATCAGAAGTGAAACTGACCTTTAAGAAGTTGCATAATTGGTTAAAGGTATGTTAAAGGTGCGGTGTGATAAAAACATGTGCTTGCAAGACAGATGCTACTCATAAGACAGCTAATGAAGCTTATTCATATACTTAATTAGTAATAATTGATAAAACACACTTTCTACCAAATAAAAAAAATAAGATTGCGCGTATGTATTAGAAAGACAATATAAATTCAGTAATTTGCCATTGAAATCAATCATGAATTAATTAGTTAATACGATTGCTTAAAATATGTATTCAATGAATAAACAAAATAAAACAGCTAGAGATGAGGACACAGATTATAAAATTTAACAAGATACCGATGAGAACAAAAATGTCAATGAAGTCGCCATCATTGTTGGTTGCCGCGGACGTAAGAAGGAAAAAGTTGAATGGAGCACTTAGTATTAAGACGAAACCGCCGTGGAAAGCGGCAGGTGCGGCTCATACACGTGCCGCCAATATTTGCGCGCGCGCATGCCGTTCTCGATCACCATCCTTAATTATACAGCGACGCAACTAAACTTTTTGTTTGCACACTGTCAACCTTCATGCTTTCTCTGTTGATGGAAAAGAAACAGCGCGTTCGAGTCCAAGATTTGACTTGACATGACTTCAAAACCAAAATCCAAAGTACTCGGAAGTTTTGTTTTGAAGCTCGATTTGATGCTGTCCAAAAATGGCAGTTACTACCTATTGATACCTGAAGAGATTTACCAAATATCCCTCTTAATAAATCCGAAATAAACATTATGAATAATTAAGATATTCTTGATTTTATTTATTTTTAAAAGAAAATTCTTTAGATAGTCCCAATCGGCTGTACATTAACTATCGATTGGACAGATGATTAAACAATCAATGACTTACGTCAAGTCTTTCAAGCCAAGTGTAATTCGAAATGATCGCCATAATTGAACTACTAGCATTTTATTGAACGTCTGTCTATACTGCTAGACGTAATGACGTCGTTATAATATAATAGGGAAATGGTTACGCAGTTAGCGACCGACAGTTAGAAAGTCTCGTGAACATCTGGCGTAATTTTCTAATTCTGCCGACTAGTTTTTGTTACCATATAGCAGCTACCTTTTTGATGTTTTAATTCTACTTAACTTACTGAATTTTACACTCGATCTAATTAATCCCATAGGGTTTCTGGACTGATTCGCTGATTATCGCTGACTCCGTCCGAGCAGACGATTTAATGTATAGAAGTTTGCTTTCGTCCGTCTTCTTAATTTAAATATTTATACATCAACCGTAGTCGTCAACAGATTATAAATTATTAAATAAATAATCGAAACTGAACAAGAACGTAATTACGACTATATAAACCTTATCGGTCCAATATAGATCCCTACACCACACCTCAACATTTTCGCAGATTTCACCATTCGACAATATTTCCTCAGCCCATGTATCACGAAAAAAGCGAGTGTTAAAGGTCAGTTACTCAATAAAAGTAGTTGTTGGCCCGTATGTAGTCGGGTGATGTAGCAATCTGTCATGTAACGGTATCGGAGGGCGCGCCAAACACAACTTTCTTCGGCACTTGCCGACATGTCTCATTCGCTTCACGGAAGCACAAGAAAGTATACGGATGTGTGCGCAGTACGTATGAGAAATGTCGATTGTTTGTGGTATATTATACTCATCTATGGAACCAATATATACCTACTATCAATACTTTTTGCTTCGACGTAAAAAACATTTGATAACTTAATTCGATTTTAATTAAGCGTTTGACACAAAAACACTTAATATTTTCCATCGTTTATAAAAATATTAAGTCTAAGTAGTTTTATCTATAAACAAAGGTTATCAGGTTATGTAATGCTGAATAATCGAATACGAGATTTGATGTAGTTGAGAGTTTTGTTGAAAGTGTCAAAATGGGATGGATTGCTATTGTTGCATAAACACAGTCGCATACACGTATCAACACTTTCTTGTAATGGGGATTTTCTATCACTTCTGAACAATGGGCAATAAGGAATAGTTTTTGTGTTTATGGGTTTACGTAAGCAATGACTTCCGAGTTTCCGAGCTTGTAGTAGTAGGGCTATAACTCTTATCATTGTGTCATATATGTGTATGTAGATTAATCCGTAGAGATTTGTAAATTGAACTTAAAATCTTATGCCGCTTGCACACAAGGCAAATAATCGAGACAATCCGTTTAAGCGGTTGAGCTTGCTAAATAATACTGGTTACGTATTGGATAACTACCCTTCTCTATTGTGCTGAAAATAGCGACCTCGATGGTTTCTGTACAGTAAACATCACATGGTCTGCCCTACCGCAGTAAGCCGGTAGACTTTTGGAGCCTACTGAATCCAGATATTAAATAAGGAAATCTTTGATTCAATTAATCATTTGACCAATTTGTGCTATTGTTAGACATTTTATTCCTTTAACTATACCTATCAAAGACATTGTGATTGCTGAGAAAAAGATTTAATCTCTAGATTTTGTATTTTTTTCATCACGTTCTCACACTTGAGATTGACCCTGTCCCATTTTGACTTGCTTATTGCGCATGACTTGTTCTATGATAGCTGTAAATAGTGCTAAAATATTGTGTAACTTAAAAGTCATCTCTTGTCACAGGATTCCATTAAAGATATTGCTTCTATAGAAAGTTCTGTAACACGATTTATAGGCTTACCGCTATCCTACCTGATGTTAAGTTAAGCAACGATGTGATTTCCGATGAAACTAGCCTCAAAGTAAGCTATAATATTGCAGTTGTGACTGCCCAGGATATAACTAAGGCAAGGAAATTCTAAGAATTACAAGAAAATGTAAATAAAGATGCTATAACAACTGAAGACTATACCAGATTCATGCAAGGGGTACACCCCCTAGTCTAGCAACTTTACGCCTTATATTCTTATAGGCTTTTAAGCCCATTTCATATAAAAACTTCATTAAATCAAAGATTATCATAATTATTACACCTAGTATTCTTTATAAGCTATGCTCGGTGATTTTTTAATGCGTTTTATTTTCTCTCCGGCAATTTCTTTGAACATTGTAGTTGCATGATCTGTCTGTTTGTTTCAATTTTCGCTAATTCTTTGTTGACATTTAAAAATCTCTTTTTGTGACTAATATAATTAAACGTACGTTATTATTGTTTCAATTTACACTATTTATAGCTGCATGATACCAATCAGTGCGGAACATCAGCAACAATTCAATCAATCCTACAAATCGCAACGTATTGCACTTCATTATGTCTTGTTTATCTCATATTTCTTGATCTTTATGTAGATGCTGACATATATTGTCATGCAACCCTCCGACATCAAACATTTCTTAAGCTCCATACATCTGGATTTATTATTGACTGATTTATTACTAATTGAAACTTTCGTACCAGCTGGTTGATTTATATCTCGATCAATATAAATGTTGACTCGATAAAATACAATATTGAACGCGTATATAGCATAGCACCCCTATAAGCTCAATGGCATGCTTCTACCGCAACACTCGACGCCTCATTTTGCATCACCATTATAAAACTACAATGCGAAGAGTCTCCAATTAGTCATTGTCTTGACTTCGTTGACTTCTAAACTTGATCGTCCATATTATCTTGACCTTACCCGTTCATTGTCACGCTTCGGTTCTTTCATTTCAATTAAGTTATTCTATTACTTATTGTAGGTCTTAGGTTATTGGTTGTTTTGCAGCTGTTATAAGAACCTTATTATTCTTGGAATTGAGTTTATTTTTGTTGTTTACAGTTTTTGTAGTGAAGTGTTGTTGCTCCTACGACATTTGACTCTCAATGCGCCATTGTGTGGTGTTGAGGTTAAAGTATCGTATCTTACGTGTTCATCCCACAGCCTATTGTTTTGTCGTGTACACATTTTACACCTACGCGGCGCATGCGCAAAATTACACAATTAATTTTATTACTGGCCCTTTCACAAACCTTCACTTCACTATTAAAGAATTAATTGCTTGAGCACTCTTACGAAAGCGAACTTAATTTATTTTCTAATGTTGACATGTCTAGAGCATTCTAACATAACTATAATATGCGTAATTGGGTTCTACTTTAATGTCTTGATCAAAAATGATAAAAAGTGAAAAACAAATCTCAGTCAAACACGTTTTAAAATTCGAACCAAGATGTAGGTTAAGGTTAAATACTTTAGGAAATTAGATAAGTTCTAAATACACACAAAGTAACCCCTACAGTTAACCAGTTTTGTTTAATAAGATTAGTGAAATATCGTTAAACACAAACTGGATCGGCATTACGGCAGGTCATTACAATGCTCATTACCCTGCTTATTTCACAAGAAATAATTTTGCAATAATTGTATACGATTGATATGCTGCTGTACCGGTTGGGGCACATTAGCTTTGACCGGAGTGACTTGAAAGTTATGAAATTAGTCGCACGGGAGTTGTACTGTGTGCTACTGATCAATTTGTTTGATATCATTACTGTCCTTGCTTGGTTTACTTTCATTACCAGTTGTATTTATTAGCAAAAGGGCTGAGACATGATTCTTGCAGGGTAAGAATATTTTATATTACAAAACATCTGGATCACGGACGGCCAAGTAAGAGACAAATTATTATCACTTCACAAAACATATCGACGAAACCTGCATGACTGATAAATTTTCTCGCAGTCTCTCAACCGAATAGGTGACTCGTGTCATAGCTGTATATAAAACAGCATTTTATATTAGTCACTCGATAAATCTATTAATTGTGAACTCCATATACGTGGGTCCAAATCCATTGATCAGAAACAAGTCTGCAATCGATATTTATTAATATCAACAGGAAAGCGATGCAATGGTTATAGTATCAAAGTAGTAGCTTCAAATTTAAACTCTAGCTATCTTCTCCTAGTCATTGGTGCATATGTTATATACGGGGTATCGCTACATTTGCAGCGAACTCAACTATACGCTGTGCAAAACCAGTTTTTGTCAAGTCAGCCGTCAGCCCTGAAGGCATGGATGCATGACAGCGCCCTGTCCCGTGATAAAACATTATCGTAACGTTTTCACGCTTCTCGCGTCACAATTGTCGACATACCAAATTATTCAATTACAAAACTGACAAATTGGTTCATTTGGAAAATAGCTCACTGTCCAAGGTTAAGTGCTAGTGCGTTAAGTCAATGGTACTTTTGGTTTACTGGTGCAAGCTACGACTTTTACTTTGCGATGGGTGATTGACTTGTATTGCGTAAGTGTTTGGGAAATTATGATAATACTAGCTTTTGCCCGTGACTATGTCTGAGAAAATGTGATACGATACGATGACCTTATACCTTCCTTATATGTCCTTCCCCAGGACTCAGCGGTTAAAGCTTAAAGAGGTAACAGGCAGACATATAGACATACTTTCAAATTTATAATTATTAGTATGGATATAGGCATTTATAAAGTCTATAATATGGTTGATCTTATTATGTTATAAATGTATGTATCTAAAAAAACGTTTATACCTTATCCTTGCCATCAAATGATCAAACAATAGACCATGCCAACGTGAGATCATTTAAACTTAACAATAATTGTAACTCCCAAAAAACACCTTAGACGGTTCAAAATTATGCATTGAGTTTTAAAAAATGTAAACATATAGTTCCTTTCACCGATTTCGTAGTTCTTGCTTCAATTATTCAATTCGATTCGGATATTGCAACATGGAATCAACATCATATTCGATTTGAAAACATTCTCAAAGGAAACACTAGCGTTTTTTGTCTTTTGCTACACACGTTTGACATTGACAGATGGACACTTGAATGATAACACGCAAATTTTGGTCTAGGGGATTTAGCGGACAATATACTACTAATATTGCCTTTTATTATCATTTTAATGAAATCTCACTTGCGCTTGCAAAAACTAGTTATTTTCTATTAATAATTGTGACTTCCTTCCCCCACTGCATGTGTATGTACTATTGTTCTACTGACACCGATGCGCGGGCGCAAGTCTGTCTCTGGCCTCGATCCCACACTAAAGCATCGCTTATGTAATCAAATAAAATCAGATACGCCACGTTTAACAATGAATTATGTTGCACTTCTTTAATTATTTTTTACAGAAGTGTATCGTGATATTGAAATTATGCAACTGTTTACCCACGCAGAATGGACGTAACCATTTCTTTTAACGCGGAATTTATTGTTAATGATTTATTTTAGTTAAATTTAATGGGGACATGGAATCACTTTACGAAAAAGATTGAGTGTTGTGACTGGGAACGATAACCAGGTTAATTTGTTTAATTCGATAGTACATAATTGAAAAGTATGTCATTGGAAAATAGTAACAATCTTTTTGGCAGTATAAAATCTCACTACACTTTATAAACTAACGTTTTTAACATCGAGGTACTTGCCTAATAATAAAAAAAAACAATCAAGTGCATTTTTTTTACTATTGTTTACCTAATTAACAGAAATAAAATGATTGATGTGGGGCGGGCCTTACCGAATATTATTATACTTTAAATTACGTACCAATTAAGTCTGAGATAATTGCTACTTTCATACAAAATATTTTTAATTACAGAAAGATGCATAAAAAAGCATCTGTTGTGTTAGTTTTTCGAGTAATTTAGAGTAATCAGAAAACAATGCGATACGAATTTGTCATAGATCATTCAAGCGTAAGACAGACGGAATGTACGTACGATATTAAGATGTTTTATGTCCGAGGTGCAATTGCAATTCTCTAAAATCATACATTGTAGTTGTGACAACTATAATCTGTTCTATAATTATACTTTCGCTACAAACAGAATATATGTATTAAAATATAATTTTATAAATATGCAACTCCTTTTTTGTCCATAACTAGCTGAACTGGTAGCGTACAGGCGTACCGTCATTTTCTTTTCGCGAATATTTTCGAAAATTGTCTTTTATACATATCGGATCGGATTGCAATTTGGTGCAGTCGATCGGAAGCTATGCGCGTACATAGATTACGGTCATTCATTTTTATTTACCCTATAGATGTATATTAACTAATATACAATCTATGTGATGGAGCTATGTACCAATAAACTAAGTTTCTTCGTACATTGGTAGAATAAAATCGTGATTCCTGAACACGTGCAGGTGATTAAAGGTGATTTCATTCTAATTAATGCCAGTGGTAAACTACAAAGTCAAATAATTACTGAGAAAAATGCAGCTTAGTTAGTCTGAAGGTGAAGGCTGACTGATTATGTCGACGGTTACGGAAATACTAACAAAAGAATAAATACCAACACGATTTTTAAATAAAAAAAAAACAAAGGTTACTCTAAGGAAATAATAAATTGGGTTAGATTTAAAACATAATTATATATTATGAACAAATTTAATGAATTTCGATTTATTGGGCAAATTGTTCAAAATGTTGCCGTTGTTTTAACAATAAATTTTCTATGGCGTTTGTAGGTAATTAGGTCTCTGATAATTTAATAAGTGCTTATATAATAATCTATCGTTTTCTCATACTTTAAGGCTTTATGTACACTAGAAAGAATACAATTCCAAAAAATAAAAACTCCTAAAAATCATATCAATAATATTTTAGTCAAATTGCTCTTCTAAATGACAGTATTCAACAACATTTATCTGATAAGTCGAATGGATTCCTAAAACAATGCTGAGTTGAGAAAGATATAAATCAAGTAAAATCTAAAGTAAGTAGGTACTTATCTATCAAAAAGGTCTCACTACATTGTCTTTTGTCAACTTTGACATTTCACGATTCCATTTTGACATTTTATGTCGATCTCGCTAGTTTGAATTAATATAAAAGTCGATTAACCGTGTTAGTGATGTAACGTAACGCAATCTTCGTAATGCTTTACGTCAACTATGCGATAACCGCCACTAATTACGGTTAAGTTGAGCAACACTTAAGTAGACGAATAAAAATTTCGCATGCACCAATTAGTGGAACCGTCCATTGATGTTACCTGCTGTTGATGATTCATTTAGACTTAAGGTATGATTCTTAAAAACATGCCAGTAAATCTAGATCACTAAAAATAACCTTAAAAAAATAATTATTAGGCATTAATTACCCGCGATTTCTTAAAGATATAAGTGTATTTAGAAAACACAAAGTTACGGTAGAAATACAAAAAAAACTACCAAATAAGTTCGATACAAACATGCTCAAACGATGGCGACGTGTCACAATTTATTTAAGCTAGCCGTAACGGGACCGCATTGCTTGAGGCCAAAACATGTTCATGCCGTCCAATTCGCTTGTCTCGTTCACAATAAACTGTCGAACACAAAAATAGGAAATTGTCTATGACCACAATGATTGCTAACGAAAGTGAAGAAAGTAAATTTAAAAATGATACCTACGTACGTATAGAAATGTATGAAATTGTTATTTTGCTAGTGAATCTTGAAAATAAAACGTATTTAGTTTACAACTGCGCAAGTCATTTGTCAGGAAATAATTTTCTTGCCATAGCAAAAAGAAAACTTATGTTTGTCAGCAAACTCATATTATGAATGAATTTAAAATGTTCCCAAGCCTATATTATTAAATTTGTTTGGGGATATTTAACCGACCAGATAAATCGGGACAGATGTCTTATCTCAGAACGTTTAATCACCTTTTTACTGGTTACAATGTCGTCTCTTTTGCATTTAGTAACAGTAGTCTAATAGGCTTGTACTACATAGTTTAGATTAAGATTTCATGAACTGAAGTTAAGTGTATAAAAACCAGGTACTTATTATTCAAAATTTTACGTGCACAGATTGCACAAAACAGATTATAATGTAAGTAAGAACTTACTAAGTAAAGTAGGTAGGTCATGGCATTCTATAAAAAAAAATAAGTTGTCAAAAATTAATTCTACGTTTTCGTGCTACACCTGTTACATATCGCCTAATAATACATTAGTTGACAATCCTAATAAATCATTTTAATGTTTTGATAATAATAATTATTATTAATTAAATCATTATTATTCCAGAAAATTATGTTACGGCAATAAACTATATAACTCTTTATCATTTCGACTTCTTTGGGCACTTTTTTAAATGTACTCCATCTGAGCAGTATATTCACGTAACAATTGCAAAAAGTAATTTACAATTACCTCCACGATGGTAATAAACAGCAATGTGAATATGCAAGCAAATTACTAGCCTGCCCTTTATGCCCAGTCTGCCTATAGCCGTTATGAATTATTGTCCTCAGTCCCACACGCCATTAGTATTTAACTTTCTACTTTCCGTTACTACCATTGCAAATCATTATTACTCTTCCATCATTTAATTCGACCTGTCCGACCTGCGTTGCTCTATGATTTCCATAGATAATTTAATGAATACTTTTTGCACTACGTCAAATACTGTTTATAAACTGTTAGCTAAAAAATACTTCCTGTTCAAGGTTATGGTCAATTGTGCCTTATATCATCTTGTTCTTGAACTTTGTAAACATTAAAACCTACGTGACTTATATATTTATGTAGATAGTACAACATGATATGAATACTGTATTCATTTTAGAAATCTTGATGTTTTATCTTTTTTTATTTTTTTTGACTAGTCTAGGAGTCTACACTTAACAGTAATTCATAAAACTTGAATAAAATTGTTTAAATAGCTTTTTGCACTTCTGCATTGTTGAATACAGAAAATTTGATAAAACTCTTCGACATCGCGATTTTAAATTGTAATTTCTTCTTTTGACTTCGAACCGACTGTTTTTACAACTAATTTTACACGGACAGTATAAATATAAATAATGTTTTATTTTATTATATTTGCGAAATCCATAGTTGTGTTTTGTATTCTGCACTTCTATAACCTTTTATAAAGTCTCACCATACGCAATAATCTTAAAATGGGGCACATCGTTTTCTCTTTACGCATTAGTATGTAGATTATTCGTACATTGGTAAAAAAAATAAGTAGGTATATAGGAACCACAGTGCTACTAACTATTTAAAATAATGTTATAAGTTATACTAAAAATCTAATTCTCATTGACAATCAAAATATAAAAAACAAGAATATAAATGATCACAACTTAGTTTTGTTTCTCATGTCAGTTGCATCATTAAACAATTTGAACTCTCACATAAATTATAAATCTTACTTAACCTAACCGTGGCATTCTACAGCACACTTAACTTGCATTGAGTTCGCCTATTAATTATTTACACGACACCTGAGATCAACTTATGGACACAACGAACGTGCGTGTAGAAAGCCTTACCTCTAGAGGTCGATGCGAACCCAGAATACACAACACTGCAATAACCCGACCAAAATCAAACGCACCATAACCTAACAACGTTACAGTTGACAACGCACCATCTAAAATTGATCAGGTTATACATATTGGTATGCATCACAGGCGGGTTCGGTTCCACGTCTTCGGCAGACGGAAGTGACTCTCGGACCATTGTTTCCCGGATCCAATGAACTTTTTTTGGGTCGCCATGGGTGCGTTTGAAATGTTATGCCGACGAGAATAACATTAGAAATGCTTATGTTAATATGTTGAATCAGCTGGCAATGATGTCTGGTTTGGGGAGAAAGGGGTTCTGAACACTTGTGACGCATTTGAGAGAAAATATTCACATCACAATAAATTGGTATCATATAAATGGTGATGGAAGTGAGTTTGAAAGTCCAATGCAATAATTATTAGAGAAAATGTATTGCAAAGCGAAGATACGAAAGATAAAGCTAAATTATGGCTTTGAATAATTCAAATTGTAAACAAGAAGAAATGGAGAATGAAAGATCGAGAGAATGGATAACATAACGAAATTATGAATTCAGAAACTTTGGCAACTTCCAACTTCTAAGATGCCAATCAAAACTGCTGTATGAATGTATAGAGGTAGAGGTATTTCATTTACCTATTAACTTCAATAGTAGCCAACTACTCAGTAACAATATACAATAATACCCATATCTATGACAAAATCAACTGTATTATCACGTAACAGCTTCATCAAACGGGTTTCTTCTTTAGCGTTGTCTTGTAAGTAATCTTTCTAAATAATGAATAATCATTTTCCCTTTTGAACCAAAACTTTTTTACATTTGCGTTTTCTTCCATCGCAAGGTAACTGAGTTCACATATAATATGGTACTAATGTACTTAATGGCATCAGCATATCAAGTGAAGCTCACAGAAAGTGAAAATAATTACCGATGGAGAGATATGACCACCAGATACCCGTTATGAGTATAAAAATACACGTTTAGATTTCTAGATAATTAGGTTTTACGATTTTTAATGTAGTATATATCAAAAGATTATTAATATAGAAGATGGTTATTAGTAATTAAACAATAAATGCTCGTAAAAACGAATGCGTTATAACTATTAGATATAATGGTAGTACTTTCGTCATGCTTTCAAGAAAATCGAATAGCACATTAAATTTCTGCGTTTGCTTTCTGTATAATTATTTATGCTGAAAGCTGCAATAGCCTGGTTTGACCAGTGGACTGAGAAGTTAAAGTTGAGAGTTCGATATAACTTAATATTTCTCAAACGAATGGAGACTCGTGCCCAGCAGTGGGACAATAATTGCGTTTATGATGATAATTATCATCATAAAATCAATTATTTCGTGTTAAGAATCTCTGATGTGATAAACAGTTTGTTCTGTCAAATTATTAATTTAGCTGAGAATATTTATTGTACTTTTTCAGTGTCCAATGTTTACTTGAGTGGAAAAATTCTCGAATGTGAAGAAAAACTGAATACAGTTTTCTTCACATAGTTTAGCGTTAGTTTTGAATGAGTCATTGAAGGATTAACAAAGAAATATCGGTAACTAAGAAACACTATGGATTTCCGAAAGTCACGCCTGACATACATCTAAGTGTGATAATATGGTCTATAACTGAACTCTGCCATGTTCTGTTGTGGCAGATTGTGGTTGTATTGACGCGACAAATAGATAAAACAATCCTTGAAGCGGGTTGTATTACATTTCGTGACAAAATTTGATCTTAAGTGTAGAACTTTTTGAGTTTTTAAATCTTACATAAAACATTTTTTTTTTGTATATAGATAATTTAGAATCAATAAAAATAAAAAGCAAAACTAAACAAACTATAAAAAAGAACCTGTTAGCACTTAAATCATTGATTATCAATCACACTATTCATTCTAAACGACTTTTACGCGCGAAGCAATGAACGATGTTTAATGAAAATATTGATCGCAAAAAGTTTACAGTAATTTATCGATTAAAAATAATAAGTCTAAAAATCAAGCAATAAATCTTCAGAACGATCGATTCAATTACATATTCTTAGATTTATATGACATAAAGAGCTCTGTTTTCTCTTAATCTAGTTAATTCTACCAATAAAGTTTGTTACGACGCTTGTCTTATCAAGGACTAACATTACATTTACAATCGTTAATTAAACGTAAATAAATTAAATATACATGTCTTAAGGATTCTTTGAAAATAGTAAGGCAATCTAACAAGCGTTATAAATAGAGTGTACTGTAGAGTATGGCAATTAGGCAACAAAACCACTCAAGTACTTTTCAATCATCATCAATCCATTTACTTTCCCAATGTTGGGCACGGGTGTCTGTCTTCTCATTTGAGAGAGATCAGACTATAGTCTACCACGCTAGCTTAGCTCTGGTTGGAGACTTCACACGGCTTCGAGAAAATCTCTCCGCATGCAGGTTTTGAGAATGTGATAAATATGCAAATAACTTCGAACGTGGTTTGTTTTGCTTGGGTTTCAAACCTTTAACATGTCCACTGGTTACACCAATAGGCCACAGCTGTTTTCAAATAAGCATATTTTATTATTTAGTACATTGTATACAATGCAATAGTCTGAGGCTGATATTATTAGTGCTGACAAAACATAACACAATTATCGCCTTTAATCTCTGAATAAATCGTGTAAGTACATTTGTACATTATGCATTTATGCAGGCTTAAGAAAATATTGGATATGTACTTTATTGGAAACTCTACCACTACTTTTTAAGTACGAGTTCATTTATCCAGACTTTTGGAATATTTTCCTTGAGATATTCTATTGTATTGGTATTTAATACATTATATTACACGGGAGTTAACGCGAATTTACCTTTTAAATGCTGCACTTTAATGCTTTTAAATGCTGCACTGATCGTGGTCACAAGCAAACTGAAGTGCGACCACGATCAGTGGATTTAAAAGGTAAATTCGCGTTAATTCCCGTGTAATATAATGTATTATAATGCAACGCGAAAGTTTAAAAGTTATTATGTATTGGTATTTCTTGTTTATCTTTCGCTTCATTTAAATTCTCTCGAAATAGCCTAACGTAAATGCGGACATATTTACCCTACGTTAGGATTGTTTTTCTTCTCGAAGTGCTGTATAAATAGTATTTATTTGCCTGGAATGCTACAAGGTTCTACTTTGGGCCCTGTATGCCTTCCCCATAATAGACATAGACTGACGTACTTTGTTGTAGAATCTAGAATCTTTGAAATATCTTTATCGGCGCAAACGTGACTTATTTTAATTTTCACTATTTATGCTACTAGATTACATGTGCGATAAGTGACAATGTTACTGGAATATTTGTTAATCAAGATTGCATGCTTTAATATTGATGTTGCATACAATTCTGGGGTAATATGTATGTATATAACGAGGGTGTTTAGTAGGGTCAGACAAGTTCAAAATGCATCGGAGACCGATGGAGGTGCCTACAAAAATGATTCTCCTACTGTTATTAGCGGTTGTCCAGGTAAGCTCATAGATATTGCATTATCATTGGCTAGATTAAAATATATTCTTTTTATTATTGTTTAATGTTACGTACCTGAGTTTTATCAGATTTAAAATATAATTTGTTTTGCAGCACGCAGTAAATGCCCAGTACTACGCATCACCATACGCACCATCACCAGCGTTTGCACCAGCGAGTCCGTACATCTCGCAGGCCCCAGCATGCGCCTGTTGTGCCCCTCCACTAAACATCCCAGCGCCTCCAGCCTGCCCAGTTTACGTCACGATACCATCACCACCACCAATATGCGTCCAACCTCCTCCTCTACCTCCCATGATGATAGAACTTCCTGCTCCTCCTCCAATGACTATCACTCCTCCACCATCACCTCCTATGATGGTAAATCCTCCGCCGCCACCACCAATGACAATAACTCCCCCAGCTATTCCCCCGATCTGCGTGACTCCTCCTCCCCCACCTCCCATGTGTGTGAACCCACCTTGTCCACCACCTATGTACGTTAACCCTCCGATGCCAGCAGCAATTTTAGTGGACCTGCCCTTGCCACCACCGATTCTGATTGAATTGCCTCCTCCCCCACCGATAGTAGTGCAACCGCCGCCGCTAGGACAGATCATGATTCAGCCACCTGCTCTGCCAGCGATGCCAGTGCAGCCGCCTCCACTGCCACCAATGATGGTGCAGCCGCCACCGTCACCGCCAATGGTGATTGAGCTGCCTTCACCAGCGCCAATCACTGTGCAGCCGCCGTGCCCGCCGCCGATGTGCGTGCAGTCGCCTCCTCCGGCACCGATCAGCGTGCAGCCGCCTCCTTTACCTCCAGTCATGGTGCAGCCTCCTCAACCGCCTTCCATGTGCATTCAGCCACCTCCGCTCGAACCTTTCTGCGTGCAGCCCCCTCCGCCGGCCCCTATCTGCTTCCAGCCAGCTCCCATGTGCAGTTGTGGACCTTCACCTATTTATCTGTGACAGTTCAAGTAGGCTGAAATTGTAGAATTGTTATAAAAGGTATTTGTTAATGTTATGTTTCCAATAGTATTTAATTAAAACTATAAACGCCAAGCCTGATAAATAAAGACTTAAGTGTAAACTGTTTTTTATTAAACTTTAAATTACTCGTGTTTACCTGCATTTGATGACGTGAATGGTTGATGTGATTAACGCGTATACCTCTGCAACGCAATTAAATCTAGACGATTTATAACTCTTATATGTATAATCAGATGAATGATGGTAGGAAACCAAACAGAATACATATTAAAATGAACTTAATTGACACTTAAAAATATTAGATTCAAGTATGTTTTGTAATTTCTACTATTATTGTAGCGTTATGGAACTATAAGATATACGTAAATATTTTGTAATATCGTTTCATTTACAATTAATTTAAAGCAACAACTTCAAATATCTCGAACCGGACAAGAATATGTAGTAGGAACAGGAACGTAGAAAAATCTTACTTTCATTGGACTTCTCTAAAATATATTACAATTTTGTTGGTATATTATAGTAACGCTTAATTGTACAGCTAGTCTTTAAACGTTATTAAAGTAACGTAAACGTATTTTTTTGTTTATGAATGTAGACAGAGGTGGCAATCAAACTTACAGCCCACCTGATTGTAAGCGGTTACCGTAGCCTATAGACGCTGCAACACCGCAGTCCGGAGGTGGCACTCGCGTTTTGCCGACCCTGTAGAAACCTTGAGGTTTCTTAAAATAGGGAGTTACTAAAATGACAGCAAACGGAATTCCCATTCTATCGGAATAGTCACTCCTCCAACAAGCTCTGGTAACCTTACTCACTCGCAGAAACACAGTTATTGTTGTTTCACTGCAGTCTTCTCCGTAAGGGGGAAGTTCTTCCTCAGTCGGGCTGCTCAATTTTACTGAGGAATTTCGTTATGCCCTTTGTGAAATGTTGAATGATTATTTACTATTTTGTTTCCTTCACAGGATGGCGGGCTCCGGGGGCCTGTCGGAGTGGTCGGAGGGCGCGTCGGTGTGGTTCCAGCCGCCGGGCGCCGCCGCCCCGCTGCCCGGCGAGCTGGTTGAAGTGCACCGCGCCGCCAGAGTACTGCTCGTCTCCGCACACCTCAATGGACAGGTGGGACATATGGGTTGTTTATAATAAATCCATCCACCAAACAATAATGGAATCATTTTTTTGGTGCTAGTATGAATAGCATCAATATGTGTTAATATATTTGTAGGTTCTAATATCATTTGGGGTTTTAAGCCCTGACTTTTAGCAGCTCCTAAACAGATGATTGCCATTTTGATAGTGTTTTTTTTTAAAGTTGACTAGACTGTTTGACTGTTTGTTGATTGTTTGATTCGAAGATCACCTGTCGGGCGTTTTAATAAAATACAGCTTGTATACAGCAATTAACATGGCTTTATTTTTATTTCTTTCTCCTTATTTCCTTGCACGGCCATAAACAGAGGTATCTTTAAACTTCCAAGTCTCTGTAGGTCATCAGGAAGTTAAATTAAAAGTCAATTACAAAATTCCCATCGTACAGATGTAACCGTAGGTCACATATGTAGATATACCTTATCTCCAATAACCTATATTTACAAGACGTGGTAAATTTTAAAGTAAAACCAGAATTCCTCCACATAATACTTCTATCAGCTGTACTACAATCTAATGAAATAGAGACATAGCATTATCGCGAACATGAAACAATTCTATGCCCGCCATTACGTCACGGAGTAACACCACAGTCACGTAGTATTGGAGGTGGTGTCAAAACGTGATGCCATCACAATGTAGCCGCCATGATAGTTGCAATAATATATATCCAATCATTAAATAATATATTTATTTAATGATTGGATATCATAATCGAATCATAAACTGATGATAACGTATTAATAATTATGTTCTGTATGTGTTTTGTAATAAATAACAAAATTCATGTCTTTGGTTTAAGGATTTGTTGAAATAGGCGTGTTGCTTAATGTCCTCGGCTGAATTTACGGTTCGAGAAGTGTATTATTAGATTTTTCTACGAAATTATAAGTAACTAGTTGCTCACAGTTTGGCTAGAAGCCTAGCCAGTATACTTGCCCCCCTAATACATGGGTCTAAAAATATACCCGCGGACAGTGGGTGTTATTATACATCAATGCACTTCTCCATAACGCTGTGCAAATAAGGGTTGATGCTATGTATGTATGTATGTATCGATTTGTTCTTATAAAGCAGTTGGTTTGTAAAAGAACCAGGTATCATCATTGTGTTTATTGAATTTGAATTGCTTACCTATATTTATGCATACAAAACACACTAAAGGAGCAGAAAATGAGAACGCGATGTCACGATATAGGGATTATACCTAAGAGGCCTGCATGCATGTAGTTGCAACATCATATTGCGTTTTTGTAATGTATTAAAGACTGATGCTAACAGTAGAACGAATACTGTTTTGCTAGACAGCCCACTAGGCCTGAGTTTAGGAATGACATTTCCGACCCCCAATCGTTATAAATATGATTACTAAATACATAGTATTTAGTAATCATATTTATAACTAATAAAATTTAATACTATCTATATAGAAGTTTATTATGTGTATGTGTCGAAGCGAGATGTAGGTTTTTATTTTTATGAGTAATCCACCACATTCCGATGGTGCATTCAGTGCAGGTTGACCGACCAAGGTCAATGCGATCATGCGACCTCTATGCACCTTACATAAAACGGAAGTCTTAGCTAACAGGCCATTATTTGTTAATACAAAAGCCAATAATCGCAACAAAGGAAAATCGAAACAATGTTCCACCGTGATTGGCGAGAAAAGGCATTCGGCTGATCGCAAGGCCGCCGGTGGAATGCTCATAGAGAGTTGACTCAACCACTCAACGCTGCTTCTTGATAATTTATGCTCGCCTGGTACTTGATTGGGTTTAACGATACAATAAAAAAATTTTTTTTTAATGATTATGGCCTACAACTGTGTGAAACTAGTTTTGATCCAACTGAATCGCAGCAGGGAACAAATAATAATCTATTTATACATGAGTATAAATAAAAATGTGTGCATAAATAAATATAGGTATCCGGTCATTATTACACACAATCGTTAAAATCTTGGTTCGTTCAAACTACGATAAAACTTGGTTGCTTATTGTCGTTTTCTGCCAACAAATGGATTTAAAAGATAAAATTTTAAAAAAAAAGCTACCAAAATGCCAACCCGCAGTAGACTAGCGCGGTGGACTATAGCCTAATCCCTGTCAAAATGAGAGGAGACCCGTGCCCAACAGTGAGAAAATAATGGGTTGATGATGATGATCAAATTTCTACCATAGTAGAACCACAAATTTTTGATTGCTACTAGTGCGAAGCCGAGCCGTGAAAGGAAATAAATAAAGACAGTAAAACGAGTTAAAAAAAATAAACAGTCAAAAACTGTGTTACAAGTAAAAAAATGTCCTTAGTCACAACCTGTTTGTAGTTTTTTCTATAACGGTAATACTTTCAACCCGTATATCACCTGTCGTATTCGCTAAACGTCGTAAAGCCCGCTTTACGATTGTCGCGGTCTATTGAGTTTATATTAGTGGCATTACAAAACACAATATAGAAACATACCAGTACTTGTGCTTAATTTTAATTACCGTACCTAATTCTCACATTGTAAATGTCCAGTAGACCTCGTCCACGATTATGAACGCTTTATTTTCTAAAACTAAACAATTATAACTTCCCGGGTTAAGGAAACTACAGGAACTGACTCGAAAGCATTAGCTAATTATAGTATTAAGTATGCTGCATAACTAATCAAATTCACATTAAAGTCTAGACTAGACGTAACATTATATCTGTGTGTGTGATGTTGGGTTTTATAATATAGCTGCACTGCACGCATATTATAATAATGATTATAAAAGATTATTATCCATACAAATATTATAAATGCGAAAGTGTGTCAGCGAAACCGCTGCACCGATTTAGATGAAATTTGGCTGAGATACACTTAGTTTGAGTCCCGGGGAAGGACATAGGATAGTTTTCATCCCTTAAAAGGGAGAAAATTTTAATGTGGATAAAATTACTAATTCAGACGAAGTCGCTGGCAAAAACTCGTAGTTAAAATATTAGAACGGTTAGTACAATATTTTTCAAGCTTCTTTTGATTGGATTACCAAGCTAGAAACAGCTGCACACGGTATTTGTAAATACAGAGATACAGAAATCATATTTACGAGTCACGACTGCGTTTCCATGGAATGCCCAAATTACGTGCTAATTGGAATAAGGTGTGGATTTGAGTTATATGTAATATAATAATATTTTCTACATAATGTAGTACTAGTAGTACAGGTACAATGTAAACTACATAGTATTTATATTCAAACTAAGATTAAATCGTTACCGTCAATCAATGTAATAGAAGGTAGTAATGGGAACTGTGTATTACTTAATCTAGACTGGTCCAGGCCGTTATCCTAAGAGGCTACACCATAACAGTTTTCCAAGCCATGGTATGTGGTACAATCAGTTAGCCGGCACAGGCCAACCACTACGCAACGCACTTTTGCGGGATACGTTTAATTCCGCAAAACGTACTGCGGTTTTATAGCTTATACTCTTTTTAGAAACTGGTGCATAGAAAGGAGGTGGATATAGTGATGTGCTAATGAATGAAATGAATTTAGTTACAGTCAAATTGATAAAGTTTAAATGTGAGAGAAAATTTGAACATGAATTATCACAAGTTGGTGGACAGAACAGAACGAAAGGTGTAAATACGAAATGGTGATGTGCGGTTTTAGAGAGTGATACAGATTTCTAAAGTTTAATAAATATGAGACGAAATTTTAATTCCGTGTTACATTTATTTTCATGTTTTAACATGAAAATAAAATCAACAATTTGAACATTATTAGAAACTAGTTCATAGAAAAGAGCTAAAGATGGAAATAGTAACCGTCGAGAAATTAATGCGATAACTGTTTAATATAATGAAAGTTCAAAAATAAAATCAAAATATGAAGATATATTACTATGTTAAGGTCATGAACTAAAAGATCACATTAAGATATAAAACCACGTGTTCAATATTTTGATACGAAACATAGATAAGTGAGGAATGCTGTAATTTGTAAAATAGTTTGTGGTCGCCGATGCGTGTCAGGTTCGCACCCACACCGCTAAGCTCATCAGAATCATTGAATACTTGCCTCTCATGTAATTCCACATGTCGACTCCGTTTGGTATCTCGAAGACAGAACAGCTGTGAGCCCAAGAATTTGAAGTCAATTATGAAGAAAATGCCCAGTTTTTCAAGGTGTAATGGGAAATTTCCAAGTTCGAACAAAAGTTTGAGAAAATGGAGGCCTTTGTCAGTGTCTTCTTTGAAGGATATGTGTCTAGATGTTCTGGTGAACAATGTAATAATAATATGCATTTTTAAGTATTTGCTTGTTTTACCAAATCTATTTCTATGAGTTTTAATGAATGAACTCATAATAAACCATTTAAGTATTACAAAAGCATCAGTAACTTCATGAAGCATTAGTCACGGTCATTTAACTAAAGTGCATTTATATAAAACGTTTTAACATGACAGACTGGCGTAATTTAATCATTACGGTCAGATCCGTATTTAAATTTCTTTTATCTTTTAATTTTTACAAATACATCATTTTAACTCGCCGAAGTAGAATTCTGCTGTCAGAAAGATATGACGATATCCATCTTAAATAGTTACTCTCTAACATAATAGCAGCTCTCAAGTTCTCAACACTTTATTAAACAACACCTGTTCAGTTCCTTCGCGCATGACAATATGTTTAATGATCTGCTGCCAATTATAATAGAGCTATTTTTATTTCATTATACGTGGCTTTAAATGTAGGTCAGTTAACAGTATCGTGTTAATCAATTGATTCAGTCACTAATGATGTGTACTCATGCACATCGACGCTCCATCATATGTAACTCTAGTATGCAAATTGCAAAGTATCCGTTACCGCGACATAATTTCATGACGAACAACGTTGTAATCAATTAACTTGCCAGTACTCCATTACGCAGCCTTCGAAGTAGAGGAATAGAAAATTACGAAGGCAGCGAGCGTTGAATTGTAACAAATTTGAGTGATCTCGATAGCGAAAAGATTTCAGTAGAGCAGGTCGCGAAAGATGGCCTGATACAATTGTGTTCATCCATTATAAGTTATGTCACTGTTACGCCCGTTGGTTCATCATTTTCCGTACTGACGATTCGCCGTTCTTTTTTAAATATGACTTTTTAGAATGTTGATAATTATAACAGCTATGTATTGTGAAAGAGTTTTTGAGTTACGCCACTTTAAAACAAACCACCACAAATCTTAGTTAGGATGATCATAACAACACGAATTTCTTTTTACATTATTAAATTATTTTATAAAAGCAACTTTCCTTTTTTAAGAGAATGATGCTCGACACCGGAAAATATGCTATATGCTGGAATCGTTAAGACCATAATGTTAATTGTATTTCAACAAACAGCCTCTCCATAATTTGCCGCTTGGTAGACGAAGTGGCAGGCCAAACATTTTTTTCAAGTAATCAAATCAGCAGCGCATAAGACAGTCCCTAGTAGAGCAAGAGATGCTTTAAAAATATAAAATAAAAAGTACAAAACAATTATTAGTCCCTCTCCATTATAAATCAAGAACTTTTTCTATCCACAGCCTCAAACCTTCGCCCTCCAAATGGGCAATGGAGAGGAAGAAGGCGACCCGGTATGGCCGCGAGAGGAGCTCGGCCCCACCGGCGTGGACGATATGACGAGGCTCCACGACCTTCACGAAGCTGCCCTGTTATGGAACCTCAAGCTTAGATACGAACAAGGACTGATATATACCTACGCGGGCTCCATATTGGTGGCTGTGAACCCTTATCGGCCAGTCGACGCGTTGTATGGCCTGCAGACTGCAAGGAGGTCAGTATTTTATTAATTAATAGCATACGTCCGGGCAATACGGCGTCATGTTGGTAAAAAAAACAACCTTAAAAAAATGTATGATGATAAAATGAGTCTAATGTACCCATCTAAATTCTCGTTTTATCCTCCCTGACAGGTATCACGCAGCAGAGGCCCTAGGCGATCTCCCACCACATTTGTTTGCCATAGCGGCCGCTGCGCGCGCGGCGCTTCCCCAGCCTCAAGCCATACTCATTTCCGGCGAATCCGGCGCGGGCAAGACCGAATCTACGAAACTAGCCGTCCAATTCCTGGCCGCAGTAGCCCCCGCACCGCCCGGCAGAGCCCCTGTCTCAGAACAAATCCTAGAAGCAGCCCCTTTACTGGAGGCCTTCGGAAACGCAAGAACACCAAAAAACCACAATTCTAGTCGATTCGGGAAACTCTTAGAATTGTATTTTAAAGATGGCTCCCTGGCAGGAGCCAGAGTAGCACATTATTTATTGGAGAAATCTCGAATAGTCACACAGTCTCCAGGAGAAAGAAATTATCACGTCTTCTATGAACTCTTAGCCGGATTAGATGAAGAACAAAGGAGGTCCAGAGGACTTCTAACAGCTGAACATTATTTCTATTTAAATCAAGGAGGAGATTCCGGTGGCGCAGGTGCTGGCGCCGACTGGTCCGCGTTATGTGGCGCCATGCAAGTCCTGGGTATCGGGGATGCAGAACGAGAAGATATTATAAGAGTGTTAGCAGCTGTTTTACATTTAGGCAATGTATATTTTCATAGAAGACAGTTGCGTCACGGACAAGAAGGTGTGCAACTAGGCGGGGGCGCGGAGGTTCGCTGGGCCGCGCATCTGTTGAAGGTCCCAGCAGAAGCGATGGCTAGGGCCCTAACTACACGAGTCACTGCCGCGAGAGCGGAGCGCATGAGGTCACCACTGCCGATAGACCAGGCTTTAGACGCAAGAGATGCGTTCGCTAAAGCTCTCTACTCTTCCCTCTTCAGCTGGCTAGTACTCCGAATCAATTCTATTGTCCACCGCGCCGGCTTACACGATGCTCACAGAATTTCTCTCCTGGACATCTTTGGATTTGAAGACTTGGAAGAGAACTCTTTTGAGCAACTTTGCATAAACTATGCTAACGAAACGCTGCAGCATTATTTCAATAAGCATATATTTAAGTTGGAGCAACAAGAATATCAGAAGGAGCGATTGGAATGGTCGAATTTGACCTGGAACGACAACTCTCCGGGTAAGCATCTCTTTATAACTGGACTCTATCAAGTCCAGATTCGTTTGGCTGCAACACATTTTTGTAACTGTGAAATGGATTTTAAAGTCGCTTGTATTTTCCAGTGATACAGTTGCTGAGCAAGAAACCTGTAGGAATCTTACACCTTCTGGACGACGAGAGTAACTTCCCGCGGGCGTCAGACGCCTCCTTCCTGGAGAAGTGTCATTACAACCATGCTCTGAACGAACTATACTCACGACCGAGATTAGGAGCTAGTGAGTTTGGTGTAAGTAATGACCACTTTTAATTTTATACATTGTGAATTTTTATATTAGTACCTTCTTTTACATGGTTAATTTAATGTTAAGTAGGGGGTTGTAATGTCCATTTGACTAATTATTTAAATTCTAAACTATGAAATCACGGTGATATAGCAGGAAGAGAAAATAAAAACTCCTTAATTTGACCTCCTTGGTTCCGAACTAGGGAAATCTTTTTTAGATCGGTAATGGTAGTATTTTTTAACAGATGCCCTTTGGGATTAAATACTAGTGATATGAATATAACGCATATAAAATCCATAAAAAATTGACAAATTGTAAGTACCTATATATGTCTGTTATTCTCGTGAGTGTAAGAAATCACAATATCTATTTGTTTGAGAAAATCACATTAGAATCAATAAACGTAATATGTTGATGTTTCGTGATAGTTCAAGGTGAGTTGATGACTAACGTTTCATCACAAGACATTCTAACATGTTGCATGGTGACAGCTGTAGGTCATTTACGATCAAGATGTTGATGAATTCTAATATATCACATACGGATGAATATGTGGGTAATAAGTGTTTATTATACTGATAGGACCGATCAAGCAAAAAAAAAATTCTTGGAAATTATAACACAACGCCATCTAGTTCCGAGCTAAGCAACGAGGCTTGTGTTACGGATACTAGTTGGTTGATATACTACATATATAGTTATTATTTGTAAACACATACATATTATACATAGATACATCCGTGACTCGGAAACAAATGTTTATGCTCATCACACAAACATTTGTCCCTACCAGGATTCGAACCCAGGACCCATAGATCAGAAGGCAGCGTTAACTACCGCTGGACTAATTGGGTCGTCAAATGCTAAAGCATGAAGTCCTCGGGTAGATTCTTCGAGTCTTTGATTTTTTTTATAAAATGCATTTAAAACTTTTAATTTTAAAATAAATCTTTTAGTAAAAGTGTTCAGTGAACACTTACTAATAGTTCTAATTCTTGCAGTTCGGGTAAAATATTCGATCATACGCAGGACAGAATATTGTAAAACTGCTTGGTGCTCGTTTCGTCAGGAAAGGGTGGTATAGTTAGTCACTCAGAATATTAGACGTTACAAGATAGTTTCATAGGATAATATATTAATCAGGTGTTAGCTCAATAAAGTAGATACAGTAAAAATCTTCACAGTTTATTGTACTTCCGAGTGTGATTTTCGAACTAGAAAATAAAAATGATCCAATAATTACAGATCAAACACTACGCGGGTCAGGTTTGGTATAACGTGGAAGGTTTTCTGGATAAAAACCGCGACGCCCTCCGTGCTGACGTGCTGGAATTGCTGTGCAGCAGCGAAGTGCCGCTGGTGGCTGAAATGTCCTCACAGCTCAGGGCTCAGCACGACGCCAACAAGACGTTGCCGAGAGGCGCCAATGGTCGGTTCGTTACTATGAAACCGAGGACCCCTACAGTTGCCGCCAGGTAAATTAAGAATTATAGTAGATTAACTTTTAGCTAGACTCCTCTATACCTATTTATTTAGGGTTGAGTTAGAAAAAAAAATAATGCCTGCCAATAAGAAGTGACTAAGCAAAATTTCAAGACTGTTTGAAGAGACAGGTGGTAGGTATTTGTTTCAAAGGGTGAATAAAAACATCGTGCTGATGTCAATAAGTGAAATTTAGGATGCGTTTTAATTTTAAAAGAGTCAAGAAAGTGAGTCCATGATAAGATTACCAAAAATATCGAATGGATAAGAGATGAAGAGGGAGCTGCCTCACCGACCGCACCAGACTAATCCTAACTATCATTTTCTATAGGTTCTCGGATAGTCTCCACCAGCTCCTTGAATCCATGTCGCGCTGCAATCCATGGTTCGTGCGCTGCATCAAGCCGAACACTGATAAGTCGCCCATGAAGTTCGACATGCCATGCGTTCTGGCGCAACTGCGCTACACAGGCATGCTGGACACCATCAAGATCAGACAGACCGGTTACCCCATCAGGATACCTTTCCAGAACTTCGTCGATAGATACAGGTAAGAGAGACGTCGCACGCATTCTTAGACTTGCATCAAAACTTTTTATTCCGGTATCAGGTCAAACAGTATAATTATCTCACTGGTCTAGACTAGATTAATTCTAGTGTGAAATTAATCCAAGTAACAGCATATTTTATGTACGGAAATATTTCGAAACTGTAAAATTATTATGTAAAATATTAACTATATTAAGTATTGTGCAATGTACCCCTAGATGTTTTTTTTGAGCTGAGCTTATTTTCAACAGTGGCAATACCGGGCCTTTTTGTCTAGTGATAACCATTAAATCTTGTGTCGTAAATTGTCAGCGCAATGAGATTAAATAGATGCTGTTATATCGCAACATTAGTTTCATTTAGATGTTAAAATATACATTAGAACGTTTCCTGTGTATAATTAGTAAAAACATTGTAGGTTACTGTCTTTTGTAACTTTTAATAAATACAAATCACTGCCAGGTACCTGCTGAAGTCAACGCCATCTCGATCGACGCCGTATAGAGAGATCTGCAACTCTATACTTGCAGAGATGCCACCTACCGGCGCAGGTAAGTGTCTTCGTCTGTATCCTCTTTGGATATCACTGCATATCCTCATCAAGAATAACACCCGTCTTTTGAAAAACTTAAGCTGGAAAAACACGTAGAATGTAGAGTGGAGAATGGGGCACTGTAGGTATTTAGAATTCCAAATGGACGCTTACAATTAATCAGTTTATGAATGAGACTATCCAAAGGTTAAATCTGTTGTCAAAATAGCCAGTTAAATTGATTTATTACATTGAATTAGAAAATTGTTTGATTACAGCCATTTAGCGCACAAATAGTCGTTAAATTTAATCTGTTAGTCGATCTAACAAAAATTATGAGACCACCTATTATACTGATCTACTTGATGAATGTTAATGTGGCAACACCCGTTGGAAAAATGTCGTTCAACAGTTTAAATCACGATAATTATCGTGGAAAACGGGACTTTTACCTGATATTAAATTTCAAATAACACTTTCGACTACCATTAAAGTTCTGATTTATGAGGCATCACCAGCTTAAGGTGATATTTATCAATATAAACTACTAGCGGCCCGTCCCGTCTTCGCACGGGTGGACATTTATTTTTTAAACTTAATTTATGCTGCGCTTCTATTGGTCGTAGCGTGATGTTCTATAGCTTATAATCATCCTCGATAAATGGACTATCCAACACAAAAAGAATTATTCAATTCCAACTAGTAGTTCCTGAGTTTAGCGCGTTCAAACAAACAATCTCTTCAGCTTTATAATATTAGTATAGATGTATTTGCGAACTAATGATTACGTAGTACAGACAGTGTACTTACACTTTCTGTGCAGTTATAATTATGTTCTGTGCAACCTTTTAGCGATTAGTTCAAGCAGTAGACTTGCCATAGACTAATATTATTTATGGCACTTACGTACGATTAACAGAAAGGAAAAGTGTGTTTGGTCACGTTATTGCAAATTTATTTTCGAGATTTTGCTTTTAATGGTGGGCTTAATTAAGACGTAGTCACTGTGGGCGGTTTTCCAGTATTTGATTTATAAATAAGAATTATTTTACATAATATTATTAAAATTACGAGTATTTTCTTTTTTAACGTTAACTATGTCCTGGATTTTCAATGTGTCCATGTATCGAATATCAGTTTTGAAACCCAAAATCTCGTAATATTATTAACTCTTTGTAGGCTATACAAATGTTTGTTCCTTTCGGATATCGTACCCGCCACCACAGTAGATGATCGCTCGACTACCCCTATTTTTTCAACTGATAATGTTTAATAGCTGGGACATTTATATATTTTATTAAAAGAAAACTCAAATTCAAGTGAAGCCTACCACAAAAAACACCACATTAAAAAAAACAGATAAAAAAAAATTAATAAAGTACACTCACACCACAGTGACAGTAATAAAACTGACCCTAACACTGAACTGCAAACTATTTCAATTGAATTTTTGTCTTACTAAAACACCGGTTCTTAATAGCTATATTAATTACCTTATCACTTTCATCGCACTACGGTATTTTTATATCTCGGTATCGGTTATCTCTCCGCGGTCGTCAGATTGTTCTATGACCAGGTCATTTACTATCCAAATGTCACTAAGTGCTGGTCAAAATGGGGAAGGCTTGGAAAAAGGTTAAAAAACGAGGTTATACCCTAAAGGCTATGGTATTGTGTGAGTTGCCTATTTTTTTTATCTGTTGCATTAGCTATTTAATAGATTTTCAAGTATTGGGTTTCAATACAATTAGCAGTACCTGTATGTTAAAAGAATTTGTGAACCTTATGCTATTATAATTAAGGTGAAAATTGGCGGTGTTGTGTCTACAATAATGTATGGACTATCTGAGTTTGTTCGCGTTTTGCTTCTCAGAGGTCGAATACACAGGTATAATAATAACTATTTCTAGAGATAAGTATATTTTTAAATTTTATCGTCGTATAGAGTCGAAGACTGCCGATGTGCATTCGTCACTCTTCGGTATATTCCGAAGTACATTTGGGTAGTTTCTTAAAAGTAATGGTCTTATTTCAGTTGGTGCAGACTACCAGCTGGGCGCCGCGCGCGTGTTCTTGAGGGAGGCGCTACACCGAGCACTGGAGCGCGCTCGAGCCGATAAGTTACGAGCTGCGGCAACTAAGCTGCAGGCTCATATTCGAGGATATTTGGCCAGGCATGTATATTTTAATAGACTTAATAATAAGGCCTTTGCCCTGCAGTGAGAAGCTACAAACTACTAAAAAAATAAGAAGAATAATACAGTTTATTGACAAACAAATGCGAATACAATTGATCTTTAAGCTAGCGATAGTAGCGGATTTTCTTATTTGTGGTTAATCGCAGCAATAATAGAGTTAAAGGACAGACTCTGTGTTAGTATAAACTTTTTTACAGATTTCGAAGACTTATTCTTATACGGTGAAAATCGACAGGTATATCCAGCTAAGCAAGCTATGAAAACGCGTCACGTTTGCTCAAATTTGGCTTTGTTAACATTTATATTATTACAATTTCTTAGACGCGATTTTTATGACCGATGTGAGATATTGGTTGATTTACAAGAAGGAAAAAAAGTCTTAATATGTTTGTAAAGCTTGATTGCTTTTGTTGTACAGGAAGCGGTACGCGCAGGCGCGGTACGCGGCGGTGCGGCTGCAGGCGTGGTGGCGCGGCGCGGCGCGGCGGCGGCAGTACGTGGCGGCGCGGCGCGGCGTGGTGGCGGCGCAGGCGCTGGTGCGCGGCCGCCTCGCGCGCCGCCGCCTCGCCGCGCTGCGCGACCAGCACCGCCGCACCGCCGAGGCGCAGCAGCGAGCCGCCAAGTACGTACACTACCTATGTACAGTCAACCAAAAATGTGCTCTACCACCTTACGGTTGAGGTTCATTTGAACGTCACGGAACAACTAGGTCGATTTTCCTAGCAATGATATTATGACGTTAGACCAGTTTTTTTATTGACTGTACATAACATAACACACTGCGATGATTATCATAATCAAGGTAATTAACTCATATATCGCAGTAAAGCAACAATAGTTGTTTTTCTACGAATGAGAAAGGTTGCCAGAGGTCGTTAGGGAAGTGACTATGCTGACAGCCTGCCGCCTGGGTATTCCATTTGTTGTCAGTGAAAAAATAGATGGTACTGCTCCACTACCGACCACAGGCTTTCGACAACGACCAATTTGTAATGCTAGATGCATGAGAGATTTTTCCTCAAGATGTTTTTACATCGTCATTCGTTTCCCCGTAAAAAGTCAGAGGTTAACTCGAGACCGTTGTCTTCGCAGTCCACTTGGCCGTCGCAGTCTATTAAAAATAAATAAATTTCAATACAAACATATAACATATTAAATAACCGAAATTGGAAATTGATCAACTTTTCATTTGACAGACGTCGCGCGGCTGAACAGAAAGCAGCTCAAAAGGCGAAAGCTGAAAGTCTGCAAGTACTAGAAGTTCCCGCTGAACTGGCCTTCATACTGACCAAGCTTGATGAGTGGCAGCCGCCGCACACCGAAAGAAACTTAGCAAAGGTAAGATAAACATATGATAATAATAAATTAAACAGCATAATTACCTGACTAACTGCCACGCTGCTCTAGTAGTCGTATGTGTGACTGTTGAGCAAAAAGTTTTGGGTTCGATTCCCAGGTCGAGCAAAGTGTTATTGGATATGTCTATGAAATTCTCGGACTTCGTGCTAAGTTTATGGCAATACGCTCGCCCCCTACTACTTGCTTGTATACTATACACTTCTACCTAACCTTTGGGGGACGATAGGCGTGATGGTATGTTAAATAAAGTATAATAAGCTATTATTAAACCCAAATAACTCTATTCTATAAAGAACATTCCCGCCATTAAAATAAGGTTCACTTTCACGTTGTCTCAAGATGGCCAGTGACGTGTACTTTATGTATTCTATAAGCAACATTCCTACCATCAAAATATGGTTCACTTTCACATTGTCTCAAGATGGCCAGTAACGTGTACATTATGTATTCTATAATGAACATTCCTGCCATAAAAATAAGGTTCACTTTTACAACACAGGTGGCTGGTGATGTGTACTATGAGGAGGAGCGGGTGCAGCTACCTCGTGACCTGCAGCAGTTCGCGTTCTCCAAGTTCAGTTCCGTGTACTTCGCGGACGGCGGACATTTGAGCCCCAAGAAACATCCCATCACTAGGCCGTTCTTGGCTAAAGCGGCTGTCAGGTTCGTGTATATTATGGATATGAATTTAATAAAGCGTGGTAAAAATATCATATAAAGTTTGTCAATAGAAATAATAAAAGAGCAACGGTTTTTTTAAATCATTAATATTTTTTATTCATTCTTTTTCTATGCGTTCCTACCAATAATTCAATTAGAATAATATTACAAACAAGTTGAGAATATGTTCGTTCTAGTCCGTCATACAAAAATGTATAATATTTAAAACTATTACCGTCTTTGAAATAAAACTACTTTTTACGGATTTTATCGCGGTATATTTATATTATTTTAACCCAACGTTTCGGATCCTTTACAGCATCCATGGTCACGGGCCGACGATAAAATATATAATACCGCGACGATAAAATATAAAATATATATAATAAAATAATACCGCGATAAAATCTGTAAAAAGTAGTTTTATTTCAATGTCTAATATTCGCGTAAGTGTAAGAAATCAAAATACTATCGTCTTCTCGGCGAGTCTTATGCGAGAAAGAAATGTACTATTATCTCTAACGCTTATTTTATTATCCAGAGATCAAGATTTCAATGATGCAGTGGCCACATTCAAACTTATATTAAGATGGTGTGATGAAACTGCCGCAGGAAATGAAGCTAGACAAAAGGTAATCTCCCATTCATATTAGATTTGTTCTCCTTTTTGTTAGATCAATTGTTTTTGTTACTTAAATTATAGCATGCGCATGTCTGCGTATATATTTTTTTTTTCTTATTCCTTACTTTTGTACGGTAACAAGTTTTGGTCCCAAAAATAATTAACATTAATAAATGTGTCCAATACTGGTACTGCCCGATGGCACTAAGGGGTCAACCAGTAACACGCTCAAAAATTCATCAAGACTTTCTAGGTTTATTTTGGCACTTAGTGGCAAGCTTTTCCAGCCCTAATCTCACTATCTATGAAACTTTGTCAGGTGTTAGCCGACTACATAGCCTCGCGGGGGCTATCGTCCCGCGGTCTCCGCGACGAGGTGTTGGTGCAGATATGTAACCAGGCGAGCGGCGACGGCGCGCCGGACCGCGTGTGGCAGCTCATGGCGCACTGCCTCGCTGCCTTCCAGCCCGGCCCGCCGCTGCACAAGTCAGTTACTGCATTGTTAAATACTAGCTACCTCCCGCGGCTTTGCCCGCATAATATACAGATAAAAAGTAGCCTATATCTTAATTCACGTAATAAACTAAATGTATGCTGAATTTCACCTAAATCTGTTAAGGGGTTTTTGCGTGGAAGAGTAACAAACATCCATCCATACATCCTTACTTACAAACTTTCGCGTTTATAATATTAGTAGAATAAAGCTCATGTATTGTTCAGTATGGGAAGTAACTGATAGATTACTTACTACACAGAAAATATAAAGAAGTAGAAACATTATTAGGGATGCTTTTTTTAATTAAATTGGATGAGTCATGAAAATAAATGGTTAATCGCATTCCGGTGCGGTGGTAAATTGGTTTTTTATGCAGGGTTACTGGTAATATGACGGCAATTCATTAATAATGGTATGTAGGAGCGGTAATTTGCAACCAAATGATCCTCTATGAACCTTGTGTAAAATAGTAACAATTTGTAGCTCTGATTTAAAAACTATTTAAGATGACTAACATTTTGCTCTGTGTCATCAACTGTGATCGATTAATTTTAGTGAAAGCCAGAAGATAAAAAATATCATGCATTGGATTTTTTTCTATAAATTTTCAAAGTGATAAAAAGCCACGTTAAAAAAAGTCTAAAAAAATCAAACAACTCGTAAATAGTTGACATTTGCACAGGGGGTCATAGGGCTTCATTTGTTGCAAATAATCTTCCCTACACATCCCTTTAACCGGTTGCCGTTGTATTACTTGTAACCCTGATATACAGGGTTACAAACCCAATCATAGGCGTATCTAGACTTTTCCTTCAGGGGTTCTGGGCCGCAGCACTAAGTTATCGAAGCGCCGGAGTTGAAAAAAACATTCATTCCTCACAACCACGAACCCCATTTTGTGTGATTTCAAACTGAAGTAACTAGCTTCAATGTATGTGGTGTCAGGTACCTGGTGCGCTTCGTGTCGGAGCGCGCGCCTGTGGCGTGGCGCGCGCAGCTGGTGCGGCTGGTGCTGGCGGGCGGCGCGGGCGGCGCGGGCGCGGCGCGCTCGGCCGGCGCGGCGCGGCGCGGGCCGCCCACGCTGCTGGAGTGGAAGGCCGCCCACACCGACGCCAAGCCCGCGCTGCCGCTCCGCCTCTACGATGGTCAGTGTACCCATGATAAACAACATGAAAAAAAAAAACAATCGAAAATATCTCTGTGAAAGTTTCAGATTTGTAAAAAAGTTCAAATGACAGTTTAGCTTAAGTAAGCTTCTTTTTATTCTAGTGAGTCAGATATGGAATCCAAACAAGTTGAAACAAAGCTATATAAACTAAAAACGGTGCTGCGTGATTAGATCGTTATATAATAATGCCCCCAAAAATACATTGCTTTTTGAATACCAAAGTTATCTACATATTCATTTCAGTTCTATCATACTATTTTATGTTGTGACTACTTTCAGAACACAGAAATTAAGATATGAAAACATTAGTCCTTAAGTTAGATATGCGTTTATGATTCGACCTAGACATCTTAGATTCGTCGATACATAGTCAACTTCTACAAAGTTGCCTACATAAAATGTTGTTTGTAAGGTCGGTTTTTGGACGCTAACGTGATAATGGCCTAACGCTTCCGCCGATCGTGCCTCTTGCTTGTTGCGCGCTCTCACTTGGGCGCTCGGCTTATTTTTTTCGTGCTTACACGTGACGTTATCACGTACACGTACGTAAAAACAAAGAAATAAAATGTATTTGCTGTAAAGTGTGTGTTTAATGATAGACACAGTGCAACACGTGAGCGTGGACTCGTGGACGTCGTGCGAGAAGGCCGCGGCCGCCGCGCTGGCCGCCGCCGGCGTTGCGCACAATGCCACCGGCTGGTCGCTCACCATGGAACATAATGGACAACTTACTGGTAAAATCTTCAGGCTTCATGACATAAACAATAGCATTATAAATTACTAGAGTTTGCGGTGATTTTATCCGCGTGGAATTAGTAATTTAGGTAGCTTATTTTATTTATCCAATCTGCAATCAAATATAAAATTTTATAGTCCTTTTTTTGTATTGATTCCCTATACAATTTCTGCCCTAATGTTGCTCCCTCACGATGATTTCTGGAATAATAACTATCCTATATTCTTTCCCGAGACAAACTATATTCATACCAAATCTCATATAAATCGGTTCAGTGGTTTAAGCTTGAAGAGGTAAAAGACTGACAAACATACTTTATATTTTTAAAGTTTTTGCAGGCGATTTCGTCTACGTAAAATGAAATAATTATATCCAATTTGCTTATTAATCTCTACCCTCTTTTAAAAAGTGATCGATTCCGATCGATTTGCTATCATTGATCTCATCTGTCGGTGTATCGGTTGGTGTAACAGAGTGGGCGGGGTGCGAGTACGCGCTGGACGCGGTGGGCGAGGTGGAGGCGTGGGCGGCGCTGCCGAGCGCGCGGCCGGAGCCGCTGCGCGCCGCGCCCGCGCGCGAGCCGCCCGCGCCGCCGCCGCGCGCCTCCTCCGTCGACGCCGAGAAGGCCACCAGACCACTCGTATGTACTCATACTATACATATATTATTTCAACTTTAATTATTATTGTACTAATTTATTATAAATTAAAACGACTATTTTTATTTCAATATTGAACGTAGATAAGTACGGGGACAGACGAGTGAAACAATCGCTTGCTAGTAACGCACTGACGTTTATTGCTTTTATAAGTACTTAGCGGTGCGTAGGCACACGCACACATACTTAACAGTACAGAATAAAAGCTTTACAGACTTTGGAAATACAGGGGGTTTCTAAACATTATTTAGTGCTGTGTTTTATTTTTTACGCGGTTCTTTATTCATATTTTTGAGTTTTTTAGTTTTCTTTATTAGATTTTTTTTATAAAACTATCAGATAAAAAATTTAACATGACCCTACATTAGGATTACCTGTGTCGTGTGATCTAGTCTCTTTGAATAAATTTACACAATTACGTACAGAGCAAACAAAACATTGCTTGCAGGCAATAACCTTATTATAACAATATTAATTTAATAAGTAAATAATTTTTCTAGATTCCTCCACCCGAGCCACCAAAATCTCGGTCGCCAAGTATACCACGCATGTTACAAGACTCCATCATTGATGAGGACGGTTCAGAGTACAACTGGAACATAGAAAAGCGGGAAGAATCGCACGCAACCAATAAACATACCAGCGAATACTCGAAACACGTCAGCGAATACTCGAAACACAGCAGCGAATATTCAAAGCATAGCAACGAATATTCCAGAAAGACGTCACACGATGTCCTCTCCCGAGAATCGGCACTAAACGAACGATACTTCGAACAAACGTCCGATAAAGTCCGCAGTCGATCTTTAGACAATTTGCTCGGAGACAACCCAGTACCGCCACCGAACAAATTGGCCGATTTAGGGCTGTCCCAATCAAGACTGAATGATCGCTATCACTCGGTCGAGAGGTTGGTAGGTGCTCCAAGCGTGGCCAGTAGTAAGGGAGGAATGGAAATGGAATATGGAACCGGATCAAGAGTGCTACCATCCAGGTATATAAAGTCACAGTACGCTGGCAAGCGCGCGCCGGCCGGGTCGCAGTCGAGTCGCGCTTACATCGAGAAGAGCTCGGAGTTTGGAGGTGTAAGGTAAGACCCTGATTCATATTGTTATTTTATTCTAGAATTAAAATTGAATCACATTGTTTTCTATATAACTGGTGATGTCACAGCGAAAACAATAAGGGCCCTATATGTATAATTATAATAAATAAAACTACTTGCCAAGAAACAGAATGTCACGCTACATTTATATTACTTTTATCTTGTCTGCAGATCATCAGCAATGTCGGACACGTCCGAAGCCCCTAGTCTCGCGTCCCATGTGCGACGCGTCCGCGTTCCCAGCCAGGCCTCCGACGTGGACCAATTCTTGGATGATCTGTTCTCCCCTGTACTGGACCCCAACATCGATGAGCTATCCGACGCCCGGTCTCTAGCCGCCAGCATCAAGGGAGGCAGGGACTACAGCGATTTTATCGACAGCGTCCTCAACTGCGAATACAACGAACAAATAGAAACTTTGAATAATACCAACGAAGTCCAACAACTTATTAAAGGTGGAGGAAAAGAAGACAAAGAGAAAGGAAGATCTAGCAGGAAAGAGTCCAGTGTTGACTCTGTCGATGACTATATTACGAACCTTTTTGATCCGATCTTTATGAATGACAGTTTGAAACGCCTGACTGATGGGGAAGGGCTCACTGTTGCCATTAAGGGCGGAGGTGCAACGCCGCGTGCTGCTTCAGCTAACACATCCACTCTAAGCTATGGAACTCTGCCCCTGCCTACCACGATGCCGTCCACTCCCGAAGCGCTGGCTGCCGCACTAGGCCTTCATCTCCCACCACCTGGAACAGTCGATATTAACGCTTATCATCAGAACTTACAGCGCGCGTTCTTGCAGAGCGCAATGGCACAAAATCTCCAAATACAGCAGCAACTGCTAGCTCAGAACCAGGCTTTACAGACCCTGCTATCTGGTCAAGTGGTTGAACCTGGTGAGTCAGAGCCGACATCACCAGTTCGTTCCTCCACTGTTGTCCACGCTCAAGTCCATTCTCCACCGAGAAATACGGTTAAATTGCGACGTGAGTCTAATGAGAGTATGTCGGGCGGAGCTCCTCCACCTCCCCCACCTCCGATGCCCCCTCCACTTCATTCAACTGATCCCTTAGAAATAAAGGGTTTTGTAGATCCTTATGGACGAGCTAAGACCGTCCGTATTGGCAAATGGAGGTGGCCTCCACCGAAAGATGCTGTTGGTCAGGAACAAGCGCAAGATTTTACCAAATTCAAGTTACGTCAAATCCAAAGACGACACACACCGCAGTCGCAGTCCAATGGTATGGAACACGAACCACCCCGAGGTCGATCCAAGTCCGAAACAACTCCTGGAATCGAATGGGAGGAATTTGAAGTAGATGGGCCTCGCATGGTCTCGCCAAGTAGAGAACCACCAAATCAACGTACCGCCAGACGAAGCTTCGAAATCGGAGCACAACGCCCATCTCCTGGCAGCGTTGGTAAACTAAAGTTAAGCTCTGAAATGAGACAAAGATTAGAAAGAGTTACTGCAACACATTCTGTGCGCAGTACATCGTCTGCAGCGGAAACTCCACGCACCATCAACAAGTTAGAAGACACTAGGAAGTTGATGCTTGAACGTCAATTGGGAGGTGCAGGACGATGGGACGCACCGCCGCCACCACTGCCCCCCGCGCCTCCAGGCCCAGCTCCTCCCCCGCCCATGTCACCTCCTACCCCACCAGACGGCCCCGCGCCTCCCCCACCCGCACCAGACGCGTCCTCAACCTTTGCCCAACTTCGTCGGGACCGAGACACTTTTGGCGTCCATCAAAACAGAGAAGCAGATGACCGTCACGCTTTCTTAGCTAACTGGAATTCGCGACGTAGAGAAGACTCAGAGCCTCCGATGCGTGATGACTTAGCCACTAGGTTCCTTACAGCCGACCGTCGGCACTCGGAGCGTCGTGTGAATGACTGGGGCGATGAGTCTGATGTTCGAAGCTACGACGAGCGGGGCCAGAGTCGTGACGAGTGGGACTCCGAATCAGGCCACGATACAACCGACCGTCGTGAAAGAGATAACTATTCCGGCCGCGAAGCGTCGGAGATATACGAAGTACATACGACAAAAACCGAGCGAAGGAAAGAGGAGAACGGAATTGAAGATGCATATGAGCGTAAACGGTCTCCGTTCTACGATGATTTTGAGAGATTTGATGGGAGGAAGAATTCTCGCGATATGCTGGTTGGTAGAGCGAGAGAAAGTCCAAGATCTGATATTGTCTTCCCTTCGGAGAACAATGATGCCAAGAGAAGTGAGAGGGCAACATTTAAGACTCACATGGCGCAGAAGGAGCGAGACAGGAAGATGGAGGCAGAGAGAAGACACTCTGTTTCTACTCACGTCACAGATAGAACTGAACATATTGAACGTGAGTTATTTAAATATCTATCATCATACATTAACATTAGATTATTTTATTTTCTGGATAGTTTATTTAGCTATTCGTAATCAAAAAGTGCTTATTGATTTTGAATTAGTGATAAATTTGTTCTATTTTATGTGATTCATTTGTTTAATTCTAACAGGTGACGCACCGGCGCCAGCAGCTCTCCTGCCACTCAGCTCAGACCGCTCGTTCCTCACATACAGCCGCGTGCCTTGGAAATTGCGCGTGCGCAAGGAGATATTTACGCCACTGGAGACTTACAACGACCCGGCCATATTAGATCTATTATATGCACAAGTAAGTTTACATTCATACGTTTTATATCTGCGAAATTCTAATACAACAAAATATGCTTATAATTTCTTAAACCCCTAATTTACCTTTATTTTTTTTCCACAATAATAATCAAGCTGTATTGTCTCAGATTGTCCACGACATAAACTCGAACTTGCCGTCTCTGCGCATCAGCTCGAGCGAGCGCCGCGCCGGCGTGGCGTGGCTCCGCTCGCAGGCCGGCACGTCCGTGCGGGCCGCCACCAAGCGCCAGGCAGTAGAGATGGCGCGCTCCTGGCCGTTCTACTTCGCGAGACTCTTCACCGCCCGCGTCCCGCCGGGAGAGAACGCCGTGCTGGCTGTCTCACATAACGCTGTCACCATCGGCGTCAAAGGTAAACTTGCTGATTTAGTTAAAAGCCGTAATGAGGTATTTTTAGGGACAATTCTAATTCTAGAATTTAATAACGGAGCTTCCAGATATATTATTTTGGTACTTAATTCTATGGGAAACAAAGTTGAGTTACGAAAATAAAATGAGATCAGATCAACCATTCAATTAACCTAATATTAGAGGTCAGATAAAATAGAAAGATGACACTAACTTCACAGAAATAACTTCATCAGATGTTGAAAAGCCCTTCCTTTTGTCCCATAATGGCTTAAGCATAAGACAGATGTTAATTTATTCCTTATAGATGTTCATGGTGATTGATGGTCGACCGCATAGCCACCTTGGTTCGTTCCAAGTATTCTAAGTATAGCACTCCCGCAGGTCCAGCCGGGCTGACCATCCGGCGCTCGCTGTCGCTGGGCGGGCTGCGCGCGTCGTCGTCGGCGCCGCAGTCGCTGCAGCTGTCGTCGTCCCGCGAGCCGCCGCTGACGCTGCACGTGCCGCTCGCGCACCATGCGCACGCGCTCATCGCCGAGTTCGCGCTACAGTACTCACAGGTACGTGATTCTTATCTGCCATAGATGATGTCCATATACGAATTGTTGATTTTTATTGAGTGTTTTATATACGTAATAAACCAACCAATATGAAATAACCAACTATGAAATGAATATGGATTAACTTCGATACTGATTTGTATAAAGGTTTTTTCGCCACCGACAGTAATTTATAACTGAATTACGGCCATAAAGAAGAGGGGATCGCAGTAGGAACATCGCGTTATGACCATTCTTTTATTGTTTTAATTTTAATTCTGGTCGCAATTATGAATTTATTTTAATTTATTAATTACTTGGGTAACATAGTTAATTTCCAATTTAAAACGAAATATAATTAAATATTTTGTCGATTGATATAATTTACATATAAAACAATGATATATTCATCTACAATCAGAAGCAAAAATTACCAATTAATTTATTTTCATTCCGTTTTTTACGGAATTAAAATGTTTAGTTGAATATTTATAAATTTTAAACTCGTAATACAACGTCTCAATTTATATTATTATAATATTAAATGTCTGTGAAAGAAGTTGAAAAAAAAAAACACGAAGTGAATGACATAACAGTAACACAAAATTGAGTTAAGTCTACATGACTTTACATTTTATTTTTCAACCAAAAGTTTAATTTATTCTTTATTTATTAAATACATGTAAGTTTACTTCCGTGTTCAGTATTCGGTATTATGCAATTGGATATTGGATTGTGACTCCTAAATAATATAATAATATGCAAAGTGAAATTATATGAAAAAAAAATACAGTCACTGCATTCATGTAACATCATGTAGGTACCTAAAATTTAAAAAACCGCTTTATTACTTCATCATAATCATATCAACAAGATGACGTCCACTGCTGGATATAAGCCTCTCCGAAGGATTTCCACAACGACCGGTCCTGGGCCAACTGCATCCAGCGGATTGTAGAGAGATTTGAGTCGCTATATTTCTTGCAACTTACACATTTATAATTTTCTGAACTCTTAAGTACTATTACTAAGGTAGGTACCCATTATAAAAACTGAAAGGACACGGCAGCCACCTTTAAGTGTAATATCATACCTTTGTGGTAAAAAGATCGTTAGACCAAAAAGCGGGCCATTCTAAGATTAGCTTGATTAATGTTTTCAATAAAAACTTTAAAAAAATATCTATTCTACATTAAGTTGTTAATACCAAGTGTAAAAAACCCAAGTAAAAGTTTCACAAAATATTTCATGAAACATCTATCGCGAATGTTTTGTTGTAGTCTGTGTTTAATCTTTAAATCTCAAGATTTTTAAACATACCCCATACATGATATGTCAAACATGTTACACATGTGGTTTGACAATCAAAATTTACAAAATAACTGTTTTTTTTATGTGAATGCCGAGATGGTTGCCTTAACAAGAACACAATTTAAGGCTGGCGCCATACAATGTTTCTGTGTTCAGTCGTGTATAAGTGAAAGCCTATGGTAACTTATCAAAACGCTATAAAGAGTTCTCGAAGCAAGTGTTATGATTAAACCTATAATAATCTAATTCCATAAAGTTCAATATTTTCAAAATACGTTAACATCGAATCGGCTATATTTTATCCTTACCTTTATAAAGGCGCTCAGTGCCATAAACCACATTCTTTTTTATCTTCACATGCTAAAAAATACACGTGTAAAATAATAAATACAGAAAGAAAGTGGAACAAAAACATAATAAAGTATGTGTACGTACATATATTTAATTGCGTACTTGTGCAAATGATGCGTTTGCGCATAATGCGTTCTGCGAATTTTCGTCTTATTGTATGTATTTAGGTATTCGGTGTTTTTATTGTATTTTAATGTAGATTTATTTACATTAAATACGCCACACCCGTTTAATTTCACTTATTTCTTGTCCATCCAAAGGTTCTCTGGAAGATATCGCTATTTAGATATAACTATAAGACCGCCCTAGTGGTTTAATTTCTTAAACTATTCTTATACTAAGGTGTACAACAATATATTTATCTCTTTCTTCTTTCGTCTCTTTCTCGCAAGTGTATGTGTTTAGCCTTAATGAAAACTACCACTACTATTAATTGAACTCATTATTTTAATTTATTACATTTCTTAAGTCTCAATTTACGCAGAAAATATTACGCGATAAAAGAAAACGACACTGTATTATTAGTATCGATTATAATGACGAGGTTTTATTACTATTATATAAGTAATATTGCACTGAAGAATTAAGTACTTGTTAAATAATAAATATGTGGGGTATGATTTTGTAAAAAATATGTTTACGACTGTTATGTACTCACATCCGTAATCCGTACTAACGTACTGGCGGTATGTATGAGCGCATGCGCAGCTTGAATTGTATTCATAGGGCTGACGAATGATATATGAATACATACATACATATATGCTTTATTTTATTAAACGTGTATTTCATTTTTGATTAACGGTTCGACAATATACTGTAAATATAAAAAAAATATAATTTATTCATCAGAAACGACGGGATTAAAAGAACATCAATTTTGATTAGTCTAATTTTAACGCCCATTTATGTTTATTCAATTAATAACTTCTTCATTTAAACATAATGGAATGCAAAAAAAATAAGAAAAGCTACAGTACGTATACATTATTATTTGTCCTTTATATAAAAGAGAATATAAGCGCGACCGCAAGTACAATTAAGTAAAGCGCCATCCCATCTTCCCAGTTCCGCGAGCCGTGCTAGCGCTGCTGCTGCAGTTGCGGAGACAACCAAGCGGCGAAAATATATCAATTTATTTATATTTTCGAGCCGTTTGGGGTTGAAACGCTTGGGTCATGGGGTCCGAGTGCCTTAGCACTTTTCAAAGAAATTTCGAAACGCTTGGTCGACGTTTCACGTGACCCAAAGGCTGGCGTATTTTTCGGACAAAGAATTAGCATTGCCATTCAACGTGGCAATGCTGTCAGTCTTCTGGGCACTCTACCCCCTGACAGCGTCGGGGACGAGTTTTTTGACGCCCTATAACTTCTTTTTTTATTTATTTATTTTTAAGTTGGTAAATATTAGTTTTTAATTAATTTAAGAACTGTATTATTAAGTAAATACCTCAATAAAAACAGTCAAAGGACGTCTACAACGGAACAAACCGGTCAGATAAATCTTAATTGAATAAATAATGACGTGATGGTATCTATTTCCCTAACAAATCATATCTCTCACGTAATCTCAGTTTCTCACCCATAAACCCAATTTATAAGAAAATCCGGTTGTGTTGATAGCCCTGCGCGGCTCCACTTATTAGCAATTCAATGAGCTTTCTTAATGAGGACGTAATTGGTACTGTTAGATGAGCAGGCTTGTTACAGACCGCGTGACCACTAACCTATGTTTACTAATTTATAGAATGCAAGTAAATTACGACCTTATTCTCTATATTTTCAGGTTAAACATAGCAATATTTGTTAATTCGTTGTTATAGTAGAACTGTGGTAGCCTGGTGACGTGACCAGTGGGCTGAGATGTCAAAGGTCGCACCATTGACTTTTCGAAATATTTATGCGTCTCAAACGGTGAAGGAAAACATTGTGAGGAAGCATTCTTGAGAGATTTTCTTGATGGCATGTGAAGTCTGCCAACCCGCAGTCGGCTAGCGTGGTGGACTATAGTCTATTCCTTTTCAAATGAGAGGAGGCCCGTGCCCAACAGTGGGAGAATAATGGGTTGATGAAGTAGTTGTTACATTGTCGGAACATTGGCATGCAAAATAAAGTGAAATGATAATACGCATACGTAATAATTCATTTATAATATTTAGTGGATACCTCCCTGACCTCCACCAACACGATAGTTATCACCGTATAAACGTTCCTTCAAGTATCTTACCCATACCATTCTTAATATCTACGAACGATTACAAACAACAAACTTGCTATTACTCCATCCATTACACATACATATACGTATGATAATTGTATAGTTTAGTAATTTAATTACTTACAATTATAAGTTACGAAAATAATATTCTTATGATCAATTTTATTTCACGTTGATTAATGTTATACATACGAACTATTTGAGTACCTAATTGGTAACTGAACGTTAGAGACCTTAATCATATTTTAAAATAAAAATAAAACTTTTTAATTTTCTGTCATCGCATCCATAGACTCGGGTCGTTTGTTTGCTCGATTGTCTGTCCATTCTGCATTGACTGTGGTTGCTTTAAACTGTCTGTCTGTAAACTGTCCGAAACCGGTGACGGGAAGAAAATAATATCAGGTATATATTAACATTTATTTGGACTTGGTTCGCATAATATAACAAATGCGACTTCATTTATTGTTTTAAGAAAATTAAGTCTAGGTACTTATATTTGTCATGTCACCAAAATAGTGATGCCCATATAGTGTGTTATGGGCAAAGGCCAATACCCATTCAGCCTAATTAGAACTCCTGCTATGTGCGTTCAAGTAAGCAATACCAGCTCCCGTTAAATGGGTCCGTTACGCTGACCGCGCAGATGTCTACCTGGGTTCCGCTACACACGGTTGTCTCCATTGATAAATGACAGTGGATGTAACGCCTACACTGCGATCGCTGGAATGCTAGGTGGCCTGTACTGTACACTTATATTATGACTAGGCTGTATGCTGAGATGCCTTGGTGCAACTGGAAGAACTTGAACAGCCGTGTTATTGACGTTCAAATCTAGAACGCAGTTATATTCATCTTTTTTTGATTGCGTAAATATCTCGGCTTAATTCTTTATTAAAAGCCGATTTATGAATTGTACGTTCCTTTTTAACATAATATCACAAAATAAGACGAATGTATTTGTTTCACAATATTATTACAAAAATATTTTAAATCACCGCAAAATTTCCGATTAGCTTCATATCTTTGTCGTTATTATTCCTAAAACAAAATAGTCGCGATCGAAGAGTATTGTTATGTAGAATGTCTTGTTTATCTATGTTTATGGTTATAAGTTGTTTACAACGCAAGTCTATTGTTGCCTTCAAAGACTAGCTAATCAAAATAACAATCTAGCTTTCACATTACATGTATATAAAAAAAATCGAGTATAAATAAATTTCATAAATTGCTAAGTTCCTATAAAACTTTTATTTTATGATGTAAGTGATTAGACTGTAATTATTATATTTTTATTACTTTGAAACCTACCTAGTCATGTACTCCAACCTAAGTAGGTATTCATAATCAGCAATAAGTGCTATTCATCTAACGAGGATCTAACCAGTGGGTTTATAGTCTTTGTATTCATTTTATAGTTCCATCTCTCTCTCGCGTGCAGGCACACAGATGCTCCAAAACGTCATAATACGTCTTCTGAGCGCGATTCTTACCAAGATAACATAAGTTCGCGGCATTTTATCGTGAAAGGCGGTGAATGGTCCCCACATGGCTCGCGTGAAAAGCGAATGTAAATTGTCAGATTTCCACTCGATGATCACTGCATTTGTTACGTCCGTTACGTATGTGCAAATGATCGTTTCAACACACCTACTCATCATCATACGTCTAAGCTAGAAATCGGTATGACATTAATGAGTGACCTATGCAAGTGCAAGTCATAAACATAATAGTAACACCGAATATGCTAGTCTGAAACTGGAAAAGTTAGCAATAAAATGTATTAAATGTAGATCTATCAAGCGTCCGTGATCTTTAAAAAAATCAATATTCAACATCAATATTATATAATTGTAATAACTGTTAAGAAATATGTATAGGCTGTATTAACGCGTTGATTGTAATTATTATTTAATCAAATATTCAGAACAACAATTAAATATTTAAATAGTGTTGTTTTTTTTTCATTGAATCACGATTGATAATAATCAGTCTGCGGCCAGCAATCGCTAAGACCTAGGTACAACATACCATACAACATTCCAAATAATAATTGATTATACAGTCACGTTTTATTTTTCTCACGTATCTCAATATACGAACCTAATTAAACAAACAAGGTCAAACAATGTCACCGGCTATTTGTTACACTATGCAATACAACAATGGTGATTGAAGCCGGCGTCCACCATAAGTCACCATCGACCTCAACCCGAGATGACAGAGACAGTGGTCGGTGCGGCGCGCGCGCAGTCCCTCGACAGCCGCGCACGCGCGCGCACCATGCAGCGCCCGCGCCTCTCGCTCGCGATGCGCGACAACTGGCGCCACTTGCAGCGCCTCTATGGCCTCGACCTCGACTGTGACGACTGCTCACCCCCGCGACGAGCCCCCAGCCTCGACTCACTCATCAACTCTTCGGAAGGAGCCATCTCCAGCGCTGACGCGTCCGCCCCCGAAGACTCAGACTCCGGAGCGGACACCCGCGCCGACCCAGAACCGTCTCGCAGGAAGGCTCATTCTAACCCAGAAAGAATAAAGAAATGCCCTCAGAGTTTCTCGTCATCGTCCAGTGGCCACATGGAGACGATACATGAAGAAACAACCGAACCCAAAGTGTCAGTGAAGGAGATTCTCGCGAGGTTCGAGAATCTCACTGAAAATACACAGGTAATAACAGTGTTTGTGTGTTGTGTTCCGGATGGAAATGGGGTGAACAGGTTTGAAAGTAATTCGTTATTAAGCTACGTGCTCCAGTTAGCGGTAAATGCAAACTGCAAATCAACAGTTTCCATCGATTTCCTTAATCAGCTGTTTGAAAACAAACATTTCACAACGTGACATTACAAGATTTGTTTGGTCAACGTATTTCACTGAATTTAATCGTAATAGAGGTTTCAAAAGAGTACAACTGTGTTGAAAACATGCCGATGATGATTATGAATGCATTAACTTTTTTTGTGTGACGCGTGATGCGCAAGCGCTTTCCAATCAGCGTCGATGATCTCGCTGTGTAATCGATCTATTCATGAGATTCAGTGCGTTTTATTTTTTATTCTTACCTTTGTCAACACATCTCGTGACGAAGACATTATTCAGTTCAGTTTCTTCTGCCATTTGTTTGTGGAAGTAATTTACACTTTAAGCATTCGCTTTTTGTTTTGAATATAATTTGCATTAAAGATCTGAATTAGATAAGACGGACGTAACCCTGTCGAATATATTTTTTAACCGAACGTTTAAGACATTGATTTATGATTTACAAACATAATATTTCTCATGGCTTTTGCTACATTTCCTGATTCAGTTTTACCTATGACAGTTTTGTCCTCAATAGAGACGCTTAATCGACACTAATACGTTCCGCCACAGGCTATTATAATAGCATCACAAACCGTTTCGCAACATGATTTCTTGTCAATAGCCATCACAAAAATGTTTGACTCTTTAAAATGCTTTTTTTTTGCAAATCATCTATGCTGACCTTTGCCGAATATCAATCTATATTCAAAGTTTGAATATGTATTACGAAAGATGTTAGGAAACTGAAATTATCCAATGATTATTATATACCTACGTAGGTGATTAGCGCATGCGACAGGTATCCGCGCAGGCGTGAACATGACCCTTCACAAGTCAAGGCAAGGCAGTGGCATGTTCCAAGTATTTCTTTGTGAGCTATGGGAACATTCGACAGCCTAACACAGATAGATAGCTGTCTTTATAGAAAACTAGCTTTTGTTCGCGATTTCGTCTGTCCGTAGTGTCTGCTCTTTTAAGGGTCGATTTCCAGGACAAAAACTATCTTGTGGACTTTCCCAATGTCAAAACTGTCTCCATACCAAGTTTAATCTAAATCGCTTCGGCGGTAAATGCATTAAGAGGTCACCTCTTCCAGGCAGACATACTTTCGCATTTAAAATTTAAGTATGAATACTGATAGCCTAAATTAGTTTTATTAAGCTTTTTCCTTGTTCGTTTACAAGTTTCAACATACAATGGGAAAATTGAGGTTAGGTTGATTAGTCTTATTTCAAACCTCGCCGATCTAATTCCGATTGATAGACAGAAAACTTTCAAAGCTGAAACTGAACTTAATCTTAATATTATATCGAAAATTAAGATACCTACTTCTTGCTTATTCAACTCAGAAATTCAATGAAAATATAGCTAGCTTAAAAAAAAAGTGGTGTACTAGTTTTCAATGCATTGCAGCCATATCCCGGTTCCAAGCTAGTGAGCTGAACAAATTCAACATATGCTCGTACAGATTTAATACTTTTAATTAAAAATATAATTACTCTACATCGCAGATACTCTACTGATTTCTTTAAAAAAAAAACATTCGCGATCCACCAGTTCTTTATTTTTATTTTAACACGATAATGTTCACTAAGTTTTACAGTTTCGACACGCTTATTTCAGGGTATACTTTTCTTTTTGACATTCGTGTCAAGTCGATTTAAAACAGTCTACATTTTGAGACAGTGTTAAATATAGGTACATATTATAGCTACAAGACCGCAATTCAACCTCAAACTAAGTGTTAACTAATTTGACTCTTATAATGCACTGTTAGAATACAAATTCAAAGTAATCTTCTCAATATTATATACTTAAATACTCACGTCTGTATCTCCGAAGGGTAAGCTAGAGATGTTCTGACGTGTTTGACACATCGCAATTTGTAAACTGGAATACCATAAAAACGTATGAAACATTCTAGAACATGGCAACAAGTAATATAAATCGTATATAGTATAGGTACATAGTTGTTTTTATGATGCTTTAAATGAATGCTTGTTTATTAGGTAAACACGTGGATAAATTACTTCTACTAGCCGACTAATTGTAGTATTTGTAGTATTGGTGACCCCATCAGTCTAAAGTAACATTTGATACACGTACGAATAGCATGAAGCAAAAACTTAAAAATACACCCACAACTGTCAAAGATCATTAGTTATTTCAATAACCTCTTCACTACCCATTTGTTGATGTTACTTTGTGTTGAATTCTTACGGATATTACCATGTCAATCCAACACACACCCATACAATCCTCTCGATCTTGGCATTTGATCAATTTGTTTTGTTTGTTGTGTAAGCACCGATTTATCACAGTGTTTGCCAGTTTGTGGTTACAAACAAATGAATTGTGTCTAAGTGGAGATTTGAATGGAGTAGTACGTCACTTCCTGCGGTTATGTGAACACGTGAAAATCTAACAATAAAGCATCGATCAGTTTAAAATAATTTCCGATTAATTCCGATAGCGGTAGGTGTCGAATTAAAGCCCGAGGTACGCACTACAGACTAGAAGCTATTTGCGTATCACGCATACTCAAACGGTGAAGGAAAACGTCGAGAAAAACCTGCATGCCTGAGAGATTTTCTCGCTAGCGTGTGAAGTCTGCCAACCTGCACTAGGCTAGCGAGGTGGACTATACCCTAGTCCCTCTTAAATGAGAGAAGACCTTGCCCTGCAGTCAGCGGTGGGACAGTGAATGGGTCGATGATGAATTCCGATCTAACTTGATGCAATATAAATATTTATAATTGGCATTGAAACTGTAGGTTTAGTTCATACTTATATTTAATTGATGAACTTTAGTTAGGATTGTGCTTAATTGAGTCGTGTTTTATTTTTGTGAAATACTACTCTGGTCAAATTTAACGTCACCTATGGCCTTAGACTGACACAATTATGATTAAATTTTGTTAAGACTAATTCCTTTCATCGTTTATTTAATCTATACTTCAACTTAAGTAAGCTTAGCAAACGAAATATTGATAATAATGAACTAACTAAAAATGAACCAGCCGTCGTTGCTATCCTTGGGTGAGGCCTTAGTCCAGAAGTGGACGTCTATCGGTTGATATGATTAAAAATATTCTTCCAAGATAGAATAGTTACTATTTTCCCAGGTAAAAAGCTTATAATTTTACGAAACGGTTACGCAAATAATACTGTACCTCTCAGTTTTTTCTTTTATTATACCATAAAAGGAATAATAAACCCTCATGACAGGGACATCAATTCTTGTAATAGCAGCATTAAAAGTGAAACACGTCACAGTCGCCGGCTGCGCGGGCGCGCTGGGGGAAAGTTGATCATATGCGTGTGCGCAGTTAGCGCTGTCAATACGAATAAGTACTAGTTACTTACTTACTATTGTATGTTATTGTGTTGCCAGCATTTGTTTGGATGTAACGTTGATTGTTGTTTTTCCTCCTTTGGGATACTGTAGATTACGATGTTTTCTTCGTTTTCCTTTACTTCCTGAGGCAACACTTCAGGAGTAACTAACTTTTTATATAATTGTATACATTTAGCGTCAGTCTTTCTTTTAAAAATTATACTTCAGAACATTATTGCATCTACTTTTGTATTGTCAAAACCTAGTTTGCATGCTCCCCTCCTTGATCGCACAACAAATCAACAGAACATTACATACCATCACGCCTGGACAGGCGTGATGGTAGGTGCCAATCCTTTGGGGACCCAAAAGGTTGGCAGAGGCGTACTAATGTATATGTACGTTTCGCCGCTATGTTTTGGTCACATGTAATAGGGGGCTAGCCTATTTGCACGTAATTGGGGGCGAGCCTATCAAATCAAATGAAACCTGTACTAAATACCGTATGAAATTCCACTTAACCATAATTCAAAACGCTATAAGTAGCAGTCGTATGTGCATAATGATGTGCCGATACAATGCGCAGGCGCAGGCCAATAGCAGAATGTTTGCGTGCCGGGGCCTCTGCGACAATCGCGAAGCTAATCGGACCGTGGTTCCGTTTCCTCTTTGCTGGACATCCAAACGAATTAGCGCTGCCGTGTGAATTATATAGGCAGTCTATACAACGTTATTTTGACTAAAAATTGAACCTCAGTTTTTTGTACATAATAATCAGGGTCGTTGGTATGTGAAGTGCAAATGCGTTGCCAAACCCCTTAGAAACCGTTCAGGTTTCTTAAAATAGGGAGTAACTGAACTGACAGCAAACGGAAATCCCATGCTGTCAGAATAGTCACTCCCCCAATGAGCTCTGGTGACCTTACTCACTCGCAGAAAGGCAACTATTGTTGATTCACTGCGGTCTTCTGTAAGGCGGAGGTACTTCCCCAGTCGGGCAGCTCAATTTGAGCGAGAAATCTCGCTATGCCCTACCTCCTACACCTGCCACTAACAGTTACCCGTAGGAACGTAAATCGTATTGGTATATGTTATGTGTTATTTCTACCCTGTTATGAATAGCAATGGCTCACTATCCATTAGATGAAATAAAAAGGCTTTTGCTATTTCTGTATAATTTTAGACCGAATATTTGTTCAAATCTTTTGCTTTACTGCAAAAACATGATAGAAGCGACTACAATTTTTTTTTCTGTACTATCCTGTACCATATTTGTAGCAAATAATTACTATAATTCACCTATTAATAAATATCTTATAGCATTCACCACAACGATGCTTCTCTACTTATACTTATTTATCACATACCATTGAGGGATATTTTTATTCCTAAAACTCATTATAGACAAATGGAAAACAGAATCTATCACGCGATGCTACGTGATACGTATTAAAATATTTGTATTATTGTGACACGAATACCCGTCACACATATCGAGAATCGAGAGGTAAATCGATTTCGATCATTATCGTTCCTAATCGATATAACGGCCTGATCTCAACTATCGTTATAAAAAAAACTAGGCATTTTTTTGTTTTTAGCTTATATTGTCATTTAGGTAGTTGAGTGTACGGTGAAATATTTTGTGGCTCGTGTGATTTGATATCGTATTATTTTATGTTAATATCTAAACTAAGAATATTTTAGTTCATATCTACCGCGGCTTTGGCTCATATCACATTGTCAAATACTAAATAGATTTTAAACAGTAACCTAAATTTCTGGTTACATAAAAACAATCGCGAAAAATCATTTCAAACGTTAACTGTCGCGAAATGTAGTATTCAAATCGTTCCCTTTTTATTTTTATTTTCGCTTTTTGAGTATTTGTTTCCGAACTTTAGCTATCGAAATGACAGACGACATATTTTCAATTTTTGTTCCAAAAATTACCTCCCCCGGAAATTATAACGCGCCTATCACTATCACCGATTATTACTCAATAAGTTCAAAGTCAATATATGCGCACATGCGCAAAAGCCACATAGCATGCATACGATCAAGATGAGTATCCGGTAGTACTAGTACGTATTTAGCAAAAATACCGCAAATGAGATACCTTACAATAATGGTGATATTTCCCGTCGGCGGACTTCGATTCAATCAGTCGTAATGTATCTTAATCTAAGCGATCTCGTACAGGAAGCCTCTTGATTATGTTCACCATTCAATCCGTTCACATTTCCGGTCAGTTGTAGTTCTTTTTTCTATAAAATTATCTGTGTATGTATATATTGTACCTGTACAATCACAGGATAATGGGGGGCAATTTGCTTTGTTAGACATGCAATTCCCTTTTTAGTTTTAGGTAAAACCATGAACAATGTTTTTCTATCTCTACATATTTATTCTTTAGTAACAGTAAGTATATGACAATTCGACTTTTCTCCAATGCTCCACACGAGTTCAAATTTTTCTATTGTATAATGCAGGCTACCGACAAATATTAAATAAATATCCCTTATAACTACTTTAACTTACCCAAAACGACCAGTAAAATGGGTAAATATAAAGTTACATTATTTTTAACTGAATGATTTTGGGGTGAATACTCTTTATTACAAAATGTTATTTGTATATCAAACTATAAGGACGATATTTGTATATCAAGAAGTACGTTTATTAGGATGACACCTGTTATGTTGTCTCATGTTGGATGCGCAGTTGCGCACGCGCTGGTCCGTGCATCCTGTCCGTTAACCGCGAACCCTCTTTTGAGTCGGAGTGATATTATCGTAAGAAAGTAACCGTATACAGGTGTAATGCACATTTAAATCGTAGCATCGTCCATTTAAATACCTTTAAATCATCAAAATAACGTAATAGTCACAGTAAATCTACAATTCGTTGATGGTTGTATGTCTATATGTAATAAAAGGTGAACCTATAACCACTGACGGAGCACACATCAAAACTCCAAGCCGTTACAGAGAATTTTATGGAAAATAACACTGGAATCAAAACAAAGATCTCACGCTCCACAGCCATGCTTTGCACTATTAAATCTATGAGGCAGTCATAATAATAAATAATTATCATACTTTAATCATTTTACGAGTCCGATAACCATCTACAGATTAATATTAAAACTATGATCTCTTGCGTTATGCTGGCTACGTATGTAGACAAGTACGTACGAATGACGTTTCACTTTTATGGCTGCCTTTCGGCCACATGGGCTAAGTCAGTAATTGTCAATATCAGTTAATTGTGGCCACAAAGAGACCGTGACGGGCCACTCTCTCGCTTTCCACACGTGCCCATCGTTATAACAACATGTATAGAGGCTATTTTACCTTAGGGGTCCGTGCCTGCTCTACACCGTCACACGGACTGTGAAATTGATGTAATTTCGGAACTGTTCTATTCAAATTATTTGCTGAATGAAGTTAATTTTGTAAATAATAAACTTTGTTTGTCCAGAGACGAAGGTGGAGGCATACTGAAGTTCCCTGTAATGCGGGTATTATCGATAATTCCTTGGAAATCTTAATATTACCTACTACTTGGTCAAGGAATGGAACAGTACCTTACGTTAAGTGACAGCTGAATTAATCGTGTCAGAACATTGTTTCTGAAGTATCCTTCAAGAAATCTAATTATTGTCATTTAATATTTACATGAAAAATTACATGGTAGAATTGTTTTCAAAATAAGACATAAAAACGGACTGTAGACGACAGACAAAATCCGTAAACTGGTCTATAATTCACTTGACCAAGGCTGTTGCATTGTTATCTAATTAGGAATGTTGTAGAACGTACATTAATTATACATATTTATGTCGACGACCAGAGGAAGTGGCATATTACACAAAATTGCTCTAAAAAAGACTTAAATGCAACTAGCCAGTCAACATGTTAAAGTTCAAGGTTCATAATAAAGATTAGATCATTTTGTGAAAAAACTACAATATTTCGGTTCTTTTCTCATTTGAAATCCAATACTGCCGAGCTCACGAGCTGTATTGATAAAAAATAAAACTAAATTTAAATTTTATAAGACGATTGATTCGTTAAAGCAAGATCTTTAGCCTTCTGATAAGGAAAATTCTCACAAATAATTACCTAGAAAAAAATAATTTTGCGATACAAAGAGAAATAACACAATGTCTGTTTTCCCATCGAAGAGACGATGGCGTTTTTATATTTATTTGTAGTTGTTTCGCTTCCTAAATAATGATTGAGGTACACGATGACTGATACCGACGACCTATGTGGTCTAGTGGTTCGAGTACCGGACTGCTGATCACGAGGTCGTGGGTTCGATTCCCACAGGACACAAATATTTATGTGATGAATATAAGTGTTTGTGTTCGTCTGGGTGTTACTTCTGACTTATAATACATAGGATGTATTATAAGTATGTATTTACAAAAAAAAAGTATATAAGTATTATATCCATTGTCTAGTACCCATAGCTCAAACAAGCTCTGCTTAGTTTGGGACTAGATGGTGCTGTGTAAAATGTCCCTGAATATTTATTTATTTATTTATATATGCGTGTCATCAACTCAGATAGGTCAATTCTAAGATGTTATTCCTTTTTTCTCGAAGCACCATTTCATAGTGCTTTACATGTCTATCAAAATGTTAGTATAACAATCAAAATTTCTGGTCTTTAAAAGTGACTACGAATCATGGAGGTTGTATCACTGTTTTTTCTTAGAGGTCGATAGGAGAAGACAACGACATCTAGTACAAACATTTTCTTAAAAAAACATGAATCTATAAAAGATCTATTTACGGGAATTAATATGATTTATCTAATACACAGTGATGTAAGAAAATATGTTTGTAATTGTTATGATGTAAGCGACCTTTCCTGTAAGACCTGTTTGCCTTCACTGCATGCCTCCTGCGTTTACATTGAAATTACTTATCGCAAAGCATACAAAGAAAGGAGGTCTTTTATTGTATCTCTCCCTATGGAATACTCCCAATCCGGTAGTGAAAGGCCTCATATCTAATGAAGTACGAACAGAATAAATAATATTAAAAAATATTATGTTCGAGTAATAAATACTCTTAGCATTCTAGACGAACTGAGAAATATGTAGTACCTAAATGATTCTACTTCCAGTATGACTTTCCTCGACCTGATGATTAATTTAATTTATTGAGTTTTTCTAGCAAGTCTGAAGTTGGAATTATGCCAGCGCAATATTCTCACCCCTAATTACATCATAAAAATAGGGCCTAAAACATACCCGCGAAGTACGTTTACATCAGTACGCCCCTGCCTAGCCCTGCAGCATTAGAACCGTGATAGTATATTACGTAATATTTCTAGAACCTTGTCGAAACATAATGTCGTGTTACTTTACGATGTGCCCACTCATATTTCACGGTAAGTGTGTGATCACAGATAACAGTTTTGTAGTGAAAGTGGCGTCTATTTTGGCCTGTAATAAAGTCATTATAAAAACATACAACATACACTTTCTACGAATGCATTATGCTTGGAACACAGAAAAGGAAATAAATATATTTACTTAACGTAGTGGATGTTTGATAATGTTGTCTTTGTCTAATTACACAAACATGAGTTATTCAACAAGAGTAAGATTATTTTGTAAATAAAAACAAAATAAAAATGAATGGACGCATTGTTAATTTAATTGTTTGTTTGACGTTGACACTGACTTAAAGTTGTTCTTTTCGATATCTAGTTTCGTTTTACGCCGATTTATTTTATTTGTGGATAGTAAAAGTATTACGAAATGAGTGTAAAAAGGAGTAGCACTCAGGGATAACGAATATTCAAAATCAGTTCAGTAGATCCAGAGGTCGGGGTGACCTCTTGATCTACTGAACTTCTTTTTTTTTTAAGTGCGGAAAAATCCTTTACTGACCTTCCCGTCGCCTGGGGAGGCGACAGGGTGTGTCGGACTCCGCATGAGCGTTTACCGACTAAAAAACCGCACCCGTCAACGCCACCAACCCAATTGCCGGGGCCATGGGATTCGCAAAAGCATGCACCACAACCCCGGCGGAGAGGTCACCCTCTACAACATCACAAACTTTACCTCTCTATAATATTAGTAGATATAGATAATATCGCTTAAAGTTTAAGTCATGGTTTATTTCACTCAGTCAGTGTTAATATTTCACTCCTGTTACAATACCACCAACTTTATGAATGGTAAACATAGTCTACATAGTATTGCTAATATCTAGAAAATGTAGAGACGACTGCGAAGAAAGCTTGACCGCAATAAATAACTCCTGTGAAAACTCTAATTGCGCGGTTCAGAAATAACCAATTAGTAATCACAATCCATCTAAATATACCTGTACATGTGCCAATTATTTTGTTACCAAATCTTTCATAACTTAAGGTAGGTGAATACTTCTATAACAGTGTTTTGTGATGGCTACAATCAAATGTTCACCAATATCATCCTTGACATATTGTCATCAGAGTAAAACAGCATTGGTATGTTACCTCTTTCAATGGGGCAAGATAATTAGAGCCAATATTTTATCGTGTATTCAAATCATTTTAGGAAGTAATGGGAATGTATGTAATTTTTATGGACACTAAATATTTTCTCATTAGTGTAAAATTATATCTTTGATTACCAGAAGATGATTTTACGATACAACAACAAGAAAATCATAGAAAACACGTATTTTAAGAAATGTACTACGGTACTCATCGCAAGACGCAAATTAAAGATATTTTCGAATAGGTTTAAAATAAGTGAAACTAAAACTGCAGTATTTTTAAGAAACTAACCACATAATTAATTATATTAGCCCTATCTTATGAATAATTTTTTTTGACAGTTCAGACTTTATCCCCGTTCCATCTCGAACATAAATAAATGATAAGACCATTAATAATTATGGAAAGCTAGTCTTAGGCTAAACTTAATCGCGACTACCTAGGAAAAGTGAAGGTATCTGGATTTAACATTGAGAAACAGGTTGGGACTATAAAAAAACTATCGATGCAGTTCCGTGTTAGACTCGTGTCTTGTATGATACTTGTATCTGATAACTAAACGTAACTGTTTAGAACGATCAGTACATCGCATAGACCAGTAATGTACGTAATATAAGTAATGTGTGCCTGGCGTCGTTTCAGGCATGTTTTAGGTCCCATGTAATAGGGGGCGAGCCTTTTGCCATCAACCAGGCACAAATGCAAACTCAGAGCTGTTACTGAGAATAATTTGAGAATTTTATAATTGAAAATCTGAGAAAATTCATAGAAAAAACCAATAACTCTTGCTCGATCTACGAATGTTACCTAAGACTAAGGGGTCTTAGGTTACTGGTTAGGGCGACTGCTATGCCAACGAGGCAGTTGATGTAGTTTGTTACAAACGCGATATTATCTATTTAGACAAAGACATACCGCCGTGGGCTTCATTCAACTTTTCATAATTTTATGCGCCAACTCTTGTACTGTGACAAATTCAATTTTCATCAGTCAGTCTTGCCATAGCTACTGACGCAATAATTTTGTCTCCAAAGATTTTGTTTGATTTTATTAGTATTAAATAAAATAACACACAATGTTAATGATATAATCAATGTATAATCAACTATAAATAAACACATGTAAACCCACTATTAATTTTGTGACATCTAATCATCAATCATCAAATATTATAAACAGCGTTAAATACCCATCTGGACGTTCTAATTAACATCCAGATAAACATTCCACGCCGTTCACTTTGAGGTGACTTACACGACCAAAATGTATAACAAACCACACAATACACAATTACGCAACACAATATATCTCAGGTTCTTGTCTTCTCTGAAGCTCGGTGCCGACTGACTGTACGCTCCGCAGTAGCGCTCGTTGTAGAGTGGGGGTAGTGGAGGGGACGCTACTCGATCATGCGACTGAACGTCATCCGGTAGTGACGTTTGCGGTACTGCGCGCCATTTACTTCGCGTGCGATAACATTCGGCCGTCCTGCTATCGTGTTCGTCCTCGAACAACGATGTAGTCTGATGCAGAAGCTGCGAACAGAGCGAAATATTGTAGAGGCAGGTTCTATATAGATGAGTTTGGTTGTGACCGGATTCCTCAAGGTACACTTGAGTCGTCTGATCACATCACTGCGATACTTCGGACATTCACACAGCAGGGCAAGAGTGACAGAATTTAGGAGAGTTAGCTATTCCATCACCGGTTAACTAACTGAACCCAAATGGCTTAAACTGAGAGTGATGTTCATGATCACTTCAGTCGTGTATCGCCATGTATTAACGGTGTTCACCATGGATTTCCGTTACCAACTCTGCCACCCCACCGTTACTGGAAAAATGTTCGAAGCGCATGCATTTGACTACATAATATTATGTACATATCTTTTTTTTTACTCATAACCAAATAAAAGCAATAATGTACATTATTAAATGCTGTAACAGACACTGGTATAAATAAAAATTGTACATACCATAGATGTTATTCTTAACTTTTGATAACATTCGGCGTATCTGAATCCGTGATCTGAATCCAGGGCTTCATATTCTCGATACATGCAACACCATTGTAGGGTTTGGAACTCCTTTCAGATCCTCTCATGTCAGCCACCTTGTATCGATCATGGCCCAAAACTTCAATGATTTGAAATGGACCTTTATAACGCGGCAATAACTTTTTACTCTGGCCATCGTTGGCGCTGCTTGGTATTTTGAGAACAACCAAGTCCCCAGTTTTATACAGAGGCGCTTCCTTTCTTTTTGAGTCAAAAGTTGCCTTCTGTTTATCTGCGTTTGCTTGTATATTCTCATCAACCTTGGTTCTTAAGGCCGTAATGTCAACCGTAGTCTCAGTTGCACTATCATCAGCATACCCATCATTATTCATTCTAATTCGATATCCAAAGAAGACCTCGCTAGGAATGGCTGACGTGGTCTTGTTAATCGTGCTGTTAATGCCCTGTTGTATGCTTGTAACATGTTGATCCCATTTATTGTTATCTGTATTAGCACCCATACTACGCAATGCCTCCAAAATAGTTAAATTATAACGCTCGACCTGCCCGTTTGAACGTGGCACGCCAGTAGCTATGACATGAGCCCGAATATTCCTTTCACCACAAAACGTTTTGAACACGTTTGAAGTAAATGCACTACCAGCATCGCTGATTAGGCGCTTAGGGTTCCCGAATATTTTAAAGATTTTATTTAGTTCATTAACAACACACTTAGATTTGGTGTTCTTAACAGCGGAAATAAACACAAATTTAGTAAATGAGTCAACTATAACTAGCAAATATGAATTATGTTGTGTCGATTTGACAAAAGGGCCTAAATGGTCTAAGTGCAATGTGTGAAATGGTCTAGCGTACTTTGGAATTGGGTAAAGTTCTCCTGGTTTCTTACCATGAATGTTTTTATAATAAATACAATTTAGGCAGTTTCTTATATATTTAGCAACAGTTTTTTTAAGATGAGGAAACCAGTATTTTGAACCAATCCTTTCAACAGTTTTATCTACTGCAAAATGCCCTAAGTCATCATGATTGGCCCTAATTATTTGCCAAACACAATTTTTAGGCACTAACCATCTCCTACCATGTTCAGTTCGACGGTACACTTTATTACCAAGTAGTTCATATTGATTAAAAATTTGTTTATTTGCGTCAGCGTCACCGGATAGTAAAATATCTCTAATAATGCATATCCCTGGGTCTTGCAACTGCACAGATAAAAGCCAGTCACCCTCAGTAATGGACATCACGTCATCAACCTTTAGTACACTGTTATCCATGACCGGGTTGCGACTCAAGGCATCCACATGTTGCATCTGCGGCCCCGGTTTATGCAGTATCTCAAAGCTAAACTCTTGGGTTTGTAATACCCACCTACTAATACGTGGTATAATCTCTTTTTTTTGCAGGGCATGTCTAACAGCGTTACAATCAGTAAAGATTGTAAATGGGACCCCAAGTAAATAGTGTCTAAATTTTTGTAAACCTACAATGATTGCTAATAATTCAAGCTCAAATGAATGATATTTTTTTTCATCATTACTGGTCTGTCGGCTATAGAAATGGACGGGCTGTTCACCATTTTCTGTAATCTGAGTCAGTATGCATCCCAACCCGTCACGGCTAGCGTCAGTGTACAAACGTATCGGTAATTTTGGATTAAATATTTTAAGAAATGCGTTATCAATCAATGCTTTTTTAATATCAATTACTGTCTTTTCTTGTAGAGGACCCCATTCCCAAATAGCCTCTTTTTTTAGTAATTTCGTTAAGGGACTACAAATTATTGCACAGTTTTTAATAAATTTTCGGAAATAATTTATCAAACCTAAAAATTGACGTACTTGATGAATGGTTTTTGGACTAGGAAATTCTTCGATAGCCCTCAATTTTTTTGGACTAGGTCGAATACCATTTTCGGAAATTTCATATCCTAGAAACGTTATGGAATTTTTAAAAAAGGAACATTTACCTAGATTAATCGTTAACCCATTCTTTTGCAAAACTTCTAAAATCTTTTCTAAATGCTCAATATTTTCCTCCACACTCTTTGTGGCTATAAGGAGGTCATCCATATAGCATATTATATTACCAAAACGTAGGTTTCCCAGAACAGTATTCATCAACCTTTGAAAAACGGCTGGTCCATTACATAACCCGAAGGGCATTCGTGTGAATTCGAAATGACCGTCTAGTGTGATGAATGCTGTCTTAGGAATAGCGTCTGATTTTATAGGGATTTGATGGTACCCACATTTTAAATCTAAAGAAGTAAAGCATTTACAGCCTTGTAATCTATCTATTAAGTCCTCGATCAAAGGCATTGGGTATTTCTCTTTTACGGTAATTTTATTTAACTGACGATAATCAATACAAAGTCTTTTATCTCCTGATGACTTGTCCACTAGAAGAGCAGGACTTGCGTAGGCAGAGTTACTATGCCTTATAATCCCATTTTTCAACAAATCATCTGTAATTTCTCGAGTAATTTTTCTCTCTAATTCAGACATTCGGAATGGCTGAAAACAAACTGGCTTACTAGAGGTTAGTTCGATATCCAATTCTACACAGTTGGTTCTCCCTAAAGTAGACAAATCATCAGAAAAACATTTACGGTATTTCGAAAGGATAGAATTTAATAATATTTTATCTTTATGCGAGATGCTATCCTCAACGTTAATGTTCAATATCGTCATTGTTTTAATAGGTTCAAAAGTTAACTGATCACCCACACGAGTATACATTATGCTACTATTTTCGGTAAAATTACGACCTATTAGCACATTGCAACTATTTAACTCCTCAATAACATAAAGAAGTGTGTCCAATTCTACCCCATCTACTTTTAAGTTGACAGTAACACCTTCTGAAATTTGGATAGATGTGCCATTGGTGAACCCTACTAAATTAATAGGAGACTTCAATTTCAGTGTTTGTAAATGGTATTGCTCAAGAGTACTTTTAGTGATTAACGAACACTCACTGCCCATGTCAAAAAATGCATTACATTTAGAGCCATTAAGTAGAACTTGTTTACAAAATTTTTGTTTACTATTAGATTCGATTACCATTTTAACCTCTACTTTCGTCTCAGCTTTCGACTTTGAGTGACATGCCTTTTCCAAATGCCCACGCTTATTACAGAAAGTGCACCGAATATCATCCTTAATATCACACCCATCTCTCCTATGTCCTACTTCTCCACAGCGAAAACAAGTTAACTTGCTATTAATAGCGTTATTCCCATTAGTAAAAAGCTCCGTTTTAACTTTACTTTCAGATTTATTGTTTACATTTGCCTGAAATGGGGACGTACGCATAGGGGGTTTAGAGGGTAAATAATTTTTTTGTACTACGCATTTTTCGGGCGGTGTATAAATTTTTCCGTGTAAAAAGGAAGCCAAATCGTCACAACATCGAAAGCTACCTGCTTCAGCAGTGATACTAATGTTCGGATCTCCGATTGATCCTACAATAACCGACACTATATCACGTTCCTTGAATTTCAATTGTAACTTATCTATCCTACCCTTTTGTTGGAAATAGAATTCATAAAGAGACTGATTTGTTAATGGTTTAGCTTCTACCAGTTGTTTCAATAATGTATACATATTACGTTTCGTTTGAAAAGTACTTGATAACCTATCACGCCACTGTCTCCAACGCCACTGTGTCCAAAAGGTTTCATTTTTTTGTAAAGAATCCAACCAAGTTTTGGCGGTATTACGCAATTTTTGCAAACCCTGATATTTAATCATATTATCAGACCACCCAAAAGCTTTAGAATTAGCTTCAACCACATCAATCCACCTATCCACGTCATCCACCAGCGGGTCAAATTCGGGAATAACTGATGACAATACAGCATTCTGACTCACGGTTGGTGATCCTTTGCGACCTCTTTTCGCCCTTCTTCGGCGATCACGATCGCTACTACTGCTCGATGAACTGGAACTTGATCCTGGGGTAGACGCTTCAGAGCTGGATGAATGTGCTCGTCTACGTCTCCGACCTCGCGGCATGTTGTCGTGAGCGTAGTAGATACCACTTCTGATATTAAATAAAATAACACACAATGTTAATGATATAATCAATGTATAATCAACTATAAATAAACACATGTAAACCCACTATTAATTTTGTGACATCTAATCATCAATCATCAAATATTATAAACAGCGTTAAATACCCATCTGGACGTTCTAATTAACATCCAGATAAACATTCCACGCCGTTCACTTTGAGGTGACTTACACGACCAAAATGTATAACAAACCACACAATACACAATTACGCAACACAATATATCTCAGGTTCTTGTCTTCTCTGAAGCTCGGTGCCGACTGACTGTACGCTCCGCAGTAGCGCTCGTTGTAGAGTGGGGGTAGTGGAGGGGACGCTACTCGATCATGCGACTGAACGTCATCCGGTAGTGACGTTTGCGGTACTGCGCGCCATTTACTTCGCGTGCGATAACATTAGGTGTTCTCAAAATTCAATTTGTGTTTGAGCATTACTGGGTTAATTGTTTTTCTAACAAAACTAAGTAATCGGAATCGGCCAGAATATGTACGTGTCGGGAAAAATAAGTATTAGGGTATTTTGTGTAACGTTAAGTTTTGAACTGCCGTCGTAAAAAAGTGGGGTGTAATAAATCTAACGTGTGTGTAACTGTGTACCTGACACTCCTGACAGTTCTGAAACGATGAACCATTTTTAATTATTATTTTTTTTGTTGAAAGTTGACTTGATCGAGAATGTTCTTACTTATGATTCAAAATACATACACTAGTTTTGAGCATAATTATTGGTTTTAGTATTTAAATTAACGTTTGTCCCGACGTTGTAACATTTGTAAGCGTCCGTTTAGGCTCAAATGTATTTATCTAATTTCTCTTTTTTGAGTTCTACAAATTTAAAAGCACCAAAAATGTAGGCAGTTTAATAACAAGCACTGAATCTAAAATGGGCCTAGGACTTTAATTTAAATAAAACCAAGACGGCATTGGTATGTGTGCAATCTAACTGATGTATAATGCGAACTGTTGAAGAAGCAGCTAGTATTCTATATGCAGTTACTTATGTTATAGTGTATCTTTGGTTTGGTCGTATTATAAGTGTACCGCTTATGTGTTAATGTTGTGATAACTAAATGTAGCGGGTCATGTGCACTGTCTAATTTGTCACAGGGTCGAAGATGTTAGCATAGGCATTCAAGAGCCCGTGTATTGTATTGAGATCTTCTCTCTTTAATATTCGACAGAAGAAAATTGTTGCATTGGTATATGCTAAGTATAAAGTCCTGGTCGATTCCCAAACCAAGCAGATATTGGGTTTTCTATTACAATTCTCCGTGGGACCTCGTGATTTTGGATTTGTGCCCGGTTTATGGCAATTAGCTGACCCCTTTTAATATGTGACCGAAAATATACCACCAAGGAAATACGGGTTTAGATAAGATCACTTCTGATAGTTGATAGTAACATAAACGAGGGTTTCTATAGGGTCGGCAAAGCCCGATGGACACCTCTGGTGTTCAAGGAGCCATAGGCTACAGTAACCGCTTAACATCAGGCGAGCCGTCTGCTTGTTTGCCACCCCTGTGGTATTACAAATATACTAAAAAACTCCATTAAATTTGCTCCATTTTTTTCCAAACTTGACACTCCCGTGCACTCTGTGCACCCGTATCACCTCTAGACAACGACGTCCAAACTGTATTTTTTGTAACTTTACAAATATTTTATAACGATTTTCCATACTCATTAGTAATAGATGCCCACATGAATTACCTATTGAATATCGCACAATGCCTCTTTAAAGGGAAATGTATACATTAATCAGTAAACGAAAAGCTCCAACTTCACTTTCACGCAGCTGCCAATGAACGACCTCTCCTGTAATTATGCGCTCCATCGATGCTAATGTGTAGAACTATTCAATTTGTGTTCCATCGTGAAATGGATGCGAGATTATCGATAATTCTACAGGTGAAGATAGCTCGCAAGTCAGCGCATGTAGATAATTGACATTATTAACATATTTTGTGTAAAAGCGATCGCTTTAGAAAGAAAATGTATTGCTTTAAGTATTATGTTTTAATAACAGATGAAATTTTACTTAATTTATAGTGTAAGCTTTCTACTGAATGAAGTGTCATTAATTGTATTGTAAGCGTAATGCTTATACTACATAGGCGTTTTGCAATATTTTATATGAGGTCATAAATTTGTAGAAGTCTGTTAACGTTTAACAATAAAATAACGTACTGATTTCTTTCACTTACGTGAATATTAGAAATTGAAACGAACTACTTTTCGGAAGGTCGTTTAGGATTCTTTACAGCATCCATGGTCATGGTGAGAAATGTCGAGATTAAAATAGTAAAAAAAGTTTGTATCAATAAGATTACAAGATGACATGTTATTGAGAAATATCTAGGTATTATTATATCTATTTCTCTTGTCAGAGCATTCGAAAGTGAATTTTAAGCAGTTATTACTAACATGTCAGTTCGGTAAACTTTCATTACGTATCGACTTGTGTATTTTCGATTTTGAAAACATTAATTTATTCAATTATTCTACAATTCTGAATTATTACCTAAGCTTACGAGTTCAAAGTTGACATTAAAATTGCTAAATACACGTGTACAAAATATATCACTACTATATAACACCACTCTAGAACAGAGAAAGTAGAAAATAAACCACCTCATCTATTTTAAATAGTTAAAAGGTGAGGATCGAACTCATTTGAGTTAACAATAATTTAAACGTGTGACGTTGAAGACGAAGCCAAAGGCCATAAACGAAAAAAAAAAATTTTTTATGCCTATAATATGTAGTTTCAAAACTGCGGAAAATTCTACCTACATCAAACTAACTTTACCAATCAATAAGCGGAACTCCATAGTCTAGATACAGCATAAAAACAATTGCCAGTACACACCCGTCAGTTCCCGGAGACGGCTTCATAATTCTCAGAGAGGGTCACCCCGACATCCGCGCAGTTGGACTGGTTACTACTCTGTGTCTAGTCACTACTCGAAGTGTCTAGTACACTTGTTAATGTTAACTGTCAACAATTTTGCTATATCACTCGTATATTTCTACGCGGGAATGTAAATGTTAGATGTTTGGATGTGTGATGAAAATGAGATGGATGTAAAGTTGTTGTAGCATTTTCATTTTTCTGTATGAAACTTTCACGAGCGAGAAATTGGTAAAAATAAAAATGATCTTGAAATAACGTATTTACACAGTCAGTTATTATAATAAATTTATGGAATCATTCAACGTACTTTTTGCCATCGTCAAGACGTGTAGTTTACGTAATCGGTGACAGTGTTATATTGAAATAAAATAAAAAGCATTGTTGGCCAGGATTATAAAAAAAATACGTTTCAGGATTGAAAAACAAATGACAACAATCAGAGTTAATAAAATTTAATTTTTTAATTACATTTTTAACATCACAATTTATTCGGAAATCATTAATTATGTTACAATTATGAGGAAGACACATGTAATGCTCGTAATAAATTCATTTGAATAAAAATAAAAATATAAAAAAATACAAATAAGAAGTAGAAAAAAGTAAATGCAGTATTTTTTTTTTATTTAGTCCTATTCACTTATGTTTCTTTACAAAATACTTGCATTATTAATGAAAAAAATACGAAATTTTAAAAGCTTGGTAGATAATCAGAACTTTATTGGTCATTATTTTTTCCTTCCTGAAAATCCATATTATTTTAGGAGTAATAATTTAGATAATCTTGTAGTAAGTAAAGTAATATTGTAAACTAAACTACGAATCGTAAAACCATTTCAACCGAAATTAAGCGTAGTCGATAGGCCGTAGCGTAGAACAACTTTATTTTAAAATAATATAAGTACGCCAGTAGAGTATCACCACTGCCATCTATGTGTATCAGTGCAAAACATCACTTATATTAGTTACGCTGATACAGTCATAGATGGCACTGTTTCAAACTAAATTTAATTTGCATAATATAAATAATATTAGTTTAAAATTATATTTTAACGGATTAAATCATTATTATTGATTTCATTTTTCGCGAAATATCTATAATAAAGATTTCCATTCATAAATATTCATGTGAGTTTAACTGGTCGATGCGCTAACTAGTGCGTTATGTCAGACAGTTTTATGTTACATGTTGTGAATTATTCAAATGTAGTAGTTACTGTTTTATGAAGGCATACAATGTTAAAGGATTCCATATAAGTTGACTTACTTGAATTGTTTCTTTTATTATGAATATGTATTCAGTTTTCAATCAGTTTAAAAAAATATTCAGGGTAGGTATAAGTTGGTATACAGTGTATTGTTCATGGTTCGAGGGTTTCTAGGCTACGAATAACTCCATTTGGGTATATAAAACAATATATCAAATACAATTCGTATTATTATACCCTAATTTTATGGATAACTACAGTAAAATTCTATTAAAATTAAAAATTGTTACGCGTTTCATTTATACATAATATATTATTTTATTTATAATATCTTGCATATAATTAATTATATTATAAATACATTCGATTATACCTAATTGGATGTTTTTCTAAACATTGCTACTAGTTCCGCCATGTAACAAACTCATATTTTTTGATTTATGGCTGTTATGTAAAGTATCGGATAATTCCATCATTATGAATAATGATGGAATGTCTTCTGCGAGCGGAGAAATAAATCGGACCTAACGAAGCGATACAAGCTATAAATAAGTATATCTCATTCACGGCAAGACATCAGTTAAAAAGACTAAAAGAATTCGTGTTACGAAAGAAATTAGCGATTAATCGGAGCGAGCACATAGATTGCATCAATATTTATAAAGATGGTGGCGGGCTTCAAGCGCGGGCGGCGCGCATACCGCCACTGCACCTCGCGAATGCAGTGCGGAAATTGCACTATCGAAAAAACAATAGAAATTCTATAGACGGTTTCCTGTGTCGTGAAAGTGGCAACATCGCGTATTTCGAGTTCGAATTTCGAAAAATAACGTCGATTACAAGACAAGTGATTCTGCGAAAATACGAATTATGTTTAATGTGTGCTGGTGAACGAAAAATAAATAAATATGGAGAATTTTTATGATGTTATCAGGACGCTCAGTAGAAAAACTTTGAAACGAAAACCAAAGGTAAAATAATTAATTCCATACAGAATACTAATACATTTACAAAAATATTCGCTTAGGGTTGCCACCAATATTTTTGTACCTTGACCTACTTAAAGGCCGCGGTTACCCTGTAACTATTGCTAAATTTCCTGTTTAAACTCACGTTAATTTCTAAAAAATATAAACGTAATTCCAAAATTGTATACCATAATAATATGTAATTTTAGACTTTTCAATATTTCTGTATCTATTTTATTACATTAGAATGGTTATTATCAAAATCGCTTATGTATGGTCGTAACTATGTGACTAGATCAACGACTAGTAAACTTACTTTTTGGTAAAATTAACTTTAAGGTTCAATAAAATAAAATAAACGACAAATTTGGCTGTTGCACGCCAAATAAGAGATGATTTAAATAATTGTGTTGGATATAATAAATATAACAAATCATATTTTTTTACGTGACTTTCAATTTCTTGTCCATTTTCTCGTGGTTATGAATATGTGAACTATCTGAAACTGAAAATAATCAAAGTTAGATTAGCCATTTTCTTCATATAAAATGTTACATGAAGTCATTTTCAGCCTCCGAAAACTCTCTCTTAAAATACAACTAACAGGTTGGTTTAGTTAGCAGTACCTTTTTAATATAGGTACTACAGATTAGCATATTCGATGCGAGAATTAACTTGTGACAATAAATACCATTTTAAATTGCTCTATCAAATCAAGATAGCGTTACAATAACACATCCAATAAATATAAGGCTAAATCTTATAAGAAAAAATCTTAGTCTTAAATTGATAAATACTTATTTGCAATTTTTAAGCCTTAAATAACCTACTGACCTAATTGAGTACTCATTGTAATTATGTCATACTAATTTATCATTACAAATTCTTATTTCATTTCCATACTTACAATATGAAATTTACATTTATAGATTTACGGCCTAACCGTTCCAATGTTTAGTTACCCTATCTGTAAATTACACGTCTTAAACGTACATCATTAACTATAAAGAGTTCAATTTATCTCGTAGTTATTACTATCATAAGTTAAACCATATCATCGCGTTTCCTATTGAAAATCATACGGATGGAGTCCGAGCAACGGGTCCATTGCAGTAAAACTGATTTATTTAGCGATCGTGCGCACGCGCGTACATTCACGCTTTCCTGATCTCCAGCAATGTTCCGAGAGCCGCGTGTACCGCAATCAGATGCCGATCTCGAGATTCCTTCGTTTGGGCGCAAAAGAATAACCGTATTTAGTTAAATAAGTACGGAATCATAGTTATGAGCTAGGGACCTTATTATCTGATAGGATATACGCTTGAATAAATAAGCAAAATACAACAAAACTTACAAATATGCCAATCAATTGTTCTTCATAAGTCAAGTTAATGCTGTTATAGAAAACATAATGTGTACTAGAAAATACGATCGTGCAATATCATTCAACATAATAATATGCAACCCTTAATACTGTGTTAAATACCAAATTAACCACCCATCTACATTGTTACAGGTTCAACCCAAACCTACAACAAATGGAGTATCAAAGGAACGCGTTTCAGAAAGAGAAAGCAGAGAGACGAGAGAATCCAGAGACTCGAGAGACTCTCGGGAGATACGCGAGTTGCGCGAGACGAGAGACTCTAGAGAAGAGACAGAACATATTGAGAGAAGAGCGCAGACCACCTCGCCAGTACCACGGGAGAGGGAACGGGACAGAGAAAGGGATAGGGATAGAGATAGGGAGAGAGAAAGAGAGTTAAGGGAAGAAAGAAGAGACCAATCAACACCACAACACGATGGCAGACATCCACTGTTGCAGTTTGCCGTCGACCATTTCAGACAAAGTCCAGAGTAAGTACCAACTAACTATGTTTATTTAATTTACCACACAATGGGCATTGCCGCATCGATTACATTTTGTTTTTTTTTTGTTCCGGGAATAGTTATGGTATTAAGCAATATCCACGGCATGTAGAAAGCTGACCTTTTTTCTCACAAAACAAACATCAGCATCATCAGAATCTAACCTTTCTTGTACTGGTACTGTCGTCCAGCACGACGGTACCAAATACCACACAACGCGTCCTCCAAGTCTCTCCATTCTTTTTTCTTATCATATCTACATGTATCTTTGTTTGATTTTTTTGATAACTCCGAAATACTATACTATATACTATGTATAATATATAGAGAGAGATCCATATCAATATTATAAATTCAAAACAACCAACATCTGTCTATTTGTGACCAGCTTAAACATAGCATAATATTTAAAAATCATCCCTAAACGAAGAGAAAACAATAAATTCTTAAAAACTATTAAAACTTTTATCTTGTCATTTGGCGTAAAAAATATAGAATATTTATTTAATTGTGGTAATATTTAATTAAACAGCCAAACCAGTTAAAGTTAGCTGGTCTATACTTCTACATAAAATAATAATATTTTATGAGTAAAGATGTAAATCTATATATTTTTTGCATTAAATAGGCTCCAAAACTACTGGACAAATCTGAATAATTCTTTCTCCATTAGAAAGCTACATTATCCGTGGTGAACATAAGCATAACATTTTTATCATAATCATTTATAATAAATCTACCTGTGCGAAGCCAGGGCGAATCGCTAGTACTAAATAGATTCTTAACGAGTAATAGAGAGTTGATCACGTAAAATGACAGAACTGAAAGTTTTACAAGCACTACACAATCAAATCACATATTTGCCACTCGTTTATCAGTTAGAACGCTTGTCATTACATAAAAAATTAGACTTGCAATTGTTTACTTACGTCGCATGTAAATTAATGAGATTAAAAACACGCAGGTTTACTTAAATAATTCATTGTAAACTATTGTAAAGTCGTCGTCGTCGTCGGTATGATCGATATATCTAGTCACTGAATATTTGTGCTGTAAGGGATAGGAGCTAGATTCTGCGGAGTTTTGACATTATGACACAGCGCCCTCTAGTTCCGAACTAAGCAACGAGGCTTGTGTCAAGGATACTAGATGGTTGATTACACTACATAGATATATTTTAAAATGTGTAAGATAAGTTACTCAAAACTTGGGTGGTATTGGCAATCTTAAAAGAACCACATTTTTTTATCTTATATCGCAGGCAAATTTTTTCATAAAAACAAAGAAAATTGTCGAAAGAAAATAAATTTATATTGAATTTTCTACTATTACTTATTATTTTGGCTATCCTTGAGGGAGACCTTAGTCCAGAAGTGGACGTCCAAGGTTGATATGATGATAATGATTTATCATTCATTATTCAATATACCTATACAAACATACTTCGATACGATCAGATTATCTTTCTGTCTCTTCTTCTTAAACGCACTTCGTCAATACTGACATCATTTACATTACACATTGCATATAATAAATTAATTAGTTACTTACTTAATGGCTTTTCAACAAGAATGAGGTATTTTAGTGCCATCTATGATGATTTAACGGAAAGTATTTTCAAAACAGTTTCAAGCAAGCAGTTTGTATTATTCATTCATCCTAATACTTTACTTACTACTTATTGAACTTCTGTGCTAGGCATACCAGACGCATCAACATACTAAAATGTCTTGTATGGTAAGCAGAGATATCACATAACGGCTATTCATGACAATAGTATTGTAAAATTGTGTAACTATTGCTGGCGGCAGACTGCATCTAAGTATCATCTATTTATAGAAGACTCGGTTTGATTGCTTATATCTCGTCATACTTCGACAAATTGCATGACTTGTTGCCTCCAAACTCGTTACAAAGCGTTACCCAAACCAAAAATAATCGCTGTGTTGTTATTTGTTAACTATTTATTGAGAACAGCTGATGTATGACGCGTCGCTTTGTACCTACCCACTCAAGTTAATGGCTGTCACGCGATTGAGTGACTTATTAGAGCAGAGCTGATTAATTTAATGTAGAAAATAGTGTGAACAAGAAATAAATCAAATTTGTTATATATTTGTTTTTACAACCATTTAGATCGTTGTTATGTTAATCATTTCTTGTTATATTTTTGAATTTTCAAAATTAATGTAAATAATTAAGTTTTAAAGTATCCTCGCTGTTTAGTTTTAACGACTATTATTATAAATATGTATTTCATCATTGTTAAAGCGTATTTTACCATTAAACAACCGTAAATGACAAGAAACGAATGTATTCTAGCAATTTTTTTGTCAATAATAGAAACGTATTCTAAAAATATATTTACTTGACGTATATAGTCGAGTCTATTTACTACTTTGCTATTAAATCCAACGTCTGTGCACAATCCTATAGTACCACGGAGGAACTGAACCCAAGAACTTACGCATACGAGTCGCAAACACGACTTCTACACCAATAAAATCGCTTTAAGCAGTAGGTCGTTACTGCTTATTACGACCTCATTGTTAAAACTACTAAAAACTAATATCATGTAAGTAATTAATGTGGCAACAATACGAAATTGCAGGAAGCTAATAAATAACGAAAATAGTACTATTAAAACTAATAACGGACAAATAATTACCGCGTGTCGTTCATTTGTACTGTAGCTGTTACGTTTCCTGACACATTGTACAATGCTTTCTAAAAAGCGTGGGTAACCGTTTTACATTGAATGCAGGATTCTTTCGTGTTCCCCGTGTCTTCTGAACAGTTTTTGTTTGCTCTTTTTTAGTAGGAATACGTAGGGTTGCCATGTTTATCGGAATAAAAACCTACCTGTCTTTAACGTCTACTAGATGGCAGTGGTATCTACTCATATTTTAATAAGCTGTGGTAATAAGTATTCCAGACATTTTTTATTATATTTATTTTTTATTCTCGCTTAGTGTTACTAATTTTATAATTTATTTTAAATTAACTTTATAAAGCTAGATAAAAGCTGAAATAAGAAAGAAGTCCTTCTTATTGTAGTCTATTTTATTTAAATATTTTTTTACTTCACATACTTACTTAATATTTACATATGACATTCGTAATCCCCGGAACAAAAAACTCCCTTCGTTATAAGTTTAATGTTTGTGTCTATGAGCCAATCTGCGGCTTCATAACTCCTAAACGGATAAACTGACTTTAATTTAGTTCTTTTTTGTTATCTAACACCACACTTAGGAAAACTTCGTTGACCGTCTCGATGTTAGATCGTCGGGTCAGTCAAGACCAGCTTTCTCAAGTTTAAATGAATATCAAATACTTTAGGCTGCCCACATTGACCTAAAACCATGAAATTTGGCAATTAGCAAGGTCTCGCAACATTAGTAACGGAAAAATATGATTCTTAGATATATTTTTGTTAGAAGACGTATTTTATAGGGCCCTCGGTGCTAACCTAATTGGTTATTTATGTCATTATACCTAGAAGTATTATGCAAGTGAAAATTGTCTATAAATACTTTATATTACATCGTCAATGTTTACTCAATATCGTGGCACTATTATTTCAAACGACTTACAACTACACATCTTATGATCGTCGGCAGTACAATTAAATAGAAATCATGCTTTAAGCAAAATATTTTATCATGTTACATACAAATTCTGACAATCTTTAATTTGACATTAGTACACGGAAATAATTAAGAAAACGATGTTTAAAATGAAGATCCGACTTGGATTAATCATTTTCTAATTATTACATTTTCAGTTATCTTGTGAAATCTGGACTCCTTACCAAATATGAATGGCTAACGTAATGATATTTTGTTCTGCTTTCCACAGAAACAATAGCTTGTATTAGCGTTACACTTAGCTTGTTTTGTTATATCATAATAACATGGAACCAGCTACGCGCAAAGAGAACGGAAAATGTCTTAACTTTACTTCCCTGTGAAGTTATTTTTACCTATTGCAGCACAGAAACGCATCTAAACTTTATTGTTAAAACCTTTAAAAGTGTAAGGCCGTTAGCTTTTTCAAAATCTTGCATATTCGACCCTTCAACCTTAGATGTGAGGCGCATTGACCTGCATGACCTGACTAAAAGAAAACAAAAGGTTTTCGTAACAAATTTTCTTTCATGATTAAGCAACACCTTTGTCAGCCAGTTTCGTGCAATTTAAAAAAACAATGCTCCATAAAATCAGCTTGGCAAAAAAGTAGAGCAGCCCTAGTTAGTTGATGAGCACCGTTGGCGCAGAACGCACCTGAGAGGTCGCGAGACAATCATCGCCAGAGCAAGTGTAACCTTCGGCCATGCCGTGTGCACTCGCAGCGCGAATCAAATATAGAGTGCAAGTATCCCAATCGTTTAAAACTTACTACTCATCTAACGGCCGACGTACGCGTTCTTTTTTCAAATGTCCATTCGTAGTAAATAAGCTTTTTTTTAGTCGCCAATTATAATCGACGGCCAGTTTGAGTTCAAATTACTAGTGTTGACTAATTAACCGTGTTTCGTGTGTAATAGTGATGTTCAGTTCGTACTTCGTATAACTACTGTTATTAAAAGTGTCTATATTTTGTCTGTTAGCAATTTTTTGAAGTGTAATTACATTGAAATAGAAATGATCACGGTCAATTAAATGATAAAATCGCTCAATTTTAAAACATTTTACATTATTATCGTTATGGTCGGTTATCGGTTATAATATTATCAAAAACCGAATAAATATCAACGTGCAACATATTACTAAACAAATTGACATACATACGACAATTAAATCAAATCGTCTATGACCAACTAAAAACAAGGAAGAAAAAATATCTCGTAACATAGTCATAATCCGAATAATACGTTACCGTTAAATACGTAAACACGAGGCACGTTTTGAAAGCCGAAATGAATCGTGAAATTATTCAAAATTTACTTCCTCAGCCGGCGAACACTTTCCCCAATACGTTTAGTCGGTGATCGGCCGTCGAACGATGTCGATCGAATCGGTTGGCGAGAAAAACACGGACATGACTGAAGACAGTCTGTCGAGTGATGAAGACGGTATCTCATTCAAAGATGATGAGAGCGTTAACGAGTTACTGTGAGATCATTTTCTTTTGTGACGTGCTTTATTAGTGGAAATCGTGTTAGTTTTCTTTTGTTTGTGGTAACACTAAGTGGAATGTCAGTTTGTTGTCAAGTAAAATAACACACTGGCGCTGCTGTGCTATTCTGTTGCGGATTTTTATTACCATTTATATTGCCTACATGATGGAACTATGTAGTTTAGATGGCGTCTTACTTACTTTTTTTCAATCTCGTAATTATTTTCTTATTGTGGTTTGTTTTAATATTGAAGTTAAGTAAATTGCTGTATTTATATTTTACTTGGATAGAGGTTGGCAATACCAATCTATTTATCTAATGGGGGCAGAGTCCCAAAAACAGACTGCTTCCAAACCCATAACAGAATATGTTCATCACATACTTGTCACGACACTTCTTATGTAGTCTTTTCATTGCACTCAACATTTACATTTTAGCTAAAAATATTATTAAAAAATAGAATCATGACGATGGAATATTTGCATCAATATTATTACGATTCGCCATTCGACTGATATTTTCTTTTTAATTCACATTTATTTTGCTTTTATCGTCAATATGACGAATAAATGCTCTTATGTGGGCTGGTACATCATACATCAAAGTATATTTATTATAATTCCGACGTTACAAACAACGGTAGCGATGTAAACACGAGAGTTTTTGGATTAATTGCTGGAGTGATATCAAGACGGACTACTCTATATATGTCAAAACCACTAAACCGTACGTCCTCCAGAGTTATCTGGAGGCCGTATGGCCTATATTTTAGGAAGATTCCAAAATTGCTATCAGAATCTGATGCTCTAGTAATGTCTAACGATCCTATTACGTATTACTGAATTCAGCACACTGCTAAATTATATTTAAAATAATTACTTTTTCTTTCTTATTATTATATGTTGTCAAATCAAGCCATCATAAATCCCGGTCAAGCATCATGGGATTTTTAACGAAACCAATAAGAAATATGAACAATATTACTTCAATAAATAACATAATAAAATTTCCTTCAATAATTGAAGTAATTTATTTGATTAAGACATATCCGTCTTCCGCTAGCTCGTTACAAACAAAAAGAAGGCATTTTTACGTATAGTAACTTATTTCTTATATTAACGCTCATTAGGCAATGAAAGACTTGTTTTTACGATTGTATCGCGGTATATTATATATATCAATAGGTACCTACATCGCGATAAAAAGCCGTAAAAAATACTAGTATTTGTAATTCTTTTTACTATAGTTTGTAATATTTTAAAAACTATTGAAGTTTTAAGAGCATTATAACTTTCTTATCTGATAAGTATTAAATGCCACATAATCACTTACTGTAATTTGCATAAAAACTGTGATCACCCCGATCCGCGGATCGTGAAATAATTTGCACCGTGCACACTTTCATGCATAATGTGTGATTCATAGACTTGCCCGGGGGCCGGAATATTTGTACAATGTTACTGTGTTATTGTGACTGCAACCCATTGTGTTAAGTAAAACATACAAACATATACAAATGGAGAGCTGTGGTAGCCTAGTCTTGAGTTCGAACCTGAGGCACGCACCACTGACTATTTGGAAGTTATGTGCGTATGTATCACAAGCTCAAACGGAGAAGGATAACATCGTGAGGAAACCTGCATGCTTGAAAGATTTGTCTCGAAGGCATGTGAAGTTTGCCAACCCGCAGTAGGCTAGCGTGGTGGACTATAGACTAATCGCTCTCAAATGAGAGGAGAACCGTGCCCAGCAGTGGGACGTTAATGGGTTGATGATGATGATGATACATACAATCATGCCTATCGTCCCCGCGGGGTTAAGCATAGGTGGACACACATTTCGCCGGTATGTTTTAAGTCCCATGTAATAGGGGACTAGCCTATTGTCCGAGCTGCTACTGAGAATTTAATAGAATAACCCAATAACACTTCACTTGACCTGAGAATCGAACTCAAGACGTCCTACTTAGCAGTCTCATTTCGACCACTAGAGCAACGTAACAGTTCCGAGGCAGTGTTAACTATTCCACGGTTATTTCAGAATTGGATTAATGAGAAGTTATTACACAGATAACAACTATGTAAGTTCTCTGTACAGTCATTGTTTAACTGATCTAGATGAAAGATACTAAACCAGTAAACCTACCAGTGGTTCCTTTAGATTTTGAGTTTCGAAGCGGTAGCGGTGGCTAGTTGCGGTTTTTTCAAATTCATTTAACCTCTTATCTAATGGTAATCGTAATAAAACATGTTAAATATGATATTACGAAGTCTCTAATGGTGTAAGATTATTCCATTCCGCATCAGGTCATCTTATATTTCCGTATGTTTGTGTAACGCAAATCGCGAACAGTAGTCGATGGATGGTCTTGAAATGTTTATACAACGTAGAATTTTAATAGAAGGCAGTTCTTATAATTATACTTTTAGGTAGGAAAGGAAGCACCTACCCTTCCTAACATGGCTGAGTAGGTAAGCACCGCTTAGTAACTATGTACAGTTACTAAGCCCTACCCGTTCTAATTCGAATTTATTCCAGCTTATTGCCGTCCACTGCTGAACATTGACCTCCCCTAAAGATAAAAAACTTATTTTAAAAAAACATAAATACCTCCCAAAAATCTAGTAATATGTATATAAATATTTAATGTCACGTTGTTTGTCTGCAACAACTTTGTGAACTAACGAAACAATTTTAAGGAAACTTGATCAGTAGTTTAAGTTTTGGCAGTTTTAGTACAAATGGCATACAAAATTCTATCGCGTGTAAATTAATGCAGATATTATAAAAACAGTAGGCTATAAAGTATGATATTAATTTATCAAATATTTAAATAAGTAAATTAAATATTTAAATTATGAGTTTATAATACGAAGGTGTAAATATTTTAGTTTTATAACCTAAGGAGTATCGCCTTACGAAGATTTTCACCTGGTACATCCTGGCAATATGTGGGGCAGTAACTAAAATAACTTCAAGCTAACACATTTAGTTTTGTCTCCAATATCTAATTAACCTCCTTATGCATGCTGGCTGCTTTTTTACATATAAATAAAACATAATCAATTATCAAAATAACTGTATCGAATTTTTCAACTATTTTGGGTATGAGTTAAATAGTAGGTAAACCGAAAATGTTCCCATCTGATTTCTGAAAGACAGATAGGCTAAGTACCTACTAAATATGATATTCCTATGAAAATCGCAATTATCACTTCAGTAATCATCGTCTACTACGTCAAAATTTGATGCATGTTGGGAAACACCTTAAGCGTCTAGGATATATTCCCTCGTCAGGTGGCAGCACTGAGACTACCGCTCGACGAATTGCTGAGCTGATGACCCTTAGGCACAGGCATATCTTTCTTGTTTTTTTTTATTCTAATTATTTTTTTTCTCTCTTTGTACCACTTGCTATTCTATGTAGGTAAATATGTGTATCAGTGCTAATAAATATAATTTTTGAAGTGAAACTTCTTTATCGGGGTTGGAAAAAAATTTAGTGTAACATTTTTGCGTTACGCGCCATATTTATTTGAATAGGTAACCATAGCAACATGATGTTTGTTTGACAACTGAAAACTATACCTTTTCCAATACACCAAGACCATTTGTTTTTCTATTGAGAACTTGCTATTGGTTGTGACATCGACATTTTGATAAATAGAAGATTATGATTGGTTCCCACTATTATTTGGAACTGACAGAGCTACAAATAAAAAAAATATTCCTGGACATTATGACACGCAGCGCCATCTAGTCCCGAGCTAAGCAACGAGGCTTGTGTTACGGATACTAGTTGGTTGATATACTACATATATACTTTTTTTTTTTTGTAAATACATACATATTATACATAGATACATCCATGACTCGGATACAAATGTTTATGCTCATCACACAAACATTTGTCCCTACCGGGATTCGAACCCGGGACCCTTAGCACAGAAGGCAGTGTTAACTACCGCTGGACTAACTGGGTCGTCGTTGTTGAAGACTATTAATTCAAACGCTCTTTTTAAATTCAATGTTATTCGAGTAGATACCATCATTATATCAATAATCATAAAATACAGTTGGAAAACAACTAGTTTAACCAATGCATTTCTATGATAATAAAAGCCTTTTGCATAAACTTTATCTAATTTAGCTTTATTCAACCAATTTCTGTGAAGTTGTAAATAGTAAATCATTTTTCGAAAAATGATGTCATAAAGCAGTTTCACTTCTTACGTGTGTACACTAATACACACATTTTTTTCTTTCTTTTTATCTTTATATTTTTACTAGAACCAGCGTGATTGGACTCACAAATGGAAGCCAGTTCCATCATACCTATTTGTGTAATCGAGGATATCCCGATATAAAACGCTATCCATCCTTTTAATTTCCGCGAATTCGCTTTCGATAACATTGCAAACATTTCAATTTGTTCCATCCGTTAAAAATATTTTTGTTACGAGTCGAGCTAACTCGGCAGTAAGTTAGACCAATAACGACGTGGAAAGTGGTCCGAATCAATGCTGGTTATACAAATAAGATAAAATAAATAGCATTGTATGGTTAGCTATTTTAAAAATGTTGATAATTTATGCAGCCATTAGAATTTTTAGTTTCTCCTTCTAGACACGAATTATCACTAACGTTTCTAAATATATTCATTCAACCAGTTCAATTGGTGTTGTCGTGAACTTTAATTATGCGTTTTAAATAATTACTAATAATAAATTTATATAGTCTAATAACAAAACGCATCTCTTTATTTAAAAAATCGGCGATTGTATATTTGTGTCCCCATAGCTCGAAAAATGGTCATACATATTTGACACAACGTTACACATTAATAGAAGAGTGTTTTTATATTCGCTAGGCTAAATCAAACGTTTTATTTCAACTACCTATGTAGACCAATATTACAGATGCTTTTGAATGTCAAAATTAGTTGTACGGTTCCAAAAAGTACGTCATAGCCGAAGAGCCGTTAAGAAACTCCATAGCAGACTTGGAGTCCATGCAAATATGTAGCAGAGTGCTTACTATGCGGTGAAGCGTTAAGGAAAACGACGAGAGACCTTTAATAAGAATAATAGAAAATATAATAGGTAGGTATCAGAAGAATGTATATTAGTAACAAGTGAACAGTGACAAATACAAAACGTCATACTGAAAAATAATACATTTAAAAAAGTATGTCACTTCAGCTGAAGAGTCCAAGGAGGCTTTAATAAAATATTTGTTCGATACGATGACAGAACCTGTGACCCGTAGTACGACACCAAACACTCAGTGACCCGTTCAATTGTGCTTTCAAACGGTTGAATAGTGGTTATGTATGTTCATAAATAGTAATGAATGTTTCTATATACAATGCTTGTTAACAGAAGCCACCGTTCTTGTATTACGACTGTCAGTTTCGTAATTCCTACGCGATTATCCAACATAACCCCAGCTTGTGTAAGCAGAACTGATTCGTAGTACGTGTGATCGTTTTCAAAATCCGAAACCAATGCGGACGAGACCGTGGAAGCTAACTTTCTGTGTTATTTTTAAAATTCATCACGCACTTCCAATTTGGTTTTCTAATTGATTCCGTTAATTAATTTATACAGTGCGTATTATTCATTATGTAACAGATAAATAACTGCGTTATCTCTTTCCTTGGGAATAACATTATTGGGTATACGATTATGATGAAAACATCAATACATAATATGTACTTTACTTAATTATACTTCTAAAATTAATGAATCTATTTGCGGTTAAATATATCAATTAAAAAATAAGCTGTCTATAAGTATCACTTAAATATAGCTTAATTAAATACAATATAATTTACGTAAAACAACACATCTCAATAACGTATTTTTATATTATTATTTTTTCATAAAACCTACGCTACTCATTTATGAAATATCCTTCTTAGATAAACCTTATTATGAGGTTTATGAAGGGTACATTGGTGTAAATAATACCACGCTGAACAATGTAAACAAAGTAGGTACGAAACGTCACTTAACACTTAGGAAAAGGATCAATGAAAGACACATTCTCGTGATTCATCATCATCAATCCATTACAGTCCACTGCTGGGCACGGGTCTCCTCTCATTTGAGAGGGATTATACTATAGTCCATCACGCTAGCCTACTGCGGGTTGGCAGACTTCACATGCCATCGAGAATATGTCTCGAGTATATAGGTTTCCCCACGATGTTTACCATCACCGTTTGAGCATGCGATAAATACGCACATAAGACCCGACCCATAAGTCAGTGGTGCGTGCCTTGGGTTTGCACTCGAAACCTTCGACCTTTGACACTGGTCGCACCACAAGGTTACCACGTTACCATTCTCGTGGAAAACGCCTATTGAAACTTCGTTTTGCGCAGTAGATTCCCTGGTGAGAGTAGTTAGAGCTGTTCATCAGTGACGGAAGCCGCCGCGTCCACTCGTGCGCACATCCATTGTCCACGGCGCTGCCCGCCCGCCGCGCAGGGCTAATGAGCGCGCTCATTTGCATCCAATGCTAAATACAACTTCCTGCCGATGTATAGGAAAAGACTACTTTGCACATCGTTCTATAGGGGGAAAATAGGAAAACATAGTGCTGATTCCTTTTAAATAATCGTTGTCCCTCGATTCTTAATTTTCGCTGCGTGGATGCATACTTTCTCATATATCCTACTCCTACAGCTACTCGTGAATACGTAAATATTTGTTGCGTGCTGAATTATCTATTCTATTTATTAGATTCTTCTGTTCTGTAAGGCTTAGTTCAGACTATAAACGACCTAATACCCACATAAGTATAAAGTCCAAAAGTGATCAATCGCACGGACTTCCTCTTATTAACATAATTAATTAGATGTAAATTTGCCACAGGTACTCAAAAATAGATCATATTACGCACGTCACTAAGCACATTTTGCAATAACATGTTTAGGATTCTTCATAGATGAAGCTTATTATCTTAAGATGCCAGTTAGCATAAATTATAATTTCTGTTAGTTATCCAATAATAATTTAACATATAAATACCGCCTAGCTAATTAACTATTTACATTGATATATATTTGTGAGAACTTCCGGTTCGATCGTACACGAATGAAAGTAGGTTAACATTACGACTTTAATTCCTTTAATGGTATCATATAATGTGAGACAGATTATTTGATTATCATAATTATAACATAACAACCTTCTAACGCTAAAAATAAAAATCTACTGGTGCTTCCAATACCTTGTTTTTTAGAACTTTGGCTCAGTTAACATGCTAGTTAATAATTTAAACGTACAACATTTGTATGTATGTGACATAAACTAAGTTAAAGTTAAATTCTTGTACAACTTGTCCGATTAAGTGTACAAACAACGAGATGCAATATGATATTTCTTTAACCGGTACACAAAATTATACATACTTACCATTCAATAATTAACATAATTATGTATGTACTAATTAAATTAAAATGCATTGAAAATTTAGATTATTTATTCATAACAAAATACTCTTAAAAGTCTCTCTATTTAACGAACAAAATAATCTAATTTCCAATTGAATGTTTTTCGAAAACAATTACAAAATAAAAAAAAATGTTGAATGATGTGATGCTGAGATCTTAATCTCTGATCTCGACATTTTATGGATGAATTCATGTGTTAACATTCTAATAAATGTTTTATTGCTTATACAAAATATGCGAATAGGCTATTTAAATTGCTTTACTGTACAAAAAAATATTTATAATCGGTGGAAACCAGCAATTATTATAACTACAGTAAAAATTTACATTTGAACTGAATACTTTTAAGCCTATTGCCTCATAAGGCCCGAAAGTGAGCAATATGTACCCACACTTTTTCTTAATATTCCTTTTATAGAGCTTCCTTGTACAATAAAGTTAATGAGATTAATTTTAATTTCCGACAAGATTAGCTGACCCCTGTCAGTTTGTTAGCTACCGAAGATACGGTATAATGTTATAAATATTTATTTAATATTCATTTTTGTAACAAATTAACCTACTGATGTAACATAAGATATATAATATTAATAACATTATGATATAATACGGCATATGAAATAAGTAGTTTAAAATCAAAACATAATATTATGCAATTTTAATTAAATTGCCTTTGCTTTGCTGAGACTGGCGGCGCGCTGTTTATATTAACAAACGAAAGTATTACATTTCCTAAACTGGACGGATCAATTCGATAATTTATTAGCACCCTATATTCCGTGGATTTAATACGATTCCGACAATATTGCAACAAATATGTTACAGATAACCAAATTAAACTGTATTGTCGCCATTAATTTGCTGAAATATATTGTAATCAATGAATTTTCGCCACAGATTAGAAATCCTGAAAGCGGATTCGTCCCTCAAGAGCAAAGCAAAGCGCAACGAATGGACATGGAAGGCACAGACGGACGTGGTGAAGTGGCAGGCGACGCCGCTGCGCGCGCCGCTGCTGCGGCTGCCGGCTGCGCTCGCGCCGCCCGCGCTCGAGTGCTTCACCTGCGTGCGCGCCTACTGCGGCGACCTGCAGCCCAATGAGAGACAAATGCACCAGGACCTCACCGAAGTCAAATGTGTCTACACTGTACTTATGGTAAGTGCTATTGGAATTTCAGATATAAGAGTCACTTTTGTCCATTTGTAATGGTAAATAGTTACGCCAAAAATCGAGAAATCCTACTTCATTGATAATCATGTCATTATCACACTTAACATATTATTTTATTTGTAACAATGTATATATGGAAAAAAAATATGATTTCGTAGGTGTTCAGACACATATTAATAGGTGTTGATTATCCCATGTCTTTTCAGCACTGCCACTCGGTACCAGAACTACGAGACGAAGTTTACTGTCAACTGATGAAGCAGACAACATCCAACCGTTCACCATCAGGCGATTCGTGCCAGCGTGCCTGGAGACTGATGTCCATATTAGCGGCATACTTCACTTGCTCGGAAACACTCAGGTAACGATTATACGTCCAGTGATATCATATTAAAGATACAAAACAGTTTATTTTAAAGCCTTCGACAAAGTAAATCACGATGTACTATGTACTAAACCATCATAAAAATATCTTTCAACACCATGCTACAATTTAAAAACTCCCTCGGTTAAACAGGCTTAACGTAACCGAATATATTTGACACTTATAAGTCACACAAAGTATATAAATATAGGAATTCCCCAGGGTACTTATTTAGGTCAAAATACAGGACAGTCAACATAACTAACGCCATTTTTCACGTCGAAGTACAGATGTCACATCATTGGCATTTGGTATGAATTGGTGGAAGATGATATTAACACTCCAGTGTATTTGCAGGCCATTCCTAGTAGAATACTTATCTGCGGCTGCAGCGGACCGGCGGCGGCCCTGCCAGGGTACGGCGGTTGTGTGCCTCGCCAACCTGCGCAAGACGCTGCGCTGTGGTGGCAGGAAGAACGTGCCAAGTGTTGAAGAGGTACCTACAGACTTTTTTTTTCATATACCTTTTTCCGAAATTACGGGATTTCATTTGTGTTGTGGTAGATTTTACGAATATAAATTGTTTAATGCATACGGTGATCCAACGATAGTAAGTAACGTAGTTTAAACAATTACATGACTACACTGTTTACACTAACTTAAAATTAGATATAAATATTATTTTAATATCTCCATGTTTAAATAATTTCACAGGTACACCTATGCGTATTAGTAGAAGCAGCACAATGGCATTTAACAGTAAATCATCATTATATTATTATGACGTAGGTGACAGCGGTGTCAGCGGGGCGGTCGGCGCGGCGGCAGCTGTACCGCCTGCCGGGCGGCGCCGAGCGCGTCGTCAACACGCGCTGCGCCACCGTCGTGCAGGACATCGTCAACGAGCTCTGCGAACTGGTCAGTCACATTAACATTACGATGAAGTTATTGACTTTACGCTAGAACATTCTCGTGATGATAACTATCTTCTAAATATTTATACTTTTATAATTTGGGAATCATCAAGTCTCGAGTCAATAAGAATCTTCTAGGTAAGCGTGCTACGTCTTAGACCACATCGTCACTTACCATCTGAGAGATTGTGGTCAAACTCTTACCATTCTAATGCAAAATATACGTATCTCAAATCTTGAAATTTCTTAATCGATGAAAATCCACGATGTCAACATTCAGTAGTGCTGCCAGTTGCCACATTTCTGGAACAGTTAAACCTTATTTTTACAACTATATTAACTATAAAATGATATTTCTAAAACTTACAGATCGGCGTAACGAGCGAAGCTGAGCGCGCGGAGTTCTCGCTGTACTGCATAGTGGCCGGCGACGCGCTGACGATGCCGCTGGCGGGCGACGAGTACGTGCTGGACGTGACCACGGAGCTGCAGCGCGCTCACCACCCCTTCTACCTCATCTTCTGCCGCTCCGTGTGGCACCACCCGCTGCGGAACGACGCGCCGCCGCTCTACACCGAGGTGCTGTTCAACCAGGTACGTCACCCTAACAGCCAGCCGAAGGGGTGGTTCCTCATCTGCCGTTCTATGTCAAATATTGTAATCATAATTTTTTATTAAAAATTTCGTTGTTGTTTCAATCAGGTCGCTCCAGACTACCTAGAAGGCCTCCTGCTCGTGCTACCAGGTGGAGGCGCTCCCCCGAGCCCGGTGCTCCGCGACGTGGCGCTAGTGGCCGCCCTGCTGCACCGCGCGGCCGGCCTGGCCGAGGGGGCGCAGGCCCGGGACCTCAAGTTCTTGTTGCCGAAGCCGCTGCTGGCGCTGCGGGAGCCGCGACCCAACAAGTGGGCCTCCTGGCTCGGCGCCGAGTGGCAGCATGTGCGGACGCTCTCGCCGGCCGCCGCGAAGGCTAAGGTTTTACAGGTATGGTACACTGTCACTAGTGGTAGAAAATCCTTGTAAAAGATTAATTTTAAGGTACACTGCTATCGAATGAGGAAATCTATTAAATTTCTAAGTAATTGTATGGTCCTTTTTATCGCAGGTGTTGTCCCGGTGGCCGCTGTTCGGCTCGTCGTTCTTCGCAGTGCGGCGAGTTTCGGGCGGAAGCGAGTGGCGCGAGCACGTGCTGGCGCTCAACCGGCGCGGCGTGCACCTGCTGCACCCCGCCACTCACGAGACCGACACGCACTGGCCATACGCCGAGCTCATCAGCACCAGGAAGGTAACTACACCTGCACATGTAGCTCCACACACACCTGCTGCACCCCGCCACACACGAGACCGACACGCACTGGCCATACGCCGAGCTCATCAGCACCAGGAAGGTAACTACACCTGCACATGTAGCTCCACACACACCTGCTGCACCCCGCCACACACGAGACCGACACGCACTGGCCATACGCCGAGCTCATCAGCACCAGGAAGGTAACTACACCTGCACATGTAGCTCCACAAACACCTGCTGCACCCCGCCACACACGAGACCGACACGCACTGGCCATACGCCGAGCTCATCAGCACCAGGAAGGTAACTACACCTGCACATGTAGCTCCACACACACCTGCTGCACCCCGCCACTCACGAGACCGACACGCACTGGCCATACGCCGAGCTCATCAGCACCAGGAAGGTAACTACACCTGCACATGTAGCTCCACACACACCTGCTGCACCCCGCCACACACGAGACCGACACGCACTGGCCATACGCCGAGCTCATCAGCACCAGGAAGGTAACTACACCTGCACATGTAGCTCCACAAACACCTGCTGCACCCCGCCACACACGAGACCGACACGCACTGGCCATACGCCGAGCTCATCAGCACCAGGAAGGTAACTACACCTGCACATGTAGCTCCACACACACCTGCTGCACCCCGCCACACACGAGACCGACACGCACTGGCCATACGCCGAGCTCATCAGCACCAGGAAGGTAACTACACCTGCACATGTAGCTCCACACACACCTGCTGCACCCCGCCACACACGAGACCGACACACAAACTACACGTAGCTCCACACATACATCCTTGCCTGCTTAAGCAATCTCCTGTTATCATGCCCAAATCATCTGAAATGCTCCCCCTTGCGACTATTTTTATATTCCGTTCTTTAAAACATATGTTTGTGTCTATCGCAGGTACGCTCTGAAGACGGCACGCTATTCCTGGACGTGAAGTGCGGCTCGCTGCTACAGCAACGCGTTACGAGGTTGCAAGCCGAACAGGCACACGAGGTTGCGCGCCTCGTCAGGCAGTACATCGCGCTGCAGAGAGACCAGAGGCACTCGCCAGGTAAACTTGCATAGATAGAGTACCTATTCCTTATTTCCTACAAACAAAAACACACAAAACAAAAATATGCAACAAAATGGAATACACAGATAGTAAACTTATCGCTAAAAGAAATGTCTGCATAGCACATACTGTAGCACATGCTACAGTAACGTGTAACATTCATAAGTAAATAAATCATGTCCTATAATTTAATTACGTATGAATGTTACACGTTACTGTCCTACGGCCCCTACTCTTATTTAACAAGAGCCTCAAACAGTGAAAGAAAACATTGTAAAACTAAATTATTGAAAAATATATAGAAATATATACACTAAAATAATGAGGGTAAACTAAAGATTATATTTTAAATAAATAAATACATTTGAAGAACGGAATTTCATCTACATTTTTTCCAATAGAATCCAATTTTTATTTATAAGAATAACTACCAATATATTTGACCTTTTTCAGTACTGTTGTAAATCAATATTTATGTAGGTACATAGGTATATAAAATGTTATAAAAACTCAGCCACATGCTACTTCGTGTAAAATATCAATTTGGCGTACTCATTATATGGTTTTGGCGCTCCCATGTAGAAACACGCTAAGCGTGTGGACATTTAGATACTTAATATTTAATGTGTATTATTTTGTTACAGCTTTCAACAATTGAAAAGCCGATCCAAACGAATCAATGTGACACAGACTGGAGTGAGTGTGCAGTGTATTATAGTTAGTCGTGCGTCGCTTGTATACGTTCAGTTATTCGTAGTTCACGTACTTACCTCAAAGCTATCGCATCCGTCCGCCAACTGATCTGAAACACTTATAGAATTAAGTCCAGAACATTCTGATTGAAATGATAATAGGATTTTAGTCACAAATTGTTAGCGCTGACCGCGCGGTAGTCGATATGTACTTCTATTTTCATTTTAGTCACCGTTCGACCAATAAGTATTTATGTAAGAGTACTTTAAGAGACAATTAATCTTTTATATATTCCAATACCTACTTTTAACCACCAAAAAGTATGAAAATTATAGAATAATTATGAATTTATTATTGTAGTTATGTTAATTATTATACAGTTTTAAAACACAATGCAAATATTTCAAGTACACTCAAATATAGAATGTATTATTATCAATAAGCTACCGCTAAGAAACGTGGGCCATTTGTGTTACCCACCAAAAAAATGCAGGATTTGAACATTCCAGGCCCCACGAGTATTGAAAATGCAATGAAATATATTATTTTAAATTGCATTATTAGAATCAACGACTCATTTGATACACTTAGCGCGTTTAAAACATTACTGTGGCCAAGCGGTTGGCTTGATGTTCTATGACGTATTGATTATTTTTTGGGTGTTTAAGAGCTTATTGTATCAATAGAATCGTTGTGACCCTACATTTAAAAAATATTAATAGATGTAAAAGATCATAAATGATCACTATGCTCTTCCGGTTTAGTAGAAAACACAAAAAACTAAACGCATAATTGTGAAAAACCTGAAGGGTTCCACGGACTTTTAAATATAGAACACAACTATTGCTCAAGCTTGGCAACTATATAATAGAACCTTGTAAATTCGTTCTATAACATGTAGACAGAAATTAGCAGTGAACACATTAACCACACCTACTACATTCCACATTAAAAAATGTTGCATGAAAATAATTTTAATTTACTACAATAGTCACGTTGTCAAGATATTATTATATCAGAATGTAGTACATATTTTAATTATACGATTATAAATAGTACGTAGATAAATCAATAATTTTGTTATTCATGGAATTCGTATTATGTTCTTATAGTATCGTTATTTCCAGAGATACAAATTTTGATGTCTACCTACTTACTAAAAATTTTAGAATCTCCATTTAAATAATTATCATGTGCCTTATTCTTCTCCAAATCTAACAAAAGGTGCTATTTTACTTTTAAATTTTAATGTGCTAATATTAAATTGAATGTAATATTTTGAATAAAGAGTCTTTATATAAAAATTATCCAAAGACCGCCAGGTCGGAGTCATGTTTAATGTATTTACTTATATATTTTGTTATAATGTAAAATATTTAATGAATCTGATGTATGAGAATATATTGTAGATAATAAATAAAAGTTATATTTTCAATCTTTGTGTTGTTTTCCTGTTTCCTTTGGCTCTTTAACTGAGTTCCACGACCGATAAATAATATGACCCAAAGCCGTACATTGGTACACCAAGTCTATCAAATCACTGACAAGAACGGCAATGTACTAAATGCCGTCGACATTGTGATGCAACCCAACAACGCCACTTCCAACTGAGCTATGAACATTGATGACAAAACAAAAAACATTGGTACACATACAAATAGATAATAGACAGGATCTATCTAATGGTATTCTTGATATCCAGATTTGCAATTTTCAAACTTGGAATTTACGACTTCTAAGTCATCAGTATCACTAAACCTTTATACTGTAATCGCCCAAATCTCCGACGTCATCATACAACAACAACGTTCTTTGTAAGCTTACATTACGTACCTATGTAATGACTTAAACAAAAAACATAAATTCATTAATTACCAACCCAACATCCATCCGGATCCACTAATTATTCTAGACAAAGATTTTATCAGCATTGCTTGAATGCCGTTCACAACATTTTATTAAGCTCCGACTAATCCGACCGCTCATCTGGGAGGACAGTTGTGCCTCCGTCAAGATAAAGAAAATAATGGATGGGTGTGATAGATGCTTCTTTTCTTAAAGTGATTCATATATGATATACCTACTTAATATAAAATATTAAATATACAATTCGACATCACCACTGAGAGTAGTAACCGCGTTGACCCTTCGACCGCCACGGTCGGCTATACTCGACAAATTAGAACGTGCTCACGTCGCTTTCGTCGGCAAATGTCGACAAAAATATAACTATTTTACTGTAGCGTGGCGCAGGGAACATTGTTTTTCTTTATTGACGTGGCGGTCAAAGGGTTAAGGCAAACGTAGTGTGTGACGCGCTACGCCATGATGAACGCCATGGCGACGGTTTGAAGGTGCAGCAGAGGATAGAAGTGAGCTGCCAAAGACCGGGATGGTTGGCGCCTTTCAGGGGAGACCTACGTTCTGACAGCAATAGGCTGATATGTATATACGAAATAAAATTCTAAAATACCTTTGATACTTATCTTACCTCTGATTAATTACCTATATCCGTTGGTCTGATAACTGCGGCAATCAAATCAGGCGCCCTCTGTCGATAGGAGAAGTCGCTTTGAACAGTTCGACTGACCAAGTCACTGATGTCAATTTTATCTGCTAAGTTGTAATAAGTGCTCGTATCTGTAACCCAAAAAAAAGTGCTATAAGTAAAATTTCAAAACCCCGCTATTGTCTATCTCCATCATCAGCTGGATTATCCAGATGGATTGAGCTCTTATTCCACCACGCTGCCTTAGCAGTGGTGTTGGATTATACTGCTTTTCGTCACCGCTTTAGCAAGTGAGTATTATATACAACACACACCTATCGATTTCTAAATGTTAAAAAGGTGCCTAGGATTAGGTTATCGAAAGCTCGAAAAGAGAGATCATAGTGTAATATAGGTATTATGTCACGGGATGAATGCAAACACAATAAACTTATGTAATCATTTAACATAACATTAATGAACTCAACCTAAATATCATTGACGAGCTAAATGTGATCATTGTGAGAGTCAATTGAGGGGAAAGGTTAATTTATTTATGGTGCATGTAGGTTAGCATCCCGCTGCTTTTGCATGCAGAAACTAGGTACAAAACGACAGAACACAAACTACTATAGAGGCACGGGCGCTAACAGGGTGCTTTTAACAAAATTACATTTGCATCGGTCTTTCTTTCCGGTCTTGGTAGACCTGAAAGTAAAATACGAAAAAGGACGATAGTGAAATAATTAAAAAATGTGTTGAAACTTGAACCAATTTAAAGAGACTTAGACGGCTCAAAACTTTAAGTTAAACGTTTTTTTCCGAATTGTATTATGTGTATTGTCTTTTTTTGGTGGATCTAAGTGCGTTGCTTTGCACAACCCTTGTGGTACGAATCTAAGATGGGTTTCAAATGTTTCAATACACGAAAATACAGCGCAATCCTTGCGATGTGAGTAGTTAGGTACCTAGAAGGTATCTACCACTTGGAAATCGGTAAGTATTATTAGTCACTTCTCTGTCTAGTATTATTTTGAAGCCATAGATAGACAACTGCGATAGATAGGACAATACTTCCTAATTACTCACAGTAGTTTGTACTTAAATAGCACATTGGTAATTTTTCATCCATCTTTCGGGGTCACATGTTAATCGGCAGCCTTGGTGTCCGAGTCGCATACAAAGGACACTTTTTACCGACTGCGACGCGTGGGAACCGGCGCGCGCACAACCTTCAACGATTGTCGTCGCCGCCGATGCTACTGGCTGGGTAGATGAAGAAAGTTTACTTGACTGCCTACGTATATGCAGCATATGGATGGGAGACAAACTAAACATATATCTGCAGCTGTAATCCAGGCACAAATAATATTTATCTAATGACTAAACGGGAGCGGATTGGTCAGATTCTACAGTCATGCAATAGTTTGAAAATCACTGCTTCGACATTTTCATTGATTCATCGACTGTAAGCACGGCTCTTCTTTTGGGTTGGAAGGAGTCTGTAGAGTCCACACCGGGTGTTCATATTTTGCAGACTTCTCAAAAATCCGTCAAGTAGCTTCCTCATGAATTTTAGCGAGGTGGAAGCGGGTTTTGAATGCTAACAAGGAAGCTTTTGAGCATCACGAGACTGTTACTGTTTCTGATTTACGTTTTACACCGGTTGAAATAATCATACTTCATACTAATATTACAGATGCGAAAGTTTGTAAGTATGGATGTATGATGATGTTTCACGTAAAAACCGTTTAACAGATTTGAATGAAATTTAGCATACATATAGTTTATTACCTGGATTAACACATAGGCTGTTTTATCTATATACCTACAATGCGGGCAAAGCCGCGGGAGGCAGCTAGTTGCATATAAAACTGGAGGTTACACACCTGTCACCTTACACTTAGTAAGTATATTATTTGGTAAAAATTGAAACGTAAAAACCTCATATTCAAACCCAAAAGACAAGATACGATAAACTCCATTCAAGAACCATAATTAGGCGCAGTTCTAATATTTCATGCGTACACAAAATTATTTAATAAATATTATTGACGACCTGTTACGAGGCCAAAGCTCGTGAGAAATAACCATTGTCGTTGTAAATTATAACCATAATAATATTTAATTTGCATTTTATGATCGTTATAACTAAGTGATTCACTCGGCTTGAATTGAACAGTGACATAAACAAAACAAAAAAATTAATTATCTCGATTCCACAATGTTTGTTACCTCTGAATGAAGCGGGAAAATTCGATGACGTTATGCGAGATATTTTTCACAGGGAGAGATTGACTTTACTCACTCGCATTATGCCTCTTAAAGGAAATAGCATTGTAATACTTAACAGTAAATTAATAATGAGGACTACACAAAGGCACTAAGTAGGTAGTATTTTTTCTAAAATATGCTAGATTCGGAACCATCACGACTGATCCACTGGCACGAAGGGCGAGGCAGAGGTGTTCTAATGTACCTACACCCCTACCTGTATATTCTAGGGGCCAATTCCTAATAATTTAGCCTAATGATATATTATGACATGACAGGTAACCCCATATATCGTGTTCAATCTAACTGTTCGCAATTACGTGGTTGATAATTTTATCACGTCTTAAAACGGTGATAAAATTAAAAACATGGTAAGGAAACCGCATGTTTGAGTTTTTTTCTCGATGTTATGTGAGGCCTACCATCCCGCAGAACCTGCGGCCCCGGCACTGCAGTGGTGAGGCGGGAAGACCCCGTGTGGGTTTAGTCCGTAGTCACCCACTTTGGGTGGAGGCCGACGTACCCCCGCCGTCTTCCCAGGCAACGGACAGTGCGTAATTATAGTTTTCGATTGCATGCATGCAATGCACGGTCAAAAATAAGGCAGTTTGATGGTTTCAACAAGGTACAAGATCCGCATGCCTAGCGGTAGAAAATTAAATGCTGTGAAGACACTAAAAAGGGTCGAGCATATTGCCACTAACCGGACACAAATCAAAATCTCGAGCGGTTACTAAGAACTTACTGGCTTTTCCAATGCGAACCTACTAAGACTTCGTCTATTTACTAAAATACTTACTTAAGTAACACTTTAAAACTCCATAATTACCTACATAGCATCGTAACACCTACAATGTGCTGGTAAATAGGCACTAAAGTTACTTTTGTAATCAGACCAACAAATTATGTAGGTAAGTATCTACGGACGTGACATTTTTCACTATAACTACGCTTTCTTTATGAATATACCAGAAGTATGGTGGTAGGAACATAATATGTAATATGCTTTTGAGTACTGAGTAACTAATAGGTGCAAAAAACTTACTTACTTGAAGTAAAACAGCCGACGTCCACTAGTCTAAAACTACTTTTTACGGATTTTATCGCATATTGATATTATTTTAACCCGACGTTTTGTCATCCACGTTCACGGTCAGACTGAGGTGTTGGTTGTCTAGAATTTATAATTACTAACAGCTACCCTACATTTTAACACAATCATTTTTCCTACATTTTTCTACACTTAAGTATATTTCTGAACAATATATCAACTTCTTAAGCTTTCTGTTTTGCATTACACACCTTTTTACTTTTGTTTTCGTTTCGTTTAAGGCGATAACGTATCTTTTACTTCAGTAATTTAATCATCAGTACACATAACACATCCGTTCGTCCGTTGCAAAAGCCATTAAGGAAAATGTGGGTCATTTCAGCGCGCAATCGTGGTTATCGACGTTAGAATTACTGTCAGCTGCCAATTCCCGACCTAGGTACGTTAGGTATTCTACTCATACTTACCTACCTATTTACCATGTTTTTCAAGACATCAACAGCCAAATGAAAGATATGGCCACATAACCCGCCCTAAGCCATACAATGCCCTAACTCCTTTCAATTTAAAAATAGAACCGTATCCAGCCGTGGGACGGTAAATCGATTGATGAATTTTATTGACGTCTATTTTGGTGAATCATCATGTAGCCTCCACTAAATTACAGGTGAGAAAATTCGCTGAACCTACATACAACAATACAAACCTTGTTAAACAATTAGATCCGGCCAAAAGCCGTACTTCCGAATCTCAAACCGCGCTGCGGCTCGGTAGGTATGTCGCAGTCAGCTGATCTTGACATTCGCTAACTCGACTAATTCATTGCAACAGCGGAGGGCAAGCCTTACCGAGGAACTCGATGAACCATACATTCGCCGCGTTGAGGTCCCTCTTATTAACACGGTGTTTGAAAGACAACCGTTCATTTAGCGCTAGTGATGCGTTACGAAATGAGTTTGTTGTATGAAGCCGTCAGTCAGTGTACAATTACAAGGTTTTAACACAAACAAAAATGTTCTGGTGACACACCAGAATAGTTTTGTTTTTTATACGGTTAATTGACTGAATAGGTAAGGCAACTACAACCAACCATGAATTTTCTGTTTATGAAGCACATGGTCGTTTGAATTTGAATCGAGTAGTTTACACGCACAGGACACTACTTTTTCATGAACTAAATTTTAGCTTTTAATTCAATTTATGTATCTGGTTTTGTTATTCATTTACAAGTGACATACCCAGTGTGCTTTTATTCTTATATAGAACATAATAAACCAACGCGTCATCTGTATGGAGGTCCAGTAACTAGTAGTACATCATATATACCTAGGTAGTTAGAATCCCTTAGAGGCTTACTGGCTGGCTCCATAAGAAAAGGAGGAATGTTTTATTCTTATAAGTATTCGTTTATATTGCTAGTGACTTTACTTTATTATTTGAGTTAGCAATTAGATTTTGTTTATTTGCTAAACTCTATGCCCAGTAGGTACACACAGTGTGCCATTAATTGCTGATTGATTTCGGCGAGTTGCTAACTACCTAGCCATTTTCGCTAACACATTTACTATTTACAAAAATACTAAGACCTACGTTACTAACCATTTAAAACCGCCTAGTCTTGTTACCTGCTAACTGGGCAGCAGGCAGAGAAATCTTCAGTCCATGTGTACACTCTACCTAATCACACCATTGATATTTATGGAGGTTCTAGTTATTTGGCAATCTCGCGAGTCCTTGGTCACACGAGGTCGGTCGAACCGGTAGGTAAGGTACTACTTGGTCTATCCACGAGTGTGTATGTACGTACATATATTCCTAGATATAGTTATGTGATTAGGTAAAGATTAACATAACATTATGTAAAGGATGACATTTACATAAATGATCATGTATGCACGCAGACAGGTGCAATAACAGCATAATATCCGAGTACGCGTTACTTGTGCATATTGACTAAACACCTCGTGTACGTCAATGTTTTGCCAACATGCCGCGACCTAAATGTAGTCTGATAATGTCAACTAAGTACTCACTACCCATAAAATGGAATAAGCAATTAAAAGCTCCATATAAAAATATATATTGCCAAGTTTGCCCTCTCTGAGAGTGATCTATGTACCTAAGATTAGGAGATTATTCTCGGAAACCGTCATTAAAATTCTTAAAATTAAGTGACGGGTTTTTGTGAAGTCTCTTTAATCGTTGTTTCTGGCTATTAGTGATGAAATAACATATATAATGTACTTACATACGTGTGTATATTAATTTCTAGATGACAGTTACAGATGTTTTTTTTTTCTAACAGGAACATATATGAGTCAAATTTAACGATTACAGTAATTACAGCCGAGTATTTGTATACTGTATGTCGTACTGTGTGTGCAGTAAAACTATGTGTCACTAGATCATTATTTTAAAATTAACTCTAATCTTCCACTTAAAGCTGTTGGAGCAACGAACTTCCTAAAAGTCAATAGGTGCTATGAAATTACGTCTTTACCTTGGTATGTCATTAATTCTTTTGTTTTCAAACATCAACTTAACAATTTTGATGTGAGAACACACAAATTTGTATATAATTGAATTTGGAGGGTAATAATTAAAATACATGAAAGATTCTCGTTATAATGGCAAAATATATGCAAAAACTTTATTAGTATTCTTAGCTACTTAATTATTTTAATAAATGTCTTACATACACCCGCACTTTAGGTGGTTTTAAGAGTTCGACAGTCATTGTTCACCGTAACAATATATACAGGACATGACGATGACTTTGTTCCGCCATCTTGTGGCATTTAACTTTATCACGTTGTACTATAAACACACAACTACTTCGTGGGACTGTGTCTCGGTGTCCGTAGATCTCTCTTGTCCGGCCACCTGCCCGCCGTGTACTGTACGTATCCCGGATCTGTAGGAGTGCCGGACGCTCTGCCTTCCGTATCAGTGGTTTCTTTCTCTTCGATTGGTTCCATGGGGAACAACGCCGGGGTATCCGCTCTTTTCGACCTTGTCGACCCTCGTAAGTAATCCTCGAGTTGTTGCAAAGTCGGTGACGGTACTGTCTTAGCCTTTGTCGGTGATTTCGACCGCTTATGCTCGTAGCTCGGCGACATTTCATCGTACAAATCTCTCAACCGTCCTGTCTTCACTTTGGCAAACACAGGCGTTTGTGGTTCAGGCAAATAGTCCTCTTTCACTGATAGTTTTCCAGCAAAATTATCTAGATAGTCTCTAAGATATTTTTCATTAAATTTGGCGAGTTCTTGCTCGTAATGGAATCGATCGGGTATGGACAGAGGGTCAGATAACCGGACGTAATTACCCGCTTCTATTCCATTACGTATCGATCCAAATTTCGATTTTTGTAAATCGTCTTTTTCAAGAGTGTCATTAAAATTTGGGTAGTTAGTTTTGGTCTGTTCAAACAACGTCATTTCTTCATTATTTGTGTCTTTGTCAGATAGATTCTTCTCTAAATCTAAGTCTTTTGGTCGTTCTGGGGGAATGTGTCCATTTCCTTGTCCTTTAGCCTGACCATTAACTTTTCCTATAGCCTGGCCGTTAACTTGTCCATTAGCTTGTTCATTAGCTTTTCCATTGGCTGAATTAGTCTTCGGTAGAATCCCATTCAGATTCGGTGACGAGATAATAGACACTTTTTTTTCGGTTTTAGGCGAAGCCACGATGGTTGTGTCTGTTTGTGAGTTTTGTGTGTTTGTATATATACGAGGCCCCATCAGGTCTATGAGGAACAGGGCGGCGACGATCAGCGAGAAACTGCCGAGGACCGACGCGTTGACCACCAAGCTCCGGGGAACCGAGTCCAACGAAGCCAGCTCTAAACCACCTGGAGAAATTAGAAGATGTTATACTCATGCCTTTTATAACTACATATATTTTATGGTCTATATGTATAATTATGTCATAACAAATGAGTTTGTTAAATATAATATACGATGTAATACAGAAATTAGGGATTTTCTAATGCAACTTCCAATGGCATAAAAGTAATTATTTTCTAAAATATTCTACCATAACATTAATAATAACAATATTAATAATATTGTACGAAATTTGACAAGGCACCAAACTAAGCAGAGCTTTTACTATAGATACTAGACAATGGATATAATACTTATATACTCTTTTTAGGGTTCCGTACCTCAAGAGGAAAAAACGGAACCCTTATAATATCACTTTTTGTCGGTCTGTCTGTCTGTCCGTCTGTCTGTCAAGACCTTTTATTTCGGATATACGTGTAGTTATCGAGTTGAAATTTAAACAGTATATTCAGGTCTACGGTCCCATCAAGTTGTGAAAGAATCAAGCTTCTAAGTTTACGCAAAAAAAGATACGGCCGTTTAATCAGCAAAAAACGCATTTTTCGACACGCTCAAGGGAATCACAACTCATAGGGTACTTCCCGTTGACCTAGACCTATGAAATTTGGCATTTAACATCGTTATAGACCAACAATACAAGGAAAAATCTCAAAACTGTACATTTGTATTTGGATCTTAAAATATAGGGGGTCTGAATATTGTTATAGGAATCTGAATTTCAAATTGAAGCTACTAGTTCAAATGGGGTATCACATGTAAGGGCTTGATTTGCGCATTGCAAAATATATTTAATTGATTTTTTTGGACGCATTATTAATATATTTATCAATCTCATTGATAAACATATTTATTAAAATAAAACAACGAAATACAGCAATCCGCCATGATAAGTCAAATAGTGTCAGTTTTTATACACCTACGTCGAGTACTGATTGTTTGATTTTACTTCCGTTTAGGGATAAGGAAAAGGAATTTAGGCAATACAGCCAAGTATTGTATTCCAGTAATTTTATAATTTATTTATGATAATTATTTTTTTGTGTGGAACGTAAATATATAATTTGTTGAGAGTTGTAATTGATGTATTATTATTGCATTGGGGGGCCGCGTGCCACTTATATAATTTAGAGTTCATATTTAACACGCAAAATATATAAGCACCTAATGTTTGGTGTTGACACGCATAGAAATGACTTCAAAGGCAGACGCCATGACACCAGCGAGCGTTTTGGCGTGAATTTTGAACATAAAAATAAAATGTCAATTTCTTTAATTTTAAAAATATCAAATACGATGAATCGATTGTTTAAAATCTTAATCAGTACGGGTACAACGTCCTGATAAAGATTTTAATACGATTTCCGTATAAAATGTTGGTGTAATAAGACGTTTAAAACCAAACAATACCAATTATGATATCAAAAATAAATAAAAATAAAACAAATAACAATATCATTGTTCATCATATTTTCAATGAAAATAAGATAGGTAAATGAAACAATCAATAGTTAATCTACATATTTCATTATATTGTATGTTGGTCGGTAGTCCCATTATACACATTAAAAAAAATGGGCATCCTTAGTATTGACAGGCGATAACAAAAAAATGGCGTCGGAAACTTAAAAGTACTAATTATTATTCAAAAAACTGTCTCACGACAAAAAGTTAATTGTCTGTTTCATAAAATATATTTTTAATTTAGATATTTAATGCCATTTGTCAAGGTCCTTTATAAGATCAATAAAGGTACTATTTATTTATCTAATCTATTTATTTATTTTCATAAACTATTTATTTAATTCTGTAACTAAACACAATCCTAAATAGAAGATGTAAATTAATCATCTTTACATAAATATATTTTTATAATGACAAGCTGCAAAATTAATAACGTTGCTCGGCAACGGTGTCAAGAAGTGACTGAAACTGAAGTGTCTTGTACTTATTAATAAATAAATAATATCTCTGGACTATATGACACAGCGCCATCTAGTTCCGAGCTAAATAACGAGGCTTGTATTACGGATACTAGTTGGTTGATATACTACATATAGGTTTACGTGTTTTTGTAAATACATAAATATTATAAATAGATGTATCCATGAATCCAAATGTTTATGCTCATCCCACAAACATTTGTTCCTACCGGGATTCGAACCCGGGACCCATAGCGCAGAAGGAGTGTTAACTACCGCTGGACTAAGTGGGTCGTCAAATAGTTATAGTAGGTATATTTTAATAGGATATCAAAGAAACATACGTCACGTCTAATTTTAACGTTATAGTAAACTTCACCTAAAATACCTATTAATAATTAAAATAGGTAGGTACCTATCGAACAATTTATCTTAAAAAGCAATTGAAGAATATTACATAAATTATATAAAGGCTAGTCGAAACGGACTAGGTAAATAATATTGAAAAGTTGAAATGGCGCTGTCTTTTTTTGCAGGATCCAACGATTTCAATCTAAGTTTCCTCCAAAAATTGCTATGTTAAGATTTTAGCGTCCGTTTAAAAACAGTTACAACTTAAATCTATTTTTAAAATGTCAACTTGATGATAAATAATTCATTAAAATAAACAGCTTATAGGCATGTGCTCGTTTTTTTCGTTTAAGATATCCTCTGCGCCCACTTTGATGATCTTATATTTACATTAGGTACGGAACCCTCGGTGGGCGAGTCCTACTCGCACTTGTCCGGTTTTTTTTTGTAAATACATACTTATAATACATAGGACACACCCAGACGAACACAAACACTTATATTCATCACAAAAATATTTGTGTCCTGTGGGAATCGAACCCTATACGACCTCATGATCAGCAGTCCGGTACTCGAACCACTACACCACAGAAATCGACATTATGAACTTATGATGCAACCTTTGTAGATATGATGCTTTCAAAATGCTTCCAATGAATCGATTATAAATGAAAGCTACAAACTGGCCTTAATTTAAGCATTTTGTAACAGATAAGCTTAAGTTTGCATGTTAAATGATTATTATTGAATAAGTGTTATTGAGATCATTAAAATTGATTTAACTTTTTAAATACACATCAAAGGCTACAAATAGATGTAAGGTATTTTCAATATTCAAGTGGTTTTATATCGTAGAAGTAAGTGGTAAGTTAATATTTTAAGTAGTACGTAAGTAATGTAATAATTTAATATGATTTAAGAATCATATTTATTATGAGCTTGATTGTTTGTTGCTATAACCTTATTTTTTTTTAACTAAGGTTTGTAATAAAAGGTTACTAGTAGACATTACACTGATATAGAAACATACCCAGGATTAAGAAGAACAGCATTCCGAAGCCGAGGAAGTATCCCTCGAGTATCCGGCGGCCCCTCGGTATCTCTTGGAACACCCGCGCCACTATCAGGCCGAACGTTATGATCACGTAACCTGTCAACAAATAACAGTATTCGTCATCATCATCATATCAACCGTTAGACGTCCACTGCTGGACATAGGTCCAGGGAACCCCAAGGATCGCCACATGACCGGTTCTGGGCCAGCCGTATCCAGCGGATTCCAGCAGCCTTGACTAGATCATCGGTCCACCTTGCCGGGGATTACAAGACAATTAAAGAAGAGGTCTTATAAATCTAGAGAGTTGAAGCGCAGCTACTATGAATGAGATATTAGGTTCGATTCCAAGAAAGATGACGCATGTATTTTTATAAAATTATTGGCTGATCGGAGTTTGTATTTGTATATGCGGCTCGCCGGTATTACATGGGACCTAAAAACAAAGTACACACTTCACCGGTGCCGATGATGTTATTATTTTTTTTTTTTTTATAAACCAACTTCAAGGAAACAACACTAATTTCCAATTTGGTTGATTGATTTGTTTTTATACAAAAGTCCATCGTTCAATATTAATTAAATTAATACAAGATCGCTTTGCTGCTATATTGAACTAAACGCTAAAGAAATATCATTAAAATTGATTCTCAATTGGCGAAGATATCGCATAAAATCTGTATACAAGAACCTCTTCCTTTTTATAGAGTCGGAATAATGTAGATTGTAACTTATTTGATATACTCCTAAGTTTTAGGCAGTCAATCAAAATCCCTGTCATAACTAATGAACAATGGGCGCGACACAGTTTTCCAGATAGATTTACAAACACCATAAACCCATGACCTCGTCATCGCGAACACATAATACACATAAAGCTTGCGTAACAGCCGAGCCCATGGCGAGGTGTCAACTACTGCGTATCAGTTGGAATTTAATGAATTTCTCCAACAATATACACACGGCTTTATGTCACATGATCGGTGACTTTCCCAACGTAAACCTTGTTACAATATTATTATAAGATTAGTGTTATTTTAGTATATAATTTACAATAATATCCGGCCATTTTACACAGCGCCATCTAGTTACAAGCTATGCAACGACACTTGCGTTTTGGATATTAGAAAATTTATATAGATCCTAAATGATGTTTTTTTCTATTGTTGTGTTTCTGTGTAGTTACTGCTAGTCTTACTTATTTGTACCTAAAACACTACTCTCAACTTAAATTCTCTTCTTTACACTATAATGATTTGTATTTAATACAACATAGAATTCAATAAAAACTACTATGTACTTACAATGATTATCCTTTTGTACGTTGTACATACATTTAATAAATAGATATTGCGTAATTGATAACATAACTCTGTAGATGTTATTACCACCTTTGCACAAAGTTATTGAGTATTTATTTTACAAGAAACACGATCTTCTTCGCTTCACCAGCGAAATTGATTACGTAATTAGGTACTCTAGATACTTAATTTATAGCCTAGATACATAGAAATTAGGTTTATTTACATAAACTTGTAAGGAAAATATAGTGATATAGCAATATTTTGATTACACTACTGGTTGATGAATATTGTTTATAGGAAGTAAATAAAACAATGAACCGTAATGAAAGGTTGGTTAATAAATAAATTAATATCTTATATACTTTTTATTATTATTAGATATACTCACGCCTTTTTTCACATTTGGGATCGGCAGTGAACTAAAAACCTTAGGGTGATTTAGGCCTAACGCTTATTAATTATCATTACGCCCTATTTCAACAGGAGGTAGGGTGACCTGTTGATCATGGCACTAAATTGCCGCGTTTTATTATGTTCCAACTGTGTTTATGTTGCTATTTTAGGTTAACGATGCCAGTGGTAGTAACCATGTTCCCGACCGAATAAAGGCGAATACATAGATATCTATGGGGGTAATGCTTTAAGCTGAAACAAGCTTTAACATTAGAATGCCTCACGTTCGCGGCGCCTTTACGTGGATAAAGTGACTACACACTAAACACACACGTGTCTAGTTTCTTGCTTTTAAGCATATTACTCCCGCAGAGGTGGGGGTTGAGAAATTTCATTGTTTAAGTTTACCTGCCACTGGGCTTCGCACACTAGTGGCCTAATAGGTATTATCCACTTATTTCTTATACCTACTATGTACTTTAAAAATCCAGTCCCCGTAGCATACATAATATAGTAATATACCATCACGTTTTCGTCCTCGAAAGGTTAGGCAGAAGTGTATTACACTTCTGTCACATGTAATAGAGGGCGAGCCTATTGCCATCAAAGGGCACAATTCCGAACTACAACTGAGAATTTAATAGAAAAACCTAATGACACTGCTCGACCTGGGAATCGGACCCAAGACGTCATGCTCAGCAGTCGCACTTACGAACACTAGACCAACGAGGCAGTTACTCGTTTGTTGCCTGACGCTAACGTAGCTATGATATGTAAATGACATAAAGCGCATAACTTACACACATTCACAATAGAAATTTGTCACGTACCTCCATATATGGCGTCAGCGAAGGCCCCGCCGACGGAGTCCCACGTGACGGAGGTGAGGAGCGACCACTCCCGGGACAGCTTCTGCAGCAGCAGCGAAAGTCGGGCCTCATCATCCTGAGACACGCGCTTAGTGACCAGACAAGCGACGCACATCAACTGTTGGCAAAGAACTGTGAGTTAGAGTCTTGTACGATAACAAAATGTTCGGTCCAAATTACTATAGCTGCAATCTACGTTTAATTACGGGACAAGTTAACACTAAATACCTATAATTAATACACAAAATATTGAAAATAAAATATAATTAATACACAAAAGCAACTAAGTACCCTTCGCCGAAGTTAGCCTTAAAGCCTGACTGAACAACTATCCACGCTTAACTGAGCAAATCGAGAGATCACTTTTCTCTGTAAGCAACCTCACAATCTTGATTGTGTCTTCGCATATTTTAAGTTGAAATGATGATGATGATGATGATATTTTAAGTTTCTAGTAAGTCGGTGACAAAAAAAATAGTCTTTTATACACGTATAGGACATCCCAAAAGGAAATATCGCCATTGTCCCAGCAACAATAGGTGCGCGGCAGCGACAATCCTTCGACAATTGTCGCTTGTGACGTCATTGTCCACCGTGGGACCGACATTGGAGACGCGCGTGCGCAGCGACTCTTAATTATGATTGTAACTACACGTAAATAAGTGTTGTGTTGAATACGGAAAGACTGAGTGACTGTAATATTTTTTAATGTCGTTGAAGTGCGTGTAAACAAGTGTTTATACCGATAGTTCACATCCCCCAAGGTGTTGTTATGATTGGATAAAAACCACAGAAATATCATCCTGTTTGAATATTTATTTATTTTTAAAATTTACATATAATAAGTGGAAGGATAAATTTATATAATGTTAGTTTTACACAGCTCTTCCTATTTAGTAACTCGTGAAGATTAATTAAATCTACAACATTAAGAAAATTGTGCTAGCTACAAGAGTGAACAGTAGTAATTATTGCTATTTTATAGAGTAGCAGTCCCGCCCACCCATACGACATATATCTTCATACACAAAATGTACAAAAATATTAAGTAGGTTAAAAAGTTCTGCGCCGATATGCTTTTGACACGATATACAACCCACTTCAATAATGTGCGAAAGCAAAGCGTACAGACTTACAACAGCTATAGCTAGTTTTGTATAAAAACAGTTTATCCGAAGACCACACGATTACTTTACCTAGACAAATACCTAGCTTAAGACCCGTGGATGATGTGATGCTGAATAGGGGCCTCCCAATAACCGCTCCGTGACATAATTAACTGGGCAATGGTACGCTTAACACAGATAACATAATCGGTTTAGTCATTACGTATTGTGCTTTAACAATGCCTGGAGTCAAGTGTGTTAAAGCTCTCGTCTCCGCTGTCTATTCGGGGTACAGCAGACGTAAATTGGTATATAGATTTATTTTGGTCTTAGGGTCTGGTCTTGAATGATCTTCTATAACCGTACCTATATACCATAATTTTTACAACAACTTCTACTTCTTACAAGGTATAAACTGGGATGGTACATAAAGGATCGAAGTTAGACATTTTTTTCCAAATAATACTTACACTTGCTACCTATGTGCGCTCAACAAAATTGCTAATTAATAGCGATTAGCAAAAGCAATATTCTATTATATATAGCCCATTAAAAAGTAGTACCGTAGCGAAAATTAGAGTCTATTTTGAGCAATAGGTATTATTTTTTATAATCCACATCCTCATTTAACAAACGATCTACAAGATTTTATTGTAGTCGTTCAGCAAGCTAGGTTACTCATATAGTTCTATAGTTATAATTAGACATTGAACCGACGACCGTGCACAAGACATAATTATTTCGTAATTACAGGTAACAGAGAATTGGTTACTTGATGCAATATATCATAATTAAATGACAGCCGGTTTTGTGAGAAAAATAATGGAATTAATAGAATTTATGTTATTGGGAGTTGCGACAGCCTAGTGTGGGATCAGTGGACTCTGAAGTCAAAAGATCTCGGGTTCTAACTCAAGGCACGCACCAATGACTTTTCGGAAGTTATGTCTATTTATCAGATGCTCAAACGATGAAGGAAAACAACGTGAGGAAACCTGCATGCTTGAGGCGTTTCTCAATAGGGTGTGAAGTCTGCCAACCCGCAACAGACTAACGTGGTGGACTATAGCTTCTGAACTTCTTGGACTTCTGAAATGAGCCCGACAGCAGGATGATAAGTAGACGGGAACTAGGGTTACTTGATAAACAAGGATACGATAAAAGATCCTTATCACATAAAATGAGGTTGAGAAAAAGAACAACATACCTTATACCATAAGCTCTCAAGGTTCAGTCACTATTATCAGTAGCTTGATAAAGACTGGACATTTTCATAGGACAAGTAACGCATAGGTAGCGGTGTTATATGCATTAAAAGGTTGACACTAGTAAAGGTTGTCTATTGTTTTATTGTTTACTGGTAGGTAAACCATTTATCTTTTTCCCGCAGTTATCTTTGCCTTTAAGCGAAACAGTAAAAAACTTAAATCTGGGAAAACCAATTGGCAGAAAAAATACTTCTTTAGTCGAAGTTTGGTGGTTAGTATAATACAGACATACTTATAATAATATAGACTGATAATTTTAATTTATCATTATCATAAACGTATATTTCATCCACTGCTACGCCACTGCGCCAATTTACTTATGATTAATTAACAGAAACTTCATCTTTGTTATTAAAATGAATGAAATTCTGAAGATAAAAAGCTCAAGAAAAGTCAAGGAAACTAGAGTCGCTTCTAGCGCAAACGGTAGGTTAACCTTCGTTTTAATATAAAAATCCTCATGAAAATCACTAGGTAGGTAAAAAACCGTACCTACATTTTCAACAATGATCAGAAGCTATCGAACTTTCTTATTATCCTATTTTTTGTTATAATTACGTCCTTCGCAACGAGGTTAAATATTTAAAAAGAAATACGATTAGATGATTACCTTATCGTTAACTAATATTAGTACGTTAACTAATATTAGTTCACTAAGTTCTTATGCAACTAAGTGCGAGCTTGCTATCAACACAAGTTATTGATAAACAGTTACCAACGTGATAAGTTTTCGCAAAGTAGAATTTATCTTAAGTAGTAAAGCTTTACTAGCATTTAGTGTATAGTAACAGAATATATTGATAGCAAATGCGAGGGCATTTGCGTACCAAATTAAAAATAATGATTAAATTACAAAAGTAGCAGCATTAACAATATTTCGAAAACACATAAACCTATATAAAATAAATAATGAAAAAAATACTTTAAAAAAACTACCTACAGATATATTAAAACTAGCTACTAATCTCTATCTACTATCAACCAAAACATACGTTAAGCAGATTCAATAAATGCAATGTTACCAAACCAAAACGTTTACATCACCGAACGTGTGTTGCAATTATGTTATGTTACTTACGAACTCGACTATCTTCAGGGCGACCCACTTGTCGCACACCGCCATGGCTTGCTTGGCACTCGGCAGCTGTGGCCAGCCGTGCCGTGCACTAAACACACTCGTCCCACTACACTCGGCAAGAGTTACGCGAGTGACATAACACACTCATAATTTACAAGCAGACATCCGCGCGACGCGACCGCCGTGTTTTGTTTGAGGCTAGAGACCATTTTCACGGTGCGTTTGATTTGAGTGACATTGAAGGAAAACTTGAATCGCCTCCGTGTGGGCGAGTGGCGGTCGTGTCTTGCAAGACTCGACTGTGCACCTGCAGCTTATCTCGCAGTAAGCGTTAGTGCAGTTAGCCAATAGTTCGAACTGATCGTTCAAAGTTTGAATGATTTATAATATTAGTAGGATGCTAATAAACAAAGCAGTGCTATAGTGCGGAATACCAAATGAAATTAGTGTGGAGTAAAGCAAGCAACGAAATAAAACAGCAAGGACATTAAACCATTATACTTAAATTTATTAATCAATACTTAACTGGCATGCAATATTATTTAAAAATCTCATAAAATATCGAGAGATAAATTCATACGGTCTCGTTACAAAATGTTCAGATTTTGTTAATAGCATGTAGATAATTTCATAATGCTGAGTTTGTTCATTGCTGAGAAAACAGTTCCAAATTGATTTACTTAAAACCTGATTTTAAATAAGACTTATTCATACACAGAAATAGTAAAGTACAATAACATGAATATTTATTTCGTTGAAAAAACATCAAAAAATGCAGATTGCCAGTAGTGCAATAATCCTAACGCGGCCGCCACCACGGGCGACCCGCAGTTGCCCTTAATTCATATTATCTATAACATTAAAACAATATTGTAGACTCACATGCTTAAAATATATCGATACTGTCTTATAAAAGCTTCAAATTTTAATACATAAATAATTATGCCATTCAATTGGATTCTTAATTAAAATATATTTAGGATTAAATTAAAATAATGTCTAAAATTAAAATTCTAAATTTACCTCTCATAAGCCTCTCAATGAAGTGCAAGAGACAAACAGTAAACATAGTGCAATCATAAAATAAGGACATTTGCAAAGGAAAATACTAATGCTACTGAAAGGGCATTATTCATTCATTTCTGAACACAAGTTCTGTTAACAATCTCCATTTTTTTATTAAATCGAAATTGATTACAGACAATAAAAAAGTTACATCGCACGCATACCCGTGCTCTAGTCGAAGTGGACGCTGACTACATTAACATTGTACCATTCAGAACGCAGTATAACGCTATTAAAATATAAATAGTTATTTGATTAAATCGGGCTTTATATACCATGTAAAAAGGACATGTTAAATTGGGATTTCAAGAGACTGTAAATACATAATACAATTATATTAACACGATTAACGATTAATGATAACGGATCACTGCATTCGTATTGAAATGTGATAATGCATGAATGGTAGCTGTTCCGAAATCAGTATCCAGTTCGAAACATTTAATCATCGCAATTCAAACAGTATTCAGCAAAGCAAACACTAACCCAAAGCGAGATATAAGCAAATGAGGTGCATTTTCAAAGGATGATGTATTTAAATTCACCATAACCGCATAACTAATGGCGATACATCATTTAAGCCACATTAATCATGGTTTTCGATGTATCAGTATTTATAGTTAGGCAAACTTGAACAATGCACTTAAATCATAATGGACGTTAGTGACATATATTATATATATCACACTCCACCAAACATCGCAACTATGCACGGTATTAACAATAACGAGACAAACATTGCGCACTCGATCATGCAATAAATTAATCAACATTAACAAAAATTAAACAAAAACGGACAGCGAGACAGTTGTACAGAAAATACATTGACCTTATTGTGTTGTGAGGTGATTAGATTGAAACCCAAACAAATAATCTCGTAAGGAGGTTCAATTTGATAAACCACGAGAAAATCTTCGTTTAATTAATATGTGTAAAACTGTCCCGGTATTAAGCAAACAGCTCGTGCACTCACTGGCTATCCTTGCCGGGAGTGATGAACTCCTGCAGCGGATGGCGCGCAGTCCAGGGGTTGAAGTCACGCGGCTGCGGCGGCGCCGGCATGCGCGGCGCGCCCAGCCCCGCCGCCGGCGCGCCCGGCGGCGCCCACACGCCCGCCTCGCGCCCCGCCAGCCCTAACCCACCACCGAAACCCAACGAACTCATCGAAGAAACCAACGACTCCATGCCGTTGTTTATGCGGTTTGACCACCTAATATAACAAGACAAAAAAATACAGTAAAGTACCTATCGTGTATACACATTTGGTCTATAAATAATTAATACATATAAAATCTTTATTTTTATTTAAACATATGTATTAATTAATTAGTTAAACATATGTATAGGTACATACAGGCTATAAACACTCCCAACAATTTTTTACAGTCAAAATATTGATGTTATGAAATACCAAGTAATCAATATCTACTATTCGGATACTGTCCAGAGATTTTACACAGCTAACATAAGCCTGCCCAATAGTAGGCTAGTAGTAAAACCTAAATAAATGACTACATGATCAACCGTTAATCCTAAAGAAGGTCGGGATAATCGGATTAATTTATTATTTAGTCATAGATCGTTGATAAGTGGTCTTGAAGTCCATAAGTTTTCATTTTGATATGAAGTCTAAAGCGGGTGAAAATCACATTAAAAATAATTCCGGTATACATAGATAGATGAAGCTATTAACAAAGCGGGTTAAAAAACAGTAAACTTACTCGGCTGCAGCAGCGGCGCTACGTTGAGCTTCGTGTATCATGCGCAGACGACGAGCTTGGGACCACGGCTCCAAAGTGTAAGATGGCGCAGCGGGCGGTGGCGATGTTGTCGCGGGCTCTTCAGGCGCGCGAGTCAATTCTACGCCACGTTCAGGTGTCCAACGACCGACCTAGTTAAATGAAGAGTCAAATGTAGTGTGTTGCAATTTTAAATAAGTGTAACTACATCAAAGCATAGAACATACTAACTAACTCTTATGTCGTGTACAGAACAAGTACTATAAAATAGGCCTATCTTGAACCATAGCCCCGCCAAATTTCATATGTGTATGTAACAATGTTTTTCTTAATATTCCTTTTAATGTATAATTAAGTGGTTGATGTAAAACTGATATAAAATCTTGTGTTTATGTTTTATAATTACAGGGTCTATCGACTGTTTCATTTTTACCGACCTCTCGATATTGCTTGAGAAGCTGCGGTGATTGCGGTAACGACCAATCCACAGCAGGTCTAGCGCCGCAGCCCCAAGCAGCAGCGGCGGCCGCTACCAAAGCCTTCCTGGCCATTGCAGCGCCACGGTGGGACTTGTACTCCACGATAGCAGCGCACGAAGCGATGGATCGACGAATGCGGACCTCTTGCACCTCGTCCGTCAGCGCGTACAACAGGCGAACGATCTCCGCAGACGGCGTGGTTGGCGGTATGCGCGATATAAATATGCGGCAGTTGTTGATAGATGGACAGACGCCTGCACAACATTTTTTATTTGTAACAAGCTAAAAACCAGTCATTTTGATATTTATTAAACAAATTTTGCTCACCCAATTGCCAAGAAGGTCTTATCATGTAGTTGTTGAACATCCGAATCGCATTGCTCGCTTCGGCATCATTCGTGTACATCGCAAAAGCATACCTATACATAAACACAATATAAATGTAATTATGTTATTTCTGCAACACCAATGTAGTAGCAATCCTTAATCTCCTTACCCTCTATTCCAACCAGAAAAGTTGATCATGAGTCGGAACTCAAACAGTTCTCCAGCTTGACGGAACAGCGGCACTAGAGTATCTTCAAAGCAGTCATGGGGAATCCTTCCAATGAAAACCTACAAAACACGCTACGTTTACTACGTTTACACTTACGCTGTGTTTATTAATGCTTTGGATATATGTTATTGTTGCTGAATGGCAAGTTATTAATCAAGATGCCGATATTTTTGAAGCCATTTTACGAATTATACAACAAGACAGGTTATATCGATTAGGTGAAAGACTAAGACCTACTGAACATTTGTCTGTCAACAGAAGGCTGTGAGACTAGTTAAAAGGTAAGTATGTCGTATGTAAGTATATTGAGACAAGTATTATGATAATGATGTCTTCCCCGACGTATCCGTCGACGGCGACACCTTGTTAGTCTCCGGTATTCTATCTTCGCTCGTATAACTCGCGAAGTCGATTTGGTTACACAAGGCGTAGTGAAGAACTCCATTTGGGATGTATATGTGCGGTTTGGGGTGAGTTTTCCGAAGCTGACATTTGGCGTCAAGTCAAGATCTTGGCGACAAGTATGTAAGAGAGCAGGAAGTAAATGAGTTTTGTATAGCGCCAACTAGGCGGGAGAGAATGCAGTACTCAAACTCATTAAGTAACATAGACTGCCGAAACCGAATACAGGAGATAGGAGACAAGAACGTAGGTGAAAGAGATGATGAGAGAGCTGGCAAATAAAGATATATATATGTATACAGGTAGGGTTGTCAGGTCGCCAATACGCCGGACGCCCTACATTATTAAGGATTTGTGTCTCAGTATTTAAGTAGAATGACAGTAGTACGACCGGCGCTTTTTTATTATTAACATTAATCTTCACCATCAACCCATTAACGTCCTACTGCTGGGCCCGAGTCTCCTCTTATTTGAGAGGGATTAGGCTATTATTATTATAGGTCCACCACGCTAGCTAACTGCGCGTAGACAGGCGAGTGTATGTGAGATCAAGCAATGGGTTAAGTTATATAGACAGATGAGTAGATATGTGGGAGCAATAGCGGTAAGTTATGAAGACACGAGAAAAACAGTGGGTATGGAAAGGTGATATATAATAGGAGGATAGGCATAAACCGCATAAACCAGGCAGTGCAAGGATAAGACTTGTAATAATAATTAACTAACGGAATTTCATCACGATATCAAATAAAACTGAGACTATAAGAGAAATAAAATAGAAATAAAAATTTGCGACTGCATTGACAATAAACGTACATTCTAAGCGCGACGAAAGGTCATTCCAAAGCAAAAATGCAAGCGTAGCGCACTATTCGAGCACGTGTCGCGCCTGAAAGTGTGCCCCAGGAGAGTACTTAAACGGGTAAGTGTGGAGTGTAACTAGATCGTACAACGAGGTATAATCGAGTCGAGTAAACACATTATCAGACGACTTGGTGTTTCGCCGGTTGAGCTATGACAATGAAATAGATATAGAATTAAGATCAGTATTCAGTAATCGAGGATGGTTGAGTAGTTTATTCGGGTGACAGCGCATGTTAGAGCGGGCTAGTGACTGGCATGTAAAAGTGCGAGTAAATGTTACTGAGCGAGTAATAGTACAATCGAACGAGTCATAATGAAATCACTCATTTCGTGGAGGTAGACTATTGTTTACCTTTTTCATAGTTGAAATATACCTACGTATATACAAATATACCACGAGACGGAATATGACTTAAATAAAACCATTGTCGTAACCCATTTGATTTGTTTATTGTAGGTACCCCACCATTTTAAGGCACAAGGGGCTCTAAGTTTTTATAATTTTGCTATGGCGGGAAAAAAATACTCATAATAAAAGAATGGCGATCGCGTATGTTATCCCACTAGGCAAAGTCGTAACTGATATGAACATTTAAGAATAACGTTGCAGTGGTTGTGGCTGTATCTAACAAAGATGTATATAGTACAGGGACTTGCAAATTTGCAATAAGCTGATAAGGTTTAGTAGTAATCTGAGACGGCGGCAAATTATAAAACTCTGAAGAAGAACCGACAACAACACTTAGACCGATAAATCAACATATTTACAAGAGAAATAACTTAAAAAAAGAAACACGAGCTGAAATGGAACCGAAAATAGGTCGTGTTCCTCACAAGATATGAATTAGAATTTTTATGATGAGAACGCATTATGAATAAGTACCTCATCATCATCATCATCACATCAACCGTTAGACCTACTTATGTTAAAATTCAAATCATCTTACCTCACAATTTCTTGAAGGTTCTGGTCCACTCCATGCATGAGGCGCCTTCCTATAAATCCTCTGGCCATTAATTTGGGTAAGAGTGTAAGAGGTATTATTTTCAGTAAGGGATAAAAGTCTTGATGATAATTCATACTGATTCACTTCACTAGACGAATAATGCTTAACAGGAGGCATTTCAGCCACTATAAATATTTTTCTTATAATAATATCTACGAAAAAATATTTTACGACGCGCACACGCTCTCCGTGATTTCCCAAAAAAAGAAACAAGCGGAGTCGATGTTTTTCTCAGAAAAAGAAAATGGCGCTTTAATGAACAAAATGGAAGCTTTATGAGATGACCTTCATTGCAAAAACTAGTCAAATTATTCCTGTTTATAATTAAACCATTAATAAATTATATCTAAACTATAATAACTATAAAATATTGTAAACCACAATAAAAAACTAACTAGTAATTAATGTAAAAATGCTGAAATAAACAAATCCTATTTATAATTTTCCCTTTTGATCAGGAAATCAGTTTTAAATTCAAATTGAAAAAGAATATGGGCAGTGTTTTCTTTAGAGATAGTTTCTACTTTTTCTACTGCATATTCATATGAAATTATGGCTCTACAGTCGTCAGATACATAAATGTATTGTACTAAATAAATATAGGTAGGTAAGGCACAATAAAAAATAAATAAAGTTTTTTTTTTAAGTTTCCGTTTACAATGGTCGACTGTCGGACTGTCGGACGTAGTCATACAAATTAAATAACATTTAACTAACACAGTCCTACATGCAATAATATGCTATGCTGAGGCACACATTAATTTAAATTCAATATTTTTACTTTTCTGTAAGGAAACAAATAGTATATATTTGAACTATTTAATTATTATGAAAAATATCAATAACTATGCATATTATTCTTTGCAAGCAAATACTGGATTACGATTAATTAGTTAGTATGTGAGCGGGCAATCGATCCAATACTAGGTAACGAGCACCCATTTTCTCTCTAAAATGAAATTAATTTAATTTGCATACAAAAACTATAAAATACGGCGACAACGCTTAAAATACATTGCAGGACAAACGGCTTAATTGTCGGCACATAGTTCTGCTTCGCTATTTCACTCATATCATAACTACTCCTTAACTGCATTCTTAAGATATATATTCGTCGTGTTTTAGGATTCATTCGTAATATTTGTTGCTTGGTAAAGTACTGCAGCTTTTCCTGACTCATTTCGCTCATAACTCCAGGACTTATGGCGGTGACAGCCTCCAATTGAATAGAACTTATATCTCCTTCAGGAATGCCTTAAATAAATCAAATTAATAAGTAAACACAATGAAGCGAAACCCAATAAATGTCCGTGTATTGTACTCAATGAAAAACTTACACGTGAATAGTAAACTTAGTCGACCTACTTCATGAGATGACCATTTATATGGTTGACCGTATGCATTGTGATGAATAGCAATCGAGTAGAGACTCTGTGAACAATAAAATTAATAAGTAATATATCCGTATATGTATACCTAGCTGAAGCAGATGATAGCCTAGTGGAGTGATCAGTGGAATGTAAAATTCAAAGAACTCAAATTCCTTCTCAAGGCTTTTCCAAAATTATGTACGTATTTTCACATACTCAATTAGCAAAAGAAAACATCGTGAGGAAACCTGAATGCAAGATTTTCCCAATGCCGTGAGAGGTCTGCAATTTCACTTTAGGCTAGAGTAGTGGACTATAGCCTTATCCCTCTTAAAATGAGAGAAGACCTGGTGACACAGCAGAGGGACAATAATTGGGTGATGTACATAGAAAGTTTGCATTTTTGCACGATTAAGGGCTATATTCCTCAAAATGGACTTAACCCCTAAAACACTCACGTAGTGTGTACATTAGAAAACTGAAATATAAGTAGAAATATTTACCCTAGTTTGGTCCGTATTACATGATCCCACTTTAGTCAGAGTATCCAAACTAAGTTCTTTGAAAGTATCGGGAGAAATTTTTTGCAAGTCAATTGCCGGGAAACCACATAATAAGTAGCCCAATTCATTAATAAATGTACTGTTTTCATACCACGTTTCTCCGAAATAACGTCTGTAGGCTGCTGCTAAAACACCAAACTGTAAAACCATGATATCTGTTGTTGTTGCTTATTTTTTAATGATTATATTACGTCATGTTAGTTTTTTTTTAAGATTTCAATAACAAATTATAAGTGGACTTATAACCTTACGAGGCTGTAATTGAATATAGTGATCGGCAAAGTATTTAAGAACCGAAGGATCACCAAAATTTACATAATACAAATCTTCTTCGGGAACTACGTTTAAAAGTGATCCCAAAGCTAAATACTCTCGACCTTGCAAGAATGCTGCAGTTTTTCCATCTGAAATGTTCAATAATGGTTTAGGGAATTAAATTTTCGAATCCTAACTCCGAGCAATTAGCGTAATGAACTAGGCATGACTCTTTTTAATCTGTAAGAAAATCCCGTTCCCCGCTATACGAAATCATCTTTACTCATGTCAAATTTAACTCATCGCAACGCTCATAGTATCACTGAGCGCATTTCATATACAGGTAGATTTTTCCTTTCGTCGTCATTGTAAAGATATTATTCGAAACAGTCTTAAATCTGCTATCATCTTCAGCTATGAATGTTATTTATTGAGTTAACCGACACTATTTCGTAATATGTAATTTTTCTATAATTATATACGTACCAGTTAGCATATCCCATGCTAGTAAAGCTCTAGAGATTGGTATCAGTTGTTTCGTTGTCTGAGTCAGTATGTGTAATATTGAGTCCGGGTCGAGTCTCAGAAAGGAACTTGGTGGCCCGAAAAAGATCATGTTCATTGATTGTTCCACACTTAATCTATTGTCTGATTCATCGTAAAAATCATCGTAAATTTCTAACTTTTCTGCAAAAAATGTTCATTGATTCTGTAAATGACTGTATCTTATATGAAACGAATACAATATCGAAATTTAACTATATATTGTTCCACATGCCTTTCTCTGCCACCGCTATCATCGAATTTCTATCATCCTCGTAATCCAGACTCAAGTCCTCTATAGATGCAGTGGAACTCACTGTACACGTAGTACTCCTTATAAAAGTACTGGAAGTGAATATCAATATTGGTAAATTACATACATCACCACGCCATACGTCAAAGGTTTGACTAAATACACATACAGTTCAGTGTGCTCCACATAATAAAGGGCGAACCTATTGCCATTACCCTGCATTCATCTGAAATCTGTGGTGCTAATAATAATTTAAGTCGCTTGTGTTACTCACGATATCGTATTGGAACGTGTTTTTTCAACTTAATAGTTGTTGTAAAATTAAAAACTTTATCTATACTATACATTGATCTATAAGAAGATAAGGGTTTATAAACTATCAAAATACCAAATATTACGACAAAAAGTATATAATATTCTCTAGTTTCGGAAATTTTGGTCACCCTACTTACGACTGAAGTATGAAAATTAACTGCAGTGGAAAAATATCTCTGTACCTGCCGATTGTAAAGAAACACAGTATCAAATTCAAAAGCATTTTCATTAGTTTATAGATTTCTGTGCTATAAATTTCATGGGTTGATTATTTTTACTGTCTCGGTAGCCTTGCCTACCTATAAACTAATGCGTTAATCGAGATGGTTGTGATGAGAAGTTAAAATTTATATTCAAAATATTTTCTGAGCTACGCAAAATCTCTAAAACCATCCATAAGGACTGATGAGAAATCCAATCGAAATACTAATTCACGAATGAATTAATTTTGCTATCGTCTACGCCAACTTAGTGTAATACGATATAGTTAGAGATAGACTTTACCAAAACCGGCTAAGTGCGAGTCGGACTCACGCACGAAGAGTTCCGTACAAAATTAGGCAAAAAATTGCCTTTTTTGTATGAGAGGCCTCCTTAAATATTTAATTTTATTGTGTTTTAGTATTTGTTGTTATAGCAATAATAGTAATTTGAAATTTTTAAATTTCAATTGTCTAGCTATCGGCGCTATCGCAATTCTTGAGATACAGGCACTGCCTGGTAACAGATGGACGGATGGACGGACAGACAGCGAAGTCTTAGTAATAGGGTCCCGTTTTTATCCTTTGGGTACGGAACCCTAAATAAGAGGGTAGTGATCTTTTTTTTGGGTAGTTGTTAGTAACTGGAACGCCCCCAATGACATATCAATACATGCTAAAAAAAGGTTGTTTAATCTTGTCGCTGGAACGCGACTATACTAACCTACAAACATCTGTAGTTCATTGTGGCCTTTCATGTATTAAAAACTTTAATAATTAAAGAGTTTATCTAATATAAATAGCTGTTTTAGAGCGAGATGATCATTATATTATAGGAATTTGCTGTGATTACTTAGCTAAATATTAGTTGTTCATTGTGGTTACGTGGTAAAGCTTTGTTGTCGTCAATAGAAGTAGAAACATGGGTATTCTAGAGAAAATATCTGAAATCGAGAAGGAAATAGCAAGGACACAGAAGAATAAAGGTATAGTTGTGACTGATGAAAGTAGTTTGGTATTTGTAACAACTATGCTATGTGAACTATGTAGGAAAAAATTGTTTGGTTGTAAGTCTGATTGTAACCGAGGGCTAAGTACTCAGGCGATAATAAATTGATTTCGGTATTTTCAGTAACTTCACCTTTGTATAATAATAATAAAATAAAAGTCTAAATATTATAAAAAACAACATTACAAAATGCAAAAATTTTTTTTGTTGTTTTATCTGTTTTCGATTTATGCTAACTCCAGATCTTTCTAATGAGGTTTAATTTCACAGCTACTGAATACCACTTGGGATTATTGAAGGCCAAGCTAGCTAAATACCGGTCTCAACTGCTAGAACCTTCCAAGAAAGGAGGTGATAAGGGTGAAGGGTTTGATGTGCTCAAATCTGGAGATGCCAGAGTAGCTCTTATTGGATTCCCTTCAGTGGGTAAGGTAAGAATACTGGTTCTATCTGATCTAATTAATAAAAAACAATTATAATGGTGAGCTAATACCAAAACACTGTGCCTAAATCTTGCCTCCTTGGGTGAATGTTACCATTATCACATTTTTGCAAATTTATTTATTATTCTAATCTTCCAACAAATTAAAAGCTAAATCAAAATGCTTTTATTTCAAATAAGTTATAGTTCCATAACTTCCTCTGGTTCCAGTCAGCTAATTCCAAGAAGTTGTTTTTTTTATCCAGTAAGAAATTTCTTGACTTTCTTGACATATATAAGATATATTATTGAGGATTTTCAAAATAAACCAAAAATTGTTTCTCTGAAAATACAAAGAAACGACATTTAAATTGAAAAGATTTTTGTCAGTGTCTTTTTGTCAAAAGAAAAGATTTTTGTAGCTCTATATTTTGGAAATATAGTGCATTTTATTAAAATTAAAACAAATATTCATCAAAAAAAATTAAGTCCTCACACCATAGCCTAAAGCTACACTCCAACCTTATTTTCATTATAAAGTTATCTGATTAATATTTACTTTGTTTTCCAGTCTACTCTTCTATCAACACTGACCCATACACACTCAGAGGCAGCCAGCTATGAGTTTACAACCCTGACATGTATCCCTGGTGTGATAGAGTACCGTGGTGCTAACATACAGCTGCTTGATCTGCCTGGAATTATTGAAGGTGCTGCCCAGGGCAAGGGTAGAGGAAGACAGGTTATTTTATATGTTATTTTGCTACTAGAATACTATGGAATAGAAGTTCAATCTTTGCACACTCCCAACCATAATTATGTAATGTTGGGTGATTTAGAATAAATTCAGTGCTCTGCAATTGTTTTTTGAAAAATAATGACTGTACTTCAAGATCGTCCTTTGATGGCACTGGAGTGATAGTCATGACACTTTAGTGGTATGCAGCATTTTTACATGTGCTAAATATTGAAAATTTAAATATCAAACACATGGGCATATCTAGACTTTTCCTTAAAGGGGCTTGTCCCTTCCTAATGGGCACTGTCCACCGTATCAGAATTTCTAATCGGTAGCCCATCATACTAGGGTGGGCACTGGTGGACCGCCTTTCTATGTTTAACCATGGGCATACCCAGAGGGGGAGGGGGAGGGCCGTGCCTACTCCAGAATGGTCCACCAGTGCCCACCCTAGGATGTACAGTTAGGAAAGGAAGAATCATTGAACTAGAAGTTTGCAGATGATTCCTAGTGTATTGGAATAATAATAGATAAATTTACAAATGAAATGTCTATTGTAATTGCAGGTTATAGCTGTAGCTAGGACAGCTGATTTGGTGCTAATGATGCTCGACGCCACGAAGCCTTATGTGCACAGGCAGCTACTGGAGAAGGAGTTGGAGAGTGTCGGCATCAGGCTCAACAAGCCTAAGCCCAACATTTATTTTAAAGTAAGTTCTAATATATTAGTATAGTATATTTCCACTGATGCACTAACATGAGAATTGAAATCGTTGGCTGTCGATTGTCGACATTGCAATGTTTATTAATATCAATTAAAGTATTTACATTGCTATTTTAACGAATATTTTATGTATTCAGCAATATGTCTCAATTTTTAAATTAGCAAATATAAACTCTGGTCTCACATATCTCAAATCAACCAAACTATTTCTAAGATGCTCTGCTGCAAGGAATTTCCAGTTTTGCTATTATAATTTCACGTCACATACCCCAATACGTATATACGCGTCTTGGTTCTTGTCGTTAATTGAATAATTGTACTAATTGTATGTGCTTTAGTCAAGCAAAAATTGCAATTTCAATATTATAATATTTTTTTATAAAATTTAAGGTACTCTTACGATTTAAGTGTTGTTTTGATGCATGAACATGGAACTTTCCAGGTGAAGAAGGGTGGTGGCCTCTCTTTCAACTCGACGTGTCAGCTGACCAAAGTTGATGAGAAAATGGTGCAAATGATTCTGCATGAATACAAGATATTTAATGCTGAGGTATACTTATGATAGAATTACAAATAATATCAATCCTAGTTTTTCCAAATATTTTTATATCACCAACAAATCACAGTTGGTATTAAAATTGATGCATCATAATACAACTGTCTAATGGTTTTAATTTTCTTACCTACTTATTCATTATTCTTATATTTAACCCAATAACTGGTTTATGACAAAATTCCAAATTCAGACTGGTTAGACAATAATGTTGTACTTGTGATTCTACCAACCAGTGTCCTATTTAACAATTCTGTGAGCCTACAGCTTTTATATTATACAAATTATTGCACATTCTAATAAACCCCTTCCATCAATATATTTTAGGTGCTATTTCGCGAAGATGCGAATGCGGACGACCTGATAGATGTGATCCTGGCGAACCGCGTGTACCTGCCGTGCCTGTACGTGTACAACAAGATCGATCAGATCTCTATACAGGAGGTCGATAGAATAGCGAGGCAGCCACACTCTGTTGTCGTTAGGTAATCACTACTTGCACATACCGCCCGTAAAGTTTAAGAAACTAATTCGCCACGAATTAAAAACCTAGATTCCTAGAAATTTATTTAAATTAAGCTAAAGTAACTATAAAAAAGTAGTTCTAATAATAAATAATTCAATTAAAAAAAAAGTAAACTTTAGTAATATTTATAGTTTTAAAGAGTGAATTAAATAACCTATTTCTTTACGCCCATCAACTAATAACTTCTATTCTAAGTTGTATATTATAATAATTCATAGATAATTCATATTAGAATTTTAATAATAATTCTCTTATACAGTAGGTTCAGGAAATAATTTATTGTCTCAACATATTTTTTTACTCTTTTAGTTGTAACATGAAGCTGAACTTAGACTATCTGTTGGAAACCCTGTGGGAGTATCTGTCTCTCATCCGAGTATACACCAAGAAGCCCGGCCAGCCCCCAGATTTTGAAGATGGTCTTATCTTGAGAAAGGTATATAATTAGTAATAATCAGGAGTAATATTATATATATTATAGGACTTAAGCCTAATCCCTCTCAAATCATAGGAGACCCATGTCCAGCTGTGGGACAATAATGGGTTGTTGATGATGATGATGATGAGGAGTCATCATCGTCAACCCATTAATGTCCCAGTGCTGGGCACGGGTCCCCTCTCAATTGAGAGGGATTAGTCCACCACGCTAGCCTACTGCGGGTTGGCAGACTTCACATGCTGTCGAGAATTCTCTCAAGCATGCAGGTTTCCTCACGATGTTTTCCTTCACCGTTTGAGCATGTGATAAATACGCACATAACTTCCTAAAAGTCAGTGGTGCGTGCCTCGGGTTCGAACTCGAGACCTCTGACATCTCAGTCCACTGGTCACACCGCTAGGCTACCACAACTCTTATGATGAGGAGTAATATTCTGCAAATATAAAAAGATTTTACTGCCGTGTATCGCGTAACCAGATTACCTTTGGAGTATCGATATTGAGCAGATATAGATTGCCAAGGTTAAATATGTGTAAAACATTCAGCCACATCTGTACAAGTATAGTACAAGTTCCAGCATACTTAGAAAAAGGTTAATAAAATGATGATAAACAGCAAACTGTTCTAATGTATAAAAATTTAAACCCACTAATATTCCTATTGTATCTCTTCCAGGGTGTGACAATAGAGCACGTCTGCCACTCAATCCATCGCTCCCTCGCCGCTGCGCTGAAATACGCACTAGTTTGGGGCACCAGCACCAAATACTCGCCGCAACGAGTCGGGCTGAGCCACACTGTACTAGACGAGGACGTCGTGCAACTCATCAAGAAGTAGCGACAGCCGGGTATCTCGTATAATCATTCGGGCATGGACGTCGGTTGCTTGAAATTTGGTCTGTACTAAGTGGTGTGTGTTGTATGTGTAACAGCTTTTTATTTGAAGAAGTTGTAATGTAATGGTATGTAGAAACACAATTAAAACGTATTTGGCATTTAACTCAGTGCCCTTAATCTGTTTTGACGACTGTTTCTCGTACGCGTCGGTAGCCAATGTTAATGTAGTAAAATATTTTATCTAGCTAAGTGGTAGTAAGATTAAAGTTAATGGAATGCCAGATGTAAGTTGTGCGATTTTAAGATTGTTATACAGCAATGCACGGCGCTTAGTAATGTTTGAGCATATTTAAAGACTATCTAATTCTATATTATGAACGAAATAGTTAGACTTTCAGTTATGTTTGATAATTCTACCAAATGTAATTTGTTTTCAATCTATTGGTATTTTATTACGCCTGACCATGTTATGGTCGCAAATTATGTACAAATTGCGACGGCTGTAGTCTACTAAAATCAGTAATAGTGTACTTGCAGGACATTTAACCTACAGTTTATCTATTTTCGTTTCATACTGTTTTTGTGGAGAAATGTAGTCACAAACTGTCTTAATTATTGCCCAGTTAAAAATAATGTTACGCGAAGTTTGTTCCGATATCATATGCATACCCTGTTACATTATATATCTACTATGATAATGCGTTCATATATTTCAAATAATATGGTAATTAAATTGTGAAATTTTATATAAGTCTTATTTATTTTGTTAAGGATATTGTAATATTTTACTCACACATGCTTGGGACGACTGAATGTTAATTATAGATAATCGTTTAAACAATGCTAAAGAATGGAAATAGATTGTGTGCTGTGCTGCTATTGTGATAAGATGGTTAAATTTTTTTGTTTGTGCGTAATGATTTCATCATGCATCCCTCTAGGTAAGAAATTAAGGATTAAAGCGACAAGTACGTAAGAACGATTATCTTGTTATTCGTCATCTTCTATATTATTATTCGGCATTAGGCCGAAAAGTAGCCAAGCGGCAAATTGTTCACCGTACAGTACCTTACAAGTATGTTTTTTTATACGTGTTGGATTACAGCAATCAAAATTTAACTCATTTCTATATAATTTTGTGATTAAATATAACTATTTTATGTTTTACTATGTATGCACATATGTACAAATTGTAACTGAAATGTTGATACCAATACGACCTCTCTCGCGTGGATACATCAAATTACAAGGACGGCGGATTTGTCTGAGGACGCAACTAATAGGTCCTATATCTACAATTTTTTTTTTAATTTTGAGTTAGACTTCTACGACCTTTTTGTTCATTTCTGTGATGGTAGCCCTCACATAACCTTTAATGGTGATACATTTTGGCGATATATCTAAGAATCTGAGGTTTAAATAGAAGCCTTTTTTTCTATACTAAAACCACTTGGCTGTGAGGTACTGTACATTCTACTTATATCTTCACATTTACCTACGTACTTATGTAGTGCCTGAAACCAGAATCAGTAAGCAAAGCAATAAGATTTTTCTCTTGTTAGTAATGTTTTGTACAGGAAAAGGTCATATTGTATATACTCATTATACTTTGAAATAAATAACTTTTTTTAAAGCAACTTAGTATTTCACTCTTTCAAGATACAACCATAATATTAGGTGGTAATTATTAAAAAACAAACGAATGTAATGACAGTCAATAAATAGATAAACAATTTATTTCCAAGTTTACACCACATAAATGCACTAACACCTGTCCTTATAGATTACAAATTATCCTAGATAATGGTTATATGGTTATAATTATATGCTAGTATTCAAGATGGTTGATGTTGCCCTAAGGTGTTGAGGATATCTGTCTCGGCTGTGGCGACGGCCCACCGGTGCTCCGTGATCTCTAGAGCCTCCCACTCTGCTTTGAATGCTGCCTTTGGATCTTGGGGCATTGCCATTGCAGCACCAGACATTTGTTCTTGCATTATTTTTGACTGGTCAGCAGCTATAGACAAGAGATCAATAAGTAAATTTCATAATAATTATAATACTTATTACTGTTGGTATTTAGTGACAGCTGCATGTAGAATTAACAAATTGTGTATTATTTAACTTTTACTTTTGCAGCAATTTAGAATGAAATACTATCTTAACAGGAGTGCATTATTACTAAGTGAGAGAATTTCGACTTTTAAATTATATGAGATAAAGATAAAATAAAACGGTTTGTATTTTGTTACCAATGGTCAGAATTGTAAAAGAACAGATTAGCAAAATGACAGGGAAAAACTCAAATCATAAAGCTTTAAAGGAACTTACCATTGTTCTCTCCTAAGACTAGAGCATAGATTGTGCGTAAACCAAACACATTGAGGAAGTACCATGAGGCGGAAGACACCCAGGATGCATCTAGATATGCTAGTTCCACACCGCGCTGCAACATTGGCTTGAAGCGAAGTGTCAGGGGGAATGGCACCTTGGCTGTTGCAGATAATTAGTATTATTCTAATGAGGAACACAGCTTTCAATTCTGAGCCAGCTATCAATCAGTAGGGAATAAAGCTGGCTACATTGCCAGATTTTTCAATCTTATCAGTTTAATTAATCAAACCCATGATATGTATGCTGAAGGTCAAAGGAATGCAGACTGAAATCTTAAGAGACTATTCTAATATAATGTTTCTAATAGAAAAATGGACATAATAAAAGAGACTTACTGGTGAGAAAACCACTGAACATCCAATTGATCCAACCTCCAATAACAATCATGGGCAGCACATTGGTAACATTTCCCTTAAGCATGTCTGTCATCATGCCAGGGTCAGTCATAGGGTTCTGAAATATTTATAGATTCTACAAATCTCATTCAGTACACTGTAGTAAGTGGCAACACAATAAGTGCAGTGCCTGCGCAATCAACTACTGTGGCAGTCTGGCAATCACAAGTTCAATTCAAATGGAGCATATATTTGTATGAACTATGAATAGTTGTTCTAAGCTTAGTGTTGGTGTTAGTAAATGTAAGTGACACAGGGTATAATCTTAGTCTGTTAATGCTGGTACAATTGCCAGCAGGTCAACGTATCCGAAACTGTCAGATTTTCCCAACTGACCTAATTAGACATGAACCTAATTATCTTTTCATAAAGTTGAACTCTATCAAAGAAATTTGACAGATTGTGGTAGCTTGATGTGCTGGCCACCATACTCATTATTTTAAAAGTAAAAATTAGATTTTCATAAAATTTTATAAAAATGAAGCCATAGCACATTAGAAGTAATGGATGCATAGCAGTGTTTTATTTTTGCAGTGTAAAAGTAAGAGAAGTATTTAATAATGTTATATGATATTCTGTACCTGGGAAGTGGCAGCTCTCTTCTGAACCTTAAAGTATCCTGTTTCATCATTGTTAAACCAATGGCGACGCATCGCAAACGACTGCCGCGGTAGATACTTGCCATTCTCACGCAGCAGACGAGCACGAATCATTACTTGACTGTAATACATTTCAAAGTAAGATATACATACATATACAGACACTGACATACAACTTAGCATTGCATCCGATATCATTCACGAAAGCTGTATTATCAAAGTTGTGAGGACTAACATTTTCACAAATTAAAAGGCTAAGTACCTACGAAATTTATAAATGAGATTATCCGTACACTTTGAGGTTATATTTTAATAATTATTTTTACACATAGTTAATAAATAGATTGCACGTAAGAGGAATATATACCTGTCTTGAACCTGGAGAAGTTCAATTTTCTTTTGAGAAGACAAAATGATTGATACATAGTGTCTTACAATGCCCACCAAGAAAGTAATGATAACGATGGGAAGGAATACCCATAGCCTTATTTTTGGGTCCAGAAGCAGTTCAGCCATTATTATTACTTAATGACACCACATAAACAGTAATCTAATAAGTATTACTGCCTAGTATTTTTTTTATTAGAAATTCAATTTAATTTCTGACAGTTCTTAATAATTGATTTGACATTTTGTAGCTAGCTAAGCCGAATGAGTTACTAGAGATGAAGCGTATATACTAGAACAGATCCAGGGATTAGGTATTTATCGAGACTAGGTAGCACCTATTCCCATGTTACAAAATACTCGATCCACCTAGTCTGACTGTTTTGCACACGGCGTGCGTCGTGACACTGACTGTGTAAAGTATGAAGCGAAGATTACAATTCATTACTGCGTCCGTAACCGTACTTTCAGGTATCACTAGCAGACTTGACTAGCAGACTTTAACCGAAACATACTATAAAGTACGCGTACTTCATGGACTAGGTGGAATAGGTATTTAGATCGAGTATTTGTACGGAATCGGACTTGATGCACCTAGTATCAAATTTACCTAGTATGACCCATACATGTGAGTTACTGCAATTGACATTTGAGACAGGTGGCAGCTGTCAGCATAGAGTAAGTCAGCTGGAGTCCAGTTGTGAACTGCAATAGGTAGCTGCTGGACCAAAGAGTTTAATAAGTCTGTGCTGGACATAGGTCTCTCCCAGAATCCAGATAGAATTGATTATCTTCTATGTATCCCTAATAAGAGCACGTATACCTACATAATTATTAATTATTTAATTGATTTTTTTTGTTATTTTTTATGGCATGGCTCCTTGGCCTTTGTGCCATACACTATCACAGAGAATAATGAGTACTACCAATATTATACTATAAAGTATATTATCTGTGGAAGTGTGGAGTCGAAGTTACTTTATTGTTGTTTTGTTCTTGTATTGTGATTTGTGATTGTGTGATTTACATTTAGACAGTAGTGCGATTAAGCGAATCTTCAATCAAACGTAACTTCGATTAACAATAAATTGTTATTTGTTTTCGGGTCCTGCTGCTTGGGCTATTACTTGAACATTCATAATTCCTTCCGCATTATCTTAGAACTACCTAAATTTTGAAATTGATATCTTTCCTGGGTAAAATGCCGCGCGTAAAAACTAAAGTTACTGCAAGTACTAAAACGGGAAAAAATACAAGTAAAAGTGATGATAGTCAGGATGAGATGAATAAAAGTAACAATTCCCAGAGTATAAAAATAAAAATTGAGCCACCTGAATCGTCAGAAGACCAGCCAAGCCCAAGTAAACTTGACTTGAGTCAGTTTAAGTTTGAGAAGAAATCGCACGTTAAAATTGAATTTGAAAAAGATTCTTCCGTGAAAGACGTAAGATCAAAGTTTAAAGCGCCAATTATTATGAATAGTTATATTTTAATGATTGTATAATAATAATACAGATAGCAAAATCGTATCACAGTTTAATGCTGGACTAAGCCTGCTTTTCCTAAACTGCGGTCAGAGTGTCACCTTAGGATTTGTGCTTTATAACAGCATGTCCACCTGTATCATACACAGAGATTGATTGAATATTATTTCACTGCAGGAACCTAAAGGTTTGTGGGAGCCAGCCAACTGGAAAGAGTTTCTGGTAAATTTAAGGATAATGAGATCAAATGGTGATGCTCCAGTGGATACTATGGGCTGCCACATGAGTGGTGATGAGAAAGCTTCGCCAGCAGTAAGTAATTTATTAAAGACAACTGGAAGTTTGAGATTATTTATTTGACTCTGTAGTGCCTTATACTAAGTTAAGCAATTAAAAGTTATGTATTAAAACTCAGACATTATAATATGAAAATATGAAACTTTATTAGTGTTTTTTTAGGTATACAGGTATCAATGTCTAATATCACTGATGCTGTCCAGTCAAACAAAGGACCAAGTAACTTTTGCAGCCATGGAGCGCCTCAGAGCTAGGGGGTTAACAGTAGATGATGTAATAGCGATGAGTGATGACGAACTGGGCACATTGATATATCCCGTTGGTTTTTGGAAGGTAATATTGTAAACACTAACTTTGCATTTACTGGGATTTTAATGCAGGCCCATACCACACGAGAGAGCCTTATTACCTGTGCACTCCACACAAGATGTTCAAGGTTACTGTATATCAAAGGTAGTAGTAAGATAATTGTTTTAGAATAATCAATCGATTTATAAGACAATGTGAGAGAACTATGTGTGGTACTATGTATAGGTTATACCTACACCTATAGGTAAAATATTTTTTAAGTTATTATTAAGCTAGGTATATAAAATTTCAAATAATATTTCAGACTAAAGTGAAATACATAAAGAAAACAACCCAGACTCTTAAGGAGCAGTACAATGGAGACATCCCAGACTCTGTAGACAAGCTATGCAAACTAACTGGTGTAGGACCAAAGATGGCACACATTTGTATGCTTGTTGCTTGGAATAAAGTCACTGGGATAGGTTAGTTCTAATTTTTAATAGATTTAACAAAATAAATGTTGTAATAAGTGGCAAAATAATATAAACCTTCCCTTTTTCCCCAGGAGTAGACACTCATGTCCACAGAATTAGCAATAGAATAGGATGGGTAAAGAAAACAACAAATACCCCTGAAGATACACGAAAAGCTCTGCAAGCCTGGTTGCCATTTGAACTTTGGAGTGAAGTAAATCATTTGTTGGTAGGATTTGGTCAAACTATCTGCCTGCCCATTGGTCCAATGTGCCATGAATGTTTAAATAGAGACATTTGTCCATCCAATAGTTTAGGCAGAAAGTCGCCTGGGAAAAATATAAAAATAGAAGATAAAAGTGAAGATTCAGAAGATGAAACTAAAGTTAAGCCGGCTAAAAGTAGGAAAGTTACGCCAAGGAAGGATATAAATAACGAAAATAAACTCAGCATGGAAGATAATGATTCTAAAACAAAGGATACAAAGCTGTCTGTAAATACTGAAACTATAAATAAGGAAAATGAGAAAAAATCACCAGTAGCTCGCAAAAGGAAAGTTACACCCAAAAAGGAAATTAAGATTGATAATAACATAGAAAATGATATGAACGATTTTGAAATAACAAATAAAAAACTAACAGTGAAGCCTGCTGCTAGAAAGAATGTATCACCAAATAAAAAAACAAAAGCTGCTGCTGATAAAAACTTAGACAATATGGAAGGGAAAAACGTTAAAACTGTAACTAGAAAAAGAGTCATACCAAGTAAAGAAGCAATATCAAATGACCAAGATATTGAAGATGAAAACCAAGATATATTTGAAAACAAAAAAGATTTTATCAGAAAAGATGTATCTGAGAAAGGCAATGAAAATCTTGAACTTCAAGAAACAAGTGCTGTCAGTGTAAATAATAGAGCTAAGGAAGGTAATAAAACTATGCCTAAAAAGTCATTAGCTCTGCGAAAATCTTCAAGAAATAAAATTAATAATTAATCAGGTTATGCATACAATTATGAAAATGTGATTAAAAAGAAGTAGTATTATTTTGCATAATGCATGTTTTAATTGTTTGTGTCTTATAACTTTTTAATGTTGATTTAGAAACTGTTATTTAGTAGATATTGTAATACAGTAACCATTTTAATTCAAAATAAAAAATACAGAAAAATGGTTAAATATTCAATCATGATAATTATTGTTAATTTTTGCAAGGAAACAGTGATAATTTGAAATACCTCATTAGGGTTTTATTGTTGTGTATTTTTGATAAACTATGTTACAATATTAAATCAGTGTTTTCTTCTACCAACTTTTTTCTTTGAGTTCTCTTTTCTTCCATCAGTTTTGCCTTTCATGTGACCTCTTTTTGGATCAGCTTTACCTTTCATGTGACCTCTTTTTGGGTCAGCTTTACCTTTCATGTGACTTTTCTTTTGTAAAGACTTCTTTTTGTTCTGTATTCGATCTAGTTTGCTTTTCATTTGGAATACTTTGCTTTTCTGTATTTTCTTTGTTGCTTGTTTTTTAAGCATACTCTTTATTTCTTTCTTGGTTTTTATTTTTTCATCATCATCTTCATCTACCTCAGATTCTTCACCTGCATTTTCCTCATCAGATCCCATTCCAGGGATAGCTTCTGCCTTTTCATTTTTCACATTTTTCTTACTCTTCTCAACTTTCTTTATTACTTTTTCTTTAGGTTTGTTCTCACCTATTACCAAGTCTTTCTTTTGCAATGTGTCTGAAGAGAGTTCAACAATTTTGACATTCACATCCTCATCTTCATACTCATCTTGAAGGAGTTGTTCTATATCCGGAATAGGTCTGCTTGACACCACAAGCTTTTTGTAGGATTCCTTATTCTGAAAATTGATTCTATTATTAGTTTTAATTAATCATTACTTGCGAAGCCAAACTAGTTATTCTAAGATTTGAGAAAGGAACATGAAACTACAATAAGGTATAGCTATGGGCTTATGACTATGGTTTAGAATATGCAAATATGGCTCATCATATTAGCAGTTCCAGATTAGAGTTCTGTCTGTATATTTATTACCATGACTAATAATACCAACAAATCATCTTAATTGTTCACCAAATGGTAGATTATACAAGCCCATGAGGGATCATGGTAGTGCATCATAAGTCACGCTCAAACTTCTATAGGTTTTATAGAAGTTAAAAAATATGAAAGCAAAAACAAAATTAAGTTATATGTTAACCATATCCTAGATTGCTTGGCAGGGTTTCACCATAGATACCATAGAAAAACCCAAAAATCTGCTCAATTACCCAGCAATCGCATTTCTGACTAGTTCTTAGTATTTTATTTTAGTATGCAGGTTTATACATTACAAACATAAGTTATGTATTGTAATAGGCATAAACTATTGGCATACCTCTTGTTTTATTCGTTTCTTTTCCTCTTTTAAAAGCCGTTTTAATTCTTCCTGGGCTTTCTTCTTTCTTTCTAACTTCCTTTTACGAAACCCACATAAGAAATCCCTGAAAAAATAAACAAAACATTAGACATTGCTATTTTACACTAAATACATTTTCCAACAATAATCTGTATTTACTTTCTTTTGGTTTCATCGAACACTAAATTAACTTTCTTTTTTCCGTCTTTATTTTTCTTTTTTGCCATAATTAACCAAAAATATATTCTCAATAATTAAACACACTATTATAACCTCAAATTCTCATGAAGCAATTTTGCCAATGAGTCTAAATTAGCTTTCCAATGACAATGCCGTATGCCATGGTATATTTCTTTCTGTTTACTGACACTTGACAGTAGTAGCACAGTCTAAAAATCATATTTTTATACTGTGTTAGTAGTACCACATTGACATTGGCTGCACGTTTAGTTTTAATATAGTTATTTTCGATTTATTTATTTTTAACGCTATGGATGTGTCACAGATTTATTAAAATTATAGAACTTATCATCGCATTTTTTTAAATGAATAATCCTTGAATTCCGATAAAACAGGATTATTTAATTTTTAGTATAAAATAATTTGTATTTATATTGCTATACAGCAATCTAAAGCTAACAGATGGTATATTTTAAATTGAATACTGCTATAGGTACATTCCCTTTTCCACTTATATAAAATCTCTTTTGTTTTTGAGGTATGTACATAATGTGATATAAAAAAGGACAAAATAATAATAACTCGTGCCATACTGTTTATCGCTCGATATTTGGCGAACAAACAAGAATCTTTGAAATCCATCCCGTCGATTGGTCGAACTACGCAATTTGTATTTTTTCAGTGCTAACATTTGACCAATCAGCGCACAAGTCCACAATAAAGTCGGACTCATCAGCAGCATGGCTGTCAGTATAAATTTGAAGCTTGAACGATGCGCTTCCTCTCGTCACGTCGGTTTTTTTTGTTTGTGCATTTTGACGAAAATGATATCGTGTGTGATTTTGTGTGGCATAAAATATGGAAACCCTTGGGTGCAGTGACCTGATATCTGCCTTGTTACGCAAGGTGAGTGTCGAAATATGTGTTATATGTGTAATTAAAAAACGAAACGAATATAATATTCGTATATTTCCATAGCGAGTTGAGCTAAATTGTGGCATAGAAAAATCAATCGGGATCAAACTATTAGGCTTTCGTCACTGTTTAAATTTGGGTAATTCAAGGTCACTTTCAGAGGTCTTATAATGTGAATGCGAATGCAATAATTGGAGTAGCAATATGATTGTGTTACCACGGCCATATGTTAGTAACATGCGTGAAAGGATAGTGTTTCAAACGTACCGTTACCAATCTCGTCAATGTTTTGATCTACACGATCCGTGTGATTTCCGACGAACGTGGAATTTGTATGCCAGCGATAGGGAAAGTTAGTAATAGTCATATACGAACAGAGTACAGGGCGCAGATGATATGTAAATATAGCGAAATTTATATCATTCGTTGCTTGAGATAGGTACGTGCTAGCTAAATGAAATCAAAGAACTGGTATTGATTTTTACCCACCTACTCATCTCCCACTGGCTATATAGAATGGCATGATGTTATTAAATCTTTTTGTTTATGCTATTTTATTGTAAGCTGTTGTGGTAAGTGAAATGCAAAATATTTGTTATTGTATGCTCTAGATCTTGTACTAGTGGAATGTGAATTAGGGGAATAGCCTAGTTTTGATAAACATTTGAATGTTTACAAATAAATGTTATCTATCTTCTCCATTGGAATAAAGTAACTGTTGTTTGTCTGTATGTATGTATAATGAATCTAGACTTTACCAACACTAATAAGGAAATAATTTGCTGTTATAAATATGGACATTTAAGTAGTCCATTTTTGTGGTTGGTACCTAAATAGGTAGTATCAGTTTCACATTGGTATTGTATCCAGTTTTAATTTTAGTAATTGCTTGTAATGTTGGCTGTTGGAAGGTCAACTTCATAATTATAAAATTAAAATAAAAACATTTTTGTTTCCTTTTGTTTAGACCATTCTCTACAAGTACTTTAATTAGAATTATAGTATTTTCTAATTGTACCTTTTATATTCCCTGATTGCTTTGTTTGCCTTTCCTTATATATTTAGTAATTATTGTTAATTATTATAGTTACTTATTAAGACATGCATTTTATTTGTAATGAATATCAATCATATTGTAGTGGTTTGCCGTCATATTTTGTTATTAACAGCAAATCCGTACATTTCAGTTACATACAGACATGGTTGAGTAATCAGTCTATTTTTAATGAAGATAACAGATGCACATAAAAATTATCTTACTTAGGTCATTTGATCATTCCGTGTCATTCACATCTTCTTTCATTTTCAAGTGGATTTGTAGATAGGTATTTATAGAATCTCCCAGTATTAATAAAAATAGGTCAGTATCATAGACGCTGCTTTGTATGTCTTGTGATTATTTCAGACTATCTGCCTGCTGCGGCTTTGCCCGCATGGTATATAGATAAAAAGTAGCCTATATCCATAAACTTGGATATGGTGATTAATGAAATTGAGGAACGAAACAATCGTAGTCGTAATGTTATTATGTATGGAATAATTGAGTCAACATCAACTTCCGCAGAGGACAGAAAAGATCATGATAAAGTATCCGTAACTAAAACATTTGCATTACTACCCATTCAAAAGCCAGAAATAGTGGCAGCATTCCGCTTGGGCAAGCCTTCGCCGAGCAGTGATAGGCCGCGTCCGCTAAAGGTGGTATTAGCTAATAAACAATTTGTCGGTTATGTCCTGAAGAATAAAAGTAAGTTGCCTCAAACAGTCAGTGTCCAGTCGGATATGACGCCCTATCAAAGAGACCAACTTAAGAAACTTCGTGAAGAATTAGCTGAGAGGATAGATAAGGGTGAAAAACATTTAACTATTAAGTATATAAACAGGATTCCTAGAATTATTAGTACTACAAAAAACTCAACAATGTAGTGTTCTCCGAATTGTGTCTTTTATACACGAACTTGGCATCCCTAACGGCAAAATTTGATTTATTTCTTCTCGAAGTCAACAATTATAAACCTGCATTTATTTTGATAACGGAAACTCACCTGCGTTCAGAAATCACGAATAGTGTTATAGGCATATCAGGATATACACTTTATCGTTTAGACAGAGGGGACAAAAGAGGTGGTGGAGTAGCTATATATATTAAAGATGAAGTGAATGGGTATACTGTTATATCTAAAGTTAATAATACTTATCAAAATGAATTGGTCGAAGCGCTTTGGCTAGATATTCAGTATAAAGAACTCACCTTTCTTATGGCTTGTTTATACAGACCACCGTCCAACTCTCTGTCGGAATCAGACAAAATTTTGTTTGATACAATTGGAAAAGCTGCATATGATAGAACTGTGGTTATTGCAGGAGATTTCAATTTACCAAAGATAAAATGGCCCCTACAAAAAATTCGTGGCTGTGATAATTTGTGTGAGACTTTTGTTAATATGTACTCAAACAGCAACCTACATCAACTTGTTACGAAAATCACTAGAAAACGCAACCAAGAAGAATCCCTTTTGGACCTAATACTCTGCAACGATGTGTCCCTGATAAATGACATTGAGTATCATCCTCCGATAGGTAAAAGTGACCACTTAGTTATCACAGCTACTCTGCAAGTAATCAATACCGATACCAAATACAATGAAAATCGAAGGACTCAATATGACTTTTTCGGTGCAGACTATGAAAAGATTTCTCAGCATATTGCAAGTAACATGAGTATAGTTGAAGCACCAGTAGAGGATATGTGGCTCACTTTTAAAAACCAGATCCACTCTGCAGTAGAGAATTATATACCAAAAAAGCTTATATATAAAAACCATCACATCAATAAACCTTGGATCAACAAAACAATAGTCGACTTGACAAAACAGAAAAAAATACTATGGACAATTTACAGAATCAATCCAACTGAAGACTCGTATAAAGAATATAGAAAATTAAATAATAAAATCATAAAGCTTTCCAGAAACAGGAGACTCGCTTTTGAATCAAATATCATAGATACAGGTTCCAAGGCTTTCTATGGTTACATTAGAAAACAGCTGAACTCTAAAATTTGCATCCCAAATGTGATAAAAGACGGGTCAAATGAACTTGTTATGAAACCGGAACAAATAGCCGAAGCCTTTGCTGAACAATTTAAATTGAGTTTTGTTAGCGAACCTGATGGACCAATGCCAAATGTCAATTTACCTAGAGTTATAAACGCTGTACAAGAGTTCAATATTACTGGCGATTTGGTAAGGAAAACACTATCCAGTTTCAAAGACACTACGGCTACGGGGCCCGACGACATCCCATCTATACTACTCAAGAAATGCTCAGGAGCCTTGATCGACAAAATAGCCAAAATTATGAACAAGTCCTTGAATGATAAAATAGTGCCAGCTGATTGGAAAATGGCCAATGTAGTACCAATTTATAAAAAAGGAAATAAAGTGTTACCTGTCAACTACAGACCAATAAGTCTGACTAGCGTTTTATGCAAAACTATGGAAAAAATAATAGCCAACCATATAAAAGATTTTTTGAAACAAGAACAAATAGTCCTAGACGAGCAGCATGGTTTCATTCCAAGGCGTTCAGTCACCACGAATTTACTATGTTGCCTTAATAAATGGACACAAAACTATAATAATGGACAAGCGACGGATGTTATTTATCTAGATTACGAGAAGGCATTCGATCGAGTGCCTTTGAAACGCCTCACACATAAATTGGAACATCTTGGCATACGTGGAAAATTACTAGCCTGGATAAATGACTTTCTGTCAAATAGAACATTTCGTGTGCGCATTGGACAAGTCATGTCAAAACCCCAAAGAGTACTCAGTGGCGTCCCTCAAGGATCGGTACTTGGCCCATTGCTTTTTATCTTATATCTCACAGACCTAAAAAATACTCTACAACTACCATTCTCGCTTTTTGCTGATGATACTAAATTCTTTGCAAACCCGCAAACTCAGTGGCAAGCCATACAAAACGACTTAACTGCTATATTTAACTGGACCCAAGAGTGGCTTCTGACATTAAATGTTGATAAATGCTCTGTACTGCACATCGGTAGAAACAACCCTCATAAAATTTATTATCTTGGCCAAAAACAGTTAACACCAGTTGAAACACAAAAGGATTTGGGAGTTACTGTGTCTGTCGATCTAAAGTGGGAAACTCATATACATAATATTGTAAAGAAAGCAAATTCGATACTCTATATCATTCGCAAGGCGTTCAAATGTCTCACAGCCAAGACCTTTATAAGACTATACAAGACCTATATAAGACCTCTCCTCGAACATGCTTATATAATCTGGGACCCTTACTTCAAAAAGGATGTTAAACTAATTGAAAACGTACAGAGAAGGGCTACCAAGATGGTACGTTCAATGCGCAATTTACCTTACGAACAGCGCCTCAAAGACCTTGGCCTCACCACACTAGAACAGCGTAGACAGAGGGGAAGTTTAATCGAAACATATAAAATCTTCCACGATTACTATGATGTACCCAGTCTTAAAGGCATGTATAAGCCAAATGAAAATAAACACTTGCGTGGTCATCCATTAAAACTTTGGGAAAACTCATCGAAAAAGAAACCAATGAAGCATTTCTTGCCTAATAGAGTGGTAAAAGCATGGAACAAACTACCAGAAAAAACTGTCATGGCTCCAACATTGAACGGTTTCAAAAACAGATTGGACAAGGAAAACATCTCCAAGCTATTTGATACACACGCACCAGCTCATTAGCTGCTAGTGTGCTCTACGGAATAATAATAATAATATGTTAATCAAGGTAATAAACTATATATATGCAAAATTTCATTCAAATTTGTTAAGCGGTATTTCCGTGAAAGAGTAACAAACATCCATCCATACTTATAAACTTTTGCATTTATAATATTAAGTAAGATTACTAATACATAGACACATTGATTATTTTTACTTAAAATATCTAGACAGATTTAGGACTATCTGAAGATAAGACTTGCTTATAAGGGTTTTACACTTGCATTAAGATTCAAATAGATATAAATTAAATATTAAATTGTACAATAAATTTTGGAATCCCTACAATACAACACATGAAGCAGAAACTTGTACTGTATATTGTTTTTAATGAAGTAGGTCACATTTGTTTTTGTTTATCAATATTAATAGCCTACCTAATATTGCCTCTATACAAAATAATGAAGCGTATATCTATTGATTTATTATAAGTTATCATTATTATTTATGTCAGTTATAATTGGTAGGTACTATTGATAAATAATGTGAGCTTAAAGTTTGTGGTGATAATAAGAATTACATCATCATCAGCAGCAATGTCCTTTACTGATCAAATCAATTTAGTATAAGTTAACAATTATTTTAACAAGCACTATAGGCAGTGCCGGATTTATATTTTTTGTGAGTGTAGGCCACTTTATATCTGCCGCCCCATGCACCTTTCTAAAATAATAATTTTCCATTTGTAGTAAGGGAGGCACTAAACACTAAAGTTAAATTCCACTGAAATCTGCCGCCCCTAGGCCGCGGCCTATACGGCCTATTGACAAATCCAGGACTGACTATAGGTCCTTACATTTGCATTGAATTGTTCTGTGAAATATGATAGAATGTTCTGTGAAATAAATTAGCAACATCTTTGTAACAGTAACCATTACATTACTTTGCATATAATATATAAATATATTTATTATAAAAACTACATTCTTGGAAATAAATATATGTACCTACATGTATTGAATCAAATTGTTTCTTGATATTTACATCTGACATTTTTACATACAATGTAATATTGATTTTTATTTGAAGTTCAGTTTATTATTATTGTAGTTATACCTCAGTAGAAGGTGGGTTTTGGCTCAGGTTCTGTATTGCATTGTACCTTGCAATTTGCCTGACCAGTTATCCAGCAACTAACTGATGAGACTGATTGTCTCTAAATGGTATGTAGCATGGGCCGAGGTTTGCAAATCTTAGTTTGAGTTTGTATATTATTCCAGTTTTTGGAGAATATCAGTTTGTTATTTAGCTACCAGGATTACTCAGTACTTGTATCTGATCTTTAATGTATTTAGAAGGAGTAGGTCAAGATGAAACAGTTTAGTATTTTTTTCTCTTCTGTTTGTCAACAGTTTTCTTTTTTTTGGCTGTCAATGTTGATAAAATTTGATTAGTCTTGTCAGAAACTATTTAACAGTACCAGTTCTAATAATAAGTACCTAGTCTTATGTCATCTACAAATGCAAACCTACACTTAAATTCGTATATATACCTACTATCTCTGTAAAGGACATTTTTTCAAAAGATTTTCAAGTGTGGACGGACGCGTTCGTACGACGATTAACAAAGGTTTTCGTCTACATCTTTATAATTAGTACCTACCTAGACGGTATACTGTCTAAAATTGTTTTCCTGCATTCCAAAAAAAAAAAATAAGTCGACAATCCAACTAGTTGGATACACAGCATACAATGCTCTAAATGGGTATCTTGTGGTTTTTTATAAAATAAGCATTATGGTACTACTAAGGACTCGTAAAATGTATAATTATATTAATTACCTATTATAGTCTCTGCCTAACTTAGTGGTAAATAGGCGTGTGTACTCGTAAGTAGCATGTCTAACTAATAAAATTTAAGAATTCGCTGTGTTAGAAGTAAATGACCTTAGGGCGTTGTCGTTTGTCGGGCGAAAGGGGTCGAGTACAACGTTGTACAACCAGCTCAAGGGCATAGGGAGTGTGGACCTGTCTTACGGCCCTACATTTCTCAGTTTCTAGTTTTAGACCTATTGTATTGTACAGTGTGAAGTTAAGTTTGTTGTTATAGCCCTATTTGGTGTAAGAGATTTACAAAGCGAAGTCTGACTTCAAATATATGTAGATAGCGGTATATTTGTTCTGACCGGATAGGGTCGCGAATTTTGTGTTTACAAATTTCTTCATTTGCTTCGGAGGTTTGAGCTCGACGAGTATAAGAAATATACACATACGTGTACCTTTATTCAAGTTATTTTACTCTGCTATTAACTGGTATATTAAAACACAGTTCTGTCTATTAGCACAAGGCTCAGTAAATTACATGAAACGTAGATGTTTTTTCGCCCTGCGCGGCAATCATTTATACTGAACTGTAGAAATACCAATATCGAACCCTGTATATTTTACATGGCTTGAATAGGAATTACACTTAAATTCTCGTAGGTAATAAATAGGTCTACCTATTTACAATAATCTCCTGGATTTTTTTATATTACCATAATGAAAATGTTACTGGCAGGTTCTCACATTATATTAAGAATATCCCCGTTCTAAAGTTACTAACCAGTAGAAGAGAAGATTTGAAGAACCGTACAATCTTGTCTGTTGTATGCAAGTATGCAGTATGCCTTCTCATCTTGTTTTCGTGTACAGCGCAAAGCCATTACACCGCTCATGACAGGTCACCGGGGCGTCTGGGACGACTAGGTCAAGGCATCAATTTCCGACACACCTACCTGCCCGACCTACAGGCCGCGAACATGGCTTATTGGCTTATAAATAGTAAAAACCGGCCAAGTGCGAGTCGGACTCGCGCACGACGGGTTCCGTACCATTGACTAGGTAAACAATAGTAGGTACCCAAGTTTCAGCGGTAAAATAATCACTTTTGCTGTATGAGAGCCCCCCTATATATTTATTTTATTATTTATTATTAAAGTAAAAATACAACTGATTATTTTGTAAATATTTCAAGGAACAGGTAGGCCTGTTGCCATTATTGATATCGAGCAAAAAACGGCAAAAGAATCGCGTTTGTTGTATGGGAGCCGCCCTTAAATATTCATTTTATTTTGTTTTTAGTATTTGTTGTTATAGCGGCAACAGAAATATATAATTTGTGAAAATACAGCCTGGTGACCAGAAGGACGGACAGACATCGAAGTTGTAGTAATAGGATCCAGTTTTTACCTTTTGGGTACCCTTTAATTGCAATTTGAAACGCAGCAGAAATTCTTATACACACAATGGATAGAATGAATGGATTCATTTAATGTCGATGTAGGAACGTAGAAAAGTAAAAAAAAAAAAAACCTTCTGGTCTATTTAGTAAAGCTATTAGTTTATCCTATGTTCCCACATTAATGCATAACTAATGCATTGTTAGTTATTCTGCGACTAAACAGCCATTTTCATTATGAGAAAGCAGTACGTGATTTCGTCCAGGGTTTCAATGTGTCAAGAAATCGTGATGGTCGACTAGACTGAGGAGGACCCTTGGCCCTTACAATACGAGAGTAGGCAAGTCGGGTTTTCATACCGTCACAATAATATCAAAATTATACGTTACTGACCTAATTTCACAAATTGCAGAAAAAAGATATTTATAAAGGTGAGTTTATAGGTGCGTTTCTACTACACAAATCGATAACAATGTGATTGAAAGTCATAAAAGGCGTAAGTAGGGCAAATGCGTTACAGCGATGATAACACGACCCCAAAATCAATATTGACAGTTTTAGAACTGAGAAATACATATTTCTTGCTCTGGTGCATTTCATACTTGTAATCTTTCTTTATCAACAATTCATACATGCATATTATCTTAATTCAGATTGCTTAGACTTCCGCACATATGACCTATTTAGGAGAAGTACATTGAAATCTGTCTATGAAAGGCACACACTCCTTGTAAAAGATAAGATTAGCTGCTAGATGGAGGAAAGTTGCAGATGTGGGTCATAGATGAGCCGAACGAGCTACGTGGTTAGAAGACTTAGAACTAGAAGGAATATATTAAAGCAAAGAAATAATATATAATCGACTTTAAAGCGGAATTATCGTTAAATTATAGTATACTCTATGCTATATTTATCCAAGTCCTATGCTGTTAACTTTAGCCAATTCTGATCAACACATCTGACAACAGATTTATGGACTCTTCTGCACGACTTTAAAGCCCTTTTGCACAGCTCCTGACAAACCGACCTGCACGTGTGTATGATGGGTAGCATGAAATACTCAGACTTCTTATTGAAGTGTCCTCATTTAAATTAATTAAACCTGCTACGACCCATCCGTTCCCTAATAGATGTAGATCTATATGAGCGGTGGAGAATTGGTGATGATCCAGTTCAAGCTCAAAAACTGTTCACACACCTTAATATAGCACCCATAAATCTACATACATACTTATAATTTATAGATAAATAGAGTTTTAACAATACCATGCGTATCTGAACAAATGTTTACTTTGATTTTAATCGAGGACGAAAAAGAAAGGTGTGTTAAGTATGACGATAATATAAAAATAGAAGAGTAGGGCAGTCGACGCAGATAAAACTTTTAATAAAATAAGATTGCTTGAAGCTAGTGTGCAATAATTTTGACATTATTTAAGTTTAAAACTTGTGCCGTCAGATGAAATGGATGAATAGACAGATGGATGGTAAAACTAATTGGTGTTTGCTTATACGATTGGAATAAAGTATAATTCATATTTTGCATGTGTATACTATATGGTACTGACTGAGGACTGAGTCTTATTTGTAATCTGATATTATTGTGTCTGCAGTCATTGTATATCCAGATGGTAAAACAGAATTATGTATAATTGTATGAATATTTTAGAAGGCCCGTCGGACGCAGAATTTATATTTCACATACTTATGTTGTTATTTTGTCTGGACCATACAAATAGGTTATTTCAAGTGCGTACTCTTCCTTCGTGGCGGCTCGTCTCGCCGCATGAACTACAAGATACATATAAAGTATCATTAGTACATAGATCATGCCGTCAAAAGTTTGATAGTGAACGAGGGTGTCAGTAACAGAGCAGGGGTAGCTTAGGTCTTTGTCAAATTAAGTAGACTGTTTTTTTTTTTTTTAAATGACGATTAGTTACAAACTTCATGATTAATGACTGGTACTTGATTAAAAATATTACCGGTACTTGTGATTATGAGTGCAATCAATCCACATATTTATCGCCTCTCGTGCAGATGGTTAAATATTTATCTATTCCCAGTTTTCTCAACATTTTATTTCAACATTCTTCAAAAACTTGTACAGAAAATATTAATCAACGTTATAATTATTTAACATTGTGTTCTAAATTGGTTGTAATTGGTAGTTTATTGTTGTCTTCCGTGTTTAAAACTAGTTTTCATAATTTTAAATACGCATACGTAATTTCTGTATAATAATCCTTAGTATTAGTGTAATAATAACCTGTATCTCTCACTCTTGTTTCAGGAGCAAAATTACAAATTGGCTTGATAAAAATACTGCAACATGACGTCCCGGTAAGTTAACCTTACTTTGTCCTGAATAATAATGGCGATGAATAATTCACGTAGACCCTGTATCTTCTGAAAGCGAGGGATCACTTGTTTAGTGTAATTGAGAGACATGATAAAGGCAGTGCATTCTAGTTGGCAATTTTTTTTTGTGTTCAAGTTAAACAATTATGCTATAAGTTGTTGAATATACCATACAACACACCTTGTTTACAATCCAAGATTATTGATTAGGTGCGATACCTACCTATCGTATGTGTGGAACTGTATATATGTATGGTTACTATCGATTCAGTCACCTTGTCATTTGAAAGCTTATAGCTTTTGTCTGTCATAATCATAAAGTTTAGTTTAAATTCAGTAAGTGCACTGAACAATGAAGACGCAACTGTGATGATTGCAAACTTCTTACTTCAACTTCAAACGTGGTATGTCGCCGAGTTGACTATTAATCAAGTTTTATAAATTCCAGTTGTCGCTTTAACCTATGACCTTTTTAATTTAAATATGTTATGTCCTTTTGGCTCTGATACTAATATTGTAACATTACCATTTCATTTTATATTATTGTGATTGTCTGCGGTTTCAAGGTGACCTGAATTAATTCCAGCTCCGTTTTTATACAGTGTATAGAAAATATGTGACTGCGATTTAAAGTCGTGGTAATTTTGTATCTCTATGGAATGGATTGTGGTCAGTGGCGTTAAAAGTAACTGTAATTTCATAAGTTCTCAGGACGAGTACTATTTGCACATTTAACTAATGCAATGCATTATCATTCGCTCTCCAGTTTAGTGCCTCATTATCATACGGCTGCAGCGTCATGTAAAGACTGGTGTTATGTAAAGTTTGTTAACTCAAGTGCATAAAGACGCATACGCACTAACGAGCATGGCGAACACAGGCAGGAACATTGGGTTTGTGCGATAAATTCGCAACCACAGCCATCCAGCCAGCTGTTGCGCTTCACTGGTGTTCGGAGGCCCCTAATTTTATAACCCGCTCTTAAATACATGCGACGCGTAGGAAGCTTAGCAGTCAACTGAGTGACTAGTAAGGCGGAGCAGCGCGTTAACATCTTATGTGGTCTGTGTCTGCCACAATGCCATCTCGCGGATATTGCTGTAGCACATATACGCCACTAGTCGCGGACTCGCGGCTGAGCCTGCAAAATGTATGACAAAACTATTTGTCGCTGGCTACCGGTGTATCTGGAAGGCTTCTTTTCGCCGAGCCTTAAGTTCGTTATTACCACGTTGTTGCGTAACATAACAACGCAACGAATTTGTTCGTACATGAGTACCGGGCTTTAGTTATAATCCGCGCACTTATTTATCGGAGGTATAGCTCGTCGCTGTGATTCACAGTTTCGCATTGAACAGGCGCAACAAGTACATTAACGACGTTCTCATTATAGTAACTGAGCTCTAGGCTGTGACAAAACGTATGTATGTTTCATACGTTATATAAGTACAGTACCTGTTATTGTAGAAAAGCGGACTATTTCTTATGCAATACGATGTTTTACGATATTATTTTACGATCAAACACATATATGGAACCAATAACACGTTGAGGGCGGTTAATAAATTGTTTTCAATTTGCCCGGCCGATTAGATTAAGAGTAAATTAACACAACTTCGTTCGTTATTGTAATTTGTTAAATTTTTTAAAATTTATATACCTAGACATCCGAATCAATCACCATTAATTAAATATTGTTATTTTAATTAATGGTGATTGATTCGGATGTCTAGGTAGAAGGACCTGTTTGTGTTTCATCTGAAAACAAATATAAATTTTAAAAAATAACGCATTATTTCATATGTTTATTAAGGTCTTCAAATAAATCAATTGACCTAATTTGAATTAGTAATTGTGTTCTACTAATGTATTATCTAAATCATACCGACGAAATGTGGGTACACTCCTGCCTAACTCTGAATTCGTGAATACTGGCGTGATGGTATATTATATTATAATGTTATGTAATATTATATTTTATTTAATCGTCCATTTGCAGCGGATCTGCAGCGATTTAATCGCGATGCAATAAATAGCAAATCACACTATCCAAGAAGTTTCCGAGGCAGTCGGGCGTTTTACAATAGCGCTTTTCTATCGCGTAAACCGTAGCTGCTGTACCTATCCTCATCATCATCATATCGACCGTTAGACGTCCACTGCTGGACATAGGTCTCCCAAGGATCGATACCCGGTCCTGCGCCACCCGCATCCAGCCATACCTATAAAGAAATAAAAATAGAACATTATTTTTTATTACAATTATCATATACCTATTACAGACACAAAAGAATATATTAATGTACCGATATACGTTTTACGTTTGCACTATTAAGACAGGTGTTTCAATACTCGCATACAAATAAAGTACTATTTATGAACAATAGCGGTATTAAACAAAATAATGTTTGTTTCGAAACGTTGGCGAAAGTTTAAGTTCGATGTGAACTTTATCTGCTTCTCGCTGATATGAAATACTAAATAATACATATTATAAATCATTATTATCATTAAAAATGTACTATCTATTTATATGATATATTATATGAAGATGTGACGTTCCTGTGAGGAAACAATATACCAAGGTTTTAAAGGTTAAAAAAATACCAGACATTTTTATTGGCTGTCTAAATGTATGTTTATTTGAAGAACTCCATGTTTAAACGCCATGTTAACTTACCAGCCAGTTCGAGAAACAACACTTTTCCCTAAGCTAAGACTCAATTATTTAAACCTAATTAAAATGGTTTTAAATAATTTTTAATCTAAAACATCTAAATAAACAGAATATTATGTATACATATATTGCTTCCGCATTTCTTTTTTATATTCACTTCCTAATTTTTATGTTATTTTATATCTATCTACATATAATCATCGGTTAAAAATGATTATTATCTATTATAGTATTTAATCAAGTAGGTATTATGATAAGATTATTATGAATGTATTAGTAAATGTTAATGATAAATTATTAAATTGACCTATCTAATTTTATCTAGTGTTTCTTGATGGAACTTGATCGCACATTTTTGTCTTTTTTAGGGTTCCGTAGCGAAATGGCAAAAAACGGAACCCTTTATAGATTCGTCATGTCTGTCTGTCCGTCTGTCTGTTTGTCCGTCCGTACTTTTTTCCGAAACTATAAGAACTATGCTGTTGAAACTTGATAAGTAGATGTATTCTGTGAACCGCATTGAGATTTTCACACAAAAATAGAAAAAAAAACAAAAATTTTGGGGGTTCCCTATACTTAGAACTGAAACTCAAAAAAAAAAAAACTGCATTTCATGGGATATCTATGGATAGGTTATCAAAAATGATATTGAGGTTTCTGATATTATTTACTTCTAAACTGAATAGTTTGCGCGAGAGACACTCTGCTGTAACTTCTAAAATAAGAGAATGATAAAACTAAAAAAATATATAATGTATAATGGTCTATAATATATAATCAAAGATGTTGGATAAAATATTTCAATATGTTTGGTTTCCATTGGAAGGCATTCATTATATTTGTTACTTTTATGAATTTTACTGAACTTTACTCTCAAATATGCAGAAGTAACCCCTAACTCGTCGAGTTGCCTTTAAAGAACTGTGTCGACGCATTTTTTCAAAATTGTTTTAATAGGGCGATATTGGGTAATAGTGATAAATAATGTGAGGTGCATATCAAATGGCAATTGTTTTTAACGAAATCAGTTTGATTCCGCAAGAAATGTAGTCGCAAGCGTCCGTGTACGGTGCCGGTACGGCAAGCGTGTTGTTGTTGCAAGACTGCGATGCAACTAATTTGGTATTTTTGTCGTTAAAATAAGTCGTTAAAGTTTAAATTCAATTGCATTATTCAAAGCACATTCGTCTTCACATCTCGGCATAATTGAATATAATTAAAATATTATTACTAAGTAAAAAATAGGCTACGACAAATTAAACCTAAACTAGGATAGAACACAACAGCAAAAACCAAAAGATAAAGAAAACCGGATCAGTATTAAGTCCTTGAAGTCGAGTGAATAAATTAAATATTTAGTAACTGGTATTCTTTCAGTTTCAGACTAGTATATTATAATTGCGATCTGCGCAGCAGACAAGTAAAAATAGTATAATAATTTGACCCTAATAGGACACGTGAATACCGGTTTTGAGCAAGACGATTTGAGAAGACTGCCACAGGCATAGTTGCAAAGTATGTTATAAAAAACATCTACAAAAACAAAACCAGCTACTACACAGATGCTGTCTTAGTTTGTTTAATTGGCAAAAAAGACTACCAAATATCCGTTTTTGCTCTCTTCTAACGAATGAAAGCGGATTTCAATATCTCCTCATTTATTCTATACTCGTATATTGTTAGTCTAATCCTGAATACATTGGTTAAACCTCCTGATACATGGTGCTAGATATCAACGCAGTAGAGTGGAAAGCTGTCACTGATTATATTAATTGTCTACGTCATGTTATAACATTTTCCTTTTTCACTGCAATAATTACAGGTCTTTGGAAACCGGTCACGGACCGGAAGTTGATTTATAAAGCCAGGATAGTTATTAAGTAGGTCGTGTGGGGTACACTGGGGTTAAGTAACTTATTACTTAGTGTAATCCTGGCTTGAAATAATACCCCTGTGTGTCCCGGTCACCGCTATTATTGGTAATTGGTATAGTGTGCTGATATTAACAGCTCCATGTCAAAGGGTCCGGGCTCTAACACCACAAATATAAATCCAAAAGGTAGTAGATAAAAAGGGTGAAAAAATACGTGCATATATGCATATGTGTTTGCTCATATGCAAAATCAGAATACCTCTTTTTATTTTGGTAACTATGTATCTGGAAATTGAGCTACATCTAGATTGTTTTTTTTAGATTTAATTCCAAGTTTAGTAATTATGTTTTTGAATGTCGTGTTTTTGGTCCCAGGTTAGACCGTCTGTTCGTCCTCTTGGAGGCGGGCGCGGGGCCGGCGACCAGGCGCGCCGCTGCCCGACAGCTGGGCGAGGTGCAGAAGGCCCATCCTGAAGAGCTGCACCGGCTGCTCGGCAGGCTTATGACGCATCTACGATCACCTGCCTGGGAGACTAGAGTTGCAGCCGCGCAGGTAATCATTGTGATGTTGAAAACTTCTTCGATATTCTTAAATTTATAGCCAATTGATATCATGTCAGTGTTTTGAGTTCGTATTTCTAAGTAACTGTCCTAGGGCTTATAATATTGTGTTCGGTACTAAGTAGTGGCATAGTTGTACGTCATTATTTTTTATATTTATATTTCAGAAAAATAAACAATTGCACATTACACGTAACATAAAACAATGGTACTTAATATCTAATTAATGAAATGTACAATCAACACTATTTTCCACAATCTGCAAACAACATATTATAAATACATGCTAGGGGCACAAACGAAATAGATTAAGCATTATTATCTAGTACAGCCAATTAAGCTTGTCTTAAAGCGTATTACATGGGTCTACAAACGTCAGCAGTACAATTAAATAATTATTGCAATTGTATGGTATGAGCACGATTTGTATTACCCTCAAACTCACTTTTCCTTTCAGTTTATAATGACTCATGCATCTTTGTAATGTATATGATGTCGGTCCTCGGTTGGTAACCAAAACAGAGATTTAGCAGACATTTGAGGCTTTGAATACGTCGATCCACGTGTAACATACAAAGCGACTCATTCATTTTGGTTTCCCAGAATCAGCTGTGAACTTAACAAACGGGTCTATTTATAGTATTTATTTAGCTTCTTGTCAACCAATCCTATGTACTGCCTACGTACGTTTTTTATAAGAAAAAAAAAACAAGTATTAATGACGCAGTAGTTCAAATAAAAGTCAAAGTAACAGGATTTGGGAAGTGTTTAACTGTCGATTTGAATTCATGGTGAGTTTCTGCGCAGACGCATCGCGTAATTATGCTTACAGATGATATTGTCATGTTTTGTTTGAAAGCGACAACAGTATTGTTGTCGCGTAATTGGCTACATTGTTTCGAATGATTGAGAAATTAATCTACTACTCGCGCTTGTGTGCGTTCATGTATAAACTAAGTTCTATAAAACTCATGCTATGTTAATGCCTATTTGAATTATAGCTATCATTCTCTTTTTTTATTTTTTAATCAATCCGCTGGAAAATTGCAGAGTATTGTATATTGTAAACTGGGTCCATTCATTGTATACTCAAGGCGTTCCTATTCAAGATGTTTTCAAATGCACACAGTGCCATTTATATAATCAGGCCCCGCTTGAGCTACTGAACATACATACTTGACATGAGGTGTATTTGTTATGGCTGGCGCGGGCGTATACAGCTTGCAGTCTAAATAGAGCAGTGGGCCGCATAGGCGTAGTATGGGTGTACACTGCTTGTTCACTTAACTTACACGATTTTGTTGTGCTCCCTTACTTTTAAAAAAAAGAAGATCATCAAATGACCGTTCCCTTATTTCTCGGCCTGGTGTGGACGAAATAAGGGTGGTATTAGAGATCATAGTGCGTGACATTATGCGGATTCTGTATTCCCCGCGTTTGTAAGCAACTTCTCAACAATGACATTAGCATTTAAACAGCACCATTTCAGACACCCATGTAAATCTGATCCAGACTTCATTGTGTGTAGGTAATTTACAAATGTATGTAAATTTAAAAAGGTTTGACTTCCAGACGACTTTCTGAACACTTAATATCTATAGACGATGTTGCCGTGCTATAAATATTTGACGCGCACAAACTGCGTCGTAGATTTGTTCTGGCAAAAATGTACGGCGATCGCTTTGTCTATCCCACAATGCATTCAATTGTCATTATCGATCCATTAAGGCATTATTTTACTGCAAGAAACTGGTCTCCAAATTAAATGGGTTAGGCTAGTCTACCCCATTTACCCATGCGGGTTAGCAGACATCAGAATTCGCCGTGACAACATTTCAGCCGCATGTCTGAAAGATCGTGCTTTTTCTACAATGTTTTCCTGAACCTTTTAAACAAGTGACAAGTTTAATAAAATGTGTAGTTGATTTCGAAAAGGCAGAGATGCTTGTGTTAGTATTGAAGAGATCTATGACTTAGTATAATTATTGTTATATAAGTCATATTCCTGGGCTATCAAGTATCACTGCTCTTTTGCATTAGTTGCACAACGTAAATACATCCATAATTTTTTTTTATTGCGATAAAATTCAGTTTCCAATTCTAGGTATATAATAATAGGTTTCCGGTAGGTAGAAATTATGAAAGCGTTTGCTATTCTTAAGAACTGCAATACTTTTTTATATCTTGCAGATTCATACATTATGTTTATCGTTCATAATTCCAACGCACTTGGCTATTTTAATTTTGAAAGCAATACATATCTATCGTTTGAAATTGATCAATGTGATTTGATGCAGGCATATTAGTTTAAATTGGAAATGAAAAGCCCGGTCAGTATGTTTAACTTTCCAAACACAAAGGAGGCCTGGTCATTACATTATTACCCTCGTTACTATGCAATGACCGAGCACACTGATTGACCAGATACCCGATGCGATTTCGCGATTAAACCTTATTGTTACTGTAACGTAAAATTTGTCAAACTTAATGATCTGAATAATACATTCTAATAATTATAATGCTTAAATTCAATTTTATATGTTCCTGGTTATTTATCTGTATCTAAACGCATACTTTATAAAGAGGAATGGTTTGATTTTTTGTATGTTTTTTTGTAATAGATATCGTCATCATCATATCAACCGTTAGACGTCCACTGCTGGACATAGGTCTCCCCCAAGGATCGCCACGACGACCGGTCCTGTTTTTCCTATAATATTGTTGCTGAAAACCACCAATAATACATAAAAATGTTCATGTTTATTACAATAACCGCTTTTTATTCAAATTAGTTAGTTTAGTATTTGTTCAAAAGCACTGATTTAAAATGATAATTTATCTTTCTATCCGTGTGAATCCGGGTCGGATCGCTAGTTCTAATGTGTAATTTAATGATTGGAGCGGAAATTTCCTCATGCTGCGTGAGCAATAAAAATGTATGACGATATCAGTTAATTGTTTATGGTATAGCGATTACTTGAATAATTAAGTCGAAACAGAACATGAACTAGGTACCATCTATCTATGTACCTATCCATTCTCTGGCGTTGCCTGATTTTTGATGATATTTTAAGTGTAAAATGAGTAATCGAAGTATCTTACAAAGCCGTTTTGGTCAAAATTACTCATAGCCTACAACATTTTTTTTACATTCAGATATAAATCTTACGAGGTATTTTCATTAAAAAAAGGTTCTATTTCATCATACTAATATTATAAACGTGAAAGTTTGTTTGGATGTTTGTTACGCAAACACTGTACATGCATGAAGTGTATCACAGATTTGGATACAGGAAATTTGTCATACAGGATATATAATATACATTAAAGGATAACATAGGCTACTTTTTATCTATATACCATGTAGAAGCTTTAACATAATAATATATTTCATGTATATAGATCGAGTTTAGTTAAGGATAAAAATGTGACGCATATGTATATTGTGAGGTACAAGGTAATAGACAACATTGTTCTATACTACTTTTTATACACCACTCAAGTTATTTACGGAGTTCGATAAAAAAAGTCCTTGCTTCAGTTGTCTTTGTCGCTGATCTCTCGTGTCTCTTCAATAGTTTCACACGGAACTATAAGTCTGTAGAGCAGTTCTTTTTGCAATGATATGAACACAACAATTAGTTGTTATGGGTATGGTGTGTATAATTGATTTTATTATGACGACCGCGTTCGCATTTGATTTCTCTACATAGGGTGAAGTAGCCTCTATAAGACTCAACTCTATTTTAAGAGAGAATTTTAAGTATTTTATAATTTCATGCAACCATTGTATACCTACTATGAACACTTTACACATTCAGTAGTATTCGTTCCTTCTTGTAACGATGACTCGCAATACGAATGTCGCGGTCCTGTATAACTTAACCTGGTTTTTTACGTTCAAGCAATAGTTTTACCACTTACGCATCTCTTGTTACGTGTGACTCTTATTATAATGCTCTTTCATCCCTCTAGTGTCGATATTAATAAGATCAACATCAATGAAAAACTAATATTCTGAGGCCATGATATGTTGATTGACAAATATTCATACATATTTGCATTGTCATAACACGTTAGATTGGTCCATAATGCTAATTCAAATATTATTTATCTCCGCAGGCAGTGGAAGCAATCCTAACGAACGTACCAGAATGGCATCCGACACCGTTCACGGGCAAGAAAGGTCAGTAATTGTTCATAATACTACAGTGTAAACTGTACAGGCTACAGGCTATTATTACGTCGCATTTGCTCTGACATCATTTTGGACACGACCTCTAGACATTGGTTTTCTTATTTACCGATGCCTACAAGTACAGCGTACCATGCCATGTAAAACGACACGGTATGTCAAAATGAATATTTGTATAAATAAATTTATTATTAATAGTATATATACAATCGGCCTACAGAATAAAATTACCTACAGCCGCTATAATATATTATTTAAATTATATACACACTGCCTATTAAAAATGGAGGTAAAGTTCAATGTGGAAATTTAAATATTATTTGCATTTGCATAATCTATATATTAAGAATATGTTTTGCCAACAGTCATTGTTATAAAGTTTAAAAGAACGTCCCGCTGTGATAGACCAGTGTTGTGACAAGTGGACTGAGAAGGCAAAGGTCCTGAATCTGACGCCGTGGCACGCACCACTGACTTCTCAGAGATACGCATAGGTACCTCCGAGATGCGTATCGTATTTGTCATGTTATGCTAAAATCGTGAGGAAACTGCGCGCTTGAGAGATTTTCTCGACGGCTTTCGAAGTTTGTCAACCCACGCTAGGTTAGCGTGCTGGAATATAGCCTAATCTCTCTCAAATGAGAGGAGCCCGTGCCCAGCAGTGGAACCATAATCATGACGTATTTAATTACACCAAGCGTCAAAATAAAACTTCTGAAATTGTTTGTAAGCACTTATTAAAATGGAATTTACGGAAATTCCCATGGCATTAAAAAAACGAGATTGACCTTAATTATGAAAGTAAAATTACTACTTTTCCTACGTAAACTCATTGGTTGTAAAAATATTATACACATTAAAGTGATGTCAACAACATAAAAGAAGTACAAGATAATCTATCGAACAAAGGATTTTCGCACCAAGGAATGGACCAATGTTAAAATAGTGGAGTAACTTCAGGACTTTTGAAACTAATTGCGAACCTCCAATGATGGGTGTTATTCAAAAAGAAGAAATGACAATGACACAATCATTATAATTATCTTATATTTTTTTCTCGAAACAGTATCAGCAAGAAAAGGAACTGTATGATAAATAATAACGGTTCAGAATGCAGCCCGCATTTCTCACCAATATATTTTTGGAAGTTACAATAAACTATTAATTGGTGTTCATCATCAATTACCGTATATTATTCACTTACTGTGCATTGTATATGTGACACAGATAGCAAATTGTCTGCGGTGCTTGTACCTTGGCAAGTGACTCCGTTAATCACAAGGTCAACCACTACTTACCACAACTCTAAAGCAATAATTGAGTATACACCTAGGTACTATAAGAATAATTTAGAGGACGGACACAACACTCATGAAATCAAGAAACCTTAAAGGATAAGATGGTTGGTTATTTTCGGTCGATGTAATATCGACGACGTGGTAAAGATATCTCGAAGTTTTTAGCTGCATAGAATCAAACTTTCTAGAAATAAATCAAGCCTGGGGAGGGTCCTTCTTCACCAGTAGACGTCCCTTGCTAGATATTTCATTAGTTTTTATATGTAGTAGTCTTTTGTTTGAAATAAGCGTACTGTACCATTTTGTACTGCGGTAAATAGAGGTTTTAATTTTCCGCGACTCCAACAGAGTGGTAGATAGCTTTTGCAATCCCCAGCCATTTCTATTAGACAATCTTCTCTTCTGCTTATATACAAGAGAAAACACCTACTGCGCCGCAAATTCTACGTTTGGTACCTGACGATGTCAGACACATGTGATTCATCGTGATTCATTTAGAGAAATGATAAATTTACCTTAAACAGCTGACTGCAGTTATGCTATTTGATATGAATTCTCAAAGATTCAAAGGTTCACATAAATATTGCCTATTTATTTAAACTCAACTTTGATTGGACCGAAGAATGACGCACACGGCTTCACATTTTTTTGTACGTATAGCAAAATAATCTAAACTAGAAATTAGGTACCTGCCAAATTCCAGTTTGTAGGTCAAGTAGTTTACCGAGATTTCGTGTTTAATCAACCTGATCTTAGTGACCTTTATACGTAATTTTTCTAATCGCAAGTTTTAAATAGCACATTGAACTGTAGGCGTAGGTTAATTATTAGCTAGGAATTTTCCCTGCTTTACAAGGATAAACATAATAGAAACATTGCAAGCGTTTCTTCCTCAAAATTGAAGAATCTAGACCGTATCCTTAAGTAGGATCCATGTGAATTCATCTATAAATGCAATTCTGTAATATTGAACTCTTTAGTAGGCATTGTATATATTTTATTGGCACGGGTACTTAAGTAAAAACACGACGTTAACAATACCTTTACACTTTAATTGCCACAATTTACGACAACATTATGTCACTTAAGTGGTGTATATTCTGCTATCTTTGAATACGGGTTTATTGAATTAAAGAGGATAAAGACGATAAACCAATAAAGATCAATGAAGCAACTGGTTGCATATAAAAAGGTTTTATTCTTTAAATTGGATAAATGGCAGCCATTGTGCGCTGCAACAGGAAAATAAAAATGTTCACATTCATACATGTACGACGATAACAGAGTGCGCAGACTTCCTCTCTATTGATAAAGTATTACATTTTAATTGAAAACCATGCATAATTATGATTAGTGGCGGATTAACGGCATTCATTGAAAGTAGTACTCGAATACTTGAAGTCACGTGTCACTGAAGTATAGCAAATAAGTGACTAGGACTTGGTGTACACTTGCCTGTGGTTTCTAACACTATAAGACGAAATAAACTACTTTTTACGAATTTTAAAGAGACCGTCAATGGCCAGTTTCATTTCAGTATCTTTTGTAACTAGGTACTTCGGTATCATATAAACCAGAAAGATTAGCTCAATGCCCAACCAACAACGCGCTCGTCTAGGCTCGTCCCATCTAAAGTAAAGGTATTTTAATCTACATAACATGTAGATCTATTTGAAAATCAGAAATATTATAAAAATTCCAAGAATCAGATCCCGAATAGCAACATGTGAATACGTGTGTCGAATACAAACATGAAACATAACATTCAATTCCCAATGTAAAATACATTCAATAATATTTATAATTTCTATTGAATATGTTTGACTTGAAATTAAACATGTCTTCATTTCCAGAGCTATACGTATTGATGTCTGTTTGTGTGATGTTAGAGAATCCTAGCAGTCGGTCAGACTTTCAAAGCTCTGTTTGATACTTAATTTCTTGTCATCAGGAAGTAATATATTACCTACTGTAAATAAACTGACGTCACTGCGAACCGTTTAAATGGATTGCGTTGATATCTCATATTAAAACAGGAGTTTAAAATAAATAAATAGTAACTGTTATTATAATTTAACACGTTCGGTAAAGAAAACATAGCAAGTATGTTTTCAATGGTGTGGCACGTGCTTAACTGTCTTTATACACCCGAGGCGCGTCAAAACACGCGTCGTTTTGTCGGCAATATGAGGGCGAGGATTAGGTGTCATGATTGTATTGAGTGCTCATTCGATAAACAATCAAGCTGTGCGCGATCCTATTTTTATGCGAATCACTGTTTTATAAGTCTTCTTAGGCGCAAGCTACGCCTAGCAGACGACGACAGACGAGAACGCTTTGCGGACACGGCTTCTCATTAACTTACTCATACAAAATATAAGAAAGCAACGCTGTAGTGTATGTATGTAGTGACGCTCGATTATATTCTATAGCGAAATATACCCAATAGTATAATAGCTATCTATTATACTATTGGGTATATTTTTATTTGACGGCGTCGGTAACTCGGTACGGTGCCTGTGGAGATTCGGAAGGGACAAGTATACTAGAATTCACAGACCTCAGAAGAGCAAGAAATGAAGCATTCGACCGTTTAAACCTCGATGCTTCATATATAGGGCGTGTACGCATCGCGTCCTAGTTATCGTCTCTTAGATATAATTTAGACATATGGATTTCTTACACTTACGCGAATATTAGACATTGAAATAAAACTATTTTTTACGGATAACTAATTTAGACAGTCTCGTCTTCGTCCTGTCCAAGTCCCACAGGACCCTCTGAAGGGTTTTTATTGTGATCTGTGCCTCAAATCTGATCAATTCGAAGCTATTCTTGAAGTCCTCTTACAAATTACAATAACACATAAGTCTGTGCCCTTCGATAAAGTTATTGAAATTGTTAATTACTTAAATATTGTAATGAAATGGAAACGCTCGTCGTGGCTCGGATGCACAGTATTCTGCGCTTACGTATGTATCTGCAGGGAAAGTAATTCTACGACAAGCGAGTTTTATTTGTACAACTCATCGGACTGAAAGCGCTTGATTTCTCTTACATATTTTTATATCTAACAGTAGTCTAATATTTCTGATGAACCTTCTTATTCATTTATGTCCCTTTTAATAGGAGTGTAATTTATCGCATCATCATTCATTTGTTTGTTTATAAAATGTATAAGTACATATAGATATCTAACTATGCTGAATTATAAGACAAGTGTAGAATGCTGTATTTTGGAGTGACGTGAATTTTACTTTTTTATTTTACTTTTCAGAACTTTTTCTCATATACATTTAGCACTTATTCTAGTGGTTGTCTTCGTAGCTTTTCGATAGCAATCTGAATTGTAGCAGCTCAGAATCAAACATCCTCCTCATGTATCGAGCCACACATATTTAAGCAGTAGTTAATGTCGTATATTATTGGTGTTAAACAGAAGAAAAGAGCGAACCAGAGGACAGTGGTCGACTACGATGCGAGACGTTCGACATCGAGCGAGTGCTGCAGAACGGAGCACACCTGATGGGCTCCGAGGGACACGAGTACGACATGGACGAGGAGACGCTCAACGCTGCAGGTAACTTTATACACTAACAGATGTCACTAAAGAGTAAAACATTACACTGCCGACATCTTCATGGATATTGTTCGATGCCGATACATATTGCAACTACATAAGCAAGAACATGAAATATCTGACGATGGAAAGTGGACATCTATACGTAGTACTAAATATTCGGTGTCCGTGAGTCACTGTCCATTTGTTGCATCATCATTATCATCCCAAGCGATTCATCACATTCTGGCATTTACGTTTATGTACCTATTTTATAGTTTACGACAGATAAATAAGTAGTGTTCCGTTCATTTCATTCGTTGTTATTTCTCTGGCATTTTTTTTCGAAACAATGCTTACGCATACATCTGTGTATATGAGATAACAACAGTCATTTGAAACATTAACATTTGATTCTATTATGATCTAGTAATATCTGGTTATGTTCGACGGCACAGATAAATAGTTTGGTTTAGATACTTACGTGTGTTGATGCAAAACAGCGCTATCCAAATTCTACGGTGTTGAATAATTTTACTTGAAGGGCCAGTTTTTTACGTCACCATCCAGGCTAGATTACCATTCACTAAAGTCGTAGTGAATCTATTAACGATTGAGTTTATATATAACGAATAATAACAATAAGAATCTGTTAAGAATGAGGAAGGAAAATAGGACAAATAATGTTTTGTTTTAACGCAGAAAACCTTTCGTGGAACAAAATAATATCTACTCAAATGTATTAATGTTTGCTGCCGTGTTAAAAGTTTATTCGACATCAAGCTATCATAAAAGTTTATCATCTGAAACGTGTACAACAAACGACAAATGAGTCGTTTGTCCACGTAGGCGGCGATTCGCGCGGCAAAATGATTTTCCTGTCGCATATCTCGTGTTGAGAGTTGAGACAATGGCTACAGTCGATTATCGCTTACTGACGTTAAAAAATATTTGTAGCATTTTTTTATTAAAATTCAAGTAATATAATAAGTAATATAATATCTACTCGTAAATGAATTACTGATAACAACTTGCAAAACGCATTTTGTAAGACCTACCAAATCTGCAATCCATACATCCAAAAATATTTTTTTATTATGGAGGATTTTACAAACGAGTAAACGCTGAAGAAATGCTCTGCCACGCCTGGTTATAAGTTTTGTCTCAAAGGTCAAACGTTTCTCAGGTACTCTTGACTATACTTGCGGTATAACTTGTTGGTTTTCTTTCGTCCAACGAAATTGTACCAAATGAATTGATAGGAATTTATTTTCATGCATACGGCCTTGAACGTGATCAAAATAATAGCATTTGATTGGTTACATCGTTTGTATGTAAAATTCGTGGGTGTATGTTTACTTTGTTTTGTCTGGCTTATAACAGCAATTTACCTACTCGCATAATATTTTCCGAACACAACTTTGTGATATTATTTTTACTTCATATGTCCATACGTTCTTAGTACTTTTTAGAATGTCCATGCTATACATCATAAAAGAGCTGGTAGGTACATACACTTCCGACTATCAATATAAATACAAAATTATATTGCTAAGCGCTTAAGGAACATGGAAGGTTTTAATACAAAAAAAAAATACTATTAACTTTTGACAGAACGAGGTCTGTTGAAGCCGGGCAGCTAGTTGATAATAATTATAACCATTCAAATATTACATACAATAGGACGACTGTCAATTCGCTATCAGAATAACGTTATGCTGAGAGAAAGTAGAACAACATTACTGATACCGAAATTACATTAGATGTTTTTTCATCCGTTCATAAACACTCTTTATTTCTTTCGAATATTCATTAAGGAGTTCATTATGCGTGTTTTTTATTTCCTTTTGTATTTACTTAGATACAAAGGAGCGTTTGGCGAAGCAACGTCAACAGTTAAACTCTCGGTTGGGACTGGATGTGGCTGCGACCCTTGGAGTTGATCTCAACTCTATGTACACCAACGAGGACCTGTGTCCTTCTAAGCCTGTGTTAAACAAGACTGAAGCGTGTAGGGTGAGTATTATTTATAGATTTATTGATATAATTTAATCAATGGTGTTAAAAATCGATTATAGAATCAGAATCCGAACCACAGTAAGAAGAACTTAATCGATTTTGTCATAGCTCCTCTTCAATTACCGATTCTGTGGAGTAACCACCCAAATGCCTTAGTGTTTCCACCACTTGTCTCTTGATATAGTCACATTACTTTCGTCCTATAAGTACATATTTGAAGACCAGATAGAACTTTAACACAATCATGATCAAATCTTGTTGCTAAGTGTCTGTTACACGCTGTCTTCCCCAGAGGCCAGTACAAGAGATAGTGATATCTTCCAAACCCCTAAGCTCAAGGGAGATGAATCTGGCCAAGCGGAAGGCGCGTCTCGCGTTCAGCAAGCAGAAGTCACGAGACTGCAGCGAGGACGGCCCGTCGGCGCCGCCCACGCCGCCCGTCGAGCCTGACAGAAAGAAGATCAAGTTGGAACAGCCTGATGAATTTGTTTGTAAGTAAATTAGAAGTTGTAGCACTGCCTCTGACTTAGTCTGTGGCACCCACTAAGGTTTGATAGCTAACGTAGCCACCGAAATAGGGTCTGTTTATTGCGGTTGCAGGTTACTATAATGTTTTTTTAATGGATATACGGGGGCAAACGGGCAGGAGGCTCACCTTATGGTGAGTGACCACATCTGCCCATGGACATCTGCAACACCAGAGGACTTGCAAATTTGTTACCGGTCTTATAATGTAAAAAAAAACCATTAAAACACAAGACAAAAGAACAATGAGGCTATGAAAATGTATGGTATTGACATTAGCAAACGCTCTATTGGATCAAGTGATGTCAATTCTATAAGTTTGCAACGTTTTCGTGATGAGCGTATTGACTGACTACAGAATGTCACGTGTAACTGCTACATTAGTCAAGTGGTCGCAAGCGGATCTGTTAAGCGATGTGAGTGAGTTCTTGGGGTCGATTCTCAGGTCAAGTTGTTGGGTTTTTTTTATGAAATCATCAGTACACGGTACCTGATAACATATCAGCGAACTGTGATGATCTAATTAAGTGCACCTGTGCTTGTGTCTTTGGGGATACAAGTGTGATAGTATATTATGTCTTGTGAAGGAGCGCTGAGCAATCTTATCGTCATAAATGATGCAATAATCTAATTGACTGCTTTCTGAGAGGGATCGTATAGTGCAACAAACAATATAAATTTGTAATCGGATGTGACGAATGTTTGTTGTCCAGCTATGTGTAAACGCTTATCTCATATTGTAATTTATATTGGTGATAAATTCTCTCGTGAAAATGATTAATTACAATAATCTTTTACGTAATTATGATACAAAAGAAATACCTAACACTGATAAATATAAGGGTAAGCTGTTTCCAGTGTGCGTTTAGCGATAACTTTGAAATTTTGTTCTAATTTCTTATTCATACTGCTTTTTACTTAAATGTTGGACTGTAAGTCCGATAACAAATTATACCTACATATATTAATCACTGGTATGTACTGAGACCCGGTATGAAAAGTTGCAGTCGACGGAAAAGATAAAAGCAATCGCAGTACAGATGTTCACGTAATGCCGGAAACAAACAGTCGTTCAAAGAATATATTAAACGCTTAAAAATCGTTACATACTTGACGCAAAAATATTATTACAACCGCACAATAAGTAGTGCTGAAAATAAAACAAAAGCAACATAGAAACTAATGTATGCAAAACAAATTCTCCTTGTGAATCTATAAATAATATTATTGTTGGGGTTAAACACATTAGTGATCCTAAAGAAATAGCGACAGTTTTGAATGATTATACACGACTCGTAGTCTCAGTGCTACCTACATTTAATGATACAGAGCAACTAAACCAGTGTTATATGTATTATATAAAATATTATCTCAAAACATTACTTAGGACACCAACGGATCCAAAAAAAATACTAAAATTTATTAGGTAAGTCATTTCTGCTAAGTAAGTTGTTAATAGACAAAACACATTATTCGAATAATGTATGTATACTTATTTGGCCATTTTAATTTAAATATCATTTGTGGTTACGTGATTTTTTTGAAGATATTTGTTTTTGTTGTAATTTCATTAATCCGATAGATTTTCAGTACCGAATTGTGAAGTAAATATATGTAATATAAGATATTTGAATTAAAATGTTATGTTAGCGCTATAATTATGTAAAAGCCGTCGCGTCAGGACAAACAGTGTCTGATCGTTCGTACGAATTTTGTTGTTGTTCGTAGAATGTTTATAGGGCCAAGCCTCGCTTTCTACAAAATTAAACAAGGTGTGTCTGTCTGGGTCGACCATGCCATCACTATCGACGTATAATATTTTGAAATTGAGTAAACAAGTAAAGCAGCCAATTATGTATAGAAAACTCAGATATAAAGGTCAATTTGCGGAACCACACCCTACGAGGTCATAAAACATGTAAATGTTATTAAAATAAATTGTATTATGAGTACACGCTACCTACACAGTGTTAACGGCATACATAATAATAATAATAATAGTAATTTATTTGTCACCAAAAAAATACATTATGATTTCGAATAGTTTACTTCCATTAAATCACATAAAAAAATCATCCACTTTTCTGGCTAAAACGGAGGGTGAAGAACGTATTAAGTGTGAGAGTAAATAAAAAATACGAACCATAAAACTACTTTTTAACGGGCAGGAGGCTCACCTGATGGTAAGTGATCACCGCCGCCCATGGACATCTGCAACACCAGAGGACGTGCAAATGCTTTGCCGGTCTTTCAGAAAAGAAGATTCTGGAAAAGACCTAAAATGCTGAAACGTAGAAGGAATTAATAAAAAAATTAAATACTTTTTCTCAAATGCAGTTCTATATTACTGATCAATAAACTGGAATATAATAGAATATAAAATAATAGAATATGATGAAGTGGTAAATAAAGCATATTTTAACGTGGGTTTATTTAGATTACGTAGTATATTATGTATTTATAAGTTTGTTTCCGTACCGGCACAGAATGTAAGCTATATATAAAACGTTTGTATCGCATATTGAGTCTTTGCCAGTCACTTGCAAGTCAACAGCAGTCAATTATCCTATTCAAACAATTTCTCAACGGAGAGATATCAATTGTGAATTGCATTGAGGTTATTGTATAGTAGTTGAATACCGCGACAACTGCTGCATCCGCAAACAGACAAACACTTTTTGCCTACATGTAATTTCATGAACACATACATACATTACATTTGCGTATATATACATAAATTCTCGCCCTTTTCCTATAGCGGTAGGTAGAAACTACAGAATGCCACGCGCTACGATCCCTATATCATCATCCGTATCTAGGGTTAGTTTCAGGGGGGGGGGGCTGAGTTTATAGCAAATGTCTTTTATTTTATTAAATTCCGTCTTTGTTATTAATTTACTAAGATTAGCATTATTTTTAACTTTAAGTCTTTATATATTATTCTGTTTTTAGTTTTGTTTATAGAAGAAGTACAAAGACTAAAGTAATGTGTGCAGTAAGTTCTTAAATAAATAATTACTTGTAAGAGTTAAATGAAATGCATTGTATCCTAGCAAATACAAATTGTTTAAAGATACATTATCATCGTCTCAGCGTGTCATTGTCCATACAATGTGCATCTGTCCTCCTTATCTCATTCGATTAGTCACGCGAATAACGTCTAGAGTCTGATTGTAACATAAATTGCTCGCGTGATCCGTCGGCCTAGTTTCCAATGGTTACGCCTATTCACTTCATTAGTCCTTATTCGTTGTAAACTGCGCTTTAAATAGTAGCATATGTCTTTCTGTAATGTTCCTCGGGCTGAGTTAGTTGCACTTGCCACGTTTAATCTACCTACACATGGCCAATCTGGTGTAGATTAATGTTAATCATCAACATTTCACCTACATAATGTCCACTGCTGGGCATAGCCTTCCCCAAGGGAAATTCTTGATGAACGACGACCTAATTAAATTAGATTAATCTTTCTTAACATACTGAGACTCCTCCGTGGTCGGAGAGCTTGCAAGGCTGTTGGTTCCGTTGTTATACGAATACCTATGACAATCATTGATGGTAGTCTGCAAAGTAGAAAATCGGATAGTCACTCTTTAGTATAAGACTATTAATTTGTTTAAGTAGGTCTGATAGCAGTCGTAAAATCTTGATACTTAACCGTGTCTGGGTAGACAAAAGCCGACCTTGTGAGGTATTTAGGAAAGAGGAGATCGTTATGTAATTGATGTAAGCAATAATTAATTGCGTTATTTTATTGTGCATTTTTAATGTACTGTTACAACGACAAAAGTAGAGCAAAACTCTGACTCTGTCATCTTAATGATAATTATGAATATGAAATCCCAGTTGATATCGTCACCGCCGTTTCGTGTGCTGATTTATAAGTCCACTACGCTTAATTTCGTGGATAATTATTAGGTGGCATAAGAAAGAAACACTGTCAAATGATGATAACACGAATGCCAATGTAAATCAAAAATTACTGAGTCGACAGATAAGAAAAGCTAAGTACCCATGGCTCTTCTTAGCAAATATAACCTTTTTGTTGCATCCACATGACATGTCACGGTTGTTATCGCTTAGGTTATCTCGCAAATTTTTAATTTACATTGGCATTTATGTTATCAATATTTTATAAGCCTAGCTATCGCAAGTTGAAAGTTGGTTTTCGCGATATTAATATTTTGGATTGGTCTAGTCTCATAGTTCCAAATGCATATTAAGAAATGATTCACTGTCTGAGTATGTGATAAAATTTGCATGTAACTTCGAAAACTAAGCGGTGCGTATCTTGAGATCAGACTTTGAACTTAGGATAACTTCACAGACCGCTGGTCAAACCACTAGGCTTTCACAGCTCCCATTACTTATTAAACCATCTATGTACATATATATTAATACGTGAAGCACAAACTTTGTACCCTGTTTTACAAAAATTGTGCTCGGAAATATGAAACGTGGGGTATGAAATTTCCCAAACTTACACTTTATATAAAGAAGGTTGTATGAATGTATATATATTTTTTTAATTATGCATTAAAAAACTTATAATTTAAATTAATGATGGTCGAATTTTGATCGGTGGGCAACTAGTTATTTTAATGCTTTGTAACGTTCCTCGTATTCCCTAGTCGAAAGTACAGCACCAGTGCCGGACTGCTCGGGGTCGTGGGGCGAGAGCGCGCGCTGGCCGCTGGAGGCGTGGGCGGACGCGCTACAGACGCAGCTGTTCAGCGCCGCGTGGGAGGCGCGGCACGGCGCCGCCAGCGCGCTGCGGGAGCTGCTGCGCGCCAGGATCGTCAGCTCCGCCGGACACGACGCCAACATGACCGCTCAACAGGTAACACTACACCTGGTTATAAAACTGCGCATAAATATAATACTGCTGGACGCTGGTATTGGTACACAATAATAGGCTTGCTGAAAATCTAAAATGAAACATTTGAAGAAATGCTTAGGTTTTCATGCAAGTTTCGTCGCGGCTGTTCTGTTCAACATTCGATGCGTACAATTTCCAAATAGTTTACTAGTTCATACCAAAGGAGCATGTTACTGCACTTGTAATATTATAATACATCTTTCCTATCTCATTGGTTTTGTTACAACAGATGGAGCAAGCACATCAAGAGTGGCTAGAAGACATGGCGCTTCGGTTGTTGTGCGTCCTCGCGTTAGACCGCTTTGGAGATTTCGTGTCTGATCAGGTAATTCGCATTTATTCATACTTAAGGAAATTAAAATCATATTTTATCATGTCTCTTGTTATTTGGGGAAAAACGTAGAGCACAGGGTCAATCGAAATAACAATTGAAACTATATTTTTGATCAATTACAATGTTTTTTTTTAAGAGAGTGATTACTGAGTCATTTTAAATAAAATTATTTGTAGATAATGATGATAATGAACGGATCATGTACCAGACTTAAAAACGGTAATAAAAACAAAATTTGGTGTATGGAGTTCACCCATTCCAGTTAAAAACTTTATAATACACTTAAAACTTGTGGTATTGTCTAAAAAGTGTTGTTTTGTAGGTGGTAGCGCCAGTACGTGAGACGTGTGCGCAAACACTAGGGGTTGCGCTAGCGCAGCTCGGCGCTGAGCGAGTGCGGCGCGTGGCCGAACTGTTGGCGTCGCTGGCCACACACCCGCAGTGGGAGGCCCGACACGGCGCGCTTTTGGGATTCAAGTACCTGCTGGCTGCTAGACAGGTGAATTATATACATATATTAAATACTAGCTGCCTCCCGGCTTTGCCCGCATAGTATAAAGATAAAACGTAGCCTATATGTCAATCCAGGTAATAATCTATGTATGTAATTAAATTACATATTGGATAATACAAACCGAACCCAAAAGTTCAGTATTTTTTACCAATACCATGTCGTTACTTTAAAAAAAAACCTGCTTTGCAGTGTGATAGAATAGCTAATAGAATAATTAGTTTAACAAAAAGCAGTCTAAAGCTTTTATGGTGCGATTTACGATATATTGTGTGATTTGCAAAATAAATGTTGAATGAAAATACATAGTAGTTAGTAAACTACTAGTAGATTTAGATAAACTTTGATCTCTTTGTTATATATTACTATATCAATGTAAAACAATAGGTACTTTAAGGTCTAGGTCGTGTTGAGGTTTAGATAAAACATTTAGTTTTTTTTTCTAAATAAAAATCCTTGGGTAATTCCCATCTTTGATTTTAATAACAGAGTAATGAAGATACCTTGAAAATAAGTTTTTAAACAAACAGTATTAGTACTTACTTATCTGTTCTGTTTTGATTACGTGAGTACATTTACAAGTACAAATTCGCACATACGAACACTCGGAACCTAACCATATCAATATATTGTTCTCCGTGTCGTTAAATTATTAACCAAATAATTATACCACAAAACCGCCCGTTGGTAAGTGGTTACCGTAGCCTATAGACGTTTGCAACACCAGAGGTGAAGTTCGTTGCCGACCATATAGAAACCATTTAGGTTTCATAAAATAGGGGAGTTACTAAAATGACCGTAAACGGAATTCCCTGATGAGCTCTGGTCCAGAATTCATTCGGGGAGTGATCTAGTATCAGAGCCTCTGGTAACCTTACTCATTCGCAAAAACACAATTATCGTTGTTTCACTACGGTCTTCTGTAAAATTTTCCCAGTAGGGTAGAACGTTATATGCTTATTTCGCTATGCCTTACCTCTCGAATTTGGCAAGATTTAAGTAGGAACGTGTGTGATAGGAAGTGGCGTGCGAGAGCGGCGCGCTGGAGCACCTGATCGGGGGCCTGGGCGACCCCGCCGAGGACGTGTCGGCCGTGGCGGCGGGCGCGCTGGCCCCCGCGGCCGCGGCGCTGGGCGCGCGCCGCCCCGCCGCCGTGCGCGCCGTGGTGCAGCGCCTGTGGCACCTGCTGGCCGACCAGGACGACCTGGCCTCGCCCGCCAACTCCTACATGGCGCTGCTCGCCGCGCTCATGGCGCTGCCGGAGCCGGCCAGCTTGTTGCAGTCAGTATCATTTATTGACTCTATTGCTGAACTTTTAATTGAACTCTGTGAAATTCTTAAATATATCTGATAGTATAGTGAAATGTAAAAAGAATGCTTAATTTACAATTACTTCAATGATAGCTGATAATCTGATTCCTTTCAGAATCACCCAAAAACAAATATTAATGTTTGTAAACGCTACTGCTACAAGTTATATAAAATGAGCAATTCTTCCACAGCCCAATTGACTTAGCAGACGTACTGCCCCGTCTGTGGCCATACCTCGACCACTCGACCAGCTCAGTTCGCAAAGCCACGCTCCAAACCCTCCGCACCCTGACGAGGCCTCTAGTCACGAGCCACCAGGCCAAGAACGGGACCGACAGCAATGGAAACAATGACGTCACTAACGGAGACAACCACGAACAGTGCCTGAATTGGACGCCAGAACTACTACAGGAAGCAATGAGACATATCTATCAGAGAGTGTTATTCGAACATGTGCATGAGATACAAGAGATTGCTGTGCAGGTGAGTGGAAAATCGTTTAGACACCTGTGGACATAAAATATGATGTCTCTTCGCAAACTGGTGTGTACAGCCATTAGATGAATTTGTGCTGTCACGAAATTTTTTTCTGAAAAACTCATGAAATAAGATAATTTGGGATCAGTAGCTGTACATCTCAAAAGTTTGTAATAAATGGTCCAGTGGTATTAAATTTTACAACTACTATAAAAAAACTAATAAGACGAGATAAGACTATTTTACTTAAGAAAATATTAGGACCATGTAGCTTTAATAACAATAATATTGTATCTGTTTGCAGGTGTGGGAAAACTTCCTAAAGTTCGCGTCATTAGGAGTAATATTACTGGCAGCGTGTCCGATGCTTGCCACTTGGCTATGTTTAGCGATGCAGCCGGCGCGGTTGCCCGTAGAACCGCTGCTGTTGTTGCATCCGCCTCCTAGGGTATGTGCTATATAACTACTTTGGTTAACAAGGTTTATACCAATTATTATGACCTTCTCGTCCTTTGCCTATTTACTTACCGGTGTAAGGTTTCCAGTCCCAGATGTAGCTGAATATCAGTATTATTTCACATAGGAATTGCCATAAAAATCTGCAAATCTGTAACTGGGCAATACCTAATGGTTGTGAGGGTTTTCAGGTTCTTCCACTAACAAATGTCTAGGAGCGAAGATTAACGTATTTTTCGAGGCACGGAGATATTGATTTACCTATTAATAAACTCACCTTTCAATAGACTTACACATAGCGTGCGAAATTGCGTTGTGTTGGCTCTTACCAGTATAATTCAGTAACCTTCGTTAAAGATTTTCGTTGACTTCCTGTATCCCTTTCGAATAATTCCTTGTGGAACCGATATTTTTATTTTTAATATATGTTAGGAGCGGCGCACTCGCACATCGTCCCAGTCGGCAGAGGCGGCGGAGGCGGCGGTGGTGGAGGCGGCGGAGGCGGCGGAGGCGCGGCCGACACAGAAGTGGTACCTGGGCGGCTCGGAGTCGCAGCCCTGCGCCGCGCGCGACCGGAACGTCATGCGCGCGCGCTGCCGGGCTGCACACGTGCTCGGTAACCATCAGCTATTATTTAAGCCGGCCATTCACGCTACGGTCTACCGGAAAGGTCTACCTGTGCAGGTTTGCCTGCGCAGGTATACCGGAGCATGTGTGGGAATAGCTCGCCTGCACAGGTTCAAACAACTGCACAAGTCTATTCCCACACATGCCCCGGTACACGCCCACCACGCTAGCCTACTGCGGGCTGGCTTTTCAATATTAGTCTGTTTCATTTGAATACCTAATTAAAAATTGAAATGAACTACTCTTAACAGCATATATGATCACGAGCAGACGGACTGCTCCTGACCCATCCATCAAAAGTAGTTGTATAAACGATATCTAATATTCGCGTATAACATTATTATATCTTATTAAATGTATGTTCAATATCCCATTCACATTTGTTTTACTTATGATAGTGATTATTATTATTCCCTTTGCAGGTTATTTGTCATGCTACTTGGTCCAACCTGCACCTGGTATAGAGTACAAAGCTGAAGATGAGAGCCCTATAGACTGTTATGTTAAGGTACACATAGTTTTCTTTACTTATTAACTCCCGACAAAAAAGGTGGTCATTAGTTTATTTTGTGTATCTGGCATCGTAGGTCCCAAGCTGGTTAACCGATTCTGAGTTTTTATTGTTTGTTGTGGTATTGAATAAAAAAGGTCTGGAGTGGTTCTTAGGTACCTTTTTAAAATATGTAGTTCCTATACAGTTCGTTATCTGTAGGTATATATAAGGACACCTCTTCTCAACTCTTTGCAGCTACAGGCGGATAATGTATTATGTAATTTGCAGGTGATGGTAGTATACTTGCGGTCCGGCAGCGCGCTACAGCGGCTGGTGGCGAGTCTAGTGGTATCGTCGTGGGCGAGGCAAACCGTCACACACAACATGTTCCCACCCAGTATACACACCGCTAAAGAAGATGTTCCACCTAAGGTAATAAATGCATCATCATCATATCAACCGTTACACGTCCACTGCTGGACATAGGTCCCAAGGATCGCCACGACGACCGGTCCTGCGCCACCCGCATCCAGTGGATTACAGCGATCTTTACCAGGTTATCGGTCCACCCTGCTGGGGGCCTACCCCCTAAATGCAATACCCCTTATAATTACGAGTATACAAAGACAGTCTGTGGTCTGACAGAACTGTGGTAGCCTAGCGGTGTGACCGACTTCGTCGCCGTAATTTAATTTCCACCCCCTTTTTAAGGTAAGAGACACACACTTTCACATTTATAATATTAAAGTATGGAAGAGTATGGATGTTTGAATGTGGACGAAGTAAAAGTAGTGCATTTCTGTTCCATTTCACATGAGTGGATGTATAAAACTTAGATACGTTTATTTTCTCAGGCTGATCAAGGTGACAGCAATGCGAGTAGTGAAGAAGTTAGCCCGCTATCGAAGTTAGCGCCGCCGCTTTTGACGAACACACTGCACACAGCGGTGAACCAAGCTCTGTACTACGATGAGGTTGCGCTCAACTGCAATCGGTGAGTCGACTCTATGGACCTTTTTATTCACTTCAGACACAATAAACTTTTTAAAAAAGAACATATATTGAATCGTTAAACTGTTTTCAAATGAATTTGAGTGCATTACAATATAGATTTATTTCGTCTCAAAATGTCATGGGAATTGATGGGAATAAGTTTACGTGGTGAGTTTAGTTACAATTTATTTTAGAATGGAGTATCAAAAGTCTTAATTTATATGGAATATTTCAGAATACTGCAAGAGGCTCGAGATTTGCATGCGATGATGAAACACTACAAGTTACCCGTTGATAATGAAGAGTTAAGCAATATATTGAGGCTAGAACAGGTAATATACTCTCCAAATAATTTATTTTATATGTAGTTTTTAGGATTCCATACCTCAAAAGGAAAAAACCGAACCCTTATAAGATCACTTTGCTGTCCATCAGCCTTTCCGTCTGTCTGTCTGTCAAGACCCGTTATTTCGGAAATACGGGGAGGTATATAAAAAACAAACTTCATGGATACGGCTGTTTATTCAGCAAAAAGTGTTGGCAAATATTTGTACCTTATAATTATTCTTACTTAATTCTATCAGGTCGTGTACTTAACAAACGTATCACAACCTATGGTAGCGGCGATGAAGTCCAAGAGGGTAGCACAAACACTGGAAGAAAGACGGAAGAGTCTACAGACCGCAGTCAATCAGTGCACCATTGAACAGGGATCGCTCAACGTCTCGTAAGTTTACTGATTTCCACAAATGAAGTAACTGCTTTTTAATCATATTTAATTTAAACAATATTAGCTATACACCAAAGTAAATAAATCTGTAAAAAGATGTTTTATTGCTATGTCTAGCTAAGCTTATTTATTTAAATCATAAAATCAATTTATACCAATATTGCATGCCGAACAATAATAAAATAATTTAACTAAAGAGATATAAATAATAAATGATTTATTAACAAACTTATTCCGAATACTTAATAAAGCTATATTCATCAATGACATATCGTTCATTTCGTAGGGTACAAGCGGCACTAGCAGGCGCATGCGCAAACTTGCACATACTACCTGAGAGACTAAACCCTGTGGTACGGCCACTGATGGAGAGCATGAAGAAGGAACCGTCAGAGGAACTGCAGCAGAACTCGGCTGATACCCTCGCGGCGTTGTTGTCGCAACTGGTCAATAGAGACCCCTGTCCGAACAATAAAGTGCTGGTGAACTTGAAGGCCTTTCTTAGGTAAGTTGAATCTATCCCTTTCGTTTTACTTACCTACAATACTTTCACCATATTACATTTTAAGCTATTGTGTGCAATGTTAGAGTCCGCCGAGAAGTATAGATACACCTTCTCTAGGTTATATGATATGTGCCATTATTGTTGTTTTTAAATTTAGACCAAGTAAAATGACAATAATGGGCACATTGCTCAAAGAACAGATAGATGGCCGTTGGGGCTTGAACATTCTCGAGTGGCGACCGCGAACTGGAAGACGCAGCGTGGGTAGGCCTCCGGCAAGATGGACTGACGACCTGGTAAAGATCGCTGGAACCAGCTGGAGGCGGGTGGCCCAAGACCGGTCGTTGTGGAAATCTTTGGGGGAGGCTTATGTCCAGCAGTGGACGTCATCCAGCTGACATGATGATGATGATGATGAAAATGACAATACCGTATTCTTAGTTATGTCAGCATATATAACTATAAAATATGCCACATATTAATTCGTGGTGTGGTAGCATGGACTAGTGATAATAATACAGCATGTACAATTGACAGTCCGGAATTGTTTTTTATTTCTACAAAACAAAATCAAACTAATCAGTATTCTTATCTGGCTTCCATTCTCGAAGAACTGTCTTTCAGCAATAAATATATTTGTCTAGATATTGAATCTATGAGTCATTGCGAAACGTCAAAGTCAAATAATTTATTTCAAGTAGACTAATATTACAGGTGCTTTTGAATACTCAAAAATGGATATATTGTTTATAAACGTTACTTTCAATTTCAATGATTCTAAAGGTGCGATCCTGAATACACGCCTCGAATATCTTTGGAGAGTACGGAGGAAGTGAATGGCGACTCGGGTAGCGGCGACAGCGGCCCGGAGGGCAAGCAAGAACAGATCTCACATGGACCTACTCGTAAGCGTTATCATTTATTTCAAAATCATCATAATTTACTAAGTCCTAATACCTTTTTGACTTTTTAGCCCTCTATGCTATTACAGGCCACAGCTTATTTTATTCTGTCTTGGTAATATTTTGGAAATTCGATTCTATATAAAGTTACTAATAATTTGTCTACTAAAGGCATTGCCGGATATTTATTTTAGAAATACAATACGGATACAGATAAATACTAACTATTATACTAAATATTATTTTAAAGAAGTATGTGTACGATACTGGCCGCAGTAGGCCTTAGACCGAGAGAGATGGAAGGAGGATAGGGAGGCCTTGGCCCTGCAGTTGGATAAAGGCTGATAAAAAAAAGACGTGTGGCACTCGGAGACTGCCGCGGTAAAGCTATTGCATAGCATTTTTTATCAAAAATAACAAAAAAAAATGTAACGATATTAAGAGTTTGATCATCGAATTTTGCGCGATGTACATTTATATAGGTATAATATCATTTATACTTTCTCTGCGCGGCATTAATGTGCATTACCTATACATAAAAAACAAAGGTACTAAATAACCAATGCCAACTAGAGGCGATTTGCAGACCTAAAGAGACAAGCGTGATATTTCAAAAAATTATTAAAAGTTCTGTTATTCATCGATAGATGGTAAAACTAAAAAGTATTACAGCTTCGTTACGGAATTTCTGGATTCGGTCTCCACGCTCAAGGCCCGCTATAGAAGCTATGCAATAGCTTAAAAATAAAAAATAAATGAGTAGGGTAAACTACCCTAATGTTGGCACCCTACCAATTTATTGGCACCTTACACAATTTTAACTATATTAAGATTATCAGAACATATAATTATCGCACATTGTATTCAGTGCATTCATAATTAATTTTATTAGCGTTTTAGCTGCTTTATTATAAACATATTGTTACGATTAAACAAGTAGGGTAAAACACCCATTTATTGGCACTTTAAGGAGTAGCTTGCATAAAACATTAAAATTAGGCATGTCTTTTTAATTTTGACAAGGTAATGAGTATCCATATTGGTTAAATACACATAGAAGATTGATTATATGTACTTTTTATTTCAATTTAAAGTAGATTGTTCCATAATTTTTATGTTATAAAGAAATGTCTCAAAAAACCAAATGTTGGCATAGGTAACCCTTTTATTGGCAGTTAAAATTACCTATTATTGGCCCCTCATTCATTTTGTGGGTATACACTTAAATGAGTATGTTCGATACTCATCGAACACATCATCATCAGCAGTTTTGACTCAAGTAGGTCAAGCGACCTTACCAGCGAATCGCGCGATCTACGTGAGTCAGTGCGTAATCAACCGGCATACTTGTAGCACCCATTATCATCTTTAGCGTAAAATTTCGGAATAAACTCTCTTCAAATCTCAGCTTGGACTTATCATTTAACATCCGAAATAACTAGCTGCTCGTACAGTAACGTACATATTGGTCCTTCGAAACCGTCAAGGACTCCGCGACCGCGATAAATCGTAACGCGTAGTGCTTGTAGAGAGCCAGCAGCCTGTGGGTTCATAGTGATCTACAACCACCGGGGACAGCTATCCGCGGAGCAGCAGCAGACAGCCAGCCTTGTTGAAACAATAGCCGTAGGACTAGCGGCTTTCAAGTAAGAGCGTTCCGTGTTTTCTGTCTCATTTTGATCTAGGCTTGGATCTCCAGCAGCGCAATGGAGGCTCTATATTTCCAACAAACTGAATTAGCAGAGTCCATTGCTAAGGTCCTTACTAATTTCAATAAGGATAGCAAGCAGCGTAAAACCATCGACTACTGTAAAAAGAGACTAGATCTTTTAGAGTCGTATTGGAGAGAATATCAGCTAAATAATGAAAAACTTTTGCCTTTCGAAAAAAGAGGTCATAAGTACTTCGTCAATTCGGAGTTCGAGCGAACAATGGAGTCTTATAGAGCAGCAAAAGACGCCATATCCGAATATTATGACGAATTATGTCACAAAATAAAGCAGCCAGGATTCTCGGATCAAGAAGAGAACCCTGCTTATCAGCAAGCAACAGCAGCAGCAGGTCCGTCGGTGGCCGGAGCCTTACAGCAGCAAGAGAGCTCGCGACCCTTAGCATCCTCTAGTCCTGCGCGCACTCGTGCCGAGGAGTCTAGAGGTACTTATAGTAAGCTAGATGACATGCTGCGCAAGCAAACTGTCAACTTCAAAGCATTCGCAAGAACTGTAGAAAGCATTGACGTCGAATCCTTGAACGACAAATGGGAGTTCGAAGACGCCTTGCGATTGTTACAAGCCCGGTGGACAGCTATAGACAACAGCCACTGGGAGCTAATGATGGAGTTAGAAGAAGATGAGGCGTACGAATTAAGCTACACTAAACATGAGCGTACGTACAACGGCTTGAGAAAGGCTATCAGTTCCAAGATGTGGGCAACGTCATATCGTGACAAGTCCACACCGAAGATGGAAATCCCTACGTTCTCAGGCAACTATCAGCAGTGGGTATCTTTCAAAGATCTTTTCGATGAAGCAATCCACAACAATCCTTCTCTGTCAAAAGCACAAAAGATGCAGTTCCTGAAGAGCAAGGTAAAAGGAGAAGCCGAGCGTTTGATCCAGCATCTTCCGATTAGCGCGGAAAACTATAACACCTGTTGGGAGATCTTGACTCATAGATTTAACAACGAAAAACAGATATTTATGGCGCACGTAAATTCCTTTTACAATCTTGCCAATATACCACAGCAATCGTACACAGCCATCAAACGACTACATGACGTCACGTTAGAGAGTCTTCACGCCATAAAGAACTTGGGCGTAGATATCATTACTTGGGATCCTCTTCTTGTTTATATACTATCACAAAAATTGGACAGTGAGTCTTATTCCGAGTACATAGAGTCGTTGAGGAATGCGCGTGAGCTGCCCGTACTTCGGGACTTTTTGGACTTCTTAGAGAACAAGTTCACTGCCCTAGAGTCATCTCGGCGACGTCAAGATGGGACACCTAAGACAGTTTCATATCAATCATCAAATTCTCATCGCAAAAATAATCATAAGCTGGGTAATGAACCTAAGAGTAGTCAGAAATTGGAATTTGCTAAATCAATGCATGTGTCTGAGTTAGCAAATAAATGCCCTCATTGTGCGTCAAAACATTATTTAATTAAATGCAAAAAATTTTTAGAAGCACCAAGTGAGCAGAAAATTAAAATAATAAGAAAATTAAATTATTGCATAAACTGTGTTTACGATCACAATGGTGCAAAATGCTACTCGACAAAAAGATGTCATAAGTGCAATGACGAGCATCATACGATTCTGCATGACTGTTTCGCAACACAAGCCAAATCTAACAACTTGACCGAGATTGCGAAGGAAAAATGCGAAACCAGCAAAAGCATCCACGCTTCTCAGCAAGAGGCTTCGGAAATTTTATTAGCCACGGCACTCATTAAGGTCACAGCAGCCGACAAGACCCAACACGTGATGCGAGCACTAATAGATCAGGGTTCACAAGTTTCCGTGATCAGCGAGAAAGCAGCACAGCAGCTTGGTTTAAAGCGAAAACCTTGTAAAGGAGTTATTTTTGGAGTTGGCGAGCGTGAAAATAACTGCAAGGGAAAACTTACGATCGATTGTCAGTCGACTTATACCGATTTTAGGTTTTCCACGGATGTTCTAATAATGAACAATTTAATAAAAAATCTGCCAAATGGAACGTTCACTAAGTCGTCATGGCAACACACAGCACATCTCCGTCTAGCGGACCCAGATTATAACATCAGTCGTCCCGTAGACATTCTTCTAGGAGCTGAAGTCTATGCCAACATCCTTTTAGAGGGATTAATTCGCGGACAAGCGTCCTCGGAACCGCTAGCGCAGCAAACTCATTTAGGATGGTTGCTATGCGGTGGCAATATAAACACTTCGTTCCAATGCAATGTAATCTTGAACAACGTTGAAGACATCCAACAATTTTGGAAAATTGAGGACATTCAAGAACAGAATTCAATGTCTGTAGAAGATCAGGAATGCCTAGATTTTTATGAATCTACGACGAAACGTCTAGGAAACGGTCGTTACGTAGTCAGATTACCTATGAAGCCAGAATTCGAACAAAGGTTAGGATCCTCAAAAGAGATAGCGATAGCACAATTTAAAAATCTAGAACGTAAGTTTAGCAAAAACGAGGATCTAGCGACGCATTATAAGCAATTTATCCGCGAATATGAGCAACTGCAACATATGAAGTTAGCGACTTCTAACAGCAAGCCGAAGGCGGAAATAGAATGTTTCCTTCCTCATCATGCGGTGCAAAGAGTGGAATCTTGCACAACAAAATTGCGCGTAGTATTTAACGCATCAGCAAGGACTAATTCAGGCCACAGCCTTAACGATCTAATGTATAGAGGTCCGAACCTCCAGTTAGACCTATTGGAGCTTATTCTAAAGTGGAGGCAATATCGCTTCGCATTCACGGCTGACATCGAAAAATGCTTCCGTATGATTTTAATCGATGAACAAGACCAAGGCCTGCAGCAAATCGTATGGCGACAAAGTCCGGATCAGCCTATAAGGAGCTATAAGTTAGCCACTATAACGTACGGAACCAAAGCAGCACCATTCCTGACAATGATGACTTTAAGAAAATTAGCGTCAGATGAGCAGCAGAAATATCCCAGAGCAGCAAAATGCATCCAAGAAGAGCTCTACATGGATGATTGGGTATCAGGTGCTCATAGCATTGAAGAAGGAAAGCAGAGGATAACCGAATTAAACGCATGCCTAAAAAGCGGCGGATTTTCACTAAGAAAGTGGTCCTCAAACGACAGAAGATTACTGGAGATAGTTGAGCAAACTATTAACAAACAGCCAGCAGTCTTCACATTTAAAACGGAAAGCTCATCTAAAACATTAGGTCTACAATGGAACGCAACCGAGGACGAATTTATCTTCAAATTCGATTCTAAGAGCACTCAAACAGCAAAACTGACCAAAAGACTGCTTTTATCAGAAATCTCTAAGATTTTCGACCCTTTGGGGTGGATAGCGCCACTGACCACAAAAATGAAAATCTTATTTCAGCAAGTATGGCAAGATTCTGAGGTTCAGTGGAGCGACGAAGTTTCTATTAAGATAAAGGAAGAATGGATTCATTTAAAAAAAAGATTTAAATCTATTAAATCAGTTCAAGATTCCTCGGTGGTTACAAAGTAAAGAGGATGACGTCATAGAATTACATGGGTTCTGTGACGCATCAATCAGAGCATTCGGTTGTGTAGTATACGCACGAATCGTATCAAATGACTCTACGTCAGTAGTGCTAGTAGCAGCAAAAACGCGATTAGTGCCCTCGAACAAGGCCGTATCGCTGCCGAGATTAGAATTATGCGCGGCTGAATTACTTACAAAACTTATGACAAAAATCGTCAAAAGCATCAACAGCTTGACCGTCGTTAAATATGGTTGGAGTGATTCCAAGGTCACACTTAGCTGGATTCAAGGTTCACCAGAGCGCTGGAAGCCTTTTGTAGCGAACAGGGTGAAGAAAATTACTAACATTATGCCACCAAACTCTTGGCATTATGTAAGCACTAAAGAAAATCCAGCTGACGCAGCTAGTAGAGGCCTGACGACCTCACAATTGCTGGAACATGCGTTGTGGTGGCAAGGACCGACCTTTTTATCATCATCACTATTCAAACCTAAAGAAACATCGAAATACACTACTGACGAAGAGACAAAAAAATATGTAAACGTGGCTCAGAATCTTATCGTAGAAAGCAGCATATTGGACGATCTATTGCATCGTTACAGCTCGTTTACAAAAACAGCACGCATTTTAGCTTGGATACAACGTGCATTGACACCTGTCGCTCGTAAACAGAAAATAAAGCATCTCACTTTACACGAGCTTAGATCAGCAAAACTTAAAATAATAAAATACGTACAGCGCGTTGAATTTAAGCAAGATATTGAGCATTTATTGCAAAACCAGAAGGTAAAATCCGATAGCAAACTACTCAACCTTAACCCGTACTTAGATCAGGACGGAATTCTTAGAGCTAAGGGAAGACTCAGGCATGCAAACATAAGCTCAGAAATGAAGTATCCAATCATCATTCCATATAGCAGTCGATTAACTGAGCTTCTCATCTCGCAAGCCCATGAGCTTACATTTCACGGCGGGGCTCGGCTTACTATGTCCTTTCTGAGGCATAAGTATTGGATAATTAAAGGAAATCGAGCCGTCAAAACGCAGCTTCATAGATGTGTTACCTGTAGGAAACAGGAACCCAGAAAATTACAGCAGATTATGGGAGATCTACCTGATTTCCGCACAAATCCAGCACCAGCGTTTTATCACACGGGGGTGGACTACACGGGCTTCATATCTGTGAAAGCAAACAAAGGACGTGGAATAAAAACAACAAAAGGATACGTGGCCTTGTTTATCTGCATGGTCACGAAAGCTGTGCACATAGAATTGGTTTCGGACTTGAGCAGTGCTTCTTTTATCGCAGCATTGAGAAGAATGTCAGCACGGCGAGGAGCTCCGAAACATATGTACTCTGACAACGGCACTAATTTTGTGGGAGCCAACAAAATTATGCAAGAGGAGTACCAGCAGCTAGAGCAAGTTTTCGGTGATTCATTTTATAAGGAGATAGTGGAAATGGATATTAAATGGCACTGGAACTGTCCCTCTTGGCCTAGTGCAGGAGGAATATGGGAACGATCGATACGAAGTCTTAAGCAACACCTCAAAAGAGTTGTAGCAGACCAAGCATTAACGTTTGAAGAATATAGCACCCTGTTAGCGAAGATAGAAGCGTGTCTCAATTCTAGACCTCTGTGCCCAATATCGGAGGACATAGACGATTTAGATTTTCTAACACCCGCGCACTTCCTAGCGGGAAGAGCGGGTCTAACCGTCATTGAATCAGCCAGTGATGCTAGGACTAGGTGGCACTTAACGAACAAGATTTTTCAAGACCTTTGGAGAAGGTGGAAGACTGAATATCTTAGCCAATTATCTGTTCGTAGCAAGTGGCTAAAACCAAAAGGCAACATTAAGATCGGTAATCTGGTGACCATCCATGATGATAATTTTCCATCTGGAAAATGGCCAGTAGGGAGAGTCGTCGAGGTGCACCGAGGGAATGACGGATTTGTAAGAGTCGTGACGCTAAAAACTAAAAACGGTTTAATAAAGCGACCTATTATCAAACTGTCCGTTTTACCAATCCAGCTAAATGATGAAGAAACAGCAAATGAAGAGCAAAGAGGAGAGGCGAAGCCCCAAATCCCAGAGGTTAAAACGCAAGCAAATACGAGAAAGTGTCGTAATTTCGTCAACGCCGCTTTATCATTATTATTGTTTATCAGCATTTTGGGCAACAGCGAAGCATCGCATAACATTACCCAGTTCAGTGGCAATCGATCATTATACTATGATCCGATAGGCGAATTGAATTTAATACGAGATCAGTGGAAAATTGTGTCTTATTACAATATGCAACCTTATTTGCAAGGTAATAGAGCAGTGGATACCTTTATTAAATATCTTGAGCAAACATGTAAACAAATCAAAGAGCCCAGTCACTGTAATCTGATTTCTTTACAAGTGCAACACGATTATAGCGAGCTCCAATATCACAATCAGCTGCTGCTAAATCAGCATTTCGGTACTCGGTCAAGAACTCGACGCGGCCTTGTCAACGCAGTCGGCTCTATAGCGAACACTTTATTCGGGGTACTCGACCAAAGTTTCGCTGATAAATACCAACGTGATATTGAAATTTTAAATAGCAACGAAAAACATTTATTACAGCTTTGGAAAAACCAAACGTCTGTGGTAGAAGCTGAGTATAATATTCTGAAACGAACTGAGAAGACTATTGATACTCAGTATAAGCTCATAACTAGACATCTAAACCTCTTAGATCAAGCAGCTAAGGAAGTACAGTTGCAAGCTGAAAGTACATACATGTTACAAGAATTTACCATAGCTGCCATGGCTACGACAAATATGATACAGAACCTAAAGCGTGTACAGGACACTTTAATCGACACCTTGACGGATATTTATCATAGTAAAATTAACATGCATTTACTAACTCCGGAACAACTCAGCAACGAACTTCAAATTATTTCCGCTCAAATATCAAAAGAACTTACTTTACCCATCAATAACATCCAATCCGATTTATATAAAATCTACAAGCTACTAAAGATCAAAGCGAGAATGAGTAAGGAGTACTTTATATTTGAGATCTCCGTGCCACTCATTAGCAGAGACAGTTTCCAACTGTACCGCTTAATACCGGTACCTCTTCAAGTGGGAAAAGACATGATCAGCATTACTCCCATCACAGATTACATAGCAACTAATCTGATGAGGGACTCCTATGTCGAAGTCAAGAACAACGATCTTCAGACTTGCGTCTATCAGGACAAAAGTTACATCTGTCAGCTACGAGGTCCAATCAAGCGTCTGGATCCAGAAGAAAAGTTCTGTCAGACCGAACAAATAGGTATCTGCCATTCTAAGAAAGAAACCTGCAAGAATATGTGGTTACAATTACACGACCTATCGTCCTATCTTTATTTTGCATGTAATACTTACTCACTTACAATCATATGTGACAATGAAACCCGAGCGCGCCGAGTCAGCAAGGCCGGGCTCATTCAACTCGATAAAGAATGCATAGCTAAGGGCCGTGACATAACTTTATATTCATATCAGCAGGAAAACCAGCTGACTCTAAAACCTGACCTATTATTAGCAAATATAGCTCCAATACAGCACCATCAGTTGGTTAATATCACGCTGCCACTTCTCGACACAACAACCGATGATGCACAGATCAACAGAACATTAACAAGTATCGCCAAGCAGATAGCCGCCATGAAGGGAGCGGCTTTGGAAGAAGCGACAATGTCTACCCATGATATTCATCATTATGCCATATCATATGTGTTACTAGCAGCATTCGTCGCCGCGTTCCTGTGGTTCCTGTGGTGGCGAGGCAGGCGAGCCTCACCAGCGCCTGCGCTTGAGGTGCAGGCGCCATGCGAGCCGGTGCCGGTACCAGCGTCTATCGGACAGTCGCAAGCGGCGCCTAGCAGCAGTGTGAGAGTTAGTGAAAGTGCGCGTAAGTTGTCCATGACCGAGCATGGAAATAGTTGTGCGAGTGTAAGTGCGCGTAGATCACCCGAGCCCGAACAAGGGTTCCACTCTTGTGGAACCAAACGGTGGTCTAGTTTACGGGATAAAAAAGACAATTCAACTTCACCTATCAATAGGAGACAATCTGTCTTTACAATAGATAGGGATTAGTTATTCTCTAGGCTAAGAACATTCAGTATTGTATTAACCTTCATTTAGCATAAGCAAAATACTAGTTCACCTATGTATTACTAACCCTCTCAATTGTAGCATCATCGCATCCCATTTTCCCGTAGTCTCCTCTCGGGAGCATGTTCGATACTCATCGAACACATCATCATCAGCAGTTTTGACTCAAGTAGGTCAAGCGACCTTACCAGCGAATCGCGCGATCTACGTGAGTCAGTGCGTAATCAACCGGCATACTTGTAGCACCCATTATCATCTTTAGCGTAAAATTTCGGAATAAACTCTCTTCAAATCTCAGCTTGGACTTATCATTTAACATCCGAAATAACTAGCAGCTCGTACAGTAACGTACAGAGTAGAAGACAATATTACAGCTATTCTAAATTCTAGGGCTTTAATTAATATAATATATAGATATAGGTATATTTGCGTAGGAACATTAATTACTTCAAAAATATTAGAAACAATAATTCTTTCCAATAAATGCCTACCTTTGACAGGTAGGCATTTATTGGAAAGAGTTATTCTTCTTAAATAATTAGTAATAAAAATTCAGGCATAAATCATGTAACTAGGTAATTTTAAGTCATTCATCTTCGATTAGTCTTCCATTTCAGATAAAAGTTTTTCAACACAAGTATATCATTAAGGATTTACGCTTAAAGCATACTTTCCTCTGTATACACCTTACGCCTCACCTTTACTGATTTTACTTTTACATAATTTCTCACCGTTGGTTTCATGTTAGTTAACTGAAACGAATATCAATGTTACAAATCATGAACATAACAGAATTATCAATTATTGATACATGCCAATAAATAGATCTAACATCATTGGCAGGGGCCAATAAAAGGTTAATGGCATATTTTTGATACCAAATGTTAGCACGGTTAAAAAATATGAAAATCGCCATTAATACAATAATTTATTTACGGCTAAAATAAGATTAAGCACTCTTAAATCACATGAAACAACATTTGTAGTCAACATTCAAAAGATCAACTAATATAAACAAGAATAAAATTAGTCTTACCTTAGCAAAAAATCTAAATTTTATTTATTTTTTCCACGAACGTTCAGACACGTCACTTAATTTCTTATTGAGGCACCATATTGAAAATACACCTGTTTCTATGCTGGCAGGGCAATAGAGTATAAAACTACCGATGTTTTCCTATTTGAAAAAATATGATTTGCGTTCTGATAATCTTAATATAGTTAAAATTGTGTAAGGTGCCAATAAATTGGTAGGGTGCCAACGTTAGGGTAGTTTACTAAAGCAGAGTTGTTGTGAATTAGTTGTACAGTATGTGATATTGTGTTGTTGCGTGGCGCAGTGGACAAGCACGCGGGCATTCTGACGCTGTGGGAGCAGCAGCGCCGCGCCGAGCGCACCGCGCCGCGCCGCGGCCGCCCGCCCGCCGCGCTCGCCGCCGCCGCCGACCTGCTGCCGCCCGCCGAGGGAGAGGTCAGTACTGCTCAGTTTCAGAAGTTTGGACACAGTCGTGGACTAATTATGGATTAGTATCCATAATTTGTCCACGACTGTCGCGTTTCGATGTTACAAAAAAAGGGAAATATCAGCTTAGCTTATTACTGTAAGAAACCAAATTATCCAAATGTGCCGCCCTAGGCTTCAGCCTCCTCAGCCTCCTGGTAAATCCGCCACTGCTTCTGCGCTACTGTTTCCTTACACTTACTAGAATATTAGATACTAAAATCAGGCTCAGAAAAATCGGGAATAAAAATTCAATAGACCGCGATAAATTCCGTAAAAATTGGTTTATTTCAACTAGTCGTCATCTTCGATTTTTCCGAATGATGTAAAGATTTCAATCTACAGAAATAGACCAAAGTATCAATTTACACGATGCAATTGGCTGGTATCATTATTGTTAATCGATATGCGCATGAAGATGCTCTATGATACTCTTGTTGAGAATTAAGATTTAAATCTTAAAAAATATATTTCATCATCATCATCAGCTAATAGACGTCCACTAACATCCAGTCCTGCGCCACCTGCCTCCATCGGATTCCGGCGAAAAAACTGTTATTTATAAATTTGCTATTATTGCAGGCTCGCAAATTATTAAGAATACAACGACGCGGCGCAACGCTGGCCCTAACGAGTCTCGCCACATATTTCGGAGATGAGCTACCTGAGAAATTGCCCAAACTGTGGGAGTTCATCACTGATCCACTCGAGAGAATTTTGACTGATACTGGTGAGTTAATTTTCTTTTTATCTAAATATAAACTGTTACTAAACTTCATCAATAACAGTTGACACTTTGGCCTGCTGCTGAATTGGCTCGGGATATCGACGATTAAGATAACCCCGATCAGTCAGTTTGATTATTTGACATCTCTAATGTTAGATCACATATCACTTTAAATGTCGACCGTGTGTATGAGCGTCCGTGTCTTAGCGTGCCTTTTTGCTGGTAATGCCGTCGACACGCGCCGTCCACTGTCGTCGACATTTAAATTGATATTGCTTTCGTCGACGCCTGCAGTTGGCATCGTGCCGCCCGAGTGTTCGCAGTTCCGATTGTGCACTATGATCTGATACGCTCTCTTCAAGGATTCTACAAATTATATCGGCGCGCTGTATATTCGTGACGCATGCTTAGTACCATTTTACATAAATATGATTGTGTTGACAGAGCTGGAGCAGTTGGAGTGCAGTGCGGCGGAGGAGATGATCTCGCGGCTGCAGGTGTTCGAGGCCGTGTGCGCGGCGCTGTGCGAGCGCGTGCGAGCTCGGCTGGCGAAGGCGGCGCGGGCGGCGGCCGGGCTGGCGCGCGCGCGCTACACGGCGCTGCGCCACATGGCGGCGCGCGCGCTGGCCGCCATGTGCCACGCGCACTACCCCGCCGTCATGCACACCGTCATACACGAGGTGAGCGACCACACCTACAGCTGGCGTGAAGTGCGGCGGCGGGGCTGGCGCGCGCGCGCTACACGGCGCTGCGCCACATGGCGGCGCGCGCGCTGGCCGCCATGTGCCACGCGCACTACCCCGCCGTCATGCACACCGTCATACACGAGGTGAGCGACCACACCTACAGCTGGCGTGCAGTGCGGCGGCGGGGCTGGCGCGCGCGCGCTACACGGCTCTGCGCCACATGGCGGCGCGCGCGCTGGCCGCCATGTGCCACGCGCACTACCCCGCCGTCATGCACACCGTCATACACGAGGTGAGCGACCACACCTACAGCTGGCGTGCAGTGCGGCGGCGGGGCTGGCGCGCGCGCGCTACACGGCTCTGCGCCACATGGCGGCGCGCGCGCTGGCCGCCATGTGCCACGCGCACTACCCCGCCGTCATGCACACCGTCATACACGAGGTGAGCGACCACGCCTACAGCTGGCGTGCAGTGCGGCGGCGGGGCTGGCGCGCGCGCGCTACACGGCGCTGCGCCACGTGGCCGCCATGTGCCACGCGCACTACCCCGCCGTCATGCACACCGTCATACACGAGGTGAGCGACCACACCTACAGCTGGCGTGCAGTGCGGCGGCGGGGCTGGCGCGCGCGCGCTACACGGCGCTGCGCCACATGGCGGCGCGCGCGCTGGCCGCCATGTGCCACGCGCACTACCCCGCCGTCATGCACACCGTCATACACGAGGTGAGCGACCACACCTACAGCTGGCGTGCAGTGCGGCGGCGGGGCTGGCGCGCGCGCGCTACACGGCGCTGCGCCACATGGCGGCGCGCGCGCTGGCCGCCATGTGCCACGCGCACTACCCCGCCGTCATGCACACCGTCATACACGAGGTGAGCGACCACACCTACAGCTGGCGTGCAGTGCGGCGGCGGGGCTGGCGCGCGCGCGCTACACGGCGCTGCGCCACATGGCGGCGCGCGCGCTGGCCGCCATGTGCCACGCGCACTACCCCGCCGTCATGCACACCGTCATACACGAGGTGAGCGACCACACCTACAGCTGGCGTGAAGTGCGGCGGCGGGGCTGGCGCGCGCGCGCTACACGGCGCTGCGCCACATGGCGGCGCGCGCGCTGGCCGCCATGTGCCACGCGCACTACCCCGCCGTCATGCACACCGTCATACACGAGGTGAGCGACCACACCTACAGCTGGCGTGCAGTGCGGCGGCGGGGCTGGCGCCGTCCTGCACACCGTCATACACGAAGTGAGCGATCTCACCTTTACCATAATTGATTGGCATCTAATATAAACAACTAAAAACTATATTCGAATGAAACAAATTTATTATGGAATAGATATGGATATTTATATCTATGAAAATATATGTTTTGGTTATATAAAGGAAACCGTGCAGCCCCCTAAAATGTAGACAAAACTTTTATCTGTGCATTAAACATATATATTTGTTGCAGTTGATCCCAGCTCTCAGTGACGTACGCAGTGACTGCGTCCGCTGCGGCGCTGCGGAGGCACTCGCTCGCATTGTGGATGCGTTACAGCTACAAATTGTACCTTATATTGTGCTGCTAGTCGTGCCTTTATTAGGTACGTATTCATTCTTCAACTTATACCATTACAGACATAGATATACAGGGCCATTCTTTTATCACCATACAAATTTTATGTACAAATTATTTTTTGTCCAAAACCATTTTTGAAAATCAAAGTGAGGTGGAAATGTGGTGTGTGAAACCTTCGTCAGGGGAAAATTGACATAAAAAACCATGTCAAAAATAAAAATATCAGTAATTCATACTAATAATAATATAGATTAGAGGATATAATTATTTACCCGAACTCCAACGAACATGCCTCGGTCTCACATTGTGTCGTAAGGAAAATCAAATTCTTCAGTTGGAGGCTAATGTGCTGTAGAAATCATTGCTATGAAAATTATAAAATTATTTTGTGTTCATTGCAGGGCGTATGAGTGACCACTGTGAAGCGGTCCGCGTAATGTCAACGCGTTGCTTCGCGTCGCTGATCCAGCTGATGCCGCTGGACGGTGGCGCGGCCGAGCCCGCCGACCTGTCGCCCGAGCTGCGCGCGCGCCGCCGCACCGACAAGCTGTTCCTCGACCAGCTGTTCAACCCCAAGACCATCCCCGACTACAAGATACCTGTGCCCGTGTCGGCAGAACTCAGGAGCTACCAACAGGTTACACCAAATTAATACTTTTAGTCTTTTTCCCATACATACTACTTTTGCTTCGTCCATATTCATAAATCTTGTCATGCATGTGCGCTGGTTATGAGTACTACGAACTTGACGTAGGTTTGAATGTAAGTCCTTGTAGGGCGCCCCCTTCATTTACGCTTCCCTCATTTGAGTTTATTTTGTTCGTTTGTTCAGGCCGGCGTGAACTGGTTGCGTTTCCTGTACTCGTACAAGCTGCACGGCGTGCTGTGCGATGATATGGGGCTGGGCAAGACGCTGCAGTCCATCGTGGTAGTGGCCGGCTCGCACTGGGAGCGCGCCGCCCAGCGCGCGCCACAGCTGCCCTCGCTCGTCGTGTGCCCGCCCACGCTCACCGGTCAGTCTTACCTTCTGTATACTATAACAAGACGCTGCAGTCCATCGTGGTGGTGGCCGGCTCGCACTGGGAGCGCGCCGCCCAGCGGCGTTATTACTGTCCAATAAAATGTACCATCCAGCAAACCAAACACCTGCATTACTTACTGTATGTTTTCTTTGTACAATTAATACATGTTGATAAATATCATAAAATAATCACCGTAACAGCTTAACCTTTCAATTTCAGGTCACTGGGTATTTGAAGTGAACAAGTTCATACCGTCAAAATTCTTAAAACCGCTTCAATACGTGGGCATACCGTACGAACGCGAACGCTTACGTCACCACGTAAAACACTACAACTTCATCGTGGCTTCATACGACATTGTGCGGAAAGACATCGAGTTCTTCAGCAGCATTAAGTGGAACTACTGCATATTAGACGAAGGACACGTCATCAAGAACGGCAAGACCAAAGTGTTTAAGGCCATCAAGCAGATCGTCGCCAACCATAGACTGATACTGTCGGGGACGCCGATACAGGTAATTTACATACGTTAATACGGGACTAATACTACTACTTGAATATATATTTTTGCGAAATAAATTGCCATCCGAAAAAAATATCCCTCCAGATTTTTTTTCTTAAATAAAATTTTGGGATGTATATGGACACAGGACGTTTTATACACAGAAATTATTTTTCACGCCACCAAAAAATATGATTGCATATGAAAGTCCGTGTATGTGTCGAAAAAACTAAAAAAATACCGATGTGTCGTATTTTAATAGGAGTGTTTTAATAAGCATTTAGCTAGGAAAGGTACGTAGGTAGTGCTTAAAATAATAAAGAAATGTTTTTTTTTTTGCCAGAACAACGTGTTGGAACTGTGGTCATTATTCGACTTCCTCATGCCCGGGCTGTTGGGCACGGAACGGCAATTCACAGCGAGGTACTCGCGACCTATCCTAGCCGCAAGAGATGCCAAAGCAACACCGCACCAGCTTCAAGCCGGGGCACTCGCTTGCGAAGCGCTGCACAGACAGGTAGTACATCTAAAGTTATAGTATTTAAATAACAGTACATAATAGCATATTGACGATTCCTTCTCAACATCTGTGGTCATGGTTAAGCTGAGGTGTTAACCTATTCTATTATGCTATAATTACTAACAAATATCAAAGTACATTCGTTAATTATTGAAAATCCTATTAACAAAGAACAAGCACAACGATTCCTTATTTCGTCCAATTTATGCTTGAATTTTAGTTTAATATAATTAACGATTGGGTTTCAAACATCTGGTAAAATCCAGAAATATGTTCTGAAGTAATTTCTAACGTTTTTTCCTTGTCTAGGTTTTACCATTCTTGCTGCGGCGTGTGAAGGAAGACGTGCTTAAGGAGCTGCCTCCGAAGATAACGCAGGACTACTATTGCGAGCTGAGTCCCCTACAGCGGCGGCTCTACGAGGACTTGTCTAAGGAACACATGCCGCACGGCATCAACTCGCAGCACACGCACGTGTTCCAGGTATGTATTCTATTCAAGGTCTTTACTTAACTTTCTATACTTAATATTTGTTTTATACCATGCCAACGTTCTTTTTAATAAAGAAAATCTTTATTGACTATTATTTATGTACATTATTGTTATGATAAAAAAATCATTGCCTAGCCTAGCCTAGCCTAGCCTATCTGTATTCTTAAACACCGACGCAAAAACTACAGGGTGTTGAAGGTTTTACGTGTCTGTTAGTGTGTGTGCGTGTGTGTATATTTATGTGTGTCTGTCTGTGGCATCGTAACTCCCAAACGGATGAACCGATTGAGATGATTTTAATTTTGCTTTTTTTTTGTGTAAAAGGCGTGTTAGGCAGAAATGTACTGTATATGTTTGATGAAAATCGGGCTAAGATAACCGCCATAAAATGTTACGGTTTTTTTTATTTTTTTATTTAATCCAATATTAATAACAAAAGTGTATTTACCCCCTTTTATTTGAAACGTGTCGAAAACACTTCGTTAATAGTGTTTAATCGCAGTAATCCTCTAGTTTATATTAATGTCACCGATTGATCATGGCAACCGGATGTGTATTGTGTGTGCAGGCGCTGCACTACCTGCAGAACGTGTGCAACCACCCGAAGCTGGTGCTGACGGCGGAGCACCCCGAGGCGCGCGGCATCGCGGCGCAGCTGCAGCAGCAACACTCCACGCTCGACGACATACAACACTCCGCCAAGCTGCCCGCGCTCAAGTACGTACACCTTCAGGGTCGGCCTTTTTAACTGGCGTATCTAGGGTCAATTTTCAGGAGGGCCCGTGTCGAGACTAAAATAAAGCTCATCCCGCTTAAATTACCAAAATATTAAAAAAATACAGGGATTCCCGACAAGTGCTAGTGCGCGTGTAGCGCCCCTACAGGGGGCGCTACACGCGCACTAGCCTAGGCGGCAGCCCGGGTTGCTCCAGCCTAAAGCCATAATACCCGCCATTTTTTAAAACGAGAAACTAGCTTCCTTATATATCTAAAGGTCTATAATATTAATAGAGTTATTATTATAAACAATAATTTTAAATACTTAACAGAATGTTTTATTAAAATTTATAAAAAGAATCAACTACAATCTAATACCGGAGTATAAAAGAACTCATGCATGTGATACCGATTAAATCGTCAATAGTTCAAAGTTGTAACCATCCGTAATAACAGGGTACATTCTATTGGTATGACAGTGTAAATCAATAGAAAATATTGTCCCTTTGAATATTTATTTTTATATAATTTGTAACATTTTCCAGGCAACTACTCCTAGACTGCGGTATCGGCACGCCGGCGTCTGACGTAGAGCCCGAGGCCGTGGTGTCTCAGCACCGCGCGCTGGTGTTCTGCCAGCTGAAGAAGATGCTGGACATTGTAGAAAATGACCTGCTGAAGCGCCACCTGCCGGCCGTCACGTACCTGCGGCTGGACGGCAGCGTGCCGCCCCACCAGAGGCACGCCATCGTCACCAGGTTCAACAACGACGTGTCCATTGATCTACTCTTACTTACTACTGCGGTAAGTAAATTGAAATAACTATTTTAAAAGTGTTCACTCACTAAAAAATATAATGAACTAAATATATTATTTGAAACAGCATCGTTTCAAACCTATTTCGATCAATCATGTGGGCGAGATTTTCCCATGAAAGTTACTTGAATCAACCAATTTTTTTTTGTAGTAGTTAGTATTTAAGTAATCAAAATTTTAGTGGCCCACTAGAATTTTTGCGATAGACCGACCAGAAAAAACCTAAGCATTTATTTGTTGAATATAGGCAGACAAAAAAGACAGAACTTATGAATACAGTGTATGCTTTTGAATTAATTTAAATGATCAAAGTAGGTACTATTTTGTTCAAAACATTAATCCCAAAGTTATTAATTATTGGCCGAACGTAGTTTTATACCTTTATATGTTTGTATCACTAGGTGGGCGGTCTCGGCTTGAACTTGACGGGTGCGGACACGGTAATCTTCGTGGAGCACGACTGGAACCCCATGAAAGACCTGCAGGCCATGGACCGCGCGCACCGCATCGGACAGAAAAAGGTCGTCAACGTCTACCGGCTCATTACTCGCGACACTCTCGAGGAGAAGATCATGGGGTATGTATACTCATTTGAAGGTATATCTTCTATGGTATATTTTTAATTGTATTGACTTATTACTTGACGGACTAAAAAACTTTACTAACTGGCAAATGTATATAAAGCAAAAAACCTGATATATTATATCGATACTATAGACTGGTAGAATATGTTAATACTATCTACCTGTAGGTTGTGTGCGTAGGATTTGCTTTAACATCGACGTGCAGTAATAATTTCAAGTATTCATATTTGTTCCACAGATTGCAAAAATTCAAACTACTAACGGCGAACACAGTTATAAGCAGCGAGAACGCGGCCATGGAGACGATGGGCACCGACCAGCTGTTAGACTTGTTCAATCTATCGAGCAGCAACAGTGCAGCGCCATCGCAGCCGCAGCAGCCGGGGCCCTCTGGCGTGAAGGCCGTGCTGGAGACATTGCCAGACCTCTGGGACGACAAGCAGTACGAAGAGGAATACGACATGACCAACTTCATCAAAGGACTTAACAAAATGAGCGCTTGAAACTGTCCAGCTTTGTGATAAGATATAAATACTTTTTCGAATCAAACTAAGTAAAAATCTTATTTACACATTGCATTGCTAAACTGATTTATAAATTTAAATATGCTTCACTTATTCAATAAGCTTTATAACGTGTTAGATTTTGGAGAAGCCAAATTGTAGATGATTAATGTGTACAATGTACTAGGTAAGGCTGTGGTTGCGCGGGCGATGTGTTGTAGAGAAAAAATACTGTTCTATTGTGCCAAATATACATTATATGAGCACACGTCTTTGTTAGAATTACATAGGAATTTCTACGACTTTATTAATGATGAAAAATGAAGGTTTCTGTTGTGCCCCTGCGACCTCAGCCCTAACAATGACTTTCCTTCAAAGTATAAACGAAAAAGCACTTTTCACCAGCTTTTACAGTTTTGCTTTGAAGGTTTGTCGCTTTGTTTGAAGAGGCTGACCCATTCTAGTAGATATAGTATAGATATAGACACAGACAGCTTTAGCGAGTTGCCTTAGTGTTGTGTAGATCTTGTACCTATTTCTAATTATTATAGTTATTAAAATACTAGATTGTCATCACACGTCATTCATTAAAGAACTTAATATACATTTTGTATGAACACTACACAATGTGCTTTCAAAACTTTGGTCAATTACATTTCATATTTAGATGAATATTTATAGTTGATATTTATAGCACACATGATAGAGTCATGTTATTATATGTAATTTTGAAACGGCTACTGCTGATTGATGCTCATTTCAAAGAATAGGCCCGCTGCAAAAATGTCAAAATGCATGATTTCATTAATGATGCAGATTAATGACTTATATTAATACAATACTTCACAATACTTTTTCAAAGTTTTATCATCATTGATTAATGATTAATCATAATATTCCATCATTAGGTCATCTTGTTACGTAGGAAAGTAAATGTAATATATTTATCAACCTACTTTTGTATTATGTGAGCAAACCAAATTGTTTTAAATGTAAAATTATTGTAACCCACTTCACTGACCTGTGCTTAGTATGCTTAAAAATAATATTTATTTACTCATTACTTACGTAAACGTTGTAGTAGTGCGATTCTGTAAGCTATTTTTCAAATGTAAGGTTCCTTGTGTAAGAAATTACCTCATTGACTTGATTTTTTCTCTACGATTAAATAGTTAATTTATTATTGTAGCGTTTTAAGGAACAGTCATGCTGCTTTAGTCATTTTTGTAGTTTTTAGTGAGGCGCAGCGATGCTGGCATGTTTTATTATTTTTAGGTTGAACGATTTCTTTGTTTATTGTTTTTTACGTACTATAGAAAACAACAGTTAATACAAATGTGTTTGTTTTGTTTAGTTCAAAATACGTTTTAAACTATCCTTTTATAGGTACGGATAAAATATATGTGAAGTTTATGAACAAGAAAAAACGTGAATGCGAGGTATCGTCTACGTCTGTAAAATTGTGTCGAAGTAAATTACTTTAAGGTGTGCGATACCACATGTCGGTACTTCCAGTCTATTAATGTAGTTATCTATGTTTGTTTACTTGTCTGAAAATAAAGCATTTTTTAATAATCCTTGTGTTTATGTAAATCCTTTTATTGCTTTCTAAGATATTTTTTTTAGTTTTAGAACACAAATACGTAATAATTACTGCATAGCAGAAGAATCGAAAATAACATGTACAAAATGTTACTCTACTACCATCGTTTTTGGAGTAGAAAGAAAATATAAAACCCCACATACGATGAAGCTTGAATGTTACGGTTCCTCTACGTTATAACTGAGATTCTATAGGTATCTACAAAAATAATAAATTATTATTTTTATAAAATAAACCGTGGTTATATTTTATGTTTCTCTTTTAAAATACCTATATAAAACTTCTATTTCTTTTCCATTAAAAGTAACAACTCAAGTTAATCTTACTTTTCCAAAAACTCTTCGTAATATATGTGAGCACGAGTGTACGACATGCGCTAGTCTCCCCACTATTTTCGCCGAGCGCTCTAAACTCGTGACGGCACCTATAGGTACACTACATAGATTTTTTGTAAAAACACATATATACACAGAAATATCCATGACTCAGGTCAAATGTCCATGCTCATCACACAAACATTTTCCCCTACCTGGATTCGAACCCATTACCATTGCCACAGCGAGCACTCGAGCAGCCTTTAATTATAGTCGTCAATGATTTCGACAAGTGAGTGAGATTCGAACTCAAGGCGTTTGGGCATTTTCGTATCTGGCTATCACTGTTCGGTTGCAAAATTGAGCAGAATCATTTAAATTGCTTGCAGCAGGAAATAATTCAAGTCACTACTGCCGTCACTTAGTTTTTATTTTTTACCGCTGTGACGCTCCGTACCCGTTCGCACATTTTCTGATCAGATAATGCTGACTCTATGGTTAATAAAAATCATCAGTATACCTACAGCAGACAAACAACTCATAATAATTATTATCCTACAGCCTGTTTTCACGCCGTGTACTATTATTACAAAACAAAAATTAGTTGCTGTTGCTACCATCCATCGTGTATTAAAGCCGTGTTGTTATCGCAGAATACCGCCATACCACCCATTCCTATTTACCACCTAAACATATTATTTAGATACAATTTAGTCGAAAATGCTTTTAATATTTTAAATTCTAAAAGCAATATTTCATAAGTAGTAAAAATATTTTTAAAAGCTTATGACATTTCTTTAAATTATTGTTGCGTGGAACGAAATGTGATGTTGATAGTTCAGAAACGGGCCGCTAGAGCGCACTAAAGTGCATCAACACCATGGCGAAAGCGACGTCAAGCGTGTGAATAAATTTTTGTTTTCGACGCGAAAATGTTGTTATCCGCTTGTTTGTAAGTTGAAAGACTCGAAATAAACTAACTCACAGTGTCTACATATTGTTTAGTGTAAATACTAAACATCAAAAGTTGGAAGTTTTGTGTGTGAAGTTGTAACGAACTCTCGGATCACTTTGGAGTTCAGGTGTCAACGAGGTAAGAAACTGATGCTTATTTCAATGTTACGACTTCTAAAATTAACGCTAGCGACGCTAATGTGAGTTATCACGTCCAAACAAGTTACGATTAGCTCCGTTTAGTAAATTGGTAACAATATCAAGTGCGCTCAGGTAGGTAATAGTTATAAATAATTCACTGTAAGGTTAGGTTCTTGTCTTAGGTTGTATTGATGACATTTGTACAAGGTTTGTTATTATAAATGGAAGTGCACGTGAATTTGGTTATATCGCGGCAATATGGCGCTCAAAAAAAGTTTTTGTTTACAAACTTGTGAAGTAGGTAGATACCTACTTACCTACTGACCTAATATTTTTACATGATGTCTGAGAGGTTCCTTTTGATGGAAGATACAACATCTATTTATATAAGCATCATTTGAATGAAAAACGTATGTTGTTACTTATTTTTATGCCAATAATTTATGCAAATTAGCATATTGTTATCTCATGGAATAAAGTAACTGCATAAATTTAATTACAGTTAACCATATATTATAACAATAAAATGTGAAATTAGTAATTCACAAACCTCAATTAACAATTTTGGTCTACAGTTTCATATAATAAAAATTAAACTAGGTAGTTGAAAAAATCAAAGCTATTTGGAAGTTTAAATATAATATGCTTAAATAGATCTATGCACTATTGTTAAGAGTTAAATAATTTCCCTCTTACTTTTAAATTTGTTCAATGGAATTAATGTGTACTTTTAATTCTATTATTCTAGGTAATTAAGTTTTTTAATGGATATTTTTACATTTAATATTCCTTATATCTCTCATTATTTCATTGATTTGATGGAATCTCCATGGGTTAAATACATAAATTGAGAACTTTGAAGTCCATTACAAAAAATAATTAAGTAATAGGTATGTACAGAATTATTTATGTTTATTTATTTATATCTTAGTGAACAAGGTTACAACAGGTGTTATGATTAATAATTGATCTCTATGCCCTACCTAATGGATGGCTTATTTAAAAATATTTTATACTTAACAGTTTTATGGCCTGACCATGGACAACATCAAAATATCAAATATGCAAAAACATAACTAGAAGTGTGCATTGCTATGCTGGTTTATAATTTATATGTACCTACATTATACATCCAACAGATGTAAATATGTCTAAAGTAGTCAAAAAGATTCGTTGGGCAAAAACTAATTTCCCTATTACAAAGATTGATGTTACCACCCACAGTGGTTATAATATCTTAGCAACACAATTTAGAACATTATCAGAGCTGTCACATTAATTTTTATGTTCACAAACATACAAATGACCTCAACATTATCTTAAATCTATGAATTAAACATAATTAGGTCAAATACCTAATTATGTTTCATTCATACGAGATAATTTTAAAATTGGATTTGTTTATATCAATAATTTCTACTTCATAACATATTTAAATCATATTCATGAATTTTGAGTATCATTATTAGGTGCCAAGTAAGTTAAACTTCCGTTATAAATCAGGTCAGGTCAGGTTCCTTTGATAAAATTACTAATTATGATTGCTCTGAATAATTCGTTTTATAATAATAAAATTAATACTGTGTGGTGACTTGGTGACTTCTTAATAATATATCAAATTTTCAAGGCCATGGCAGTTAATTTTCTATAGCATCATGGTTTTTTTTTTATTAATTAAATATAGATATGTACATAATTTATTTCTATGCAAATGTTAGGTACTTTACTTATAACAGTTATAACGCATATTCTGTCCTTGATATGAAAGATAGCTTTTCTCTCAAAATAATGGTAAACATTTTTTCATGTTCGTCAATATCAAATGAATTTGGTTCCTCATTTATTTACCTAACTCTCCCTACCCCAGTAATATCGCACATTGTAAACAAGCCTAAAACAGAAAACAAAATAAAAAACAGAATGTGTCATCAATACGTCTACTCTTTTAAAAAAAGCAGGTTTGCAACAATCAATTCCCTTTGTGCACGACATCAATGGGAGCGGTTACTGTGTACCTATCCTTTGATCTCGCCGCCCTCTGAAGATGCGACAGTGCGCTAATACCGGCGTCCCGCGGAACAACGGCGCAACCGCCCGCTTTGATGCTCTCCTCGGAAAATATCATATTATAATTTTAGTCGATTTTATCTAACCTTAATTTGACTCGACTAAAATACACTGATGTTCAAGTACCTATAACATTTGGCTGATTAATTACTTGCATAAGAGCGCGGATGGCGTTTGCAGCGCTTACTATTATTATAGTTACGATTTACGATACTAGCTTTTAAATAGCCCTAATAGCAAATGTATAATAAACTGCGAGTTTCTCCTCGTAAGCGAAGTAGAAATCGTCTAACCTCTGAACACCCACTTCCTGTAGTATTTGTGTAATGACCAAATTAAACCTAATTAGTGTCTTGTAATTTGTAATAATAACTCTATATTTCCGTCAGCCAGCATCATAGGAATACTTTAAATTTATTTACGAACTTCGCAAATCCTTATCTCCTAACTTGAGTACTGTTTGACTCAACGTTCTCTTTGTGTCATAAAGTATTCTCCGAAATAAACTAATCTGGAGCGAGCTGTAAAAGGGAAGTACATTAAATAGGACTTCGCAGGAAAATAAATAATGCAAACAGTTTTTTAATGTTGTAATGTTCTGTCAATTTTACGCAAGTCTGCGATAGAAGGCAGTTGTGACCTTTCAGTAATTGGCTGAATCAAGAGAGATCGCTAAAGGGTACGATTCATAGCTTTGTCGCAGAAGTGAGACTTACTGCCCTTTGCCGGCTTGCCAACGAGAAGTAGTGGACTCAAAGTGAGATGGAAGTATTTACAGGTCTTTTCTGGTTGTCTGAGCTCTCGAGCGCGTATTTGCTAGTATTTGTATTAAAGTCCACAAATTTAGTATCCGTAGTTGGACCAACGAACGAATCTTATATTTTTATTCCAAGACTGATAATATTTTTATGAATAACGTTACAAATGAAATCAAGAACTATATTAGTTTCTCTGAATAATGTATTCTTATTACTCACAAAGTCACAATAAAAGATCAAAACACATGAATGAAACGCATAAGAAATACGCGTTTAAAACAAACGTAAACATGATATTATAAGAGCAAGTTCGTGCAATTGGCGTCCAGTCCAATGATTCCATCCAATCTTGTAACATAAAAGTTAGTAAGAAGTTTGGATGCGGGCTACCCTGATCTGCCAAGATTCCAACTTTTTCTGATGGCCAAGATAAATATCGGAGCGGGACTGTGATTTGAAAGGATCCGAATTGTGAGTTGAATTTGATTCACTTCAATATTTAGACAGAAATAATTACAAATCTTGTAAAAGCTAACACGAATGTTGAGCCTCTAATTGACATGCTGGTTGCTTCTGAAAGTATTCTTCAATTAAAGGGAGAAATAAATATAATAAAAAAAATAAACTGAACAACAGCTCTGTAGATATCCATCGCACACGCGTAATATTCATTTAGCTATCCGCATGTAATATGAAATCGAATAGCCGCGCTATCTCGTCCACTTTGTGCGTCGCCGTGACTGGCGCCCAACCAGGGACCGTACGCAAATTGGCGGCGAACAATTAATGGCCACCTGGCTCCGTTGCTAATCGACCGATAGAATTAAATGAACGGACTGCACTAATTGCCCGGTAAGACAAAGGGGCAAACACTCGCCTTTGAGCTACCGATGTCTAGTGTCACTTGAGGCGTAGACCGTTGCGTCGACAGACGGCCCTCAGCTCGCTTGTGTACTGTTGATATTGAACTGAGACGCTCATTGGATGCGTTTGTTGTACATATGTATCTGTGGTTGAAATAATAGGAACACAGGACAGTAAATGTAATCAGAAACAAGAATGCTATTTTGGTCGTCCCGTTTGTTGATCTAAGTAAACTATGAATCCGACTTTCATGTCTATAATGATACTTATAGTAGTAACACTTTTAAGAATATCTTAAAGAGCTATAATCAGAACACTTATAAGTCCTAAGTTCTGATTAAAGAAGGCAATTTCCTATGAAGTTTTCATAGGAAATTGCCTAGCCATAACCATAGGAAAACTGTAATTTTAATACTCACTTACCTACCTCAATATTGAGTGTTTACTTACGTATACTGCTTAGTTACGGATCTATACCTACATACCAAGTCGAAATTGCATTTTTGAAACTCCATTGCACTTCAATAAGGCGACAATTTATTTTAGAAATACCTTTTTCCCCAACAATGTGCTGTGCAATCGACGCGCATTGGCCGATCGTCTCTCGGTCGAAATGTTCTAAACAGCAGCGTCTTGGACCGAACACGCCAATTACACAGCATTAGAGCTCGAGGACGTTTGTATCTGCCGTGCTCCGTGCCCAATAAGGAGCTGCGTGTCTACATGCCATTGTTGCAGATAGCTGCCAATTAAAACAGCTGTCTGGTATTGTACAAGTTTAAGTACGAAATTACTTACAATTAAAAAACTGGACAATGGAGAATGATACTTTGCGTCGCCAGTTCTTATGTTCAGCCCAATATACTTACCTAATTCCTGTGTTTAAAAAAAATCTAACCAAACTAAATCTGAGGAGGTTCTCTATTGATATATTTTATTACAAAAACCGATGACAAATATACTACAATTTTCTCGGTTACTTCGTTCCACATCACGTGAATAAAAGACATTTAAAAATATTCGTTTACATTTTGTGTAGAGCAGAACTGATGTTAGTTGTAGATGACCTCATTAATACTATGCCATTAGGCATCTCCCCTTAATTGCGAATTGACTTATCTTTTGAACAATCAATTTATCGTGGTAAGCAGTTAATGTGCTGCGGTTTGGGTGTGCATTACTTCCCGTTAAATAAATTCATAGTCTAGTTTAAACTTTCTAATCTAGTATCTTATAAGATCGTCCATCTCGACAGACCATTGCGGGGTATCTTTTTTGAGTGATTTAAGGTAATCATCATGTTTAAAGTAACGATTCATGTATTGTGTTACGGTTCGAAAGTTTACAACATCATTAACCTCACAAAGTGAATGCAAATTAAATCTCATTGAAACACGTTCACGTGCAATGTAAATATAAACAGTTTTCTTATTAACATGTGTAGTAACTCTGTTATGTGATAGCACTGACTGTCTGACAGACGGGGCGAAGCGACATGCCAGTTACACAACGCCTCATTAACCGAATCAGCTTTGACAAATAACGTTTCCCAATTAGCTGCAATGGACGATCAAAGTCAAAAGTTTAGTCCTTTGAACATTCCTTTGTTAATCTAATTGAATTAATGGATCGGGTTTTCAGATCAGGGACTTTAAGTGCCGGTGGCAATCAACGAATTAAAACTTATGACTTCGCCGACACAACACTTGTTCTATATTAACCAAAAATAATTTGATGTGAGTTTTGTCTTAAAGATTTCCTTGCTCCTCGCCTTTGAACGGATTACTCGGAATAAGTCGAATCATCTATCTATCTCTATCAGATAGAGCTTATCTTATTGGTGCGCAGGTCTCTTTGAGTATGTACACTAGTTGATAAACAGTTTCTCTAGAAGATTGTTTTATTTTCCCTTTTACTACTTAATAATACTGGGAAATGTGTAGCAAAGCGACATAAATTGTTTGGAAATGTAAGATTCATTACTAGTGTAGTGACGTTCACAGTCGGTTGAAAAGTAAAAGAGTGTACTAAGGCCACACATGACACGGTGGCGGTGGAATCAGTGCGCTTAGCGCGAGGCTGCGGGCGTGGAGTGGCTCGTTATCGCACCTACGCCATGTATGGACCGCCGCCGCCGCCGCCCGACGAGTGACGCCGTAACGATACCTTGGAGTGCCGGTCACCGTACCAACGTAGTTACTCGCACCTCAACCAGACAGTTTTCGACAACTCCGACGGAAATAGAATAGCGGAATGCAAACGGCCGAGGAAACTTATTTATTGCCGGTTTGGTTGTAACCGAACTGAGGAATATTTCAAGTAAAGTAGCTTCAATTGTAACGCTTGGACATGAAGCGTAGCTGCTAAACTTTAAAGAGATACGCTTTATGATATAAATTAACCAGTTAAAGAAATTAACGAAACGGATGGAATTGCTAAATAGTAAATGTAACAGCCTTTGATACTAATGCTTGATCTCTTGGAAAAACAAGTTTGTAAAAGAAGATACTACTAATAAACAAGATCAATCAAAGTAGCAAACTTGTACTACATTTATAATTTGGCAGGAATATTTGGTATGTCGTAATGCCTTTGATAGAAACGCGCATCTATTAATGATAACTTCAGAAATGTCACAAAACTCGTGGAAAGGAAGATAAATCGACACTTCACACGTTCAGAAGTTTGAAGTTCACAAGTTGGCATTGATGCGAAGCATGCCGCCCATTCGCGCACAACGAGCTACGAGGCGAGCGTCAAGTCTCTTTGGTTTTCAGTTACGCGGAATTATGTTCGATAAGATCTTAAGACATTTTTATTTTTCTTTGATCTGTGTGATGTGTGGTAAATAGCGAATTATGAATTCAATGAGAGTAGACATGCACTGGACGGTTGAATCAATAAAATTTATCATCGTCTTTTACTTTTGCAATTTTATTTTATCATCTATGACTGGCCTCTACGTATATTTTCGGTGAATGATGTAGATTGTAGACATTTCATTCATGAAATATTTTTTATACTATGAATTAGCAGCCATAGTGAAAAACATCTTTGAAAATTTTATCGGCGTTGCTTTATAAGTTAGCAACCATCGGTAATGTATTTCTAATATTATTATGTTTGCAATTTCCAAGCGTTAGATCTTAACTAGTGTTGCTTAAATGCAAGAACAAGACGAGACTTAGCCAGTCTTGGTCTTGGTCTTGCGCCAATACACCTGGTCTTGGTCTTGGTCTTGCGCTCCCAGTCTTGGTCTTGGTCTTGCAGCAAGAGTCTTGCAAGTCTTGCAATTACCTATTAGTCTATTACTATTTATTAAAGTTTACTTTAAATCTTAGAAAAACGTATTAGAATTGGAACATTGTGAGCTTGAATTAACATAGCCATAGTAAAGATCAAGCAGATTAATAAATAACTGAAGATTTGATAAGAAATTCGAAAAATCAACTGACCTATATGTCGTTTTCCATGGAAGTAACTGTTTCTTAATAAACATTTATGATTTATAAGCTTACATTTGCTAAAACATGTAAAAAAACAAATTAATTACAATAACTTGACTGTATTTTAAAGAACAATACTTATCTGTCTAGAAAGAGATTGAACCCTCAACTTATAAGAAATTTAATAAAAGAGATTTACGATTTATCATTTATTTGAATAAAAAATAAAATACAACACAAATCAACAGCTTTATTATTAGGTTATGATACTTTATATCAATTTTTTTGACCAAGAATTAATACAAAGTAACCATCTGGCTGACTCATCACTTAACCTATTTCTATGTTTTCTAATTACTAATGATGCTTTAGAAAATAACCTCTCAGCAGGTACTGAAGTTGCAGGTATTGAGAGAAAATCACGGGCCATTTTCGATAAAATCGGATACTCTGTCTCATGCGTCTTCTACCAATCTAAAATGTCTTCCGAGCTGGCAGTTCTTAGTTTTCTCAGGTACTCCTCCAACTCGTCTATCACTAAGCCTTGAAGACAAGATCCAGATGACGTCGAGGGACATTCATAGAGTTTATCAAAGTCTATTACGTCTTCATCTTCATCACATACTTTATTTTCTTTTTCTGGTAATTCCAGAGATTTGTTCAGTGAGTGTAGACTTTTATATTCTTCATAAAGTTCATTGAACTTGCGCAGACTTTCTGTTTTAAGTTGCTTCCCCCACATTGTCAGGTCAAAAGTCTGAGCCTTATGCCTTGGGTCTAAAATTAAAGAAGTACAATAAATCCAGTTGCTCTTCTTGTAATGTTTAAGCATTTTGTCTCGAGCTGCTTGGAAAGCTAGAATGAGCCTTTCATCCACTTCAGATCGATTAGGTTTCTCATCTAACTGTTTTACCATGGATTCAATTTTATCTAGCAAGAGATTGAATGATACAATGATTAGCGGTAATGTAACATATTTGTCTCCACCAAGTTTTGTACTTAAAAGTTTAAAGTTTATTAGAAATTTATGTAATTTTTCGAGTACCTGCCATTCATTAGCTGTGATTTGAAAATCATTTAATTCGGTGACAGAACTGCACAATATGTCAATGCCCGCTCTCACTTTTAAACCAAATCCAATCATATCATGTGTGGAATTCCATCTCGTTGGACAGTCAAGAATGGCATTTAGATTTGATGGCACGCCAGCTGCTTCACAAGCAGACTGAAACTTCTTCTTCACTATCTCACTTCTTTTTATTGTACTGGAAATACTGCGTAACTTTGTTACAGATGTACGCGAGTCAGCAATATTTGGTGCAGATTCTTCATCTTCCTCATCCTCAGTTTCGTCTGCATAGTCTTCGTACTGCTGATCTTGCGCGTTAGTGTCAGACTCACAGTGTAATGCTAAGGTCTTTAATAAATCTTGTACACCAAGGTTTAAAATGTGAGCAAAGCACCGGAAATGTTGATTGTCTGAATCAAAGTGTGGCGGCAGCTGTTTGCCCAGTTCATACATAAATTTGGTATTTGCAGTTGCGTTGTCGACCGTGATACCTTGTATTTTATCAATTATGCCATATTCCAATAAACATTCATGGAAAATCGTTGCAATATCTTCCCCAGTATGTCGACCGCGTGATGGTATAAAATCAAGAACTACAGATTGATACTTCCATTCGTTGTCTATATAATGAATAGTAACCCCGTAGTAACTCCTACCAGCAATTGACGTCCACCCATCAATGGTAAAAGACATTTTAGATGATAATTGTTGAAGTCGTTCCTTGAGATTCAATTGGAGCTCTTCAAATCGCTCTTTGACTTTCCTTCTAAGTGTAGACCTTTTAGGAAACACCATATTAGGGCAAATACGTCGAAAATATACTTGTGTAGCTTCGTCATCGAAAAATGAGAAGGGAAGATATTTTTTCACCACCCAATCAACTGTAGCTGTCGTGATGTTGTCACTGCTGTTTTCCGACTGAAACAAAACAATAAATCTTGTGTTATTATTTAAAACATGCTAGGTTTGAGCGTATAAGAGGAGGAGGTTTGTTGTTGTTAAATCGAGAAAATCGTTAAATTGATATTTGTTATATTAAGGTTGCACTGTACTGTAATTTACCAAAATAAAGTACTTAGTTGTTACTGGCCGATTAAATGAAAATATGGGTGTTTATAAAAAATATTTAAGACGATAATTACATACTTAATATGTCGCACCCCTAGATGAAAACACCACTAACTCAAAAATACTTACGTAAGTTAATGGCGTTTTTGAAAGTATCGCATGAATAGCTACGCGGAGTTAAAATTCTTTTAACTGTTAAAAAAATATTCTTACCTGTCCACTTCTTCCAGCGGTTACTAAAAAGCTTGTGATATCTCCACTTAATTTTGGTTTAACAGGAAGAAATATTTCTGATTCCTTTTTGTGGAAAGATATTAGATGTTTCCTTAAGCCTGAAGTGTTTCTGTTTTTCATTTTTATTTCAATCTTTTTATGTTGGCACAATTTACAGAAGGCAGTTTGGGATGCATGAATTATTTCGAAAAACTCCTCAAATTTGCTTTTGGGTCTTTTAGATCTGTGACTCAAACTCTCGTTACTCGGACTAGAATAATTTGAATCTTCGTCACTCATATTAAATTGTACACGTGATACGTTTTTAGAAAACAACGAGAATTAGTAAAAACAATTATTAAGTTAGACTCGAAGCACAGCTCAATTGGAAATGACTGGAATTAAAATAATTCCTTTATTTATAGTACGTTTCCTTGCTTTCTACCGCGCCGCCTCGCCACGTGCCGGCTCTATGAAAAGGATGCCGCCGCAAATCAAACAATGCCGCGTGCGGCGTACAAACACACACTAAATATTACCTACTTGTACAGACGCGACGCGTGAATAAAATAGAATTAGTGCCAATCACTATTCTTTACATATAAGTGAATGTTTTGGCGTACATCTATACTAATATTATAAAGCTGAAGAGTTCGTTTGTATGTTTGATGACAGAAGTTTTAAAATAAATAAATAAGTCCTGAACGTCACTATACCTCCAAAGTTACTATTCCTCGTGGACGAAGTCGCGGGCACAGCTATTAAATACTTACTCTCATCATCTCTCTCAGAGATATTCGGGCTGGTAAGTAATACAAAACTCTTATCGCAGGCTTTTTATTTTATTAGTAGGTAAGTACCTACGCTTTTTATATTATTTTATTAGTTTTGTAGAATTTTTTTACACGTTTCAAGTATATTTAAAAGTGGCTACAATATTTATGAAACGGGTGATATTTGAACACTTTTTTGCTATTTTTTCTTGTAAAAACTTAAGAAATATAATGACTAAATGTACAATAATAGTACCTAAGTAATTAGTTTAAAACCATATAAGTAATCAATATTATAATATATACTTACTAGAATGAATTAATATGACATCTACTACCTATCCTTACCATTTTATCCTAATCATAATACTACTTGCGTGATCAGTATAATGTATTCATTTTCATTCTAAGCACTCTGAAACTTATTTATTCTTTGGAACACCTGTAGGTACTCTTAAAAAAAATCGAAATTATTTTGCATGAGTATACCTACGCCCTATGGCGGCAATCAAATAGTGTCACAAATGTTATGATTTCGGCGTGGCGGCAACGATTGTTTTAGATTTCAAAAGAAGCCGCCGGCGCGTGTATCATAACCATGTACTTCCGAAAAGCGGCAAATTTCTTTGAGAAGTAAGTACAAAACCTTTGATGCCGCATTATCAAAGTGCCGATGGTTAAAACATAACTATGCATGCACTCAGTTTGATTTTAATAGATATTTTTTTATTCGCTATGTTTATGGTATTAGTCGTAATGCGCATAGGTCCAGTTTTTCATATTCTTTGATACAGTTTTTTGCGTCTCATAGAATTCCTAAGCGTACCTACCTATACACCGAACTGTTACACCTAACTACTCAGTGAAATAGCGCTAAGTCCTAGCTGCAAGACGCAAGAGTCTTGCAGGCTATGTCTTGTTCTTGCTCAAGTCTTGCACGGTCAGTCTTGGTCTTGGTCTTGCTAAAAATACGCGGTCTTGTTCTTGGTCTTGGTCTTGCAAAAACGCAAGAACAAGACCAAGACTGCAAGACCAAGACTGAATTTGAGCAACACTAATCTTAACTGAAGTCAAAGTCGCGGGCGGATGTTAGCTCAATGAAAAGAAGAGAAATTGATGCAAGATTTGTGTATTATAAACAGAAAATCCTCTATCAAGTTTCATTCTTAGCTGATTAATTGAAGTTTAAAGTTTATTTTATGAGACGTTCAACTTATTAAACAACGTTACTGTAAGAAAACACAATATTTTGATCCTGTTTTTCTTTACAAATAAAATAAAAGATCGTCAAAGCGGTCGCAGGAAGTGTTCTAAAAACAGAAGTGAGACGAATCCATGGTTTGATTAATTGATAACAGTAGTTCAGACGTCGCGCTCTAGTGTTAGTAGCTCGCGGTGTGTTGTGGGTAGTGGGCAGAACACAGGCGAGCGCCAGTAGGACAGGTCTACAACACTCCACAGCAATACACACCTTAACTTTGTATTGGTTGTAAGGGAGGTGAAATCTGTTTCCCGTGTACTTTTCATTTGTTATGTTGTATGTTATTTATTTGTAGGAGGAGTTACAGACACAACCAACTAATGTTGTGAATGAACCGCGTTGAATATATTATCTTGAATCGTTTTAAAAAAGTTGGATATCCTCAAAACAACTTGTGGCAATTAGAGTTGTTGAATTATTATTGCACATAACGCTGTTCCATAAAGCACCTTGTAAAATATTCGATTCGTTAACGACCATTGCATGTTAACACGTGTATATTTATCACGTACGACGTAAATGAAATGATACGTGTATCTGTCTCCAGATTTTTACATTTGACTATGACACATTTGCTTGATTAAAACACGAAAGTTACGAAACTAAATTAATTTACTGTAGATTATCTGACTTGCGGTTCGTAGCTCTCGTGAAAGTCGTGGGGCAGGGAGGGTGTGGGAGTGTCGGCTCGGTCAAAGGGTCCTTTGATGTTTGCCGCCGGCTTAATGCACCGCCCGCGGCCCCCGCGCCGCTCATCATTAGCAATTTCCCCGTAATTTATTATCTTTACCGCTATTTATTTGTACAATTTCATGCGTGCATGACGTTTCGCACATCGCGCCGTGCCCGTGACCGATGCGCTTCGCACCGATTACGTATTGAGTTCTTATATGTAACTGATTCGTGATGCACTTTTTCATAATTGATTTTCGCCGGTGTTCGATTCAGCTGTTATGGACTTTGCTAAGATTTTATGTCTTCTAGTCAACATATTGTTTTTTTTTTTTAATATAGCTTACTTTAGCGTGCAAAGTAAAAAGTGCTTTTACTTCTCTTGCATGACTTAGTGGCTAGTAGTATTAATTTATATCATAGTGTAGTGTTCTAATATTATAAACTAACCGCAAAATTAACGAATTCTTGACGTAGGCAAAAGCCAGGGATGTAGTGAATGAAATTCAAAATAACATACCAAAAATTATCTAGGTGCTAGGGTTGTCAACTAGTGCATTAGGATTAAAAACTGCATGATTATTCTAGGAAGTTGATGTTTTTATATTTTCAGTGCATATTTTCAGCTGTAAAATAAGAAAAGTACGATACTAAAAAAGCAGAATAAAATAAGTCAACCTTAATTTATTCTGAGTCAAAATTCTACTGTAATAAACTAAAACTGTGTGAGGATACGAATGGATCAAAATTGCATATAATCTATATAAACCACGATATTTGAATTGCCCCCTGTTTTCCTCTAAAGCAAACATAAGCTTTATCAATCGCTTCTTATGTTAAGTTGCAGCCCTGCACCGCGCAAACGTGAGTGCCAAAAAATCGTAGCGCGGCACGTGCCTCTGTCGGCACTTGCGGCGAGCGAGAGCGCGGTCTCATTAGCGACTCGCGACGTCTGAGCGTTTGAGCGACCTCGCGACAACGTGAACCGCGCTTTTTGTCCCAGCTCTAGTTATATAATTAAATGCTGCTTAGTTGATAACTAAGATTCGCTTTAATTTATATTCTTTTAGAGCAGGAAGTCTATCCGTAGTAATTTTACTTAATTATTATTATTTTTGTACTAATTAAGACATTACATGTTGACTCCCTAACGATTAAAAAAAATCTATCGTGTTCCCATAAAATGTTTCCAAATGTGTTGAGCTGTTTTTATTCAGTACTAGTTTTCCATATCTATCAGTACCTACACCAATTACGTAGGCGCCATACAGAGTCATATTATATTACAGCAAAACGTTTCACAAAACCACCAATGCATTATTGCCATGCATTACCGGCTTCGCAAACGCGCACGCTTTTAGCAAGCAAATTGCTTCCAGCCCACTTGTCTCTTTGCAAAATAATGTGTCACAATTTACGGCGAGTGTTAATGTAATTAACAAAATGTGAAATCAATCAAAGCTGGCGGCGACTCGGGCAAGATCAAAGTGGCAAAGTGGAGACACAAAGGCGCCGCGGTACGGTCGGTAGCGCGGCCCGCTGCTCACTCCACGTAGGGTTGTCATTCGTTATTTTTCATAACGCACATTTAATCCTTAAAAGAATAATTTCTTGTCTATAAAACGAATGTCTATATAACGTAGACTGTGACAATAATATAAATAAGAATCTATAATATTAAGACTATAACACCCCGTCCCGTCTAATCCACTGATGGAAAACTACATTTTACGAATTTCATCGCAGTATATTGATATAGATCTAAATCCCGATTGAATCCATGTTCACATAAAACAAGATCACCCGAAATAATCTGTAAACATAGTGTCAACTCTTTTCTTAAATTTACTTTTTAGTAATTTTTCAACTCGTATTGTATTATTTACAAAAACGCGGTGTAAAAATTATGAAATAGAAACTAAAATGACTCAACCCTAGTCCATCGTATTCTGCTGACCTTACCGCTATGCGATTGCACGTGCCAACTAATCAACATGTGCTCAAGAACTCCTGTGGGAACGGTGTTCCTTTTTCTCTCAGCTTTGTCTTTGACAACATTTTTAATACTTTAAACTTGTTTCCATGCCTTTGACATATTATTATGTTGAATTTTAACATTTCCTGTTATTTGGCGAATAGTAAAAGCTTATATTTCATAGCTAGCTTTTTATTAATAGTCATACCTCACAAACAGCAAATTCGCCGAAATTTCACATTCGTTAATTACGACGACTTGTACACGAGCGACGCGTTTTTTGAGTTCTCTGAACAATTGGGCTACATTTAAATTGAAATTCTCGAAAATACACGTATCAGTCATTTGAATTCGGTACAACAAAATCCACTCACACAATAAAATCCACAAAGAATACTCCAATCAATTTAAAAACAAAATTGAAAAAAAAAACATCACGTCGACGCTAGAACAAACAAATAAGCTGTCCTTATAACCCCAACCAAAGTTAAACACACAGATATGGGAACAAAAATGAGTTTATGACACAAACGAGGTTCGTCACAGTACCGCAATCTGTGGCCTCGTCAAAGGCTCGGAGTAGACGTAGATCACGATTGTCGACAGATGTTTGCAGAGCGGGGCCGGGGCAAAGCGACCGCTCAGACGAAGACTTATGATATTTGAGTTGGGGCGAGCCTCTCCTCGGCTCGTCACACAGTGTTCGAACACAACTTACACCACACGATCTACGCGACTCCATGTCGATACATGCGAATGTGGAGCAAAGTTCTGCCTGCCACTGTACATTTAAGTATAGCAATTTGCCACAATATCTGGTCAGATCTTTTAATATTTAAAATCATTAAAATATTACAGATTTTGAATGGTGAATTAAAGTTTCAAGACTTGGCATATCGAACCGATTCCGATTCAATATTTCAGATTACATACTAAGAAGCGAACATTTATTGCCACAGTTACTACGGCGCATGACTTCATGGCTCTCAGAAATTATACAAACTGCTGTAAACTGTAAGGCATTGCAATCAAAATTTATTCGTCACATTAATTTTAAGGATCCATTTATTGAGAACGTGTTAATTTTACGGCGTACTAGCTTTGGGAGCATTCTGATAATCTATCGAGACTAACTGTTCATCATATCATAAATATTCATTAACTGTTTATTACTTTCAAGAATTTGAAGAAATGAAACAAGTATCCGAGCACCCGTCGCAATGAATAAAACAATAACAATATTATAAAGATTTAGATAAAGATCTAGTAACACGTAAAGGGTTGAGTATGCGCGCCGTTGCTCAAAGCTCGCCACAATATTTATCGGCGGCGCTGTATCAATGCGGCACAAAGCGACGCCGGAAGCCCACCTCGCCACGTCGCGACAACACGCGCACGAGCCCAAACACGAGCGATCAGCGGGAACTGCTCAAGGAAACAACATTACGTGGAAATGTTTATTAAATTAATAAGTTGAAAACAACCGCAGTAAGTAGCGTAAGCTTAACCTTAAGAGTATTTCGTATTTATAATTTAGACAAAGTTTCTGTTACTTTCCTACAGAAATGGGATTTGATAATCCCATTTCTCTAGGAAATAATAGATACATAAATGATAAACGAGAGCGTGAAGTGGTAAGGCCCCTTATTTCAGTCTTGTTCGTTACCTTCATGCTACCCTCACATCTTATAACGTTTATCAGAGAATAACCAATATAAGCGTTAATACTTGATAGTAGTTACTGATCCGAAAAGCTCAGGGCATTTACAATGAATATTTAAATATACCGCTAAAGGCAAATAAATGTAGCAATAGTAACTTAAAACAGTAGGTAAGTCTCCCGATAATGTTTAGCCAAACGCTTGAGTTTAATACTTAGCGCGACCGTTATCTGGCCCATTGTTGACTGCCTCTATCACTGGATTCCTTTTCACACAGAGCCTTTGACGCCGCTCTTTGTTTGCCACAAGATCAGAATGAGACGCCGAAGTCTGAACCGATGCGTAACATCCATTGGGTGTCTCTATACTTTTGATTGTCGTAGTTATTCCTACAATTTTAATATTTCCCGTCTCATGAGAATACTGGAAAACGTTTTTCTTTTTATGACGTCTTGTTTCATTTGCAATGTCTACGGGTGTTTTGTTTTTATATCCATGCCATGAAAAGTCATCTATATTTTAGTTAACTACAGCTAATTGTAGATCTACTATTCTGATCTTTATTTCTTCCTGTTATTCCGTTCATATTTCAATGAAAGCGTTAACACTATTTGTTTTACAGCACTATCGTAAATTCTCTTAGCGATCTAAAATGTTATTTAACAACGTGGCGGTTTCCCGTTGACAATGCAATTTTAGTTAATTCGCCCGTTCGCCCGCGACGTGATTCTGGGCGGCCAAGGATCGAGGCGCGGTCCCAGCTCTCGCTCGCCGAATATTAAACTAATTATGAACAAACCGACCAAGCCACAACACAAATTAAGCGTTCCACTCCATTAGCACAACTAAATATTCTTACCTAACACCATGGGCAGTGAGCATAGTGTAAACAGTAGAATAGTTTGTGTATTGTTATCATTTCGTGTATGAGTCGAAAAATATTTACCCTTTTGTAATCCATTTCGTAGTTATGCATAAACTATAATAATCGTAAATACTTTTTGCCTGACTCACTTGCCATGCCACGTCACCTTTCGTGTGAAATACTTCAGGATTGTTTTTATTTTTCAAGTTATTTGTCAACTCGAGCTATCGGAATGGAATTTTAAAAGAAGTCTTCCCTCCCTCAACCCCTTCCTATAAGGAGTTTTTAATAAAAAAATGATGAAATCCGAGGTCGGGGCGTCACGGGTGGAGGGCACTCGACAGCTCAATACAGGCGATAGGTATCAAAGGAGGCCGATTTAATACGAAGGAATGATTTAATTACAAAGTCGAAACACGATCCGCCCTCTACAACACGACACGACGTATAATGGGTCATGAGATATTTAAAACATTGGAAGAAAAGTGTCATTAATTATGATTTATGTAATATAGTCATAATTTATCGCGAAAATAATAGCAAAAGTTGTGATCTGCCTGTGGTTGGTCTCATAAAGTTTATAAAGATAATGTTGTGAAAGATCTTTAAGACCCGCGATTTAATTAATAGCAACATATTTCACTCTTTATTTTACTGTCGTGATTCACGTTACGAGATCTAAATCATGAGTTTATTTCGGCTAAAATAATTTTCGCTGAAAAGTCGTTTTGTGTATGTATCCTAAAAGAAAAAGCCTGAAGTTCAAAGGGAGATATAAATGAGAATGTTCACTCCTTTATGTAAGGACCTGCTGAATTTTTTATAGATGCCTCCGTCGTTTGGTGTGTAGAGTGCCTAATGAGTTGTCTTTGACGACTTAAAACGTACGTCGAAATAAATTTTGTCTCCGGCCCACTCATGGATAAAAGTGCAATGTTTAATCCTGAATAACATATGCAGGCATTTGCAAATATAGTTCAATGAGACGTTTCTACGTAATGAAGTCAAAGTAAAGCACTCTACTTGTGAAGGACAAAAACGAAGAATTAATAAAGGCTGGATGCCGCTTTGTCTTTCAAACCAATTCCCTGTATTAAAAGGATGCCACTGCTCTGCTAACACGGATTTTGTTGATTCAGGGTTGATCGGTTACTTCATGACTTTATCACATTGTGCACGATGGCCTTAGCTAATGGTTAAGAGCCCTCACTACATTTATTCGATATGCTTGAGCTGGCTTACACAGGTCTGGCTTGTAGGGATACCACTAAATTTTAAAATACTTTAAATATTATTTTAAATGTAACGTATCATTTTTATTTTTTTATTTTTATGGTCATGTAATTACTATAAATTAAAATAGTAAGCACATTAATCAAATAACCTGAGAATTAACGTTAAAATATCATATTAATTACTCGTTTATGACTATAATACAATTAAGCTCACAAAATTATGGCAACCCTGAATCAGTTGTTCAGCGTCGGCTTGCTTCAAAGGGGAATTTATTATTTGAAGTGAAAGTTATTGAGTTTCGCTAAGGTTAAGTGAGCCTTTTGACTCGCCCCGTCTTTGGAATGGAAGTGGTGTGAGGAAATTGTGTCGGCTTCCTCTTTGCATGCTTTTTAATGTCTATGAATTATCACTATATCCATTATTATCATATGTGATCTTCGAAGACCTGCCAAAACAAACATTATTAACGGTCAACGTGAGGACGTTCTTACAGTTTCTGACAAACATTCAGCTAATGGAGAAGACCCTTACATACATGTTGATAAAGATTCGTTACCTATTATTCTGATATTTTCTGGCATATATAAAAATAAATAAAATTAAGTGTCTGAACTTATTTATAGCTATTCAGGAAAAGTGTATAAGTAGTCGATCGGCGCCAGTAGTAGCCCCAAGCACATTTTTTTAATAATGCATGTTGAAACGACTGCCACCGTATGTAACATATGAATGACAGGCCACTAGAACTTATATCGTGTGTGGTTAATTTTTTTTTAAACTTAATGAATAGTACTTTTCCTTTGATGTATATTCCTTTTCAAGTTACTTTCCTAGAACTTTGACAAAGAGAAAATATTATTAAAGAGAGGCACTGAAAGAAGAGAAAATTTACTGAGGTCTGAGCTATCACGTTTTCTAAAGGTGTGAGTAATGGATAAACATTAGTTCTACGATCTTATTCTATGTCTTTAATCAAATATGCTTTTCAAATAAATGTATAGCGTTGCCTAGATATTTTGCTCACTTTTGATTAGAAATTTTGTGGTTTCTCACACACAGGGACATTTTAATACATGATATAGAACTAACTATATTTAATTGATTTCATTGCGTTTGATAAGGGCACTCAGTAACAGTTATTATATTGTCGCTGTATGTGTAATTTGATTTGATTAGTTCACCTTTGTTTCAGTTTTGTGTGGAGGCACTGTATCTCCCAGTTGATTACGCCCACCTGATGTAAACTAGACAAAGTTGGATTAGTTTCGACTCATCATGCCTGCCAGTTCAGCACTCGAGCCGGTCCCCAATAACTTTAATAATATTCGGTATCAACGTAATAAGGTCTTTGACAAGCTCTTTGTGTAATCGAAACATGCACCAGTGTTGTTTATTAAGTATTGAAATTTAAATATCAGCAATTTTATTTTAATATCCTTTTGTGCTGCAATGTATTAATGCTCGTGTTTATTTCACCGTAGAGCGCAAAAACTCGAATAAATGGAAAAGACTAATTAACTTCCTGTTTGTAATTCATTTCACTAGGTTTCAGGTTTTGTTAAGTTTTTTTTGGCTAGAAGCAGTATGATAAAAATGAGTTCTGACGATAAAAGGTCCTTAAAGCAGTAGTAGTGTCGGCGTCGCTGTTAGCCAGGATTTCCGTAATGACTGAATATATTCAAATTGCTTGCACTACCTTTTTACAGAAACAACTGACGGCCTGCTGAAGAGATTAAATGATTGAAATGATTGTTTATTTCTGTAAATAGATACAGATCTATTTAATAAAAAAAATTACATGACTTGTAAAAGTGTCTTTAAACACTTTTACAAGTCATGTAATTTTTTTTTAGTATCTAGTTGGCATCGGCGTTTCCTAACTGTTATGACTCATGATGTGTCGTTTCGCCATTAAACATGTATTTTTCATTAAATATAAACTGTTTATTCTTAACATGGCGTTTAGTGAATGTATGTTATATAGCATTTACATACATATTATTAACAAGATCGACGATCACATTCTTCCAACGTACCTAGAATTTCGTATGCAACTAAATTTGGAACTCCATTTTCACCGGAAAATCTCCGGTAAAAATACGAAGACGTCTATATCTTCAAGCACTTGAAATCACGGGATGAACACAACAATGCAATTTAGACGCGGATGTCTACCGGCCCGCTCGCTGCATTATGTAGATTGTCGGAGAGCGAGCCGAGCCGTCTCGCCTCCGAGCCTCCGCCGCAAACCGAATTTATCACATCGAGCATTGCCTATTCAATCCGTAACATCTGCCTGATGGATAGAAAAATGGTCCTAACGGGATTAAAGTATACTGGATATTTTATGTAAGGTACCTACGTGTTCGAAACTCATGCTTTTAAATGTTCAATTTGTAAGCTGGTCGCGGAAGTTAACCGACTTGGTTTCAGAATTAAGATCAATATAGCTGAGTGATATCTCTTTAAATTTGTATTGTAAAAACACGTGAGGATTTATTGAGGTGTTTTAGTTTTTCAACTCGCTGATTGTGTGATGGTTAAGTTGACTCGACGTATTACGACTACCGTCTGAAAATCCTACTGGGCCGCAGTATGAAGACGGAAAAAATCTCAGGGCCTCTCTTACCCCCTTTTGCTGGTGTATATAGAGCGATCGCATTCCTTGGTGAATTGACTTAGCGAGCGGAGTGCAGCCCGCCCAAATTACTATTTCAATCTGAGTCGCGGGCCCGCCGCCGCGCGCCGTCGAGACGAAGAAATATAGCAGGCTACGGGGACAATTCAACCTTGCATTTGTTATAGACTTATTCCATTGCTCGAAGAAATAATATTAAATGGCTCCATAGAGGATTTTAAAGAATACCCAGGAAAATTGTTCATGAAATATTTTTAAACATTAATTTGGAGAGCAGATAAGGGTAATTATAATAGAAAAAAATTTGATTGTCTCCCCGAAGGGTTACGCAAAGGAGCCCCGGAATTATACATATATACATCTCCAGTTCACAGATATAGTTCTATTTTTAGGCGAGATTATTGCCATTATTCTACATTAACCAGAATCCGCGCTGCTACTGAGAATTTTATAAGAGAACATATTAACAGTTAATACTAAGAATCCAAATGGGACCTCACGCTTAGTATATGTTAGGCACTATATGTATTACAAAACATTATGTTGGATATATGTATAAAATATCTTTCATCTCTGACACATTTTCTATTTTTAAAATACAATAAAAGGAGGTTTTTTTAATACGACAATAATTTGCCCTTTCTGGTTGTTAATATTACCACCTGACCAATTAAACAACAAATCCACAGTTTCATTAAATAATTATTTTTAATTGCTATGAAAAATTAACACATACATTGAAATAATTTGTTGCAATACTCTTTGGACTTTATAATTAATTTAATGATTGTATAAATCATCAAATTATTATTTTTATTGCCTTTATATACTTTACAAGTACGTTTTACGTTTATATTTTATAGAGATTATGTAAAATTCACGGACCAGTTGATAATAAGAAAAGCGTCTCGCCTAAAGGATACTCTTTTACATCAAACGGAATGCACTAGGGACAGGGTTGACGAGGAAATATTGTGTTATCATATTACTTTATTTTCTACCGTGTCTACAGCTAATCGTTGACTTTATTTGTCTAAACTGTAAAGGATCGAGAAGAGAGAAGAATTAATTAGAAGAAAGTCACGCACAATCAGATAAAAAGGAAATTTATATAATTAATAACTAAAGATTTTTATTATAATTTTAATTGACATTTTCGTCATTGGCTGTCAATATATCCATAATATTTACAGTTATTGAATTATTTATTTGTATGAAAAGCTATGAAATCTTTGGGGGAGGCTTATGTCCAGCAGTGGACGTCCTCCAGCTGACATGATGATGATGATGATGAAAAGCTTACACACTTTTACTTTCTACCTTATCTTACAAAATTCACCGACATCCATACACTACCTACAACCAATTAAAAAAAATGTCTTCATTATACACTTAAAAACTGCCATGAATGTCCAGCTCGTGTCAACCCTGTGGTGTCAATTCGGCCGTTGAAGGACGCGGGTGCCGCAAGATGAAAGGCTGTGAGCTTGTGTTCGGCACAACAAAGCTTTGTCTCCTCGCACCCCCCGCGTTAACTCGACTTTGACTCGTGGCTCCAACCACCGCTGACGCCAATCGGACGCTTTTTACATGCCGATTTGTATGTTGTGTGATTCAGAATTCATAATAGTAAGTGGAATGATGAAGGGGTTCTTTAATAAAAACATTAGCTACAATGTTTCATTGATGACTATTTTAACAATTACTGTATAGTGTCTACCAACTTTATAGTAAGTCCTCAAAGATTGAGGACTTTTCCTTTAAGGAATTGAGGATTCTTTAGATTTTTTTTTCCATTTCGCCCCAAGTTGGGCGCCAATAAACTTTTCGTTTACAGTAACTGTGTTGATGCATTTGGTAAGTGTTGTTGCTAGTTTAACGGCTGGTATGGAACGCTTGTCAATGTAAGTTACCAACATTGGTTTCGTTAAACTCGTCCCATGTTGGGCGCCAATAGCCATAATGAAAAACGAAAGAGGTTCTCCTATGAAATCCTTTACGGCTGAATTCATTTAACTGCTGAATTACAACTGCATGACCAATCAAGTCTATGGTACCTCTAATTTTGATAAATTTTTGTTAACCCTGTTTAATTAATTCTTCGCTGCGGCAAACGCAACGTTGGATATGGTTAGGTACGATCACACTTAGTACTCTGCACATCTTATTGGACGTCATGTTATGCATCTACGACTCATCTTATAGAACGTTCACGCGCTTACGGACACGTCCGCTCCTTATTGCAGATAGTTTTTGTTTGTGTCGCTCGCGTCCGTCAGTCGCAACTTTACTTGCGGCCAGAATTTATTTCAAGCATATAAATAGTACTGGTTCTACTGACACGGAACATCAGCTAATGACTAGTCTAATAAAATTATCAATTCGTTATTATTGTCTTTAATTAAATACGGCTGAATTCACCACGTTGGGTGCAAATAAAAAGGATGAAAGGTGACAAATTGTCGATGTATGAAAGCTTTAATTCGAACCGTATGCTTGATGATGATAGCGCGTACAAAGAGAACAAAAGTAATAAAGGGGTGTCGAGTGTTCACAAGCGACGCACCCCCGACCCGCCCCAACAAACAACGGCCGATACTGCACGATGCCGCTTTGACGATACATTAACGACTTTATGGCTGACCTGACAAAATGTCATGTGCATTTTACTTGAAACTCGTTACTCTACGATTTACATATAAACAGGCACACGAAACGCAAATACGGTGTCGTAGTTGCGCTGTGCAGCTCAGCAGCTGACATGTTATCGTTCCAATGTTCAGAGGTCAAAGAGCGGCGCGCGGTTTAATCGCAAAGAGACAAGTCAAAGTGGAGCGTGCAAATTCGAGGCCGGGCGGGAACAATAAAAGTGCAGGTGGACCGCGGCTGCCCCGCGCCTCCGCGCTCACATCAAAGGGGAGCCCGCGATACCATACAAAAGCCCTAATGAGACAAACCCGTGGCGTAATCGAGGCGACGGAAAAAGATGAGGCCCGAGAGGTACGAGGCAAATTTTAATAATTGTCAAAGCGGCGGCGCCGATCAAACGCGAGGGGGTGCCGCCCTCCCGGCCGCGCCGCACCACCCTCCCCATCGCCACTCGCACCTGTGACGTGTGCTCACCGCGGGCCTCATTAGCGCTACTGATCTAATGCGACTTCGAACTCCGCCAGCGACGTATAATTAAACTTAAACAGAATTTCAATTTTACGACTGAAATTTTAATACTTAAAGCTAGAGCCGCGGTGTTTCCGCAAAGGAGGCGCGTTCAAAGGCGACGCCGTGCACGTTTTCGCAGATATTAAATGTGTTGACAATTTAATTTTTCATTTCCTTTAGGCGGCGGCGCGGGGTGCTGGGCGGGCGCCTCCCGGCTGCGGGACGCCGCTCCTTTGACGTCGCGATATTGTCTTTGTGCGGCGCGTGGGGTGAGGCGGGCCCGGCCGACGGAGACTTTGTCGCAATACAATGTGTATCAATAAAACTTAGGATTGGCTTTTAGTGGTTGCACTTACGCTTTGTGAGGCGGCGCGCTCACCCTTTGACATTATATGTGGGGCGCGGGCGAGCGTGCGGCTGTGAGCGTCGGTGTGCGCGTGTGGGCGACTGTGTCGGGAGCTGAGTAATAATGCAGGGCGAGACGAGCCGGCGCCGCGGGTGCAGCCCGGCGCGGCATCACACGCGCGCGCTTTATTAATATCAGCGATCGCAGCGCATCGGCAAACTATTGCACAACTGCGATATGCCGCAACACAACATGAAACTCTCAGCCCAAGGCGATTCATAAATCTACGATACACCAGCACCAGTACATATACAAATAATCATTTTCTCATATCTATTTATCTCCAAATAATATTGAAATAGTATGTGCATGCGGCGATGTTTTCGAATTGTCTTATTTTATCTGTTGATGGATCATAAAGCCAAACCTCATATTTTAACATCAAACTAACCAACCGATTTCAACCGAATATGGGAAAAAAAATTACACTTAAATACCTATGCAAAACTATTTAAACAAGACCTTTGCAACTTAAAAATATTGAAGTACTGTTTACGGCTTTGATCGCGGTATATTGAAAAATAATGATTAGCATATTAAAAACTGAAAGTTCTTTTAACGCAAAAGGTACTGTATTTACATAGATCGTTGTGTAAATAACGTTTATTATCTTGTATAATTGTCATAGATTTATCATCTTTAATCTGTTGCCGATATTCAGAGAGATTTGCAAATTCTACAAAACGCTTTAGGCTGTAAAAGTCATGTAGAGCTTTGATCCTTTGACCGTATCTGACCCGGTAATGTATTATTGGGATTGCATTCAGCGGCGGCGTGTCATGCATGTCGAAAATATCATTCGGCGGAGGGCCGAGGGGTCTTTTGCCAGCCCACAGCGCTTGCTCGACTGACCATAAAAAGTATCCACATTTTTGTAATAAAATTACCTGTTTTAAAAGGACGTTACTACCGAGATTAAGGCGCAGAGCGATGTAGTTAGTTGCCGGCGGCTGATCAAAGGGTCCGCTTGTCCAATCACAAGGCTCGGATAGGCCTGGCGCCGCCTACTTTTAAAGCCACGTGCGGCGCGCGCAGTGCTGCGTGCTAAATTCTGACAGTTGCTCGTCGGCAGTCGCGGAAGACGCAGTGTTGACGCTTTTCGCAATTTTTCCGCGCCACGATCGCGTACTCGGAAACTGTATCAACTTTGATCTTTAAATATCGATGTGTAGTAAATAATTGAATACATTAAATTAAATTATTGGTGTCAGTTATAAATATAATAGTGTGTTAAGTTAGTGTGTTGTGTAATTGGATTGTACGATAAATAATTGGATTATAAATTTATCACAGGTAGTAGTTTGAACTTTTCTAAATTAACCGATGAACTAACAAAGGGTCACATATCGAGTGTGGTGTGTCGGCATCCCCCTGCGGCTGGTGGTGGGCAAGTTTTTTGTCGCAACTTAGTCGTTATTTAAAAAATATTTATTTGAATGCGTCTATTGTTTAATACGTTCGGTAATATTCCTCGTCCGGACAATATTGTTTTGTTAGTTTTGTGACTGTACATTGTATAGATTTATTATAGTTTCTCTCGCTTTAGTGGCACTCTTGATGTTTGGTTCATTTAGTTGTATTGTATTTGCATTGGTTGTTTAAGTTTTATTATTGCATTAATGTTTCGTATCTGAAGAGCTGTTTATAAAACATTGTAAGTAAGCATGTACTTTATCGTTTTCTCTATAAAAGTAGTACTTAATTCTGAAACAAAGTCCATCAAAACAGTTCAAACAGCATTTAATTCTTTGCACACATATGAATTATAAACTTCGAGGCTTGCAGACAGCAAATAAGTTTTATCTTTAACGGCCATATTTACGCGAGGGCACGTCCTTAAAGAAAAGACATCAACGCGCGTCTTGGGTGCGTGCGTTTAGCATGAGTCGTGATAACTTAAGAAAGGAAATAAGATAATGAATATCCAACTGAGTAGATATGTTGTATTATTTAGTTATCATAATCATGATATTTATTCATGACATTAATCTGAGAAAAAACTACGCTAAATTATGAAAATGAGGAAAGCAACTGTAAAACTCCTTAAAATGAGTATGTCGTAGTTTACTTAAAACATATTTTTCAGTCATTCAGAAAACACGAACAATGACGGCACCGCTCTTCAGATTACAAATAACACCTAATTTAAACATTGACATTTACACCAAATAATTATTTGGTTTAAATGTCATTGTTAGCTAAGGTAATTTTAAGCTAAGCTGGACTTACCGCAGCATAGCCAAGACGGTGACTTCTTAACTCATTGAATTATCAATGAGTTAACAATGGTCAGACAGAGCAGTCTCGATGGCTCCATTCATTATGATTAAGGACAAATAGACCGTGTTTAGTTTATAGGTACTTACACTTATGCCAATCCCTAAATCAGTCTGCAAATCTATTAACAATGTTAGCCTTTACCATAGGTTCCTATCAAAGGTTTAAAGTCACTGAGAAGTCCCTTTGTTTAACGACGATAGATAAACTCTGCACCTTCTCATCTAACCCTTACCTGGATAGATTAGAAACTAACTCTATAAAACAAAAAATATGATCATCATCATCAACCCATTAACGTCCCACTGCTGGGCACGGGTCTCCTCTCATTTGAGAGGGATGAGGCTATAGTCCACCACGCTAGCCTACTGCGGGTTGGCAGACTTCACATGCCATCGAGACCAGTCTCTCAAGCATGCAAATATGATACCTAAGTTAAAATATAATCATTAAATAATTGGTGCTTTAAGAGTTCTACTATTTAGCTCATTACAATAACTAGCATAACTGCGAATTCTCAAAATGATGAACATTTAAACCTAAATTACTACTGATAATTATAAGCAATACACAATTGAAGATGCACATAAATCTTAAACGTGCTGAGGTTCAATAACAGGGTTATTTCAAATCAGGAACTGGTGTTAGAAGCATAGTATGGTAATAAAGGAGTTAAAAGCCGTAGTCGTGACCAAAATTGGTGCGGAGAGATCTTCATCATGCTGAGAAACATATAAGTACTAAAATAATTCTTTATTGCACGCGTATTTCTCGAATATAGACAGTTAGTCTATTATTTTATTGGTTATTTCCATAAACACAAAATCAAAAGCATTATTTCAATTAGATCCAGAATACCATCCATATATCGACTCAATTACCACAAGAGAGGAAAATATCCAAATCTAAACATTAAAAATAGCCAGGTACAGGTACTTTAAAATTGGAGTATCATTTTCATGAATATTCCTCAGAGAACCAGTTGTTCCAGTAATAGAGATTTTTTCTATATTACAATTATCCGTACATTATTTATTACCAAGGATCCCTGTGGCACAATACTTATTTCTATTTAACCAATTTCCACATCTATTAGTCTTTACTGGGAGCTCCAATATCGCAGCGCCTCGATTGTAAGCAAACATATACGAGCTATAAACTATGATTATTTTATGTATCATAGATATTTTATCCGACTACCTTAATCGTCGTCTTCGACATTTATTCCGTCTTCAACTTCGCACATAGGTCCAAAAGGACCAAAAAGGACCAAAGGCTTACAAAATTATAAGACAGCCACCTTCTGTATGTAAAAGTTAAAACAACATTCGGTACTATGAGTTGGCAACGTTCACCTGCAAATAAAGCGGACTCAGCGCTTCAAACTTGAATAAAATATGTCATTAGCTACATTATCACGTTACCGTCTGTTCAAAGACAAATTATACAAAAAAACCTTCATGAAAGTGTAATGCTAAAAGCTGCTGAAAGGGTGCGCACGCGGCGTCTTTGAGCCGCAGACGAGAAAAAGGATCGCTGTGTGCTAATTTCCAAACTCGGTTTCGCACAGATAAGGCTAGAGACGGGAGGTAGATGTCTTTGATGTAGCCGCCCGGCCCTCTGACTCTGGGGGTGAGAGCTTTCAATGAAAGGATTTTTTTCATCTTCTTTCCCTTTGTACTTAATTTAAATTTCGTTTATATCAATGCTACGAGTTTCCTTTTGGGTGTGTTTTCTCTTTTACTTTGTCGCGTTTATCCTCTCCAATTTGTAATATTCGAGTTCGCTTTGTAATTAAATTTAGTGTTCGTAATCTGTTCTCTCTAATTTTTTTTCAGTGCCTGCCGAACTCCTCTGACAGCCGGTGTAATTGCAATTTATAAATTAGGTGTCTCTTTGATTTCGAGTGTTTCTTAGAAGCGCTTATATTTCGGGATTTAATTATATTTTTTCTCTTTGTAGTATTCCTTTGATATTTATGGAACCTTTAATATCTAGCGCTAACATATCTAATAAATATCTCCGACGACCTTTGTGTTGGCGAACTTAATATTCGTGTAATGGCTTTAAGTCAACTTGAAACGTATAATGTATTTAAAGTTGTCTCTGTCACTGCTTAACTTTGTTTAGTGTCAAAGGGTTCTGAGTTATCACTTTCGTATTCGTTGTTAGCATAAAACCTCATTAGAATTTAATTGATGATTTAAATACTGTTTTAATATTAAAATGAATTATTAAGGTTGTTTGATGTTATCCAAGTTTATTTGAGGTGTCGTTTAAGCGGTTGTTAGTTTTTCGTCAGCTGTGTTGACTTGCTGGCAATAGATCTTTTGTGCTAGGTTCTATCTTAAAGAGGCCAGACAAAGTCCCCTTTGTCTAAAGTACCAGCCATAATATTTACATGACAAGGGCACTAGTTAAAGACATTTCTCGATTTTAAAATTAAAGTCTATCGAACGTATTTGATGTAAATCGGAACATTGATGACCTTTGTGGAAGAGAAATAAATGATATATGTATTATTTTTATTATTGATGCAAAGCAATTCAGTGTTATTTTTTATCTTTACTTTGTACCTTTAAAATGATCCTATAATTAGACAGCGCGAGAAACACTAAATGTAATCGAAATTTAGTTTACTTTCTCAAAAACTCAATCTGCCACAATAACTAATCTTATCTGTTTTAACAAAAACATGCAATTTCGCAACACATAAGGCCTTTTCTAATGACGATGTTTGTAAACTACGTGTTGTGTTAGAGCGGCGCATAGTAAAGCCGTCGCTACACAAAGAGTTGTCGCACGAAGCGACTTGAAACAGAACGTTTTCCGGAACACACCGCCATCGTCTCCGCCGCCTCGCCTGCGACAAACCATGCCGAAGCCGCGCCGCCGCCGCCGCCGTCGCTCACAAAGGCGCCACTTTGCGGACTCGTCTTTGATTTACGCGAGTGTGACCTTACATTAATAACTTACTAATAGCTATCCACCCTCAAAACACTATCCAGAATATGGTGAATTTACGAGATTATGTCTCTTCTTCAGCACTAAGTGACTCTAAAAACAAGCACTACCCCGTCTATTCTAATTTTAGCTCGGCCAACACTTAATACAAACGCATTCTTAAGACTAATGAAATATTAAAATTACACCGGGCCTTTTATCGCGAACAAAACACTCATAGATTCAATTTTTCATATAATTTTATTAGTGACAGTTTAATTAGCGTAGCTTTCATCGGCCCGCTTTGATATTGTGAACGTTCAAATAGATTTCACAAGAAGCACTTTCAAAGAGAGCACCCCTAATAAGTACTGAAGAGTCCTCGCACGTGTTTATCAAAGACAGCCTTTCGTTACTCACCGTTTGAATGGCCTCAAAAGAAACTCGTGTAAAATGCTCTACAAAGTGCCGTATCAAAGGAAAGGCTGCGCAAATATCTGTTTCGTAAACTAGTAAAAACGAATCTCTCAAAGGTACTGCGAGCTGCGTACTCGCGGCAAATTAGGCGGAGTTAAATACAAGCGCCGCTCTCACAAATGTATTACTTTGAAAGTAACTCCCGCTCATTATTTATGTAAGTCACCGTAATCGTCAAATGGGGGCGGTGTGTATTTTATTTGGGCTGTATCGAGGTCCGTCCGACCGTCCGTCGCCGCGGCCGCCGCGCCGACACTCGCCGGTCGCGCCGGCTGCTGGCGCGAGAAGTGCCTCGGAGGCGCGTGGCTCACGTCCTCATCTCACATGTGTATCCATTTAATGCTCAATTCCCATATAATTTAACTTTGCGATCAAAGCGAAATTTTGCAAAGAGCTTCCCGACGGCGGCGACGGCAGGCAGTAGGAGCGAGCGGGACGCACATATTGGAGTTCTTGAGATCAAATGCTGGGCCAAATTAGTCACTCTCCGTCTCTCTATCTCAAAGCCGATCCGTAGCAAAGTTTGCGCGAAGATGACATCAAAAGGAAACCACACACTGGGGTGGCGCCGCCCGCGCCCGACGCCCCCGTCCCCATACTTAAATCCGCCGTGTCTCTGGCTGTCTTATTGACACGCGACTGACAACTCACAAGTCGCCAACGCCGCCACTGTTTCAAACTCACTCGGCTTTACCAGACTTATTTAGTTAATTAATACGGAATGTCCTATCAAGTTGTGAGTCCCGCAAGGCTGGCACACACTTACGCGGCTCAACTGTAAGGAAACTTTAATCGCATGGGTATGTTTGTAAGTACATACATACTTATATACACTCCTCGTGTTGTCAATCCCTTTAATTAAACGGCACTAAGTTTCCTTGATGGACTTCAGAAGTGAATGGCCTTTAATATAATTTCTAATTATGTTATACCTCAATAATAAATTTCTGATCTGTTTTAAGAAATGGAGCACTTTACGTAGGCACTTACCTTTTCACGAAATATGGTAAATATTTGTCAACAGAGCAGAGCAACTTAAAGCAAACTCGAATTTCTCAAACAAAGCTGGAAATTTTATTCTTATTTCTTAGAAATTGCCCTTTTCGTGGTTTCGCAACGTTTTGCTAATAATGGGAAAAGTAAGCAGTAGGTACTCGGTTCGTACACATTTTTTTTTGTAAACTTGAAATATAATACTTTTTCATATAATTCTAAATGTTTTCATAAAGGAAAATGCCAGTTTTTATGTATTTGAGGTGCGGTTGCGCAACAAATATTTTAATGTGTTTGGAGGTTAGTTTTGATGCAAACCGTACATTCAAACATGTTTTTCTTTTTCGATAATATTAGTTTTCTTTCAATACGTAATAAACTATGTTACGATTTTATCTCTCTCATCTGTTGTTATAGACTAATCATAACGACGAATCGATATCAATGTCTTTAACGATTAACTTATCGAATATGATATAGGATATCGCAATAAACCTCGAAGATCAACATCTTGAAAATGGTAAGGATAATCATACATTATTATCGTTCCGATTCATGCACTAAAATAATCGATTGATAGGACCATTTCTTTCATGTATTGTCGGCGCCTTGGAACCGAATAGTCGTTCCGATTTTCTTCAGATCGATTGAAGCGAGAAATCTTGCAGTAAATACCCTTTACACTGACCACAATATATATATATAATAAAATCAATTTATGTTCTATTAAAACACTTAACTAAATAAATACAATATAAAAATGTCACATAATATTTCAAACAACTCAAATTTATAATGAACTTAAAATATAATAGTTTCAAAAATAAGTCACTGTCCAAAATGGGCTGAACGAAAAAAAGTTATGATGAGACCTCTTAACGTTAACACTGTCTTACAAAGTCGATAACTCGTCGGCGAAGCGTTTATTAACAAGCAACGTCCAAAAAAAAACAGTTTGGAATTTCGAAATCTAACACAAGTTATCTCGGGGCGCAGGATTGTTGGCATTGTGCGCAAGAGTTTATGACGACGGCTCCGTTTCCACGAACTGGGACCTTACCGACGCCAATGCCAATAGATTCAGAATACGAACCTGGAAATTTGATCTTTATTACCAACTTTATAAAGTAGAAAATTTGAAACTGAAGAATAAGTTCCCCGGGTCGTGCAACACCGCCTACCTAAGTCGCTGTCCCTGTATGACGTCACTCGTCTCAATGTTTGCCTCGGCTCCCCTTTAATTGAACTATAGCGTATTGTTTAGTCTTCGTTATTTAATCTGCCTCGTTGTTTTAAGATTTCTGTATGAGCATTAATAATAAACGCTGGTTGTGGCTTTTGTTTGTTCTTTATAGATCCAATGTTTGAAGTTTCTCTTAAATTATGAAAAAGAAAATAGCATGAAAGCCTTTTTCTTATACGAGTCGGTGGAAGATAAAGACACGTCTCTTAACTGCACGGGTATTTTTACAACCTCATAATAATAATTACTGTACTTTAATGACCTTCAAGATTAGTTAGTTTTTGTGTCCCAAATAATCGATGATTGTTCTCTTTGAGTATCAAACCGTTTTCATAAAATTGACTGTTTCATTCATGTCACCATCATCGAGCAGTTTGATCAAGTATTCATTCAATATAGTCTCAAGTCCTTGAAACCCTGGTTCAACCGCTTTCACATTTATCATTGCTCTCCCTTTCATTTACGAATCATCCATCAACTTGTCTGTGATTTAATACGTCAAGCTATAACCCCCATTTGATATTCTGCGTTTGTGCCATCATTCAACTTTTTGTCCTCTATTACTCCTGTAATATGATAATAATTTTCTCGCATCTGTTAAACAGTTTTATCTTTATAAATGTTGGACTTTAATGTTGGTTCTGTTAAGGTTTGGTTTGGTTTGTGTGCTGTTTGTATCGGCTTCCATTGAACGAGGACCGGTTTGGATAAGGAATGCCGCGGCGCAGTGTCCGGGCGGCTTTTTGCTTTGGCTGCGTGCGCGCAGCCCACGCGAACGGCTCGGAGCCTCGGCCCGCCGGCGCCAGCGCCGCTTCCCGCCTTTACGTTTGATGCCTGATAAACGACACGTTGCAAATATTTGATGTAATTTTATACTTTTAAAAGTTACTTCACTGATATTTGTTGTTAAAGAATCAAAAGCTTAATGTGAGACCGAAATTCGACAGAAGTTGTTTCATATTTTGTGTTCAGCCAATGTCGCAATGCGCCAGGTGCATGTGATAACTTCTGTAGATGGTTATGATATTCAATAATATTTTATTTTCCAGTAATCATCTTTGCAGGTTTCACAAAAATCAGATTAGTAAAGGTACATTTTTCTACCTGAAAGCTTCCATAATTCCTATCTTTACTAGTACAGCGCTTTTTATGTAACCTAACAATTACATCGTAGGAAAATAAGCTTGATGTACATGACATTATCTGAATCTTATTATTACCAACATATTTCCTCTAAATTAAATACTTAAACAATACATTGAGGCAATATCGAGCTACATGTTCTGTTACTAATCCATTTGCAGTACTACTTGCATGTATAATTTGGACTTGAAAATAACTATAAAAGGAAGAATGCGCGCTCAGAATTGTTAGCTGTCGCTGCGACTCGATGGCACTGCAAACAAAGCTAGATCATCTGCTACCATTAGCTGATTGTTACTTATAATAAACTCATCCTAAATTGCTCTGCCGGCCGTTGATTTTGACAACATGGATTAAGGTTTATAAAGGTTACTTTAATATGTCTATATTTACTCAAGACCGACCTAATTATTGATCTGTTTAATACAATCGTGCACGAGTAATCTCTGTTGGAGATAATATCAATAAAAAAAACTTAATAAAAAAGAAGATACTATCAGTTTATACGTAAACAAAATTCTATTCACTACTATCCTCTAGATTGATCTTTACAAAAATAGCTTTAGTTACACAGTCGCATCCAAATAGGATTGAGTTACTTTTGCAGGATCTTCAAATCCGTAATTTTAGGACACAGCAGAGAAACTGTGGGGTGTGAATGGTCGTAAAAGTCCGCCGGTCGAAGTGAATACACTGGTTTATGACCATGGCGAGTGAGATCTTCACGCTATCCGCGTTGCAAACTTATGTAATTCATTGTTCAATTCTTTTAGTTGTACAACTTAGTTACATTCATTCATGCTTCAAGAACAGATTGGACAAGGAAAACGTCTCCAAGCTATTTGATACACACGCGCCGGCTAATTAGCTGCTAGTGTGTTTTACGGAATAATAATAATAATTCATACTATCACGCCTTTCGCCCTCGAATGATTAGGCATACCGTACATATATACCGGTATTTTTTTAGGTCCCATGCGAGCCAATTACACTTATAATCGTAAATCCCATCCCAATATTATTTAGGAAACATTTAAATACAAAGTAAATTAATTAATTAAAAAAGAATTATTCCAAAACAGTATATCACTGATTAACATTTAATTTACCGACATTTAATAACCGACATTTAATTTGTCGGTTCTTATAAAAGAAAGACTGATGTACAATAATTATAAAAAAGGAACCGATTTTAACTATAGTAAATGAGAGACGTGAGTAAATTTCTGACCTGTGACCCAATGATTATCGATATCCACGTTAATCATTGCCGTGATAGTTATAACTTATATATATCGCTCCTAATAAAATTCTATAACAAATATCGCCTACTATATAGCCTATCGATAACGAAGGGTTTTACAGAGAATATGAAAATTCACAATATTTTAGAAACGATAAGCTGATTTATATCAATTAAGTCATACTTAGAAACTTAGAAACTCGAGGAAAATTAAATCAGTTCCAATTTTTCCACTTAAAGAACCTAAATTACTCTCTGCTTTCGTCGGCTTATAGTAGTCTATAATTCACGAAAAATATATAAAAATAAGTGCCATGTAATTTTTTTATCAAGTATTAGCTGACCCGGCGAACTTCGTACCGTCTTACAGTCAATGAATATTATCTTTTAGCTGAACTTAAATGAATATTTAATAACGCAATAAAATGAACTCAAAAAATGCATCAATAGTTTATTAGGATATAAAAAACAATAAAATTACAAAAATCAAGTATTGCGACGTTAAAGTCATCCACACCTTAGTAGCTAAAATGCTCGCTCAGGTAACTATTTGCTATTTTTATTGATATTGTTGTCGTTAACAATGATGGTCGGGAATATTTTGTTCATGAGCTCATCTTTCAATGAGCCGAAATTGCAAAGGAAGTGAAATAAATCCACTATATTGGTTGACTGTAACTCAGCAGTTACCAATAGTCAGCAATAGCTTCGAGAAATTTTCATCAGATAGATCGTTAGTAATGTGAAACCACGAAATTGTTGTGATAGTTCGATCATTATCACTGAGTGATCGACGTCGATGTGAAGACAGTTGGCAGCCATCGTAACCAGTGATGGTCTTCGCCATTAATGTTCGTGGATAAAGTTTGGAACACTTGCAGTCGACCATGCACGGTGAGTAGGGGTTGATGGCGCCACACGATTCATGAAACATATTCTCAATAACAACATGAAGTCGGTCTATGTCAGTCAGGAATATCGGCACATATTATACCATCTTCGTGTGGTTCAATTCTTTCGACTTACCTAATAAGAATGTATGCATGCGGCAAGCCTCGTTTTTGTCATTTGATTGTATACATCAAGCATAGATCCCCAAAAGACGTGATTGCTTAACAATGTACGAAGGCCAGCAACGCATTTGCACGTCCTCTGGTGTTGTAGATGTCCATGGGCGGCGGTGATCACTTACCATCAGGTGAGCCTCCTGCCCGTTTGCCCCCTTATTTCCATAAAAAAAAATGTAGTTCATCGGTGACTGGGCTTTTTGTTTGAAGACACGTGTGGTAATTTCGTACCGATCACTTGATGTTTGTCAGTTGATTATTATCCCTTTAACCGTAGTGACGAACGTACGTAATAGCATATTTATGTATATGATGGACTACTCATGTACGTCACCGTTATTATGGTCAATCGATTAACATTAGCTGCATCTCTATAGGTACTCATTGCAACGTGTAAATCCATATACTCCTGCGAACGCAGTATAGCTTGGTTCAACCGAATGCAAGTTAAGCGCTCCTTTTTGATTTTGAAATTCCAGACAATAATAATCTGGATTTTCACGAATCATCAAAAAATATGCGTAATATTTCATCAAACTAAACTTTTTGGTATTTTCCTTACCTGAAATAACAACAACGAAATTAGTAACTTAGTAGTAAATCAGAAGTGGATCTACTTCTTTTAGAAACCGAAACTAAAAAACTACGCGTCATCATTATCATCCTATTAGCCGTTAGACATCCACTGCTGGATATAGGTTTCCCCCAAGGATCGCCACGACGAACGATAGACGATTCCAACCTTTACCACCTTGACTACCTTCCAATACGTGGTCGCCACTCGATAATCTTTAAGCCCTAATGGTCGGCTGAGTGGCACAACTATGTATGGTGAAATGAAAACTATGATATCGATACTCACTCTTCAATGGATTTTTAATTTTGATATTGAAGTGATAATTATCGTATCCTTGCCAGAACATGAGTAACGGTTCATATAAATGGTGAGTTTCATTAATTAGTTGCAGTTGCCCAGTATCGCGACGTGTTAGCACAATATCTCGTCTTTCCAACTTTTTAACAACTATCAGGATTGCAGCTGGTCCTGTGTCCGCCCTGATCGCACTTTGATATACGCTTCACAGTAGTGTACAGATGACAGTCATAGAAATGACAGTTATGTCAGTTTTCTTCGTTTTCTTTTCTAATGTAAACTGCTAAGGTTACAATGAAAGCGGTAATATACCTAGTCGTTAATTTTTTTTGTTTGTTTTAAATGTTTTAATGCTGTCGAACGGAATAAATAGTATCCTATATGCGTTTCCTGGCTCTAAGCTACCTCCTCACCAATTTTCAGCCATATCGGTAAAGCCGTTCTTGAGTTATAAATAGTGTAACTAACACAACTTTCTTTTATATATATAGATTCTTGCTGAACATGTAATGCAATCGGTGAGCGCAGAAACACTAATTATAAATCCCCAAGTAGCTCAGTCTTAGATGAGTATATACGACGATAATTGATAAAAGCAATTGTAATGCACTTCTTACTTATACGTACACAATTACCCACATTCAAGCCAAGGTTTTTTAATTAATCTCTATATACAAAATTTTTTAATTGGATTCGAAGACACAAGTTCTGCTCCGATTAAGCTCAAATTTTGACACGATATTCAACTGCTTCAAATATTAATAATAAATAATAATAAATATTCCGCGACATTTTACACAGCACCATCTAGTCCCAAACTAAGTAGAGCTTGTACTATGGGTACTAGACAATGGATATAATACTTATATACTTTTTTTTTGTAAACACATACTTATAATACATAGGAAACACCTAGACGAACACAAACGTTTCACATAAATATTTGTGTCCCATGGGAATCGAACCGTTGTGGGTTCGATTCCCATGGGACACTCGTGATCAGCAGTCCGGTTCTCGAACCACTAGACCACAGAGGTCGTCATCATATTGTTTTATCTTTCACTACAAAGCTACAGCGAAGTGTGGCAGAGTACCTACAACAAATCGATTTTACATTTATGTATATTTGCTAATACAACAGTTGCCAATTAAAGTAAAGTACTTCATATTTTTACTTTTCTAAGGACACGGAAATGAGATCTCTGTGTTGTGTAACAGGATTTTTTATATTTGGATCACTTTTCGGCTTCAGTTCATTAAGTAAATAAAACGTGTCTGTTAAACGTGTCAATTTTTTTCGTTGGCACTTATGTGGCTTCAATCGAGTGGGTTTCCGTCTAAAATATTGATTACTTCGGGTGATTGTGATAGCAATGTAATCGAATACACATAACATAGGCACAATTTTTTTTCAAAATAGTCAAACAGAAACGTTGTATAGTCGATCCCTCTGATTTCTTCTTGTCTAGCTTTCATAAGTAAGAATGCTATATAAAATATTAGTTGCGACATTTTCACTTCCTTTGACAACCCAATACCCATACAACATAGTTTTTTAATTAAGTGCAGTTCTCTTCAATATTAATTTAGTAATATGATAGAAACAGTGTCGTGCAATCTCAAAGGGGCTTCATACTTATGTTTATATTTGTTTTGTTACAGGATGATATTCTCCTCATATACGGCACCATTTAGCTGAGATTTAAAGGTATGTTTAAATTGCGACAGATTTATTGCAGCAGCCATTTGACTTTTGTGTATCTATTTGATGTGAAGTTTGTAAACGTAGGTGCTGGAGCCCAAAGCAGCATTTACTTTAATTGTACGTTCCATCCTGTCCTTTTTGTGCTGTAGGTTTTTGCAACACTACGTGTTTGGTTCAAATTGCATTCATCTGTTCTGTTGTGTTTGTTATGAAATTTAAATATGTTAAATGAAAAGTTACAAAATTTTATGGAAAGGCTTTGTAAATCATTGCTGAAAGACACCTTTTATGAGCACATAACTCATTAATCAGAATTGTTCAGGTTAATAATTTATTATAGCAGTTTCCGATAAAAATGCAGACAATGGCGATATTGGAGCCTGATGGTTATAACCATGGCTGTATCGCAACCAATGGCTCCCAATTTATTTCATACGCCCAAAAGTAATCCGTCGCGTCGACAATCTGGTACACTACAGATTTATTTCGTTAACGACATAATAACGAGTTATTTCGCTTTTGTGATTCAAGCACAATCACGTACAATGTTACATTCAGTTTTCAACTTTACGTGAAAGAAAATAAAGGGCGACGCGCGGGCGAACGGCGCGGCGCTAGCGGCGTAAGCGCTTGTTGCTGACTCGTTACTTTCGGTTACAATAGTAGAACCGTCATGTTTGCAATGAGTTATTACTCTCCCCTTATTTTTTACTATTTTATCTTAAAAGCCCTTTTCACCAGAATGTCAAAATTTTCTATTTGAATACGCCAAATACACTTTTTACACTTCACTTCAGTTCAAGGGGTACTTTCTAAAAATAAGGATTTTTTTTATCGGTATTAATTTCAGACTTCGACTGAACTGAAGCACCACTTGATTTGAAAACACATCAACTATTGGAACAACTGAGCCATCAATCACTCATGACGCTAATATTTTTAACATACAATAATTTAATTACCTTTTCGACTCCAAAACTAACCGATCCCGTAATCCCATTACTTCTACGCGTTTACTCTCAAAAGAGGAAACAGTTTAACGTTAAATCTCGCTTCGAGGCAGTAAAAAAGCGAATTTTTATATTAAACCGGCTCTCGTAGGCTGCATTCACGTGAGGAGGCCCTAGACGGCAAATTAAGTGACATTAGAGGCATAATGCCCGTGGAAGGGAGACGTGAAAGCGGAGTGCTGTTGTGCAACGGTACGCTAGTCCGTAGAGTGCGCCAACAGACGTTCACCACCTGGATGCCGATTAAGCGCTGGAAAATATTACAGGCGCTTTAAGCGCTGCATTGCAGCCCGGTTCAGCGACGCTTTGTTGGCGATTGTGCTTTTCAATACTTTAGAAACTTCTATGAGTTTCTTAGAGTACCTACCCAGTAAAATAACATTTATAATGAAAACTGTAGCTACTTGTAACTTCGTTGAATTTGCAGATTTATGCTGTGTATCCCCCTAGGAACCTAAGGGTGGCAGCCCAATGCCTTAGACTAATGAACATAAATAAGTGCTTCGATAAGTACGTCACATGCAATTTTTACCATTAAGTTCATGAGACTCCTAGAATGTCAAATGAATACCCGCCTTCCATCGTTTTCGGATCTTTAACGGAAATATTAGCTGATGATTCTGTAAAAGGAACTGTAGACTTAAGGACGTAGCTAATTAGAGCCAAACAACACCCGACCCCCACCGCGTCACGTCAATATCACATGAACCCCGTAGCATGACACCAGATGGTCTCACTCGTAAACCGTCCTTGCGCGCTGTCGATGGCGAGTAGACCACGTAGAAACAACCCGCTACTCGCATATTTGCTTTGCGTTGACCACGCACTGCCAACGCACGAGTACCGACTGGAAATCAGGGGGATCGCTCGAGGACGATGCGACATCGTCACTGTTACGCACCCATCCCTCATGTCATGCAATAAAAATAAACATTCTTTTATTTATAGCGTCAAATCAATCACTAACAGACTACATGACAATTCATGGAGCTTGCGATGTCCACTCGTTGATCACGCGAAGTTCACTGGTGAAGTGGTGACAACGTGGCGACCATCTATGGGTTAGTCAATAACCGGCGACCATCTATGGGTTAGTCAATAACCAATGGACGCCGAACGAAGAACGAGCGGTAGCTTATCAATGCTTGGAGTATTCCGAATAGGAAATGAAGAGAAAATTGATATTTGGATATCTTGGATATTTTAAGTATCAAAGAAAATTCTCGTAAATTCGTTATCAATTTCTACATATTGCTTTAACACGTAGAGACCATGCACAATGTAGGAATCTGGAAACTTATTGTGATTGTTCCAAGTACATAGTATATTGAAATATCAATTACACAATGTATTGCTGTCGGGTCGCATTTGGTTGTAATTTTGGCACATCATGCGTTCTTTACCCAATAATAAATACCAACAAATTGTTGGAAGATTGTGACAATTTTTTATTCAATTTGGAGACAATTGAAACCGACGCGTCGGTAACAGAATTTACTTTTTTTTTCATTTACAATTCTAACCGATCGCTTGGCAGCTGGGACGGTGACTTATTTCAACCGTTTTATGAATGGTTCCTCATTTAATTTTGCCCTTATTTCTTTTCATTTTCTCTAATACCTCTTCAGTAAAACCTTAGCGATGGCGCAGTAATTGATTGTCAGAATATGAAACGTTTAAAGATTGCCTCCTTATTTTGTTTGTGTCTTAAAATGGAGACTTGTGTTTCTGTTTTTAATTCAGGAAAAGTGCGTCCTTTTGCAGTTTTTTCCGCTCTTTGATATCATGTTTTCTTAATTTCATCGACCTATTTCATCACCGGAAGCAGCGCACGGTAGTCTTCACTCAGTAAAATCAAATATTTTATCTCAATTAGACCTATGTAATTGTCAACACTAGCTACACGGTTCCAAAAATTAGGCCTCACGGAGAAGATCCGGCGAATATTGTTCTTGTTTCTGTCTACTCGTTTACGTGTTTTAAAAACGTAAACCTTAATTACGGAGTGACTACTGCGAAAACGTTTCCAAGTAGGTATACTTCTCAATTTATTGCTTGTGTTTTCCCATTAAAACTACGAAAACCAAGAGATGTCAACTGAAGCTTAATATATTAATCAGTTATAAATACCAATTTGTCTGCAAGTTAAGTGCTTGACTTATTTAGTACTTCATTCATTAGCAACAAGAGTAATGTGGATAACTTGCGATATATTTAAGTCCAGACTGCAGTTTTTGGTGTCAGTCGGAAAACTGTCATGCGGTGAATGCGCAGTCACCAAGTTACAATGAGAAGATTCTGGGATACAATTCTCAAATAATTTAAAATCAACTTATTCCTTATACTTGCTCGAATATTAGACATTGAAATAGCAGCTGAAGAAGATCCGAAGCGTATTGAAGTAAAATCAATATACCGCGATACAATTCGTAATTAGAAGTTTATAACATTATTAGTGTCTAACCAAATTCTAATCATAATGATAGAGTTAAAAAAACACGAAATACTCTTACAATATAAGGCAATACGCAAATAATGAAATTACATATTTTCACTTATGCAGATATATAGCAATATTTTTTTAATTATTTTTTGCACTGGCGAAAAGATCTGGAAGTTCTGAATAATATATCCATGTGGCCTCCATGAACGTATTGTTCTCTACAAATAGCTTGTATTTAGCGTTGGCGCCGGCGACGCATTAATTACGCTATAAATAAATGCTTCAGATAAAAAAGTATCAAGTGAAGCGGTAATAGATTTCTCCGAGCGACGAGACTTTTATTATTATTGAATGGGTTGGTAATGTGTTGCAGTGCGACCAATTCGTCTGTCGCACTCGACTTTATCCGGGTTTTTTTTTCAATGCAGTGTCTAATTTAAATTAAAGTATATTGTTATTTCCGACTTTAAAATTAAAATCCCACCATTAATGTTGGTAGTTAGGTGGGGTCAGACCGCAACATCTCTCTTGTATACATTTAATTTCGGGGCTCATTAAATAGGTTTCATGATAAATTAATTAATTGAAAATGAATTAATATACTATATTTTTATATTATATATTTTTATTTTTATTTTTATTTATTCACTTTACAAACTTAAGTCTATTACATTGTACACTCGCCAAACGTGCAACCGTTTAACGGCGAGACGCGCTCTTAATAATTTTACATTACTTACGTACTATGTTACTTATTTGATGTATATAAATAAAATTAAAAAACAAAACTCAGGTGAATGGATAGGTTTCCCTACCCGAGTGTCATCCAGCAAAATCTTCTTAAATTTTTTCTTTAACAGACTAATCTTAATTTTTAGAATGTCTCTTAAAATATCAATGTTGTTAAATATTTTAGGTACCATAAATCTGTTTGACCTTTCTCCATAATTAAATTAATTTAATAAAAAATGTAGATTATATCTAAAACAATTTAATAAGATTTAGGCGCTTCCTCTCTCCTACATAACATTGTTGTGCCCGACAGGGTCCATAATTGTTTCTATTAACTATATATATATCACCTGTATGTACATTATGGATTGCAATAAAAAATTATGATTATGATTATGATAATAATTTGTTATTCTAGGTTTACTAGTTTGACTGTTTTTAAATTAAAACCTAATGAAGGTTTGGAATAAAAAATAAATATCCCCAATCATTGTCACGGTGTGTCTAATATTTCATTTCAATATTTGTGATTGCAAGATATGAAATTCTTGAAATTTCATCATACACATTGCGCATTTTACAAAAAAAAAACTGCACCTTTAGATTCTGAGATTTCTGGAAATGTACCCTAGGCATACTTCGTGTAATAAGTTTAACTTACATAGCAACTCCATAAGATTCATTTCCGTAAAAAAATAAAAGTCGCTAAATCTAATTTGCAACAGCAAAAACTACGTATGAACCTATCTACGGTAGAAACGCAATTACGGCACATAATCATATTGAGCCGATATATGTGGAAGGCTGAGGTGCACTGTCTAGACGTCAGAAGACATGTTATTAAGGAAACCACTATAAAACAAATGCCTTACGAAAGAAGGGACTCGCTCCTTCTAAATTGGAATGGAATGATTTTGTTAGAAATGAGACGAAGGCGAATAGGTTACTAGTAGGGGAGACAGGTAAAACTTGGGATGACTCTTATAAACGGATTTATATATTACGCCAGAAGTCTATTAAGGTACTACAGAAAAACTTTATTTGAAGAATCTGTTTTGTACAGTTAGAATTATAAATAAACAGTTATTCCTTTCATTCGTCTTTTTAATCTGCTTAAATAATAACAAATAGTAACAATAGGGTTAAGATTACTACGGCGTTTTGAAAACAATCGCTGCGTTCTGTCAGGCTTTAATACTTTACTAAGCATTTACGGTTAAATAATCTTCCTTCTTGTGTAGATAATGCCTTGTATAAGACTCCACTTACCATGCCGCCCGAGGTCTGTGAGAAGAGGATTTTATGGTTAGTTTTAAGTTCCATTTAATTATTGGCAAGCCTATCCAAAACACCAAGCGGCTAAAAACCAGATAGTCAAGATAAACTGAATAAATCGATTTAGTGGAATTTGACGAATACCTTGAGCTAAATCGAAAGTCATAATTATCCTATAGTTGATAACTGACTGCAATAATTATGAATTCGCTCGTTTATGGTTGTTACGTTAAATAATCCGGGAACCGGTTCATATTAACAGTTTTTCATTTTATTACCTATCTGAAATAACTGTTTACGCATCATTTATTTTAGACCAATTACAATTACTGTTTAATTAATTATTGGTCGCGCGGAAGTTATTCGCAACATTAATGGTATCTCACACATTTTCGCGTGCTTGCCGCGATATTATCTGCGTTCTTGTGTGGAAAGCCTAACTTCGAAATGACCAAAATCACTCTCAACTGTTATGACATTCTAAAATAAGTTTTTAAAGTTTCCTTTGTGATTCATACGTTTCATATCAAACTGCATTATTCTCATATTGATATAATATACATACAACTTTAAAACATTGAAAACTAAAACAAATTATTTTCATTTAAAAGACTAGCAATGGAATTTCTTGCCGGCTCTTCTTCATACGACCTAAGTGTTGGAACCGTGCAACTAGTTTTGACAAAAGTGTATGTTATTGAACAAAATATAATTCCTTGCTACCCACTTACTCGACGACTCGGCTAATTCCCATCCAGTCTCAAGGAGGTCCATCATATCAGTTTAATAGGATTACATAATAGCAATTTTCCTGTATAAAAGAGTTGCGTCCAGTGGCGGAGATGTAACAATAGTGTAATCTGGTACGTAGACTCCCGCTTCAGAGGCACTATTGTTAAAAAATATTTTGTGCAGCTTCATAAGAAAATGGGAAATGAGACAGTCAGGAAATGAGGTAACGATAAAATTAGCTTTACAGTAATATACTATGTCATATCACATTTTCTGTGAGATATTATAGGACTCTCAAATTCTACTAAGCTTGCTTGAATATTGTTGTTTTTTAATCAGGTGGTTCGATGTTTAACCAATAAACGTTGAAATGCAAACGCAATGAAAGTTCGTTTGACAGAAACGATTCTTTGAGTCAATTTTGCAGAGTTTACTCGTGCGCTTTTATTATTTCAGACACACTGCACACAGCAGTCATTTTAATTAACTTACATAAACACCTGTAGTATCTGCTGTCGGCACAAACGGAGTAGTATCAATAGACTGTATGTGTTTGACAATGAGCGTCCCTCCGTGAATGTTATTAATGTCATCCGCAGATCTGTCGGCCTGCACGGCGGGTGGTCCTAAACGATCTACGTCTATGTATATCATTAAAAGTGCCAGCTATGATATTACACGGTATTTTATGGATATCAACTTGTTTGTTTTTTGTTTGTGTGGATCGGGGAGTGAACATAAAAGGGTGCAGGTGCCTAATTGTCGTGCAAGTAGTGAATCAAGGGGTTGGGGTGGTTTAATGTAGTGCGCTTATACGAATGAATGGTTGGTTACTTATCAGGTTGTTTTTGTAGCTAAGTTGATTTAACTTTTTTTACTACTAGTTAACCTACATAAAATAAATTAAAATATTAACTTTAAAATTTGACAGTTAATAGTTATGGCAATGCAGTACTGCCAGTCTTATTGTACGGTTTTTTTTGTACATAAAAATGTATGCATTATGCGAAATGAAACTCAGATTCCGGAACCACGTTAAATTGCCAATAAAATCTAGAAAGTTCAGAGAATATGTTAGTATCGGGTACTTTGTGACTAAAACGCTTTCAAACATTGTTAGCAGGTTGTATAAAATCAGTTACAATAGTTTACTAACGCTATGAAACACAACGTCCACAATATTCTGTATAGGAGTAACTTCAAAATACATCGACATATTTATGTCGATCTAGTGAAGGAAAAAAAATGGGGATCAAGCTCCATGGTCAATTAATAATAATAAAATGTTTATTGTAACTTTTTTAAATACTCTAGGACACATCAATGCCGTATCATAGATAGTTGTCGTTTTAATGTTTCATAACAAATGCAAATATGACAAGGGATTTGTTCGACAATGACTAAATAAATGCGTTTCAGACACGTGTATCACAATTACTTGCTCGGGTGCCCCTCACCCCTTTTCTGGAGCAGACAACAGTCTGATACGCGGGGAAGAATCTGTTTATGATATCTGTTACTGATATAGATAATGCGATATAAAGTATAAAGTTGCAAAAAGTCTTTATTTTGGTGATTTGTTGTATTTATGATCTATTAATTAAAATAAAATATACGGAAATGTCAAATAATTTGTGGAGTAAAAGTTGCACCTTTAATAGTGATTTATAAAAAATTATTCATTTGATCATCAGCAAAACTAATTATTGGACAAAACCTAAATTTTGCGGTAAGAACGGTGGTCGGCCATCTTCCTACGCGTCACACTTGTTATAATGTATTTACCCTGCCTTCTATAATAGGTAGGTATATGATAAGGAAAATTTCAATTCAATAGATGTCCTTAAATATTATTCCCGTTAGGTTGACAGCAGCAAACATGCTAATGAATCATTAGCTTCGTAATAATAATAATAATTTGGAAATATTATTTGATACTCTAAAATTTAAATGAAACAGTGCACAAATAACTTGAAATTTTGATAAAAATATCTTATGTGGCATCCACATCGTTTCCCACTCAGTCGAAACAATTAAATTGACTGCTGCATAATACATTACGGGGCTATTACACAAATTGACGAATCTTTTATTCATCAATCCAATCATCCATACCGCCTCAGGGCTGTTCGCGGGCGTCGGAGACTATCGAAATAAGAAATCTGCGGCTGTTTCCTCTCCTTTTCTTCCTCACACGGATCCCAATCACCCATTCCACTCTAGCGTAGGTTTGAGTACGACGGATGATGTTAAATTTTCAATTAGACCACAATTGGCTTAGTTAACCACTGTTCTCATTTTATTTGGGACGTTTTTGAAAGCTAAATAATGATGTTTTGTGTTTTTGTCATAATATTGTTTTTGCACATTGTTAAATGTATTAATGATGTGCTTGATATTCTGAATGATTTGCTAATTTATAATTGAATGAATTTGTAAAATTATTCAATTCCGTTATTTTCCAATCTTTACTCAGTAGGTACCAAATGTATAAATTTATCATTTATCTGCTGGTAGGCTTTGAGTTGTTTTATTTATCAATGAACGGCAAACCTCTCTTTTCACATTAATTAGAATTACTTATTGTTGTTCCTCCAACTTTACTTTTTAGCCAAACCGATTATATAATCACATATTACATAGTAATTATAAGAAAGAAAGAAATAAAGGTTTTAACTACAAGTCGATTTCGCTAACACAGCGTGTTATCAACACGATTTATGTTACTATTGTACTATAAGCTTAGAAATAGTAACATCCATAATTTTACCATTAAGTTCTCTGTCAGATAGCACAAATAATTAGCAATTAGCAATTTGATGAAATTTAAGTGTAACAGGATTTACTATTGTTATCTGAATCAGACGTCCAAAATGTCTCCTATTTCCAATACATATCGGACCGCAGGGAGACTGCCTGACCGCTTGTCCCACGATGCGGCTCGTCCATCGAACATGTCCATTTCACTGACATGCCGATAAAAACTGAATCAACTTTGTGGTCGCAAAAAATGTATTGTACACTGTACTGTCGGATAACCTGGCCTTTGATGGATCGCGGTTTTATCGTAGTTCGATAGTTTTCACTAAATTGGAATTGTTAACGGGCTGTTTTTTGACGAAAACGAAGAATCGCGTGCTTAGACCCGCAAACGTTACAGAATCGTTTTTTTATTTAGGTATTTACCGAGAAAAATAAATATTATAGATAAACGAAATATCGATGTACGAAATATTTTTTGCCAAATTAATGTTACATAAGTTTAGTCTAAAGTTTGAATATTTCTCTGTTTACCATAATAAATAACCACAAATCTATATTAACGTAATTGACGTTGAGATTCAAATTAGAGACGTTCCGTCTGAAAAACCCCTTTCGCCGTCGGAGACAGCTGCATTTTCCCGGGCCGACATCGTCCCGCCGCGAATAGTCATTGTATGCAAAACGTCGCGGCCAGACGCCACTATTGTTCACACGAGATTAAGGCGGGGGCACGTCCATTATGCAAGAAACCTGAGAAACGGGCCACCTTATTTTACGGGAGATTGCGAACCAGCTAGTGTCTCTGGGATGTCTCTGGACTTTGAATTTCAGAGAGGCTTTTGAAAACACAATATTTATCGGAATAAAGTAGACAAACGGACAAATGGGGCTTTAGTTTTTGAGATTGGGAAGCTGGGTTATTATACTACTTTACATGTCACAAGAACACATCAAGATAGTCGATAAAACTTTCATGAGACTAAACACATGTAATTATTACGCCCAATTTAAAGTAGTAATCCCGAACCCTCCTTAATTTTACATAGGGTAAATACTCGTATAGATGTATGGGGTAACTTAAAAAAAATATCACGCACATACGCTTCTTCGACGACTTGCCTTAATAAGTAAACACTTGTCCCATCAAAGCCCCTCGGTCCCAAATTTCCCTACCCAATCTTGGGTACTCCACCGACGTACCTGAGACGTTTCAGACAGTTAATCAGGCCTGTAATCGGAAAAACAATGCTATTGAGTGGAGGTATCGCCCCCGGCCTAGCTTTTGTCGCGCGGGACAACGGGACAAACCAATCTGTTTCGCAAATTACCTACGAATCTTGCGCCGACGTGCTTTTTGCATGAGTAGAGAAGGAACGAGGAACGTTTGTTTGATTGAGTGGGACATTAAAAACTGAGGGTATAAAAGTAATGTCAGGTGCTCCTCTTTTGTATACTGTTTTTTTTGTTGTGAATTCTAAGCATTGTTTTATTTGTAATCTTGTTGGAGACAGAATGATGGCAGTCTATAAAAACGGATGAAAAATGTTTTTGTTCAGTTAATTGTGTTTTAAGATCGCCTTAAATAAATTTAATGAACCTTTCATTAAATTTTTTCTTTCAGATTTTTAAATGATTCTACTCCCTCGTTTTATAGGGTTGTTTATTGTATGCTTTACCTTTAGGCGATTTATAACGAAATTGCTTAATAAGATGACACGTTTTATCCCACTCTCACCCCTGTTTCCGTTGCTACTAGAACCTTATTCAATTCCCTTGTGACAATTTATCCTTCATTTTATAAGACATTTCGCACGAATAGTTCTCTATCGAATTTAGCTGTACCTCCGTAGTAACACGTGACTTTCCTCATCATTTGGATAATACCACCAGTTGAATAAGAACTTTCTATCTCAATGAATACAGCCGAAAATCCTTTTGACAAGAGGACGTCGTACTTGGATTTATTGCGATACCGGTCAATTTCGTGGAAGTGTAAGCAATGTAAGTAAATTGGTTAAGTTAGACGCTGAGGACAGTTGGCAAAACTTTAATATCTTCGGTTAAATACCAAAACAATTAGTTACTCCAATATGAAATGTCCGGATTCTTAGTTGCTATGTTATCAGGCACATTTCTGTGACAGCAATATGTGTATCAGTTCCTTTGTTTCTTCAAATGTTTTATTTTCTGATACACCTTTAATTTGATCTCATTCTCATATTAGCACGCAATTTAAAAGAATGCCAAATGCTAAAAGAAATATATCGAATGACGAAAACTTGTTATTCTCGAAATTAACACTTACAAGGGCCAAATTAAGATCAAAAGTAATTGTATAGTCTCGAAGACAAAATACCCTCGCAAACGCAATTTATCACTTGACTAATTTAAAGTTGTTTTGTCTAAATGTCGAAAAAACAAACAAAAATATTTAAAAACTCGAACCGCAAACCGACTCCAGAATGCCAAGATTCTGCCAAATATTCGGGTTGTTGGGAAAATGCTGAATATTTACGAAAATAGAATTTATTATATCGATACCGGTGTGCCGGTGGCCGGTGGCCGAAGATGCGTGCCGCAAAACTTTCGGTCGGGCGACCGCGACGTATCCGCTGCAGACGGTAGCGGCCCGCTGCGGTCGACTGCGCTCCCCGCAACACGAAATTTGCGTCATACTGCCTGCCGTCATACAGCCAGTCAGCTTTATGCATGAATGTGCTCGCAGACGCTGCCCTCGCCAAGTAACTGCATTTTCGCGGATAGCGGTATTTTCAACGATTTGATCGGATGTCGATTCTGTTTAGTTTTGCTAGCTGTCCTCAACAGCGCGTTTAAACTTCGTAGTTTTTCTTTCACTTTCTACATTTTTAAGCTACCTTAAGGTTCATTCATATTCTCAAGAATTACTTACACGCTTCAATCTTGATCGTATCTACAGAAAACTAATTCACCATTTGTACAAGTGTCAGTAGGCACAAATATTTTACATTATTATGTCTCTAGGAAGAAGATTTTATTACAGCCTAACTGTGTTTGAGTTAGGAAATTACCTTACGTATGCAAGTATCGTAGACAAAATACTATTCTCATTATGTGGTGCTATCGGTAATGTTGTTACTCCTCCGGGCTGATTCACTTTACGTGACACGCATCTATTTAAAATAGGCATATTGGTATAGGGAACACACCGAACTAAATAGTTTACTATGCCATGTATTTATTAAAGACTTCTTATATTATGTAGATGTTGACTCTCAGACTTTTAAGACGGGGGCAAATTTGGATATACTTTTTTTAATAATTATTATGCCAATATGTATATCTTATATTGTGAGTGTTTATGTTCCGTATCTTCTAGCAAACAGTGCTAAATACACTGTTAAAGAGCAATTTGTCAAAAGCACTTAAACGTTACTTAGTATTATTGTATTTGTCATGCATTGTTGCATTCTCGGGAGATTACAATAAGAAAACACCGTTTTGTGAAGTTTTACTGCAAAACTAGAAAGTGTGACTCAAATAGCTCGTTATTGTAGATCTTGTAGGGTCCAGTTTTGGATGTACGAGTTTCCCTCTGTGGCTTGCAATGCCGACTACATTGCCAAACCACTCCACGACAAAGTTGTATCTGCAGATACGGTATTAAGCAATCAAAGCTGTGAAACGTGATCTCGTTTGAGTGTCTGTGGACAGACAGGTGCTCCGGGACGTCGGTCTGGTTGTGGCTGACCAGTGTTTTTATAACAAAGTAACCAACAAAAACTGGTCACGTTCGCCTCGGCGGGATGTTCTCTTGGTCTTATCTGTAAATATAACGACATTTGTCGGAACTTCAGAACAGCACAATACGATATTTAGATCATAATCATTTTTAACACCTTTTCTTCCTCTTTACCTGACAAGCCCCCAAATACTCGAGCACTTTAAAAGTTTCGTTATCTGATGTGGAGTTAAAACAAAATGTCTTACGTCCGGTCATTAACCTGTCACCAGAAAATACCGCAGTAATCTTCTGAGCTCCGAAGGCTATTTATTGCCTCTTGTAAAAAGACACACCAAAACTCCATATGTTCAGAAATTTTGAATTTTCTTTCACACAATAAGTACTTAAAAGTATGTAATGGTGTTTGACTACTTCAACTAAAGAATGTCATACATAGTTGTAAATAAATAGGATAATTATAATTTTCCGAATTTTCTCTATGTGCAAAAAGTGCAACATTTAATAACTCCGGTTAAGGAGGTTCAATTAATTAATGCAAAAAGTTTTGGTTCACCGATATCCTAAATCTTTTAAAAATCGAATCTCTAATTTAGATGCGAGTCACAAAGCTCGCGGGCGCGACAGAGGACGGACGTAGGTAATGTTAGTGGGGGCTAATTCGTCAAAGGGCGCTCGCATCGCTTTGTCCCGGCTTATGGTAATCAACGTAGGCGTTGTGGCCGTCGCTGCGCCGTTTTCTGCATTTAATGATCGGATTTATTAACTAGCTACGTTATGTGATCTATTTTAAGTAAAGATTTTGGTTAATTAAAAAGTGTATATCTATGTATGTATGGTGATTGTTACACCGCTATGAGCAGAACTACTAAATTAAAGATGAAAGGGTTTATATTAACAGGTTCTAGGATTAATTACTACGTAAGCGAAGTAATTAAATTACTTAAGTAACACGACTTAAGCTGGAATATGAAAGAGTTAAGTAATTAATTGATCATGGTCTGTCTATCAACATGTATCCTCTGAAGCATCCGAAACTTCGGTATTAAATTATGTCAATATACCGCGATATAATCCGTAAAAGCAGTTTTATTTAAATGATCATTATTCATTTGAACATTCAAATGGAGATTTACGTTTTGCTTTGTTGCCGTATGGATTGTTTCAGGCTTTTTGTTTTTATTTCAATAATTCTATAGAGTCATAAAATGTACCTGAGTTTACAGGCACATTCTATGACAGATATCGTGTGACAGTGCCAATAGTGATGCTCTCACGACGTTTATCGGCGTCCCCCTTGCGATATGCATCGCCAATCAAATGATTGTTCCCATTCTAGTCAACAACTAGGTACTTAGATGAAAAAGGCGAACTCTGATTTATACATACGTTGCTACTAGTTGGTACTTCCCTAAGTAGTGATTTGCATGTTTCATCATATTATAGCTAAATAAATTAATCCTGACACTGGGCCATCTAGTTCCGAGCTAAGAATAGAGGTTCGTGTTGCGGATACTGGCTGGTTGGTATACTAAATAGATATTGCACATAGAAAGATCCATGACTGATATAATGTCCAAGTCTTTCAATATAACACGTGCCACTACCCGAATTCTTATCCGATACTTTTATGGTTATGGCAGACAGACTGTCTTTAAATTGCTCCGCTAATCGGCTCTTCTAAATAATTAGTACAGGTGTAAAACTAGGAGGAAAGGTACCTTAGGTCCGTTCATTCAGTTAGTTCTGAGAGCACGTATTTAGCAAATGATCTAAGGAGACAAGTATTCAGCGCGGCTCATTCACTTCAACAAATAAGCCATATTGACGCCAAGTATTTCATCTCTCGAAATGACATGACGATTGGTTTTACTGTTAATAGAAAATATCAGACCTTATAACTATGATCGCTGTAACTTCGTTTGTTCCCTTGGACAAACAAGACTGGCCGATGTACTTTGGCCGATGTTCTTATCTTACTAAACACGCTTTAGTTCTACACTTAAATGGGTTGACTGTCTAAGTGCTAAGGATGAGGCACGTGGATGTATATGATAATATTATGGTGTGGTGTCACTATGTTTATGACCGACTAGACTTTCATGGTCTGTTTTCATTTCATATATGGCAACCATAGTCAAGACAAGGTCATCAGTGACATTCAAAGTTACAGGAATTGCGACGGGGTCTGGTACCTAAAACATGTTTATAGATGAACTGACTGTCTGAATGTTTTGTTTTGTTTGCCGTATGAAATCTATAAAACACCTCACCAATTGTCATGTCATTTGTTACGCTCACACACAAGCCAAGTTAACACCCGGCCTGTACTCAGCCTGGAACTCAACGTCAAAGAAGGTGCGAGGTGCGACAAATCGCAACTCCCCACATTGTCGTATCCAAAGAGTTGCAGGTTTAGGTAGAGCGTGGTATCATCGGCGAGTCAAAGGGCGCCGACAAAGCGTCGCCGCGGTGCGGTGCGGGCGGCATTAGCGGCCCGTTTGATACTCCCACCCTCGCGCAGGGTTGACAACGAGCCGCGACCTACGACAAACCGGTCGCACGATACCGACCATCTAAGTTTAATTGCTTTTTAAATGATGTGATGGATTAATTTTGTTGAACGGGTTTCCTTTACGTTGTACGGAGAGACCAATAAAGATGTACCTACTTGCGCTGTTTGAGCACTTGCGCTACAAAGTAAATTAACAATTTTATTATACTGTGTAGCTACAATAATTAATCTTTTGTAATAATTATGTGAAGTGATAAAGCTGCCGCTATCTTTATTCTTTTGATGAATTTGTCCAAAAGTTAACAGGTTTTATGAAACTATCATCAACTTATATTCTGACTGAAATCTAGGATTATTAATTCAATTTGTGCAGCATAGATTTTTCTAAAAACGATGGATGGTAGCCCTATCTCGCCTCCCACAGCCCCGGCTCAAAGTGAGTGTGTTACTCTTTAACCTGCGCGATTCGCGACCGGCTAAACTTACCACTCCGCTAAATAAAGTTAAAAGGCTCCTCAAGCTTTGTCTCGGCCCGCCTTTGATGTACGGCGAGAACATCCCCCACCCTCCACACCTCCCAACTTCACTCGCAAACAGTTTACCGCAAGCTGGAACTATTGCCCTTAATGCCTTTTCCGATTGGGTATACGGTGTACCCCTCTCGATTGATTAGTGTGTTGTTTAGTGCCAAAGGAATTTCTCAGGACGCAGCCCGATCAAAGTGGTCGAGCCCCTTTGATGAGCGAACGCTAATACGATGAATCAGTACCCTTATCATTTTGATCTCTTGTTACCGCTGGTTACTATTATTGACGTATTGGGATTGGTACTTTGGGACTGGATTATGGGGATCTTTTGTAAAGTTTTTTGGTAATGGTGTTTGCTATGGTAACGGACTCCAGATGAAGTTAGTATGTTATGAAGATGGAGCTTAATAATAACAATGTCAATTATCCGTGTCTTAAAATCAAATTTATAGTTTGTTTTCATTTTGTAGTTCGTTGGGTGTATTAGGGAACCTCCTTCTTTTTTAGCTGGTTAAATATATATTTTATTAATTAATTCATTAATAAAGCTCATATATATATATATGTCTAAGTGTTAAAATAGTTCCATTCGTCCTGCACATCTCCTGCCAATAAATTAACCGTAATTACTTACTAAGCAAGAACAGTGGCCGATCAGAGAAACAAATATTTATGATAAAAATATATAATAATCCTTACGAATATAAGCGCCGTGGACTTGAAAGAACATTCAAAGGAAAGTAATTTGTTTGGGCGTAAGTAATTTTATACAAGTCGCATTAATACGTAAGCCACGCGCCAAGAAAGCAAAGCCTCTTCAAAGAATTTATTTAGACTTTAGTCTGTAATCAGTGATTCTTTTATCTGTGACTGTTTCACTTAAATACCTATAATTAACTTTTTACATTTTCTCTCTATCTCTCTTTTTTAATGTAATCCGCGAATGGCGGCCCAAAATGAAAGGACTACTGAGCCTTTGATCTTGCTGACTTGTAAAACCAATCATACAGTCGTATTTTCTCTTTTAACTTTACTTCATAGAGAATTTGTCTGTGTTTGTTTCATTTTGTTCCGAAGCTTCCCCACCCAGCGGCTCTGTTGATGGGAAGTGGTTAACGTCGCCTAAGGAATAAATCCAAACACTTGTTTTTTTTTAATTTATAGACTAATACGTGGTATATAGGATTACTGACCACAGAGACCGTTAATATGTATGACTGAAATTGCTATAGAACCTACTTTCTCGAACAAACTCTAACTCTTCTACAAATTTGTTGTGATGTTATTATGTTAAAGTTTTTGCATTGTACACCCTAGACCTATTGTGTATAAGGATAGTGTTATTAAAGTATTGTCTAATTGAGACAATTTATATCTCGTCAGGGGTGTCTCTAAGTCCGGAAAACAATAATCTGAACAAACTGGGACCAAAGTTATTTTCACGATATGTTTGTATTAAATTGTTGGTCATAAATTTTCCATTTCCTTTCAGGACTCAAAATTGAATACATTAAAATCTAATTGGATAATACTTTCACTATAAATAAATTGAAAGCCCCGAGAACAGAGCCAGGTACAAATAGAATGTTACTAAATACGTTTTAGTAATACGGCTCGGACTTTGCGAAAATTCAATTAGTGTAATAACAACGCACAGTTCCATTATGCCAATCAAAGGGAAACGAAAAGTTTGCGCACATCAAAGAGTCGCTTAGTGCGTGCTCTCGGCTAATGACGCTTTGGTGGCGGGCCTTTATCGATATCGATAGTCGATTAATCGCTTCAGTTAATGAAGTTATAGGGATGTTTCGGCGGTATCGATGCAAGATCAGTCGCGAACGTGAAAAGCGATATTATCAAAGCAGTAAAATTATTATCTTGTAAATACATTTAGACATCAATTTAAATGTACACACTAATAAACTTGTATAAATGTGCTACTTTTTGGTTTATGGACGTGTAAATTTCAATATGTGGGAACGTGTTTTATTTTTATTGTTGTTAAATGTCGTCGAAAGCTCTTGGCAGAGATACGTTTCATAAAATAATAAAAATTCGTGCGATAATTTCGAAAGAAGATAATTAGGGATGACACACTGACAGTGACCGGTGACACTATGCGCGTATTCATCTAATCTCATATAATCGGAGGCCCATGTCAGCAATAGGGGTAACATACTAAAAATATAATATATGCGTTATTAACAATGATTCGAGACTCGAGCGACACTTAAATTACAATACCATACAAGATTTTGACATCAATTTTGCCGTCTGTCTGATCTTCGCGAAATCAAATATCAGAGCTATACTCAGAGAAACGTCTTTGATATCTATCCATTCATTTCATCTGTAAATCGAGTTGGAATTCTCAAATTAATTCGCCTTCAAAAGGTGAATATCTTAACGCTGCTTTACACCTACTGACGCGCTTTGTCTACACTCACTTACAATCTACCTACTTTGGTAAGCTAAGCATGCACTTTGATTGAAAATCATCTTTTGTTTGGTGCTTAAAATTAATAATTAAGTATAAATATTTAATTTGTTATTGTTTCAGATAATATACAACACAGCTAGACACCAAGACACGGTCATGCAGCGGCATTAAGCTGCTATACAGGTATGACTTTTCTATGAATATATCATATTTAATAATTAGTGTGAACACGCTCTCCGTAAAAACTAAAAAAGTATATTATTGTGAAAAATTAGATTAAGTTTGCCGCGTTTATAATATCAGGCGACGAGTAACGTCATCTAGTGACACTTTTTGGCGTAACTACGTGCGAAGGAGTTCTTCAAGCACATTTAGACATAGTTTAACGTGTGTTGTTAAGAGATGGCGTTGTGTTATAGCGTCTACAGCTGTCAGTCATGGCTGGTTGTCAAACAAATGTCAAACTCGCTGTTGTATACAAAACCGATTCAAGCTAATTTATTATTTATTTAAAGAAAGTTTTTATTGATGTGTTCAGTTATCTTTAGGAGCACCCATCAGAAATATCGTGGTAAATAAAAATATTCGTTTTCATGTAAGTTTTCTCTCATCAATGTTCTATAAATACGGTCCTTCCGGGTTTCAGCGTGGTATTTCGGCATAAATAGCATTTATTGCCGTCGATACCGTCTGTGATGATCCGTTATTAGATAAAACTGAAGGTCTCCTGTTGTTTCCAATAGTTTATTGATGATTTTACACGTTATGATTGTTACCACGACGTTACTTTTACGAGCTGTGTCTTTGTTTACAACTTGTTTCCTGTGTTTATGCTCGTCATGTTCAATGAAAATTGGTTGAATTTGGTACAATGTGACGCTTTGTAACACGGGAGCATTATGACCTACAAAAAAAAAAATTGGTTCTGTTAGTTTTAATTTTTAAAATAGCCTTTTTATAATAAAAATGAACAACCTATCTTACTCTTATTAAATCACACAGGTTGAAAAAGTCAAGCAAAAATACAGGTATACACTTTTCATAAAGTTCTGTACAACCAATCTTCAACGTCTTTTCTATAGGCAGTTATTGATTTCATATTTATAATAAACCCTATCACAAGCACAACCACTATTCAAAATGTGGGAGCATGAGATTAGTCCGTACCTCATTGTGCTCTCAGCCTCCGTCTATGGATCTTTCACTCGTACCAGTGCGGTAGCGTTGTGCAGTCGTATATTCTTATAAACAAGTTTTTTACATCAAAAATTATTAATATCAAGTTTAATATTCACTAATAATTCTATTAGTTGGTGTAGCACAAAAGTGTGTTGTTTGTTTAGGTACAATGAACATGGTAAGGTCTTTTATATTTTTTTTTGTGACCCTATTATATTTTTCTTCTTTATAACTTGCTTATTGAACCATGAAGTTATGATTTAATATCTTTTGACATGCTCTTATTATGATCTCTACCATTTTTATATACACATTATACAAAAAATTGTATAGAAATTAATAGTTTTAATTTTCTGTGGCCTATATTGTGCAATACTTTTTTTTGTGTTGATAAGTTATGAAATTTGATATTTTGTTCCTCTTGTTAAATGGATTACCACTTATTGGTGAAGCTTACACAATAAGCTTCCATAGCATGTTACGCTCAGCCATGGTGTTTCCTTTCCAAGACCGATCGATGATGGAGACTCTTGACTTTGGCATGCGGTCTCATTTTTTGTGTGCTATCCCTTTCTAACTTATACAAATCAAATACACTAGATATGATCCTTATTGTTTGCTATATTGATTTTTTACTGGGCTTGGTGCGCAGTTCTTCTTGCAATACAAAAATTTTGTTGTATTAGCGGGACGCTTGGGTATATTCATACAGTTTTTTGTCAATAATTGATGCTATTATTGGCTTATCCTGTAACATTACAGTATTAATGGTGTTTTTGTGGAAGTTTTTTAAAGCCTATTTAATTAAAATGGGTGTTAAACGGCTTGGCAAGGCATATCCCTTTAGAAAATATTTGCCTCAGGTAAATATAATAAAGCATAGCAAAGCTGTACTAAAGTTGGTTGAGATTATAATAGTATTTTTAATTTAGAATAATTTAAAAAACAATAACCTTTAGTTTGTATTAACAAGTATAATTATAAGGGGAATTGTTAATAACTATTTTTATGGTAGTTTAATATGGGTTTATTAACTATATGATGTGTTTTTGTGTGCAGGTGGTGTCTCGCCATGCAGCGCGCGGGTGGGAGAAGGGCCTGTGCGCCATGAGCCACACTCCTATAGGCGGCCACCCGCAAGGTAATGTTTGTTTTTTGTATTTGATAAAGTTGAGATGTGGTATTAAGCTGAGTGAACCAACATTTTGTACTTGGAGGTGATTCTCGATAATGAGAGTATTATTCTGTCTTTACTACAAATACTTTCATTCACATTCTTATTTTTATACAACACGTAATATAATATGTATAAAATGTAAGTATATACAGGTTTTTTAACACTGACACTATCTTAACACTATCTTAACACTACTTACAGAAGTTTTATTTAGATAGGACGTTTTGTCACTTGCAATATTTTATTGATGGTGTACAGGTTGGGAGCACAAGCTTGCTGAAAGGTCGTCGCTGCCGCCGGCATCTGGGGAGGAGAAGAGCAAATCTCAGTCCAAATATGTGTTCGCACAACCACATATGTCCAAGTAAGTCACACATACACTAAGGTGAGTTTCTTAAGTTTATTACGTAAGCTGTAAGGATTATATATTATGTGACGTATTTAATAAATAAATAGAAAGTGATCACCTGACCGCGATTACCACAACTGAATCTGAACTTGAATTACATATCAAACAGGGATGTATGTTCTGAAATAGGTTTTGTATTTTTTTTAACTTTTCTGGTGCACATTTTGCCAAGATATTTATGCGGTTTCGGTAATAGGGTTAGCATGGCGTGGCGCGAGCAGACGGAAGGCTCGTCGGGAAGTTCGGCGCGCTCGCCCGCCTCGCCGCCTTACATGCGCTGGGCACGCAGCCTGCACGAGCTGCTCGAGGTACATCTTTATTTTAAATAGTGCTTTAAATCTTTAACCGCCTAATTCGGATTATACGACAAATATTCTTGTATTTGTTGTGAGATAGTACGCGTAAAGCTGATACGAAGATTTATTTTTATTTTATTTTTATTTTATTAGAGACAACAAACAGCAGTATACAATACAATAATCACAAGACTTAGTCAATAGGAGTAGCATATACACTACTAACGACGTTATCCATAGGTGATAGGTGTTAGTCGAGTAAATCCGACTTGGGTGGATAAAGGGTTATATGATCGCATACTGGTTTGAGGTAAAATTGATATGTAGGGCTTTATGGCGATAGCAAGACGTACGTTTCACAATTTAAATTATATTGCTTTGGTTGAACTATAATTTAATGTGATCGCATTTCGTGAACTGTTTTTAGAGAAATAAATTATCTTTGATCGCAATTCATTAACCTGCAATGATCTGTAACACTACGTGATAGCTACAAGTGTGTGATGACCGTTAGGACGCGGAGGGCGTGCGGCTGTTCCGCAAGTACGTCAGCGGCGCGGGCGGGCTGCACGTCGACCGCCTCAACTTCTACTTCGCCGTGCAGGGCCTGCGCCAGGAGTGCGACGCCTCCAAGATCCGCCAGGTCGTCTCCGCTATATACAAGTGAGTTCATCTTCATCATATAAACCGTTAGACGTCCACTGCTAGACATACGTCTCCCCCAAGTATCGCCACAACGACCGGTCCTGCGCCGACTGCACTCAGCGGATTCCAGAACCTCCCAGTGAGTTATTTATTTTATTTTTTTGAGGATAACATAATAACATAATGATCTCGGGAAAATTGAAGAGGTCAACTGTTGCTCACAGCCGGATTTATGGATGACCTTTTATTGTGTCACTTACAAGGTTCAGCTATAAAAGAATAAACATTCAAATAAGATTGAATTTTAAAGGCCACCTATAAAGTGACAAGATACGAACAAGTGACAAATAGTGAGCACACTCAATAATGGTCTTTTCATAGTTGCACTTTAGACGAAATATAGGTTATATTTGAATGTTCATCCTTTTGCGATAGTTGTTGAGCGGTGAGTTGATGAGTTATGACCTTGAAAATGGCAAGCAGGGACGTAAATTGTAGGTCAATTAATAACACTAATTATATTGGAAGTATCCACTTCTTATAGGAGAAGCTATACATATAAAGGTGTGTATCGAATGTTCAGATTCCTGCGCAAGTCTCAGCTAGCGATGCCGGAGGAGTTGAAGCAGCATGTCAAGCAGAGCCTCAAGGATGGCTCCAACATCGAGAAGACAATATTCGACAACATGGAGCAGGAGGTACCACATCTTGATTCAACAGATATTTTATACATATATCAATTATTGTCCCACTGCTGGGCATGGGTCACTTCTCATTTATAGTTCTCCACGCTAGATTCGTGCGGGGTGGCAGACTTCGCATACCATCGAGAGAATATCAAGGTTTCCTCACGATGTATTCCTTCACCGTTTAAGCATGTGATTTCGAAAATTCATTGTGGCCTTGTGATAGAACTTAAGACTTTTGACTGCACAAAATCTATTACAGCTTCTCCCAGGATTTCCACAAGAACTTAATAGCATCGAGCCTAGATCTAAAATCTAGGATCCCTACATGATTTTTGTCTCCCTTCACCTTGATAGTATTAAAGGTTTTATAAAAATATTAAACCTTTACATAATAATAAAATGACAAGGAAAATAAAGAAAACTATTAAACGACGACTTTTAATCGCAACTGTGATGTCAGGTGACGCGTGCGATAACCGAGACGACGTACCAAGCGTTCCTGCGGTCGGACGCGTACGTGTCGTATGTGAGCGCCGCCACGCAACCGCTGTCATCGCCAGACGCCTCGCCGCCGCATCCTCCCAGAGACGTACGTACATTACACTTTATAGTTTGTTGAAGAAAAATAAAATTTTCATATCGTTCTTGTAAATCAAATAAAAAATTAGGAATAAAGGTGTCATTTAATTGTGTGACGTAAACATTCCAGGCATATGATTGTTGAGTAAGAGGTTTTGGGGTTGATTCCCAGATCGAGCAAAGTTTTAATGGGTTTTTCTATCAAATTCTCAGTAGCTGCTCAATGTTTGGATTCGTGCCCGTTTGATGGCAATAGGTTTGCCCCCATTACATAGGATCTCATAACATACCGACGAAATGTGGTTGTACACAAGTACACGCCTGCCTAAACCTTCGGGGACGACAGGCGTGATGGTATGCGTTTTTTATCTAAAAGTGTGTTGCAAGTTACAAGTCGAGCATATAAAAAGGCAATGTCAACTTCACAACAGATTGAAGCATCGTAATATTGAACAGGTGGCAGTGGGCGGTCTGGCAACGCTTCACGAAGGCGAAGAGCTAGGCACAGCTGGCAGCGTCGCCGGTGCAGCTGCGCCCCCGACGCGGCTGACGCACGACGCGCTGCTCGCCACACAGTCGCGGCGGCTGCACTCCGACGTCGCACCGTGAGTGCCCCGCCTTATTCCGCACACTGACACCTTGTATACACGTTGTGAATAGAACTAGATATGTCAGATATTGTGTATAGACGAAAATTATAACAAAAATTTGCATTTAATTATTGGTTTTAATAATATATTTTTTTTACACTAAAATTAAGTGCAAGTATTTGTTGTTTTGTACTTGTTTAGTCAGAGTAGTGTTGTTGTAATTTTTTATCAATGTTTAGCTATTCAGATTTTCTTTTTCTCGTTTATTATAAGTAGTTATGAGTACAAAACGTAATTATTATTAGCTACATAGAATTAATTTGGCCTAGTTTAGACCCTAGTTTTTATTTCAATAGTTAAAAAAACAAAATTCTAAATTTCCCAACAGATAAAACCTAAAGTTTATAATACTGACGTATCGACGCGACATAGGGTGGGTTGTTTCGAAGGAAAACATTATCATCACCAAGTTCAATAAAAAAGATTTTATACGAAAAAAAAATATACGATGTTGTTATGTGTATAGAGCGACTCAACCCGCCCCTAGTCGTAGGAGCTGATGAAGTGTGTCCCCATTGCATGAGAGTCCAGCATTCGCCTCGTCATGTGACCTAGCGCCGTCAGCTTGACTGATGTACCCGTGTATTGTTTGCCCCCATGTTTTGTTCCGCGCTGCATGCTCGCTGCTCTCGCCGCATTACACGCTAAACGCTCTGTCTTGCCACCTCGCCATATTTATACAATCCTTACCCCGTAACCTCACTTTATCCCTTACCAACAATATTCCAATTAAAATATCCTGTTGCCTTTCAATAAACAATCTAAATCACGTTGATTATATTTCTAACAATAACCAAAAACAAAATCAACTTCATATAATTTGATCTCCAATCAAATTTCCCATTTTTTGTGACTACCCTTTTTCTCCCGTCCATTCCTGTGCGATGTCCCCGCTCCCTGACGGTTCCGTATGTGTCCGGTGGCACGGCAGGCACCGCAAGCGGTCGGTGTACAGTGCGCACGTGTCGTACGCGGGCTACTGCCCCGCCTCGCGGCAGGACTCGGAGCGCGCCTCGCTCAGCAGCGGCCGCACCGACAGCGACGCGGTCTCCCTCTCCGGTAGCAGCGTGTGAGTACTATAACTCTATTAGAGTACTGTACTAGAACCTTGGAACTTTATGTAGTAGTCGTGTATGAACTAGTCCTCTAAACCACTAAGTAGAATAGTCCTGCCAGGAAAAAAATCGACTGTGCCAAAAGGTGGTACTGTCGAAAAAATATCAATATTTTTCCAGGATAGAGTTGTCAATTGAATTATAGAAAAAATCTATACTTGGCGTAAAATTATATGCAAATCATATGAATTGAGTCCTCTCAGCCGAAAACAGACATTATCATTAAAAATACCTACTTACAAAATACAACAGACTATTTATAACGCTCCAACGTTCTAGTAAATAATTTCTAGGAAGTATAGAAGACGCAAAATCTTCTTCCAAGTAAGTGTACACAGTTTATACATAGATCCTTTTGATTTGTATTTTACCTTTGAGCTTTAGAACTGCTTAACTTATAGCAACTAATTGACCATGTTGACCCCATTCGTGTGTTACATATTAACTTGCAACACGTTAAAACAATAACAAACTTGCTAAGAAGTTTTTTTAATTAATTATATATTGATGTCCATTGTTTTTAAATGTACAGTAATATAAAATCCACCTGATCTCATAAGTTTTGACTGCTTTATTGGTCTCTATCGTCAAGCAACCACGGCTACTGACAGTTAAATCCTGAGTTCGATTCCCAGGTTTGAAAAAGAGTTCTTGACAGTTTGGATTTTCTGTTAAATACTGATGTTTTACTTATTTTATGAGACCTTAAAAATTTTTGTACGATAGTACTTCTCTGCCTATCTCGGGTTATGAAGGCATAATGATGATACTGTTGCCTTATTCTGGTTATAATATATTTAAAGCGTACTTGTTTTTTAGGCCCAGATCGTGGATAGGGTTGCCGGGTTTTTCTATGAAATTCTCAGTAGCAACAAAAGCCTCAATTGCCAGTAATAATTTCGTCCTACAAGTTTTCCAAAGTACTGTGAAAATAACTTACTTTAATCGTATAATTAGGGCTCATTAAATGTCCTAAAACTGACTTAACGAAGTATATTTTACTAAAAGCCATCAGAGGTTTACTTTAAAATTATCATATATAAATCAATAATATAACAATTATTTATTTATTTTAAAACACAAGACATGCAAGTTTTCTCATGATGTTTTCCTTCACCGTTTGAGCCTGTAATAAATACACTTTAACTTCAAAAAGTCAGGGCTGCGACAACTTTACCTTCGCAGTTCACTCGATATAGGTACCAAGGGGCTATCACAGCTCAAGATCAATTACACCATATCTAAATAATCAATTAAATCTATAAATACGTGTAATATGTAGTTATGTATTCGGGTCAACGCATTGTCGCGTAACTCAGCGATAGTCATCATGTCGCCAAAAAACTCTCGTCAAAGTTTCTACAGAGCCCTTGCTTTCGGCGGCGCCTTTGACGTATCCTCTTTGAGAGGCTTTGTCCCCGCGCTCGCTGCTACAAAGTGAATAGTGTAAAATGAAACACAATTTGATTTGTTTTTCTTTGGAAGGTGTGAATATGCTGTAGGTGCTAAGTTTTGAATAAACGTAAATTAGTGGCTATTTTATTTAAGACTTTTATGCACGTAGGACAGTCAGCGCCGCTTGGTAACAATCTATTTTTGTATCGTGTCTGAAACACGATACGTTCAAAAATAGATATACCTACCTAAATGGATTATAATACAAGCAATAGGGATAAAAGTAAAAAAAAATACTGTAGATTTTTCTTCATTCTCAAACTAAAGTATCGGCTTAGTATATCGCGATATGAGCCAGATAATCTATTTAAGGTATATATTTCCCTATAAATACATAGAAGGAAATAATATTCATCTCGAACGACACTAAATTTAGAACGCGAATAAGAGACTGATTACTGATTTTATCGCGAAATAATTCGTATGAAAGTATTTTTATTCCGAGGACTGGTATTTTTTGGAAAACTGTAAGATAAAATTATTATTCACAATTTTCAGCATAGCATCTGTGAATAGCATTAGATTTAATTAAACGATTTTTATAAAACACACTGGTCCCATACGCCTCAACCCAAAACTATCGATATTTGCATCTCTATCGCACTCACACCTGACCAGCTCGTTGTATCTCTGTTTAGCGACGGCATGTCGGTGAGGAACGTGCGCGAGTCGCGTGAGTCCCGCCACCGGCCTCGCCTACACGGGCTCGACCGCCACGCTGTCATCAACAAGGAACAGGACACTGCCATGGTAAGCGGACTCAAGTCCACCTCTGCAGACATTTGACGAATCGAACACTCCAGAAATTATTATCTAAATGGACCGTTTTCTTCAAGCCAGTGTTAAGTTACTAAATTAAAGGACTGATAGAAGTCAATTTGCGAACCAATTGCATTTGTTTGGTAAGTATAGGTTACCTGCCAAGAATGGAGGTCGATGGAGAGGCAAAGCAGAGAAGATGTTAATACACTAGGGGTCAATTGTTGGCAACGTATTTATGAATATACGTAGTTTCTGCAAAGAGACAACTTCTTACAATCAGCTTCTTCAGAATAAAATTACGACTTTTAATAAACAGCCGCCACATTTTGTAATACATTGATATTAAAAAATAACAATTCTGGAGACAGTGAAGTTGAATGGCGAAGATTAACAATTAACCAATGGTACCAGTGGGTGTTATAAGCCATTCATTTACTTAAAATTAGTTTCAGTAATAAAATTAACAACATTCGTTCAGAAATATTATATGGAATAGTAGTTTATCGATATTAATAGATCCTGCAAAATAAATGATAAGGCACGTTCCTATCGTATTGTTGACTTAAATTATCAATAACTACAAAGACTGTTTGCAATCAGAACTGAAATTAACTATATTTTTATATCATCAGTCACATGGAGAACGCCATTTGTTTTTACTGAAGTATATTATACTGTTATTACAGAATAACTAATAAAGGTGGCGTTTTATAACTACTATTATTTCAGTGACAACGAGAGAGAAAATAACATCATCTCTTTTTCGCAACGGAAAAACAATCACTTTTATAAGTAAAGTAAAAAAGCTTGTTCCCAACATTTTTCTCCTTCGCCACTGGGGCCCAAGGTCTCGATTTCTACTTGTGTCATTAGCTAATAAATTCCAGAATGTTCTGTATGTGTTTCTGTGTGCCGCAGATGATCCCGCGCACTGCTCGTGTGCAGTCGGAGCAGCTGCGCGTGCTGCCGCCCGCGGAGTTCGCGCCGCTGCTCATCGAGAAGCTGGAGCGCGTGCGCCGCGATCAAGAGGCCAAGGAGCGGCTCGAGAGGCGCCTCGCCGAGGTAACTAACTACTAAACCAAAACACATTCTGTTCCGATCTTGTTTTGAAAGTATTGTTATACTTCTTAGTCGTCTTTCCTGTCTTTAATTTTGTTGTGTTGTTATTGTCAGATAATAAAAATCACACCTCTGCTGCCCGATAACTGGCCAATACCGACAGGCTTTTCAGGATTCGGCACTCACGATTGTCAAGAGTTTCTGACTACCATTAATGGAACGTAGCATTTGAAGCACGGAGGCGCCTCGATATAATAATATTAAGAATCACAATTCACAGTTCATCTCCATGGACTGTTTTCTCCAGGCTAATTTACAATGTTCCAACTACAGTTGACAATGCCGTACCGATAGAGTCTCGGTCGATGAGTTGTCGTTTGACGACTCAGTTAATTTCCTAACTAGGTTTGAATGTACAGTCAACTTTCATAAGTATCTTGCATGTCCGCGCAGGGTGACGGCGAGGAGGCTTCGAGTCAAGTGTTACCTCCGCAGCTGGTGGCGGCCGCTATCCGCGAGAAGTTGCAGCTTGATGACGACAACGATCAAGATATTCTAGGTCAGTATACAACACAAGATTATCACAGTGAATGTAATCGAAATGATTACGAAAATCCATAGATGGTGCTTTTATAACGCCAAAGATAGGGCAAATGTTCAAAAAATTCAGTATCAAATTTTTTCTTGGGAATCTTCGTGTTACGTGCGACTTAAGAAGTCCATTGACCTGTTCAAATTAGAAAATAGAGTCGGGTGGAGTTAATGCCCCACCGCGGTAACGTCCAAAGTATGAGTCTAATGTGTATGTGTAAGGGACGCGGGACGCCCGCGCGGCTTCTATACAAAATGCATGGAGCCGCGCGGGCGTCCGCTGGAAGCGGCCTCTATACATAATGTATAGAGTCGTGCGCGCGTCCGCTTAACGCAGTTTCAGCTGTAAGTAAGTGTGCTATGTGGTGTGGTGTTGTAGACCAGCACGTGTCGCGCGTGTGGTCGGAGCGCACGCCGGGCGGCTCCCCGCCGGGCGGGCGGCGCGCGCGCCCGCGCCCCGCGCCCGCCCGCCGCGCGCCCTCCGCGCTGTCCGCCGACTCCGGACACTACGACGCGCCGCCCGACCCGCACCACCCGCACTCACTCACGCGCAGGTACCTACACTACTTACTAATTACATTTTTATTTGATTTAAAAAAATACTAATGGAGTTTCTTACCAGCTCTTCTCGTCTTGGAACTTGATTTTTTATGACATTTTTGCCGATTGTGTAATGACTTATGGTGGTGTGGTGTTCCAGATCGTTCTCTAAGAAGACGGTGACGGAGCTGACGGACAGCGGCGTGTCGGTGGTGAGCGAGACGGGCGGCGTGGAGCCGCGCATCCTGCTGTGGATGGCCGAGGGCGAGCGCCTCGAGCGGCGCGCGCACCGCGACCTGTCCTCCCGCGCCTCCTCCGCCGACCGCGAGCGCGACGAGCCGCGCCGCAAGGACAAGCAGCCCACACGCACGCGGTACGGACTAACCACATCTTGTCGAAGGGAGAGGGGGAGAGCGACTATTCGGACAGCATGGGAATTCCGTTTGTCAATTTAATAACTCGCGGGCGACACCTCTGTTGTTGCAAACGTCTATATACTACGGTAACCGCTTACAATTAGGTGGGTCGTATGCTAATTTGCCACCCTTGTAGTATAAAAAAATATTGAATGGTGGATCTGTAATAAATGTTGAATGTTATTCACCAAATTGAACATTGTATAACAAATTTTATAATCAACATCTTGGGTTAAAAAATTGCTATCGTAATTTTATCTCTCTCTAAGTAGACCAGGAGCGTAGCTACCGCCGTATCTGTCGATTAATTAAACTGGGCCCCGGGCCACGGGGCCCCCCGGCGGCCGTGAGAAAAAAATAATTAAAACTTCCCATTTTTTAAGCTATTAATTTTTCCCGCGTAAAGCGTGCGTTCAAAAGTTGGCAACACCCTACATTGGTTATCGTGGATTGAGGAACTTCCCCGTTTAATTAATTTACTTCAACGGGGGAATCCCACAATAATCGATGTACGTGTAACGTGTGTTTATTTAATTTGAATTGTGAGTAAAAATTTTGGAAAAAGTGACAGATAATTATAATATATTTTCTTTTCTTTTGTGAGAAATCTTTAACAAGGGCCCCCAAAAATTTTTTTCTGCGGTCCCCCGCCTAGGCACGCTACGCCACAAAAGAAGACTTTCCCTGTGTCGTGTCGGTGAAAACAACATAACCGAAAACATTAAATGCAATTTTTAGGCGTTGATCATACCATGAGCTTATTTACCTCTTCATCATCAACTTAAGGCAATTTTTCAAAAAATGTGATGTTGTAATTGTATGTGCAGTGGCAGCGGCAGCAAGTCGAGCAGCGCGAGCGGCGGCGCGGGCGAGGCGCACACGGTGGTGGTGGTGACGTTCCTGGACGAGAACGTGCCCTACCGGTTCAAGGTGCCCGCCTCGCCGCTCACGCTCAAGACCTTCAAGGAATATCTGCCCAGGAAGGGCAACTACAGGTACACAATTACACCGTTATTCATTACTATATTCTGATATATGCACCATTTTGAGCTATATTATGTGACACAGGTATGATAAAAGGCTTTTAACCAACCATTACTATATTTATAAAATAATGGTAAAAAACATATTGTGCTTGTGAGGATGAGAAATGATGAACAAACTTATGTAATATTTAAAGTGACTTGCATATTGTGTCAAAATTTTAGTTCAATTGGTGCAGAACTTTTTGAGTTCATGAACCTTACACAATCTAAACTAACTTTTTTAAGATTGAATCTGTTTTATTTTATCGCACCTATTGCGTTATATTATATGGTATGATAACAGTGTTATAAAGACAACAATAGAACGTTGAAACTGTATTTTACATAGCCACCCAAAACTTACAGTATCCAAATGTATTCCAGATACTTCTTCAAGACGAACTGCGCGGATCTGGACACGGTGATCCAGGAGGAGGTGAACAGCGACTCGGACACGCTGCCTATGTTCGAGGGCAAGGTCATGGCGCGGGTCAAGAGCATCGACTAGGAGCCCACTGTCGGGCCTGGCGCGGGAGTGACGTCACTACGGCATTAAACATACCTCGTGGACTTAACAAGGTGTGCGTCCGACATCTTCGTTTGTGTGCAGTGTTATTTTGGTGTTGGACATTACCTATACAGACCAGCGATCATATCTAACACAGATTATTTAAAATATACTTGAACACCTACAAACTTTTCCAATCAACCAAATTATAACACGTCTTCTGACGCCAGCTGTATCTAATCAAATAAAAAAATCGAACAATTAATAGTGTTATATTATAAATACAAAACTAATGACAAATACAGAGACTTAAGTTCAGCTTTGCGATTGCATATTTACAATGCTTTCGGTCCGCCAGTGTGAACGGCTCGCTGCGACAATGTGTAACGGCCCTTACACGTCGCCCTGTCTAGCGCCAGTAATGCTTACACCAGTGGGAGTTTATATACTTTTATATATTAGTGAGGAAGGACAATGAAAAAAGGTTATGTTATCAACAAGAGATAATAATCTTTATATAAATATAGTGCACCAGTACGACGGGGCGGCTATAGATTAAATAAATTATTTATTTTAATAACGTTACGATACGTGTATTCGTAACAGGTGTAACTGCGCGACATTGTATAAATTCTGTTCCTCATTGACTCTTTAAGCTTTCTTTAAATTAATTTTAATTATTTTTTTACTACAAGCTAGTTGAGTACGCTTACTATTGTACGATATTTTTTTAAATCGCAAATTGACGGTACGCAAACATTTTTTTGTAATATTCCTAGTGTTACATGAATGACTGCTTAGTTTGTATATTTTAAAATTAATATTTTAGATATAAAATGACGTGTTCTGTTTAAATATAAAATATAGTTTTCGTTGAAATTGGAGATTTATAATTTGTGACGGGTGTATGAAATTGTACCACATTTGTGGTGAATATGCTGGTGATTGGCTTGGTCGTATTTATTATTGACCCAAAGTACAATTAGTTTCATAGTTAAAAAATTATGGCAATTTTGTTAATTTTAATTTGATCGAATAGTTTTGTTGATTATGTCGGTTCTTATTATAGGAAGATGTAAGACATGCATGCCAGTCACCAACATGTATTCAACAAGTATGCCATTTAATTCAAAATTATTGACAAAAGAAAATCGTACGCACGACGGGATCTCAATCAAATATCAAAGTAATGAATTGTACTGCAGTAATTAAGTGGACACATGTTTTATATAAATAATTTCCGTTCCGCAGCTGTGAATAGAACTAATTAGCGAAATAGTTTGTAAGAATAAATTTATGTTTATTCTGTTATGCGACCAGTCGTAGCCGAGCTCAGTCTTATATACAATTGTACTGTATGATACATACCTCTTTTCAATCTTTTTAAATCCCCCTATTTTAAAAAGAATGTTTTTGATACAACTTATATTACTGAGACCGGCTTCATTAAATCCTTGAATTATTTAAATAACTCAACAAACCTTTAGACTTCCAATTCTTCCCATTTCCTATCACAGTACAATTGTGCTAATACTGAGCCGAAATGCTTTGCTATTACAATCATTGCCAGACTGAGTTTCCCTAAGTCAACTTCAATTATATTTACTAGTCTACGTTTGCGTTGCATGAGGCTTGTCACTCGAACTAATATTACGAAATTATCTGTTCATTACTGTTGAGTTTTAAAAAATTGGCTATTACATGTTCGATACAAGTGCCGTGCAACGTGAACAGTTCGATACCAGTACTTATTTCGCATATTGTATAATATTGTCTAAGTTAGCATTTCACGTCCGGTCCATTATGTACCAATATTTCGGCTTGTATTGTTTGTCAAAACTTATTGCAAAATTTACAGCTAAGCTTGTATCATAGATACCCAGGATTATCCCACATTGAAATAATACATTAAAATTGTTACTTATTCAACTCTTCTTTACAAAGTTTCGACAGACGATATAACTTGAAGTGTTGCCATGTAAAATAAAAGTACAGAGGAATGTTGCCAGCGGAGAGTGCACCTAATGTTTGCACATATATGACGAGAATCGGGTGCGGAATCATGTGCCTTCAATGTTGATAAAAAATTCATAGTTGATGCTTCTAATTAGTTGTAAGTTAACACATTGTAAATATAGAGGTAATGCTACGATCGTTTCGAACTCTATTTTTTATTAATTTAATTAAACAAATATTTTTTTTATTTATTGCCTAAGGTTTCGTTGTGATGCGAAATGTCAAACACAAAATATAACGATTTTATGAGTAACTTCTAACCTATCATTTAAAGAGTGCGAAAGTTTAGTATGTTAATTAATATTACTCAAGATGCCAATTTTATTGTATTTTAGACGTCGCTCAAATTTTGAATTTTGTGTTTAAATGACACAATATTGTTGTATCACTGCCAGTGTTTTCCATTTATTTGTAAGTTAAAAAACTTGCCAATTCGTCTAAAGCTTTAGATTTGTGTATATTGCTGTACCATTCAGAGTTGCTGAACACCATTACAATCTGAAAGCTGTCGTTATATTTTGTGTTGATACGCAGTACGTTTTTATAATGCCCAGTAATATAAACAGTGACCGTACGACCGGCCACTAGACAATATGACTGTATAAATAGATGAATTACTATATCGTTTTTAAATTATATTATACAAGGCACTTGCGATGTGAAAGTACCTTTGTACTACCAAAAAGGTCCATCAGAGGCACGTCTGTACATGTCGATTTCGATACATGTATCGGTTAACATTGATACGAATTTATAACAGTTAATCGATTCTATATATCGAGTCAACACTTGCAGAATTATAAGCCAAGGGCTCAAAACTATGTCGGTTAATATGCTTGTTAAAATTGTAAAAAAAATATAATGTTTTCCAATTTAGAATGTACGAATGTGAAGATAATCGATTTGTAATAAAACATAAGTATTAATTTCAGCAACGATACGACTCACGGTCGCTTGTTTGTCAACGGCCAATGGTTAATTAGTAAAAAGAATTTCACTAATCGGACTGTATTATTTTTTTATCTAGCACATGTAACATTTAAAAAATAAACTGGAACTGTGCCATAATACGCTCTTTTATTTTAATTAAATCACTAAAAATAGCTCTTGTCCCAAAAAATATAATCACCTGCGTTACATGATATCCGTGCATGGCGCGAAGGAATTTATGAGTCCTAAATGGAAACGGATTATGTAAATAGTCGCAACTTTAAAGTTCGTCAATTTCTCCCAAATTCCTTCTTTCTAACTGAATGTATTGATCGAGTGATTGTTTAGCGTCAATTTTGTGGGTCTCGTGTAGGTGCGAGGTGATGTGTTCCAAAATATTATCTCGAGCTCTAAGAGATACGTAGATTTTAACCCCAGGAAGAACTTTTAGATGAATGGCAAATGAGGTGGGAATGGATAGTTCTACTAAGAGCCGTCACCCTCATCTGACGGAGGAGAGACGGAGGAATGAATAGAAATTCATTCCTCCGTGAGTGATAGACACACCTCACATAATTAGGACATTATTTTTGTCATCCATAAAAATAAATATAAATATTCTGCGACATTTCACACAGCAACATCTAGTCCCAAACTAAGCAGCGCTTATACTATGGGTACTAGACAATGGATATAATACTTATATACTTTTTTTTTGTAAATATATACTTATAATACATAAGAAACACCCAGACGAACACAAACACTTATATTCATCACAAATATTTGTGTCCTGTGAGAATCGTACCCACGACCTTGTGATCAGCAGTCCGGTACTCAAACCACTAGATCACAGAGGTCAAAATATAAAACAACTGCTTATTCTTAAACGTTTCTTTATTCAAAGAACACTTTATTCACTTTCAAATTCAAATACAATCAATGTAATTAAAATAGGGATATTAAACATTGTTCTTCGACAGTCCTTTAAGAAATAATAATATACTAAAGCTTTAATATAGCGGTTACACAAAACCTCAGGAATTAAAATACATGAAAATTTTTTGTAAAATATATTAGATATGGACAAATAAATAAAAGAATTTTTTAAAATTAAATGGAGCATGGGACTGCCATACACCACCGTCATTATAATAATAAGTCGCAATATAAAATAAATTATAGTATAATACTGAACAAACTATCAACATTATATAAATACGCTAAGACTGATTTCATTCACGCTTCAATTTTTAATTATAAATCCAATAACTTTAGCGGCCAATTTCGCATTAACGTGTAATAGTCGTAAACGCATTACATTTTTTTATCGTGTCAATGGCCTAAACAACGTCTGAATAGTAAGAGGCCACTTCAATAGCATTAGGCGTGGCCAGACAGAGATCGTCCATTACATTAGAAAACAGCGAAATAAGCACAATATTAGGCAGAGTTTGAGCACCAAAGAAGAATCTACGATCAGTCAACTAGAATAATTATAGAGACCAAGATGGAAATATCATTTTTAAAATGTTGTGTCGCTAAATTGCTTATATAATATAATTGTTTCCAACTCCATACCGTTCTCCTTTTGGAAATTTGTTTAACTTTGATAAGATATTATCAATAGTATTTTACAGATACACAAATAACCGTAATGCATATTATATTCCTGTAGACACCAGTGAAGTGAGTTATGAATAGGAAATACAGAGAATTGTATTCTTTCGCGTTCATCTAATAATGACTCACATTCTCTTTAAGATTTCTCATAAATATCAGACACACAAATCAACTGAAATCATATTGACTACTGACAATCTGTCTTTAGGACTCTGCCTCCTCAAATACTTAGTAACAAAATAAAAACCACCTTAGATTCCATATGGTTCCTATCTAAATATGTCGCGTATTCCTTGTATCAGCTGTTTGACGAGCGGGTCTTCGTCGTCGTAGCCCGCTGACCGCATGTGGTGCGACGTACTCGATATGTACTGGGGAAAAAGGAATATGAATCGTAAAACCATTGTAAGAAAGCTTACAGTTGAAGTGTTTGTACCACTGTACTCCTCTATGCACAAGCTAGTACAGAAATCAAACTAGAACATGTATATCATAATATTTTGTGCAGTGAAACAACAATAGTTGTATTTCTGCCATTGAGTGAGGTTACCAGAGCTCATTACCAACAGCATGGGAATTCCGTTTGCTTTCAGTGTAGTAACTCTCTTATTTAAAGAAACCTTAAATTCTTCAGACACTTACAGTGGAATAAAATTATTTTAGGCAATGTGTCCATAGATGCTGAACTGTCAATGCTCCGCTTTGGCAGATTACAGGCAAAAATCTATTTATATTCGTTTTATGTCAGTTACACGAGTTCTTCTACGGATCTCCTCATTTCTGAATCGATCACGTAGTGAAACTCTCACTCGTGTCACTAACATAGCCCGAAGAATCGCCAGACTCAAGTGGCAGTGGGCAGGGCACATCGCTCGAAGAACGGATGGCCGATGGGGTTCTCGAGTGGCGACCACGTACTGGAAGACGCAGCGTGGGTAAGCCCCCGGCAAGGTGGACCGACGACCTGGTTAAGGTCTCTGGAATCCGCTGGATGCGGGTGGCGCAGTACCGGCCGTCGTGGCGATCCTTGGGGGAGACCTATGTCCAGCAGTGGACGTCTAACGGTTGATATGATGATGATGATGATGATTCGTTTTATTTGAATACTTATACGGTTAGTTGGGTAATGTATTTTTTTTAGTCTTACGTGCCTGGTACAGAAGATTTTTTTTAAATAACCTTTTTATACACTCACCTTTTCCAAATACGTGATTCTAGCTTGTGGACAGATGTCCTTGACCAAGTCAACGCTGAACTCGTTACTGCTAATACTGCTCGTCATGACGTCGCGCAGTTCCTGCAGGAAGGTCGCCAGGTTGTCGGGCGTGAGGTCCGGGAGTAGCTTCACGCTGAACTGGTAGCCAATGGGCAGTTCTGACTCTTCGTCGTCTTCTACGCGTATACAACTGACAAGAAATTGCGAAATTAGTACAGAGTCGATTGTTATGGTATTATTACTAAAATCATATTCAATACAAAGTTTTTTCTCCCTACTGCTACTATAAACACTGTAATAGGCTGACAGTTTTCTTCGGTGGTTTCCTAATAAATTTAATTATAATTATGTCAATTATTCTTTTTCTCACCGATACTGCGAGGCGGTTCTCCCGGTGGGCCAGTGCTGCGAGGTGATGAACCCGAGGAAGGGCACGTGTGCCCAGTCCAGCGCCGCCTGCAGGGCACGCTGCGAGGCCAGGTCCTGTGCCGACGGCGCGGCCGGGAACTGCGGGTGCGAGTGGTGCCAGCCGCACACGCGCCAGCCCGCGCCGCGCAGCCGCGAAGCCGCCACCGACTGGCACACTGCGGTAATACGACCATAGTATAATATTATGTCCCCGCCACTTTGTTTTCACATTGAAAATAAATAACGAGTGTAATTTGGTTTTATAATTGTTTATTTCATTTTGTAGTTATGCAAGTCTTATTTATTAATTGTCTTTTGGATAATTCAGACAAACTTGTTGCACCATATTTGTACTCTACCCAAATACCTTAGCTAACTTGTACAGATATTTTATTCGTATTAACTAAATCGATTTTAATGCTTGCTTTTCCCATTTCACAAAACACAGATGTCCAGTCATAGCAATAGTGAATGTCTCTGTTTCTGTCACCTCATCTATCTCCACCGGGAAAAAACGTGAGCACATGTAAGTCTGCCTGTATAACAAGATGTATGAATCCAGACAAAGCGTAATTACCGTCTCCACGGATAATAAGCGTCAATTTATGTAAGCGTAATTATTATCAACCCATTATCGTCCCACTGCTGGGCACGGGTCTCCTCTCATTTGAGAGGGATTAGGCTATAGTCCACCAAGCTAGCCTACTGCGGGTTGGCAGACTTCACATGGCACGATGTTTTCTTTCACCGTTTGAGCTTGTGATAAATAACGCACATAACTTCCGAAAAGTCAGTGGTTCTTGCCTTGGGTTCGAGACCTTTAACATCTCAGTCCACTGGTCACACAACTTGGCTACCACAGCTACCAAAGGTTAATATAACACTCTGAATGCTATAAATGCGAATCTCACCAGGATCCATGTCGCAGTGCGTACTGCCGGCGGCGGCGGCGGCGGGGCGGTATGCGGCCACGGTGACGGCCGGCCTTACAGTCTCTCGGCTCCCCCCCAGCAGCCCCATCACCTCCCCACTCCCCCCCAGCAGCCCCATCACCTCCCCACTCCCCCCCAGAAGCCCCATCACTTCGGCGCGGGACGTGTGCGCGTGACCGTCCATCAGCACCATCGTCGACACGTGCACGCGCACATCGAAAGGTGCCTAAGAATTGACAACATTTTACAGTGAAAAAGTAACATTTTATAAGTACTATCAACAAAATTTACGGTACACCACTTCATTATACTGTTTACTGTTACTGTTTTAAAATCAGTAATAGATATCCTTTATTCCTATTTAGCTGTAATATTTAGTAATATTGACTTAGATACTTTTCCAGGTAGAGCCACCGATATAGAAAAAAAAAATACTGTATAAAAGAGGGCTTTCGGTTTCATATATCAACTAGGTTCTCGAGTTTCTCTTATGGAGTTGCATCGCAGTATATTTATGCAAACATCTATTTTATATAAATTATAGTCCTTTTATATAAAGTGGTATGCAGGGACCGTACGAAGCGCGTGGAATTCTGTAGTTTCTGCCTACCCTCATGGTAAAAAGGCGTGAGTGTATGTATGTACTTGTCCTGATTCATCAACGCTGAGGCTAAACCGTAGGGGTTAATAACTGGTATCTTATACTGACCGGTTTGTCGGCGCTGTAGTGCCGGCAGTTGTGCAGCGGCACGGCGCGCGGGCGCGGCGGGCGCTCGCGGCGCGGCTCGCTGCCGACGGCCAGCAGGTCGCCGCCCGACGTGTGCATGATCGTGTAGCCGCCGCCGCCGCCCTGCACACCACAACTTACACATCAAATCCGTGATCACTGGACCGCTGTACAGCGTTGAATATTGAAAAATAATGAGGAAGTAAATTGAAAGACATGATGATTAGATTTGGTTCGCTTTATTCAATTTGACTATAATTTTGTATCTGTACTGTGTATGTATTTATGCCATATTCAAACGGTGAAGGAAAACATCGTGAGGAAACCTGCATGCTTGAAAGATGAATTGAATTTTGTTGATGGCATGTGAAGTCTGCCAACCCGCAGTTGGCTGGAATAGTCTCTAATGAGAGGACACCCGTGCCCAGCAGTTGGACAGTAATGGATAATTGAAATTATATTTCTGGGTGTGCATTCAATAGCAGTCAAATAGAAATAGATTGTAATGTTAAGTGAAAATGTTCTAACCAGGTTGATCTTCTTGGGCCGTTTGGGCATGGGCTCGAACCTAGCGAGCGGCACAGCTATAGGCGCCTCGTCACTGGTTTTGCTTGATTCCTTCTTAGGCGTGCTCTTGGGAGTACTACCCTCGGTGTCACTATCCACATCTATCTCTATATCGCTCTCAGGCTCCGAGTCTTTTTTCTTCTCAATTTTTATCTGTGGATTTTATTGATGTAGTTTATGACACTGTTGTATTATATTTTCAAGTGTAATATCTTATATGAAAACATTTTTTATTTTATTTTATACAATATGTGTTATATTAAGCTTTTGCTTGGATGTCTGGGTTGGGAGGTCACCGCTTCTTCTTGCAAGCGAGGGTGAGCGTTTTGGGGGTGACTTTTCCATCGATATTCAAAAAAAGCCAATTAAATTTGGCTTACTTTGAATAAATGATATTTTGACTTTGTAAAACCTGACTAGAAAAAAAAAAATTTAGAATAATAAATCTAGGAGAATACTTAGAGAGGTAAGAAGAGAATGTGTCAGCAAAGTATTTGACACAAAAGGAAGTGTCAGCCTACTCACCACTTGTTCTCCCTCAGAAACTGGTAAAGCTTGTCCAGAACCCAGCACTATTTGCATCTTAGGACTTTTCATACTGTCCTCTGACAAACTCGAGTCCTTTCTCTGCCTCCCTGATGGAGATTTCAACAACTCCTTACTCTTATTCCTAGCAGTACCCTTGTCATAGTTCCTTGACACTTTTCTCCTATGATTACCAATTTTCTTCTCAGCCTTTACTTTTGCCTGATACTTAACAATATTCTTGGACACAATATCAGTCATATCCAGGTCAGAACCAATAGATTCTGTGGATCCTATTACCAAGTCATCTTCATACAGTATTTCAGAAGGATTTATTGCCACTAATTCGGTTGTTTTGTCTATCAAGGCATCAGGTTTTAGTAAACTTTTAGAGTTTGTGTTTTTTTTCCTGAAAGGTTTCTTTGGTACAGCTATAGTGGGTGCTCCAGTGGTTACCATGTTAATAATGTTATTAATATTGGTTATTTCATCTGTTACAATTTCTTCCTGCACCACTGCAGGCACATCTTCATGGTCCTCAGGTTTCTCAAGGCCAAAGGATGGTGTTTCTAAGTTCACACCATACTCAGCTTCAATTAAAGCTTGTATTTCTGCTTCAGTCTTAGTTTTCAATGTTTGTGATATTTTGCGTACATTTCTCCCATACTTTGCCTGTAAATACATGCAAATATTATTGTAGTGTATGAGAGAATTGCTTCAATGTGTTTTCGAGATAGTCATGGTAAAATAAGGCTAATGGTATTTAATAATTGAATCATCTTTTATCAGGAAAGTCAAAGTTGTTGAAACAGATGTCACATCAATTTCACAATACAATGTCAATACAAAAATAGTTGTAATATACAGAATATTGATAAATTGCCCTGTTCACTAGTTCTTGTATACTGATGTCACACCAACTGTGTGAAATTGTGGGTGATTGGTTTGAATTTTTTTTCAGTTATAATGATGCAATTATTGTTTAAAATAATATCAACATTAATGAAGGTTTATAATAACTCACCATCTCTTTAATAAGTATATCTCTCTCCCTCGGGCTCCAAGCAGTGTACATATCACTGTATTGCTTATCTGATGAATTATTTCCATAAAGCTTTCTAGGGGAGCCTTCCTTCAACCTTTAAAATAATTCTACAGTAATAAATAAAGTACAAGCAAATATATACTTTATACCATATTCTAGAGAATACTATATAACACTACTATATAACATATTGTTCAGTAGTCAAATGTTTAACACAGATGAAGTCACTTCTTGAGTATAAAGTATGTGGTGTATAATATTATATGTTATATGTCATTATACAGCAAAAGTCAATGTGGCCAGACAGAGATGGCAGGATGAGCTGGACTCCTTCCAGAGAGAATGGTGCCTAACAGCCAGAGACAGAGGAAAGTGGAAGAAGAGTGGGGAGGCTTTTGCCGTGCAGTGAGACCCTACAGGATTTGGATACTAACAATAATGTTACATAGCCACAATAAGCTGATGATGATGATGATGATTGATGATTGCTGATGCGAGAAAATAATTTCCATATTCAAGACATCTCTTCTCATTACATTTGATTTCAATGTACTCACTTGATTATTGATAAAACCTACACAATACAGATAATATATAATATATGATATAGATAATTAGATTTGGTAATTCTGATTCAATGTTTTTTTTTTATTAAATAGTGGATTTATAAACATTTTTTTATGTCGTACAGGATTTACTCAGCCACACTGATATAATGTAATGAGTGATACTGAGAAAAATTGTTTGCTAGTATCAATAGATTGCTGTGACTGCTATTTGGTAGCCTATATTTTTGTTTACCACATAACTATATCCAAAAAATTAAAAGATATTTTGAATGAAATTATAACTGACTCACCGGTTACTTTGTTTATCGTACCAATTCGTCTCAGTGGAGTCGAGGAGCCACTGGGGATGCACCGTATCCTCGCGGTTGGAGCATGAAGGACTAAACACAATCAATTTAACAATTTGTTTAGAAATATTTTCATTCTAATAAAAAGTATCCGGTAAGACGACAAGTTATTTAAAATCTGTTATATACTATAAGTATCTTAATCTAGATATTAATTAAGTTATAGAGATGTAATCACGAAGAAATTTAGACTAAAACATTGTTTTGAATGAAATAATGGTGTCAACAAAACATTGTAAACATAACCGTTTGACTGTTGCGTAACCCATACAAATTACTTAAAGCATAAAATATGAGTAAAAAAATATTTGTGTAAATTATCTATTACTTACATTCCTTGATTATTTAGTGCAAAACAAGAATTAAAAGAGAAATCTCCTAAAATGTCTATTTCGTCGTCGTCCGCCATTTTCCGTTTTGATTGACAGTAATGACAAATGACATTGACAGTGTATAGATACTTCATCTTTTTTCATCTTACACCTTTTTATTTAAAAAAAAGGAAGTATACAAGTAAAATAAAGTTTAGAATAGAAATAACAAAACATGAAATTGGCGGTACAGTCAACATTAAAGCAATAAAATAAAACAAGAATATTACTAGACGGTTAGAATTTTTCTAGATGGGGCTCTGTAAGTCTGTACCGCACAGCGGCGTTTGATTATATAGAATTATTTGTTTTTTTTTTGTTACAATGAATTCACGTTATTCATAATTATAATGAAATAAAATATTATTCTCCCTAGCTCTACTATAACTACGAACAACAGACAACATCACAACACTGATCCAACTGTCACTGTCACAGACGCCAGTCAAAATCATATGGTGACGCCAAGGCCGTATTATTCAAAAATATCAACAAATTATCGTGACCGCACGACTGCACCCAGCTCAGTCATCGCAGTTACTTAACATAAGCGAGCGGGATCATCGCGACTATTCTAGCGACAGATCCACACGCTCGTTGTGCGGTTTACGATTTGTGCGCAAATATGTACATCCTCCGAAAACTTATCGCGGTAAATACCTCGGGTTTTTGCAGAAGTTTCTCCGTTTCTTGCACAAACAATGCCAACTATTTGTAAGTATACGTGTTTATTTATATAACTATACCGCTCATTTTGTAGATTTTGTAATAGTATTTGCCAATCTAATCAACAATGGTTATCACTTGCATGATGTTAAGTGATTTTAAATTAATCTCCTTCTACAATTCAATACCGATAACGCCGGTGCCTATATACTAATAAGTGTTGAACATACCTCATCTACAATTCCCTTATCCGTGTGGAGGTTTTTTATCATTGAGTTTTTAGCTTATGCTATGATTTAGTTGCACTTTCTTTCCAATGATATGGAGTTGTTAAATGTTGATGTTTACTTTATGAATATTCTATTTACATCAACTAAGTTTTGGAATGTAATTTCTTACCAGTAGTTTAGTTCCTTGGTAGCTAGTTATGTCCTTTACTGATCATGACCTGCTCAAGGTCAACCAATAATCAATGCAATAAAACAAAATTTTATTTATATGTATAGTAGGTTAGTAATAGTATCTGTATCTTTTTACATTTAGAAGTAGTCATGTATTAGTATAAATAGGTTGGTGCTTTATTTATACAATAATGTCTATATTATCTATCTACCAACTTAATCAATATGATTAGTATGTTATTATTGTTATTGGCAAGTTTCATTAATCACATACATAATATTGCATATGTATATGTATATGCTATTCTTTACACAATACATTATAATGACCAATCACCAAGTTATACATAAATCACTGAGTTTATTTTTTAAAGTAGGTGGGATTAATATTTTGTATACACTTGGATTTGGACAATGCATTTTATTGTTAGGATTCACAAAAAGATTACTTATTTGATTTGTACAGAACATACACTTATACATTTGTTAAATTAGATTGTATCATATAAATACTTCGATGTGCTTTAAAATTATTCAACAAGATATGATAAATAATTATCTATTTACAAATCTTTAATGACTAAGTGTTTAAAAATCTGTGTATTATACAGGGTGTCCAGTAATGAATGGATAACCTTGAAATGGGAAAAAAAATATAAAAATAAATAAAAAACAAATGGTACCAAAGATACAACTGTATAAAAAATATCAATGTTTTTTGTTAACTTATTTTACATTATTGTACACTACGCTTACAAATTAATGAATTCCATCGGTTTTCTATTGTTATAGCAATTGACAATAATTAAGCTAATAGATGCGCTATAATTACCGGACATCCTGTATATTAATGATGTCCTATATGTCCATTATCAATAATAACTAGATGATGTGATCACAAGAGCAATGATGCAATCCAGTTGGTTAAACAATGAATTACCACTGCTAAAGCAATTAGACTCATCAATGAGTTCCTTCAATATAGTCCAGATGCAGATATATTTTTTGACTCCCAAAGTTTAATTCTAAAACTGATTTACATATTTCTAAATGTTAAGAAGTAAATTTTACAGTTCCTAAGTTATAGATAGTTGGTTTTTCTTTACAAATTTTATTTTAGTTTATATACCTACTTTTATTAGTTTAAGTTTTGTTAACTTTGTAATAATGTGTAATTTGTTTTTAATATATTTAGCATAGATATAAGCGCCTTGGTTTACGCTGTAAGCTTATATTTTTATAAATAAATAAATAAATTTCAGATGTAAGCTGCTGGTGGTGGGTGGGGGGTCGGGAGGATGCACAATGGCTGCTAAATTTGCAAGAAGACTTCCAAAAGATTCTGTGATAGTCCTCGAACCAAGTTTGGTAAGAATATATTACTCTATTACTGTCTTACATATTGTAAAAAATTTATAACAATAATGACTGTTCTGTAATGGTTGAGATAAAACACTGTAATGTATATAACATTTACAGTAACAATATGCATATTATGTTTATCAATATTATATACAATGTCTTAAAATAATAATTATTTTAAAGTCCAAGTAAATATGATAAATAATTGAAAAACTAGTTTAATAAACAAATCAAGCAGTTTTACTCTTAAATTGTTATGAAATACTTTTTTTACTGCCTCGTTGGTAGTGGTCGTACAGTGCGACTGCCAAGCAGGAGGTCTTGGGTTCGATTCCCAGGTCGAGCAAAGTGTTATTGGGCTTTTCAATAGCAGCTGGGAGTGTGGATTCTTGCTCAGTTAATGGCAATTGGCTCGCCCCCTATTACATGGGACCTAAAACATGCCGGTGAAACGTGGGTGAACATTAGTACACCTCTGCCTAACCTTTCGGGGATGACAGGCGTGATGGTATATTTATGTTATGAAATAAGCGTGAGTATAAGGAACATTTTAGAGTTTATTCATATTCACTATTGTAATCAGAAGCCTAGGTTCTGCTTGGAGCCCGATCAAAGATTCTATTAAATCTAAATCATCATATAAAACTGCACCACCAATATGATACGGTGAGCTCGTTCTGTGTTTATCGTAGTGTAAATCATAAAAATAATATACCTACGGAAGTTGTTAGACCAACCCCCAGTCTGTACGTGAGCATGGATGATGTAAAGAATCCGAAAAGTCACACACTGCGATAAAATCTTTAAAAAATAATTTTATTTTAATGTCTAGTCCCCTTTCGCGTAAGTGTAAGAAATATTAAGTAGGTAGGTATAGTCTAAGAACCTAATTGGTATACATGCAACTATCGACCGATCCATATGTGGATGGAAACCAATTAGCTTGTTAGAGTGTACATAAAACCGCAAATCCCTGCAGTTATCGCGATGTGGCTATTTATTCTCCTGTGGCAATACGTAGTAAATACAAACATTTATTCAGTAAACAATTAATATTGAACAAATAATTATGAGAACCATATAGCTTCTAAGTTACACATACCATTTAGCTGCACATTGCATCAGGTTAGGGTAGCCAACCACAATAAAAAGAAACTAGGAATTGATGTTGAAAAAACCAAGACAATTGGTTTAAATAAAAAACAACGCAGTAACGCAGTAGCAATATGTAGAAAAAAAATTAAGATTAGAAAAAGGAAAGAACTACGTAAGAATAGTAGAAAGAGACCGTTTTTAAACCGCGCGAATACTCACGTCACGAGCTTTGTGGCCCGTAACTATAGATACAGTCTGCATGTGACGTCGGTAAGGATAGCAAAAGTGGCGGGTAATTTAAAACCCATGACCATATGAGAGCTGTGGTAGCCGAGCAGTATGAACAGTGGACTGAAATGTCAGAGGTCTCGAGTTCGAACCCAAGGCACGCACCACTGACTTTTCAGAAGTTATGTGCGTATTTATAACATGCTCAAACGGTGAAGGAAAACATCGTGAGGAAACCTGCATGCTTGAGAGAATTCTCGATGGCATGTGAAGTCTGCCAACCCGCAGTAGGCTAGTGTGGTAGACTATAACCTAATCTCTCTCAATTGAGAGGAGACCAGTGCCCAGCAGTGGGACATTAATGGGTTGATGATGATGATGATGACCATATAAGGGCGCTTTAAAATACCCGGGATACTCCTTAAAACTATCCAGGTCGTCCTACGACACCCCAAAAAGCAGGACGTGTCCTAGAAAAAACAGGACGGTTAGCAATCCTTCATTAGGTACATTAAGTACTATAGTCGTTTTCCATTTCACACCTCACAGGAGTCACCGCTATGTTAATTGTTGTGAAATAATATAATTGATAGTACAGTTATTTACTGAGACAGGAAAAACACTGTTGCGGTGTAAATCATTATATACAATATTTATATTAAGTAGGTATGTACCTACAAAGGTTTATTTGCTCTCCTGTTTTAAAAGGGAAATAATTTGTTGTAGGAATTTCATCTCTCTATCAAGATCATGGAGCCTTTTTATCCTTCTTATTTTCGGGTTAATTCTCTACCATATTTGGGTAATCACGTAGTACTGTTGATAATTCTACTAAGTATTCAAATTATACACACATTTCGAGAGCATTAGTATAGATTTTGACTTAAATAGTCAAAATCTATACTAATGGAAAGGAGAACAGAAGCAACAACACGTGTTGTCGTGAGCAACTAATAACATAGATATAGTGTGAATTAAAATTATTAGTTCGCTCAATTCAATTATTAGTTCGCGCGTTTTAATGGGAAACTCAATTTTCGTGGTAGATCTTTTTATGTACCTAGTACGTAAAGGATATGAAGAAGTGGGCCCAAGCGTCTAAATCACCTTCAAAGTATGTCTAGCTTCCTTAAGATTGCTCCTGAAATAGTAAGAAACAAGAATGATATCATCCAAACAATTACTTATATTTTTATGACAGCCGCATGTTATTGGCGATATTGTGTAAACTCTAAGTACCTAGTCAGAACATACAGACTGTTATAAAACAAAACATTATAAACGGGTAGATATTATTACGGATATCTCATAACTCGCTCAATATTGTTGATATTATAACCTAATAATATAAGCAGAATTGACAGCTGAGTCAACAATCAGCTTCGTTTCCCGCACGGTCCTAATATTTTTATGGCTTACTCCTACAATGCTGTGTATGTAAAAGCACTTGATAATACTACATACATATACTTACATATAAAATCAAATCAAAATCAAAATATCATTTATTCAAAGTAGGCCAAATTTAATTGGCTCTTTTTCAACGTGGACAATAGAGACAGCCCCTAAAAACGTCCGCCCTTCACCGCTTCCTAGTGTTTATACTGGGAAGAAGCGGCGCAACATACTCCCCAGCAACACAGTGTCGTCAAGCCTAAAAGTATAGATGGACTGCCGAGTCACAGTCATAGTCATATCTCTTTCGGAACATTCCACTAGCTTAAACAGTGAAACACCCTAGAGATTTCTAGGACGAAGTGTTTGCCTTAGGTAAGTATATCTCTTGTTCCAAAAGGAGATCCGTGGCTGGTGGTGGTAAAAATTGGTTCATGGTGATGATACATACATGCACTCACGCCTTCTTCCCATGGGGGTTACAGAATGCCACGCGCTACGGTCCCTGCATACCACTTTTGCCTCGTCCACATTCATACATCTCGTCATGCACGCGCGCCGGTTATGAGTACTATACTATACGGTATAAGTATAAGTCATTCAGTATTATTAGCGCGTATGTAATATTGTGCCCAGGAACATTACTACCAGCCACTGTGGACATTAGTCGGCGCGGGAATCTCGACTGTCGAGAAAACGCGTCGCCGAGAGATAGACGTTCTCCCGGAGAAAGCAATTTGGGTGCAGGACTACGCGGAAACCGTCCTCCCAGAGGAAAACAAAGTGGTGACCAAGGAAGGGCACGTTATTAACTACGAGTATCTCATCATAGCTGTCGGGATGGAAAATGATTACCAAAAGGTAAGCAACTAAGTATTTTTGTAAAGTCGTGTGACGACGCATAGTCGATGTTAGTATAGTGTTCCTTTGGCACAACTTATCATGCATGTTATATCTTATTTATCAGTTGGTAATAAGTACGAGAAGCAACTGAGAGGTGTGAGATTTACCAAAGTTTAAGTTTACACTTATGCAAAAAATCAACTTAATCTAAAATAACATAAACCGTACGATAAGATTTTCAAATCCTCCTATTTTCTAAGGTACCTGGCCTTTTCCCGGCCTTAGAAGACAAAAACAGCGGCGTCTCATCGATATACGCTCCGGAGTACTGTGAGAAGACATTCTCAGACATAAAGAAGGTCACAGGGGGTAACGCCATTTTCACGTACCCCGACTCACCTATCAAGTGTCCCGGCGCGCCACAGAAGATCGCTTATTTAGCGGAGTCGTATCTTGCTAAGGTGAGTTCCATTTCTACATTTTAACGTACTTACTTCGCTGGTTCAAAGACCCGAAGTGGATCTTGACCTTCGACATTAAAGTGCGCCATTTCTTCCTGTCTTGTGCCAGGTCTGACCAACCGAGCACCCCCATCTCTTTTAGGTCTTTGGCAACTTCATCTTTCTTTCAACACTTTTTTACATGTGTAGAAAGATTACGTAAGGTAAGATCAAAAATCTTGGTGATAGGCTGATAGACTTCCCGGTGTTGGCGTGGTGATGGAATTCAGTAATGGCAGTCGCTTTCTGTAAAATCCTGATCTCTATATGCTAAGAAAGAAAAAAATAAATTGGCCCTGACACACATCAATACATAATATAATACTATAGTAATTTATAGATAATAACACTCCATATTCCATACTTACTTATTAATAATATAAATGCGAAAGTGTGTCTGTCTGTTTGTTATCTCTTCGCGTTTAAATAGCTGAACCGACTTAGAAGAAATTTGGTATGGAGATAGTGTGAGTCCCGGGAAGGACATGAGATGGTTTTTGTCCCGGAAATCATCCCTTAAAATGGAGATTAGGGGGGTGGAAGTTTGTAGGCGAAATCGATAATTTCTTTAAAGAGGGATAGAATATAAATAATAGATAGATTATTAATAAGCAGATTGAATAAAATTACTAATTACGCAGACGATGTTGCGGGCAAAAGCTAGTAGGTAATATTTAAAAAAAATAAGCAAAAAATAAACAAGAATTAAATACCTATGCCAAAGAGCCGTCAGCTTAACTTTGTATCTGGGTACATTCCGCTTAGAGTGATTGCGGAAATACAGTCAAAGGGTATAGTTGGGAAAAGGCTTGAGAAGTGATGAGAAACCTTAGCAACGTTGTATCATCAACGTTATGTGCTGAGTTTTCAAGATAACAGATTGATTGATCACTTGATTATTACTTAGCTACTACCTATACAAATCTTAGCACATAAATTCCACAAAAAGCAATAAATATCTAGTTGATATCAGAGTCACATCATTAGTAGACTTTATTGTTTTTTCTTGCTAAGATAACGTTGTATTGTGTTCGAGTGTTTTTGTTTTTGTACTATAAGCGTGACCATTGTTCACTTTGTTCATAATATGTCAATCAAAACAAATACCAAGTCGTCAATGGATGCGGAAGTGTGCCGTAATATACACATAACTCATTGATGGATTGACATTTATCCGGCTATTGTAGCCTTATGATCAATAAAACTGTGGTTTCGGGCCACGCGCGTGTATATGTTGCTATTCTTGCTATCCTACTGTCCTACTGTGCTATGTATTCTTAGATTGATTATTGAGTAAACAATTTAAGCCTAGTAATAAAACAAGCGTAATGTTTAGACGTGATGTTCACTCAAAACATATTTCCTGTACAATACCTGATTGGTGCAGAGGCTGAGCGACCGGCTTGTGCGTCACGGATTGCGGTTTCGATCCCCGCACGGAGCAAATATTTGTACGTTCTACAGGTAGTTGTTCCGGGTCTGGGCGTTTGTGTATGTGATCATTTGTGTTTGTAAACGCACCCACGGCACAGGAGTCCTAAATCCTAGTGTGGGGCAACGTTTTGTAAAAAAGAAGAAGAAGAAGAATATAATAATACGTACTAAAATAGGTTTCTGCACAAACGTACATAAATTATACTTGACGTTCCTAGAAAATCCAAATATTTGGATGGACATCGACATGGTCAACTTCCAAAGTGCATTCTTGCATGCACCGTTTAATATATGAACTTGTATCTATAGACCAATGTACTTACAATTCACGTCAAGTAATTCAAACAGCTTATTATTCTCATTGTGTCTGCGAATGGGTGCGGCCAATAAAAAGTTCATTTGTTGCTTCAACCACTTCATTTTTTCCTGCAGCCAGGTGTGTTTACAAACACAAACATATATAAAAAAATCGAACTAGTAAAAATTCTCAATTCACACTACCCGTAGGCCAGATAAATGGATCTATCTTACTTGTGATGGGCTGTAAGCTGTTTTGTCCAGACAATATTATTAATCCAGTGGATTAGGGAATGAATTTAAAATTCTCTATTTCTACTTAAATCAGTTCAGAATTTTAGACTTTAATTTGACTAATTTCAAGTTTTGTATCCCTTTTTTTTGGACTCTGTATCCTGATTAATTAGTATCAAATTCATCTAACTGTGATTTATTTAAACTTATTCATTTAAACGCTCTTAAAATCCCTCGCACCAAACGCCCAAAAACGATTACTACCGCAAAATTCTACTTCACAGACGGGTGTCCGTTCAAAAACGAATGTGATCTACAACACCTGTCTACCGGTGATATTCGGCGTGCAGAAGTACGCCACGGAACTGCTCAAGGTGGTGGAACGGAAGAACATCCTGGTCAACTACAAGACCGTTCTCAAGGAGGTTAAACCCGACAGGAAAGAGGCTGTGTTCTACAACCGAGACGATCCTGAAGTGGTAAGATGTGATTTGTTTAAGCTCATTGCCCCGTTTGGTTTCTTTGTCGGGTCCAGTACCTATACATGGTGGAGGTTAGAGGAGGTGTGGTATTCCCCGTGTCCTGGTACTAATTGTCATTCCCAGAGCATAGCACACTTTGTACACCCAACACATAGCGCTTTGGCAGTTCCCAATCATAATCATAGCGAAGGCTAATCCCCATGGGCCCCCTGGCTTGTTTCTGGGTTGACCATAAAATACTTAAAATATCACGAGACTATGTGACTACCCCTGACTTGCAAGCTGGATCCCCCTTGAATCAAAACAAAATATTGGACCATTACAATAAAATATTTTGGAGTCAGTGCCAAATTGTTTAAAGTTTGCTTATTGTACTATTTACTTGACATCGACTTCAAAATTCTTGGATCTCCAAAAGTTTAGGTTTTAAAGTCTGTTAATGGGCCCCGAGCAACTTCAACGAAACTGAATATAATTTATATTACCGACAGGATATCACAATGTCCTACTCAATGTTGCACGTGGCGCCCCCCATGCTGCCGCCGAAGTTCCTAAGAACTAACCAGTGTCTAGTGGACGATCACGGGTACTTGGACATAGATATGTATTCACTTCAGCACGTCAACTACAAAAATATATACGGTATCGGTGACTGCACCAACACTCCTAACAGCAAGACTGCTGCAGCGATCGGTGAGTGTATAAACGCTTTGATTAGCCTGGATTATATGTAGCGCAATATTTTTCAATATAATTTCCACCAACTGTAAGATGTTTTGAAATAGAACTACCTTTTATGGATATTTATCACATGCTCAAACGGTGAAGGAAAACATCGTTTGGAAACCTGCATGCTTGAGAGATTTTCTCGAAGGCTTGTGAAGTCCGCCAACCCGCGATAGACTAGCGTGGTGGAACCGTAATACCTCTCAAATGAGAGGAGACCCGTGCCCAGCAGTGGCTTGATGATGATTATGGATTTTATCGCGGTACATTGATATCTGGACGTTTCGGATCCTTAACAACTTAACATATGAGAATGATTAGTCCACCACGCTGGCCTAGTGTGAGTCGGCAGTCTTCACACGCCCTCTAAAAAATCTCACAGGCATGCTGGTTTCCGATGTGACGCTTTCCTTCACCGTTTGAACATGCGATAAAGGGTTCTAAGTAGAAACGAAACTCACCGATATTCAACTGCCCTAATTCCACAGCTAAACAATCCTTCATATTGGAGCACAACCTGCTCAGTACGATGCAGCAGGTGGAACCGAAGATGAAGTACAACGGCTACGGCGCGTGTCCTCTCGTCACTTCGTACAACACCTGCATTCTCGCCGAGTTCGTGTACGGCGGTACGCCCCGGGAAACCTTCCCCTTCGACCAGGTAACTTGCTTTTTACGTCCAATAGTCTTTGACTATAATCTCAACAGCTTAGTCAAGCTTAAGTAGACAGTAAGAAAGGTTACGGAGCATTGACAAAAGCCTTTTTCTAAATATCAATTGATTTTGTAGAATTGCTCACCTGTTGTTGAAATTAAATGATAATTTAATTTCGTAAATAGATCTTTAAACAAACTTTGAAGGCAGAAACAAACTCTAAGAATTATTATGGCCTCTTTTAAAGATTGGACAATGCAATATCAAATATATTTGTAAAATAATGTCTAAAATGAGATATAATGTTAAGCTATACGTATGTAATAGTAATCGAATTGCCTTTACCTGTTAAAATTAACAAAAAGTATAGCCTCATGCAAATCAATTAACACTAGGATAAATAAATATTCTGAAAAAAAAGAAAACAAAATTGTAATAATATTTTCTGTGATTAACCTAAAGATTATTTTGTTACAGTCGAAAGAAAGCGTCCTAGCATTCTATATGAAAAAGCACTTGTTCCCGTTCGTATACTGGCACTTTATGCTCAAAGGATACTACAATGGACCCGAGTCTATGAGGAAATTAATGAAACCTTTCAGCGATTGAGCAAACACGGGACTATTGTTGACTAAACTATATCTATATGCTATTGCAACTTGTCATCGTTCTTCTATAATGGCTATTATTATGTTGTAATGAAATTTATTTCATCACGACGGATGTGGCTCAAAAGCCTCGTTTCAATTGTTCCAAAAACAATGTTAACTAGACATTGTGGTAAACAACATTTAGAACATAGACATTTGTGAGAACTACAACTACTTTTCTGTTAGTAAGTAGTAATCAATAATCCTGTAATAATATGTAAAATAAGATAAGAATAAAATAATAATTAAATATTAAAGATTTGAATTAATGAAGAATTATGTATAGTTTAGGCGAACGAGTCAATTGAACATGTGCCTACGATAACGGATTGAACTGCTGTGATTGTATACAAGAACGAATGAATGCAGTGACTTGGTTAAAAGTGTTTGAGAGTACTGGCTTCTCATCAGATCTTCCCTTTATCAGGCGCTGACTTCCTCGCTGGGGAAGGCGGAAGGTTCTACCTCCTCAATATTTAATTAAGAGGGTATCTCCGTGATGATGAATGTTGGTATATAAAAAAAATACAAAGAGATTTATCCTTTTGGAAGTTTTTACTCAATTATAATGTTTATAACCTTTTTGAGATTACTCGCCTGGCGGTTCCATATGACCTTGGTTGGTGTCTGACCGTCGATTTAGATACCATTAAGTTTTGGAGTCAGTATTTCGTTTCCAAAAATTGTGGTGACTTGATTTTGGAAAATAAACGTCATAATTTGGGCACTTATAATTTAATACAATTTATTTTGAAAAGTATAATATTTTGTACGGATACATCGATAAAGGAACAGTGTATTTTTAATTTTTGTTTTGTTCCATTATTTCTTTATTCGTACGAATCAAAGAGAAACTATCAGACAATATCTATATTTTTTTTACAGTAAATGCAAAATTCAAAACAATGTTGATATCAAGATCAATGTTTTTTGAGAAGTGTGATAGTACTGATTTATGTAACTATTGTGAAATACTTTTTATTTACATATTTATTTTTAAGCATAGTGATATTATAGTAGATGCAATTGGTGATAGTTTTAGAAAGTTCCGTAAACTCAATAGTCAAGATTTTACGCTTTTCAATACTTTAATCGAGGTTTACTCATACTTCATGCAATGATTAAAAAAATAATTTAAGAATGCCTGCAATATGTTGAGTGGTCATAGGGTCAATCCTCAGATCCAATAGAACTTTGGATTTGTCTCCAGTCAATGGCAATAGTCTAGCCCCCTATTCAGCATACCTCTTTCCAATCCTTCGGGGGATAGAGAGAGATGGCATGTGCCAATCAGCACGCTTTGTAAGTAACTGCTCAGGGCGGCAGAACATTTGCCAAATTAGTTATTTAAAATTGCGCTTGACATTTACGGATATGCTTGCAAAGAGCCTTCATCGTGCCTTATGAGCTATTACATAATGATAGTTCCATGCGTTAGTTACTAGTAGTCCGTTCATTGTATTATTCTGATATACGTTTCGATGATACCAGCGTTCGTGAAGAGAAAATGTCAAAACAAAATTTGACCTTGTATAGTTTTGATCCAACGTTTAGTACAATCCGTTTAAAAAATATATTTATAAAAAAAAGACTTTTCTAATAAGTTATTATCACTCGTTGCGGCTACTTTAATGAATTGTGATTTTTTTTATTAGTTATATGCTTTGCTAGTATGTAATATACACATGTTCATGTAAATTATGTAATGTGCTATTATACATTTGTTATCGTTATACATATAAATAGATATTATACAGTTTTCACTAATAATTTTGTGTATTATTTCACCTTGCAAGATTTTTTTTAAGTTCAAAGATAATAATTATCTACATTTTACAGTTTCATACAATCGAATAAAAATTGGCATTTAAAATATCAAGGCAAAGGCAATGACAATAGAATGCCTGAAGTCTTCTAGTTTGAATCAACTGCTTTACGAGAATATGCGCGTAGGGTTAATATGTAGGTAGGTACACTCACGACGCAATCTGTGCCCATTTGTGTGAAGAACAGAGGTGGATGACTTAACAAGAGATTTATTTATTTATTAAGGTTGACCAACAATTGTTTACACTATATACATTTTTGATTTAATGACTAGAGTAACATTTACAAGTGCAAAAATCAATTGCAGGTCAACACCACATGCACAGAAAGCGGCTTTACATAAGATATTTATAAATTATTGAAATTATAACTTTAAATACAATTAATAAGTATTTAAAACTATATTATAGAAGAAATATTATCTAATTGAATTATTTGATTATGTCGATTACATTGTGATTTATCATTAATTGAGATATGAATAGGTAGCTCCGTTATATCTATACTTTGCTCAAACTAACTACTTTGTATGTCCTGGATTACTTATAAGTAGTAAGTTTCATGAAGGTAGCAAATTTTTTTGGAACTAATTTGACACTTATTTAATTTAAACTATAAATTATGAATAACACTGCTAAGCAGGTATAAATTAAAACTACTGTATTATTGTTTCTTGAAGATAGCTTCAAAATTTAATTGTAGCAATTACATACTTATTTTGAAATATGTATAAGGATCTAGGTATGTACTAAGTACTGCGTATTCCACCTGCAGGATTAATATTAAGTATTTAATACTTCAACATCAAGTTATGACACCCACCGGTATTAAATCTAGTTGGCTACTTAGTCAAAATCTAAAATCATCAAGTGAACACATCGAAATGATAATATTTTACAAAAGTTTAAATTAAATGTAACAAATGAGTGTTGTCTTCAATCGACTCGCTCTCCATACCAAACATGCGGTCAGGTGGCATTGTGCTTCGAAGAAGACGTACAAGTAAGGTTTTAAACCTATTAACATTTCTAAGGAATATTGCGACTCTCGCTTGACCTTTGCTTTTCCTACTAGGCTAGCGACCCAAGAGGAGAAGTTATACCTAACTAACTTTAGCCCGCCACTTCGCCTAAAATTTCAATTTTATTTCCACCCTCCTTTTCCCCCTTATAAGGGATGATTTCCGGGATGAAACTATGCTATGTCCTTCCCCGGGATTCAAACCATCTCTATACCAAATTTCATTTAAATCGGTTCAGCGGTTATAGTGTGAAGAGGTAACAGACAGACACACACTTTCGCATTTATAATATTGAAAAAAGTATGGATAGAAGATTGTCGCCCTATAATGTTTTTACGTTTGGCAGAGGGTTATGTCCAGCGGTGGACTGCAATAAGCTGAGTTTATTGATTGATTGAATGTTCTTATGTTCTAACGTGCATGGTAGCGCATCTGGGGAATTCAATCACTAAAGGAAACAAACCTGTTAGATTAAAATTTTATAGCATTCTTCGCGATTTGTTAGCAGTTGAGGGTTCCTAACGACAGGTATCATCGCTATTGTCCGTACGGGAATTTGACAAGTATACCATAGCGAAGAAAACTATTTATTTATTATAATGAATACACGCAAATTATTATTATTGATTTATTATCAATCACCACCAATCGCGCGTTGAAATGAAGTGACTAAAGTAAGTGTGTATGTAATTTGTTACGTGTACCAGATGCAAGCTACTGGTGGTAGGGGGGGGCGCGGGCGGCTGCAGCATCACGTCGCGCTTCGCACGCAGACTGCAGAAGAACTGCATCATCTTACTGGAACCATCTAAGGTTGCTATGACTTGCTTGTCATCTCTTGAATTCTAAATAAGCCACAACTGTAGGTACACGGCTCGCTCTGTTGATGACCCTGACAAAATCTGAATACTCAATGCTTTATTGCTTTCTTCAATGAAAATAAAGATGTTAAAATAAAGAAACAATTATGGACCTTGTCGGGCACAGCAAAGTTTATGCAGTAGAAGTGAGGAGCACTCTTTGTCAATAAAATTTTTAGTTTATTTCTTAGACCCATTCTTGGCGGGATTCCACAACCTAATCATAATTTGAATAAAACTCCTTCGTAACTGTAAAACGAAGCCGTTATAATTCAAATTCAATCACATCTCCGTAAAAATCACAAATTCTCACATACTACCACAACAATATGGGTTGAGATTTCAACTGGTGTATCACAATTGAAATTAGGACTACAAGACAATTAGGTAGTTATATTAATTCCATTCCCAGATACACTACTATCAGCCCGCCTTCACGTTAGTGGCAGCAGGCATTAAAACGCTCAACCAGTCACACAGACCGCTCTCTAAACTTGTCCCCCGAGGCGTGACGTGGCTCCGGGACAGAGCTGAAGACTTCGAGCCATGCAGCAATCTGGTGCACACAAGAAATGGCGACAAAATATACTACGAATTTATGGTGGTCGCTGTCGGCATCAAAAATGATTATGATAAGGTAATTTGTACCTTAAATATCAGTTTTCAAAGTAGGTTTATGTCGATTGATGGTTTAGGTACCTACTGGTAAACTATATTATTATTTTGAGAGTTTTCAAACGATATCAGATCGGCTAATTATTATTATGGAAGGTCGATTGAGAAATATTGCCATTAAAATATATTTTTTTATGATTGGGCATTAAAAAAATCTTATAACCCTAAATTTTCACTGTTCTACCACCTCTACCACCAACCCCTAAAATGTGACAAAACAACGTTTGCTGGGTCAGCTAGTAAATATATAAAAAGTTATTGTCTAATACTAATTACTAGTAAATAAGTGTAAGAAATCAGTATGAACAAGAAACAATCAGGTTGTACCAATTTCTATAAAGCAGGTGCCAGCTACTTACAGGAATATGTGACTGTGAACCTAAGTATCTACCTATTAGGAAATAAATAAAATAACTATTTATTTACTTAAAGTTAAGGATAACTTTTCTTTTCCTTGTAACTGTACCTATTCATATATTTATACATACTTAGTTATGTATTTTTTAAACATGTCTTAAGTCCCCGAATGACATTAAACTAAAAATCATGGCCAGGTTCAGCAAGTGCAGCAGACCTACACCGACAAACAATATGAGACATAAATAAGACTTGCAGAATCGTCGAACATTTCCACTCGTTCAAGGACGCTACTCCAACATTACTTTTCCCAGATTATAGGTCTCCAAAAAGCTCTGGATGACCGCAAAAGTCCGGTGTCAACCATATACGCTCCCGAGTACTGCGCCAAGACCTGGAGCAACATACAGAAGTTTACGGGAGGCCATGCGTTATTCACGTTCCCGGCGATCGCTGGCAAGTGCTCGGGCGCCTCCATGAAGATCATGTTCCTGGCTCATGACCACTGGCGGCGGGTTAGTATCCATATATTATATTATAAATGCGAAAGTGTGTCTGGCTGTGTGTCTGTCTATATGTTACCTCTTCACGCTATAACCGCTGAACCGATTTAGATGAAATTTGGTATAGACATAGTTTGAATCCCGGGGAAGGACATAGGAGTTTTCATCTCGGAAATTATCCCTTAAAAGGACGAAATAAAATTACTATTATTACGCAGAAGAAGTCGCGGGACAAAGCTAGTAAAGAATAGTTCAAATTTGATCAAGTCAGAAGTATAAATTATTCGGATTATTTGCCTCCTGCTCTTAATTAACTGAATTTAGTTGCGGCCGGGCGCAGTAAGCTGTAATTTTATCCAAGATCTCATAATAAAAACGTTCTTTCATATAAGCACTAAGACGAAGCTTTTTTTCGTTTTCCAGTAGACTCTGACAGCAGTTTTAACATAGGGATTTAGAGGAATACTATTAAATATGAATAATATAATTAATATAAAACAATAGATATGTAAGTAGGTATAGGTAGATAATATAAGTACAAACAACAGGTAAGGAAACCCACGCCCTTATTACGTATTGTTAGGTATCAATTAGCAATAGGTGCTTAATTATTTATACATAGTAATGCGAGTAACTGACGATCGATGTTTGTAGGCACGACGAGTGTAGGTACCTATATCAAGTTAGGAATGATGAATTCCGAAATATTTGCAACATGCTTTCCAATTCTTTATTTAAATTTCTGGACATTATGATACAGTGCCATCTAGTTCCGAGCTAAGCAACGAGGCTTGTGTTACGGATACTAGTTGTTTGACTTTTTTTTTACAAATACATACATATTATACATATCCATGACACGGATACAAATATTAATGCTCATCGCACAAACATTTGACCTTATTGGGATTCGAACCCGGGACACACAATACAGTGTTTAACTACCGTTGGACTAATTGGGTCGTCCAAAAATGACTTCCGTGGCTGCGAGGATAGATTCAATATTACATCAGACAGAGAAAAAGTATCGCGTAACGTCATACCTTCATTGAATACGTTTCTTAATTGAGTGTTTTTTCTGTCCAATTAGATAGGGGGCGAGGCAATAAAATGTCGAAGACTAATCTTGATTTCAGAATTTAACTCTTAACGCATTTCACTTCCCCAGAAAAAAACCGTTAATAAAACGAGTATAACATTCAACACGGGTGCCGATACCCTCTTTGGGGTTCCGAAGTACGCCATGGCTCTCCGGAGGTTGGCGCTTAACCGTTACATAATACCCAACTACGGCGCTAACCTGGTAGAGGTCACGCCCAAGGGTGCCGTGTTTGTGGGCAGTAGAGGAGAGGTGAGTATTGAGCGACTTTACTGACACCAAGTTACTTCGAATTCGAAGTAGGTGCGAATAATAGCAAGTGATTCTCTTTATTTAAAAAATAAGGTTGACGTACTCTCCGGAATAATTAATATTGTTGAATCCGGAGGATGACTATTCGGGAGTAGTTTGTTATTTAATTAGATAGTGATTTGTTACTTAATGTAACAAATCAGTAATATTACCTATACATTGGATTTTATTGCGGTATATTTTTATTATTTACTCCTGTCGTTTCGGATCCTTTACAGCATTCATAGTTACGGACAGACTTAAATATCACATCATCGCAATAATATCCATAAGAAGATTTTTTTATTTTACTGATTGAACCTTAAACATAGCGGCGAACAATGAAACTATGCGAAAAATCTATAGATTTTGCGCGATCGTGGTAAAATTTTAGCCTTTAACTGACTTGACTGTGGCTGAAACCACTGGATTCGTTCACCAAGGTATTACACGTCTGTCCTACCCTCAGAATATAAAATATACTATTCCTACATTCCATATTCTGTTTCAGACAATAAGTTTCCCGTTCAACTTCCTGCACGTGACTCCTCCGATGTCGCCGCCGGAGTGCCTCGCGAAGTGCGAGGAGCTGACCAACTCAGGCGGCTTCCTGGACGTGGACGTACACACGCTGCAGCACACGCGCTTCCCTAACGTGTTCGGCCTCGGAGACTGCACGTGCACGCCTAATAGCAAGACCGCGGCGGCTGTGGGTACGAATGTGTTCTTTATATTTTATCCTATGTACATCTCAACTCACTTCCGAAAAGTTAGTGGTCTTGGCCGTTACCTTGGGCTCGAAGTATGAGAAGTATGAGTCCTTTGATGTTAACTATTCTCTGGTCATTTAGAAGTACTATTTATTTATTATGAGGCGTTTGCGGCACGTAGATCTTAAGCTGCCTTTGGTCTCTTTCGTAACTCGGAGAACCGCACCTGTGGTGAACGGTAGTGGTAGAGGCAGTAGTCAAAAACCAAATAAGTCAGAGAACCATTTTATCCTCAGACTAGCTAGCTAGTACCTACATATTGCCAAGAAATTAGCTAGTGGGGGCTGGGAATGGTAGGTTCATCATAAGATTGTTGGGAAAAGGTGTCGGGATGTATTTAGTTTATATAAGGATCAATTTAATCGCAGCCGTCCAAAGCTCCGTGTTAGAGCGAAACTTGAGCAACGCGATGGTTGGCAAGAAGTCGTCATTCAAGTACACCGGATATGGAGCCTGCCCACTCATCACCTCCTACAGCAAAGGCATGCTCGCCGAGTTCCAATACGAAAAGAAATTGTGCGAGACCTTCCCATTTGATCAGGTAACCCTAGACCTACTACCTAACTATAATAATTGCTCGTATTTATGATTTGTGTGTAAATAATAGATGAAAAAATAATCATAACTTCTCAAACTTATCGCAATTACAAAATAAATTAAAATCTATGCTTCGGGTCTCGAGCTTGATCCCTACTGGGAACAAATATTTTTTAGTATCAGGATATCATAAGTGTGAGATTGCTTTAAAATAACTTATTTGCTCTCACAGTAATTTATTGCTTTTGATTCCATAAATGCGACAGTCATCAATTAATGTTTTTTCGCAGGCAAAGGAACGTCGATTATTCTTCCTCCTAAACAAACACGTTTACCCATATCTGTATTGGCGAATGGTAAAAGGCAAGTGGAACGGACCGGGTACTATAAGAAATATTATTAACCCCCTAAGGATGTAAAACGACAGTATTCAATATAAATATTTTATTAAAACCTTTTTACAACTTATTATACTAAAGTAATGGTCGAATACTGAAATCATAAATTTTTTAAGGGTTCTTAATTTGAAAATGTTGGGTCTAATTGCACAATGGGTAACATACCTATAAAACATTAATCATCTGTCTCTGTCATCTGCATATCAATGAATTGAGACACCAATAGCGATTAAAATATTTCTAAATATAAAAACTAAATTAAAAAATAACAAGGTTTTACAGTACTGAACCACGTAATACTTTATAAGAAATTAATTTTGCCACGCACTCGTTTTTGATGTTGTAGTGTTTTTTTTCTATTCATAATATTAACCTACTCATCAATGTCAGTGGAAACGCCGAGAGGGGGTGCCCTAGAAGGACATACACCGACCTAATTGGTGAACTCCTTCAAAAAGGTCAGGTACGCAGTACTCGTAACCGGCGCGCGTGCATGACGAGATGTATGAATGTGGACGAGGCAAAAGTGGTATGCAGGGACCGTAGCGCGCAGCATTCTGAAGTTTCTGCCTACCCCCATGGGAAAAAGGCGTGAGTGTATGTATGTATGTATCAATGGTCAATTTAATTAGTAAGATTCTAACATATATTATTTACATAAATTATAAGTAATTATGGCAGCAATAGGTATATGAAAACTTTGCGGTTGATCACTGCGGCATAATAAATATAATAATAAGGGTGACAATTGATCAATCGCCAGATTTTATGATTGACAGATATTTATGTTGAAAATTGATATTTTGATGTACACAAAATTAAATAATTTAATATGTGAAAGGCACATACCTAACTCATTTTCAAGTTCATTAAAATGATGCAGGATTACATATGTGAAATATAAATACTTAAAGGATTCTTTTACATATTTTACCAAAAATCTGCGCAGTAAATAAATATTCAATTAAAAAACGCATTAATAGTTATAAGTTTGACTTAAACTGAAGACTGTATATTATGTATAGCGCCTAGACAGGATATTTTTTACAATAGAAACATTAAGATGTTTCTTTGCTACGATTGGCCCGCTCCGATGTCCCCAACCAATCAGAGCGCGGAACACAACTTAAAGCTTGCTCTATGGCATGAACAATCACTTTGTAACATGTTACATTACATCCCAAATAAAATGGCACAAGTCATTCACCAGCTTCACACAAAAGGCCTTACCTACATTATTCTAGTTTTGGTTCGTTGCTCTAAGTAGTTAAAAATATGTGCATCTAAGTATAAAAATGACTTTACGATGCATCTCTAATTATTTTATTCTATATTTAGTGTATTTCTGTAATCTAGTGTGGTATTTGACTCATTGAAAAATCACCTGACGGTGATTTATTTATGAATATAATATAGGGCTGTTGACTGACTTATTCTCAAATACCATACTTAAAAAAAAAGACCAGTGTTGATATAATTTACATAAAACTGACGTCATAGTAAACTAATGTAGAGACATTACTAAAACATGACGTCATTGTGCCAGTAGTTTAGATGTAGCCAGTCTTAAAAATCCCTAAGTAGACCTACTCCATAACATATGTATATATTTAATCACATAAAATCCTGTGAAATACCCTAGAAGTCAACAGCTCTATAACGGATAAAAAAAAATTATCATGTCCATACTAACATAACATTTTTCAAACTCTAAATGCTGCCATTCTTGAAGCTTAACCAAACCATACCAACTGACTATATGATCACAGCGTTTTCATCAAACTTTACTAGTGTTGAGAGTGGTGAATTGTTCTTTATTCCCGTTGCTGACATCGGTTGCACTCTGTCGCTTCCTCTTCATGGCGGCGCGACGGACTCGGTACTTCTTCCTCGTCTTAATTAAGTATACGGTCAGTGCTATGGCTATGAGTAGAGATACGATGATGCAAGCCCCCAGGATGAGGGTCAAGTTATTAAACCTAGAGGACCCGTCTTCCGTTGATGGTTCCAGCTAAAATGAGCAAAGAGTTTTGAAATTAAGTTATGTTTTTTTGTTGTTTAAGAAATTATGAGTAAAATTATAGAAATGACTATTAAAAAGAAACTAGGTGACAACTAGACTAGATAATATATTGGCCTCGTGGACTGCGATAGCCCGAAGTGAAGATATGTAATATATATGCTCGTAGGATTTCGGGGAAAGATGACATATAGACCATAAGTAGTATTTATTGTCATCAATCCCTACACTCTTCCCTCATTGGCCTTTACTTCACCACTGTCTGGCCTAGCTTAATATGGATTAGCAGACATCACGATATCTGACTTCACCGTTTCAGCAAGTTATACTTAATACACACATCATTTCGAAAAGTTAGAGACCTTAGATTTGAACTCGAAACCAAAACACTGGACAGTGCGAAATACATGTTATTTAAACTACCACTGCTTATGTCTGTATGTATCAGTATAATCTACGAATTTAGAGGTTTCCGAAGTTAAAGTTTTTAATTCTGTGCATGAAATACTGTTGTGTTAGGGTGGGAAAATTATATTTGATACAGACCATGTAGTTGCCGTGCGCGCCAGCTCTGGAGAGCGAGTCCCCACACATGGCGCGCTCCGTCCAGTTGTACCAGTGCACCAGCCGGAGACCCTCGAACGCGCGAGGTGATCCGCATCTGGAATTCATAGACATCATCCCGTTATTCTATGTAGTACCATGCTGAATACCTCGTCTATTAACAAATTCACCGTCATTTGTCGTCATGACGATCCGATAAACGCAGCTATATTAAAGGATGTTTTGTGCGGTAACGGTTTCAAAACCCGGTAGGGGCAAATGTTTGTGTGATGAGCATGGACTGAGTCGTGGATGTTTCTATATAATATAATATGATGTATTTGCTGACAAATAAATTATATAATATGTAGTGTATCAACCATCTAGTATCCGTAACACAAGCCTCGTTGCTTTGCTCGGAACTAGATGGCACTTTGTCATGATGTCCTGGTTATATTTATTGATTTGGTATTGATTGAATACGAGGGGACAATAAAGGTTCTCGACTTAAGACCATGCACCGGATGGTCTCGATCAACCTGGCCAGACGTCCTGGCGTGAGCAGCAGTACATAAGCAAGCGAGTTACCGGACCTTATAGAAATCTAAGAGGGAAACTATATTGTTCAGTGATATGACTTGTAAAAGATCTATTCACAGAAATTAAAAAAACATTCTCAATCAATTATTCAGTAGTCGTTGTCTTTCGGCTCACATAATAATGAGGATGGAATAAAGGTATTACAATGATAGACGGTTTATATCTACCGACTATCCTCTGGCTATAGTATAACATATTTGTTTAATCATAAAACGGGAAACAATGGCGTACTGCAGCCAGCTCGCGGTAGACTGTCTGATTACAATTCTGATCGAGCCGAGGGCTAATCATTTGCAAATGGACTTTTTATGGCTGAGCCACCGTTATGTCGCTCTAAAGCCAAAAAAACGATTCGCATATAAGTGTACCTAAAGCATTTTTTCGTTGATCTTTGCTAATTTAATGATTCGTCACAAAGCGATATTATTACCAGTGTTACCTACCGAGAGAAACTAAAAAACCACAAGTCACCAATAAAAAATAGGAGAAATAAGTAGGTAAAGTAAAAAAGGCAGGTTTCATATGTGGATATTGTAGGTGACACCCGAAAATAAACAAAGCTAATTGAAAAACAGGGCATCAATATGAAAACTGCAAATCTACTGTTCAAATAGTAGGGTTGTCAACACCGATTGTGACTTTCCCAGTATAAAACTAAAAAATCTGTAAAAAAGTTTACCTCAGTTCAGACAGCAGTCGGGAGTGTCTGGTCGCGTACATTTGCGGCAGTAGCTCGTCCACGATCCACTGCATGTCGCAGTTGCAGTGCCACGGGTTGAACTGCAGGTTCACGCCTTCACTCACCACCGACCAGTCCACAAGTCGCTTCGGTAAGTACGTCAAGTTGTTCTTGCTTACGTCCAACTGAAATATACGAAACATACCGTCTTTAACATATTCAGAGCGAGATTATATGTATCTGTTCAGATTAGATGTAGACACTAGACACCTAGACTCAACATTGTTTTGTGTTTCAGGGGAATCCCTCAAACGGTTTCATGCAGGCACACGTACACGCACGCACGCATGACATTTTTTATGACTATTTTCATTAACTACACTCGTGAATATAACATTGATAAAGGTACCTATGACAGATATGGTTTAGTTTACTTATTATAACTTACCATACATAACGACGTGCCATCAAAAGCGCCCGCTTTAATCTCATTTAAGAACGGACAGTTAGAGAGATATAAAGAGAAGCAGTTAATATCATTTTCTGTGTCCTCAGCCGCTCTCCCCACCACATTACTAAACGCTTTCTCTTCCACTACGTTTAACATCTTCATCTCATTCATATACAAACTCTTTAAGGCTATTATATTTTTAAAATAAACGACCTCCATGGGGTTGCCATCAAAGTGAAGTTCTTCTAAGTTGGGAAAATATTGCGTGCTTATAGTCTTTGGTATTTCGGTTATCAAATTGTAGGATAAATCTAAGATGTAGAGGCTGGGCAGTTTCTTCTCTATGTTTAGTTCTTTTATTTGGTTTCCACCAATGTTGAGTACCTATAATTAAAAAAAAACATAATATCAAATGATTTTTCAATTTTATTTAGAACTGCATACGATATGAATAATACATTCTGTTAAGTTTTAGCTATATTTCCTTGTTAATTATTTTTAATTTCGTATCAAAACTTACCTACCTCTAAACTGTCAAAGTTGACTAAAGTCTCATCGTACAAATCCGACAATCTATTGTAGGACAAATCTATATATTTGATACCACTAGGAAACTTCGGCCAATGGTACAAAGTGTTGATTTTCAGCATGGCAATCTGCAACGTCGGCGGCAGCGCGAAAACAAACGTTATGTTGTTCTGAGCAAGATTCAATTCTATTAAATTCGTGCAGGTGAGGAAAGCCTCTTCTTCTACTATTTCTATTATGTTGTTTGATAGATCCAATAATTCACTGAAAAATTGCAAAGAGATTAAAAATATAGGTACACTTTAAAGGGCACCGAATGGAGAATGTATGGTACGAATAGAATTACATTTCGCTACTCTCAAAAGCGAAAACAGATTATATATTCGTCAAGAGATACATGTAGATAGGTACCTAAATTTCTAACTAGATTGAAGTGATTTACCGGCTTGACCTGCAGGTCGAGGTACTCACTACTGGTAAGTACTGAGTACCTAGATCTATATTGATGAAGACTGAAAATGTTTGGTTACACATCTGTGTTTATTTTCGTCTAGATTATCAGTCTACAGTGCAGCTACAAATCTGATAAGCTTCAGAATTAAAAAGAGGTTGTTTATTTTGATCGCGTTATGTTATCTATGGTATTGATAACAGCTATACTCTCGACAATGTCCTATGTTATCTTCCTATTTGTTTAAAATATAGACATGTCTACCATTCATTATTATTAAATTTTATTATGAAAAAAGTACCATAAAATGATAAAGCACGTTAAAGACTTCATTAGACTTATACACATACAGGGTGTTTGACGCATGGACCGACACAATTTTTTCAGGGATTTGAACGGTCATAGCGGCTAGGTTTTACCCATACACCCTATGTCCCAAGTGTCACGGTTGGTTAAATGTGTTTTTTTATGTGTGTTCGGCTTGGTAAAATGGATTGGTATATGCTAGCTCACATAACCATAGGTAATGATTGCACTCTATATTGTATACTGATTATAGTATTGTATAGAATCACTTATTAAATAAACAGACAGAAATGTGTGCTGGGGAGTTTGTTGCGCCGCTTCTTCTTCCCAGCAAAAACACTAGGAAGCGGTGAAGGGCGGGCGTTTTTGGGGGCTGTCTTTATTGTCGACGTTCAAAAAGAGCCATTTAAATTTGGCCTACTTTGAATAAATGATATTTTGACTTTGACTTTGACTTTGACTTTAGCTCAAAATAAAAAATACCCAAAATTTTTCCTATAACTTTTTCATTTATGACTTTAATGGCATAAAATAAATTTCTAAACTCATGGATTGGTAGTGACGGCCCTATTCCCCGCACGGTACCCAGATCTAACGCCTCTGGATTTTTACGTCTGGGGACGTGCAAAAGAATTAGTTTACCAGACAGAGGTGCCCATTAGGAAAATCTGATTCAACGCATGCCCGAGCTAATCCCATTAAAATACCTAATAATAATAATATTTATTTCCAAATAAAACGATTTATATATTAATAATTCAGTGGCTAGGTATGTTACCACATACCTAGCCACTGAATTATTAATATTATTTGTAATAATATTTATATACGTTAAAAGTGGTCCATTACTATAGTGATTTACTATATTTAAGGTGATTGTGTACCCACAGTCACCTTAAATATAGTAAATCACTATAGTAATGGACCACTGACACCCCAACTAAGATTAAACTTGTGTTATGGGTGTCAGGGCTTCCTCTCAACATTGATCCATGGTAAGGTAACTTTCTTAATTTAATGCTAATTATACAATATGCAAAAAAAAATGGCTGTGGGCAATGCGCCTTCGCCTTTAAATATTATATGAGTATTAAACGTTGTTAGTAGGTATTTCATTGTTCATCATTTCAACCGTTTGACGTCCACTGCTGGACATAGGTCTTCCCCAAGGATCGCCACGACGACTGGTTATATGCCGCCCGCATCCAGTGGATTCCAGCGACCTTTACCAAGTCGTCAGTCCACCTTGCCGGGGGCCTGCCCACACTGCGTCTTCCAGTACGTGGTCGCCACTCTAGAACCTTCAGGCCCCATCGGCCGTCCGTTCTTCGAGCAATGTGCCCTGCCCACTGCCACTTGAGTTTGGCGATTCCTCGGGCTATGTCAGCGACCCGGGTTCTTCTACGAATCTCCTCATTTCTGATTCGATCACGTAGTGAAACTCCTAACATAGCCCTCTCCATCGCTCTCTGAGTTACAGTGAGCTTCCTTATAAGGCCCATTGTAAGCGGCCACGTTTCGGTGCCATAAGTCATCACTGGCAACACACACTGGTCAAAGACTTTCGTCTTGAGACACTGCGCTATTTGGGACGAAAAGATTTGGCGTAGCTTCCCGAACGCTGCCCAGCCGAGTTGGATTCGTCGGTTGACCTCTTTCTCTAGGTTGGACTTACCTAACCGGACATTTTGTCCCAGGTAAACATAATCGTCGACAACTTCGAGAACAGAGCTTCCGACCTTCACCGGAGTCGGCACAACATGGACATTTGACATAACTTTCGTCTTGTCCATGTTCATTTTAAGACCGACACGTTCAGAAGCTCTGCTGAGGTCATTGAGCATAGTACTAAGCTGTTCAGCGGTCTCAGCCATGACTACTATATCGTCGGCAAATCGAAGGTGAGTGAGGTACTCGCCGTTTATGTTGATGCCAAGCCCTTTCCAGTCCAGAACCTTAAAGACATCCTCCAATGCAGCGGTGAACAGTTTCGGGGAAATAACGTCACCCTGTCTCACACCGCGCTGCAAGAGGATAGGTTTTGAGGTCTGATCCTGTAATCGGACTGACATAGTGGCGTTTTCATACAAACATTTCAACGCTTCGATGTACCGATAGTCAATTTGGCACCGCTGTAAAACCTGTAGTACCGCCCAAGTTTCGATCGAATCGAAGGCCTTCTCATAGTCCACAAACGCTAAACAAAGGGGCAGGTTATACTCCTCAGTCTTCTGTATAACCTGCCGTAGCGTATGTATGTGGTCTATGGTACTAAAGCCTTTCCGGAAACCGGCTTGTTCGGGAGGCTGGAAGTCGTCAAACCTGCGTGCGATTCTGTTTGTGATGACTCTCGAAAACAACTTATAGACATGGCTCAGGAGCGATATAGGACGATAGTTCTTCAAAAGAGTCTTATCGCCTTTTTTGAAGAACAATACGACCACGCTTCTGCTCCATGCCTGCGGCGTTTTCCCATCGAGGATGACAGAATTAAAGAGCTTTTGAAGGGCCATAAGGATCGGTTTACCACCCGCCTTCAGCAACTCTGCTGTAATTCCGTTATCACCCGGTGCCTTGTTGTTCTTAAGCTGCTTGAGAGCCATATGAATCTCATACAGGCTGACGTCCGGGATATCTTCGGTATAGTGCCGGGTTAATCTAGCTCTTTGGTCGTTCGCTAGATTCACGACAGGTTCGTGTGTCGAGGTGTAAAGCTGCCCGTAGAACCGCTCGATTTTACTCAGCAGCTCAGGTTTGGATGACACGATTCTATCATCGTCGGTCTTCAGCTTCGTCAACTGGCTTCGGCTCACAGCCAGATCTCTGGCAAATACCTTACAGCCTCTGTTACGGTCTATGGCCTCCTTAATACAGTTTGTATTAAATTGGCGTATATCCCGCTTCAGAGACTTTGAGATCTGTCTGTTTGCTCGCCGGTACTCAGTTAGATTAGCCGAAGACTGCCGAATCATCCTGCGTCTATCCTCCATGAGCTGCAGAGTTGTGTCGGAGATCTTTTTGGTTCCACCAGTGCGTCGGGGTCTGAGGTGGTTTGACCCGACTGTATGGACAGCTTCCACAAACCTGTCGCTGATATCGTCAACATCGCTCGCCAAGCAATCAAAACGGTTGTGTAGTTGGAGCCGAAAGTTTTCGAGGTTTTGGATTTCGGTTGGTAATGGACGGAGCGTAGACTTCATCAGTCGACGTCTTTCCAGCTTAACATTTAGATTCAATGTGCCTCTGACCATTCGGTGATCACTGCCTGTTTTCACAGAGTTGATCACTGAGACATCATTGAATATCTGCTTCCTCGTCGACATAATAAAGTCAATCTCATTTTTATTCGTACCATCGGGACTCATCCAGGTCCATTTCCTATGTTCGCGCTTCCTGAAGAAGGAGTTCATCATAAAGAGACTTTCCCTCTCCATGAAACCCGCCAATAGGTGGCCCCGGTGATTCCGTCGCCCAAATCCAAATTGCCCCACTCGCAGCTCATCACCGTTTCTCTTGCCCAATTTCGCGTTGAAGTCTCCCATTACAACGGTGAAGTGAGATTTCGAACTATGCATGGCTCTGGATATGTCCTCATACATAGTCTCAACCTCATCGTCGGAATGTGCCGAAGTCGGGGCGTAAACCTGTATGACCTTCAACGAATACCTTTCGGTGATTCTGAGTATAAGGTACGCCACCCTGGTCGACACACTCTCGATCTTCAACACGTTGTTGACGAGAGACTTGTTGACGATAAACCCGACACCACCCTGGGACTGTTGGTGACCCTCCCGGAAGTATAAGAGGTTACCGTATTTCAGGATTATCGTGTCCTCCCCCTGTCTTCGGACTTCAGATAATCCCACGATATCCCATCGAACCTTGCTTAACTCTTCCTCAAGTTCCGCCATCTTATCGTCCGTCCGCAGTGTACGCGTGTTGTATGTTGCCAGGTCAATCCGTCGTCGTCTGTGGTAGCCGGATCTCTGCCGGAGATTCTTCGCACCCCCTGCCCCGCCGTTACCTTGACCGCTACCACAATGGCCATGAGGGATAGCGGGGCCGCCGGGGACTAGGGGCCGTTGCCGTCTTGGTCTAATCATTGGGGGGTATTTGCCATAATCTTTCTATTTTCTATTTGCCATAATCTTTAAAAATTTCATTGTTGCCTAGCATTAACTCCCGAATACGCCCATTAGTCTTCATAAAAAAATCTTATAGCGTATGTTTAAGTTATGGTACAACCAACTGTAGGCAGGTTTTCATAAAATTTTCATATCCAAATATTTTGTAGTTGATTAATTAATTATTTATTGACTGCCCCATTGATCACGTAGTTACAAGCGCGCCTGCTGAGCGTGAGGTCCTGGGTTCGATTCCCAGGTTGAGCAAAGAATTATTGGATTTCCCTTTGAAATTTTGTATTTAAATTATTATTATTATTAGTATCTGCCTCCCCTCATGGGAAAAAGGCGTGAATGTATGTATGTATGTATTTATTAGTTTCAAATTGGAGTTTGTATTCGTGCACTGTATGTATGAATCTTATTATCGACATTAGCCGGCATGGAATCTAAAAAATACCGGCGGCGACGAATGTCTGCGCATTGTGGGTGTATGTCAGTGTACCTACGTGCAGGAGATAAGGGCTGGACGGTATTGAATTTATTTTATATAGAAAAACGTAGTACGTAACTTCTCTTTTAATTGCTTAACCCTTTTTTACTACGTCCTATCGTTAGAGTATGTTTAAAAATACTGTATACTCACAGGCTGTTATTCGGAGGAAAGGAATCCTTCATAATGGACCGTATCCTATTGTCGTTCAGATTCAACCGCTTCAATCGTGCCAAGTTCTCAACATCGTCCCTTTGAAGTAACAGGTCAAATATTCCATTCTTGCTCAAATCCAAATCGTCCAGCGAAGACATCGGCTGAAGAGCATCCAGCGGTATCTTTTTCAAATGATTGCTTTGTAAATTTAACTTTTTAATGTGACGTAAATGTCTGAAATCTAAAGGATTGAAACCTGACAATTTGTTGTACGACAAGTCTAGGTCTTCTAGACCTTCGATTTTCGTGAATAAGTCCGGAGTGATTTCAGTCAGCTCGTTGTGCGAGAATGACAGGAATTTTAAATTTGGAACATCGCTGAACGGGTCCGGCCAGTATGTTTTTAGTGCGTTGTTTGTGAATCTCAGTGTTTCCACTTGCGAGTTTGCCGGCAACCTGGAAAAAAAACAATGAGTATATTAAAAGACAGATTATAAACCCGTCGTAAAGTTATGGTAAGGTTGTAAACACAGATGTTTGTACCTTAAAAGAGACCATGATTCTCTGAGTTTGTTTGCATGCATCTAGATCCTAAAATAATCTTTTACATGACTTGTAAAAGTGTCTTCAAAAGATCTACTTACTTATTTATAAAAATAAATATCATTTAATAGGAAATATGGAAATTATATATGTGTGTAAAAGGACTAAAATTGCTGGAGAATGTGCGGTTATGTTATATAACCGAAATTAATAATATTATTGAATGTCGATCGTAAAGACAGCCCCTAAATATGCCCGCTTTTCAACGCTTCATAATGATTTTGTTGCTAAGAAGTTGCGACCCAATAAACACAATTAGGTCTTAGGTAGACTTAATTGTGTTTATTGGGCCAGGTTTATTTTTTTTCTCGTATCCTAGAGGATATTATTATGTGAGTTGAAATCAAAATAATTAAGTATTTCAACTTGTTAGAACTTTGCAACAAAACGGACTGTCAATGTTAATCGTAGCACCTAAGCAAGACGCACAATGATTCGCCCAATTGATTAACAAAAATCAGTCTAATAGAAGCTACCAGCTCACCCGATCTTTACCAGAAGTCCGCAGGATTAATTGATTCGTAATAAATTAAACAATTATGTTTGCTTTGCTCTATATCGTGTTATTTATGCGTAAGAGTTGCGTATAGTTAACATTAAATAGGTAGGTACTTTATTCATATTTTTATCTAACGCCTGTTTGAACGGGCATAACAATCAAAATACTAAAGTAAATATGAAAAATACACTGATCCTATTTGTTCTGTACTGTAAAAATTCTGTACTGTGCCTACAGTAATTGGAAAATACCATAATTAATTAAATTTGTAAGTTTGCAAAGATAAAATTTATGCTGAACGAATTATCTCTAAGAGCTCTTCAACGTAGTTCTCTTAAGCGTACTGAGGTGATGCCTATCTAGGCTAGCTACACAAACGTCCTAAACTACATCTACTTACGTATGGCATCTACAGAAGCAGAGCAGTATATATAAATATATCAGCCATCTAGTCGATTTTCTAGTACTGCATAGCGAGGGACCTCCTGTGTTTCAAGAGAGGGGAAATCCGAAATCCGCTATTTTAGTTGCGTTGAGTATTGTATTGTTTATGACAACTGATATTGAGGCATTCAATCTAGAAGAGTAAGAAATACACAGACAATTCCAGACTATTAATGTAATTACCAAGTTAACTAGGTAGTCTGCAGTAAGTGGGTGCATTAACTCGCGATATAACAAGTCGGCCATTTCCCGCCGCCGATGATTCGCAAAGTAAACTGGGGTGACACGGTTTTTGTACTTGATTGATGTGACAACCGGCGAATCTTTGCGACAAAACGGAGATAATGACCTTACGTAGTAACAGGGTTTACAAGGGATGGCAATTAATCTCAGTTTTGAAAAGGGTTGTCTGAAACTTTACGAGTCAAGGCAATACTAATAGGGCTCTTTCGATCATAATTATATGAACTCTAATATCACAACAAGTCACAAGTAATCGATATTATATACTTTGAAAATGGAATACTTAATTTTATTTTACAGTTCTACGTGAGAGAGACGCACTTCACACGCAAGCTTAAAATGTCTTCGGATGTTTAGCCCGAATGTATGCGGGATTTAACATACAGCCTTAGTTTTTGAAGATTTTGTCAACGTTTAGGATTGTAATCTCATATAGTCCACGGGAACACATCAATGTATATTAACTTATCCTGTTAAACAAAAATAGAATATGAGCGAGTTAGATTTAAAAATTAAAATGATTCGCCTGGCTAGCTACCTTACCTATTATATGTGTTTTGTGTACATTCGTGTGTGTAAAGTTTTAGTGTTTTATTTTACAGTATTCCGTTACCATGTAAGTGCCGGTAGTCATAAATTGCATTCGCATAAATTATATCAGGCAGTAAAATGCATCTAAGTCAATACTTTCGAAATAAGTAGTAAATAAATATATGTTAGTTAGCTGTTGGAACCTATCTACTGTTATAGGAGGAGATTCTAGTTAAGGCTCGCTCTGATATACTCATTTAATTGTACCGTTTCTGATAACAGCATACAACATCACACTACATAAATGGCCTATAGAATCAACTACAATGTCATGTAGAAGACAGCCCATTTGGTGGTGCATGCAGCATATTACGCAGTAAAGGTGTAATTTCATATTTATAAATAAGGAACTTAAGACTTGTAGAGATTTAACTGTCATCCGTATATATTTTTTCTTATAGCACTTCTGTAGGTGCTACTATTTATGTTTTATATTATGGAAAATTGATAGTAAGCAGATAACATTGTACTAACATGTAATAGATAATTAAAATTCTCTATCAAAAGTTTTGTAGTAGCGCGTTTGTCTAGGGGGGCACACGATCGAGAATTAATACGGACCCAATCAAGGTGTAGGTAAGGAAGCTAAGTGGGCTAAAAAAAGTTCAGCCCAGTGTTGTATTGTAAGGATTTGGTAATGTATGTGGGATGAGGTTTGTTTTTAGCCCAACACCCAATGTGGTTAGGGCATCCAGTTACCTTAAGGCTTAATCCGGCACTGACTGCTACCGTATTTAATTTAACACAATCGATTTACGATGTAATAATTATGACCTTTACCTACACTGCAGGCTTACTGCATCGCTTAGGCTTCATCTTTGTCTACACCTAAAAAAATCAGGTTGTACAAATGTCAATTATGATTAATTAACCTCGCTTAAGTGCGTCTCATTTTCACAAAGACGAACTTAATTAACAGGGGTCCAAAATTAGAGTTTAGTGAAAATGTCATATCCATACATTTTTGTTTGTAGAACAGCGAAAAATTGGCACAATACATTGTGAACTATCGGGTCTTACTCGGACCACAGGACCATTTATTGCAGTAGATATAAAGTTATTAGAACTTTTGGTCTTTTGGTACGAAATAACAATATGTGACATTTAGCATGACTTGTCCCGGAAATTAACAGCTACCTACTACTCAAATTCAGACTTAAGCAAGACTGTGTGCTATGTCAATAGTATAGAATCCAATTCAGTGACGCCCATTTATTGAATGATTAAACAATGTTATTGTGACACAACAAAAGATATTGAGACACTTAGGAATTAGATATCTATAAGTGACAATCAGATTGTACATCATAAAGTAGAGATAAAACACCACTGGTTGGTTCATTTATAGATAAATAGAATAAGAGCGGTTAATTATTGTTTTATATTTATATGCTGACACAGGTCAGCATATAAATATACAGCTGCAGGTTAAGGCGTCTCCTTTTCGTTACTTATCTAATCTTTTCAATACCGATGTATAAATTATATCGAATTATCTACATGTTTATTGTTTATGAGGGTTTATAAAGAAATAAATAAGGTACGTGTATTTGTATGAATTCGTTTGATTGAGAAACATTAAAATTTGATTCTGTTTAAAAAAACAATTCTATTACGCGAAAATCAAACGAGAGAATATACTGGATGGTATGACAATTTATTTTCTAGTGATGTTATTATGACATATCTATTGGTTCATTTGAAAATATTACTAATTAAGATTAAAGAGAATATTACTACAATTCATTGGAGCTGAAAAATAGACAAACTATTAGCCTTGGCAGTTTAATTAAATTGTACCTTCACGTACTGTTCATCTAACAGTATAAGTACTTGCGTCTTGATATGGTTTTACCTAAAAGAGCCCGAGCAAACAAAGATTAAGATACACGCGTGTGTCAACACAATTTCAATGCCCTTAAAATATTGTATCTAGCGTCGTTTTATTATAGTTGTAATGAAAGTTAAAGATAAGGTGGAATCAAGGTGAAAACCACTCTTGCAGTCAGGGTCGGGAGTGTCCAACGGCCTAATTCTCGCATTATAGAGAATAGAGATGAGTTTCTGACATTTACGAGAATATTAAATTAGACATTGAAATAAACCTACTTTTTAGACTCAGTATTTATGGCGGTATCTTACATATCCTTTTTATTGTTTAAATCCGTGATCATGGATGCCGTAAAAGATTCTTCAGGATTAAAATAATATCAATTTACCTCAATAGGTATCGATGTCACCGAAATATCTACGACACAAAAAGAAGTCGATTATATTTTAGGCCAATATACATATATATTAAACCTTGACTATTCTATAGACATATAAATAAAAAAGACCTTCTGTTTTCTCTTGATGTAGAAAAGTCAACGCCTAAAATTGTTATAACGAGAACTTTATTTTGGCTACAGCAGATTTCGGCGATATTATATTCATCTCTATGACGTGGGAATTGGCCCCTGTAATGATATTCCGTAAAAATGGGACTCAAACCCGAAATTCATTTCGAATTCACCCTCATTTCGACATTCACTTAGTATTCTGCAAGATAATATAACACTATGTAACTTGTCCTTCATGGCTCTTTACATGGTGAAAAATTTTAGCTCATAGAAGTTATGTATAGATTGCAATATTTTTATTTTTGACTGTGGATTTTGAAGTGAGTTCTTAAAGAATAGCATTTCTGTAGAATGGCTTAAATTTAGGAAATTACTTGACATAAGGTGAAACATTGGATCGAACTTAATAACATTAAGTAACTACTTTGAATGTTATATGAATTGACTACGGACTGCGTAGTCATAGGTCTCGAGTTTGAATCTTCGAAATGAAATACTTATTAATCATCAGTCGCTGAAACGGTGAAAGAATAAACCTGGATCTTTGAGTGGTTTTCTCGACGGCAATGTACCAACTTAATCAAGAAAGAATCATGTCACACTTCTCCAACAGCTTTAATCTAAGAGACAAGATACCAGCAATATGATGGTAAATCAATATACGTGAACTTTGTATCTAAACCCTACATCGTTATTTTACAAATGTCAACGAAAACCAGACATAGTTTTTTTATAATTATATTTGGATTTTAGACTAGCGATAGGTCGTCTGTTCTAACCCGCGTCGTTGCATTATTTGAAAGGGCCCACTTCTTTCTGCTTACATTAGGCTTAAATGGAATCATTAAGAATATTAGATGGAGGCATTAGATAGCCAACATCATCAAGCCATTAAAAGAAATCACAGCGTGGGTACCAACCGCATTTCTGTTCCTTGACATATATGACATCACAATATTAACATTTGTAGAACGGTGTTAAGACTTTGATTCGGTAAGATTTTTCTTTGGGACGGATTCGAACAGCAACTCTTGACTTAGTCTCTATCGCTGAGCTATTTGGGTCGTTGACCTAACGCTGTAGATCGCTTACTCCCACGTTAATTGTTCCTAGTAAGTATTTCGATTATTCTGAATTTGGAAAAAGATAACTGGATTTGACTCAAATCCGATTTAAGCTTGAATCTTCAAAACTACAGTCTCTTAAATATTAAAACCGTAACTACTTACTTGCCCAGTGTTGACAGTCCCAGTCCATCAAAAGTTGCCGATATCTTCAACCCATTAGGATTTATAGGCCACGCAATCTTGTCCAAGTCGGCAACATTTTCTATTCTATCGAACTCTGAACACTGCACGTACAACACTATATGAGTCCCATCGATATCGGGGATTTCACTGCACGTGCAAACATCACGTAACTGAATTAATTTTGACACTTCTCCATCAACTAGCTCATCGAAGATATCTTGACCACTTCCATTTCTCAATAAAAAAAATAGAAACGTCAAACAAGGGAGGGCGCGCATTTTTACTTTTTTAAAATGATGACACAGGCCCATCTGCGTTCGACTCGTAATCGCGGTGGAATGATAAGTTTCCCTATCGTTGTCTTATCGGCATCGCCGCTGTGTGTGTACATTGCTGAAAATGACGCACACTTAGATAATAGAAGATTAATACGAACTGTATGTGATTCATGGCCCTATAAGCTACCGATCCTTTGAGGAAAGGTATTTGTAAAGGATGAAAACTTCAAAGAATGTGTATATATTTAACAAAGGTCTACATAATTAAATCTAATGTGTACTTTTTTTGCAGAAATAATGTGGCTTTAATAAGTGAATACAGCGTACTTTATTTGATAGATAAGTACATAATAAAAATAGAGAAAGAAAACCTTTTCTTATCGTGTAATTTTGTTATCTCATTATGGTTTTCTCGTACCTTGTAATTTCGTATTATAACAAGGACCCTAATACATTATTTTATAGTACTTAGGTACTATTATAGTCTACAACTTATCTTTATCCAGACAAATCCAATCAATCGCACAAAAACACACTTTATAATAGGAAACTAGTACCCGTAAGAACTACATGAAACTAAAACAAATGATATTTATTATGAAGCACGTAACGAGCGGGCGTAGCGCGGTAACTAGTTCATAGCTAGGAACTGTCTGTAGGTAAATGTATTATGATAGAATAATGTGAGACGGTGTAGGCAGCGGTAATGCGAGATACATTGACCACAATGACTCGCGTCGAACGAAATATTGCGATATAATGAGACACCATTAGCAACGGACAGGTTTTTATTATATTGATCATTTATTTTGATTATTTAACTACGAGTATATCGAAAGTAGAAAATAATAAATACCTACTTCTTTTAGTATAAACTGTCTCGCTGATCTAGTTGTAAGTCGACCAAAGCGTTAATGGGGCGTTATTCGGAGTTTGGATTTGCGCCGGGTTGATGGCAATAGACTCGCCCTCTATTACATGGGAACTTACTAAGGGACATACTAGTGAAATGTGGGTGTAAATTAGTACATCTTTATCCAACCCTTCGGTATATAATAATTAAGTAGCAATTGTATTTACCGGAAAAAAAAATTAGAAACACAATCTATGACAGTTATTCAATACAAAAAGTAATAAAAATTCTAATTTGTTTTTTACAAGCAGTAGGTAGGCCCTACTCTACCCTAAGAAATAAAAAGTTGAATAAAAACATAAATGACATTTTCAGCATAGTTTTAAAAAGAAACATTTGTCAAAAAGTAGGCCGCGCGGGAAAATGTTGCGAACTGATATTTGGTCGGTGCGAAAATAGGGTAACGACGATTAAATTATGCATTTTATGAGCAAATTCGAGGCCTCACCGAGTTTATGGGACGGTCCCACAGGATTGACCATAAGGCTTTACTCATAAAATATTGCGATATATTCGCTATATTAAAATATAATGAGGGTCAAATATGATAGGTGGGGAATAGCCGATATAAAAACGATGGAGTAATTAAATAGTCATGTATATCGAAGACTGGTAACCTTTGCACTGCAAATAAAAAATAAAGTAATATATTCATTCATACAACATGAATATATTACTTTTTACTTTTTTTAAAAAACGTTGCCCCACACTAGTATTCTCCTGTCGTGGGTGCTTTTACAAACACAAATTTTCACATACACAAATGCCCAGACCCAGAACAACTACATGTAGACCGTACAAATATTTGCTCCGTGCGGGGATCGAACCCGCAACCCGTGACGCACAAACCGATCGCTCAGCCACTGCGCTACCGAGTCGTCCGTACTGTTGTATGAATATTCATACTTTAGTTATGTAATAATAATTAGTGTTTCATCTATTTCGGTTCCGAGGACCAATAATCAAATATTGTTCATTTTTGGTCCATCAAATTGAGCGGGTTGGGATTTAAACTATTTGCCTACAAATCAAGCAAGAGGTCATGGGTTCTATTCTCAGATCGAGCAGTGTTGCGTTGATGGCATTGAGATAGGATTCGTGCCCGGTTGATAATAGGCTCGCCCCTTATTACATGGGACCTAAAAAATACCGACGAAATGTGGGTGTAAATTAGTACACCTCTGCCTAACCCTTCTTGGTCCACAAGCGTGATGGTATGTATGGTTGATGTTTTTGTATAGAACTTCAACGAGTAATGTATCAGAAATATTCTGTACAACACGTATTGTTTGTGTTAGTTTTATTCTATTTTAAAATAAATAAATAACAAGCATAACTACAAAAATAACATGTTTATTAAAAATATTACAGTACCAATAAAATTTATAACAATATTTAACATCGTTTTACATTAAGTCTTGATAAGTTTTGACGTTTAATCCTTATTAGATCGCAATAGAGTATAATTTGATGTAAACAATTATCATAGAACCAGTAGGTCTATAACAGTAATTATGTAAATGATTATTATGTAGTGAAACTTGAACACAAGCAAGAATATCCATTACTATAACTAATTACATTATGTTATTATTTACTTAGCTGCGTATCTGAATGCATTGCTTTTATGGAAACCACTAATTTAGCCTTTAAAACATACGACTTAAAGACCACCAAATGACTCATTATTTGATAGCGTTACCCGACGTATGTTAAGTGCGTATAGATTTAGTAACATGTTATGTAACTTGTGTTTTATAACACGTCCACATTACATGACACTGTTATAGAACAATGTTATACAAACAATTACAATATATTACAACAATGACAGTGTCGTTTTCGTACCTATTCACGCGTATAAGTTATATAACATTGATGTAATCAGTATAACATGGTATATATCATTCTTATAACATGTTATGTTATGTAGCCTATACGCACTTTAACTAAAAGAAATACATTTAGTTTATTTTATTAATTTCTTTTTTATTCTTATTTTTGTTTTATTTTTATCATCTTTGTATTATTGTAATTCAAATTATATCGGTTTGTGACACATCGGTTGGATGATTTCAAAGTGTATAACAGATACAAATTATATTTTATTATTAAATCCTGACTATAAGTATTAATAACACAAATTATTATATAATTTAGAAAAAAATATTTTGGCTGTATACGTAAGTTAATTACAATGATATAAGCGATTGACACAAAAAAACAAAATTGTGTGTTAAGAAATACTTAAATTAATATAATATAAAAATACGCTGCCTTCCTTCTCACCATAATACATAAAACGGATATAAAAATCCATTTCATTATGATAAGTACAAGCCTAGTCAGTATTTTTTAAATAAAACAAAGAAATGTAACTAGAATCACGATAATATATAAGATGTGATAAATAATTTATTGTATGTGAAATTAGATCATGGAGCACGGTCGTACCCAGACAGTTTTCAGGCGTGACAGAAGTAAATAAACTGATCAGTAGAAAATTTAAAAAACTTTTTTATTACTGACTGATACGTTCTGTTAACGCTACACCTTATTTCAAGATTTAGCCAGAATCTTTGCAGGTTTACCATACCCTTTTACTGCCCGGTACCTGGCTCATGGGTCGATATTATATTAGGGCTCTGGGCATTGAATTTAATTACTTTATTATATTTATGACGACGTTTTGACATTCTTTGTATTTATTTCAGAAAGTATTCAAAAGTATATACCTTAAATATTGAATGCCCAGAGCCTTGCTGTAAAATCGACCCAAGATCAGCTTCTGGGCATGGGTTCATCATACAAAGGCCGACAAACAGTTTTTTGGCATTATTGACCTTAACTATATTTTTATATTTCGTAGTACTAAATGTCATTTTAATTAAAAAATCTTAGCTTCGGGCTAGAGAGCTGGGTGGGGCAAACACCACACCTTACCCCACCGCGGATACGCAGGCTGGAAAAAAACGCAGCTCCCTTAATGGTAAAGCGAATGGTTTGCTTGCATTGCCCCCTCTGTCGATGATAAAGCAGATTAAGGGTGCTTATCGCTTTTCCATCAGAAATGTGCTATGCCATGTTGCTAAGGATGCATTTGATATCCAATTATCCACTAATCAAATTCATTAGTCCTTATAGCTTAGCACTTGTAAGTTGTAACGCACGGGTTTAACAAAGCTGTTTTTTAAATGGATGCATGCGTGCGCGGCGAATAACCTTCATAGAATATCTTACTCGCTCTGATACTAAGCTATGTATCAGAGCGAGTAAGATATTCTATCTATATGCATCAATGGAAATGGTAACATCATTTTGTAATTTAGCTTTCACATACTTGCAGCAAAGTTGCCTATCACATCTCTGGTGAAAAATCATCCTTACTATGGCCGGTTGGGAGAGCCAGGTCTCAAAATTGACCCAATTAGTCGAACGGTAGTTAACACTGCCTGCTGTGCTATGGGTCCCGGGTTCGAATCCCGGTAGGGACAAATGTTTGTGTGATGAGCATGAACATTTGTATCCGAGTCATGGATATGTATAATGTGTATGTATTTACAAAAAAAAAGTATATATGTAGTATATCAACCGATTAGTATCCGTAACACAAGCCTCGTTGCTTAGCTCGGAACTAGATGGCGCTATGTCATAATGTCCAGGAATATTTATTAATTTATTTAAAATGGCATTTACTTTCGTCTCCTTTCGGTATTTTCACTAAACAGGACTAGAAAATGAAAGAATTCTAATCAAGAATAAAAAAACACATACACGTAGCACCCTGTTTATTAAAATTACATTTAAATACTTAAAAAAATATTTTGTGCGTTGCATAAAAATGGAATGTCAAATGTCCCATTTAACCATACAAATATTGTCTCAGTACGTTATAAATGCAATGCCCTTAAAATTAGTTAAAAGTATATGCAGATGACAACTGTGAGAGCTATACAAAATACTCTTAGATTGGTATTATGACGTGTGTACCTATGTATATACAACCTACTAGTTATACGTAACTCTGAATATTCAAAAGGTATTTAAAATTAGACTTTCCCAGTTAAATGGCTTGACGCTTACGACGAACAAGACACGTTTCGATACATAAAATAGAAGGGCTGCGACTATAACGACGTTTTGAAAACTTTTGCAAATTTTGGATACAATTATTATAAATACATAACCAAATATTTTTCATTTTATTATGCTTATATAATACGGCTTATTTAACAAAAATACTAAAATGGCTAGTAAAAATAAAATACTACATTTATTCAAACTCATATTATTTCGAACTTCTGATAATTGTTTTAAATGAAAGATGATGCCAAAACCTCGTTAGTTTTCAATAATAATAATTATGATTATTTATTATTACTATATTTGCAGTCTATAAAAATATTCTCAACTTTAAATATCATTGCTGTTCTTATGATTATTTAAAAATAATGTAACAATTTTCGAGACGATAAAAATCTATGCAATATATTTAATTAAATAACATAATTAATTCAATTTTTGTTATAAATACGCACATAATCCACTTAGTATATACGCAATCATCGCTAAAATGAACCTTTAGAGTATTATATTATTATATGTCATAGACTAACACGATTGAGTGTTTGTAACAAATACTAAAGACAATATTAATCCATAAGTTTCTACGGACCTTCTAGCCAGTAACTCTACCAAAAAAAACCCCAATTTTTGGAACGATAAAATATGTTTTTTTTCCTACATTTCAAAAGCACCTATTGTAATGTTCAGCTTAGAATAAAACAATTTGACATAGTAGTATAAGTACATTTGTAAAATACAAAAAAAATACGCGATGACTTTTACCTAATAAACTTCACCTTAATCTGTAAGGTGATTAAGTGATTTTCCCTCGGTGATAGATAGTGGTTAGGGCAAAGGCGGATCCACGCCATGGGGTCCCATAGTCCTACAGTCTAGTTATACAGGCTCTTATTCGATTAAGAAAGTATTTTATGGTCGAATAGGAGTCTTATACCCAGCCCGAACGCCGGGCCCAGAAGAGTGGTTACTCGCTGGTGTAGTCCAGTGCATTTATTTTTGACCGATGTGCATAGGGAGGAGACGGGTGAAATTATTAGCAAACTCGTTCGATTAGTTAAAAACCATCGATTGGGATCAGTGGAATAGGGGCGTTAGGTCTAAAAATAAAAAAGTCACTTTTGAAGCTGAAACTTATATCGGGGATTTCCCTATAGTTTATTTTTATGTTTTGGTAATTTAAGTGGGATGAATTCTTTTTTAACCGACTTAAAAAATGGAGGGTTCTAAATTCGACTGTATTTTTTATATATTTAAACATCCGACTAGGTGAATCGATTTTGATTATTCTTTTTTAACTTGATTCAGTTCTGTACATTTGGAGTCGGTTTTTTTTACAAAATTATTGTTTATCTGACCCCTGCTGGATCCGCCGATCCGCCCTAGAGTTAGGGGGTTACTAGACTAGAACAAGTTTACCGGCCATCACTTCACAGTGCGTCGTGTTCCTTCAGCAGGTACTGACCGACGAGTCGCTTCTGTACGTCCGTCACGCCGCCGTAGATCTGCGTGCCTCTCGCGTCTCTGTTGATAAAAACCGTAAAGTCAGTTGATATTCCCCTTTTCATCATCATCATCATATCAGCTAGATGACGTCCACTGTTGGACATAAGCCTCCTTCAAAGATTTCCACAACGATCGGCCTTGGGCCACCCTCATCCACCGGATACCAGCTACCTTTACCAGGTCATCGGTCCAACTTGCCGGAGTCCTACCCACGCTGCCCCCTTTTTATAATAAACTATAGTCATTTTGAACTGTTATCGAGTCTTTCTATGAGTAGCACCCTATTACATGGGACCTAAAGTGTACCGACGAAATGTAGGTCTTACATTAGTAACACCTCTATTTAACTCTTCGGGGAGGACAAGACAGGCGTGATGGTATGTTATGTTAATCATTTTTTAAACAAAATTACTTTTCACAGATCTTATAGCGCTATATTGCCGATTCAAAACATCGAGATAAAATAATCTTCTTATATATAAAAATCTCGTTTCAGTGTTTGTCACTGAACTCCTCCGAAACGGCTAGACGGATTATTATGAAATTTTGTATGTATATTTGGTAGGTCTGAGAATCGGTCGTAGCCTATTTTTTACACCCCTAGATGATAAGGATGTCTCTCACCAGATTTCTTTTTTAAAATGTTCTGACGAAACATTTTTTGTATCTTTTTTTATGATTAGGTATTAAAAAATACTTATAACCCTAAATTTTCTCTCTTCTACCACCAAGCCCTATAATGTGGCAAAACAACGTTTGCCGGGCAGCTAGTATTATTATATAAATTGGTACCTCGATAAAATCGCCGAAAAGTATATAGATTCATTACAGTTATAATTTTGATAAAATCAAGGTGTGAAGAACTTTAGTCAGCAAGTTAGCTCTCCCATAAACGTATCTGAAAACAAAAATGTTCGAGAAAATTCTAGAACGTCTGTCTACCTGTAATGCCTTTCAGCGTCGAATTCGAGGGAGAGACCTCGTCCTCCGAGGATCTGCACGCAGTGGTCGGCGACGGCGGTGGCGTTCCGGCCGGCGACGTATTTCGCCATCGCGCTGTTCTTCGTGCTGACGTCAGTCGCAGCGCGGTACGTCAACAGCCGGGCCGTCTCCACTAGCATACACATTTCTGATAGACGGTCCTAAAAAAAATTCTGTCTATTAGAACCGACTTAATACAAATTTTAAGTAATAACACCTAAAATTTGTATGTCTTAATTAGGACAAAACATAGCGCACTCTCTATTTATATAAACACCAATGTAAACACCTATGTTTCACAAATAAATTGATTGATTGATTTACTTCAAATGTCAGAACTGGACCGAATTGAAATGGGACCACAAAGGAAGCACCAGCTTTCAAATAAAAAAAGATTCATCAAAATTGGTTCACCCATTCGAAAGTTCTGAGGTAACAAACATAAAAGAAATACAGTCGAAGTGAGAACCTCCTCCTTTTTTGAAGTCGGTTAAAAATAAATTTCGCTAAATTATTCGTAAAAACAAATCTTCATACATTCAATTAGTCCGGTTAATTGAGTTTCTACTGTAGTTGGCAGATTCTTTATTCTTCTGTACTTCTTACAAAATTTTAATATAATAAGAAAAGAAAAGGAGCTCCTATCTCTAATAGATTTCGGATTTGCGTCTTGCAGATTTGTAACTTGCGTCTTCTAGCATACCTTAACTGATGATAATTTTGACAGCGGCTTCCCAAAAGCTGTCCTTTTTTTGGAGAAGTCAATTGCGGTGTCGAGAGCTGCCTGAGCGATGCCTGTGTCAAAGCCAAATTAATATTAGTTTATTTTGTTATAGATATAGCTCAAGGGCGAATTTTTAGCAATATAAGATGTGAAGGTCATTCAGGTTATAGAATCGAGAACTGTAACAAAATGATCCTAATGTTTTTGAAATCTCAATCTCTGTTTGTGGGATATTGGTCCCGAGCTGTTATTATATTGTTATCAATATTTTACAATATTAGATTAATTATGAAACACACCATGTACAGATTTGTTGATTTCGAACCTAAACATGCGGAAACGTATGTTTTCCTTTTTCAAACTGGAACTGTGTCATACAAACAATGTTTTATTGCATGGCATTTTACAGCATTCGAAATTTTGATATTTAAGTTTACCTGCTTCCGTTCAAAATGGACAGGGCCTTACTGGCCAGTGGCGGCAAATGTTGACCACAAAAGCGGTAACACGTATAAAAAATTGGTTGTCTGTAAAGTCGGGTCACAGACGATAATTTTACGTGAAAACGTCATAAAAAACATTAACGATGGAGTGGGAGAGAGATAGATGCGTCACAAGCCGAACGCTTAGGCCTATTGTTCCTCTCTATCGCTTATTCCGCGCTCTCGCTTCCATGCTCGGCTCAGGCGGAACGCAACAATTTTTCTTGCGTGCAGCCGGCGTTCATCTAAATATATACAAAGGTGACTGATTGACTGGCTGACTGACATAGTTATCTATCAACGCACATCCCAAACCACTGGACGGATCAGACTGAAATTTGGCATGCAGGTAGATGTTATGACGTAAGCATTCGACGACCCATTTAGATCAGCGGTTGTAAACGCTGCCTGCTGTGCTATGGGTCCCGGGTTCGAATGCGGTAGGGACAAATGTTTGTGTGATGAGCATCAACATTTGTATCCGAGTCATGGATGTATCTATGTATAATATGTATGTATTTACAAAAAAAAAGTATATAAGTAGTATATCAACCATCTAGTATCCGTAACCTAGTAGTAGCTTACCACGGAGCTAGATGGCGCTGTGTAATAATGTGCGGAAATATTTATTATTATTAAGCATCCGCTAAGAAGGGATTTTCGAAAATTCACCCCCTAAGGGGGTAAAACGGGGGGCAAAGTTAATATGAAACTTTTATTTTTTTAGTTCAATTGCACGCGGGCGAAGTCGCGGGAATCAGCTAGACGATTTATAAGAAGTTATCCTTATCACGATATAAAAATATCAGCTAATTAAAGTATTAGCTGATATTTTTATATCGGAGTAAGACTCACCGACCGCATGCGCCGCGATACCGATGCGGCCCTGGTCAAGCTGTGCCATGGCGATACGGAAACCATCCCCCGGCTTTCCGATCACGTTGCCCTTCGGGATGCAGACATCCTGGAGAGTCACTGGACAAGTGGTAGTAGCCCTGAGAAGCATCATAGCATATCTTACAACTTCTTGTATTGATCAAATTAAATATCAATATGTGAAGCAAAAACTTTGTACCCCTTTTCATCAAAAATGCGCGGACGGAGGAATATAAAAATTCACACATTTATAGTTTAGAGAGAAGGACTGCAGATACTAATATACATTTTAATTGTGCTTAAAGAACTTATAATTTATTAATTACGATCGACCACTGGGCGACCACTACAAATAAATTTAAAGAAAGCAAGAAGGACAATGTATTTCCTTGCGCAAAAAAAAACACAAAATAACATACCTAACGCTCATGATGTTTGTCTTCTTCCCTCTGAATACACCATCAGTTTCAACAGGAACTAGAAAACCTGAAAATAAAATAAAATAAAAATAACTTCCGAAAGACTGCATATTGGATGATATTACAAAGTACGCCACTGCTTTAATTTTTTGCCATTAAATGAGTTTACATAACCTTTTTTTATACCACAAGAGTAACCAACAAGCTTACGGAACACGTATGGACATTTGCAACTCCTGAGGAGTCGCTTGCGCGTTGCCTACCCATAATAGAAGATTGGTTTTTGTCCGAACTTACAGGCAATCCCTTTATGCTTGAGTTCTGGGTTGACTGTAGCGAAAATCGCGATAGCTTTGCCTTCAACGGCGCTGGACACCCAGCTCTTCTTGCCGTTAAGAACCCAGCTATCGCCTTCCAGTGTTGCCCTGGTTGATATACTCGCGACGTCAGTTCCTGCGCCTAAAAGAACCAAAAATAAATTAATATTATTGTAGGCAAAATTATTAAACAATGTTTTAATGAAATGAAAAAAAAAATATGAAAATGCATTATTTCAGATATGTTCGCCATATTTATTCGTACATATTGTTATTCTTGTCCTCCATTCAACACTATCTGTGACATGCTTGTTACAGCAGTGCCGGATATAGCGACAATCTAATCTAGTCACTACAGAAAGATTCAATCTTCAATCTTTCTGCCATCATGTCAATTTACATGCTCAAAATGATGTCTCGCATAGTTAAGAGCACTTGAACGAATTACTTATCGATAGACCAAGAGTGTACCCTGCATTAATATATATTTTTTTATAATTTATGTGGTGCAGCATGGATACGCTATGTTTGGTGGACATGGAATGACTGGTTACCATATGTTCATGGATTCACACTGATATAAACAAAATATTTATTCTTCTAGTAGGTAATGACAGATCATTATGACGTCTTATAATTCGTATTTTAACGTTAGGTGTCGCAGTATTGTGCATTTCTAGTTTATCTTATCGGACAAACAAACTAACACTAATTAAGTTCATACTTTTATCAATTATGGGTCATTAATAAACAATAATTATCTATATAATTATATTGTTATTAATGGAAAGTAGCTCATTACTTATACTAAACGTATAACGTTTAGATTCGAGTTTCCCTTGCTGCGGTCACTACGTAAATATATGTTTGACCATAACATACGCATCAGAATTTTAATGTTATTGATAGTTATATTGTTAATTTCAGTTACAAACCTTAAAAGATCGCCAGCCTCAAAAATTTAAGAATACTACCAGTTAGGAAGTTAAAGTAGCGAGAAAAGAAACGTACCTGATTCACTCAAAGCGAAGCACCCAATATCGCCTTGGGCGAAAGGATACAAGAACTGTTCTTTTTGTTCTGGAGTACCCTTTTCGTTCACCAGATTCAGGTAGAGGAAGTTGTGTATGGAGAGGACCATGCCAGTGCTAGCGCAGCCTCGGGACACCTCCTCTACCGCGATAGCTAAAGACAGGTAGTCCAGACCTAGACCGCAGTGATTCGGACTGACGCACGCACCCATCAACCCCATGTCTGTGAGCTTTTTGATCTGAAAGAGAGCATTTAGTACATCAATAATTAAATGCCAACGGACTATAGGGGGATTTGGGGTTTTGGGGTAATTTATAATCATACACCTTTGGAATAAATCTTTGGAGAAGTATTTACATATGTCACCAAAAAGGTTTTATATGTATTTGTTTTTCTCGTGTTTCCCAAACTCTGCCAAATCGATTAAATCGATCCTAGGCGATTGCTCGATCTCTTTCATTTTGAAGTGAATACATGTGGTTTATGAGTTCAAAAATCAAAACCTGTTTTGGAAAACAAGCACCTGCGCAAATATTCGAAGCGAATTTCTGCAAAAGACACTTCAGTTTTAAATTTTCGTTCACCACATTGCGATTGCTGCAATATAGTGGCCTTGTGTGAGCTCCTGACATTCTCTAAAAGCATATTTATCCACCAGATTAGAAAAGTGAATAAGCTATGCAGAAATATGATAATATGTCGTGTAGGTATTGTCTTTTTAGGTCTCAGTATCATTATCTCATGGACTTTAATGTCAAAAGATAAGAGCATAATCCTTAAGTCGACCAGAGGATTTATATTTAATTCGACAGTCGAATAAGTATTTCGATAATAGTTGATTTCTGAACTAAGGTATCTGGTGAGATGTTCGTACAGAAATTATATAGGTCATTTGTTTGAGAAAGTAGGTAGTAGGACTCTGCCTTTCAATTCCTCTTGGAGATAAGAATGCAGATACCTATAGCGCCAAATTTACCGACGATAAGCTAGTAAAATAAATGGTCCTATGTGACGCATTAAGTGATATGTCAAGTTAGCAACGCACGAGCAACACCTGGTGTTGATATCATCCATAGCTATGGTTAGTGGTTACCGCTGACCTTTCCCTCTTTAAGTAAATAAAACAATAACTTTAGCATTGAGCTGCTAAAAATGAGTTCATGCAACATCCTATTATCATCTTGCGATAAAATATTCGCGAACAATCTGTGGTGATACACAAAACAACAGATCATCTAGTTTTACTTATCTCTATACGATTTTTATGATAACTACGCTATACGACCTCATTTTGAATAATGTTAGTCAATAATGTAATTGTGCCTAATCGTTTTATTTATTCTTTTGTAAGTGTCGTATGATATAGTGATGAGAAAATAATTAAAAAAAAAATAGATTCTTGTCTGTCCAATGTTTTGACTGAATGAGTCAGAATGAGTATTGGGGATGAGAAAAGAAAGTGGCCATAATCATGTCGGGCCACGCGAAAGTGATGTTTCCATGGTTGCCTGTCGGTCGCAAATAGCTTGTCTACTTGTAAAGCCAATATCAAAAGTTAATATCAGGCGTGATTTTTTTTATAGGTATCCAAAATCAACCAGAGCAGGGGAGGGGGGTCTACACTAACAGATATTACTTACTTATCAGTGAATGCTATGTATTACGATTATGTCATCATTTTTATCATTCAATTTTAAAACATTATCAGTAGGTACATACTTATCACAAAATATTTTGCTGTCATAATTTTGTTTGTAAGAAAACATTTCAAAATTTTTAACAACGAATTTGACAGATATATTATAATTATGTATAGATATACATATTTCGAAGATTATTATTTATCAACGACTGGTTTATTGTTCAGTCTATACATATACAAAAATAAAATTTACATAATACCCTATGGGGGTATTCCATTTATTACTAGTAGTCTAGTCAGTTTTCTACCCTCTCCGCCCCCTATATAAGCATAAATAAGAATCAAAAGAAAATAAAACCTTATTTTCTTTTTTAATTTTTTTAGTATTTGTAATGTTTTTTTTAGGAATGTTTAATAACACACTTTTCACATTTTTGAGTTCTTACATAACAACCCTCAAGACTTACACCTTGTAAGAAAGAATAAGACATGGTTGACCCTCCTCCTAATATACACATATATATGTATATTAGGAGTATATATATGTATATTATGTATATACATAGCACTAACATGGGGGATAATTGTGGCTCCTTGATAACTTAATATTCAATAAAAAAAAATTAATAGAAGTATCTAAATCACGTGTTAAGGTTTTTGTTTTCTGAACTTTACAAAATTGTATATTAAGTTGAAGCATCTACTACAAGATAAAAACTAAAATACCTATTACCTAAATATGATTTAAAAAAATCATACTCACAGAATCAAATGGGAAGCGGCCCTCTTGATCAAGTTTGGAAGCATTGGCTTTCAGATGATCATTGGCAAACTGCCTAGCCATGTCCTGAGTCATCTGCTGCTGCTCCGTCAGCTGGGTTGTGAAGGTGCGGCATTGTGACAGAGTTTTTAAGCATTGTAGTGAATAAACTGAAAAAACAATAAAATTTTAGATAATGTTGTATTTTTTTCTTATAAAGTCTGTAAAGACCATTCAGAAAGAAAGACAAGAAAATAGTTGGAGAAGATGGCAATACATATTAAACTATTAATTTTATGAAGATACTATTCAATGCATTAACTACCTAGACAATAAAACTTTTTTAGGAATGCCCACAAGAAGAAACAAACAACTCATGTTTGGCATCATTTCAAAGTCTGGCTCTATTGTTACTTAGGCGTAATGTTACTTTCAATAATGAAATCACTCTCCAATTTATTTATCAAATTAAAAAATGTGTAAATTTATGTTAAATACGATGAAATGACTAAATTTCTTTCTACTTAAGTACTCCCTGAAATACATAAATTAATATTTAACATTTTTTAACCTGATCTGAGCAGAATTTACTTACTGCTTAATTTTGAAGACTTTAAAACGGAACTTGTAACCATTTTAAATGCTCTTAGGGACGGGTGTTATATCACAGTAAACAATCCAAACGTACTAACACACAGTACATTACACTAAAGCATAGTTGACACTTGAATTACGATACGAATGATAAATGATAATGTTGGTATCAACAAGGTCACACAAAAACAAGTCTTGCTTGTAGCTGACGATTGCCGAAATAGTGTTACAATATTAACGTTAATTAATAAATTTACACAGTAATGTAGCCTATTATATTGAAGTTATTGAAAACAAGACTGTCATTATTATACAATCATTTGCATTTATTTTACCTAATGCTCATTCTTTATTTTATTGTCATGAGTACAGACCTATTCAACAATATTGACAATCCTTCAACAATAATAATTGTTACTCAATCTACGTTCTTTATTAGTTCTCGACCTTACTTACTAAATTATAAAGTCCAATTTTGTAATCCAAAAAGCACTGGTTCTGTCATTAGCATACAACAGTAGAATTCCCGATGCGGGCGAGCCGTTTAGTTCCACCCTTATAACCACCGAGATTTTAGGTAATCGAAGGGATCAAAGGCTGAAATTGAAATAGTAATTTATAAAACCAATTGGAATAGCTTTCTAAACGAGACTGATATAAAATGAAGTGGAGAATATAGGTAGTAAATTAATAATTCGACGACCGCTGTAGTCTAGTGGTTCTAGTACCGGACTGCTGATCACGAGGTTGTGGGTTCGATTCCCACGGGGCACAAATATTTATGTGATGAATATAAGTGTTTGTGTTCGTCTGGGTGTTTCCTATGTATTATAAGTATGTATTTACAAAAAAAAAGTATATAAGTATTATATCCATTGTCTAGTACCCATAGTACAAGCTTTGCTTAGTTTGGGACTAGATGGTGCTGTGTGAAATGTTGCAGAATATTATTATTATTATTATTATTAATTATACATTGCATACATTGTCTGTGGTGTTTAAATGTTATGACTTTGACAGTTTGAGTTTGACGTTTATTCGTGATTGTTGTGTTTTCAGACTTTTCAGGTTTAGCCTAATCAAGTAATCACTGATTACCTTTTTTTTAAACAGATTTGATAATTTTGTGGTACTATACAATACTTAAACGATAATAACTGCATAAATGATGTCCTAATAAAATATTATTGTGTTAGAACAAAGTGTTTACCAACAGAGGATTAAGATATCGGTGGTTATAAAAACAACACCCATTTTACAATCATGACTTCAATTTTCGACCAGTACGAGCAAGCGTCGCAGGTTTCACAGCGACCGAAGCCTGTGGCAGAACCCATGGTCTCTTCAGGCTACATCAATATGCAGTTGGAAGACAATACCCCTATGTTTTCGAAGAACAAATTGATTTTAAAGAATCTTTCTGATCCGATTACACATGCAGCAGTTTCTAACAATTACTTAGTGCTGGCGATGTCTAAAGATAACCTATTTCGACTAAATATGGAGGAGCCTGATTGTGGACAAGGTACCTACATATACAAACAGTAAAAAAATTTTTTTTTTGCAATGACCTAAATACTTTGGTGATTTTTATAGATAGGTACTGCAGATACTGATTATAAAATTAACTCAGCTCAGGGCTGGTTCTTTTAGTTTTACATTATTCATTCATCATCATCATCAGCCTATTCACTGCTTTTGCTCGAGCCGGCCCTCCCTACAGAGCCACAGAGCTTGCCGCAGAGCTCAATCTTCAGCTCTTCTCTTTTATTTTACACATAAGTAAATAATTAAATAAATACTACAACTGATAGATACTTAAACACATTTATTATACAATATTTCATTTCAGTGATCCAATACTCAAGTTTTGTTCAGCCAAACTCTAAAATGACTGGACTCTTCCTTGATCCCCTCGGCCAGCACCTTCTCATGGCATTCACTTCAAAACAAAAAGACGGCTACCCAGAACTTGTATATTTACATCAAAAGAGTAATAAATCAAAACTGGTCAGCAAATCCCGGAACTATGAAGTCACAGAAGTCGGTTGGAACTGGGAAAATACATCGTTGACAAATACCGGACCTATTCTGCTTGGGACATCTCAGGGCCACATCATTGAGACGGAATTGGAGATTGAGAGTGATAGGATGTTCACTGCAGGCAGCCATTATTGGCGAGAGGTAAGAGAAAGCTCTTGGTTTTATTTAATTTTCTATGTAGCTATCTGATTTGTTTTGTTTTAATGTTGTTTAATTTAATATATGAATTACTGGTCAAATTTTTAGAGTTGAGATTAGAATTTTATAGATTAAAAATTAATCTGACAGATGACATTGCCCAGAAAAAATTGTAAAAGTGCTAATATTAATATAATTTATATAATTTAAATAATTAATTTAAATATAATTTATATAAGACTGTTATTCCTTTGATAACAGTTTTATTTAAAAACTCAATATGTAAAACTGTTGTTCTAAATTAGATAAAATATTGTAGGAGGTAGGGCATAGCGAGATTTCTCACTCAAATTGAGCTGCCCGACTGGGGAAGTACCTCCGCCTTACAGAAGACCGCAGTGAATCAACAATAGTTGTCTTTCTGCGAGTGAGTAAGGTCACCAGAGCTCATTGGGGGAGTGACTATTCTGACAGCATGGGAATTCCGTTTACTGTCAGTTCAGTAACTCCCTATTTTAAGAAACCTGAACGGTTTCTAAGGGGTTTGGCAACGCATTTGCAAGCCTCTGGTGTTGTAAATGTCTATGGGCGGCGGTCATCACTCACCATAGGTGAGCCGCCTGCTCGTTTGTCCCATTATTACCAGAAAAAAAAATTAAAAATAAACATCAACATTCAATTAAAATTTGACCAGGCATTTTATAAGGACCCTGAACTATTTTAAGGATTTTATTTTCGTTTATATATACTTTTACTAAATTATCATTGAAGTATGTTAATTTACCCTTGATTCATTTTATTACATCATCCACTACATTATTTTTATTTTTTCCTACACAAGCTGCCTAATTACCTTCCACTCTATGGAAGCAAGGATATTGATGGATTGGTAAACAATATTTTATGCTTTCAAATACATTATTATCATCATAATTTTTTTTTTAAGCCAAGTATTGTCACTTTCACTTGTGCTTTACTATAAAATCCTGGGAATGCCTAAGTATACTTTAACAATTTTTATATAAGAACTTTTTACTAATCCAATACTTTATATTTCCAGATTTTCGACATTGGTAAAGGCACGGATATGCCTATTACAGGGATACAGTTCCATAGAGTAAATAATACAAGCAAATACTTTATTTTCATTACAACTCCAACCAGACTTTATCAGTTTATTGGCCACGCCATCAGTAAGGACGACAAGCCATCTTTACAATCCATTTTCTACTCATATTTGACTATACCAGAGACTGGTTTCCAAGAGATACCATCAACCCTGAAGTACTCAAAGCTTCAGTTCTTCGATAAAAATGGGACACCTAAGACATTTGCCTGGTTGACTGAGCCTGGGATATTTTATGGACAGGTCAGTATAACATCCTGTTTTATCATATTAACTAATCACCAGGCCTAAGAGCTGGACCTAAATCTTTTAGTGCATTCATTTGTAAATTGTGTCTTTTTCTATTGAATCGTACACTCCCGCCATTGACCTGATTAGATTGTGGAAAACATTGAATAAAGTTACGAATTTTCCTTGTATTATACCTACTATTTTTAAACTAGTTCTGAACACACAATTACGGCCAAATTAATTGTTCTCCACATCTCTATTTATAAATCCATTATCTATGATTCATAGAAATAATTGTTGAACTTGTACTCGAGTACCGGACTGGCATATATTTTCGCTTACCCTCTATTGAATAACAATTAAGTAAAATAATTATTTGTCTAGTTCCCAATTATTTAAAGTTACCTACTATCATTTGATAATTATAATTCTCATGTAAGTGAATTTATAATTCTTATGAGAATAAAGTTGTCTTTAACCCGAATTGTAATCCATTTAATCTAATTTAATTACAGTTGGATCCAACTTCGCAACAGAATTCCAACTCGCTATTCACGCAGGGTGCACTAGTCACCTACCCGACTGGAGGCGAGGAAAAGGAGAATGCTCCTCTATCCTTCGTTCTCACCGAATTCCACGTACTCCTTATGTACTCCGACCGAATAAAAGTAGTCTCGCTTATAAGTCAAGAATTAGTTTTCGAAGACATATATTCTGAAGCTCACGGAAAACTAAAAAGTATTGTGAGGGATATGAAAAAGAGAGCAATATGGGCCATCACGGACAAATCCGTGTTTAGATACAAAGTTACACGAGAAGAACGTAATCTGTGGATGATATACTCCGATAAAGAACAATTTGATCTAGCCAAGCAGTACTGTAACAACAACCCAGTTTATATCGACCGTATAAATGTTAAACAAGCCGAACTGCTATTCAATAAAGGCGAGTATGAAAAGTGCGCAGAAATATTTGCTGAAACGCAAAGGAGTTTCGAGACAATATGTCTTAAATTCCTGGAGGTAGACCAAATAAATGCCCTGAAAGTGTATCTGGGTAAAAGACTGGATAGCCTGAAAGAAGACGATAAAACACTGATATCTATGCTCGTGATTTGGATGACTGAATTATATTTGTCCCAATTAGGCTTACTCCGTCGTACAGGAAAGCAAGATACAGAGGAATATCATCAAATTCAAAGTAATTTCGAAGTGTTCCTGTTGCACCCAAAAGTTGCCAAATGTATGCAGCATGTGAAGTCCGTTGTTTACGATTTGATGTCGTCTCATGGCGACAAACAAAACCTTATCAAACTAACTATAATAAACGAAGACTACGAAAACGTTGTAGCTCAGTATATTTACAAAAAATCTTACTTAGAAGCTATAGAGACGCTTAAAACACTCAAAAGACCAGAGTTGTTCTATCAGTTTGCTCCGGTTCTCATGGAAGAGTCTCCGAACCATACTGTGAACGCGTTGATATCTCAAGGAGCGAGATTAAGCCCTTCGAAGCTCCTGCCAGCTTTTCTGTCGTGTCAGAACGATGAGGCCCACGTGTCTGAGATCATCAGATACTTGGAGTTCATACTGCAACACTTCAACGTGAAAGATAAAGCCATACATAATTACTTGCTGACATTGTATGTGGAACGCGATCATGAATCCCTGATGCGGTACTTGGCGCGGCAAGGTCAAGATGTCACATTAGTCAATTATGATGTGCATTATGCTTTAAGGTGACTGCAATAATTCTTATAATTAATCATCGATTTAACTTCCTTTTTTAAAAAAAGTCGCATTGTTAGATATTTTTAAATACGACTAGCAATAAGGAGGTTGGCTGAGAAAAAAAAATATTTAATTAAAAAAAATATTACTAATTTCATCGTATACTGACTGTATGAAAATCTGTTCGATAGTTTTGAATATAACGTTCAGACAGACAACCGCAGCGATTTGGTTCGGAATTTATTTTGTAATGTAGTTAATTAAAATAAAAAAAAATATCATCGTTTCGTTACAGATTATGTCGTGAGAAGAACTTATCCGAGGCTTGCGTGAAGCTGTCAGCTTTGCTGGGCCTGTGGGACTCGGCTGTGGAACTGGCACTGCAAGTAGACCTGGCGCTCGCCAAGAGCATCGCCGACATGCCCGACGATACCGAACTGCAGAGACAGCTCTGGCTTAATATCGGTAAGTTGTTTGAGTGGTGATAATACTAGTTATGTTAATTTTAAGACGGATTAATCAGAAAAATATACTTTCGTATGTTGTTTGATTTTATTGATACATTGTTGTTTTTAATTCAATTTAAGGTGTTTTTTAATTATTAAAATACTTCTAAGTTACTCGGGACTCGGCTATGACTTCCTTTATAATATACTAGCTACCTCCCGCGGCTTTGCCCGCATGTTATAAAAAAAAACCTATGTGTTAATCTAGGTAATAAACTATATGTATGCTAAATTTCATCCAAATCTGTTAAGCTGTTTTTGCTTGAAAGAGTAACAAACATCCATTCATACTTACAAACTTTCGCGTTTATAATATTAGGTATGTTAAATTTCATCCAAATCTGTTAAGCAGTTTTTGCGTGGAAGAGTAACAAACATCCATTCATACTTACAAACTTTCGCGTTTATAATATTAGTGGGATTTTTGCAGTTCACTGTTCACCCTTGGACAAGGAGACCGATCAATTTATGTCTGAAGTATTTCGTATGGACTGTATGATACTTACCAACCGGTGAATTACCCAACCATTTAGGGTATATTGATTTTATAATATATAATATGTATAAAAGAGCGTTATCCCCTTTACATAAAAAAGGAGTATTACATGATTCGAATATTTTTTTACATAGGACTCATTTCGTACAATCATTATTAAAAGAAGGTTTTGATAACATAATTTTATAATTTTTCAGCTGAAAATGTAATCACAAAGAATCAAGACATGAAGGAAGCGATGAGTTTCTTGGAGGAGTGCTCGCTTATCAAGATAGAGGACATACTGCCATTCTTCAGCGACGTTGTCACTATTGATCACTTTAGACAACCCATCTGCGAATCGTTACAGGTAAGCTTTAAGCCTCCTCTACACATATCGTAGTCATCTTCGGATGCGTCCACCGAAGTTTAGATAAATAACAAATAAATAAATATTTCCGGACATTATTACACAGCACTGTCTAGTTCTGTGGTAAGCAACGAGGCTTGTGTTACGGATACTAGGTGGTTGATATACTACATATATACATTTTTTTTTGTAAATACATACATATTATACATAGATACATCCATGACTCGGAAATAAATGTTTATGCTCATCACACAGAAGGCAGCGTTAACTGCCGCTGGACTTATTGGGTCATCCAAACCTATGTCCAGCAGTGGACGTCTAACGGTTGATATGAAGGTGATGATGATAATCCGTTTTTGTCTTTTTGTAGGAATACAATAATCAAATAGAAGAAATGAAGGCGGAAATGGAAGAGGCAACAGTGTCTGCTGAATATGTAAGTACTTTACTATCTGTACGTTTTTCATTTCCCACAGTAAGAAAAAACTCTTAGTTAAAGTTAATATTATATTATGTAGTATCTTATTTAGACGATATTACATTTCATGTTAAATGTATGAAGACGATTTTGTAGTATACATTACTAATATTTAAATACATCTCTTGAACAATATTGCCCTCAGCGCCATCTCTTTTTACGGAAGGAATAAAAGTTTTATCAGCTATAATAAACATGGTAGTTCAAGAATTATTCAACAAATATAATATTAATAGCTAGGTCCTCCTTCAGTCTGTTACTATAAGTCACATGCCATATATTTTTTTATTATTCTATCTATGGCATTGTCGCTCTTAACGCAATGTTAATATATTTTTTTTTTCTTGAGGTCGTAATGTTTGATCGAAAAGGTATTCTTAAATTCCGAGTTCATGTTTACTTTTTAATTAGGGTTCCGTACCCAAAGGGTAAAAACGGGACCCTATTACTAAGACTTCGCTGTCTGTCCGTCCGTCTGTCTGTCACCAAGCTGTATCTCAAGAACCGCGATAGCTAGACAGTTGAAATTTTCACAAATAATGTATTTCTGTAGCCGCTATAACAACAAATATATAATAAAATAAATATTTAAGGGCGGTTCCCGAACAATAAACGCGATTTTTGCCTTATTTTGTACGGAACCCTTCGTGCGCGAATCCGATTCGCACTTGGCCGGTTTTTGAAATTTTGTTTGAACACAGGTCCGTGCGGAGATCGTGTCGTTCCGCAACCGCAGCGTGACGGTGCTAGTGGCGGACGTGTGCTCGCTGTGTGACATCGCGCTGTTGCTGCGACCCTTCTACCTGTTCCCCTGCGGACACCGGTTCCACAGTGACTGTCTCACGCAGGAGACGCGACCCACACTTAGTAAGTAACTCTAAAATACCTACATGAATACCAAGCAAATTAATCAAATAAATATAAATAATATCAAAAGTTTCTGCCAACCCCCATGGATGGAAAAAAGGCGTGTGTATGTGTAATAAAATAAATATTATAGTATCTTTTTGTATTTTTTTAGCTTATTTCAAGCTAAGATTATTAAATTTTATTAAGAAAGAAAAATTCAACCTCAGGCGGGACTCGAACCCGCGTCTTCTGGATTGGTACTCCAGACGCTCTGCCAACTGAGCCACCGAGGTATCCGCCTGATGTGTTGAAAATATTATAGTGATAAAAAGATAAGCCTATTGAGCAATCAGTCCCCAGGGCGTACTGAATTGCCTTTGCTTTTTTGTGTAAAAACTTACCAAAGCACAACTGATTTAAGCACACGAAATATATGGTAAGGGCCGTTTAAAAATAATCGTTTTATGCCACCTAATATATAAAAAAAACATTAAATTTTAATAACCAGCTTATAATTTTCCCCACAGCTCCAGCTCGTCGCAATAAGCTATCAGACTTACAGCGGCAGCTCTCAGTACTCTCGAACATAGAACTATCCGCCATCACCTCCAACGGCCTCCCGCTGCGAGAGATCCTCAGGAACGAGATAGACGACATAGTGGCCAGTGAGTGCATCTTCTGCGGGGAGTACATGATCAACTGCATCGACAAACCCTTCATCGCTGACGAGGATTGGGACAAGGTTATGAAGGAGTGGGAGTGAGATGACATTATATCTACTTAGTAAAATTGTTTCATCATAATGAACCTATTTACTGTCCTGTCCCACTGTTGGGCATGGGGTTCCTCTCATTAAAGAGGGATTAGGCTATAGTCCTCCACGCTACCCTAGTGTGGATTGGGAGACTTCACACGCAATTCGAAATTTTCTCAAGCACGCAGTTTTTCATTTCATTTATGTCTGATAAATACGCTCGTAACTTCATAAAGTTAGTGGAATCTAACTCGAGACTGATTTAGACCCGGTCACACCACTAGACTCATAACTCATCTTATCAAAATTGTTTTAGTATTTGTATATTAGTTTGTCACGCCCTATTTAGTTCATGTCCACGACAAATGGGGTTAGTTTGTATCAACAACAGTATCTGCCAAAAAAAATCTCTTATGTAAGTAGTAATTTTTTTTTTTATATTGCAGAATCTTAAAATATTTGAATATGAAACTTGGTATTATATTCGTATATTCTGTTGATAGGTTTTGGCTTACATAGTGCGTGACCATACTTATTATTACCATTATCACTAGTGTTATAGTTTATTCGTTATTATGTAGTGTTTACTAGTGAGGGCGTGAAAGTGCCAGCTCTATCATTCTGTCTATTTATTTAATCTAAGGTCTAAGGACAACAAAGTGCTTTCTGTCTAATCCCTATATAAATTTATTAGCAAAATAAATTTAGTTTAGTTATCATAAGTTGTATAGTATTCTACACAGTCAAAGAAATAAACTAGTTTATAATAATACATTATGTATGTAATTCATGTAGAGTAAGTGTCCACGGCAAATGTTTGTGCATGCTTGTGTATTTAGCATATTATATTAGACTGATATATTGAATAAATAAATTGTGTGATTGCTTGATTTGCAGTCACTATACTAAAGTGTAAAAATACAACATATACTTGTATATTTTCTTGTGCTTGGCATATTATATTCTGTGATAGTTGTTCTACCATCATGGATTTAGCTTAACTATATAATAAGTATATGTAATATAATTATATAATAATAATTAAAAATATTATTGAACAGGTGAGTCTATTACTATGTATATGAAGTAAATAATAAAACACCTATAAACGGATTCATTATTTATTGAGAAAATTGTGTTATCAAGTGATGATAAACAATAAATTAATTAAATATTAGGATACGAGCAGACCGTTTCAAATCCTAGAGGACAACAAATATTTTTACACAGTTTAATATTAAAAACGTAAATGTACAAACGTAAACGATACAATGTCAACACCTGTGTTATTTTATGCACGATATAATTAACACGAAGATTAAGGAAGGCATACACTTAGGCCCCGTGTGCGCGGATTAAGACTGTGTACCTAATGAGGCAATTCACTAATGCGAACTAACTTTATTGACTAGCAGCACCATCTACATCCATCACCTGTGGTTCCGTCTTATCACCTTTATCATCCACTTGCATTACTTCTACGTTTTCTTTCTTTTCATCATCTTTCTCTTGCTTATTGCTATCTTCGACGTTTTCTTGCTTATTACTATCATTGGGCACATCTTTCTTATTTTCTTTGATCTTATTGCGTTTTTTTACAACTTTGGTCCCCTTTTTGGGGTCTTCGCCTTCTTGATTTTCTTTTTCTTCTGTATTTTTGGTTTGTTGTTCGGGAGCTTTTTCCTCTGGTCGTGTATCAGGGGATTGTGTTAGCGTGGCTTCTTTATTGTCAGCAGGTTCCGCTGTAGGTTTATCATCTTGGACTTTGACTTCTGTCGTTTCCTCGGATGCTTTCACCTCAGTCTTCGCCTCCTCTGCTGGTGCTACTTCTGCAGGCTGTTCGGCTTGCTCAAGTGCCTCTCCTTGCCCCTCCTCTTTGGTGTTTTCCTTCATTTCAATCTCACCATTTTCTGTTACTGGTTCAGCCGCCGGTTGTGCATTTGCAGTTTCATTCATGGCAACATCGTGTGTTTGGAGAGCGTTCTTAGCAGCATCGTTGCTGTCTGCTTTCGCTTCTAATACAGCTATACATTTTTGGATGCACTTAATAGCTTCCTTTCTAGCCTGTCGAATGTTTTCCTTGCCTTCCGTTTCAATAGTGTCTAATTTAATGAGATTCCTAGTTAGCATTTCGTCTAGGAATAAATATTTCTTATCATTTTTGGAACCACCGAAGTTTTCCACTTCAGTCATAAGATTAAGAACATCTGTTTGGATGCGTAGAATTTGTGAAATAGGGTCATTGGCAGAAGGCTGCTTGGGTTGTGGCGGGGTCTGTTCCCTCTGAGGAGCTTGTGGCTGTGGGGAAGATTGCTTCTGTTGTGGCGGCGGCTGCTTCTGTTGCGGCGGCGTAGGCTGCTGCTGCTGTGGTGGCTGCCGCTGTTGAGTTCTGGACGGAGGTTCAGTCTTTGGTGCGCTCTGTTCATGGTGCACTGGCACTTTAACAAAATGTTCTTCAGGATGCGCATGCGCTTGGGGTTTAGGCGACTGGGAACGTTGCGGAGACGCACCGCGGGCGAACGCTGCCTGCGGGTACGCTTTTTGCTGAGTGAATGGCTGTGGCCCTTGCCTAAAGCCTTTGTTGAAGGGTGTGCCAAAAGCTCGTGCAAAGTTAGGTGGGTGATGATAGCCAACGGGGCCATCATCAGCAAAATACTGTTCTCTGTCGATGTGCGGCTGCTGTGGCGGCGGCACGTATGCGGAATTCGTTTCACCGAAATGTGTGCCGTGATCAACCGTTTTGTTGATGACTGGCTCGTCCCTGCCCTCCACGAATATGGGAATATGTCGCACGTTAGAATGCTGTTCACCATGCGGTGGGTGCTGCTCGTGGTGATTTTGTCCACTCATTTTAAAGCTTTGGTTAGGTGACGCGCAGCTGTCTGGAGGCGCTGAAACGGACCTCTGATTTCTATCGTCCGCATCGACCAGACTAGGATCGGCGGGGCTCTTCTGGCCCAGATCAACTGTGTTTCTTAGTCCGTATTGTGGAAGGTGTGGTTGTGGTTCTGGTTCTGAGGGTCCGGGTTGTGGTTCCTGATCAGTCTGTGTAGCTGCAGTCTGTTGATGCGCCGGCGGCGATTGCGGCGCTTGTTGTTGTGTTTGTTGCGGCTGCGGCTGCTCGTCACGAGCTCCAAATCTGCGATTCCAATGTGAAGGGAAGTGTTCCCTGAATTCTGGCGGTATGTCGTCGAAGGGAAATCTGTCGAAGCCACCGAAGTTGTCGCCAAAATCTGCAATCAGGAAACATTTTTTAGGCAAACCTGTAAAGGACAAGGTCTTGTTTAGTGAATGTTGTTATACAGCTCTACAGATCCATTTTTATATTCAGAACGTTTAATACTGTAGGGACTGTAGCCAACTACTAAAACCTGACCTTAAAATAGTTGATCATAATTGATTTGCAATCCACATAAAAGGATGGATACATCGTCAGATGTTAGTTAATTGCCTTGATTAAATAACAAATAAGTTCAAACATACCGTCTGTTGCGTCCTGGCTCGAAGGCCGCCTTTTCCTGGCCCAAGTGGCGGGCCGCTGCCGCAGACGCGCCGCTATGTCAGGATGCCGCGACGCTAGCTCACTCCACGCGCCCGACCCCTCCTCCTCGTCAAACGGGAAACCGCGCTGTTGACCAAAAATAACAAGATTAGTTGTAGATTTTTGATAAGTTCTTTATTTTGAAGGAAACTTACATTAGACATAATTTAATAGATTTGTTATTTATTCAAATTATTATACGGCTTGTGTTAACGATTGTCTTGAACGTTCTACTCGCGGATGCCGATAATATCTTACAATTCAGCCTTATCCTTAACATATCTTTTGAAGACCACACTATTAATGTTAGTATGTGTGTATCAATAAAATTAACTATAATTGCGCTACATAAGCGCAATTATAAGTAGTCACATGGCCAATCGACAGTGACTGCCACTTTACAACGTGATCGTTGTTATTCCTTAACTTAACAAAAAATATCCGTTCTTATCCTATAAATAGGTATATTGCTTTCATTGTTAAATATATTTACGATTTTTTTTTCAATCACACATCCTCGCACCAAACTGCAATCATTTAAATTAATTTAAAGTAACGCCAATACAGGAAGTACATTTATTGCATCGATTTCGCAAGTATCCGGATGGAACGCCTATAAATATTTAATGTGACAAGTGCAAGTACTTATAGTACATTCCGTACTTTGAGCTACCTTACTCGTTCGGTCGTATTATGTGCGAAGGGGACATAATATATGTTAAAACAGAAAAGGTACACAGTAGTCACACTTGCGTCGCCAGAGCCAACCATATAAGGCAAGGACGGCCGATGAAGTGACCTTACAGTAAAGACTTTCGTATTTTGATACTACGGTGTCATTACGCATACGATCGGTTCGATTATTAACTCAGTACGATTTAATATTAATAATTCCGGTAATTAAGTACATACTTTTGGCACGTTCAACAGAAAAAATGATCAATTCACATAGTCCCACTGCTGTTTTAATTCGAATAAAATAAATAATAATAAAATTATCTTAATAAAACAGCTCTTTTTTTATTAAAAGCCCGCATTTTATTTATGCATCATTTTCCTAGGCCTTATGATTATGTGATCTAAGTAATTTGAAATGATTTGGTAGTTTATTTGAAACGTCACATCTCTAGGATGCCGATGCCAATTAAAATGAAAATGAAACGGAAATAAGTTTTAAAGTGCAATCTCAATAAACGTATCAAATTTTACGGATCAAACCGTACTTTTAAGGCAACGCAGGATTTCCTTTATAGAAAATAATTATGTAAATGACCTCAACATAATATTTTGTGTTTATTTTTTGTGAAAATGTTTAAAAAAGGAAACTTACTTTTATTTAGATTGATTACATCTAGCAAGATGACACGTGACATGTCAGTGTAAGAAAGAATACATCGTCAACATAATAGACCGCGATTTGAATGGTAGACCAACAATACCGTCAACATTGTTGGATACGCGTAAAAGACAAGAATGTATATTGTGGTATGAAAGCGGCATCATTGCACAGAATGTATAAAAGCAATACTGATGATTGTACACGGTGACATCAGCGTGTGGGTTCGAACGAACAAAAACTAATAGAAAATGTTGCGTCATGCAAATATAGACGATTGTTAGAAAACGTAGAAAACGTGTGCGGTGGGATGCGGGACGCCGGCACGTGGCCAATCTCGTGAGCTGGCAATAAAATAAGATCTACTGAAATTACGGTGATTCAATAATTTACTTAATATCAATAAAATAAAACATGTAATACGGGTAACGGTAAGGTCGTCAATGTGACAGAAAAAAAAAATTAGCACTACTATGAAAATAACATCTAGTAACGTTTAATAAACGTTAACGTTAAATCGCAAGCGAGTAATAACGTTTGACTTATTTTGATTAGTCAGTTGGTTCTAGGTAGGAACAAAATATTCAATAATATTTCGAGACAAGCACGAAGGCGGGTGACGCAAGTAAAGTCGATGACCGATGAGCTTCCAACATCGATTCAAAAGAAACAAGCAAAAATGAAGACGGTTAGGGCAAAACTATAAAAACACTGAACGGAAGTTCCGGAACTTCGGGACGATCGATATTTCGGAAATAAAATGATCAATTTTCTCTTCAAACGGATCGTCAAAACAATCTAAATTCGGGCGGTGTTATTATTACTGTTTTATTATCTGATTATGCGATCTATGTAAGAGTAATCCAAATTATTTGATTACTTTTGAAACTGCAAATCTAATATCTAGCTTATGATAATCATACGATGACCCACTTTAATCTCCAAAAGTAGAGACATGAATCAAAAGTGTGGGATGGAACAGTTACATAGACGACTTAGGTATTACAGAAAACATCCGGTGATTATTACTTCACTAATAAAGGCAATATTAAGTAGGTTTGATTTCGTTCTGGCAAATTTGCATAGGCCACCAGTTGTTGTGGGCGTCGCGATCGTGACGCACTGTTGAAGACAAAGATAAGTCCTCTTATGTACGTGAACGATACATTTACCTCCTAAGATCAAAGTGACATCATCGTCTTAAGTTAACCGAATGTTTACAAAGATAATATCAGCAGACCGGTTATCCATGAACTTGAGTGGATCGCTACGTGCGTGATGTTTGTTAACTCTACAAAATGTTTGCTTATTTTTTTTAAACGAAAAAAAAATTATTTTCAAAATGTTGAAAGAAATATTTGTCAACTGAAAGGACGCAACAATGACGAATCCATTTCAATGTATGAGAGTGAATGACAATAATAAATATCACGTAAACAAATATAATAGTCACAGCTGAAAGTATTTTATTTACATGTGTGAAAACCGACATCACGTGCATATAAACATGAAAGTGATGTAGTAATTTACAAGCATCACTTAAAATCATGGCTCATCGTTTTGAGTTGAAATACTATAGCAATTATATCGCAAAGTGAAGCACTATTATTGGAGCGTATTTGGAACAAGCGTGCACTTACAGATAAACAAAGCAGAAGGGGTTTAGTATCAACAGAACCGCGAAAGGTAAGTGAACTTTGAGGAATCGCTCAAGAATAAAGCTGATCAAAGACGATGACCGCATATTTATTTTAGTCAATTATAATTTATGGACATTGCTCGTCAACGTTAATTTTGGAATGACCGCAAATGCATCTAAAACCGCAAACGAAAAACAACAGTAACTTTGCAAAGATAAACATGATTTTGAAAATTGCATGCTCGGTATAAAAATGATTTTCGTAACTAAATACTGTTTTATATCCGAAATTTATGCAATAAACCACATGTTACAAGCATGAACAACCCAACGTTTGAATTAAGCAAACCCTATAAAAGGTGTTTTAATAAATGCAAAGCGTCGCCCGTGACTCACGAGACTCAGCGCTTGACGTCAAAGTGTTTACAAAATTCTCGTGTTAGTAAGCGACGTTTTTGTGGGCGCCATGTGTATGCATAATAACCACTTTTCATGAATATAAGTTTGCAGTTTTATAATAAGTCTGTATGGCGTAGTAAAGTAGAGTAATAACTCTACTACTATCAATTCTAATTATTATGAAAATCAATTCTCCAAACTTGACGACAAAACTCAAGAGTAAGAGATACACATTGAAACAAAATATTTTGGAATTCTTAGCAAGCAAAATTTATTTTCTTCATAACTTTTAAAGTAAACGGAATTTGTCACGAAGTAATATTTCTGGCGAAGGTAACACCTGTGCTCCAGACAAGCAATGTCTTTGACCATGCCACTACCTGGCCAGTTTCCAAATACTATTGCGTACAAGGAAAACATTCTGCAGGTCATTCGGCTTTTTCATAAGGCCTTTATTAGATCACCAATGTTTTAAATAGTAGTTATTGACTTTTTAGAATTTCTCTTCATCGATATTTTGCACACGCAAATTCTATCAACTCTACGTTTGCTATGTTTTATAATCTTGTGAGATTATTGCTAACAGATACATTAAGCACAGACTAAAACAATGTGTTGAATATCTAAACGAGATCTTTAAAGGTTTATTATAGCATAAGCCTCAATAACAAACTTTAAATACCATAATTGTATAAACAATAGGCGAATACAGTGGATTCCTTTTTCGATGATATTATAAAATAAAAATGTTTTACTATAAAAATACAAGTGAGATCTATCTTCGGTACAGTGATACCAACAAGAAGAAATTTTAATTGAGGATTTACAAATATCAAGTTCAGTTTTTTATTTAAATAAAACTTCCGGGTAACTTACTTCGCTGCCATGGTACTCCGGTGGTTTATCCACTACAACAGGTGATTCCATTTTCTAATTACAATACACAAGTATGTTTCACTAATAACCACTTCACAATAAATAACGCGAAAGTATGGACGTACTTGGAGTAACGTTCGTCACTTAGACTCGATTTATACTGCGGCGGTCGACGCGGCACGATCGTATTTATACAGCATGTGGGAAGCGCGGCGCCACAAGTTCGCGAACCGTCCAGAGCATTCGAGAACAACTCAACATAGCGACGACGCCCGTACCAAAGACAGCAGAAATCCTCGACAGAAATTTCGATGTACAATGGTGAGCTCTTTTACTACCAAATCAAACACAAAGTTCGTCCTTAGAGGCAGCAATGTAAATGTACATGGACGAGAAAGTCCATTTTTCTATGGCCTCAGCGCGCATGCGCGGATTGTCTGGAACCCCTTAGGGGTGGTTGAACAGATAGTCGGATGTAATACGGCAAATGCTACCCCATTCGACAAGGATGTAGAAATCGCCAGAACTTTCGATAAAGTTTTAAGACTTTAGGCACCTACGCGTTACGAAAAAAGTTATGGACTACGCATACATAATGAAGAGTTAAAAGCCGGCAGTCAGTGTAAGTAAAAAATAAACATTCATAATTTTTAGGCCGTCAAGTCTGAATCATTGGAGACAATGATTTTGTACCATAATGGACATCTTAATGGCAATAACGGGTCGTATGAATTTATAAATTCTTTCCTTCAGCGTGCCTTATAAAACAACTGATTAATGTTGGGGTGTTGCATTTATACAACCTCTGTACATTAATTCACGTTTCAATTGTTCTTTTATAAAAATGGTCGACAAAGGTAAAAGGTCCTTGTTCGTCCCAGACACTAAATTATAAACGGTACACAGAAAATCACTCCGTGCTGATTAAATAATGAATTGGTAATTTGGATCTCGCAGATGTTCAAGATTTTAAAATTCTGATAGTTTTGTTATTTATTTAAGGGACAAGTCGTTTGCGCTTTGCCATTAAGGTTATATACCATTAAAGTTATATAGAATTACTAAGTATTATGTTTAGTTTGCAAATGGTAGTTTAATTACATCAATCTCGCAGTCTATACAAAAGGATTCTTCGGTGATAAGCTATTTAGAAAGCTAACAAAAAAAGTATTAAGTAGGTTCTGGACAAATCTACTACTTTCAACATTTTGCTCACAGTAGATGATCGTTTTAGTTTTCGTATAATAAACAATAGAATAAACGTCCCTGGTATTCTTAAGGAACGTTAAATATTTTTAACTGAAGTAGTTTGAAAACAGCAGAATAAAAAATCTTTTGTTTAGTCAACTATTGTTATTGTAAAGCGAAGCCATAAGTCAATGGCAAGATGACTTTAGGACTTCAGTCAGCCAGTCTCGAACTTTCCAGAAATAATATTACTATTCAAAATAATACCAGGAATTGTAGATTTTATAAATAAAGCAAATGACATATTTATATTAATAGCCTACTATAAAAATAATTGCAAGGTCATTAACGATGAGATATTAATCATTTCTATTATAATCATTGTTGATTGTACATATGTTTGTAACAATCATCACCTATTTACCGTCCCACTACTGGGCACGGGTCTCTTCTCATTTGACAGGTATTATCTATAGTCCGTTATTGAGAAAAGCTATCAGGCATGCAGGTTTCCTCGCGATATTTTGTTTACACCGTTTGAACAAGTGATAAATACGCACGTAACTTCGAATGTCAGTAGTGTTTTGGATTTGAACTCTAGACCTGTGACATCTCAGACCACTGGTTACACCACTAGGCTACCAGAGTTTACAGTCTATACCGTCTATGCCTAATGAATATTCATCAACTACTTTAGTCAAGGTTGTCGTTACTAATTAACATTAAATGCAGTTCTATGAAAGGACGTGTATATGTTAATATTTATTCCATAAAATATCAGATTTTGTTGGATTAATATCTACTGGTATAAATTACACATGCATAGAGTTACTTAATTTAAAGAAGCGAACACAATGTAAAACCTCGTTTTGCAATAGGAAATAAATAAACTAATAAAAATTATAATCGTCTCACCTTCTATTCTAACTAAAGCCTGGTATCTGTGTCGGTTTATGATAAGATACAGTTCTTTTTTCTTTTTTATTCGTAATTTAAAAAACAGACGCGTGATATTAGAATTACAATATTTTAATAAGAGCAATACGAATATTTTTTTATTTTTATGGTACACAAAACAGAGTATCAGCATTATTAAATACATATTTCTAAGAACAAATACCATGACAGATTGTAACTCCAATGGTATGTGTACACAACATGATATGCTAGATGCAGGTGAAGTTATACATATAAAGTTTAAAATGTACATTTCAACGTCAAATAATTATAATTACAAATATAAGTTTAAGATATTTTTTATATTAAGGTTTTAGTCATGATAATTTATTATTACTAATAATAACAATTTTATTTTATTATACGACACGAGTGCCGCTGCAGCTGAGCTATCAGATTTTGCGTGATAGGACGCGGGTTCTGACAAATATTTGTTTATATTTATAAACGCCCCAACTACGCTGGAGAAAATCATAGTGAATAATTTGGGGGCACGATAGTGGCTCCGCCAAGACGAGCTAAGCGAAGTGGAACTACCTTTTCTCGAAGCGCTTTGTCGTTTTTGTAAACCTATAAGTGAACCCTTCACTTAAGTTTGGATCATACCAGAAATCTCAGGATATGTTATCAATAGCGGATTAATATTTTTAAACATAAAGTTTTAATTGCGTAGCTCTTAAACTTATTTTAGATTTTATAAATATATGTAAAAAACACCTTAGTCAAAATATGTGGCTTGGCATTTTGCTACATTCACATGGGCGTGAGGAGACAAATGTATTCACTCTTAGGCGTGTAGAGTCAATAGCTTGGCTCGACATGAGATCTGATAACTATTTGACAGTGCGAGTCTTGGCGTCACTTACATGAAAATGTTTTTGGTGGGATAACTTTTAGAAATTTACAAATATAATAATATTACAATATCTTATTGGTTAGTATCTGAAGTTTCGAGAATGCCAACTAAATTCAATTAACAATATATTTTTCAATGTTAACTAAAAATTCAATCAGATATAATTATTATTATAATAATTTTATTTTCTACTTTTATAAGCGCCTACCTATAAAAATATTGATCGCGTAGTGTTCATAGCTTGTATTGATTTAACGTGCAGGTATTTTTTCTTCATTTTATTGCGTTATGTTCATATAATTTGAATGCCGACTTTTCAGACGTTTAAAATAATTTTAGATCATTGTACATAATTATGTACTTACATTTATTTTTTGAAACGAAAAAAATAAAAAAAAACATTAAACAAAGCTAAGTAACCAAAATAAAACAACAATATGATTTTTATACTATGAACATTAGTTTTTATAACGTATTTATAAACCGAAATGTTTCCAGTGCAATAGCCACAACAGTAGTTTAATTATACTACATAATAAATATCTCTTCATCGCGGTCCAGACAGCAGAGGCGTTCGTTATGTTTGCTACTCAAGGTGCAGACAATATTTCAAACGACAAGACGGTGTCTTTGGACGGAAAGGCAACAGGATTATCCAAAATAGAACGGTTTGGAAAATTTAAATTCATTAGAACGTTAATATAGGTATTTAAACTGGATTGGAAATATTTAAAGGGATGAAAATATATAAGTTGTTGTTGCAATAATTAAATTCAAACAAACGACAAACGACTACATAGAGCATGCATCCCATGGAGAATATTAAGTAAAAATCGCAATATAATGTTAAATTAAACAGTAGTTTCTACTTGTTATATAACGCACTATCATCAGCTGACTGCTATTTGGCAATCATTGCATGGTCGTTGACCGAGCCTACTCGCATGGTGTTGAGAACGCAGGTAGAATAATAAGTTTCTCATTCATTCAGCTTTATTCATATGAGTTGATAATGTTCTGCTCCAAAAACATACTACTAAAATTTAAACTCAAAGTAAGTTTAAATTTTCAAGGTCTTTCAAACAAAGGAAATACGTTTATAAAGAAGAAAGCTGTACAAGAACGTTAATCGCCGATAATATTGCACATAACTTAAATTTTTTAACAGGTACCTACACAAGGCAGCTATTTTTACCAGCTTTAATGTCAGGATCTTTACAGGAAGGGAATATTGAACCCACATTGCGTACTAGTGATTTGGCCAAACGTTTATAGAATAGCAATGAGGTGCATACACCTGTTAGTACGATGATGAACCGTTATTTATAATTAGTCAAAAGAAAGGCCATCAAAAAGAAAAATAAATAAATCTAAGAGCAAAACAAACTGGCACCCAGCCTATCTCAAATGGTATTTTTTTTTACAAATTGAGAACAAAATATTCAAAATCACTAAAACTATTAAAATATATGCGTGTGTAAACAATATCAGTAGCTACGCGGTAAAAGGTTTAACTAGAAATACTTCAGGGTTAATCAGAATACTATAAGCTAGAGAAGTGGGACTTAAACGACGTAGGAGGGCAACTCGCCCCAAATACCAAACTATTTTATCAATATAATGTTGTGCAATTTGACAACAATGCTACTCCTAGTTTTGAACAAAGCAGAAAAAGGCGAAAATCGCTTTAATAAAAATTAAGCGCACTGCGGACGACACAATTTCAATCCTATCGGCACAGAAGTGCATGCAATTTTATATGACGATTATAAGCCTTAATTATTTATTAAGCGTGTAAACAAAACATTGTATGAGCACGTTGGCAGCACCGTATGATCGGTGTTACCAACAAATACAATATTTGAAACTATTTATAATGTGTATGTATGTGCCATGCCATCGCGTGTTCGCACAAATACCAATGACTGTGTACTCACGTTTCGCTTCATATTGTTCGTCACAGAATTATCTCACGTTAATATATTTTTTAACAGTCGTATTAACATTTAGCTGTTGAAATCGACACTGAATTTTATGTATCCGTCCCAGCACCACTCACTCGTTCAAGTCTGTGCGTCGTTTTGCATATGTGCTGTAGGTGGGTGCCGCGAATCACCGAAATAGAACTTTTGGAATAACACTACACAAATTATATTTCTTGCGTCACTGGCATAGCTTGACGAGATGAAGATCAAGAGCGTATACGCAAACACATGTATAACACGCGGACAAATTCGAATTTATTCTTTACCTGTAATTGTTGCAAAAATTATGATGAATATATTTATGTCCAGATTTGCTGCTAATCAACTGAAAATAAATGAATCCAGCTTTCTAAAATCAGATTCGTGTATTTGCACTAATCTTGATGTAAACTTATCGAAACCAAAGTAGGTCGCTGTAGAACCCCAAATAGCTGCACGAAGATTGGTTTATTACACGTTACCTACGTATAGAGTCTTAACAGATACAGCGTTATTATAGAAATATACATATTCCTATACGTTAACAGATCATTGTAAACGCCGTTAGTTCATGATACATACTGTCATATTGTAGTGTCCAAAATATGTACACAGTTCTGGTGAAAACAGGTGTTCCCGAATTTCCGCATGTTTACTCACAACATTGAACAGCGAAGTGTAACTCTGCTCCAAACTTTCAATATATTTTGATTAATAATAATAATTAAATATAGCAATTTATACGTTTTCAATAGTCATTTATTTATGCTTAAGCCTATCATTTAAAACAGGCTTACATTAGAAGTAGCAATATATTTTTTATTTTTCTTCTAAAAATGTTTAATACTAGATTCATCGGCTCAAAGGTTACCAATTACGATCACACAACACGTAGATACGTGCTCCGTTCTTATTCTCTTCCTCTATAGGTTCAGTAAAAGGCAAGTCCTTGAGCAGCCCACTGGTGTACTGATTCATTATCACCCACGCGTACGGCTTCTACAAATTGCATGTTATGTCTCTATAGACCACTGCAATGTTGCAAGCGATTTGCGGTTAGGGTTAACAGAGTATGAAGTCACAAATAATTGGATTCACGTTTTATATAGTATTCTAGATTTTATTGTTGGTACATACATATTCGCAAATACTGCATGAGACCTAGGAAATATGGCTCAGTATGCCTAATTAATTACTTCAAGGTAAGATATGTTTGACTAACGGCGAAATTAAATATATTTTAATGATGCAAATAAAGCGCATAAAGCAAAATATATAGATGTCACCACTAGAACAATATCCGAGTGATTAGAATTGAGCGATTGTACATGCCAATATAAAATGAAATTTTGGCAATTGCCCTAACGATCTATGCTTAGAGTATAAGGTGTGCGCCATACCGATTTTAGAACGTCCTTACTACTTCTAATGTAATAGATTGAATTAAGTAATTAATTCAGACAATTTCTTAGAAACTAAAAATGCATGAATATGTTTTAAAAGACAGCAAAGTTCCAACCCTATTGAATAATAAGTAGCTAGAACTAGTGTTAATGATGATAAATAGATTCGATACTATGTCTCATGTATTCTAGTCGCTTATTTCATCGTTCCTCAGGTTATATTTCAACGTGTAGATTACGTTTCCTGTCATGTTAAAAGACATGCAGGTGTATACCTAAGACAGTCTATAATGAGAAAAAATAACGCGTCAACTACGTCCATTCGTTTTTATAACAAAAGTAATCTGTAACTGATAATGCTATTATTGATGGGTATAACTATATCAATATACTCTTATGAAGTTTTAAACTTGTAATCTTCATTTTTTGCTGTTTTCCTCGTTAAAGAAACATTTATTATTCTATGAAAAATGAGACAAATGTAATTCCAACCTTGTATTATAAAATTAAGGTCGATATCACACTTTTATTCGATTTTGCAGATTCATTCTTACAATGTCACAGGACTGAGAAAGCTTTATTTTAAAAGAAGTGAACATGTTACTAAATATACTATCAACAACAAAATATAAATTATAATTTTTGTTAGTTCGTACTTCCATGAACAAATATGCACGTTCACTGCTTCACTGGCCCAAAGTGGGACAAATGAACTAAATGTTTGTTGATTAGTTCACAAACTAGTAGCAATATAGCAGACTTTTATTAGTAAATCGACCTAAATACTTCTTAAACCAGAGATGTACGAGTGAAAACATTTTTATGTAGTCTAGATATGTCAAATGCTTCGCGCTTACGTCCATCCAATCTGTTACGTTTGGTTTCGTCTGAAAATGCGGTCTTGTTTACGGAAATTGATTTATGTTGCATACGTAACGAATTTATTTTTGAGACTGTAAACTTTCTGTGCTGTAAACTTTCACTACATAAACTCAAACTCAAACTCAAACTCAAATCATTTATTTCAATTAGACCAATACAGGTGCTTTTGAATTGTCGAATTTAATTGAATTTAGTTGCACGGTTCCAAAAGGTAGGTCTTATGGAGAAGAACCGGCAAGAAACTCCATAGATACTCTTTTAAACAATATAAAAATTACAAATTTTTTTGCTTTCGTTTACAATGGTTTAGGTATGACATATAACAATATGAGAATGGTGCAGATTGATGTGAAACGTACGTATTACATACAAAGGCAATTAGACTAATAATAACCACTTTAGATTGCCATAACATGTATGAGCCGACCAGCCCCAACTGACAGCACCCGTTCACGAGCATGACGTGTGTATCGGCGTCGCTCTACTCAACCATGTTGTAGGGAATAAAAAGACCCGACACACAACGCCACCATCAGCAGGACATTTGAGTGAGCATGACAAGCTCAGACTGCCTGGCAATGGGTAGGCATTTCTACATTTTACAAAGACAGCATCAGAGCCAACATCACTCTCATATTTTACAAACTAATTTATTAATTTAATACATGTCAGTTTGTAAAAGTGTATAATCAAACATGTCAAATTGTAAACGTGTATAATTAGTAAAAATGTCAATATAAAAAAGAGAAAAATATAAAATAACAATATATTTAAAAAAAAATGTATGTAAGTATATAATTTTCATGAGGCTAGTGAGCCTGTGGAGCTGGACTAGCATTATGCCAAATGTTTTTATCTAGAAGATAATCCTCTAATTTGTAATATGCTTTCTTGCATAGGGTCGACTTAACAACTGATTTAAATTTGTTTTCTGGGAGGTTTAAAATTATTTCTGGAATTTTATTATAAAACCTAACACTATATCCCACGAAAGAGGTATGGACTTTAGCGAGACGAAGCTGTGGCTGCATTAATTTTGACTTATATCTAGTATTATAATTATGCAGTTCACATCTTTTGGAATGTAGTGATATATTCTTCCTAACGTACATGATATTTTCAAAGATATACTGACAGGGCACAGTCATGATATTTATTTCTTTAAAGAGTTCCCTGAGAGAATCACGACTACTTAGGGTATAAATGGCCCTTATTGCTCTTTTCTGCAGTATGAAGACTGAGTCTATGTCTGCAGCACGGCCCCAGAGCAATATTCCGTAAGACATGACGCTATGGAAGTAGCTAAAATAAACTAGTCTTGCGGTTTCAACATCCGTAAGAAGTCTAATTTTTCTAACTGCATAAGCAGCTGAACTCAAGCGTCCTGCTAAAGCCTTAATGTGCGGTCCCCATTGAAGTTTGGAATCTAGTTTAATTCTTAAGAATACAGTTTGATCTACGAATTCGAGCTTCTCATTATTCAATATTATGTCACAATCATCACTTCTAACATTTGGTAAGGAAAATTTTATGCATTTAGTCTTCTGCCCATTCAACACTAGGTTATTAACAGTAAACCACTCATGGACCTTGAGAAGGGCGCTATTTACATGGTCAACATTCGGTGAACGTCTATCTAATTTAAAAATTAAAGAAGTGTCATCAGCAAACAACACCATCTCACATCCATTTTGGCACATGTACGGTAAGTCATTAATATATACTAAAAACAAGAACGGACCTAGGATAGAGCCTTGTGGAACACCCATTTTAATAGTAGAACCAGAAGATTTGACCCCGTTTATCTGGACTTTCTGTATTCTACCTTGCAAATATGACCTTATTAACCTCAACGAGTTTAGCTTAAATCCATAATGTTCCAATTTTAGTAACAAAGTATCATGATCCACGCAATCAAATGCCTTTGACAGGTCGCAAAATATGCCAACAGCATCTCGCGACTCTTCCCAGGCATTAAAGATGTGCTTTATAAGTGTCACTCCGGCGTCAGTTGTATTGCGCCCTTTGGTGAATCCATATTGCTGATTATGGAAAAGTTTATTTGTATTAAAATGTGTCAACATTTGATTAAGCATAATTTTTTCAAAAATCTTACTAAGTACAGGTAGAACGGAAACTGGTCTGAAATTTCCAGGATCTTTAGAATCTCCAGATTTAAATAGGGGTATTACTTTACTGTATTTCATTAGAGCCGGGAAGGTCCCCTGGTCAACGCACTCATTGAATATATTAGCTAGATGGGGTGCTATAGTATTAATTATTCCACTACAAACTTTAGAAGATAAACCCCACAAGTCTTCAGTTACTTTTATTTTTATATCTTTAAAGACTTTAATGACTGACTGTGGACTAACATATTTAAATTTAAAAGGTACTGGACATACAGTTACATACTGTTTAAGTACGGCACCGGAAAGTGCGGGAGAAGAATTTAGATTCTTAGTTATTGTTGAGGGTATGTTCGCAAAATATGTCTCAAATTCTTGAGCTATTTCGGAATTTGTTGTTATAAGACCACGTGCCGTTTGTAGTGCGTTATCATTATTGCATATTTGGATTTTTTATTCTCATTATTTATTATTGTCCAAGTCGTTTTTATCTTATTTTCGGCACTCTTGATTTTATTTCTAATATATATTTTTTTTGCCAATTGACACACTGTTTTAAAAGTTTTTGAAAATTTACTAACATATCGACTAAACTGTTCACTTTTATTAAATGACTTTAACTCATATAATTCAAATAAGCGTTCCCGACTTTTACGAATGCCTATAGTTGCCCAGTCACTAAATCTAAATCTAAAGCTAACGTTCTTGGTTTTCAGTTTGAAATATTTATTGAATTCATTACTTATAATCGCGAAAAAAGTTGAATATTGTTTATTACAATTGTTTATATTTATGTTTTGATTGATTAATTTACTATTCAAACGTTTATTGTAATTTTCAATTTTACTTTTCGTTATCTGCCTTGTATTTATTTGTATTTTACTTAAAGTAGAACTAGTGTTAAATGTGACGGTTTGTCCGCTGTGATCAGAGGACATACAATTTACAATCGCTTCATCCGAGTAATCACAGCTGCAGAAGACATTATCAATGCAAGTCGCAGACGTACTTGTTACCCTAGTTGGTTCTTTGAACAAATTAGTTAAATTAAATGATTTAAAAAGACACAATAATTTACTACTATACATGTTATCATCTAATATATTGACGTTAAAATCACCACAAACAATTAAAGATTTATTTGAATTGAAAACTAGTTTAAGTACATCCTCCATGACAGACTCAAATGTTGTATAGTTTTGGCTATTTGGGGGTCTATATACGCACACTACAATATGCTTATCCAGCTCAACACAAGACATTTCAATACTATGTTCAACAGACATTGAGACAATATCCTTTCTCTCTCTGGACTTTAATGAATTTTTTATTAATATAAGGGAACCACCGTGAATCATAAACTTTCGGTTGAAACAACTAGCCACATGATAATTTTCAAAACTTAGTAACATCTGGTATTCTTTTAACCAGTGCTCTGTAATACATACAATATCATACTTGAATGTTTCTAGGAAAAGTTCAAACTCTAACACTTTGGAAGTGAGTCCTTGTATATTCTGATGGTATAATTTCAGAATGTTCAGACTTTTCCCCTTCACAGCTGAGGTTAATAACATGCCAGAAGATATTATGCCTCTCATATTACTATCTTCTGTTGTCTTACTGACTAGTTTAAATTATAGTTGTTAGAATCTGGAGCTAGATCTACTGCCCCAACGTCAGAATTAGTTGGCAAGGATATACTTCGCGTACACCTCCCCACATGTGAACAATAGTCCACATTGTCAATGACTAGACTAGGCTTTGTATAGCTAGATACAACTGGCTTTGTATTTATAATTAAATTAATATTGTTTGCTATCAAAGTAGCGATCAAACATTTGTATCTCTTAGGAAGAAACATAGCTTCCTGTGTTAATTTAAATATTTGTAAAATGAACAATCTTGAAAACTACCCATATATCAGTTCTATTGCTTTACCTGTATTACACATTCTCTAACTTGTGGTAGTTTGTACACATACCAGGTAAACTAATTTGTTGTAGACTAATAAGAGCCAAAAATTGGCACGAGATCGCGAAGAACCGGCAACAAAATTGTAGTTGTGTACGAAGGTAAGACAATAAATTTATATTCGTTCTTCGTACTTATTCAATTAAACCCTCATTATGGACAAGCAGGAAATTGTTTGATTCTATCATTAGTTGCACGTCGAATCGATCATTCTATGGCAATCAAGTTTATGACTTATAATTGTCATTTATTGACCTTGAACCTCTGAATTACCTGGTCAAATAGTGACTCTATCTGTAAATAATGGACGCGACGACTAATTTTGAGGAATAGTTGAAACTATTTAATGGTGTGACTTTTTACTAGTTGACTTAGGTATGAGTAACCAATAATACCCAAGGATATTTTATTTCAAAATTTATATTTATTATTCATTGTCTAAGACAGGAAAGACGCTGTCAGGGAAATGACCGATAACTTGACTGGCCTCTGAGAAATACTACAATATATTTGTAATGAGTAATTATCTAATTACGTCTATCATAACATTGGTACAGAAGTTCAAAAGATCGATCCATTCATTAAAACGTTTGAATTCACTTGAAAGTTAATATTATAAATAATATGTATAATTAGATAGCATTGTCTTTCCCTAATCTAAACTGTATCAAAGAACTTTTTGAAATTTGAACTTTAAATGGGATCCTTTAGCATGCAAAATAGGTGTTAGTAGGAAAAATCTATTATGAGTTTTCTTCTGAAATTGAGTAGCAAAGAGACAAGCAAAAACATCTAAGCTGAAGAAAAAACGTTCTAGAAGTTTACGTCTAGAACTAGAACTTATTCTAACCATCTAAGCAATCTTCTGAAAAGTAAATCTTAAACATATTTGCACAGTTTGCTGTTATTACGTATTCTATTAGCACGGTTTATGTCATCAATGTCTGATAATGTAGAGATTTAACGAGTCTCTTCCGTTGATGTTTTGCTTGGCATTTAATATGAGATTTGATTACTAGTTTATCCAGTTTTGGTTATTCACTCATTGCTCTAAGTTCTAAAGAGAAAAGAAAGCACTGTGAGCAAAAATTGTGTCTTAGAAGCAAAAAATATAAGAAATTAGTCATTTGAGGTGATTTCTATCTACAATAAAGACGTTAGTCCAAGGAGGAAACATGATTAAATGTAAAGACGTGAATAGAATATCAGACTCACGTTGAAGACAAGAATGAGATCTAAAATACCCGTTGACGTAATAAAAATGCATCGTGTCACCTTGCTAAAGGATAAACATTCAATGATAGCACCTAAAATATAAAGATATCTAAGATTCGAGTTGTTTGTAAAATACTGCACGTCTAAGGCGCAAAGCACACCTTAGACATTCAAAACCTGGAACGCGTTAAAGAGACTGCGTTAGGCAGCATATACTTTCATACAAAAAAAACGTAATAACAACGCGATTTAAAACAAAGCTATTCCCTCAGTAACGTCATAAGCCGAAGTCAGAGCCCCATTCGAGGACGCCCTTAGCTGGTGTTACTTAGTTCCAAGCTCCCTAAAAGTCCCTCCATTGATCAGTCTCTATCCATCCTCCTTATCAGACGGTTGTCTTTCTAAACCCATATTTTACTCAGTTTTGTCTTTTTTTTAAATCTTTTTCTATGCACCTCAAATTCACGGCGCGGCAGCCGGCTGTCGCACCTTCGTTGTTGCCGGACCGGGCTAGTCGTCAATGTGGCCGTACAACTCGCGTTGCACGGCATTTGCGTTATTACCATGTAAGCAATGAGTATCTCAGTAAATGTTGTAAGCTATTAAAAGGGTAGAATTACCTCAAGATAAAAAGACTGCAACTTCTAAACGTTATTACTATAATCTATTGTGACATTAGGCTCTGTAACTACTTCGGTAGTTTATCTGTGGGTCTGGGTGACATGACCGCTATATTCATAATGATACAACATAGCCGTGAGACGACACGCTTCATGCTCCAGCGACTCAGACATTGTTCTAAACAGTGCACATATGTACAATATCATTATATTGTAATAAAATGTAGAAATTTCCTAGTATCTGTGATTCATCGATGAATGAACAGTAATGTTTTTAGTACCTATTTATGGTAATTTTGATTATTTACTGTTAATTTAAAATATATTCATTACCTACTTCGGAAAAGAAAAAGGAAATAATCAAGTGTAATATTTTCGATGAAAGTTTTGCATTGCGTTTGCGGCCGAAGACCCTAAGCCCAAAGCGAATAGTCAGTTCCTTCACTTGTGATAATATATTACAATACTATTTTTATACAAAGAAGTAAGAACAAAAGTTGAATCGAATACACGGATTTAAGTTCACAATTAGGCGGCAATAATACAGTGATATAATTACCTAACACAAAGTTTCTAGACCCTGGTCCCTGGATCAGTAATGTTATCGTGTGTTATACTCATGGGTCATTTTCAAATTTAGCGCAGGAAACTTGTCCCTATCTAAAAGAAATTGTTTCTGTTTACATCACCCATTTTGCAGTTCTCTAAGGGAAATGGTTGATTAACCACATATAATAATTAATCACTATTGGAATAAAAAAGAGATGCTTAATATTTACGTAATATTAGTTTATAATAATGGTTGGTAAAAGAGTGTGATGATGAGTGTGGTCTGCGCAATAATTTACAATGTTATTGTAAATTATTGCGCAGACCACACTGCTACTATTTTATGGAGTTAATACTCTTTTACCAACCATTATTATAAACTAATATTACTTAAATACTAAGCATCTCTTTTTTATTCATCATACATTTACAGTATGTACCTGTACCTCAAGCCGATAAAACGTCGAGTGAGAAAGAGATGTAGCTGTAAATACGCATTGTATCTACCCAAAGAAAGACTGAACAATTACTAATCTCAGTTGGCGCCAGACAAAGTATACAAAAACATACGGCGCTTGTAAACATTAATAAATGGTTGAATTTGATTGTTTGAACTTATCAACCAATTTCCATCATGGACACTGACAGAAACGTAAACAGGCGGGTTAAGAAGACACACGTCAGTTAGAAATAATAAAATGTCATTATCAGACATTTTTGTTCTTGTTGGTCTTGTGGTCGTAAGTGGGACTGCTGTGCAAAGCACAGACCCTAATAATTCCCAGGTCGAACAGTGTTATCGGGTTTTTTCTATGAAGTTCTCAGTGGCAGCTCGAAGTTTGAATTCGTACCCGGTTAATGACAATAGGCTCGTCTTCTTTTATATGGGACTTAAGACGTAAGACGGATATACATGAGTACACCTCTGTCCTACCCTTCGGGTATGACAGGCGTCATGGCCCGTATGCTACGAGATATTTTTAACATGCACAACGGTAATTAGTGATGACTTATTTATAAAATTGGTAAATACTAACAATATCGATGAATGAATTATTCACAGTAAATAAAGTCGCAATAAATAAATAAATACACTGCAAACTCCGCACATTTTACCCCGTCGCAATGAACATAACCTATATCGCTCATTACAGGTAAGTATGACTAACACAAAAGTGTGCCAAGTCCAATTTTACGTAGTTGTGGGACGATTTCCAGTACGCACAAACACCGGTACACGTGACTGATGGCTTATAATTATGTTTTCAAATATTGACGATTCACAAAGTTATGATATTTTCCAGGCTATTCGTAAGTCATTTGAGCATGCTTCTCATCTATAAAAACATGGGTCCGTCGTCATCTCTTCCAGGTTGTCGAGAACCTGACTGAGATTGGGATTTGGAGTGCCTAATAGGTAAGCTGTGATACATTCGGATATTCAGACGACATCAGGTTGCTAGCTAAACAGCTAAAGAGGTGCATATACTATCGATACAGGTGCTGATCTAGCGCAGGAATCTGGCACATTTATCAGTGTAAGAAGTCCATTTATGTTCTCCCCTACTTCTCGAGATGAATCCATCTAGAAGTATTAATTTTTTAAGGTACTCAAGAAATTTCCTAATAAATACCTATCCATTCTCAATGCATGAGGAAAGACAGGTAGGACGTATTTGAAAGATTCTGATATTGTTTATTGAATTTTGAGAAACAAAGAAAAATCGTAATGACTGAAATATTAAAATCACGAAAATATTTTCATAGTTCCTCCGCTCTGAACTGTCAAGTTGTCAGAAGTGTTGTAAATCGAAGATAAAAACTGCAGCCGGAGTCTATTTGTACGTTCACTACGTATTAGTTATTATATTGTATTTATACAAGCATTAACAAAACGTACCCATTCTCCTAAAACCATAATAGTCATTCTTGAGCGGTAAAGTAAAAAGGTAATTGTATTATTAATCATTTACAATTTCACAACATGTGTTTCAATCTGACAACTCATAATTAAAACATTTGATGCTACTCTGCACATTAATTACAGTGAAATTAATACAATACATATGTTGAAGGTAAGGATGATTCAACGCGCGATAATTCATTTAATTGCTTACGATGGTAATACAAAAAGTGTCTAGAATAAATTTATAAAAAAAATAAGTGATAAAAGATATTAGATACGTTGTTTATGCGGTCATTTATGTAAAATAAGCAGTGAAATTAGATAAACTTACTAGGAAAGGAATTCTAATATTATCCAGAAATGGAAAGACTCAAGATTATTTGTCATAGAAGATTTGTTTATTTCATCGTTACGTCTTTAACAGTAAAAGTCGTGAAACTACTGCGGAAAGCGATTTGTATTCAGATAGCAAATGTAATTTACGTCTTATGCGCTGTTTGCATGTGTCCCGCACGAATGCACTTTATAAGCCAGTTAAAAGGCTTAACCATTTCACATTAAGCTGAAACTGCAGTGACATTGGTAAAATGAATAGATGACAAGAACACAGTCTCTTCAACGAATTTACCAGTACTACTATAACCCAAATACGTTTCCAAACTGTACTTAGCAAGTATAGAGCACAGTTGTTAATTGCCTGCAATTTGATCATAACACAGACTGTAGACTGATTTTGTAGTCCATTCAACCGAAAACACTTTGATTGTAGGTTATCGTGTTATATGACCCGGTAACACGTTATAACTTAGCTACGAATGCGTGCAAAAATTTTCCCATCTTATCGCATTCGCTATGAAATTGCGCTCCTATTATTTTGATTATAAACATATAAAACAGGTAAACTTATTATTATTAACATTTTCATTGAAGCCATTAAAGTGACGGAATACGGACAACTGACGTAATCCTGTAATGACCGTAATCGCCTAATAGATGGTGTCGATCGTTACGGCGCGATCGGGATTAGGGGCTTTACAGAACCCAGTAGAAAATTTTATGAAAAGACTTAATATACCGTCCATGCTATAGCTAGTTTTTGAAATATAACTTGAGTTTGAATTACCTCCTAAAATAAACATCTACACAATAATAGTCATAAGCATCAATAAACACTGACATTTTACTTCATATCGACTTAATCATCGAACTTTGAAGTTTGTATATTATTTTATTATGCAACCAAAAGGATTGAAGATTGCCTCCCTATCGTTAGAAGTTTAATACTTCGAAACATTGGACTGTACGGTCATAATATTTGGACATCAATAAAAAATGGACGGATGCTATAGGTCGACTTTACGACTTATTAACGTCTAAACAAATTTACGACGAGGCCCAACATGTATGTGGGCCAAATAGAGAAACTGAGATTTCAGCGTTGTTCAAACAAAGCAAGTAATAAAATATTGGCATATAGATGCGTATGGCTATGACTGTAAGAATGATACTACACCTACAAACACGCCTACTGAGCTTGTTGGAGCCAAAAAATCATGGGCATATGTTATCATTAACTATTACTTCTGGGGAGGCGGTGACAATGATTACTCATGTAGTAGTTTAGTAATGAGCATACGTATTTATTTTGTATCAACCTGCATCGTATGGTACGGAATTATTATGTATCAACTTAATACGAACTTAGTTTTAAATGTATTGTTTTTCAGGTGGTATGATGACTGTGTCGTATAACAATGTTTATGAGGAAAAACTAATTTTACTTGAAGATAGGGCCTGTTGCAATCTCATTGGCAAGGTTATTTCAGTGCGAATTTTCAAATTGTCACAATACATTTGTACAACAACGAAAACTGCTTAGCAGTACACACCCGACTGGCGGTTTGGCCTAGAAAGGAAATAGGGCGTCAAGTGGATAGACCATTTCCTCATACCTTGCTTTTATGTATCTTCCTTTACGACCTCTTTGAAGACATTTCAGTACGCTTCGTAGCAAAATTTACTAATCATACTTAGGTGATACTAACATGTTCTAGATTATTGTTTGGTACATTTATTGCTTTAGTCTCAATTTTGTATTCTGTAACTGTGGTAGCCGACCAACCTTCATAAACATCTTCATTGAGATGATCACGTCCACGTTTAAAGTCTTCGGACCATGAATACACAGAGCTGCAATGTGTTAGTTCATCACCACATACCAATTGAAGTCTCTGGCAATTCTATTGTAGACAGTCACAACGTAAATAGTACAAAATAATTGAAGAAACATTTTCACGATTTACATTCATTGTAATAGCATTTTCGAAAAGACGCCACATCGTCGTCTCGCCAATTAAAAAGAAACTCGTTCCAAAAAGGTGCATTTACGAATGCCTTAATTTGTTTATTTAAGTTTGTTATTTTTTATTATAAGAACTCGGTTCCAGAAACTTTCAGCTGCCACGTTTTATATACGGCGGTTTTATACACGTTTTACGTTTAAATTACAATGTAAAAAACACTTGAGCTACTATTTTGACAATAACTACTTCTACCATTGTATCCAAGCTTCCTGCGGAGCATTCCAGTGCGTTGGTTTGCAGTATACATTAAATAATTGTGTAGACTATTATCGTACCAAGTAACGAGGCATGTGTTATAGACACTACATAGGTACATTGTGTGTTATGTTTGAAAAGTGTAGAGGACATATTGTACATAGAACCATCCATGACTCAGGTAAATATGTATATGCTCATCACACAAACGTTTACCAGTATTGAGATTCGAACCAGGACCTCTTGCTATAGAAAACACGCTAATCCAGCCGTTATTTAAGCATTTAACTGATTACTTATATTGGTTAATATTTAACATTTAAGAAAGTAAAGAATATTTGCTATTTTATAAATAGTGTAAAACATAGATCATTAGAAAACATAAATACTTGCATAATGACATTCTTTCCAACCCTACATGTTGTTACCAAATGAAGTATGCGAACTAAACAAACAAAATGCGAGGAATTTGTATGACAGAAGCACCTCGCAGTTTCTAAGAAAACACAACGTTCAAGGTGAGATAAGTACTAGCGCAGAACAGCGCGAATCAGTTTCTGTCGCGCTAACAAGAGAACGTAATGAGAAAATGTTTATGATTGATGGTTTGCCTGTAGTTGGCTCTATGATTATACTAAGCCTTTATTTGGATAGTGAAAATAATTAGAAATAGGGAATATAAATAGCATTTTTTGGCCTATTCTCTATTTCGCGACATAATTCATGGAAGACAATTACGTAATTTTTTTACTGGAAAACTGTATTATCTTTATATAGGGCTTCTGGCTGTGGCGGATTTACCAACAGGCTTAGTACGCCGGATAGTAGGGGGGCAGATTTTAGAGGACGGCAATTGAGACAAAATTTTTTTTATTGCATTAACTAGCTAAGCTGGTTTCTTTTATCATGATGCTACAGGACATAGTGCACAAATCGTGAAGTTGTTATCTAATCTGTCGTAATTGTATTTCAGTATCATAGACACGATAATTAATAAAAATAAACACGTTTACGAATAAGCACACAACACTATAATGGTTGGGGTTCTGTCCTCTTAGATAGACTACGGACTAGCCTATAGTAAAAGGAAACAGAGCCGCATCGCTCTTGGGTGAGTAATAAAATAAGTAATTTATATGATTTTGAGATTTTTAACTAGGGTAATTTACATTAAAATTTTAATTGCGGCAGATGTGTAAATACGCCACTGGCGTCTATTTCTAGCAAATTATATCGATAAAATGTGATCAGTTTTTTAACGCCCAATAGTAATTTAAAATTTTAATCTAAGACAGAATTAAGTAATAAATAATTTCATTAATACACCACAAATACAACTAAATAAACACGGTTGAAGCTGTCTGAACGGAATGAATTAATTCGATTCAAGTTGTGCGCATAGTTAATTATCACGTTTGCTTATAATACAAAGCAGTGCTCGATATTTAAGTGTTTATTGCGACGTTTATTGAGTCGACGAGATTATTATGCGCATCTTATGTTTAAGATATATTATATTTACGATATACTTTGAAGTTAGTATACGATGCAGGTAAATGTAGATGGTATTATAGTTATAAAAGACTGGTTATAATTGCACGATAATTGAAAATTAGCACGTGTGTAATATTATGTAACATTTATTTATCAACGTAAATAATGATTATAAATAAAAATATATTAATCCGATAGAAATGTCTCACGTTCGTTATCTATCGTAGTTACGTAGCCTTTAATTGTCGTACGTTACTTTATCTTCCTTTATTTCTCTATGACGAATCAATTTGCGCAGTGGTGCTAAGAAAAAAATCCCAATTCCCGGGTAAAATATGAGCGTACAAAGTTTACACAATAAGCATTAATCGAAAATAAGCATGTAACTTATTATAGTAACTGTAAACCATATTTCAAATAAAACAACTCCGCGGGATATTACTTAAAAATATTGTTTAATAAGGAGAGATATATTTTGAGTAATTTATTCGCGTTTTACTGAAAGTGGCTTAACGCCTACAAGCCGACCGTTTTGGACACGACTATAGGTTACGCAACAATTTGATGAGCAATTTATACCATAAATAAATATAATTGGCAATTAATTTGGCCTCATTATAATATATGAATTATGATATTAGAAAATCTATACAGTAAATTGACTATTCGTCTGTAGATTAGGGGAAAGTGGTAAGAAATTTAAACGTTTCGTTGTTGTTATTACTAAAGAGAATTAATTAATATCAAATTTTAAGACAATATTTTAAAATATACATAATATATGCACCTGCTTGGAACTTTTTAGGATTATTTTAATCCTTGAAGCTAAATTAGTAGACTAATAGTTTGTAGAACATTATTCATACAAGATATCTCTTGAACTTCCAGATTATCGTGAAACTATAACACTAGATGATATAAATTACTTTAGAAGTTTGGGCTATTACCATGACCTCCAGAAGATATAACAATTACTTTTCCATTGTATATATTTTCTTCCATCACGGAATAACGAATGCTCAATTCAAAAATCAATCAATAATAGTGCCTATCCATACAACATAAAGCCCAAATAAATGCTATTGAAGTAATGAATGCAATAAAGTTTACATAACACTTTTAGAAACTCCAACTAGGATCGTGACGTCACTTGTCGGCTGGTACGTGACACCGATGTTTTTGTAAGCCTCTAGTGTTATCTTCACGCTAGTGTTAATGATTACTATCGAAGACTTGACCTAGTACGAAAACCAAACCTAGATTGGGAATGACTCGACAGCCCCGAATGACTTGTTGATTAGATTATGAGAACTAGGGTATTGAACTATTTGTTTCATATTAAAGACAGGAGATATCATCACCGTACCACTTGTTGAACATACGTAAACTGGACTACTTCTTCCCTATAAGGACATCCTGTTTTTGTTCCGATTTCAATTATTTTGGACATAAGGCGGCCATTTTAAATGCTTTACCTACTTTACTTTGTGTTCGCACGTGAAATTATTTTAGGGCTCTTTTTTAAATGTTGCCCTCAAGTAGTTAGTTTCTAACTCTTAACTCTTTAGCCGCTTGAGGCCCGGCTTCCACCAATGCGGAGTGGAAAGGAGATGTGTTTTGAATAACTATATCAATATTTATATATAAATATAAATCAGATATCGTTGCGAAGGAGACGTGGAAATAACGAAATCTAATTGGTTATTCAAAACACATCTCCGCACATCTCCTCTCCTCTCCATTTTGGTGGAAACCGGGCCTAAATTTATCATGATTTTACGCCTATTTTCGACAGTCAACCTACCTAATATGAATGTGTGACAAGCCATAACGCGATGAAATCACATGCTACATCGCGTGTTTAACAATAATCGCGCCGTCTACTAACGTACTTGCGTATGTAAATATCCTAATAACAGTTAATCGACTGTGCCGGTACAAAAATGTTAGCCCAACCCAATTCGTGGCGTGTCGGGATATGACGTCAATAGACATAGCGAGATCCATACAATTATTACCTGGTTTATTAGGCTCGTAAGATTTGGGATACAAGATGATGTATCATGGTAGCTGAGGCAAAATTAAACGCCAATTCTCAGTCTTTATCGAGTAATGTACAAGATTTGCGTGGTTTTAAGGATATGGAAACAAAGGACGATTATAAAAGAATTTCGTTTACGTAAAAGTTCTGTTTGCACGACGCACATACCTATATTCGAGTAAATATGTTGAATTTTAATTGTCATTACACCTATTAAACGCAGCCGAACTTTAAAGCATACAGATGCATTGGGATCAAAGAACTAATCAAGAGGACATAAGTACGTAGCGGCGGGCGGTGGCAACAAAATTTATTATTAGTAGTGATTACTGTAGGCAGCAATAAATGTCAATTGATTTAGACCGAACATAAATACAGATGGGTGGGGCTTGCCTAGGCGTATTTTAATCCCCATAGCACATTAAGGGCGCATTATTAAGCTCAATAAGCCCAAAAACGCAATGGCAAGTACAGGTAACAAATGGTTTAACTAAATTGAATCTCTTTATACTATTTTGCAATATTTGTTATTATATCAATATTATTGACATTATTCTAGGTGAAAGTGAATTTAGTTTTTATTCTGCTAAATCAATTTACGAATGACAATTGGAATAGAGATGTGGATGACTTACTCTATGACCTTGTACCTATAGATGTCAGAGACATGCTAATTTATCATATTTGATTGACTGTATGTAATATTGCAAAATCAATCTTAGTGATAATGTCGTTTATTTATTATATGCCTCAATATCTCTATGTTTAGCTTGAGGAATGCTGACCTTTATCAATACTGGTCTTCAATAAAACAGCCATGTATGCCACCATACATGCCATGAAAACAAAGTATTTCCAGCCAATAACATTTTTATAGTTAAACAATATTATTCTGAATCAAAAAGTAATATTTACATATTACAACACTATCTATTCAAGTTCTCAATACACGAAAGAATGTTTAAGACGTTAATGATTTGGCCAGACACCAGAGAATTTGGAAAATTATTTTTGCAATGTTGTAAATAATAAAATTCTCATTTCTGTTGTGTAGTGTGACAACACTTTCACTTTAAATATTTCACAAGACACTTTCTAGTTGCATATGCATTCACATCCTTATTTGGACGAGTGACATGGTCAAAGGTGTTAAAATATGAATTGTCCTGAACATTGTGTAATAATAATAATAATAATAATAATAATAGCCTTTATTCAGACACAAATGATTATTTACAAACTATTAAATATAAGTTAACGACTCTGCTGAGAGCTCGTATCTACAGACATGTCTGTTTGCCCATCTTTGGCAAAGGCCTCCTCCATTCCTTTCCACTCTACTCGGTTTAGAGCTTTTCTCGTCCATAGTTTCCCTGCTATCGCCTTTATCTCGTCTTCCCACCTTCGAATCTGTCTACCTCGTTTCCTTTTCCTATTTCTAGGGTACCAAAACACTATGCTTCTACTCCACTTTTCGATGCCTCTTATTGTATGCCCTGTCCATTGCCATTTAAGTTTCCTTATTCTAGTTGTAACATTTTGTATTTTGGTTCGATTTCTAATGGTTATATTTCGTACTCTGTCTGATTTTCTTAAATTCAACATACTTCTCTCCATTGCTGTCTGGCAAGTTTCTAATTTTTTGCTTTGTGCTTTGGTGAGAGCCCAGGTTTGGCACCCATAGGTTAAGACTGGTAGCACACAGGTATTGTATAGTTTTGATTTGACATGCGTCTTGATTTCTTTGTTCTTCATAATTTCTTTTAGCCGCCAGTAACATTTCCATGCATTCCCAATTCTAGTATCTATTTCCTTTGACATTATGTCAGTTGTTGAAATTTGTTGGCCTAAGTAAGTGTACTCTTTGACGTACTCAATTGGTATACCGTTTATAATGATAGGGTCTTCGGACGCATTTGTTAGAGCTTTGGTTTTGGAGGCGTTCATTGTTAGGCCTACCTTGCGACTTTCTCTTTCAAGGTCTATGAGCATGTTTTGTAGGTGCTCTTTTGTTTCGGCGAATAGTATAATGTCGTCAGCGAACCGTAAGTGGGATAGTGTTTCCCCGTTTATGTTTAGCCCATAATGATCCCAGTTTAATTTCCGGAAGATTTCTTCTAAGACAGCTGTGAATAGTTTAGGTGATAATGGGTCACCTTGTCTTACACCTCTGTTTATTTTAATTTCCTTCCCTTCTTTTTCTAACTTGATTTTAGCTGTACTGTTAGTATATACATTTTTTATTATTCTGATGTATTTTTGTTCGACTCCTTGATTCTTTAGACAATACCAGATATTTTCGTGTTCAATTGAGTCAAATGCCTTATTGTAATCGATAAAACAGCAATAGAATGACACATTAAACTCCTTGTTCTTTTCGATAATTTGTCTCACGGTATGTATATGGTCTAATGTCGAATAACCTGCCCTAAAGCCGGCCTGTTCCCTAGGCTGGTTTTCATCTAGAGTTCTTGTTATTCGGGCTAAAATTATTTTGGCAAAGATCTTATAAATATTGGACATTAGACTAATGGGTCTATAATTATTTATTTCGGCCTTGTCACCCTTTTTGTGGAGCAAGATGATATTTGATGCCGTCCACTGTGACGGAATCATTTCTGTATTTAATATATCGTTGAAAATAAATGTTAGTAGTGGTGCAATGTTGTTTCTGCAGTTTAAAAGCAATTCATTGTTGATCTGGTCAGGTCCAGGAGCTCTATCGTTCTTCTGTGTTTCGATTGCCTTATGTATTTCATCTTCTAGTATTGGTGGCACGTTATCATTGTTACTTAGTTCGGTAATTTCAATTTGGCTCTTGCTGGAGTATAGGTTTTTGTAGAAGTTCGTAGCGATTGATAAAATATCTAATCTCTTGGTTGTTGTTTTGCGATGTTGGTCTTTCATGTTAACTATCCAGTTGGTTTTGTCTGATAAAACTTTAAGCGCCTTTTTTATACCACCGGTCTTGTTGATGAATTTTTCAAAGGTGTTGAGTCTAAGGTGTTCTCTATCTTTTCTTGATTGTAATTTTATTTCTTTGCTCAATTTTCCTATTTCATCTCTAATAGTTTTCGTTTTATTTGTTAAGCAAATTAATTTTGATCTTTTTTCTAGAAGTTCGCTGGATTTTTCTGACATGTACTTCTTATTGTTTGGTTCGCCTTCAATGTTAGTTTTGGGTCTTGCTATTAGTATTTCGTGTATTGTGTTGTATTTCTGTTGAGTGTTTAAATGTTCGAGAGATGATTGTGTCACAGAGTTGAGATGGTCTTTTATGGTGGTTATTGTTGCGTTGTTATGTGGTGTTGTAGTTTTTACTTTGAAAGGCCGGCTTAATTGTAGAGTACATGATGTGTTCAGACATGTTCTAAGCATTCTATGGTTGCTATTAAAGTTGAGATTTGCTATGGTGCCACAGTCGTCAAATAATTTCGGTCTGTTCGTTAGAATGTAGTCTATCTCATTTCTGTGCCTACCATCTGGCGATATCCATGTCCATCTACTAGAAGATCTCTTCTTGAATTGACTGTTTAGTATTTTCATATTATTTTCATACGCCATTTCTATTAGTTTTTGTCCGTTTCTTGTTCTTTTTCCAGTACAGTATGGGCCCAAAACGCTTTCTTCTGCGTTTCTTGGTGTTCCAACTCTAGCATTAAAATCACCCATAACAATATAATTTTTTTGTGCGTGTTCTTCTATGGCAGTTTTAAGGGATGAGTAGAATGAATCAATTTCTAATGTCGAAGATTGTTCGGTTGGCGAGTAAATTTGCACTATAGACCATATATCTTTGTTTGGGGGTATCTTAATGTTTAATATAGCAATCCTTTCTGATATGCCAATTATTTCTGTAATTAAGGTTTTGAGTGTTTTCCTTACTAGAAATCCTACTCCATGTCTTCCTGGAATTTCACCTTTGTGGTACAGTATGAATTGGTCATGCTCTTCGATAGCTTCGCCATGTCTTCTTACTTCACTCAAGCCGATAATATCCCACTTTATATCTCGTATAGAGTGTAAAAGTTCTTGTAGGCTTTCTTCAGTCCTTAGAGATAGTGTGTTGTATGTTGCTATATATAGGTATTCCGTATTTTGCTGTTTTTTGATTCTATAGGGTAATAAACGGATAGTGTTTGAAGGGTAGTGGTCGTCTTCCCCCACGGTGACCGGCCGTCTTGGGGTGATATTTTTTGAATTTGGTTTTAATAATGTTGTGGTTTTGGTTTTGATTTTGTTCCGGGTGCCGGTAGTCGTTGCTAGTTTTTTGATGTTCCAGGTAGTGAGACTGTTCTAGCTCGTTCGACGTAGTTGAGAATATTTGGTCTTATAGTCTCTTTTGGGGCATTCATGGGAAATGGTGGTGTTGAGGTTTCTTTCGCGTTTATTTTCTTTTGGTTTACGTAGTTAGGTGAACCAGAATCTTCTCTCTTCCTTTTATCTCTGGTTTTGTCGGTTGGTCGCTTCACTATCAGTTTATCTTGTTTCAGGAAAGCGATATTTCCTTTCTTCCTTTCCTCTTCTAGTCTAGGTTGTAGCTGCTTCCTCTTTTCAAGTACTTCCTTAGAGAAATCTTCTTTGACATTCACACCAATTGGGAGATTGGACTTATTCTTTAGTATAGCATGTTTCTTCCATAATGTAGCTATGGTGACCACGACGGGGCGATTTTTATCGTTCTTTTTTCCGATTCTGTATATGTTTTTAATTTCCTGACAGTCGATGTGTGTTCCTGTTTCTATTATTATATCCTTTATGTAGTCTACCATTTCTGCTTCTGGTTTACTAGACTCCTCAATTCCAAAAAATACCAGGTTATATTTTCTTTTTTCCAACTCCATTAAATTTATTTTATATTCCAATGTAGAAATCTTTGTTTTAAGTTTTGTGTTCTCCTCCGTTATTGTTTTTAAACGCTCATCTATTGCCTCCATGACGTTTTTTGTAACTGCCGTCGTTATAGCTCTAGTTTGATGGTTTAGTTTTTCATCCAGTCTTGACAGCAGTAACTCCATGTTATTATCCATTTTTTTTTTTTTTTTTTTTTTTTTTTTGGGTAAATACTTTGTACTGGCAACACTGGTTCAATGTTAATTGATTCACTTGAAGTTCGTTCTTTGCTTGTCAGTGTCGGTATGACATTTATTTGACACTTAACAAAGTCTATTTTTGTTATATTGGTAGCACTGCTGTATGAATTTGCAGGTTATGTTATGTTCGAATTATGATATCAGTTTTTTTTCTTCTAGTTTAGTGCTTTCCACTGTGATTATTATCCGAAATTGTCCTTTGTTATCACAATTAGTCAATTTTGCACTTATACGCCCCAAATTAACACTGTTAGCACTAATATTGCACTTTATTCACGGAGAACGTTGACGTACGTGTTTGTTCTAAGACCACCGGAAACGGAAAATTGTGTAACTTCTCCCAAAAATATAAGAAATCAGAGATTTATATTAAGTTTAGTGAGTTGTTTAAATCTTCGATTTGGAATTATGACAATGATTATCTCATAATATAACACTCATTAATAAAATGATGCATATATAGGGTATAGGAAGGTCTCATCATGTCTTCTTTTGAAGTGTTTTTGACTTGTTGTTTATTAGTTAATAACTTTTTTGGGTTAAAGGCTGTCTTAAGTTTATGCAGTAATTACATACCTACTTATTCATTTTTAACATAGGATTTTCCGAAAGACATTTTTAATCTTATAGCAGCCCTAGAATTGGGTTCTTAAGATGTTATCTAAACAAAAGATTTTATTACTGTAGCATTTAAACAGCAGATCTGCATACCATATAAAACTATAAAAGTATTATTTATAAAAACCTATAAATTACACAAGGATAATTGATAACTGTCATTACACCAGTAGCAACTGCCACCATACATAGATCATAGCAAACAGTATATATCTACATGTAGATACATCAATATTTTATGTATCACGGGCCACAAGTTTGGCTTCTCAAGTTCTGTACTATAAACGCAGATACAATTTGGCACAAAATGCAAATAAATTATTAAGCACAATTTATAGTTAGAATACTGAATACCACATATATTCAACAAACAAACCAAGTGCAAACTTCACAAATGAATGACCAATTCCTGTTCAAATATTGGTATCTACAGTAGAATAGACAACAAATGTGACTAACCTCAAAAGCAGGCTGTTAGGAGGCACTCGGGAACACTTGTGTTATAGCAGGCACGCATCAACCATCCTGTGGAAGACACCCTGATCAGACCTCTAGCGACACTAACATTTGATCCCAAATTAATGTTAATTAGTTATAACACAGTCAAGGATACTACATTTGGGTGTATGCCAAAAATGTGCTGCAACTGTAAGCAAGCAAAACTGAAACTCATCGATGCAATCGTCACAGCACTTTACACATGAATATCCCGTATTTTATTAGGTTAGTATGTCAATAATGCAGATGAATGTTGTATACAGTCAAGGGCCCCTCAATTAACTCAAGACAGCAGTTTGAAAAAATGTTAGATACATGCAGGAAAATACAGCAATACTGCGTTCAACATCGTTACAAAAATCGGAAGGAAATAAGATATCACGTATCATGAACACTTACGAAACTTCTTCCCCTCAAAGGCATCTCACGCACTAATAAAAAGTTACACAAATATATCACTTAGTACAAAATGGAGTAGAAACACTGAAACTCGTTTCACATAAAAACAGTTTTCACACGATTTTTCAATTCAATTCAACAGCAGTCTTACAAATTGCAGAATCTGCAGATTATAATATAATTTGACAGGAGGCGAAGCGCTAACAAATTCTAGAACAATCATTCAACGACCATAGCGTAGTAATCTACACAGACTAAATAGAGATGTTTTGCATACTTGAACTCGTTTAGCGAGATGATTTGATTCTCATGCTGTATTATGATGATTGCAAGTTTCTATTTTTTTAGTTTTGATACCAATCTAAACAATTGAAGTTGAACTTCATACAAGATTAATAATAAATCTATTATCATATCGCACATTTGTTACTAAAAAATCAACAAAATGTAAAAAATAGGCACCATTCATATATACGAATAACAACACTACAGTAATTGCTAGTTTATTACCCCCTTTTTTAATAAGTAATTCTGACATCCATGATTTAGAAAATGATGAAGATGATTGATAGAGATCAGGATTTTTGTTTATTAAAGTAAAAAATCTTTTCCCACAAGATTGCATATGCGAGACATCAAAGAGCGCGTAGTATCTACTAATCTGTGAAAGAGCGCATCAAAGGGTAGAACGACTGAACAACTCAGGGCTGCCAGTAAGCAACGACGCGATTATGCCATTTAGCATCTGGAATTATACCAAATGTGATGGTATTATACCAACTGCCCATTCTATGTCGGATGAGCTTTTTTTTTTTTAGCTCAAATCCCTCGATTATTCGATTATCCTTTGCAGAATTAGCGGACAACTTCTCGGCATGACCTTTTTTTGTGAGCGTCTTGCTTTTGTATCGAATTATACCAGATGATCATGGATCCACATGGATACAATACATCGTCCAATTATACCAATTTGGTATCAAAAGATACAATCTGGCAGCCCTGGAACAACTACACCCAAGAACTCAGGATCCTTTAATAATAGTCGCTGTGGCCGAAATCGGCCAGAATGACATCATCATAATCATCAAATATTTATAAATTTTATTTATTTTACATTGATAGAGTTCAGTATTAGAGCACGCGTAACTTGATATGATAAGGTGGATAGTCGATAGGTTTCAGAATAAGAAGCTCATATTCTACACCGAACAATCATAAATCTTGTACATTGTACGTCAGTGTCATTAATTTGTGACTTTGGCATTTTTGGCAGTAATCATTAACCAGATAGCAATTTTTCTATAGCATTTTATCATAGATTAGAATACCATTTTATATTTTGATTGAGTCGGTGTGTCACTCATAATATTTTATTTCATTACTAGCACTTGAATAACACCATATTATGTTAATTGTGTTTGTGATGGGTAAATAGATATATACACGTCAACGATTTTAGGCTTTTGGGTTACATTATACAGTATTTTTCTATCGTGTATAACGTTATAATGGAAAATGTTAGGATACAAAATAAAATAAAGTTGTTGTTTGAAAAACTAATCGAGCCGAATTATGTTTTGGATAACTATTACGGTGATGGTCTCATCAACAAACTATCGAACTGCGCAGATCCTGGTGAGTACCAATAAGTATTTTATCTTACTTTAAACTACTGCCTATAGCTACCAAGAGTATGCTGCTTGTGTTACAACCACAGTTGTAACCTCTGTTTGCTTTCAAAATCTTAGTAACTATTTAGACAGCAAACTTAAACTTGATAGGTATTTTTTCCTTATAGATTCTAGATAACCTGACAAAGGTTCCGAAGTTCCCATAATACATAAAAATAACACAGGAAAACTGTGCAACAGTTGTATATTCTGTATGAAAATGATGTGCTCCTTTAATTTACATTAATGTTGTATTATTTTTATATACACAAGGAAATATTGTGAATTTATCAATATACTAATAATACATAATATTATATGAAACTTATAAGTAGGCAATTTCTGATTGTCCTAAAATGTCATTAATTTATTATTAATTTCAAAATATTGACAAAATATAGCATAATCTTACTATCATTAGTATAAAATAGGTCTTATCTCATATTCTGTAAAGCATTGTAACGAGCCTTTTTGCTCCTTACATGCCTTCGGCCTATTTAGTCTGTTTCGCGTCACTAATTGGATTTTTATTTTATCTGTGGTATTTTTCTCGAGTTTTGACATAAGTGACAGATCGGACGGCTGCTCACTCTTCGACCAGCATCTATCGGTTGACGATTCAAAAATGAATCTTCGCCTTTAAGTTTTTTTTATCAAGGCGAATCTTAGCCATCCTCGGCTGGATTACGCATAATTTTAATGCCATGGTACGGCATATATTAGGTGTTTATAGTGGTGCCGTGATGACGTCCCTATAAATTTGTTTTGGCCTGATGTCTTTGGTGTGAGGAGACCGCATGGCGCATTTCATAGTTTGAGGAAGGAAGGAGGACTAAACGGTGAGATCCATCAACTTTTAAAGTGTCGTTTGACGGATTTTTCACTTTGCCTCACCGTGCCTTAACCTGCAAATTTTGTTACAGCCTATGGTCGGAATCTCGTACCGAAACATTTAGCTTACTTCGTATTTCGAAGTGGAAGAAACGGTAAGACCTTTTTAATGCTAAAGTGCCGCGTCTCGGATTGATCACTTTGCCTTGCCGTAATCTAATCTATACAATTTGTTACAGCCCGCTGTTGGCGTTTCTTCCGATGGTTTCTTCTGATAGTTTCTTCTAAGGATATTTTCCACTTGTTTGTTCCCGTGTTAAGTTCTGGCCTTCTCCCATGAACTTAACTTGGTCGTTTTGCTGAGGGACCCATCCAGCGCTCACCCGACGCTCACCACGTCACATGGTTTTATTTTAGTTTATTTCTGGTTAACTACCCCCTGGTATGTTTAATTTCAATTTAATTTAACTAATTTAGTTATCATACTCAAGATGCAATAATCTCCTGTAGTTAATAATTTATACTAGTTTTTAATTTTAACTAGTTATTAATATTTTTTGTGTAACTTTGTTATTTTGCTGAAAGCTACGGGCTTAAAATTAAAGAAACAAAAGGGAGTTCTTGTTTGATTTCTTTAGTTAGCCTCCCACCGGACGATTAAAGGTTCAATCCCTCCGATAGACCTATTCCGGCAAACTTATTTTTTTGGTGTAAGCTCCAAGGCGCCCGAACCCATAAGGTATTTGTTTTATTTGTTTGTTTGTTGTTTTCATTAAGGAGCTACACACATCTTACACATTTTATAATTATATTTCAAATCAAATTAAATTAATTATATTTATTTAATTTTTTTTTTTTTTTTTTTTATATTACAATTGGCGCCCGAACAGGGACATTGAAGTAGCTTTCTATCTTGTTATGGTTATTATTGCATCTTATATTCTATTTTATTCAATTCTTATAATTGAATACCTAGTGTTATTTATAAAACACATTGTTTTGTTTGAACTTTACAAATTTTAATACTATTGTTGTAAACAACATAATATACTCCTCTTTTGTTAATTTTGTGTAGACAATATTTTTCTTTTGATAATATTGTGTACTAATGTTTTTTATATTTAATTATATTGAAAGAAAGAAAGAAAGAAAAATCGTTTATTTGGTGCCAAAAAACACACACATACAATATTAAAAATAAAAATAAAAGAAGTAAATTTAAACATGCACAGTTAAGTGTGTGCCCAATCGCACCAAACAGGAGTCCAGCTCAGCATGTGCCAGGATATAATATCCTGACGCTGATATTCTGCTGGATCCTTATGACATAGGGATGTCGAGCAAACAACGGCAATTTGAGGTACTGTTAAGTGTTATCTAAATGTAATTGTAGATAATTATATATTTTAAATACTTATGCGATACTTACAAACACAAATATAAATATGTAAATAAAATAAATTAATAAAGTTGACCTATATCTAGCATTCCGAACAGGTTTGTAAAGGTGTTGCGTATAGGTAGGTACAATTATAGCGGCGACAAATCGGCCATTTTCTGCGCGCGCCGCTCGTTCCCATCATTTAATTTAATATGGCGTTAGCCACGGAAAGCGCCTGCCGTACGCGACAGCGCGCGAGCGCTTGCCCATTTTTATTTCAAATAACGTGCAATCAAACCGGTCACACATTTGATTTCACATTATGATTCCGAACATGTAGTTTTGCGTCGGCGTGGGAAATACATGGAAAATGAAAAATGAAAATATATTGTGAACTTAAGTTTAACTTAGTTATCAATGATTATTGTGCTCAAACTTATATTGTAAGATATTATTGCATCTTCTCATTGCCAAACACTTTGATATTTTCACAAAAATAACTTATCAACTTTAATATTATTTCAACTTAACCTTAAATATTTTATAACTTTTGAACTTTGCTTTTTGCTCAACTTTTTGTTCATTCATCATGGATAAGGAACTTCAGCTTTCTCCGCCTCCAGCTGCTGAAAATAATTTAGAATCTGATGGTGCTTGCGCTATTCCTGATGCCAGTGCACATGTTCCTGACATGATTAATTTGACAGAAGTACATCATTCTTTTGATCAGAATGACAAGTTTGCACATTCTTCTTCAGCTTTTGCGGTACATGCTTTGCCTTCATTTAATTCGAGAAATGCTTTGGTTAATAATCATATTAAAAAGAATTTGCCTTCTGCAATTAAGTTGCCTGACTTAAAAAGAAGTAAAATTATATTCGATGGGAGTTCTTGCGTTAGAGAATTTATAACTAGAGTTGAAGAATACTTTTTATACAAGAATTTTGATGAAATGTTATTGGTTGGTTCTTTTACAGACTTGCTTAGCGGTATTGCTCTTAAATGGTTTCGCACAGTACGTATCCGCATTCCATCATGGCATGAGCTTAAACTTGCTTTACTTAAACGTTTTGACAGGCCGGACTTTGATTACTTTTTGGAGAATGACCTTCGTACAAGGAAACAGAAGTATTCTGAATCTCTGCCAGACTTTATTACGGAAATTGTGGACATGGCTAGTCGTCTTTCTTCCCCACTATTTGAAGCGGTTTTAATTAGTATTATCAAACACAATATGTTGTCTATTTATACACCATTTATTTTTGGTAAATGTATTGACTCAGTAGATCAGTTCCTTGAATTGGCTAAAGAACTTGAGGTTTTTGTCAATAGGAAATCCTCTAAGGATCTTAAGACTGACAAACTTACAACCAAGTTTAATGCAGTTTCAACTGATTCAATTTGTTTAAAATGCAAGAAATCTGGACACCATTTTAGACAGTGTACGTCAATTCCTGGAGTCATTTGTTTCAAGTGTCAAAAGGTTGGAGTTACGTCAAAAAGTTGTGATGTTTGTAATTTAGATAATAAGAACTCTAAGGAGTCAAAAAACTGATTAGGTTTCATCGAGCCCCTGTTATTGATGTAACTGCGAGTACCTCGATGAACAAAACTTTTACTAAATGTCACAAACCTGATGATGTTACTCGTAACCAAGACTTTGCAGGTTGGTTAGATTATTTAAAAACATTTTTCAAAATTTATAAATCAGCTCCTGTTCTATTTGTTAAACATAGTGATACTAGACCATTTATAAAGTTTTCTGTAGGTAAACATACTTTTTCCGGTTTGTTAGATAGTGGTTCTAATAGATGTGTTTTAGGTTCTAATATGCATAAAAAGTTTTTACATTTAGGTTATAAAATTAATTCTAATTCTGGTGCTGCTTATACAGCTGATGGTTCTTCACAAAGAATTATTGGTACTATGGAATTGCCTATTACTTGTGATGATTTAACAAGAAATATTAACTTTTTAATTATACCTTCTTTTCAGCCTGATTTTATTTTGGGTTTTGATTTTTGGTTAACTTTTGATTTAGCTAAAGACTTATGGAAAAATATAACTTATGTTCAAAGCCATAAAGCTCAAGTTTGTACTGTTACTTCTGTTAGTGAACTTGCTCCTTCTGAGAAACAAAAATTAAAAGATACTATTTCACTTTTTGAAAATATTTCTTATGAAAAAAAAGGCTTAGGTCTTACTCATCTTGTTAAACATAAAATTAATGTCACTAGTGAACCTTTCAAACAAAGATATTGGCCTTTAAGTCCTGCAAAGCAGAAAGAACTTTTTGATGAAGTGGAAGTTTTATTGAAGGAGGGTATCATTCAACCTTCTAAATCACCTTGGTGTTCACCTGTCTTAGCGGTAGAAAAGAAGGATGGCAGTACTAGATTATGTTTAGATTCAAGACGTTTAAATTCAGTCACTGTAAAGGATTCTTACCCTCTTCCTTATACCTCTAGGATATTAGATAACCTTGGGGGAGCTAAATATATTAGTACCATTGACCTTTCTAAAGCATTTTTACAAATCGCTCTAGAAGAATCTTCTCGAGAGAAGACTGCTTTTGTTGTTCCGGGAAAAGGACTTTTTGAATTTGTTCGCATGCCATTCGGTCTCACTAATGCACCGGCTGAGTTGCAGAGACTAGTAGATAAACTTTTTGGTCCTGAATTTGACAATACGGTGTTCTGTTATTTAGATGATTTAATTTGTGTAAATTCGGATTTTAATACACATATAGATTACTTACATAAAATTTATAATATTCTAAAAGATGCTGGATTGACAGTTAATTTAAAAAAGTGTAATTTTTGTAAAGATAGACTTCGTTATCTTGGTTATATAGTTGACAGTAATGGCTTGCATACTGATCCTTCTAAATTAGATACCATTAAAAAATTTCCTCGTCCTGAAACCGTTAAACAACTTCGTAGCTTTCTTGGTTTATGCTCATATTACCGTAGATTCATTTGTAAATTTGCTGATATTGCTTCTCCCTTAACTAAATTAACAGCTGGTAGTAAAAACTCTAGAAAATTACTTTGTTGGAATGATGATGCTGAGAATGCATTTGCTGAGCTGAAACTATCATTAACTACTGCTCCTGTCTTGCAATGTCCTAATTTTGAAAAACCTTTCTTTTTGCATTGTGATGCCAGTTCGGTTGGCATCGGTAGTGTTTTGAGTCAAGAGGATGATAATGGAGATCAACATCCTATTGCGTTCTATTCTAGATCACTCAATAAATGTGAACGTAATTATAGTACCACAGAACGTGAGTTACTTGCTATTTTAGTTTCAATAGAACATTTCAGACCTTATGTTGAAGGAATGAAGTTTACCGTAATAACTGATCATGCTAGTTTAAAGTGGCTTTTAGGTCTAAGTGGTCGTTTAGCACGTTGGGCTGCTAGAATTTCTCAATTTACTTTTGATATAGTTCATAAAAAAGGATCTTTACATTTAGTCCCAGATGCTTTGTCTCGTATTGAAGTTAACGCTATAGGAACCTCTCAAATTAATTTAGTATTACCTGATGATGATATTTATGATCCTTGGTATAAAAAATTATTTATTAAATGTCAGAAATCTCCTTGCAGATATAAAAATTTTACAGTAGAAAATAAAACTTTATATAAATTTTGTAAAAGTAAGTTTGACCCTAATAGTCGTCTTAATTGGAAAATAGTTATTCCTAAAGAGCATATTATAGATACAATTCGTTCAAATCATGATGATGTTAATTCTGGTCATCTTGGTATTCATAAAACTTTAAATAAATTAAAACAACATTATTTTTGGAAAGGAATGTTTAATGATGTTCAACAATATATTCTAGCTTGTGATACTTGTAAAGCTTATAAACATACCACTCATCCTCCTTTTGGTATTATGGTTAACCCTAAAAAAGTTGATCGACCCATGCTAATGCTTTCAGTAGATATTATAGGTATATTACCTAAAACTTATTCAGGTCATAAATATATTCTTTCAGTTGTTGATGTTTTCACTAAATACTGCTGGATTTTTCCCATGATAAATGCTACTACTAGAGTAATTAATAAACTTTTTGAAAAAGAAATATTTCTTAAATATGGTTGTCCTAAGATCATTGTTTGTGATAATGGTACACAATTTACTTCAAAACATTTTGTAGAATTTCTGAAAAGTTATAATATTACTAAAATATTCTTTAATACTTTGTATACTCCTCAGAATAATCCTGTTGAGAGATATAACAAAACTATTGAAACTTGTATATCTTGTTATGTTAATGAAGATCATAGAACATGGTCTAAATATTTACCTCATGTTCAATTAGCTTTAAATAATAGTGTTAATCTTGCTACAGATTTCACACCTAACTTTTTGATGTTTGGAAGGGAACTTATTTTTGATGCTTCTTTACATCGTTTGAGTAATTCTATTGATAATTTGAGTGAACTGGAGGTTTCCAATAGAACTCACTATGCTGATTCTCTTAATTCACTTGGTGATATTTTTGTTAAAGTTCAATCTCATTTGTTAAAAGCTTATCAGCGTAATGCTCGCTATTATAATAAAGGTCGGAGAGTCATTTCTTTTGATGTGGGTGATGAAGTGTGGAGAAGGAGTTTTGTTCAATCTCATGCACCTACTTATTTTTCGGCAAAACTTGCTCCTAAGTTTATTAAATGTAAAATTATTGAAAAGATTTCTGATAACGTTTATATTCTAAAAGATCTTAGTAAGGGTACTACTGGCCGTTATCATGTTAAAGACATAATTAAATTCTAATTTTTGGTTCCAAGAGTTAGTCTTGATTTTGATAATTTTGTTTGAGGAGCCCCTATAATAGTGTGAAGTATGATAGGATGAATGATTGGTTTAGTGGGGTTTGAATGAGGAAGTATGATAGCTAAACTCATATGAAATAATTGAATTCAATTCTTACCTTTCTAAAGTATAACTTAGGACAATTTTAGGCCATAACTTTCCCCGCACTCATTTATGTTATTCATATCAAAAGATCTTATATGTTATTTGTTTTTTATACAATCTTGTATACAATTTTTATTCATGCTTGTATGCAAGATCTGTATATATACTTGTTTTTATACACTTTAAGTATTGTCTTTTGGTGTCTAGGATTTGCTCCTAGCCAGCCTTGTTTTCTGTGTTAGGATGCAAAACCTTAGTTTGTTTGTATGGATTTGGATACTTGAGTTTTTGTTCTCATTTGTAGACATTTCCATATATTTTGTTTTACGGATCTCGGTCTAACTTTTTCCTTGAATTCGTAGTTTGTTTTTGCTATTGTGCCCGGAAAGTCGGTGGAGTTGTTCCGATCACAATATGCGTTTGTTTTTGCTATTGTGCCCGGAAAGTCGGTGGAGTTGTTCCGATCACAATATGCATTTGTTTTTGCTACTTGTGCCCGGAAGGTCGGTGGAGTTGTTCCGATCACAGTATGCGTTTGTTTTTGCTACCTGTGCCCGGAAGGTTGTTCCGCTCACAGGATGCAGTTTTTTTGCTATTGTGCTCGGGAGATCGGTGGTGTTGAGCCGATCACAATATGCGTTTGGTTTTGGAGATGTTTGTGCTCGGGAGATTGGTGGTGTTGAGCCGATCACAACATTCTTCCTTTATATTTTCCTACATCCTTGTTGATGTAGAGATTTTAAACTGTGTTTCACAGTTATACCTTTGTTCTAGCTAGTCAGTGGCGAGGGTGCCTAACTGTACTCATATGGACAGACATTTTTGGTTATTCTTGTAAAATAGCGGCTATTGCGCCTAACTGTAGAAGAAAATATTTTACCTTTGTTCCAGCTAGTCAGTGGCGACGTTGCCTAACTGTACTCATATGGACATTTTTTGTTGTTATTCTTGTAAAACAGCGGCTATTGCGCCTAACTGTAGAAGAAATTATTTTACCTTGTTTCTTGCTAGTCGGTGGCGATGGTGCCTAACCGTACTCAAATTGGTATGAATAGTTATTCATTTTGGTCAGCTACGGTTGCGCTTAACTGTACTTGTGGTATCTCTTGGATGTAACTAGTTAGTCAGTGGCGAAGGTGCCTAACTGCACTCATGTTGGTTCAAGTTGTGCTATGGTTCAGTTATGTTAGTGACTTAACTGCACTCATGTTGGTTCTTGTTGTTTTATTTTGTAGTAAGTCGGTTATGTTAGTGACTTATCTGCACTCATATTTTTTTATTTTATAGTAAGTCTGTTATGTTTGTGGCTTAACTATTCTCTTGGTTTGTTTGTATTCTTTTAAGAATAGTATTAGTTTTTTTGTTATAGGAATGTATTAGTTTAGTTCCATTTTTTTAAAAGAGGAATTTTGCTTTCTCTTTTGTTTTTCTCTGGCATAAAAGAAATTACTTTCTTTTATTTTTTTTTTTGGGGAGGGATGTAATGTAACGAGCCTTTTTGCTCCTTACATGCCTTCGGCCTATTTAGTCTGTTTCGCGTCACTAATTGGATTTTTATTTTATCTGTGGTATTTTTCTCGAGTTTTGACATAAGTGACAGATCGGACGGCTGCTCACTCTTCGACCAGCATCTATCGGTTGACGATTCAAAAATGAATCTTCGCCTTTAAGTTTTTTTTATCAAGGCGAATCTTAGCCATCCTCGGCTGGATTACGCATAATTTTAATGCCATGGTACGGCATATATTAGGTGTTTATAGTGGTGCCGTGATGACGTCCCAATAAATTTGTTTTGGCCTGATGTCTTTGGTGTGAGGAGACCGCATGGCGCATTTCATAGTTTGAGGAAGGAAGGAGGACTAAACGGTGAGATCCATCAACTTTTAAAGTGTCGTTTGACGGATTTTTCACTTTGCCTCACCGTGCCTTAACCTGCAAATTTTGTTACAGCCTATGGTCGGAATCTCGTACCGAAACATTTAGCTTACTTCGTATTTCGAAGAGGAAGAAACGGTAAGACCTTTTTAATGCTAAAGTGCCGCGTCTCGGATTGATCACTTTGCCTTGCCGTAATCTAATCTATACAATTTGTTACAGCCCGCTGTTGGCGTTTCTTCCGATGGTTTCTTCTGATAGTTTCTTCTAAGGATATTTTCCACTTGTTTGTTCCCGTGTTAAGTTCTGGCCTTCTCCCATGAACTTAACTTGGTCGTTTTGCTGAGGGACCCATCCAGCGCTCACCCGACGCTCACCACGTCACATGGTTTTATTTTAGTTTATTTCTGGTTAACTACCCCCTGGTATGTTTAATTTCAATTTAATTTAACTAATTTAGTTATCATACTCAAGATGCAATAATCTCCTGTAGTTAATAATTTATACTAGTTTTTAATTTTAACTAGTTATTAATATTTTTTGTGTAACTTTGTTATTTTGCTGAAAGCTACGGGCTTAAAATTAAAGAAACAAAAGGGAGTTCTTGTTTGATTTCTTTAGTTAGCCTCCCACCGGACGATTAAAGGTTCAATCCCTCCGATAGACCTATTCCGGCAAACTTATTTTTTTGGTGTAAGCTCCAAGGCGCCCGAACCCATAAGGTATTTGTTTTATTTGTTTGTTTGTTGTTTTCATTAAGGAGCTACACACATCTTACACATTTTATAATTATATTTCAAATCAAATTAAATTAATTATATTTATTTAAAATTTTTTTTTTTTTTTTTTATATTACAGCATATAAAATAAATATATAAATATAAAATAAATATAACTATATACCAATATATGTATAATAGCCAGTATAATATAGTCACTGGATAACAACATATAACCTACTAGCGATATATTAACGAACCCGTAACCTGTGACATACAAGTCAACTGCTCAGACACTTCGCCAAATGAGTAATCAGAATTAAAGTATATTCTTTAGTTGCCATTATCAGCCTATATTCATACACTATTGGACATAGGCCTCCCCTAGTGAATGCCACAGAGCCTGATCTTCAGCTCTTTTCCTCCAGTTGCATTTGCTCCAGCTGCCTTGCGCAAGTTGCTATATCACTCCTAAATGTAGAGACAGTCATATACCTACTGGTTATTTGAAAATGATTGTTAATGTAGTGACAGCATTGTAAGAGCAGAGATAATGAAAGAGATCTTTTTTAACTTGAGTTTGCATAACTTGCTGGAAAATTATTCAATGAATGATGCTTCTTTACCAAAGCAATTTATAATAAAAGTAAAGAGAAATTAGAAAAGTTTAATCAGGTGGATGTCCAACGGTTGATGTGATGAATCAGGCATACTATTTTTCTTTAAAATTCCAATCCAATAATCATCTAATAATGCCTTCTAATTCTTCAACAAGTGCAGAAACAGGTGCATTATTATAATATTGTTAGCAGCTTATTATATGGTCCCAAAGCTGGAATATTCCCTAAAGATGTAGCCAAATTCCGACTACTAATGTCCGAGAAATATTATATGATTGATTTTTGTTTGCTCCTATTAAATAGGTTTCGCATCTACTGGACTGATCTGCATGATTCTTTCACCATTAGAATGCTACATTATTTGTGATGAACATATATGTAGGGATAAAATACCGCAATTATTTATACATTATATACAAAATAATTTATATTTTTTCTTTTGCAGTCACATTTTCATATGCCATAGCTTTTTACGTGTATGATTTTACTAAAAATATAGAGGCTAAAACAGATACCGTCTCCACCATAGCTTCCAACTCTGACTTCGGTTCCGATAAAATGACTTCAGTTACATCCCTAGTATGGAGTTTTGCTTATTTGACCAGTCACAATACATTAATGTATTTCACTCTAGATCATTATTTAATCCATCCCCATTTCCTTGTAGAATTATTATCATGCAACATTTATCCTAATGTTGCATGATTTTGATTTAATGGTTCTGGTAAAGACCAGTTTAGTCACTAATTTTCGACATTTTCATTCGCCATTATACATGTAAGTGCTAATAAAATAATTGTTTGCATGAGTTAACATTATTGTATCCTTCATTTTATTTAATAAACCTAAGAACTGAATAGTGACTTTTGCTTGAAATAGGTATCGGCAAAAACATCCTTGACGTAGTTTTAAATTCTCAGCTCAGTCGGCTGATAGGTCAAAAGGAAAAATAATAAAATAAGTTTCATTGACCCTGCTAGCGTCCACGTTCAAAAGGGTAGATGGCACAATCAAGTTTTATTTACCTCTTTGCATGTAACGGGCACGAGATGTTGATGGTGACTGATTTTCAACATATTTTTATAGGTATTGCTCAGGTATCAAGTAGTATTAGCTATAGCGACATGAGCGGTACTCGCCGGTATGGGTGTGGGAAGTGCATATCGCGCAGTATTCTAATTTCTAACCTACAAGGATAGTGAAATCTTCTTTGGTGTTATATTACCGCATACCCACTGGGATTTCTCTCTCGCAGACTGTAGGCAATGCCGCTTAGCTCTGAATAGACCCTTTTTTTTAAGTGCGGAAAAATCTTTTACGGACCTTCCCATCGCCTGGGGAGGCGACGGTGTGTGTCGGACTCCGCTTGAGCGTTTACCGACTAAAAAACCGCACCCATCAACGCCACTAACACTTGCAAAAGCATGCTCCACAACCCCGGCGTGCTTCGGTCTAGCTCTTATCGCTGGACCCCGGGGCTAGGAGCGAGGCATCGCTCGCCTCGCATCCTCCACGCAGGCGCACGTGTGACGAACACGCGCGCCGCTACGCAAGGCCGGAGGTCTGTTTGCGCCCTCCGGCGCCCGGTGCGTCTACTGCGGATCGGGAGAGAGGTTGTGATTTCTCTCTCCCTTTCCGCCGCCTCTTTTGCGCGTATAACTTGCTCGCAGTAAGAGGCGGCGGCATCCCACGCGTTCTCACTCCCGATCATGAATAGGATAGCGGCCGGAAGCGAGAGGTCACCGCCGACGGCCGCTATGAGTCCACGGCGCTACTCCGTCCAGGCCGGGCAGGCCTGGAGTGTGTGCTGCGCCGTGTCCTCGGGGCAACCTACGCAGTGGTGACAACCAGGCGATGGCTATGCGACACAGGTACTTGCCGAAGCACCCATGCCCAGACAACACCTGCGTCAGCCGGAAGCTGAGGGCGCCGGCGCCGTGGCGCCTCTCAAGCCAATCCTCCATGATGGGTCTTACCGCCACTATCGCTAGTGGCGTGCCCTAAGCTCTGAATAGACCCTAAAACTTCCCTACCCGTTGTCGATTTCATCCATAATCTTATTGTTAAGTTAATAGTCGCATATAATTATAATGTATGGTGCAAAAATAAATTAATATGTATTGATTGACTGTCAGTTTTAATATTATTGATATTATAATTTATTATTTTTAATGGTATGTATGTAAGTATATGATACAGTCTAACAAGCTAATTGGTTTACATCCACACTTAGATCGCTCTATAGTAGTTGCATGTATACCAATTAGGTTGTTTGCCTACTACGGCCACCCACAGAACCTTGTATACTATCGGCACCGCTTTTGAAAACGACTGATAACTTTCTGAACTCACTTCAATTAGTTGATACAGTAAATTAATTGAAGTAGTATATTGCAAATCATCTATGAACTAGGTATTAACTTTACATTCATATAAAGTGTCCTTAAACTCATTATCAAATGGGTACCCAAATAAAACACCATGTGACATAATTAAGTGATGTAGACCTTTCATGAGGTTATACAGAACTCGTCCATATTCATTTCTCCAGTAATTTCTTTCATATAGTTTTGATTGAATTTTACAATACACAAAAGAGACGGTATACACGTGTTTTAAAGACAAACAAACAGGAATTACCTGTTATAATCCACTCAGATCCAAAGACATCTCTGAAAATTCTATTAATTAAGTTGGGAAACTTGTAATGGGATTTTAGGAATTCCAAAACAATTACCGATAATTCCCGACTTTCGGAAATCCAGATATCGAAATTCGGAAATCGAATTTCGATATAATAAAATACCTATACTTAGATTAATTCATAAATTACTCATCGATATCCGGGGTTACAGACAGTAGTACGTAAGCTGAATACGTACCTAGATACCTACTATAAGTCGTCTTTCGTTCGTGTAGTATACCAATTTGTGATAAGATACGGTATCAGAACAAAAATTGTACAACAAATATTGCTTCAGTCAGACCCTTGTGTTAGGAAACTGTTACGCAATAGTATCTGATAGTGTTAACTACTTTGATGTTTTTTTATTACGGTTCCCAACGCTGAAAGGGGGCCAAACAAACATTACTCAAATTCCCGTAAGAAAAAAGAATCCCTTACTTCCCAAAAAGACTCTAAATCGATCACATAGAAGTGACAAGGCCAGGTATTACCTGTTCTTGCCACTCGTACGCCATAAAAATGCTTTTTGTTATGTGACGTTTACTTGAGGATTACTTTTTAAGTACTGAAGGTGTTGCGATATGTTGATCAACTCTTGTATTATCATTTATCTATCACGCTTATAATCAAACTTATTATGATGGTCCGTTTAGTATTTTATTAAGTGCCCCGTTATCGCTCAATATAACAGTAATTGTGTTTATTTTTCAGCTTTGGTTTGGGTACCTATTACAGCACAAACAAGGGACCTTATAACGAATACGATAATATAATCGGTATAATATAAAAGATCTTATCCTTCAATCGATAAATGATAATTCAGATAAGTCGATTGCCCGTCGATTTTTTTTATATTCTAGTTAGTACCTAGGCTTATTAAATAAACAAACGTAAACATGATAACGTGTTCCGAGATTTTTTTTCGGTGTAATATCATGACTAAACAGTTTTACTTTAACTTTATATCATCGTCGTTCGTTTTGAAACTCTACCGTTGAACGCAGTTAATCCAAGAATGACTAGATTCCATCCTGTTTGAATTACAACTTGCAATTTTTATAACAGTTGTGCCTTTTTTAAAATAAATTATTCGTCATACTAGATACTGGGTATGTTTGAAGGCGTTACTTGCGTTAAATCAGCGGTCTAAGGTTACCATAAATATATGTATAGATAATAAGTTTAGTTTAAGCATTTGTCCTCTTAAATTTTATCGTTCATATAAAACTTATCTTTGTTACAGAAATAGCGTTTCTAAAAAATGTGCCTTTAATATCAGATTTGATAGCAGAATCATTGGACCACACTGACAATGCGCACAATACAGTCAAAGTGTTCCTCACGAGGGTTCTCGCTATCGCATCGCAGAAAGAACTACATTTTGCTAAAATGTTCGCTCACCAGGGCGACAAAATCATCGCAGGGTTTAAAGAAGTCTGTTCTCCTAATGTTAACCCAAGTATTCGAGTAGCTTACATGGAAGTAGCTCTAGCAATTGTCAACCACAATTCAGGTATATCCTGGCTCCTACAATCTGGCGTATGGAAATCAATCCTCGATTTATGCAATGAAAAATCAACAGTGTTTGTTGTACGGCAAATAAACAAGTTCATGTCAGAATTCCTTTGGAAACTAAACGATTTGGGCGATTTAACTAATATAAGGATAATTGTCGGGCATTTATTTAACCCTATAAGTAAATACGATTTTATAAATGTTAATTCGCTTACTTGTGAAGAGGAAGATGAAATATATAATGCAATATATCCTTCAATACAGATAATGCTCACTACTGCAAGCAACGGAACCCGCATTGGAAATTCGTCTATACTTATTAGTGTATTGGTCAAGGAATACAAGGTGTGTTCATATTTGTACGTTGCACTGGAACGAATACGCAAAGAGGATATGTCGTTATCAATCGCCAAGTTAATATTTTGGTTGACACTCGCTAAAGTATTCCTAGCAAAACCGATGCTCCCTGGAGTACTTTACAGTAGCGATGATTTCCTTGAAGTTTCAGCTTCCAATTTCAATATGATCCAACACTTCACAAAGCGTCGTAGCGCCAGTTTGATTCTGGACTTCTGTTCATCATGTAATATCATTTGGAACACGATATGTAAAGACAGAGAGTCTGGCATGTGGGAAAAAGATGCCAAAAGTCGGCCTAAACTGAAAAATCAAATGTTGTTTATATTTTTAGTACCTGTTTTGGTATTTGTAACGTATGGAAAACCTAAATCTAAACTGTCAGACATAAGGATCCATGATTATATAGAAAGGCTTTTGAATTCCTCTTGCGAGCTTACGGCGAAGGCCGCTTATGCTTTAAGAGATTTGACTGGAGAACTGGACACGCTGTCAGTAATTCTGCAATGTGCTAAGAAGCTTATCCATTTGAAGGACCACTTGAATGATGAGCAAGCGAATTTGGTATTCCAAGCCCTGTTTTACGTACTCCAAGAGTATAATCCTAATGATGTACACGGTGAGCCAAAATTAGAAGAGAATTTTGAGGAAAGTGAGGAGAAAAACCTCGTGATGACGTATGTAATGGACAACGTATTGTCTATAGTTACGCATAGGAATATCAACTGGCACGAGAGTTTGGAAATAATTTGTTTGTACAATGTTGTCACCAACATTTTACAGAGGTCTAATTTAAGTTGTAAGGTGAGTTTACGTTTGACCGCTTCATCCTTCCATTTTCGCTTTATTTCCTTCATCAATCCATCCAGAATTATTAGTTTTGTATTTTAACCTAGAAATTTACAACTTGATACCTCGGTTCTTACTGGGAAGAATTAAGGCTACAGAGCTTCCAATTTTTTTCGGTAAATAACATAGAGCTTTAATTTGAAAAACAATTATATTTCCTATATTGAAATAAAATAGAATTGGTTTTTTATTTATTAGACTTTTTTTTTAATATTCCTATTTTCGATACTATTATTGCATTTCCGATACTGAAGATAAATTCTGAAGTTAATTCCGATTTTGTAAATCTTCCGATATTAGATTTTTTTACTTATTTTTCATTTTTGTTTTAATATAATGTTCGAATAATTAATAAATAAATTTTTCAGTTTGTGGTAGTGTCATTAAAAGTAATAGGACTGACGGTGAAGAAGTTTCTACAACCGAATCTCTCGTTGCTGATGGATTCTAAACCTGGTTCCTCAATCCACGACCTGGGCAAGATCATCTATCTCAAGATGCAAGACCGACATTGGGAAATACGGGACACTGCTTTGGAATTACTACATGTATGCACTGAAATTGCCTACATAAGTACGTAATTTTTTTTATAAAGTTTTAGTATATTTTTGTGTGAGTTTCTACAAGTTGGACGTAGTGCGCGAATTCGAATTATAATGACGTGTAAAGGGCATCTATTCCACAACACTCCTGTGGAAAGACCGGAAGACCACTTCAATATCTACTTACCATAAAATAATATCAATATACCGCGATAAAATCCGTAAAAATATTTATTTCATAATTACTTATTTCATGTTGATGTACAATTGGTAGTACAGAGCGCAGTTGTGAGACACTGATTTGAGTCATTTATAACCAGCCAGTCTCTAGATTTTCCTCTTAGACATGGATCTTTTTTAATACATGTAATAAACACAAAATTACCGATTTTTTTATATTTTTTCAGAGTTCCCGCCATTCCAGAAACAGATTTTAGAGAACAACCTCATAAATGTAGCGGCAACGATTGCTTTTAACGACTATGAGTCTTATGTACAAGTGTCGGCGCTCAAGTGCGTCGGCGCCGCCAGTCGGATCAACGTTATTTGGGAGCATTTAGTCGCAGAGTATCCTGACATACTGGTACATATAAATGACATTTTTAATCTATATTTCCATATACCATACCATATCTATACATATAGGTGTTTTTGCTACGTTTGAAAAAAAAAGGATATGTACGATTTCTAATGACAATCTAAGTTTTTTTTTAAATTAGAATGACAGTTGTTAGCAAAGATATATAATCGATCCGAAAAAATTGTTTGTGGGAACGTTTAACGAGACATTTACCTATACTAAAATCATTGTATAAGTTTATCTGAGTAACTTAACCAATTTGTACGTATGTATAAAGAATAAACCAAGGGTGTCCATACAAGTTTACGTCTTCGCTAGAATGAATTTTCTCTATATTTTGAAATGATAACTATTATTTTATATATACCTTTTTATTTTTCCAGGATCGATTACTCTTCATTTTACGGAACAACGAAGAAGGAATTGTTCGAAAAGAAGCGTGCAATGTCCTCTGCGACTTGTACCAAAACATTAAACTGACTTCAATATTCAAACAGACTTTATACGAGCACATGGTCTCCTCCGCACTCACTGACTTCCACTGGGAAGTTCAAATCAGCGCCATGAAGTTCTGGAAGATCGTGTACCAGTCGCTGCTCACAGGACAAGGTATGCTTGACGGCACATTCCCTCCAATCACATTCTCTAGAGAAACCAGAAAGATTGTTACTTTGAACGAAGCAGAGATACAGAAGAGACTACTGAAAATATTAGACGAACTAGCAGCCATCGGATGCCTTACAGTTTTCGTCGCTCTACTAAATGACCAGACTGAAGTGGAAATAATGGACACTGCTCTAAATATTACACAAGATTTATTGGTCATTTTAAATAAATACAAAGTGCCAGATTGTTTGACACCTAAAGAAGGTGATATAGCTACTGTAGAAGAACTCATATCTCATATTAAAGAGGAAAAAGAAGTTACGGACGATAGTGTAGAAATGCTAGATATTGAGAAGTCTGAAAATGTGATCGAGGATATACTCAACGCAGACGACGTGAACCTACTGGCAAATATATACGAAAGTCGTATGTCATTACAAAGTGATAAAAAAGAACCGTCTTTAAAACCTAAAATAAAACTCGTTAGATTCGCATCGCCCTACTTATTCACGACGTACTTAATAAATACAGATTTCAAACAGATAATTGAGGAGAAAAGGAAGTGGAATGATGGTATCAGAAATCTCTCGTCTCTCCTTGATGACGTTCTACGTTTATATGAAATTAACAAAGAAGTCAATTCCTTGGATTGTTACTAGGGTTAAGTTGTACTTATAAGTGATTTAACTGTTAAGCGTGAGATTATATTTCCATCCGAATCTTTTGCATTGTTTTATTCATTGTAAAGTACCATACATACAAAGTACGAATATCTACATTTTAACAAAACTACAATATATCGCTGTATTTAAACATCTAATATTTCATCTAACAACACATCTAAACTACTATAAGTCTCGGCGCCCCAATTCTTTCTATGGTTAATTATTGTAAAATAATCAGTTTCTTTGAAAATTCTATAAAATTCATTGGGTTGTATCATTTCCTTTTGCAAGTCGTACAACCTGTTATCTTCCTCGATATCATCAGATTTGGTTTTAATATAATTATCGTGTAGATGAATTATGAGATCAATTTGATGCGTATTCAGTATACTATCTATCACTTTGTCTCTTTTATCCATGTCTATTTCAGAGTTTGATAAATCAATTTCCATTTCATCAACATTTTGTTTCACTGTAGCACTAACTTCATATCTTATTGTTTGGTCAGTTGATGCACCGAATCTATACTTGTCCAGTATTTCAATAAGTTCATTGGCCACGCTGTACGCTTTTTCCATGATCTCAATATTATTAACTTCATTCATACATTTGTAGAGGACAGTTAAGCAGCCTATTGACGCTAAATCTCTCATGATAGAAGTCAGCTGTTTTAAAATTTCTTCGTCGTTTAGCATTATAATCTTTCTCTTCTCCTTCGAGAACGTTACCGTGGGGAATATTCCATCGATCATTCCCCTGTACATTAGTTGGTTGTTGATAGCGTGCTTCCAGAACTGCAATGCTGCTAACTGCACTTCCCAGTGCAAGTCGTCTAATGCGGCCGCCATCATCACTTTGTACAAAGTACTTTGGAAGCTAGGTGCCACCTTTTGGTTCGTGTAGACGTTAGTCAAGACCTTCGCTGCTTCTCTTCTCACCATCCCTTCTGGATTGTTTTTCAGTATGTAAACAAGTTGCAACTGGAATATAAAACAATCATTTATTATTTGCTAATGTATGGATAGATCATTTCAAATAATTGGCGCAAACTCACAGAAACAGTTCAAGTCTGTAGTAAAATACTTGTAACGATTTTTAGAAGTCAGAATAATAATAATACAAACTGTCCACAGTGCTCTGGACGTTCCCTTGGGGAAGTTCCATTTACATCCTCAAAAATCTGATAGATTCCAGAAATTGAAAGTAATATCCCCTAACAGAGCACGTTGTCTTAACAGACGAAAAAGGCCTCCATATTAAAGTCTCTTTTTGGCGTAGAAAGAAGTGAAACCATAACTTACATAAATATGTGGGTTATCGAGGAGCACGTCTCGCCAGCAGTCGATCTTGGTAGCGGCTGCTAAGCACTTTAGCGCAGTGCACTGAGCGTAATACTCCGTGTCTGTAAGGGCAACCTTCGCAGCAAAAATCATCAGGTTGTTCTCGCTAATCACTTTCTGAAGAGGTATATATTCTAAAGAGAAAGGAAGAAATCACATTATTGCACAGAAGATAATGTACTGACTTATTTCTGAGATTTTTGTCTGCCTGTAGTTTCATGAGTGGTTGTTTTGTAATATTGTCGGCGTGGACAGGTACCTTTGCCCGACGAGATTTCTGTGGGTATGTCTATCTGCCCGTTTTTATGAACGATCCAATTAAACTACTGGAATATTTTTAAGAATCGCATTTCTGGTTCTTTTTTTTTCTGTGAACATGCCCGTGGGATTTGCATTATTATAATTATTTTATTGGTAGGTAATAGTGTTTTTGGAGAAGACACAAGAAGACCTTCATTGCTAATAGGTACTTGTATAGCAGTCAGAATTATTTTGGTACTTATATATAAAAAGAACGCACTCTCTTGTTATACATAGAGATTTCTTATTCTTTCTCTTTTCAACGTAATAATGTCTAAAAATCTTTGAATTGCACTTACTAATAAAAGAGATATCAGTGCAGCTAAGCAGCAAGTTGAGCGCGGAGTCTCTCACTTCCCAGTCCTCGTGGTGCATGTACATCTTCATGACGGCTCCTATTTCTGTCAGGGTACTGTCCTGTCTAGTCTCCACCAGTAGCGTCATGTTCGGGGAGAGGAACTTCCGCACACAAATGTCTATCAGATCAAGTACTTGTACTAATTGCTGTAATAGAAAATACGTTAGGAATAATAATTTTCCCGATATCATCATCATCATATGGACGTACTAATATATGGACCGAGGTTTGGATTTAGCCCTATAGGATTGTGAAATCTTAGATTGTTTTTTATTTAAACACAATTCGGGTCATTGAATAGCGTTTAGAAAACACGGCTATGCATATTATTGATATTATTATATTCTTTTGTTCTACATAAAATGAGGCCTTTTTACTATTTACCTTGGAGTCTAAAATATTTTGTTTCAACAAATTCATTAATCGCTCCTGAAGGCAGACAATCTCGACATTCTCGTACCAGGATATGTAGTGCTCCTTCAACAACATTCGTAACCCTTCCAGCACTAGCGCCATTATTCTCACGTCAGTCGGGCTCTTTTTCAGATTATCATTCAGAATTAGTCCGCCTGCTCCGTCGGATAATATGTACATGTCCAAAAGATGGAAAAGTCCTTGGAAATAAAAGCCTGCCTGTGATGGCGTAAGATGACCCTTTAATCTAAACGTTTCTTTTAAAGTCTCTATTGTAACTCGTTCCAAATCAGTTTCTTCTAGCAATGGCCTGTATAAATAAGAACTGGAGATCAAGTGTTCTGCTATAGATTTCCCGATCTTCGTAAGGAACTTTTCAATAAATTCTTGTGATTCATTCGGCTGATCCGCAGTCTGTTGTGCATATTTCAGTAGGGGTCCTACCAAGTGCAACATTAACTGATTCGATAGTTCTAATTGCCGTCCATTTCTTTCAAATGTTAAAGGAAAGGTGAATGTGTCTTTGTACGTTTTCTCAAAGTAAGACCAAAATATGGTACACTTGACACAAAAATCAGTAATAGCTTTTATATCTCGTTTTCTTATGCAGTTAAAAATACAGTTATGGTATAAAATTAAAATTTTATTGCAAAACTCGTTAATTTTGTTACCAAACAACATGTGTCTGTGCATACTGTAATAAAATCGGAAATGTAACTCATTTACTAAACATAGCAAATTAGAAGCTCTAGTTACTTTAGAAATAGACCAGAATGAATGCTCTATTAAAAAATTGGATTTTAATATGCGCACAATATGGTTGTTGGCTACATTTTCTGTGTCTCGCAAAATAGTCATCAATGCATTCAAGCTTGGACATATTTTATGAGCAAGCGCTTTGTCTTTCTCTAAATCTATTACTTCCACTGTTAGATATTCACTCTCAAGGATGGGCTTTAGGACAAATTGGAGCAGTTCAGTCATTTCTGTTTCCATTTCAAATTCATTTAATTTCTGAATTAGTTGAGAGACGAGATTAAAAGATGCCTTTGAAATTTTAATAGGTAGTTCGAGGATATTTGGAGATAGTACACGTTCCCATACTTTATGATCTAAAAGTAATTTTAAGCCTGAACAGTGAGCTATTTGAACAGTAGCTAATTTTATACAAGCCAACTGAAGTCTAGAATTGATAACAGGGGTGTTCAAATTCTCGACGATGCAATATTTAGTACACGAAACTTGGTACCATTGCATTTGCATTTTAGTGAACTGCAGTTCATTTTTGAAGAGTAACGTAATCACTTCAACAATTAACACTTTAACTGAAGTGGAGGCTTTTGATATATTTTCCAAAGTATTAAATACCAGATCGGAGAAGTAAGGCGTATCCAGCAGACGTCTTCCAGGACCTGAAAATATATAAAATAGGTATTTTATAAATTGCGAACACGGTGTTGGGATTTTTGAGAAAGGATAGGTACCCTAAATAGAAAGCCATACCTAATTAACAAAAAGGTTGCAGGTAAAACACATTATGTAAATCGAATAGGTATCACACAATTCACACACTTTGTTTTCTGTTAAACTCCCTGGATGATTTCCTCGAGGCAGATCCGGACATACCTTATCTTCTATAGTTGGTTCCTAAACCCACTTCAACTGAGGAAACTGTATGTGTGGGAGTAAAATTGGAACAGTGAAAAGTGAGGTTGAGTGAAGTCGAGAAAATCATAAAATAGGCACTTACTACTTATGGGTACCTACTTTAAGAAGGTACCCAATTTACTATAATCATTAATTGTTTTTGTTTATTGCAATAGTGATGTTGACAAAAGACATTCGCACTCTAGATTTCATATTATTATTATTCAACTTCCTAAGTACTTAGTGTAAACAAATAATATAGGTACTTACTGGCATAGCTACGATCTTCCAAAAACTGTAATAACTTCTCCTTGCTATTGTCATTTAACACAACTTTTCCTTCAAAAATGTAATCGAAAAGCAGCTTAAACTTTTTTAAGTAGTTACTTACTTCCATCGTCCGTCCGTCATTAGCGACTAGCACTTTTTACCGCTGTTTAGTCATATTTTTATCAACACATAGTCTTGATAACGTGTTGTGCGCCAAAAATACGGAAATAATAGCTCACAGTGTATAAATGCTCAACTATTAAGAGGTAATTGTTTCATTTTCTAGTTTTGCAGTTCTAATACAACCTCGACATACTGTCTTAAACGTCGATAAGTCACTTTACAAATTCCTTCTTATAATGAATACCCAAACGATCAACGATTCAACACTGAAGGTTTGCACGCGCAAATCGTTTATAGTATTTCTGTATACATCAATAAATTATTTACTTTGTAAGATAAAAATCATGTTTATTGCTCCGTTTGTAGCCGCGAGCTTGCTATCTATGTACCGGCCAACCGTATAAATAGTTATCATGTAGATAGAGTCGGTACCTACGTATGTGACGGAGGAGCGCCGCGCCACGGTGGATTGTACGCCAATATATTTTACCGATTGGTCCAATATTATCCATATATATCAGCCTATTAACGTCCACTGCTGAACATAGGTCTCCCCCAAAGAGCGCCAACCATCCCGGTCTTGTACAGCTCGCAACAATCCGCCGCCAGCCACCTTCTTCAAATCGTCGGTCCATCATCCATACTTAATATTATAAACGCAAAAGTTTGTAAGTATATACTTAGTAAAACAGCTTAACAGATTTTAATGAAATTTAGCACACAGATAGTTTATTACCTGAATTACCACATAGGCTACTTTTTATCTATATACCATGCGGGCAAAGCCGCGGTATGCCAGTCTATATGTTACCTCTGAACTGATTTGAATAAAATTTGGCATGGAGAGTTGGAGTCCCGGGGAACGACATAGGATAAGACATTTTCGTCCCGGATATCTTCCCTTAAAACGGCGAAAAGAAAACGTCCACCCCAAGTATATTTGCGGAATCGATCATTTAACCAAGGGTAAAAAATATTTATATAAAGAGATTGATGAAAAGTACATTGGATGAAATTACTATTGGATAATTTTACGCAGGTGGAGTCACGGGCAGAAGCTAGTCTCCTATATTACTTATCCTAATGAAAATGACCTAAGGTACTTGATACAAATAAGGCCTATGCTCAAATAAGGCCTATAGTGCGAAAAAGTCGTTTAATGTATTTACATCAAATATACAATTGCACGAACGTATAGACTACACCTCCACAACTCGGCAAATAGTACGCGAGAGGCCCGCTCACGCTCATAGCGCCAATGTTCGTCGGTCGTTCGTGGACTACGGCCGTTTTGATTGCGTGTTATTAATTTAACGTAATTTCTATCGTATTTTATTACGGTATTTTTTAGAGTTTTATTTCAAGTTATGTACACGGTTTACATTATAACTCATCGAAAAGGTAACTATGAGTTAATTTTGTATTATTTAGGATATGTGAATTAATTATTGCGTATAACATGTATGAGGTATATGGTACGAAATAAGGCCTAATTTTTTAATAGGCCTTATTTGTTACCTTAGGCCTTGTTAGAAATTCTGTTGAATTTTAGCTTTATTGTGTTTTTTACAGATTGATTCCTGTCAGTATGGCTCCTCGAAAACTGAAGATATAGAAGAAAAAAAGAATAATTCGAAGAATACAATAAAAGGAAAAAAAACTACCAAAGAAACCCACGAAGAAAACAAGAAACGGACGATTAAACCAAAATCAACTGAAAATAAAGAACAGTCTTGCTTGTGAAGAAGAGAGGATTGCAGATATGAGACAATGCCTAGAGTGTTGTCAGTGGTACCACGAGGATTGTGTCGGCTTGACAAAAAATGATCTAGACGCATTTGTATGTCCTAACTGTCAAGAAAATTGATTTTATAGCTACTTCTATTACTACTTACTTATTATTAATAAGACTGATTAATGTTCCTAAGCAAATTATGCTACTATTTTATATTACGTTCCCTATAAATTTCTTATAAGTAGATTACGCTATATGTGTTATTTTCTGAGGCCTTATTTTGTTACCTTGTTTAAATAAGGCCTGTAAAAAAATATTCATTTTTAAATATTTAATAATATTTTTGAGAAAATATGTTTATTTTCTAATATTTGCTTGAATAGATATGTTGTTTTTTATAGTATTCTTTATTTCTTGTTAATATACAACTTCAAGTCTGACTAGCAATTTTAGTATAATATTTAGTCACATAAATTAAAAAGTTGTACAAGGATCTCATGAAAACGTGATAAAAAACTCAGAAATACATAATTTTATAATGATTGATAGTTTAATAACAATATTCCTATACTTTAAATATGTAGGCTTAATTAAGTCACTAGTTTTTAAAAAGGCCTAAAGCTAAGGTTTTACAATTATCTCATTTTAGTTGATTTTTGATTGAAGATTATATAATGTTTACTTAATTCATAATAAAATATTAACCAAAAAAGAAGTCCACGCTTTTATTTATCACCTTATTCGAATAATTTATCAAATTTTGAGTGTTTGAAATTAGGTAGGCCTTATTTGTATCACTTACCTTATATCATTTTAGTATCCCGAAAACGATGCCCTTAACTAAGATTTTCCCTCGTGTATAAAAAATACTTTATATCTGGTAGTGCCGCTATTTTGAAAAATAGGGCCTCAGTCTTCTCTATAACGCTCCTTGGATCCTTGCAATTAGAGTTCTGTCGAGTGTGTGTCGGTTCATAGAGTTCTGTTGTCTGCAAGGTCGGTTAACAGACGATAATTTTACGTGATAACGTTCAGCCGATGGAGTGGTAGAAAGATAAATAATGCGTCACAACTCACAAGCCGAACGCTTAGACCGATCGTCTCTCTATTGCTTATTCTGCCCTCTCGCTTGCAGTTTGCACGCTCGGTTCAGGCGAAACATGACAATTGTTTGTGCGTGCAGCCGACGTTCATCGATGTAATTCGATAATATGTACGACCATGAATGATATAACATAATATCAATAAATCCTGATCTAATACGTGATAACTAGTTTAATTTGGATAATTTATTTCGTTGTTAATTTTTTTTTTTAATGCTTGATATCCCTTGAAACAATTATAGCTAGTATTAAAAGCGAAAGGAAGTCAGTAATTTCTCTATAGCTGATCAGATACATAAATAAATACATATAAAATAAACATAATGGAAAGGTTGAATGCAAATAATTATTATGCTTCATTAGGTAAACAGGTCTCTGCAAATAGAAGGATAGGATGTAGGGAAGAAATAAAATAAAAACAATACCCATTACTTCTTATATTTTTATTTTCATAATTTTCTAACTTATTTACAAACTAAGAGCATTAACCTAAACCTTTCTATTTTATTCTATTTCTACAATTCCTCCAACTTTGGTCAGAGCCTCCTTTAGTTTGTCCGCCTCATCTTTGGAAATATCAGCCTTCACAACTGTGGGGACACTCTCAACAAACTTCTTGGCCTGAACAAGGTTGAATCCTTCTAGAAGACCCTTGACTTCCTTGATAAGTGCTACCTTTTGTTTATCATCAAATTTTGTTAGTTTGACCTGAAAAAAATTCAACAAATATTGATATAGGTATATTGCAAACAGTAAAATATATTGTTGATTAATTAAATTGTTAGAAACTATCTATAGTATTTGTCTTAGAGTTTAAGACACCTATGTACACATTTTTTGTGCTACATCACCTAATATTCTGTTATAAAGTTTGCATCAGGTACAATAACTACTTTTATCATTCAAGTCTAAATGTTCAGTAAATTTAAAGACACAATCACACTGGTATGGTTACTTTTGAATATTTTACTTACAGTAAAGTTGGTCTTCACAGCTTTAGGGGCAGCTTCATCCTCATCCTGTGCAGCAGGGGCAGCCATGGCGAATCCTCCCATTGGCATAACTGGTGCATCTGGCAGATTTAACCTCCTTTTCAGCACTTGACTGAGCTCAGACACTTCAAGTAGGTTCAGGTTGGATATGTCAGAGACAAGCCTTTCAATTTTTGGCGAGACGGGTTTATCTACGCCTTCAGGTACCGGTATGGATAAAGGAGCGGCAGCTTGAGCTACTTCTTGGCGAAGAATTGCACTGTAATAATAAATGATTACACTTGTATTAATTTAATTATAATTACTATCTGATTACTAAAAGACGAATGTCTTAAATGCTTGCTAAATAAAAAATGTCATTTTTACCTAATAGTAAAATTTAAGCTAGGAAGTATTAATTTGTAGTGGTTATGATTGACTGATAACCTAATCTTTTGAAATTAGTGATTTACGATTTCTTACCATCGTGAAAAAGAACGCCACTGCACAGGCAGGGTTTTGATAATTCTGATGCCATTCATTATTGGAGTTAAAAGGCTTAATTTTACAAAATTAGAAATATGAGTCCTTTTTTTGTAGGTTAGAAATATTTTTGACACTGTTTCATAGAGTTAAAAAAAATCCGGTTCTCTATAATTTAAATCTATGGTTTTAGTTTCAGTAAACAGATATTCGTGGTTGGCGCTCTTTGGGGGAGGCCTACTTGCAGTAGACGGCTATAGGCTGATATGTAAAGAGACATTTGGTAAAATCAATCGTCTTTCAAATATCGACACTTTCATATTATATCATTTAGATAAATATTAGTAAAGATTTGGCAGTGGTAATTATAAGACCTCTCCATTGCGAGAAGAAAAAGATTATCTGTAAATAAGTCAATGTCAGTGTCACTTGTTCGTGTCATTGTCATAATTAAAGTCAGACTTGTAAAGCAAGTAAATATTGTAGATTATTATTATTTCTATTTCATTAGAATTAATAATTACACTAATATATACACTAATATATAATACATAACCCGTGTAATATATTATTGTGTAATCTCTTCTCTACTAGCACAGATTAGAAGAGATACTATGTAATTTCTTAAGTTTGTGTGTACAAAAGTAAACAACATTTTAGTTATGATTTAATGATCAACGCACTTATTCTCCTGCTTTAGAGGAACTGCAGATAATCTTTTATAAAAGGACTAAAGTATCTTTACGTTTTGATTGTTCATGTTGGTGAGATAATTAATACCTTTAAAAGTCTTTTCATCAGCAGTTTTTCAGTAATTCAAGGCAACATCTGAGGTAAGTTAGTATAATAAGTCTGATTTTTCTAATTATTATTTATAGTACTTGACATAGTAATAATGATAGGAGTAATTTGTACTCTGTATGAGTTCATTTTAATCACAAATTAGAAAGAGAATTTGTCAGAGAGTTACCTTAGAGAACGCATGAAATCTTTATATAAATTAGAAAAACTTTATGTCCGTTCTAAGTCAGGAAAAATTCGAGGTGTCACAGAAAAAAATGGTATATTGTAAAATATGTACAATAAAGAGTACTCCATCTATCTATCTATCTATATTGATTGTCTATAATTAAAATCAAAGTTATCATCATAGAGGAAATATGTTATCTTATGGCTTTTATTTTAATTGATTTTATTTTGTAAGTCGTTTTGTTTGACAATTTAAGATCCATAAAAAGTATTTCATTTCAATGTCTATAGTATCATCACTATCCACAGCCTTCCTGATCCCACTGCTAGCTATAGGCCTCTCTCAATTTACGCAGTTCGCCTCAGTTCTGTGCCAATCTCATCCATGTTCAACCTGAATATTGTCAACCCATCTTGCCACTGAGATCAAGTCAAGTATTCACTAAAGTTCCAGTATCTTCAGTATCACAATAGTGCTTGATATTCGTAACATAACACATTAAAAAAAAAGTAAAGAAAATTGTAGCTAAGTCTTTATGGTATACACTAGGGAGGTTCCTATAATGTTCAATAAATTTTCGGAGTCACTTAATTTGATTTAATTCACTACCAGCATTGTTTAAGATTTTAAAAATTTGGCCAATAAAAAGGAAATTAAGGTCATCCGTCCCATTTTCTCCTCTCAACTGTCATTAGGGCATCCCGTCAAGGGGGGCACACATTAATATTCAAGGGTGCTAGGGTTTTTTCTTGGAACTTTGCTTAGGGCATCCAGTCAGTTACAGGCACTGGTTGCAATTCGGACGTCATGTCCATTTCCGACGCTGATAACATTTTTAAACCTAGGTAGTATTTTTTTTTATTCTAGTATCCCACATGCTTGGTGTCCATTAGTGTTATATATATGTCTATGTGATTCCTTTTACATATAAAATAGGCTTATATATATATCTCTGTCTCAAGCCAAAGATCGAGCTTTGTGGCATTCACTAGAGGAGGCTTAGGTCCAGCAGTGGACGAATATTTTTCTTTTAAATGTATCCCGACGTCAGCGGACACAGCGCCATCTAGTTCCGTGGTAAACAACGAAGCTTGTATTACAGATATTAGATAGTGGATATAATACGTACTTATATACCTATTTTTTTTGTAATTACATATATATTATACATAGATTATAGATACATCCATGACTCGGATACCAATGTTGATGCTCATCACACAAACATTTGTCCCTACCGGGATTTGAACCCGGGACCCGTAGCACAGAGGACAGCGTTAACTACCGCTGAGTTAATCGGGTCGTCATTAAGTAAATTATTAAAAATAGACTGATGTTGAACATACGTCGTTTAAAATGAAGGCGAAAATATATTTTAAATTATCTTGAATTACTGATTTGATTTGATACTTTTATTGACAAACGTGTGGCGAAGCAAAACGTGACCTGTGTGCTTATATGTTCCCCTACAAAGCCTACCATATCGTATTCATATTGTATTAATACAAAAGACACGTAATCAATCCAAAATGAACCTTATTTCGTATGATATAAACACGCAAATTTGAAACTAGTTTTACTTAAAACATAGGCACTAGAATTGTACAATTGATCGGATTTAGGTCATTTGCAGCTTCGATAAACCGCCAATCCAATAACTGTCAGCTGTGAATGGTAGACCGGACGAATAATTCTAGTTTTGGTGACCGATTGCTTAGTTAATGTATAACTACGCAATCGGTCCCCTAGATACCTGTTGCTTAGAGAATGGTTGTAAAGAGTATTTTTTGTAATATGTAACAAAAAAAATACAAAGAGGATCTCACGCCAATTGCATATTAATATTTATGTTTGATCAGTTAACATAATATTTCGGACGGATTTTAATTATGTAGTAGATACCACTCACTTTTCGGAAGTTATGTGCGTATTTATCACAAGCTCAAACGGTGAAGGAAAATATCGTGAGGAAATCTGCATGCTTGAGAGATATTCTCGATGGCATGTGAAATCTGCCAGCCCGCAGTAGGCTAGCGTGGTGGACTATAGCCTAATCCCTCTCAAACGAGAGGAGACTCGTGCCCAGCCGTGGAACAGTAATGGGTTGATGATGATGATGATGAGTAGATACCTACCTCAAAGTTAGACCCATGTTTGAATAAGAAATTTTATTTATTTTATTTTAATCAGGAAAATCGTTATGTACTAAAATGTTTCTCACAAAGATTAGTTGCAAATGAAATATAAGCTTAATCAGTGGCATCATGTTATTCCTAAAATTTACTGATTCCCAAACTTTGTTGAAGCCTTTGTTGAAAGTATATGTTGGGGAAATACTTCTATGCCCAGACCCACATTTCAAAAGTCTTGTTAAAATTCTCTTTAAAAAAATATATTACACCTAGCTAAACCGTTGGATTCGCACAGGTAGCCGAAGTATCTGTACATAACCCCATCTATAAAACACTTGTATTGTAGAGCAAAGTTGTGGAAATTTTCAAGTAAATCTATTGACTACTTTTTAAGTTACATGGACTGAACATACATTTAATATGTACATAATTTATCGGACCCGGCTTTGGGCTTCGCACGGGTAGCATTACGAATCTATGGACCCTAGTTACACTGCCTACCCAACAATCGCTTGGTACGTATAGAGGACGTTATTTGATTATTATTACGAAATCTTTAAAAGGCTACCTAATTTTTGTGGTTTTCCAAAAAGGTGTGTTTAAGTTTTAACAGGGTCGGCAACGCGCTATTTATTTCATATTAAAACGTTGATTAAGACGTTAACTGAATTGAATACGTTCGTTCCTCACGTATAACTCCGCCGTGACAGTAATATGAGAAGTTCTATTATTAGTAATTAAATCTGCTTGATAGGCAGAGGGTCGCTTTCTTCATTGTTTGTTGTTATATTAACCATCATTGTTGTTGCTCGTAATTGGGTTATTGTGTAATTTTATTTTGCTCGAGTTGTTTTTATTTATTTACTTTCAATAGGTATACATATTATTCTTGCCACCTATCTTCGTACAGTAATTACTTTTTTCGAGCGACTTAATGATATTATTCTGTATAACTCAATTTTTTTCTTTTATTTTAGGCAAAGGTAAAGTAAGTAAATCAGGACTAAATTGAAACTCTTCCCACAGGAAGAGTAGTAATCTCTATTTACATGAAAAATCGAATATAAATGTAGTTTAGAAAAAGAATTGACATAAGTTTGAAGTAGTTTCCTTAGCTTCGAGTTGTGAGTCGATATAGAAGTATCGGAATAAACAAATCGCCAACTTTGATTATTGCAACCCATATTTCTCGTACAGTGTTAGTAAATATGGCTTCCATAGTGCAATTAGTCGATTAGTTAAGGTTATCCGTACGTGTCAGATAAGAATATATTTTGAAAATCATATGTACATATATACTGATCAAAAAGTAGAATATACTAAAAATGTTTACAGAAAACTTAACACCTGCAAATACAACTTTTTTTTAAACAGAACCCATTTTAGGATTTTCTCCTGTGTCGTTTTATGATGTTTGTTTTTACTTGAATTATTCCGAACTTTGCTATTTATGCCAAACACGTAGTCTATACCTTGAATAAGGAATTACACGAAATAGACATTAATAACAATTATTGTAAATAGATAAAAAAGGTGAAAGTGAAACCCGGATAGGGATCTGAAGGATATTTTTATATCACTTATTGAAGTTTTCATTTACCCAGTTTTCCAAATAGACAGAAAATTCACATGAAACTTGAAGGTTGAAACTCTTAGTATTGACAAACAAAGCAAGTATGGAAAAGAATATGGTATAACTCGTCTAAAACTGACAAAATGTCCCCTTTATACGGTTTGAAGATTCCCAAATCCCAGTAACATATATTTCAATGCAAAAGTGTCGGGACCTCATTGTAAAAAGTTTTTCACATATGCAGGGCCTACTTATCCTGGATTATATAAACTAATGCGTTATTCATAGCAAAATGGACTGTGCGTACCTACCTTATGGTTTCGCAATCAATATATATTCAAAGTATATATTTTTTTCAGTAGCTGTTTCCTCATTGCAAAATCCAAGGGCGTCCTTGTAATTGTTCATAACATTTACAACTTTCGTCGTCATTTTAAGTCTTCCTTTGGTGTTTGAAAAAAAAACATGGAAACTTACCTTTTACTTTAGGGTGGTTTTTGCTGAATTTATCAGGAAAAAAAATTGTTCATTTTAAATTGTTGTTTTTATTGTTTGGTAAATTTTTATTACTAATATTCCGTTACCAATTCGAACGATTTTCTAGACTGTGTAGGTAGGTTGCTATATGGGAATAATTCGTGATTTTTTAAGTAGGGTTTCATTGGTTAAAAAATTTGCATATATAGTTTCGGAAGAGTTCATCCACTCCACACATCAAGACATCATTTATTGAAAGGATTTAGCTTTCAGAATTTTAACTATTAGGAACATTGTGTTAAAATTTAATATTTCGCAACTTAATGGCAAAATTTGGCGTCGAAACGCACTATCCAACCTCCGTCCCTCTTCATACAGATATTATAAAATATTGTAATATATTAAGGTTATCTCTGTCCCTTACGTGATTCTACTTTTGTATGCATAGACGTAAAAGCTTAAGGATAGACAGACGGACAACAAAGGACGGACGACAAATAAGGTTTTTGTTTGCCATACGTAACGTAACATTTTTCGAACAATTTTCCCTTATGTAATCGTCGTTTTAAAAATAAGTATTGAACACAAATAAACACTGCAAATGAAACCTGTCGGTAAAAGAATATTAGAAGTCCTTGGTTCTATTACCTAGGGCAACACAATGCCCTGCAAATGACAAGTACGTCAGTCATTATGGACCTATTGTAATAACACTACTTATTACCACGATCCGAAATGTCGAGATAAAATCTGTAACAAGAAGTTTTGTTCCAATGTCTTCTAAATTTCTTATGTAATGGGTGGAGAGGTGGTGAACCATCTGACTAACCAGATTGTCCAGTCATGATTAACAGATGATAAATCATCATTTACAAAAAACAGGTTTGCGGGAAGCTGGTTAGTCAGATGGAACACCACCTCACCACCACAGGCTATGTTTTATATACTTATACTTACATAAGTCTAAGAAATCAGTTTCACCATTTTATTATAATTGATAATATTCGATTATAGTCCAAGATCCCAGGGCCGCCAGACGTCACGTATTTTCTGACGAACCAAATGTGGATTATTGAGTAGTGCTAGTATGTACTAAGAACGCATGCCTACCAGCTATCTTGCCTAGTGGGCCAATTTTCAGGTATCAGGTAATCAAGGTACATACAAATATTACTTACCTCACGTAAATTCTCCAAGCTGATATTTACGTATATTTTAGGCAATATCCTTAAAAATAAGTCGCCAATACTCCCAGACACTTTCCGTCGGCCGTATTGCTTTACAGACGCTTTAAAGCTCCCGAAGGAATTAATTAATTTCACGTAAATTATGATGCTCCATTGTTTATATCTCCACCAGACAACTATTTCGAAACCTTTTACGAGAAGACAGAGCGATCCAATGGGCCAATCATCCCCTAGACTTCCGCATATTCGCAATCTGCCTCACTCTCATGCGCGTTGATAATACCCTCACGCTCCTACCCACAGAGGCATTAATATTGAATTAAGGGGTATGATTAGCCCTTAGGATCGGTCTGCCTCCTGTCACAACCATTTTGAAACCTTTTACAAGAATGGAACATCAGAATTTCCGTGAAGTTAATTAATTCCTTAGCTGGTAGGCATGCGTTCTTAGTACATACTAGCACTACTCAATAATCCACATTTGGTTCGTCAGAAAATACGTGACGTCTGGCGGCCCTGGGATCTTACTCTATTATATCATAATGTAAAACGTACGGATTTTTTAATGAAAAAATAAAGACACGTAAATCGACTCTATGCAATTTCTTAATTAAACACATCAATATAGTCCTAAATTGTTTGACTTAACCCAACGTTTTAAATGTTTTAAGTGTCTTGTTTACTGTTACTAAGGTTAATTAGAAAAGTCTAGCCAAGTAGCTACACCCATTTATCCTAGCCTGGTCTGCGACTGAACTAAAATCGATAAAGTGATTGAATCCAGGCAAGGCAATGTCTGACGTCATAGTCTCTGATAATTAGTATAGTACAATATAGCCTTAGCTGTTCTGTAGGTAATATTTGTTGAATTTGAATTATACTAGCGTCATTCTCTGCTGGCCGTTTGACACTTCGCCAGCTCAGCTTAATAAGCTAAGCATTCAAACTTTTTCATGTATCTGTATAATGTACAGATGCATGAAAAAGTTTGAATGTAATGTAATGTAAAAAATGTAATTGTAATGTTTGTTTTTAATAAAATAATTTTGTACGAATGTGTGTGAAGTCTATAATTAATAACCAGCTTGTACATATTATGTAAGCGTAATGGTCTACGTCTTTGATTAAGTACAAATTTAAATAGATTCCTAGGTACTTCTATCAACTTACCAAGATTAATGAGTTGCAACTCGCACGTAACTTTTTTTAAATATAGTTTCGTGCCAGTTTTTTGCAAGCTCATTCGTTTGTTTGGCGCCGAATATTTTATTAATATCAAGTAATTTAGCCTCGTAGTTAGTTTGAAGTAGCTTCTTTAATGAAGACAAACAACAACGGAACCCGTTGGGCCGGGGCCTAACCTAAGACCCACCTCACCTCTGCTTTTCCCTTTAGTACTCTATAGCAACATGGTTATCTACAGTTCGTTCAGTGTACACTCATACTGAACGAACTTGTATTAATAAAATGTATTAATACTAGCTGACCCAGCAAACGTTGTTTTGCCACATTATAGGGGTTGGTGGGCTACCCCTAACTTTTAGGGGGATGAAAAATAGATGTTGGCCGATTCTCATAGATACCGAATAAGCACAAAAAATTTCATCAAAATCGGTCAAGCCGTTTCGGAGGAGTATGGCAACGAAAACTGTAACACGAGAATATATTAGATATAATATGTCCATACGAAATAGTAATTCCATATAAAGTTACTTGTTTAAAATAGTCGTCTTGCACAAAAGACTAATTGCTTAATTTTTTTATAAAAATCCATGTCTGAATTCGGTCGTTGGGTAGGTTCAAATTATTTTTATCACCAATCTTCTCATATCGCCGAGGGCTTTCTCATCGTTGCATAATATATTCCTTAGTTAAAATATACATATTTTCATAGATTTAATATAAGTTAACCACCAACATAATATATGTGTATTAATATTACTTACGTGTCTCATGCCCGCATATTTCCAATTTGGGCCAAAGTCCAGCCTAAAGACTTGCGTCAAATTTTGCTGATTTGCAAATATAATAATATAATTAACACGTATATTATGAAAAAATACTTCTACTAAACTACTATTTTAATTAAAAATATGTATCCCAATGGTCCCTGGGTACTTTAATTCAACTAATTTTCCTTGAACCGCCTGGCCCTTTTCATCTCAATTACAAACGAAGGAATTACTAGGACTTTGGTAGCCCAACTTTAGGTGGTTGTTGATTTTCATAGGCTGCTTATTGTGCGATATCGGAGCGTGGAACGTTCTAGAAGGTATTTATTGCTGACTGTGTCGCCCTCAGGCCTCACCTCAGTCCGCACTCGTCTCTCGGCCAAGCGGCACGCGTAACGTTTATGGGAATTACGTATTTAAACTGAACGAAATTTGTTGTGAGTATGAGAATAGTAGATTGTTTACGGTAATGATGTTTGTATACTTGTTGATTTAGATTGAACGTGTCCCAACGATCCGCGTTAATTGAGTTACGTCAATCATTTGTTTATGGTTTTCCGCGTTGCATTGAATCGTAATAGTGTTGTAGCCTTGCAGTTGCAATTATTGCTAATCGATCAACTTCTAGTTTTGAATGTGAACGATTGTTTACAGATGTATCAAGATTATTATCACATTTATAGTACTAAATAATATGCAGATAAAGGTACTTGTTTGAGTCATAGTGTAGTAATAACTACTCTTGAAGTTACGTATTTTCTTTGCATGAAAATGTACATAAAGAGTTTATTTAGTTTTGATTATGCACATAATTTTGTCACGGTAACTTAATAAATATTTATTAAAATCATACATTTGTATCGCGGATTTAAGGTATTTTTATTTGAATATAGTTCCAAATATATTTAAATGAATACTTCTTCTTCTAAAGCTAATCTTTCGTTTTGATTAAACAGAGTTTATAATTAATGAGGTATCCCGTATCACCATAGGCTTCAATCACCGTTTTGGCAATTTAACATTATTGCGCCGAACATTTGGGATCAGTCCTTGGTCCTCACAGTCTGTGGTAATTTACTCCGGTTGTTTCGTTAAGATAACGGAGTCTGCGCTAAAAAAATGCTTAAGTATGGTGTAGGTACATACATATTTTTCGTAACAATTTTTACCAGGTAGAAGTAAAAAAATATTTGGTATATTAATTAATATAAAAAATATATTAGCATTCTACACTCCTTTTCTAAACTATAACTGTGGGAAATTTCATTCTCCTCCGTTCCTGCAATTTTAGTAAAAAGGAGTACAAGGTTTTTGCTTCACGTATTAATATATTAATTATGTAGATAATACCGAGCTTTCTGTCGTCGAATTCCACGTGTACATTGACATCTTGGTGTTGATGTTTATTAATAGAACAATTAAAAAATGTATCACTACTTTTGAATTTTCGTAATATTTATCACGTAGGAAAACACTAGACGGAAACTACAAACTGGTTGACGACCTAGAAATAACTGATATTATACAGATTGAGTTCTGCGTTTTGCTATTACAAAAGTGATTTTAGATTAATTAAGAAAATGGTTTAGGGTATTAGTATCATAGATTACAAAAAATATAATACTCCCGCGACTGCGTCCGCATGAAATATAACGAAAACATTGCACCTCCATTTTACACCTTAGGGGGTAAATTTCCAAAAATCCTTTCTTAGGGCTCCCTTGTACAAAATTTTAAGTTTCTTACCCTTATAGTTTAGCCCCTGCGTTGATATGTCAGTCAGTTAGTCAGCTTCTCCTTTTATATATAAAAATATTGTATTTATTGCTCAGATTGAAAATGAAATTCATACCAATTTTATGGGACTATTTATACAGTTATGGATGGCTTAGTGTTGGTTGCCAGAGTTCACGTCCGTCCGGCATTCAATTGAAATTTGAACCCTATGTCTTGGCAATCCGTGGTCATATAATAAAGCTACTACTGCTAATATTAATTCAAAATTAAAAGCAATTTCAAGGTCTCGCTAGGTATCCTAGCTCACTGCTGTGTCAGAGCGTTTTAATTTCTTTGCAATCGCATCACTTCGCTCATATCATGTTTCCTCGTTTGTCACCGCTTATGTTTATAGTTATACAATTATATCAGTATACAGTTCTTGCATAACGTTATCGGTATTATGTCATACAAGTTTGCTGCAATTCTCAGGGTCATTTCGTTGTTAGCTTCTCGTACCTTGCGTTGTTAGAAATACGAAACCTTCATATACGGTTATATGGTATCTAATTATTATATTTTAAATTTTGCCAATATTAGTTTAGCCGGTAGGTACATTGGCCTTTGATCCGCACAGCAAACAAATATTTGTTTAGCCTATTAGGTAGTTTAAGGGGCATTGTACATTTTAGGCATTATGTATGTATGTAAAAATATTATTTGCGATCGCACCGGAGACGGAAGAAAATATTTTTATTTCTAATAAATAATATTTGAAAAAAAAAACATCTTGTGGATACTTGCCACATACGAACTAAAACGATATAGGAGATAAAAAGTTTCATAAACACTCGAGAAATACAATTCAATATGTTCCAGATATAAACCTTTTTGGAATTCAAATAGTTAAAAGGTAGCACTAGGTCTTTTCATAGACCTAAAGAAAGCTTTCGACACCGTTAGCCATTCAATATTACTACAAAAGCTCAGCAATATAGGTGTTTCAGGGGTGGCACACAAAATGCTTGACTCATACCTAAAAAATAGGTGTCAAATAGTGAAAGTCGGGGAATACCAAAGTAAACCACACAACGCGGGCTCATTCGGCGTGCCCCAGGGATCGGTTCTTGGCCCACTATTCTTCCTTATTTACATCAATTCTATACACGAAATTTCATTACACGGACACGTTTCCCTTTATGCTGACGACACCTGTCTTTTCTATTACGGTACTTCGATTGACGATATGATCAACAAAGCGCAGGATGATCTAAACACATTATCTATTTGGTTCCAACAAAACCTACTCACAATAAATGCTGCTAAGACCAGCTATGTCATTTTTAAACCCAAAAATAAAAAAATACCATCTCACTCCCCATTGACCATTGATAATCAAATAATACAACAAAAACAGTACGAAAAATACCTTGGGCTAAGAGTAGACTCTCAGTTAAACTGGAAAATACAAATTGATCACATCAGATCCAAGCTATCTTCACTCTTGGGCTCTTTACGCAATGTTGTTTGTTGCCTTCCTCATCGAGTACGTCAAGCCATTTACAACTCGTTAGTGAAGCCACATCTCATGTACCAAATTGAAATATGGGGCAATGCGCCAAAAACTAACCTAAAGGACTTACAGATCACCCAAAACAAAATTATTAAACTACTATTCCACTATGATTATCTTACACCTACAGTTAAAATTTATAGGGAAACAAAACTCATGAGCATTAAACAACTACATGCATATTGTACCTGCATACTTATAAGAAAGATTCTGAACAAATCCATTCACACACAAATACACTTCACCAAAATACATCAAGTACATAATCGTAGTAGTCGTAGGAAGGATCACATTTTGTTACCGCGAGTGCGAACAGTAAACGGCGCGCGAACAATTATTTTTGCAGGAGTACAACAGTACAATAAACTACCTAAAGAGGTAAAGAATGCGAACACGTTTAATATTTTCAAAACTAAATTAAAAAATCACATTCTAAATGATCAAACACTATTACCATAAATGGACTTGCCCTACTGTTTCGTTGCTTTATTGTGGCCCCGTGTTCGTATTCCTTAACTATTATGAATATTTGCGAAGACGGTAATTATTTCTGGTGCGGGTAGAAGAAAAATTTTTAGTCTTGTGTTAGACATTGTTAAATTTAATTTTATTTGCATGAGATGTACAACGTAACGTAAATGATTTTATTGTAATTAAAAACAACTTCTGCTTGGTTTTTGTATGTCAGTTATTATAATATAAGTTTTTAAAAATGTTCTCAAGTAAGTGAAATCTTTGTAATTTCTTATTGAGAAATAAATTTCTTTAACCACAACACGAATTAACACGATCCGGTTTGAGCAAAGTTTTCGAAATAATATTGGATTTAAATCCCCCTTTCTTAAGTCGTATTTTTTTTTGCTTACAGGTATACCTAACTCTCAAACACCAGTATGTTAGGTGGAAGTGTGCTCTGGTTTCGCCATGGGTTGCGGCTCCATGACAACCCCTCACTGCACTCTGCGCTGGAAGAAAAGGGCTTCCCTTTCTTCCCTATGTTCATTTTTGATGGAGAAACTGCCGGTAAGCATACCTACTTAAATTCATAGAATTTGTCTCTTATTTTTGGTAGCAGAGTTGAGTATGAAACTAGTCCTAGAACCTTTTAAGAAAATCTAAAGGATGTCATGTATGAGAACTCTTCAAATGTTATATGGATGTTATATGATTATTTCATCTTCTGGTAGTGTAGTTTTTACGGAATCTAATGTTTTAATATGTATATTACAACGGAACCAAGTATGAGATCTAGATATTTTTATCGCGTGGACCAAAAAAAAGGACCAGGGCAGCCGACTCCCTGGTCCATTTTTTTCCCATCTAGTCGTGTCCTGCGCAATTTTTAGGTTAGTCTGATAAAGATTTATTGAAACAGACGACTTTCGTGGAAGCATCGTCCTTAAAAAAATGGCTGACAGCATTGTACCCGTCAAAATAACACGGCATCGTAGCAAAGAAATACAATCTTTCTTTTTATGACTGATTCTAAGACCTTCTTCTACCATCTTCGGGCAATTTTAGCCAATGTAACACATATCACGGAGATGATATCAGAGAAAGAAAGAAAGAAAGAAAGAAAGCAACGTCATCTCCGCGCAGTAGATACATTCCATGGTATCTGGCTGCATTTTGTTAATTAAATACTCCAAACATTAAAAATCAATTCTCTGGTGTACTTCTACAGTATATAGGATAGTTTTTCAAATAGAAATGAGTATAAAATATGGCTATAACCCATAAATATAATCCGTTTGTAGTAAAGCTACGTATGTTTGCGAATTGGATCACTTACAAATAAACGTTGAAGCAACTAGGTCAATGAATCAATTTCATATACGTGTCTTCGTTTATACCTAACTGTTCTTGTTTTTTATATTATCTCTACATTGCATAAGGCTGAATTAATATTAATACCTTGGAGTTCACTGAACGGAGAAATGCGTAGGCTAGTATTTTCATATTTATCCTTGGACTGCACATAATGATGATGAGATGTGTTATTTGAGGTGGTTATGTAGAGATGAACCGAAAAATTTTTTTTAACATTTGCGGAGAAGAAGCTATATCTACTATGAAATGGTATGAAAACAAAATTGGATTACGTATTTAGCGAAAAGCTATTTTATGTTTTTATTCCCCAGGCAATATTACAGAGGATTTTATCTTTATCAATTACTCCCATCTTCGCTTAGCTATTGCGGATATGACAGCCCATGCGAACGTTCACTACATCAAACATCATACACGCACACACACACACACACACATAATGCCACACAGCAACATCACTAAACCAGTTCCCTAATTATTTCTTTCTCTTTCGAATAGGTACAAAGCTGGTCGGTTACAATCGTATGCGGTATCTTCTAGAAGCTTTGGATGATCTGGACAGCCAGTTCAAGAAGTTTGGCGGCAGGCTGATCATGATAAAGGGCAAGCCTAATGTCGTGTTCAGGAGACTTTGGGAGGAGTTCGGTAAGACTGATAGATAAATGCGTTTTTTTAGGATCTAGATGGTGTCTCTTCTCGGAAACTCGGAGAATCAAGGTCTCTTTAAGGTGTGGTTTGGTTTGGAAATGGCCTTTTGAAAATAGCACCATAGCAGCTTTGAGTAGACTTGTACAATATATTATATTCTTGTTACTTCTAGTATTTATTAATCATTTAGCGCACAACCACAGACTAAATAATGTGTTTTTAGGTGGCTAGTAACTGCCCAATAGAAACTTTAACTGCCAAAAGCTTAGTCTAAAAAGAAAGTTGTAGAGAATTCTAGTGAAACAAGCTCTATTTAACTCCTGCAACCAAATTAGGTCAGTACCTTACTTCAACATCACTCCAGTGCCTTATGTTTTAAGTCTAGAAGATCTCCATGTTATTTATCAACCATCTACGATCTGCGACACTGCGAAAAATATATTAAAAAAATATTTAAAAAATCGAAGATCGAGCTTTGTGGCGTTCACTAGGGGAGGACTACGTCCAGCAGTGGACGAATATAGGCTGATGATGATATTTTTTATGTGTCTCTCTTAGGCATCCGCAGACTATGCTTCGAGCAGGATTGCGAGCCAGTGTGGCGGGTTCGGGACGACAGCGTGAAGAGTGCCTGCAAAGAGATCGGTGTGGTTTGCAAGGAGCATGTCTCCCATACCCTATGGGAACCAGATACCGTGATCAAGGCAAACGGGGGCATTCCACCGCTCACTTACCAAATGTTCTTGGTAAGTATATTATTATCAGGAGCTGTGTGGAAGACTCCTATTATGACGTTAATTCTGTATAAATATGTCTTTGATATTTTCTTGATAGAGACAGTTAAATGTATGTCACTAATATGATCAACTTTTTAAATATCTGTAGTGACTTAGTACAGTGTCAGCATTTACAGTGTGACCTCTCTCTGTACGTATAGGTTATAGAATATTCTTCAAGAAGTAAAATCCAACTGTTTGTTTGTTCCTAATTTATGTGCTGCCATTTCGTTCTAGGCGATCCGATCTAATAAAATGTTGATAGGCTATGTTACTGGCTAAGTAGGTACGGTAAGCCGGGCCGAATAAGCTTTTTTTTTATGGAAATAAGGGGGCAAACGGAAGAGGAGCAGGAGGCTCACCTAATGGTAAGTGATTACCGCCGCCCATGGACATCTGCAACACCAGAGGACGTGCAAATGCGTTGCCGGCCTTTCAGGAAAGAATTAGTATTCTTTAAGTTTAGGGTGCTGCGGTAAAAAGATTAGCCAATCAGGTTGCTGTTTATTGTTTTAGCACACGGTAGCCACCATCGGCGACCCCCCGCGACCCGTTAACAATGTCGACCTCAGCGGTGTGAAGTTTGGAACCCTCCCGGACTCCTTCTACCAAGAGTTTACAGTCTTCGATACGGTACGTTAATACGGATTATTGTCCCACTGCTGGGCACAAGTCTCCTCCCATTTAAGAGGGATGGGTCCACTCTGCCGTCTCGGTTACCATGAGAAGAATACTCATATCCATTACGTTGATCTTGATTAATTGCATCGCAGGTACTAAAAAATAATGTAATAAATTGCCCTATCTTCCTAGACCCCTAAGCCGGAGGACCTGGGCGTGTTTCTAGAAAACGAGGATATCAGAATGATCCGCTGGGTGGGTGGCGAGACCACCGCGCTCAAACAGATGCAGCAACGTCTCGCCGTCGAACACGAGACTTTCTGCAGGTAGGACAGTCACTTGACTGAATAATAATAATAATAAAGACTTCTGTACATTATGACGCAGCGCCGTCTAGTTCCGAGCTAAACGAGTTGATATATTACATATACTATTTAAATACATACATATTATACGTAGATATATCCGTGACTCGTAAACAAATATTTATGCTCATCACACAGTCATTTCTCCCTACCGGGAACAGAACCGAACCCGGTTCGAGCCCGGGACCCATAGCATAGAAGGCAGTGTTAACTACCGCTGGAATAATTGGGTCGTCAAATACCTGATTTTATGCGACAAGACCTTTATTAGAAATAGACTTACCTACTTCTAATAAAGGTCACAAATTAGTCAAAACAGTCACATGACATTTTCGGTTCGTTTACTAGATCTAGCAGTGCTTTTGCATTCTTGCTTGCTTCAAGTCACGATTGAATAGGTATTTTCTAATTTAGCGTGCTATACCTTAAATACATCGCCATTATGAGATTGTGGTTTTTTCCTCGACGACGAAACAGAAACAAAAATATAAAAAATACTATAATTTTGTCGTTTTTCCCTTCTCTCAACTCTTGTCCATACATTGGTTGTCTGGCAGAAATTTCTTTCAGCGATAAGACCGCCATTTGTTCTTTTACTATCTTTATATTCCATTTTGTTGTCCCATATATATTACTAGCTGACCTAGCAAGCGTTGTTTTGCCACATTATGGGGTTGGTGGCAGAAGAATGAAAATTTAGAACTACCTATAAGTATTTTTTAATGCCAAATCATAAAAAAAAATACAAAATAAAATATAAAAAAATAAAAAATAAAATGTCTGGTGTGGGACATCCTTATCATCTAGGGGTATAAAATTGGTAGGTCTGAGAATCGTCTCAGACCTACCAAGAAAAATCTATAATGTATGTCTATAATGTACACGTAAAATTTCATAATAATCCGTTCAGCCGTTTCGGAGGAGCGACAAACACTGTGACACGAGTTCTTTATATATAAGATTATAAATATTCTATATATCGACGTTTTCATGATTGTGTATATTTACAGGGGTTCGTATTTGCCGACTCACGGCAATCCTGATCTGTTGGGACCTCCTATATCTTTGAGTCCAGCGCTGCGCTTCGGATGTCTTTCCGTTAGGAGGTAAGGGTGTATTTGAGAATTCAATTTTATTTTATTTCTCTTCACAAATAACAAGAACAGATTTTAATTAGGTGGTAGCTTTATCGTATTTGTGGGAGACGATCCAACGTGAGGCGAGGAGTATTCTACAGTAGCTAGTTTGGTACTTGTGTCCATGTATTTGTGTTGTTTGTGAACATACCCACCATTAAAGAAACGAAAGTTCTATTTACTAGTGTAAGGCAGGATTTTTCATTGAAATCATGCGAATATTATACATTGAAATAAAAAATAAAATAAGTTATGACGGGGTTAAGTCGAGATTCAATAATAATAATAATAATAACGTTTATTGTATCAACTCAAAATTTTTACAACATAATGTGACCAAAACGTATGAGATCATTATGTTTTAATTTAATGATCGTCAAAGCATAACGCAATCATAGTCTGCTGTCTCCCAAACTAGGTAAAACCTGTATCTTGGGAGGCAGTATAGTAATCATGGTTATGTTCACAAAGCCCGTGTGAGATGTTAGATAGGTAGGCAGTTACATATTTTTAATACTATTTGAGCAAATAAAATAATACATATTTATATAACTACTAAATAAAACAACTTAGCTCTAACATGCAATAACTTAGACAGAAAATGTATAGTGCTTAAGAATATGACAAATTATGGTAAAACCTAAAATTCATTAATAATTTTGAATACAATTTGCGTGTGTGTGCTTGAGTGTGTATGTGTAAGTGTGTGTGCTTGTGTGTGTTTGAGTGAGTGAATGAGTGTGTGTAGAATTGATAATATTTCCAGTAACGTGTGATGAAATGTGGGATTTTAACTTAAAAGTAATTCTGTATCAGTATAATCCAACGTTAGGAGCCAACGCTTGAGCTTATATTTGCAGCCTTGTCGATTTAAACTATGGATTTTTAAGATTTTATTTATTGTTGTATACTCTAGAACTGGCAAAGGAAAACTGTTTATGTGCAAAAGAGGTACTATGTGGTTCTGTCCGAAAGACAATGTCAGCCCGACGCTTGTTGCTTATAACGATAGGAGTACGGTGTTTTCTTAGCGTGGCATGGAGAACAAAGAGCTGCCGGACTGTCAGTATTTCACTGTCACCATAAAGTTGTATGGTTGGGAATCTGAATTTTTTAATGTACATGACTTTCAGAATGGCTCTCTGGGCTATCTCTTTCAATCAATTCAATCAAGTCAGCATATCGCATACCGCTACTGAACATAGGCCTGTCGCAAACTGCATCATAGTACTGTCCTCCGCCGTCCCTATTCAGTTTGTCCCTTTATTTCAACGTCTAATATTCGCGTGATTTAAAAAACAATCAGTATTCGTTATATTCGCTTAAAAGCATGGGCCTTGGCCACCTAGTACGGTAGTACTAGGACAGGCCCTTCCCTGGACCTTAGATACGCCAATACTTAAAAGTCTTATGGGTACTTACTGTGTCCTGTCCTTCAACAATGCTGTTGATTTCAGTTTCTACTGGTCTGTGCAAGATCTATTTCGTCAAGTACATCAGGGACGACTCGCTTCCTCGTCCCCTTCTCATTTTATAACAGGTAAGATTACTAGAATATATAATATACATTTTGAGAATAGGGTTTTGTTGTATCGTGAGTGTTTTTAACAAAACTCTTCTCTCTGTTCAATTTAATTTAATAAAAATTTCAAACACGCATAAGCTATCAAAAAAGGAGTAAAGTAAGATTAAGGTAGTATCTTCCATCTTTTAAATGTAGTTTGTATATCAACTTCATACTCTTCTATGGATACATCACAGGCCAGCTGATTTGGCGCGAGTATTTCTACACGATGAGCGTCAACAACCCTAACTACGGCCAGATGGCCGGCAACCCTATCTGTTTGGACATCCCATGGAAGAACCCCGATGGAGACGAGCTGCAGAAGTATGTGGAACATCGTTTATATCACTAAGTGGAGATAAGCTTAATTCTAATAAACTACGTAATTTTTTCATTATCATTTATAAAGAGATTCCTGTTTCGTTATTGTCTATAGAAAGTAAAGAAAAGTGCCGGCGCAGGCGTACAGAACACTTGCGCTTGTCACATATTTATGACAGAGGTGTCCAAAAGATTGAAATGTAAACATATAACATTGTTGGTCCTTACTTGCTTCACTTAACGACGGGATTTACGGAAAATTCAAAGATTAAACAAAAAAAACATTGAAGCAAGGATTATATGCCGGGGACTAATCTTTCTATGCTGTAGCCTAGTGGCGTGACTAGTGAACTGAGATGTCAAAGGTGTCGAGTTTAAACTCAAGCCACGCATCACTCACTTTTCGGAAGTTGCATATTTATCACATGCTCAAACGGTGAAAGTAAAAAAACCTTCATGCTTGAGAGATTTTCTCGATGGCATGTGAAGTCTCCCAACCCGCAGTAAACTAGCGTGGCAGCCTAAAGCCTAATTCCTCTCAAATGAGAGACTTAAGCCCAGCAATGGGACAATAACGGGTTGATGATGAATCTTTCTATGGCCCATCCAGATGGTTCGAAGGCCGCACTGGCTTCCCGTTCGTGGACGCGGCGATGCGTCAGTTACGCATTGAAGGTTGGCTGCACCACGTGGTACGTAACACTGTGGCTTCGTTCCTGACCCGCGGCACCCTCTGGCTGTCCTGGGAACATGGCCTCAACCACTTCCTCAAGTATTTGCTGGACGCTGATTGGCAAGTATCGTTTTATCTTGTGGCTGTAATTATTGTCAGAGAAATTTGATTCTTATTTTGAATGTTAAAGAGCTTGAATTAGGTGGCACAGGTTGTGTCAATAGGATCATTTAGTTTGCTTCTCATTGATCTTGTACTCCCAAGTACTGTTGACATTGGTATACCCACGGTCAATCAGACAGTAAATAAAAAGCATTTTTAGTTTCCTAGTAGGTACTTATTTACTTCGGCCCAAACCTGAAAAAAGCCGGGGTTCTGGTGCATGATTTCGCGAATGAAAAAAAAGTCCCTAAACCAATTGTTACGCCCATGTGTGATGTATGTAAGAAGTAATATGTTTTCACAGGTCAGTGTGCGCCGGGAATTGGATGTGGGTATCGTCGTCGGCGTTCGAGGCGCTGCTGGACTCGGGCGAGTGCGCGTGCCCCGTGCGGCTCGGACAGCGGCTCGACCCCAGCGGCGAGTACGTGCGACGATACGTGCCCGAGCTGTCGCGCATGCCGGTCCACTACATGTTAGTATACATACATACACTCGGGCGAGTGCGCGTGCCCCGGGCGGCTCGGACAGCGGCTCGACCCCAGCGGCGAGTACGTGCGACGATACGTGCCCGAGCTGTCGCGCATGCCGGTCCACTACATGTTAGTATACATACATACATACACTCGGGCGAGTGCGCGTGCCCCGGGCGGCTCGGACAGCGGCTCGACCCCAGCGGCGAGTACGTGCGACGATACGTGCCCGAGCTGTCGCGCATGCCGGTCCACTACATGTTAGTATACATACATACATACACTCGGGCGAGTGCGCGTGCCCCGGGCGGCTCGGACAGCGGCTCGACCCCAGCGGCGAGTACGTGCGACGATACGTGCCCGAGCTGTCGCGCATGCCACTACATGTTAGTATACATACACTCGGGCGAGTGCGCGTGCCCCGGGCGGCTCGGACAGCGGCTCGACCCCAGCGGCGAGTACGTGCGACGATACGTGCCCGAGCTGTCGCGCATGCCGGTCCACTACATGTTAGTATACATACATACACTCGGGCGAGTGCGCGTGCCCCGGGCGGCTCGGACAGCGGCTCGACCCCAGCGGCGAGTACGTGCGACGATACGTGCCCGAGCTGTCGCGCATGCCGGTCCACTACATGTTAGTATACATACATACATACACTCGGGCGAGTGCGCGTGCCCCGGGCGGCTCGGACAGCGGCTCGACCCCAGCGGCGAGTACGTGCGACGATACGTGCCCGAGCTGTCGCGCATGCCACTACATGTTAGTATACATACACTCGGGCGAGTGCGCGTGCCCCGGGCGGCTCGGACAGCGGCTCGACCCCAGCGGCGAGTACGTGCGACGATACGTGCCCGAGCTGTCGCGCATGCCGGTCCACTACATGTTAGTATACATACATACACTCGGGCGAGTGCGCGTGCCCCGGGCGGCTCGGACAGCGGCTCGACCCCAGCGGCGAGTACGTGCGACGATACGTGCCCGAGCTGTCGCGCATGCCGGTCCACTACATGTTAGTATACATACATACATACACTCGGGCGAGTGCGCGTGCCCCGGGCGGCTCGGACAGCGGCTCGACCCCAGCGGCGAGTACGTGCGACGATACGTGCCCGAGCTGTCGCGCATGCCACTACATGTTAGTATACATACACTCGGGCGAGTGCGCGTGCCCCGTGTGGCACGTTTTTTAGATACACCCACATTTCGCTAGAATGGTCAAATCAAATTATTTATTTTGAGATCTATCGGTATTTCAGTTCTTGCATGTATCCCTATCTCCCAAGTTAGACCAAACGACACACACACAGTGATGTGATTCGATTGAAATATTTCTTACAATTCAACATATTCATTGTTCTAAAAAAAACATATCTCTTTTTTACAGATATGAGCCATGGAAGGCACCCATCGACATTCAAGAGCGTGCCAGTTGCATCATCGGGAAAGACTACCCCGCACCCGTAGTCAACCATCTAGTCGCCGCACAGAGGAACAGGAATGCCATGAAGGTATGTACGACAGTCAGAATAGTAAGACTCAATGCCGTATAAACAAAAATGTTGGCAGTTGACACATACATACATGTATAATATCACGCCTGTTATCCGCTACTTGCTATTGTAGCGACATCTATCGTTGATGAGTACGTACTACGTAGTTCGTATGTAACGAGATAGATGGCGCTACACTACGAATCTGCCACACCCCTTTAGCTTTATGTAGCATTAACCTACCCATGCATGTTTGATTTTTTTAGCTCTTAAAGTGACTTTTTATGTACGTCCGGGATTTAATTGCAATACGTTTGCCGATATTCAGTACTGTCCAAAACTTCTTCGTAAATCTTCTTTAGTTCATTCTCACTACGTATCCGAACATAATTTTCACGTTGCTTGTAAATAAATCTTTAATTTTATCCCCTTAATTTTTTTCTTAATCAAACTTATCCATCATAAAGCGGAAAAGAGTTCAAGTGACTATAAAACTTACTACATGAAATAGTCGTAGTTTTCCAAAAAATATCTTTCATCGTAATTTTTTAATTGATGTTTTATCTTTTAATTAAATGTCAAATAAAGTGGTGATATTTTGTGCAATAAATTAAATATATCAAAACCACTATTTGTAATGATCATTCATAATATAAGCTATATAATATTGCTATACTTTACGAGGTAGAGGGAGACTGAACATAATTTTCCACTGTCGTTGATGTACCACACATTCGCACAAAGCGATTTGCTTCATATTTTATTGTGCAAACGGCCAGAGTGGAATTCCCTACCCGCATAAGTGCTTCCCGAATCATATAACTTAAGCATCTTAAAGGCTTCGTTATATCTTCGGGTGCATTGTCTCTTACCATCGAGTGCAATGCTTTCAAACGCGCTCTATTTTTATATAAAAAAGTTCTTATGTGGATATTTAAAAAGAATCATTTTTATCATCATATTTGGGTATTATAATAATAATATAATAATATTTGTCTACTTTCTCACTAGCTTATATTTAACTGAACCATTGTTTACGGATTTTACCGCGGTATATTGACATTATTTTAATTCCGACATTTCGGAACATTTCCGGCATCCTATAAAATGGGTTGACAGTCGTAGTTTCAACTTATTTTATTACTTAAATCCAAATTATATCTTAATACAATAAGAATACGTCCGAAATTACTAAACCCCGAGTCGAGTTTCTATCCATATTATTTACATATCATGTAATTTTAAATCTCACTAACTCTTACCTTTAGCTTACTTCATCACCATTATTGTCCCACTGCTGGGCACGGGTCTCCTCTCATTGGAGAGGGATTAGGCTATAGTGCACTACGGGTACTTTACTTACCCTATCAAATTTTATTTGGGCCTATCTCTAGGGCTCATATTTCATCCGATATTTTTTTAGAAACACAGAGCACAATCATTCATTATTATTTATTCACTCTTTCACCTAACCTTAAGGTACGTACAGATTATATAACATAACATGTTATAAAACGTTGTTATATATTTAACATGTTTCAGTAATGTGGATACTGAATGTTATAAAACGTGTTATAATATCAAGTTATTTACATATTATTCATTTTTACAACAATGTTATATAACTTTTTCGCGCGAATAGGCACGAATCACGTGTACTCGAGATGTAAACACGTATTTTTCTTTTGTTATTGAAAAAAACTATACTCGCTGCAGCAGCTAGCAAAATGTCATGTCACTTCTCATATGAACATTGTGAACAGCACTGCAGACAAAGAAATTGTTATATAACATTATTTTTATTAAAAAAAATTAAAATAAAATAATATAACATTATAAAATTTAAAAATCTTAGCTTGAAATATGCTAAAAAAATACAAAAAGATAATATAACATTGTTATACTGCTTTGTTACTCAAATTTGTACAGTATCTATATGTTACAATGTTACTTAATGTGGAAGTGTTATAAAACATAAGTTATACAGCATTTTACTTGATCTGTACGCACCTTAACACATTATCGCATTTTTGATACAACCAAGTATAAATAAAACTAAAATTTTATGTAAAACTTATTATTTATTTATAACAAGTGTTTATTGTTATTTTGACAATGTTGACGTGACTAACGGCATAGAAATTACACTATTTTGTTTTCGTATATATGTTCTGTAACATAGATTATTACACATGACCATTTGTAGCCTAAGTATTTGTATATTGTGATATATTTTATAACGCCTCAACAAATATTTTTAAATAATTTCGAAAAAAAAGTGTAATTGTAACAAAAATAATATTTTTTAAATTTCGCATCATCAGTTACGACATTGTGTTTCGGCCCATATTTTATTGGCAATGTTTTTCAAATCTCCATTTTTGTAGTAAATTTAAAGGCAAATAAAACAATATTATCTGGACTAGCATCAAAGGAATTATCGACCGTCAAAATTGCTTAAATATGGCGCCATATTTGAAGGTAGGTACTGTAAGATCATGTGACGTAAGGGAATGATCATTTATTGTTTGAATTGCTAGTCTTTTTACAGGCTCATAATACTAATAATTTAACTGACTTTACAAAAAGGAAGAGGTTCTCAAGTCGACTTATTTTTTGTGCGTATGTTACAGGATAAGTATATTTGTTAGTTATTAACGGATTTGGATGATTCGTTCGCTGAATTGGTTGATTGCTGTATCTTATATTTTTAATTTAGGTAGATATGTCAAAAATCTCTCTAAACCATTGGCAAATTATGCACGGGAATGATGAAAGAATGACCTATGGTACCAATATACAACATAATCAGTAACGATACAATGAAAACTTGTAAAACATTCGTTTGGGCTTTGTCACAATAACAATACACATAGCTTGGGCAAGGCAACCCGAGCCCAAGCCCACGTATCCTTATCTTCCGCAGAGGTTGGGCCGCACAGTCGCCGACCGTCTGCACAAGGACAGTTGGGTCAATACAGTCGCGGTTGGTAAACAAATCACATATTCCTATCTATCTTCTGGGGATACAACATAACTAATGCTACACTCACCGTCCACCCATCTACTGTCCCACTGCTGGGCTGTCCCTGGGCTAGCTGTCCTCTCATTTCAGAGGGATTAGGCTGTAGTCCACCACGCTAGCCTTGTTCGGGTTGACAGACTTCACTCACCATCGAGATAATCTCTCAAGCATGTAGGTTTCCTCCCGATGTTTGCCTTTACCGTTTGAGCATATTATAAATATGCACGTAAGTTCACAGTCAACTGATCACACTACCGGGCCATCACAGCTTCATTGCTACCAAATGAAGACTGAATATTAAATTGAATATTTTGTCTCGAAATATTATAGAGTCTGTTGACCCGTGTACAACGTCTATGGGTTTGAGAGTTTGTATGTCACTGGGTTTGCACTAATTGTTTAAATGAAACGTCACTAAATATTTTGAAAATTTTCACGCCACGTGGGCGTTTCATTTTTCAGTCATTTAGAATGGAATATAATCTACATTCGCCAGATATAATATGACAGCACAATCATCAAATCTATCCTTTATAAGACATGCCAAATCTTAATTACTTATGTAGAACAAACACACGTAAGTAACTATAAATAGCGTGCAATAGACAAAGTATTAAGCTCTTATCTTTTATAAGCTTATGAGAAACTGCTTAGTATAGCCTTGGTTATAATTTAGGCATATTTATGTTCAGTAGTATTTTCAATATTATGAATATAATTAGCCAACGCAATATAGGTTACTCTTCCTTGTTTGTGTACATGGGCATATCGAGACTTTTCCTGATTTCTTATCGGTAGCCCAACATCCTAGGGTAGGCACTAGGCCATTCTGGGGTGAGCACGCCCCCGTCCGTAGATACGCCCATGTTTGTATATTATCTTGTGTATCGACTATAGCTTGACCGCCATAAACGCGGCCCTCCCGATGGTCAACAGGCCGCGGAGGGGGATGAACCCGACCACCAATCTGCCAGGCCGTTGGCGCTGCCCGACAGCGATATATTGACGTAAGAGTGAGGGAGGTTCGTCGTGTCTGCTACACAGAAATACTTACACATTATATTAATTACACATCGGGAGCGTTGCACTTATGGCGGACGCTATAGTGACGGAATGGAAATCCTTATTAATTGTATATGGGGCTCCTGGTAATAACAACATAACTCTTAAAGATACCTTCTGTACATCATAACAAGTTACATTTGTTCTTCGACTTTTCAATGTACCAAGAAAGAAAATATAGTTTCGATCGTTTGTCTTCGTCTTTATTATTTTAGAATTCGTCTCGTTAATATAAAAACCGCGGTTAAATGGCCGCTAGGTGCCCGGTAGCCAGGTCTGCATTACTGTATTAGAATAATAGCGAAGAGTTATCTGAAAAATTTTTAGAATGCATCAAGTACCTACGCAAAAATGTATATCAGCTCAAAAATCTGAAAACTATTATTGTTACCACATGATATATTTTTAGCGATGACAAACTGTTTTGTTGTTATATCGACGAGTTGATAATAGAGAGATAGCAAGGTATCTGTTAATATGTATATTATAACATAGAAGTTATTCTTAAGAGGTTGTTACATATAGTTATTTATTACCTATATAAAATATATGAATAGCCTAATCAGGGACTTGAAGAAGCGCTTATCAATTGGTGGTGTAACGTTTATTAGACTAACCACGGCTTTGCTCGCATATTAGGGATATTAACTACGGCAACACGTTGTCTCTCCCTAAATTGTATTAGCTTTTTTTGTTTTCACACATTAACTTTATTTTCCTAAAGGTGCGTACAGATTTAGTAACATGTTATGTAACTTGTGTTTTATAACACGTCCACATTACGTAACATTGTTATTTTATATTGCAACATATAACGATACTGCAAAAATTAGAATAACAATGCTATGTTATACAATTAGTGTTGTTTCCGTACCTGTTCCGCGTATAAGTTATATCATAGTTTATTTCAGATCAAATACACGTATAGGATCCATATGTTGTTAGTAACAAACTTAACCTACTGTTAGTAAATTATATTATATAACATTGGTGCAAATATTAATAACACGTTATGAAACATTCAGTCTCCACATTACTGAAACATGTTATATAACAACGTTTTATAACATATTATGTTATGTAATCTGTACGCACCTTAAGAAAATCGCACACATACAATATCTACATTCACCACCTATGAAAAAATCTAATATCAATTATTAATAATAATTGGGCGTTAATATACAAAAAAAAAAATGTTATTAATATCGTCAAAAATATATCGCTGATTGAATCGTAAGCTTTTACTTCTTCATTAATATCATAATATAATATCATAATCCAATTTTGACATAATTATATTCGGGTAGAAATCTGAAACAGATTTTTACTTACTTTCTTGTGATTTTTATGTCTCTAAGTCATCAGGAAGTCAGTAGGTAATCGATTATAAAATTCTACCCAAATATATATAACAAAGTTGATATACTTAAACGTGGTTAAATTACAGTTTAAATGAAAAAAACTGTTATGAATGAAAGTAATAAGTACAATATACTACATTATGGTGGTTCGTTGGTCAGTTTTAATAGAAAATGCGATAAGTATGTTGCACTGTAAAATACTTGGCATACAATTTTCATTCGCTTCTTTTTATATTTTTCAGGAACTTCGACACATCTTACAAAAGGCTCCGCCTCACTGCTGCCCCTCCTCAGAAGACGAAATCCGACAGTTCATGTGGCTGAACGATTAGACGGCAAAGCACGGAAGGAAACTGTTTGTGGTGGCATAAAGTTTAATTTAAGATCTATGTGAAGATTATGGCGAAAATACGAAACAGAACTGTCAGTAGCGATAATAGAAATGCGTAGGTATATTCCTAATACAGTTGATATTCGGTTGAAACCGGATTTAACGACATTCCAAGTCATAGTCAAAATATCATTTAATCACAGTAGGCAAAATTTTATTGGCTCTTTTTGAACGTCGACAATATAGACAGCCCCAAAAACGCCCGCCCTTCACCCCAACTATATCCGAAGGTCGTTAGGCAATGCACATTTTAACGCCATTTTTCGTGCCCGGTCGTATTACAATGAAAGCATAACATAACATACCATCACGCCTGTCGTCCCCGAAGAAACCCTTCGGTAGAAGTGTACTAATGTATTCATCGGTATATTTTTAGAGCGAGTCTTTTGCCATCAACCGGGCACGACCAATTGCGAATTTTATAGAAAAACCTAATAACATTGCTGGACCGGGAAACCGAACTCAAGACCTATTAGCAGGGCTGCCAGTACAACGACAACGATGCGGCTATGCCATTTTAGTATATGCAATGATACCAAATGTGATGGTATTATACCATGTTACCCATTCTATGTGGGATGACCTTTTACCAAATGCTCACACAGTAGGCTTTGTTACGTATTTTCGCAAATTCTCTTCCCGTTTTATGTTTAGAATAAGATGCAAACTAGATTAGATTGATCTGTTGTAATAATCATATCGTATTATATGTTGAGTGTGTGTAGAATTTTCAAATCATATTTATGTATACTTGTGCCAACTCCCAGTTATTATAGCCAAAGTGTTTATGTATAGAAAATGAATGTCTAATAAATTAACTGTGTAATCAAATATCAATATATTATCCAGTAATTGGCAATGTGATAGAATTATATGTGATTACAATATTGACAGTTGGACTGAACGTTTTAAGTCATGTCTTTGTGATTTTAGGTTTATGATTTTGATATTATTGGGGGATATTGTTGGGTTCAGGAAACTCCTTTAAATATTTTGTTTAGAATTGATTTATTGGATATATGTTTGGAGATATTGGATTTGTTATTCGTAACAAATCTTATAATAGGCTTTAAATAATTATTTTCCGAATTTAATTTTGGTTTGGTGATTTTTGATAAATATACCTACCTACTGCATTTTTGCCAATATTCGTCAAAAACAGTCTTGGAATTCCAGATATTATATTATTTTAAATAATTTGTTTCTTTTTAAACTCGTTATGTTTCCATATATTTTATGACCAAATATGTTTTTAATTTAGTGTTATTACAAAATACAAACATTGTTAGCTAATGTAAACTACATATAGTTATTATTCATCATTCTTAAGGTAATAGGCAAAAATAATATTTACATAAATGACGATTTTGCCATATATTTTTGTATTCCATTTTATAAATTAATACCGACCGAAAAATAATGACGTTACAATAGTATTTTCTAGTACAAACTTGCATTATATGCATGAATATACTATTTTAAATCGTGTAGGTATCAGCGCCATAGATTTTATCGTGTGTAAGAAAAAATAAGTAAATATATACCAAATTTAAAGGTGTCTAAAACTGACAGACAGTATATTTTATATTATACAAGAATGTAGGAAGAAAAATATTTTACTATACAATATTGAATCCTATACCAATTCATTTTTAGAACATGTTTTGTGTATTTAATAGAGATATTATTATGAAATAAATAGACTTTATAACAGGATGCTTTTTTTATTTACATCATAATTCAACGGAATGATAATTACATTTTTGCTTACAACTAAATTGCGTAGGTACCATGAGCAATATACTTCAAGCAGTTTGACTGCATGAAAATAGAATTAATTCATTATACATACCTACTATCTTTGATACTTCATTGTATTTTCTTAAGTTCTCCCAAAATTAGGTTTTAATATTGAATGGAAATGTAGAAAACAAAATTCTATACACATCATGTTAACTTGGAAACATGATTGCAATTAGAAATAGGCATGCTATCCGTAAAATTACGGCAGTTGAAAAACTAATCTGGAAAATAAATGACCGTTTAAAAAAATCTTACAAATAATATCATAAAATTTCAAGTCTTATTGTACTTATTGCCCGTTAGAAACACGAGCCAATTGGTTGACCAGTTCAGTGAACATTTTACTTGTTGTTGAGTCCGGCAGTTCTGTGATGGCTGCTAACCCTTCGCCTGCCAGCTTACCAACCCTGGGGTCAATTGGCACACTGCCCAAGAACGGGATCTTGCTGATCTCTGCTAGTGACTTGCCACCGCCACTTGAGAAAATGTTTGTGCATTCACTGCAGTTGGGACATTCATATCTGAAAGAGATGTTAGTTTTTAAAGGTAATTTCAAGGGTTGTCGAGAATGTGAAGAATATTACTTTATGAATAAAAAAATAAATGCTCAACAGGCATCATATGCAGGCTTGTTGCATACATTACATTATAATTGAGAGTTGAAAACTAGGACTACTTGGCAATAGATCACAACTAATTATCTCTCTTCATATCATTCCTAGTTATTCCACTATATAACAGAATAAGTGTTTGACACACCCAATGATTGTTTATTAAATAGTACATTCATGAAGTATAAGTGGATAAGGATAACTTTATTAGTACAACCTTGAATCTTAGCATACCCATACCAAAAATGTATCATAAGAATGTGCAGTTGCACACTCCGTTTGTGTACCCAGCCACAAATTAGGATATTTAGAGTGACATTCGAGCGCAGCCAAAGGAATGCTCATAGAATTAAATCTACCAAACTTACCCACTCATATTTTCAATAATGCCAAGAATTGGAATGCCAGTCTTTCTACAGAAGGTGATCTCTTTGCGGACATCCTCTATGGCCACTTCTTGTGGTGTGGTCACTATAATGGCTCCACACTGTGGCACTTGACGGAGGTTCTCCATCACTGTGATGTGCTCATCTGATGTTCCTAGAAAAGTGACACAAAGGAAGTGGTAATGATAATTATCCCACCAACTTTTGATTAATTCAAACCAGAGCTCAGAGGTATGATTTTGAAACCAATCCAAACACTTAAACATTGCGAGTCATAAATTTTTTTACAATAATATTAATGTAACTGGTTATTGTGGAAATTGATGGCTGTAAATTGACTGCTAAACTAAAGGCGGGACGCCTTTGTTCATGACATCCTTTGGCTACTTGATTTGATTATTACTGATAAATTGTTTACTTTTTTGAATATTATAGATTTCTAGGTCAATGTTATTAATCATGCAATGAGTATTTACAACAAAGATAAACACATATTTTTTCAATTAATATAATTATACCTAAAAATGCTATATAGTAAGTACCTGGAGGAGTGTCAATGATTAGAAAATCAAGTTCCTGCCAGCACACATCTTCTAGAAACTGTTTAATCATTGAAGTTTTCTTCGGTCCTCTCCATACAACAGCATCATTACGGGAACTCAGTAGGAAGCCTATGGACATGACCCCCAGTCTCTGTTCCTTGTCTAAGTACACTGGAATCCAGCCGTCCGGTCCCTGATGAACACTTTGGTTCTCTAGCTTTAGTAAATAAGGAACACTGGGCCCACACAAATCTACATCCAGTAAACCGACCTAGAAGCAAAGAGAAAGTAAGTATTTATAGTATCTAGACGATGAAGTTATTGCGTACTGATTTATTAAGCACGTTAACGGGGACGCTAAAGTATTTTTAAAGTTAATAATAGTTCTGAGTACCTTATAACCTCTTTCTTTTAAAGTTAGCGCCAACTGAGTGCTAACTGTCGACTTCCCAACTCCTCCTTTCCCAGAAAGTACTAAAATTACACGTTTTACAGAGTCTAACATTGTCAATAGCGTCAATTTCAAAACATAAAAGAAAAATAAATTCTAAAATATGTATAAATAAATAAAGTTCACTTTGACTTTGATTGACCAGTTGACTTGACAATTTCAGTATTTGTTAAAGATGACATATGACTTGATATGACACTGACAGTATCCGAAATAATTATAAAATGCATTCACTCTCACAAATGATAGTGGTATTATTTTTGGGCATTTATTAATTAATAAAATAAAAATGCTAGAGACATACTTTGATTATATAATTAATAAAGAGTAAATATTAAATATTTTAATAAAAAACATAATACACTATGTAAGATGTATACATCTCCATTTAATTTTTAGTTCGTGTAAAGGATTCGTAAGAAATTTTGACAGCGCTTGCGCTAATCGACGATCACAGCGCCACCATCGTTGATGTTTTTCATTTCAGTTTTATAAAGATTTTTGTAGCGGTGGTTGTGTTGATCTTTTGCCGATGCACATATTATAGGAAATGCAACATTTTTCACATTTTATATATGTTTGTTGGACTTTTATGACACAATCAGTTCGTATTTTAGTCCACTGTGTTGATTTGCTTTAACATAAGTAGTGAACACGTTGTGTTAGTGTGTTTTATTTTCGTATGAATTTAGTTTAGTGGTTGTGCAAGGATTTGTCCCATCGACACTTGATTTGCTGCCTTGATCTGCATTCTCTCGGGCTTATGAGGTATTTAAAAGCTACTTTTACTTTAGAAACTAATTATTCAAGTCGGTTTTATGTCAGGAAGTTAGAACACGTCGAGTACTATACAAATAATTTCTTCGGGACGATGCGGGCATTTATCATTAGACCCACCCCTAGGTTAAGCCATGGAGATTTGTACGGATAATACTGTGCGTGTGCAAAATGTCATAATTTATCGTAGCAGGGGGTCACTGGGCGCTTAATTTAATTTAAATTTATCGATTTTGAAAACTTGTACTAGACCGAATGTTGGCGTGTACATTCCTAGTAGAATGTCTTAAATTTTGAAATTTTATTTACCTATTCTTGTAAAGCCCTTAAAGCGACTCTCTGACCTTGTATTAATTTGTTTTTGTTTATTTATATCTCATACTTAAATAATATATTATTATTATTATTTGAATAGGTAATAATAATGTTTCAACTAAAATTCATCAGAAAATTGTGTAATTACCATAATAATTAATTAATACAATATGTTAAATTATATAATATAGCAGTTTGAGTGACCCAATTGGACCACATGTTCTTGTTATTGGGAGGTAATTTATTACTGCCTGTGAACAGCTGCCTCAATATTTTTTTTATTGTAATAAAGTTATATTTAGTTGTGTGACCCAATGTTTTATTGTTATATCGTTTTTATAGATATTGTATACATATAATCATTTTAGGTAGGGTCATTGTATGTAGTGTATGTTTCTCAGTTAGCAACCATTTGACTGACTAGGTTTCTTCAAGTTTACAACATTTGTATTGGAATATAAGAATATGAAATACACATTGTTTTTTTTCTGGATAATTATTAAATAAGATTCTATAAATTTATAAGCCACTCAGTTAGCCTGTTGACTCATGGAATTAATTTGAAAAGTATATACAATAATAATAATAATAATATCGTTTATTTGCATAAAATGTGGTACAAGAGTTGGTATAAATTTGGGTACAGTAAAAATATTGCATCAGCCTACCCTTAAAGTAAATTTTGATATTTAACATTACTTGTTTTCTTATTAGAAGCTATTACTTCAATTATTTGGTGCTTTTTGCTGATATTTGCGTTGTATATTTATACATTTAAGTAGTATTCAAAGGTTGCTTATTCCAACACACTTTCTTAGTTAGAAATTGGTCATATGGATGCACCCTGAGAAATCCCAATGATTCAATTATGGTTACATAATTTCGAATTTGGTATTCTGCAAGTTTAATAAACAGGCAAAGTCAAGGTGAACTGCTATTGTGTTCTATGATTGAATTAATTGGTTATAGGTAAAACTAAAAAAAATATAATAAGTTGGTTAAATTATTGTTTTATTTATTAAACTTTTGACCTTCAAAGAAACAATAAGCAAACATAATATAAAAACAATGGTTCAGTACTCTCAGAGGTTTTATTGAATGGACAGAATATTATCATAATGTAATGTTCTATTAATAATGGGCTTTGATCATATATGTAAGTGTATACATACTTATACCTACTTTAAAAAGTAATATTAAGTCTTGATAGATAACAACAACAATATATTAATTAATATACATTATATTGTTAATTTATTAAGTATTACTTTTTCATATTTTATGACATTAGTTTCTTGTTCACATTGTTTATTTAACTGTATTGTATTTAAATGATTGCTTTATTATGACTAATGTACCTAAATGATTTTGTACTCCATTAAATGGTAGGCCGTAGTGATCAATTATATTAATTATAACACGTGTTGTAACCTATGTTCACAAAGATATAAATAAATAATATAATTAAAAATAAACATGTATCATGTGGAGAAACCAGACTCATGGTTCAGAAGCCAATTGCTTAACCACAGTACAAATCATGTCCGAAGAAAGACATAAAGCAGTAGGTTGAGTCTACAAACAAGCCAATACAACTCAAATTACTTAGTATGCCTAGTGTGTGTTCTGCATTTTACAAGCTTTGCATAATAATTAGCATGACTTTGTGAGCCGTCCTTCAACTTGATATTGCTTTGTAATCTTGCGGTTTTTATAACTGTTTTCACATATAAGTAAGTATAAATATTAACCTCGTTTTTTATTTGTATTTTAAATGCTAATAGGCTGACAGGACTAGTTTTTGCATGATTCTGTATAACCGGCTGACAGACCAATATAATTAAAAATTTGCCTATTATTATATCAATAACTTTGTAAAAATAAGTTACATTCACTATATAAAGTGCTTTTTTTATTACAAATCGAATCAACTCCAATAACTTAAGTGTATGGTACCTATATTTCGACATTACAGACATCATTTTTTACTTTCAGTACTTAATGGTTCTGGTAACGGAACGTAGATCCAAATAGAGCTGAAATAAAAGGAACAATGCCGCGTCTAGGAAGGCCGCAGCGGTGACCTCGTTACGGGTCGACCACCGGGGGTGACTCACCCTGCGCGTGGCTTACACTTCGCTTCTCAATGGACTTCTCGATTCTAGAGAACTAGAGAGGCTCTTTAGACAAGAGACATTCTGCTGGCTTTAACGCCTTTAATATATGAAAATGTATGCGATTGACACTTATCGTGGTCCAATAGTCAATCGAATTCTTGCAGGGTCATTAAGGCGTTAATGCTTCGATAAGCCACTTAGTTATCCAACGTGGCTGGAACATATTCTTCACAAATATTACACCCCATTTTGCATTTGCCAACGATTGTATTTCAGCGTGCGAAACATAAATCATACGAATTCTGGATCGTGTAAATTTCATCAAAACGTATTATTAATCTGCGTAAATTTACCTTGTCCAGTTATGGAAGTGCCTACAAAACACGAATAACCGAAGCTGCTGCTTAACCTCCTATCGATCTAAATCTGTTCTCTAGTCGCCTTATGCGATACCAATGAGAATAAATAGACTGGTTACCTATTCTTAGCCACGCGGCTGCAAAACAAACCATACACTTTCAATTTCATTTCAACACAGTTGCGGGACGAATGTAAAAATAACATCAACGGGATACCCAGCTAGACTTAATTGGGAACGACCCCAAGGCCACTCTGAGCATAAATAGGGGCGAACTTATTACTTCTGGTCACCCCCTGTGAGCAACACCGGGGGCGGATTATGTCGCGTCATATTTTATGCACAAACATTCTACGAAATCTGATTTGTTGACGTGGTTTATGTTTCTTTGCTTAACTTTATTTGTAGACACGGCAACAGTAAAATCTCGTGAACTTTTAGTATGGCTCGCTTAGAAATGTCAAGTACTCTAAAGGTCGAGGACGAAAGACTAGTTCTTTTGGTTTGGAAACTAAGACCTTAGGTAAATGTAGGTTTCCGTGATCTCTGCTAATTCTATTCACCGCTAAAGTAAATGTATCCATAGGGAAACTTGGTGTAAGCACCGTACCGTGATCTCCTTAACCTTTATTGGAAGCTTAAACAATAAATACTGAGCGTAACTGCAATGTAGGTTTCTAATCACAGCTTTTTTATTGACATGCAAGATTGCTGCGCAAAGTGAACCAGAAACTCGAGTTATGAACCTTTTCTTACGCAGTATGTAGATACTATAATCATGTAGAAAGTATTTTTTTCTCGAACAGTTCAACAAACCCATTTGAGTTAGCATTAGGCATGCAATATCAATTCTACACCACGCTAACCGACATTTCTTCTAATAAATCAAAAGATTATTTCTGTAACTGTCATGGTTTGTCGGCGTTTAACACCATTTATACTCCCGTAGTGAAACAGTTGTACCGCTTAACCTCGGAGTACTTCAGCGCGGTTGCATAAAACCGAAATGCCACTACCTCATAAAACTGCAGTTTTAATGGTGAGGAAAAAATCTTTTGCATAATTGTAGACTGTAAAGTTGTTGGAGTTTTTATAATGAAGCCGACCGCAGAATCCTACCTTATGGCTACCTGGTCTCCCATTGTACTTGCTGGTACTTAAACGCTTGACACCGTTCTTCAAAAAGTATTGTTGTATTGTGAGGACCATTCAATCTAGATTTAATGGTCCTAATAGTCGTCACAAGGAAAACAATATATCTTTTGTTTTTCTTGCGTCGATCATTAGGACTACTTTAAGCATACTCAAGTTACTTTAACAGATTGCAGCTGGGGTACCGGAACAAATTATACTGTTACTGTTTTTGTTCAATACTGGTGACCTCTGGCCCGTAGCTTTTTTGGTCTATCTTTGGGTACAAGATGTATTTAATTTAATATAAGTGACAAAACGACCCTGATCTTTAGTTTTTTCATTCTTGCTTCTTGGCTATGCACAAATAATTAACACAAGAATAAATTTCGAGTCAATTAGGTCGACTACCCTTCGTTCACAAACATACAGAGGCTGAATTTATATATGTATATATAGATTATTTTAATATTGGCTATGAAAGCATAGTAGTGGTCATTGCATGCACGTGGCCGGATGCTATGAAACTTCAATCGTTACTGGACATATGGCCAGCTGACGACACTGATAAATGACAAGGCTGCGGGGCAAAGTACTCATTTTTCATCCAACGTAGTAACAGCATTCATAGCTATCATTTTGATATGTGTACGACATCAATTGGACGGCACCTTTTGAAATGTATCGCAGATATAATACGCATATGCGAAACAGCTAGACATAAGTTTATTCTCATTTGATAGGGATTAGGTACTAGTCCACCTCTTTAGCCTAGTGCAGTGGCAGACCTCACACGCACTTCTGAATGTCTCTCAAGTTACTTCCTTTACTTATTCAAAACTATACATAGGATTGTCCATACCATCAATCCCTTTTGATAAAATTTCCTAAAGTTTTCATCCATTTTCTACCGAAGCACACCACTGAAATTTGGACATAGACTAGGCGTTTGAATAACTAGTGAAGTAGTTCGCTCGTAACTATGCAATAAACATTGTAACCGAACCCGGAAACTCCTTAAACAGAAGTGAATCCAGGAAGCCACCAAAAATAACCAGCGGATCCTGTCGTTTAGCGTTATTTGACAGGCTGGAACGCGCGCTAACTCTTGTGCAATAAATCATAATGATTACGTTGCGTTGTGGGCCCCTCCCGCACCAGACGCACACGGCTATTGCTCCCATCCATCCATTAGGTACATGAGATTAGTAAGATTAGACTTCAAGGAAATTAGAGCCCTTATACTGATTATTACTGACGTGTCAATCAATTAAGGACTTAAAATCGTTTCTGTTGAGATTCTATGAATCATTTTCATTAACTGCATTTAAACTTTTTGCTTGAAGTTCTTTAAGTTATTTCCGGGTCTTCCATCGCGTTTATTTATTATTTGGATAACGGATAACTCTTAGAAATGCGGGATAAGCGAACATAATTAATTTTGCTCCCTTTTCTCCGCCTTAAACGTAATAAGGAGAGGATGACAATCCCTAGTCTCCGCTTACATTCTTAAGGTATTGATTTCTTACATTCACGCG